>OX243897.1:6195000-7582500 GCA_945859665.1 Anorthoa munda | reverse complement strand
AAAGCACAGCCTTGGTACGAACAGAGGACATCCTGTCCAGTAACTTCCGCCCCAGTGCAGATGCATTATATCGCCGCTCTTATTTAATATCTACACAAAGCTTATAATGCGCATAACTCTGGAATATTGGACAGATGGGGTTGCGATTGGTGGCTACACCATTGTGAATTTGCGCTACGCAGATGACACCATTCTTTTTGCATCTAGTGCTCGCCATATGGAAGAACTCCTACGCAAAATGGAACAAGTGACCTTGAATTTGGATTAAAGATAAATCGCAGCAAGACCAAGGTGATGATTGTGGACCTTGCTAACAATAATTCGCCAGAAGTTACACAGATCGCGAACTGCGACTTAGTCCAATCCCACGTATATCTTGGAGTATTAATCTCGAATAACGGCGGCTGCATTGATGAGATAAAGAGGCGTATGGCGATCATAAGAACTACAATGGACAAAATCAAAAAAACATGGAGGAACAGAGACATCACCAAAGCCACGAAGATCAGGCTCGTGCACACTTTAATTTTACCCATATAGAAGTACGCTGCAGAAACGTGGACATTGCGGGAGGTGAAAAGAAAAAAAATAGACGATCTGGAGATGTGGTGCTGGAGAAGAATGCTCGGAGTTTCGTGGACCGAGTTTCGCACAAATGTCTCGATACTCCAAGAATTCCACATCAAGCAGCGTCTGTCCGCAATACTCACTTTCTTTGGACACGTTTCAAGGCGAGACAGTCAGTCCATAGAGCGGTTAGTCGTCCAAGGAAAAGTAGAAAGCACTAGACCACGTGGTAGGTCACCCATGCGTTGGACCGACCAGATCAAGTCTGCTGTGGGCGGTCCCGTGCACGAATGTACCCGGATGACTTCGAATCGGGAAAGGTGGCGAGACATTGTGAGACGCATTACATCTGCCCACAGAACAGAAAAAACGCTGTCTTCTCTGTTCTGTGCATCTGCCGCATATACTACCGATACTTCTTGACGACCACGACCGCTCAGTCAAGAGGGTAACGACTAAGAAGAAGAAGTTATCAAAATATGTTGTTTGGATACCCCAGGTCCAACCACCATATTCTGATTACTACAAGCGTAATATTAATTTATGGGAATAAATATAATGACCACCAAAAAAAACTTTGTGACGACATTATAAGCTTTGTGTAGAAATTTAGTAAATTGATCACCAAATTTTAATAGCAAATTATTGCGCTATTTAATGTTGTAAAATAGGTTAGGTTAGGTTAGAACTGTGACCAACCGCGCGCGAGCCGAGCGAGCAAAGCGAGCGGTGCCGCGGCAGCGGCCGGCGAGCACTACTTCCAAGTTGCTCCCAGAAATTTTATAATCTTTTTGGTCATTGGTTTAATTTTGGTGATCATTTACTACTTTTGGTGATCATTTACTACTTTTGGTTATAATTTTACAATAAGATGCGGGTTTAATTTTGGTGATCATTTACTATTTTTGTCTGTTATATGTTACTATATCTGGTGGTAAGTTAAACATAAGCCTTAATTTATTACCAAAGAAATACCTAATTAGGTGTGCATTCCTATATATTTCCTTATTATATTGGTACATTATTTATCTTGTTTTTTTTCTAAACAATATAGTATTAATTAGTGAAACTCTATTGTTTTTTTTCCTTAGCCCATTATACAAAATAGAAATAGTAAAAACCTGTTCTCTAATCTGAGGTAAAAACCATCTGGCCATAATATGACACTGAGAAGTGGTCGCTTACAATGGGCCTTATCAGTGTGGCGACGCTTGGGGTGGTCTATATCCAGCAGTGGAAGTCTTTCGGCTGAAATGATGATGATGAAACAGGATTTGTAGATCTATGAAAAATAATTGACACGAAAAAGTAATTGAAATAGAATAAAAATATATAGTAGGAGGTTATTTCATTACTTAATCAGCCTGAAGAATTGCTTCTCAAAGGCCATCTCCTGTATTTCCAAAGCAGTATCAACAAGTCAAGAGTTTAACCACTGACTATTTTCTGTGAGGAGCATACGAGTAACAAGTACACCGCATGACAATACTAGAGGAATCGCCGCGTGGTGAGAACGTGGCAGACGCTGTTTTTCTGTGTCACTTCGTTTTAGCCAGAAGAAGACTTTAGATACCTAGTAAATTCAACAATATAACAAAAAAAATTTTAGGTATACTCCAAGTGCTAATGTACCCTATTTTGTATTTTGCTGAATACAGCTTAATGCCTTTTGGGGACTAAATCATCAACTCTTCCTACATGTCCACGGCCCACTTAAGACGACTTGCAAAAAATCAAAATAAATAATATGTTCATTCTGGAACTCGTCCCACGTAATCAAAATGAGAAAATGTGCAATCGATAGCAAAAGTGTTAGTGTCAGAATAATAAAAAAAAATGTTGTAAAATATTTAATCATCACAACTTTGTCACATATAAACAGAAAAGATTAAATCATCACTTAGACACCAATAAAAACACGAGCTAATAATGAACATGTGTATGAATGTTCATTATTACCTCGTGTGTAAAAAATAAACCAACTTCCAAAACAAAACACTAGAAAGCGAAAAATAACTTTCTTTTCGGAAGATTTTTTGGTTATGGCACCGACTGCCGAAAAGAAAGTTATTTTTCGCTTTCTAGTGTTTTGTTTTGCAAGTTGGTTTATTTTTTTTGTTATATGTTTTTTATTTTACTCTTTTTAGTTTTGTACCTTATATTACCATAAACATCAATTCTAACAAGCCTGAACACGACTGAGATACATGGTTTTATTACGGAGTGCCGGTGCTTACCTTCCGGCTTCATCACCGGATCAATTCGTTGATACCATTTTCATTTGAACCATTTATTAAAATTTGCTTCATCAAGTCATTTAACTATTCCAGACGTCTTATACCAAAAACATAATTCTCATTGAGAAGTTCCAGTGACCATCTGTGGTCTTCGCCATCAGTTCCACTTCACCAACTGAAACTTTCTGAATGCATATGTTTGCCATGTTGATGAAAATACCAAAATCGCGACATGTATGCCTATAAAATTTTATGAGTTCCCTCGATTTCCATGTGATCCCCTCATTAGATCCTCACTTTGTGACAAAATTAAAAACAAAATCGGTCCACAATTGACGGAGAAATCGGTGAACATAAAAAAAATAAGTAAAAAAGAAACATAAAGTCAAACATAGAACCCCGTTGCGAAAAGTCGGTTAAAAAACTTACGGCAAAACTCCTTTTTTAAAGTGGGTTAAAAATGCAGGGGAGGATGTAAGAGCATTTTAGATTTATTTTTATTATGACCATAAATAGGCATGTGCATACAGGATAATATAGAAAGCGCGTGAATTCACGAGTAGTAACGTACGTCATTCAGATTTTGACGTCATCTTGTATCCACAGTGCATTTCTCTTACGTACATACTCGTTGTTGCGCATTTAAGAGGAAAATACTGTAGTTACCGTAATCAGGTGTACCTAACTGGATAGCTATGTTTGACTTGATTTCTGTACATTGCATTGCATTTTATAATGACCAAATTCACTTTAGGGACACTTGTAAATGTTGTAAAATATGGACTCTATTTTTCCAAAATCACACTTCAACACTTGAAAGGTTGCTCCAGTTTCATGCTATTTATTTTATTAATTTGATATTCTATGACGTACTCGACCTACTTTGAATAGAATTCCAGTACGTAACGGGGATATCCTGAATTTATTAGGTAGCTATAAATGACGTAATGGCTTCCTGTGCGCACCAAATGTGGCCACGAATAACGGTAGCATTGGCACACTTACAGACAAACGTATATTATGAGTAACAACTAAATGAAACGAACTGCTATAAAGCTACTGAAATATCTTTCGATTTAAATGCACTGCAAAAATGTTTATTATTGTTAGGTAGTTTCGTAAAATATTATCATATTAGGTAATTCTTTCAGATTAGGCTTACGAAGAAGAAGCTTTTCCAGATACGGTTTTGATTCTGATTGCCATAGCCATATTAGACCAATTGGATAATCTACTCTCGAAAAACCTTAGGTTTTTCCTACCATCAAAAAAAACAATGTCACGTAGTTGCTATCTCAGACCACCTAATACAATTACGTGTTACATGCTAGCATTGCAAAATCCCATTGTTAAAGGCACCATGACTTAAAATCCCATTTAAATTTTCCTTAGACCAGGAGTTAGGAGTTTCCTTAAAGTCCCCCGTTACTATTGATGAGTAAACACCGCATATCATACAACCAATGAGCCATATATGTACTATTTAATTGATGAGTAAGAAAACCGCATGACATATAACAACCAATAAGCCAAACTCAGAGGATCACTCTAAATTTGAAACGGAAAGCGTCATCGCGTAGGCCTAGACAACCTGATGAGCTTGGACTCCAATAGAAAATACTGGTCTACAGCTACAGCTCTACTAGATAGACGGAATAAAATAAGATTAAAATTAAGGTTAAGATTAAGAATTCTTATAAGCACATGTTTTTGTGGAGACCAAATTAATTCAATTTATGCCACATACCTACTTACTTAATTATGCAATTTATGCCACATACCTACTTACTTAATTATGCAATTTTTGGGGAGAGAGGAATATCTTTGACAGTTTTGTAAAACATTCATATATCGGCGACAAAGATCGACTTACACTGCAGTTTCCTAAAACTGATCATCGGCCTTTTGCGAAAATCAAAAAGGAAGTAAGTAGGTCTCCCACCCAAGTACCACCGCATCGATCGAACCTGAGCTTCTTACTTTTAGCGAACCAATATTTACTAGATGGGTGTGTAATGTATGGTATTTTAACAGATAGTATAATATCACTTGAAATAACGTTCACTTGATAGTAATCATTTTCATATGCTGTAAAAACGTATGACCTAATTTCATATGATGTAATGTTATATTTCATATAGCCTTCATTTACTCTAACAACATTTAGTATAACGTTCATTTCATATAATTTTCAATTTGTATTATGCTCTTTTCATATAACATTCATTTTACCTAGGTTAGGTTAGGTTAAAACGGGCTGGTTTCCGTAACTCCACGAACAAGCGCATATTTTGCGTAATTTTTCATTTTACCAAATTTTCATATTAACAAATTTTCATGTTAGCAAATTTTCATATTAACAAATGTTCATATTAACAAATTTTCATATCCATTCAAGTGTCAATTTGGCGCGATGGACACTCAAGGGGATATTAACAAATTTTCTAACGTAACGCATCGTTGCGTTACGTTAGAAAAAGCAAATTATTGTAACCTAATCTCAAAACACTAAAGTTGCTTCTGCATCGTTTCTGGTGCTGCGGGAAGTGTAACCTCTTCGCCCTTACGTAACAAAGGATAGGCACCCATGCCCACCTCCGCAGCTTCGGCTTGCTAGTTGCCTCCGGCACCCACTTGCCTATTTTTGATATAAATGTATCAATTTACACAAAGTTTTTGTCCGCCTTTAACTTTTGAATGTACTGCAATTTATAGTAGTCATTTTAATTATTAAAACAAATAGCGCAATCGCAATACTCAACAGATACAATAAATAGTTAAGCGGTATGACAGACAGAAAAATAAAAATATTCGTCCACCCATATAAAAGCATACTAATAACAAGCAATATTTATGTGGTGCTTGTTTTTGCTAGCACGGAAATGGCAGGCGTTTAAAATTTAATCACTTTTTTTTGCAAAAATATACAAAACAAAATAGACGTTTCTAAATTATATTAAACGTAACTTAGATTTTTTGAATATTATAATATTACTGTAAGTTTCAAGTAACTGAATTTTATACTAATAAATAAATATCAAATGTGCATTATATGAAACGTTCATTATACCATATAAAATTAGGTAATTTGAAATTATATCAATAATTCATTATATCATTTGACCGTTATTTTAAAAAAGTATATTAAATGAAATTAGGTCAAATGATCATTAGATCTTTTGTTATTATTTCAAACGTTACACACCCTTACTAGATATATGTAGTTTAGTTATTAAATGTTATAGCATTATGATTGTATAGCAGTTTCAATATTTTAAATGATTTACCGATAGTCTCATAGCCAAATTGACCATTAAATAAACTTACACATAATAATGTAAATATTAATACGTATATACTTACTCGTACAAATTACGTACATTATAGTTACCTTAAATCATAAATGTATACCTAAGCATATCAACCCTAGTATTTTTTAAATTGTCACAGTTTAAAGGAAAAATAGCGGCTTTTTTATTCGGTTTTTAAAAAGAGATTTGATTTCAAATCTAGAATTCTTCCACCCAGGAAGTGAGTTCCACAATCTTACTGCGTGGACAGAGAAAGAGTAGAAATAGTAGCTGGAATTATTGTAATAGTTTTTTTTGTAGTTTTTGTTGTAGTTTTTAGTTTCTAAGGTGTGATCGGCAAGGCACGCGCCTTGGCACTAGAGCGCTTTAATTATTTAAAATATACACTAATAATTGTAGGTAATAGGTGCCTTACAATAATAAATATCTACTTATAATATTAAAATACGCCGTCCGACACCATACGGTACGTCAAGAATAGTACCATCCCATATTATATTTCCGTAGGTGTCGTAAAAGGCAAATAAGGGACTTAACAGAGAATGGGCAGTAGCATTATCTGTGCATTTGTAACAACAATACTGCGATCGCCAACTTGCCTGCCAAGCGTTGGCGATTATGGCAAACCCTTACAAATATTAATAGCACAACAACGAGCCTATATATAAATGATAAAAACAAAAAATCTTTTTTTTATTTATAATTATAGATATCATGTGAATATAAATATTGACGAATTGACTATAGATAAAGATTGGATTTTACAACCAAGTTGCTTAAATATATACAAATAATAAAACCATATTATGTATATAAAATACTTAAATAACTAAGACTACAAACATATAGGTACACTTTAACCAAAAACTACTCACTAATTAAAACTAAAAATATACTTAACTAAAATATGGCGTCCAAAAACTCATCCACATTGTTCCCCACTGCTAATGTACCCAAAAGGCTGGAAGCATTGCCACGTTACGTTACGTTATATTATGTTAAATTAAAATAAGCGTTAATAAAAAAAAAAGAAAACAAAAACTTTTGCATAAAAAAATTCATTGTCACTACAAACGTCTGTGCAAAATTCAGCTCAATCGGACACCGGGAAGTGGGTCAAATTAAACTTGCAAGAGTGGATAACAGACACCCGGGTAGGCGAAAGGACATAAAAGCTTGTAAAAATGGTTCATCCTGACTGCACTGTTCTAACTGCAAACTGTTATTAGCAGTGCAATGCATACCTATGCATTCGCATTTGGAAACATTAGGCAATAATTATTCAAATACAAAATTTATTGCGTTGTCAACATAGGTAGGTGTATAGATGTTATTCATGTTGTAATGTTCTCCATGCTCTGCCGTCATAATTATGGCCATGCAAAATGTTACACATAAATTACCATCTAGTATCAAAATACAATACATATTGAATAGCAAGGTGAATATTAACAAATATTAAAATTAATTTTCAGAGTATATAATGTCATGTAAATAAAATAAATAAAAGCCTCACATAAATAAAAAATTTGAGCTTCAAATGTCATTTCTATTGTCATCAATATGTTTGCCATATGGCCTTTTACATATTCCTTCTCACTGTAATACACCTTATCAGACATAAATTCCTTTAGCTGCCGCTTAATTATCTGCAAGTTGTCGATGTCTGTAATACAACATGCAATTTTTTAATTTAATTACTTTTGATACACCTAATCCAAAAGGATAATTAGAATCACCTTTATTTGTATTACTATTTACTACGTCATTTAGGTTTTGACGTCATCGTGTAGCCTAGATCCATAACTCTTTCCACGAAGTCAATATAAACAGGTTTTTCCCTTACGTTAGTTGGACACCTGTAGTTACCATATACTTTCGATATACTTGAATCAAAAGTAGTTCAAATAAAGATTCAATCATTAGCAATGTTAATTAAGGCGATTAGGTTTTATACTACGCAATGCCAAATATTTTAAAAACATCAGACCTACTACTAATATAAATGTAAAAGTTTGTGAGAATGGATGTTTGTTACTCTTTCACGCAAAAACTACTAAACGGCGTAAACGTACGCTGATGCGCCATCGGTACATGGTGGACATCCCACCCATACGCACCAAAGGTTTTGGAAATACTTTAATTATGCGTACAGCTAAGGAGTGGAATACCCTGCCGGAGTCTGTTTCCAGATAGCTACAACCTCGAGGTCTTCAAGTCTAGTGTGAATAGGTTACTTCTTGGCAAGCGTGTTACACCGTCGACCACATTATCGCTTACCATCAGGTGAAATAGTGGTCAAGCGCGAGGTTATATGAAATAAAATAAAAAATAAAAATAAACGGATTTCGATGAAACTTTACAGCATTATAGCTTTTACATCAGAATAACTGCCTACTTATTAGAGCTTCCGAAAGAGTGGGTTTTAAAATTAACATGAACAAAAACAAGGTCATGGTGAATGCCCATGAAATACCCACACCTATTAAGATCGGAGATTCTACACTCGAAGTTGTTATTTTATTTTGGCAATAAAATAAATACTCTTATGGAACAGGCACAAGATGACTTACGTGTATTGTTTAATTGGTTCCAGTGCAATCTACTGACAGTCAATGTTCAAATGTAACTCTGTAACGCGCGATAGGTAAATTATCAAAATAGTATGGGATTGACAAGCGCTATCGGAATGTCACGTAATCAAAAATGTATGGGATTGACAAGCGCTATCGGAATGTCACGTAATCAAAAATCTATGGGATTGGCAAACACTATCGGAATGTCACGAAATCAAAAATGTATGGGATTGACAACCGCTATCGGAATGTCTCATAATCAAAAATGTATGGGATTGGCAAACACTATCGGAATGTCACGAAATCAAAAATGTATGGGATTGGCAAACACTATCGGAATGTCACGAAATCAAAAATGTATGGGATTGACAAGCACTATCGGAATGTCACGAAATCAAAAATGTATGGGATTGACAAGCGCTATCGGAATGTCATATAATCAAAAATGTATGGGATTGGCAAACACTATCGGAATGTCACGAAATCAAAAATGTATGGGATTGACAAGCGCTATCGGAATGTCACGTAATCGAAAATGTTTTTTTTTTATTTATCGATAGGCTTGCGTTTGACCACTAGCTTGCCTGATAGTAAGCGATGATGTGGTCGACGGTGAAGCACGCTTGCCTAGAAGTAACCTATTCAATCTTGACTTAAAGACCCCAGGGTTGTAGCTATCAGGAAACAAAGACTCTGGCAGAGAATTCCACTCCTTAGCTGTGCGTCACATCATCACATCATCAGCCTATTAATGCTCCCACTGCTGGGACACAGGCCTCCTCTGTGAGAGGGAATGGGACGTGCGTACAATGAAAGTATTCGCAAAACGCTTTGTACGTATGGGTGGGATGTCCACCATGTACCGGTGGCGCATTGCCGTACGTCTTGTTGTCCGGTGATGGAAAGGGCTAGGCGGTATCACTTTGTGCAGTTCCATCGCACAATTCTCGAAATGTAACCGATAAAAACCGACAGACTGGCCACCTGGCGTCGATTTTCAAGGCTCTGGAGCTTTGAGGCGACCAGTGCATCGTTGCCGATAAGCCTCTTGGCCCGTTTGTCAATCGACTCAAGAGCATCAAGTTGATATTTGGCAGATCCATCCCAGAGGTGAGAGCAATACTCCATGCATGACCGAACTTGCGCTTTATATAATATGAGCAGCTGTTCAGGCGTGAAGTACCGGGGGCCGCATGCCATCAGAGTTCAGACGCGAAGATTGCGCAAAACGGGAGGCAAATAAGGCTGCCTTGTCCTCGGTGGAGTCGGCCAGTGACCCGTCCGGTCTCAGCAGTGGTGGCAGTGAGGGGCGACAGAAGTTTGATTCAACCGACTTAGCCAGGGACCAAAACGCTTTGCTACCAGCAGGGTATGAAGCTAGTTTGTTCCCGATTCTGCTAATATGGTCAAAACGTGCCCTTAGCATCGCCTTTTTGCAGGACTTGACAGCCCTGTTGAAGACTCTCTTCTTCTGAGTTTCGTCATTCGCTTTGTGCACTCGAGCGTCGACCCATGGCAGGTAAGCCTTGTGCTTAACCACATTTGCGCGGTTGCACTCGGCACCAAACCATGGCCGGTCAGCGCCGGATAGCGCCACGTCAGAGAATGGAATGTAGTACTCCATTCCCCGGCGCAGCAAGTAAGTCACGGCGTCAGCGCATGACGATTTATTTTTCAAAGAGAAGCAAGTGGGCCGCCAAGGATAGCATGCGAAGAAAGATCGCATCCCATCTCAATCTGCTGACCTGTACCGCCAAACTCGCCGGGTGCCTCTCGGGCTGGGATCGGGTGGGGAGTAGGCGGATACAGACTTCACCAGACAGTGGTCGGAACTACCCAAAGGTGATGATATCGACACTGAGTATCGGTCTAGATCTGTTGTCAGCAGAAGGTCCAAGCAATTGGCCGTATGCAAATCAACATCCGGCACCCTCATAGCCCCCTGCACCAGCTGGGTGAGATTAAGCGCTAGCAAAAGATTTCGCATCTCTCGTCCCGCATGGTCAGTGCACTGGCATGGAAAGAGCCACTCCTGATGGTGGGTATTAAAGTCCACCAGTAACACTAATTGGGCGGAAGGGTACCGTTGCTGGGCCACATCAGCCGCCTCACTTAGGTACTGTGTGATCCTGGTTGTCTCCAGATCACCGCTATGCGATCGATAGACACAGGCATAGATAATCTTATCCAGACCTGTGTCCACCAGGGCCCATAGCACTGAGTAATTAGAGTCTTCAAGGTCACGGAGATGCTGATAGCAGATGTCGTCACGGGCGTACATGCATACACCCGCACGTGGCTTGAATTTGTGCTCCAGGGAATGTCCATCGGGCACTCTCGTCTGGTCGCCAACCAGCACGATGGCGCATCCCGGGTCAGGCTGGTCTGCCTGCAATGGAACAACTATCTCGACCCAAATCTTCTTGTGGCTACACTGAGCCGTGTTCCGGTATCGTAGGCCACTTGGCGGTAAGTCTTTGCTCGGTGGGTGGTCGCAAGCCTTCGGCTGAAACCTAGCACCAGTTAGTGTCACCTGTTTAGCACCACCCAGGGACCACGTGTAGGGTAACAAAAGGGGTACTCACCTACGAACGCGGGTGACTCAGCCCCCAGATTGACAAGCGCTATCGGCATGTCACGTAATTAGACTTTTACATTTCGCTACTTCAGGGTAGAAAGGTCGTTTGAATAAAGATTTATTTATTATTTATTTATCGTATAAGCCATTTTAGACGAAAATTACTTTATAGTGCAGTACTGTTCAGTTTTTTACGCTCTATCGACCTGAATTGTTTTAAAGTTTAAATATGCCTAAAAGAAATAGCTTTTACTACCCAGTTTTTATTTCCATCTAAACCAGTTCTTGTGAAGGACAATGACGTATAGGCCATCTCTAATGTAGAGCTGTTGGAGAGATGCCAAAAGCGTCTTAAATGGAGATGGATTGGCCAAACGCTTCAGAGGGATTCCGATCACATTCCTAAACAGATCTTGGATTGGAATCCTCAAGGAAAAAGGAAGCGAGGACGTCCCTGTCAAACCTGGTGACGCATCGCATTGGCAGAAGTGAAAGTAAGTACCAGAATGACGTGGAACACAGTGAAGCGCGAAGCTCAAGACCGGTCGCGATGGAGCCCTACTACTAGTTGAATAAAGGCTCCAAGGTATTTGCAAGAGATCTGGCTTTTGGGTATGATCGTATCCGCCAAACCGGAGCTTCTGAGGGAGATCGAGACATTCTATGGACAGTTGTACACGTTAATCAGTAAACTCGTATCGAATCTAGCAAACGATACAAGAGCTAAATTGACCCGACACTATACCGAAGACATCTAGAACGTCAACCTGTACGAGATTAGGTACGAGGTTGGCTCAGAAACAACATAAGAGCAGAAAACCATCGGGTCATGACGGAATAACGGCCGAACTCCTGAAGGCGGGTAGAAAACCGGTACTTAAGGCCCTGCAGTAACTGATTCCGTCATACTAGGTGGAAAAATGCCACAGGCATGGTGCAGAGGTGTGGTGGTACTCTCCACTCTGCAGAGGTTTGGTGAAGAGCGACAATGCCCGGCTGAGAATGATATGCTCATCTCATTTCTTAGCCATTTCTACAAGTTGTTTGCAAGAGTCATCACGAATCGTTTCGCGCGCAGCTTTGATGATTTCCAGCCTCCCGAACCAGCTGGATACCGAAAAGTCTTTAACACTGTAGACCACATACATATTTTGGTTAGTTAGGAAATAGGTTAGGTTATGCAGAAGACCGAAGAGTATAACCTGCCTTATTTCTTAGCATTTAGGGACTACGAGACACGTACGATTCGATCGAGATTTGGGCTGTGCTGCAGTCTTTGCAACGATGCCAAATCGACTACTGGTATTTCGAGGTGTTAAAGTGTTTGTACCAAACGCGTCCATGTTAGTCTGTCTTCAGGATTAGACCTCGAAACCTATATTTCTGCACTGAAGGATGTCTTAAAGGTTCTGGACTGGAGAGGGCTAGGCATCAACGTCAATGGCGATTAAATCACACCTTTGGTTTGTTGACGAAATAGTGGTCATGGTTGAGACCATGGAGGACCTCAGTACAATGCTCGATAACCTCAATAGAGTTTCCAAAAGAGTGGGTCTTAAAATGAGAATGGACAAAAGCAAGGTCATGTTTAATGCCCAGGAACACCCCCTCCTATCACCATCGGAAACTCTTTACTAGAAGTTGTAGACGATTATGTCTATTTGGACAAATGGTTCAGTAAGGTAGGTTGGAACTGCGAGAAAGAGGTCAAGTGGTCAACTGTCGAATCCGACACGATTGGGCGGCGCGGGCGTTCAGGAAGTTGCGCGGTATTTCCTCGTCCAACTTACTGCAGTGTCTCAAGACAAAAGTCTATGACTAGTGTGTGTTGCCAGTATTAACATACGGAACCGAAAAGTGGTCGCTTACAATGGGCCTCATCAGAGCTTGCGAGATCGAATCAGAAATGAAGACATGTGCATGACAACCATGGTTACCGACATAGTCTAAAGGATTGCCAATCTTGGTTGGCAGTGGGCAGGGCACATTGCTCGCAAAACGGATGGTCGATGGTACCGAAATGTTTTGTAGCGGTGACCGCGAACAGGAAGACGTTGCTTTGAAAGGCCTCCCACTAGGTGGACCGATGACCTGGTAAATGTTACGGGAATCCGCTGGATGAGAGATGCAAGGGACCGGTCACTGTGGCGACACTTCGGGGAGGCCTGTGTTGAGCAGTGGACGTCTTTCAGCTGAAATTATGATGATCATGATTGATTCTTTAGCTCGTAATTACTTTAATAGTAATGCGCCGTTGGATGGACCATCATTCTCTTGCCCCTATTCCGGGTAAATATTATAAACCATAATTAAAACAAAATTTCTATTTCATAAATACATTTTATTAATTAAATTCATATCAAAATACTTTGAGGCGTTAAGCCCGTATGTGTATGTGCATAAAGTTTTAATATTTAAATAACAAATTGTATAAATAGGACTATATTATAATACTACATTATGTATATATAAATACTTAACAAGAAATAATGTATCATTTTAATCCGTCAAATCTATCGTGACTTTAAAAACCACTTCAGCTTCCCATTAATGGCGTATCTGGAGTAGTAATATTGTCAAAATAAGTAAACTTTTTACTTATTTAGTTATAAAATGTTTAAATTGTCATAATTATCAGTGGTTTAAAAGAAGATGTAGTAACAAAAATTGAAAAGAGTACTTAGATATGCTTACAAGGTTTGGTCATATTGAGAGGATGAATGAAAGACGACTAACAAAAGGTATTTCAAGGCAGACGTGAATGGAAAAGCCGTAAGGGGCGCCCTAGGAGAATATTCACGGATCATTTATGATGTACTTCAGAAAGGTAATGTGCGACGCCGCCACCGGCGTGCGTGTATGACTAGATATATGAACCTAAATGAAGTTCGTAAGGAAGGATTACGTCAGGATCGTAGCAGGTGGCGTTCGTGATTTATGTATGTTTACATTTCAGTCTTATGTTTTTAAGAGCAGTGGTGGCTCATTGGTAACGAATTACGTGTCGTATGTCGTGAGTTCGAACCCAGGCAGGCGCTTTACTTTGTGTTAATTATTTCATCACCACTGCTCTTAAAACGGTGAAGGAATACATCGTGAGGAAACCGGCATGTCCTAGAACCAAAAATTTGAAGACATGTGACATTCACCAAACCGCAACTGCGCATGCGTGAGTTCCATCCTCTCTCACAGAGAGGATGCCTGTGTCCCAGCAGTGGGAACATTACGGTGATGGCTGATGATGATGTTTCTGGTTTCGTCAAAACTAATCTTTGTTTACTTATACATATATATCAATGTGAATTTCGTCAGCCTGTTCGGTTAGTCGTCAGCATCGTATCGGCATCGGCAGCACACAGGAATGCCTCCCTTAGCCGTTGCGATCTCCATTTTGGGTGTATGGGCGACGGGATCAACACTCAACACGAAAAAGTCGAAGTTCATCATTGTGCTGACACATTCAATCTTGTACTTCTTCAGAGTAGTTGTTTTCAAGAAGTGTGGCGTGTCACTTGTAATTTGCCCCTCGTTTCTGAAATAAGATATGAAAATAAATTTAATAAATACGCGATATATAATTACTACAGATTGAGGTGTGGAGTTAGGCGGTTTAACCTCGCCTCGTCTCTTCAATCTGTACGTGAACGGACTGATCGAAAGACTCAGCAGAACCAATGTCGGATATTCGATAGATGGAAAATTTATGAATAACATCAGTTACGCGGACGATATGATGTTGCTGGGTCCCGCCATTCGAAAACTGCTCGCTATATTTGTGGATTATGCCGGAGCTCATGGGCTCAGGTATAATGTGAAGAAAAGTGAACTCTTGGTGTTTCAATCTGCTGGCTATAAGGTCACGCACGTACGTCTTCATATCATAGATGGCGTTCCGTTAACCAGTTTCAAGATTCAAGTACCTGGGCCACTGGGTCTCAGATGACTTCTCAGACCACGAGGACATTGAGAGGAAGCGCCGGGTGTTGGCTGTTCGATACAATATATTGGCTCGTAGATTTGCACGCTGCACCAAGGCAGTGAAAGTAACATTGTTTCGGTCTTTATGTCAATCTTTTTACACGTGCAATCTATAGATCAACTATACGCATAGCACAATCAACGCCCTGCACGTTCAGTATAATAACGCTTTTAGGATGCTAATGCAGCTGCCGCGGCACTGTAGCCCATCGGGGATGTTTGCAGACGCACATGTCGATGGCATTCATGCTATCCTTAGCGGTCCGCGGCAGTGGCAACAGCATTCTAAGCGTTGTAGCGGGCCGAACAGACTGCCCAATATTGTAGCATTGTGTTCGATTATATGTCAAGAAGTAATATATTTTATAAATTTGCAATTTGACCTCTACTGAACACAGAATTTTATTTTATACACATTAATGAATTTTACAGATCTTTATTTAATCTATACTAATAATAATATTATAAAGAGGAAATATTTTTTTGTTTGTTTGTTTGTTTGTACCGAATAGGCTCCGAAACTACTGGACCGATTTGAAAAATTCTTTCACCAATAGAAAGCTACATTATTCCTGAGTGACATAGGCTATTTTTTAATCCCGAAAACGGGTCCTGTGGGTTGGCCCACGGGAGCGAAGCCGCGGGCAACAGCTATTTTAAATAAATATTTATTTTATTTTATTGACATTAATTTTAAATGATACCAAAATGCTTAAGTTAATTATTATTATTTTGATTTTAGTGTACTTCAATTTTGACATGATGTGTATGTATTGTATGTGTAATCATATAAGTGACTAACATAGTATATAAGTATAGTAGTAGTACGTACTAACAAAACTATTGGTTTCATGATTTATCTACCAATAAAAATATTATTTTTGAATCAGACGCAAATACTTACAAGCACCATTTAACACTGTAGATCTGCAGAAACTTTTTAGATGACTGTACAACCTCTCTCACTCTATCATTGATATCTGTTATGTAGAAGATAGGGCTTTCCTGAAAAAGAACACAAATTTATTGTAACCATTACCTACTTAATTCAGTAGGTGCGTATAGTTTGATGAAAGTTAAATCGTGGCTTTTGTCGATAAAATAATATTCTAATACTAGTACCTAATTTTAATGAACTTACAGTGGAATTGGAAGGACAGTCGGGCTCGTCATAGGTATCTCCGAAGCGGTCACCTATGCTGGATCGTTCTTCAGGTTTTTCCACCGTCTGTAATAAAATCGACACAAAATATTATACAATCTATTCAATTAATTTCCTGGTATTTTAATGGGACCAAAACAAAAAAACCGGCCAAGTGCGTGTCGAGCCACGCACAGTAATAGGGTTCCGAAGTTGCAAAATAATGCGGACTAAAAAGAGGGTTTTGTTGTTGTTACATTAACATTAGAACGGTTTCAGCGGCTCACAAAGTCTAAAAACGGGCCCACATAGGATTTTTAATCTATATTCTCGCGTTTGACCACTCGCCTGATGGTAAGCGATGATGTGGCCTACGGTGAAGCACGCTTGCCTAGATGTAATCTATTCACTCTTGACTTAAACTAAATAAGGACTGAAGAAGGAGTTATAAAATCCAACTTCGCAACTGTAAGTTAGAAAAATATTATCTATTTGTGTACCACCGCGTGTGCGAATTGCGAAAGGAGCCGATACGAGCGCGCGTTAGAGCCACGGGGAATGGTATAGTTCGTTCCTGGATCCTTGCGTGCACGCTCCTGTTTATTTCTCTTTCGGAATTAGAAAAAATCGTATGTATTCACCTCTAATCTCCTCTAATACCGCAGATTAGAGGTGAATCCTCTAATCTGCGGTATTCACTACGTCATTCTGGAAAGTTTTACGCTACTCAATTAGTGATGAAGTCGGGTCGAATATTGACTTTATAGAAGGATATCGACAAAAGAAAATAAGTAATTTGCTTGGAAATCGAAACTAATTTTAACTAACTTTACTTTTACGTTTTAATTACAAAACGTCGAAAATACTTCTGCACTAACACAAAATAGACTCCACCGCGCGCATGCGCCTTATGGACTACGTTCTGGTAGTGCCAACGGCTCCGGCCACTCCAATGCGTTATTCGAGCTTAAACATTTATTAATTTAGAAATTATTATTATTAAGGATGTGATGATTTTATTTTTGTATATTTTTACATGGTTCATAAGCATATAATTACTATCTGTTTTACACAGCTAACAACGTTATTTAAGTAATTTTTCAATGGCATTTGTACAAAAACTTTACTGTGCCAAGTACATTTTATAAGTTGGTCGACTATTACTCGTAAACTTGTAAAGCCTGTTATGATTTAATTTTTGTATATTTTTACATGGTTTGTAAGCATTATATTTACCCTGTTTTACAGAGCTATCAACTTTATTTAAGTAATTTTTCAATGGCATTTGTACAAAATTTTTACTGTTCCAAGTACATTTTATAAGTTGGTCGACTATTACTCGTAAACTTGTAAAGCCTTGTTATCCGTGATAATTTTCCTTTTAATTTCGTTATATTTACTACTGCCGTGATTTTTTTCACATAGCCAAGAGCAACCATTTCGCTGGCAGGGGGGGGGGACACTTGTCTCTAACATAAATTTGCAACTTTAAGCTTAATTTTACACAAACGAATTTCTGAATCGAAAAATGGTTCTAATAAACCTATAATATTTTTGAATGGCCTATCCAACGATACCCCACACCATGGGATAGATGAGAAAAAAAATATATAGCCCCACTTTACGTCTATGGAAGGTACCCGAAAAAAAAATATTTTTCGTGATTTTATGTTACCACTTTGTCGGAATTATTAATATGTATATACACGCCAAATTATAGCTTTCTAATACTTAGATTCTCTGAGCTAAGCTGCGGACGGACAGACGGACAGAGCGAAACTATAAGGGTTCCTTGTTGACTTCGGAACCCTAAAAAGTCTTTCGCCATACATAACGATTTTCCTTACCAATTCACTCATGTCTGAAAGGAGCTCCTCAATAATTTCATCAGGGTAGTTATCACCCTTATCGAAGCAGAAGGTTTGTCCTGCGCAGGAGGCTGGCATCTCCACTTTTCTCTCTCTGCCCACTATCAAAAAATAATTATTGATTAAACAGTAATAAATAAAACGCTATTGAAACTGAATATTGTGTCCTGCCTATTTATCTATAGAGAAGGAATTGCCATGAACTTGACGTTGCATCGCATCAAAAGTGCTAGAAAGCTCAATGATGGCTTAAAATAAACAGATATGCCATGGGCATAAAGGATTGTACCTACACTATCAATTGTATTTCGAAGACAGCCGTGATTACTAGGTACATAAGTGATTCTAGATATAAAAGGGAAAGAATATATATATATATACAGTTAGACAGTTTTTACACAATGTTAAGAAAATAACTTATTCAATGGTGTTTTACCTAATTTAAGTATTATTCCACGTATGATTATAGACTTGTTTTATGAATCAAGACCTTTAGATTGATTGAAACATGTAAATAGGTGCAAAATTAATGATGTTAGGTAGTTACCTTCTTCTAGGTCGCTGGAGTCGAACATAACTTCGCCATCTACCACTGGTGCAGGTGAAGCTTCCACTGAATTTGGGCACATGTTAAAACCAATCTAAAAATTAAAAAAATAACATGATATAGTGTAAGGAAGGAGCAATTAAACTACGTATATCGAGTCTATGTAGCTATATTGTAAATATAAAACACATAAGTATAAAATAGAACAGTGAACACGTGTAGCACAGACTTAAGGCAAACGAATGATCGAGTCGGCGCGCGGCCGGAGCGCGTGTACGTCTATATCCGCGGCTAGTTGGTGTACTACTTGACTGTTTGAGTGACGCGCTAAGACTGCGCGTCACCGACTCTAGCGCGTAGTCGGGCGGAGCGCCGGCTCGGGTGAGAGGGGGGCTGTGGAGTGCGAACTTGTCGCGAAGGTTTATTACTTCGCGCTATAATCTCCCCCTCCAAGTCAGCAGAAGTCTCTGGAGCTGGCTTGGAACTTAATACATTACGCGGACGGCCCTTCTTCCGGTTGTGAGCGATTACGTCTGTATTGCCTACATACGGCGTCAGGAGACTGGCATGGTACCTACCCCGAGGTACTTCATCTTTGTCGACCACTTCATAGGTAGTCGGCGAAACTACCTTACTGATACGATAAGGACCTTCGCGCCGCGGAGCAAACTTGCTAGTATAGCCTTTTGCTGCCTTACTAAGGCGATGACCTTCCACAAGGACGAGGTCACCCTCCTGATAACAGGGTCCAGGACGACGTTGTTTGTCGGCTGCTTCCTTACGTATGTCTTGTTGGTGTTCGACTTGCCACTTTACTTCTTGCCAGCGGTGTACGAAGTCGCGCAAATATGGTGATATTTGCGGCACGTAATTCTCCTGCTCAACGATAGCTCGCAGGTCGTGAGCTACGTCCGTCGGAGCCCGCAACTCGCGCGCAAACGTCAAATATGCGGCGGAGTGGCCAGTGCCCTGATTATAAGCTGTGTTTAAGGCAAACCTTACAGCGGGCAACACTTGTGGCCAACGGCGATGTTCCGGATCTAACAATATTGCTAACATTTTCTTCATCTCTCGATTTTTTCGTTCAGCGGGGTTGGCTTCGGGGTGATAGACGGGAGTTAAGGATTGCTGAACTCCAAGGACGTGCATGGCCTTCTGCATCACAGCTGACACGAACTGTGTCCCATTGTCAGAAATTACACGACGTGGAAAGCCATATCGCATGAACACTTCTTCGATAAGTGCTTTCGCACACGACTCAGCAGTCGCCTCGCACAACGCAAACAATTCTACCCATCGGCTAGCGGTGTCCTCCACCAGGAGAATCCACTTCTCTCCCTTATTACTTTCGGGAAGTGGACCAAAAAGGTCCATCGCAAGCACTTCGAAACGCTGCTGTAGCACTGGGGTCTGGAGTAGACCGGCAGGCTTGAGATTTGTGGCTTTATACTGCTGACACTTATCACAGGACTTTAAGTACTGGGCCACGTAAGTTCTCATATTTCTGAAATAATATCTCTCTTTTATCTTCCTCAAAGTCCTCTCCAAACCCAAGTGTCCAGCAGTGGGCGCATCGTGCAGCTCCTTCAAGAGCTCTGCCCGTAACGACTCTGGAATAACTAGTTGAGGCTCTTCGGAGTAACCATCCGGGTCACACCGGTACAACACCCCTTGTGAAAGGTAATAACCTCTATCCGTCCAGCGTAGGGCTGCGTCTGGGGTAATGGGACTTTCAAAATCCTCTATGATTTTATTTACCTCGGGATCTTTAAGTTGAGCATTACGGATATCCTCGGGGTTCCTTTGAGGCAAGTCAATGATTACCGGACAAATGCTGCAAGTAGAGCTCGGCTCTTCAACATCGGCTTTCACTGGTCTACTGAGAGTGTCAGCGACCAAGTTGACTCTTCCAGGTGTATAATCAATATCTAGGTTGTAACACTGAATTTTCATTGCCCAGCGGGCCAAACGACCGCTGGGTGTCTTCAGGGATAAGAGCCATTTCAATGGCTGGTGATCGGTAGCCACACGAATCTGCGCTCCTTCTATATATCCTCTGAATTTGTCCAGAGCCCAGACAACCGCAAGAGCTTCGCGCTCTGTCGTGTGGTAGTTACGCTCGGCGGATGTCAGCAACCTACTCGCGTACTCGATAGGCCTTTCCTCGGTAGGATTCTCGCCTTGCATCAAAACTGCTCCAAGCGCATAATTACTTGCATCCGTGCGCAGTACAAATGGTTCCTCAAAGCTTGGTTGACGAAGAATGGGACTAGTTGCGAGCCGTAATTTAAGCTCTTCAAAAGCTCTTTGCTCATTTGCTCCCCATTGCCAACGTCGATCTTTCTTGGTAAGGTCCGTTAAAGGACGTGCTATCTCTGAAAACTGCGGGATGAATTTACGGAACCAAGAACCGGTTTGCAAGAAAGTCTTCAGTTCTTTCAGGTTCGTCGGTGGCTTCATATTCACCACCACTTCAACCTTCGTGGGATCAGGCTCGATGCCACTTGCAGAAATGACGTGTCCCAGGTAAGTTACTCGATCCCTAGCGAAAACACATTTACTTCTGTTTGCTTTCAGATTGAAAAGGCGAAGGCGCTCGAAGACCTGCTGCAGATCCCTCACATGGGATTCTAGATCCTCGGAAATCACCAGAATGTCATCAAGGTACGCTACCACAGTGATGTTCATCAGGCCAGCTCGAAATCTGTCAATAAGGCGTTGGAAGGTCGACGGGGAATTCTTCAAGCCAAACGGCATACGTCGGAAACGAAACATTCCAAAGGGTGAAATAAAAGTTGTTTTGTCCCTATCTTCAGGAGCTACTTCGATTTGCCAATATCCAGCCTTCAGATCTATGGTTGACATCACACTGTTAGTTTTAGTGGACTGCAGAACCTCATCAATAACAGGTAAGGGGTATTTATCAGTTTTCGTTACCTTATTCAAGGCCCTGTAGTCAACGCAGAATCGCACTTCACCGTTTTTCTTAGGCACCAGCACTACTGGGGATGCCCACGGCGATTCCGCTTCCTCTATGATTTCCTCTTCTAACATTTTATCAATTCCTTTTCTAATGATTTCTTTCTTTGCGGGTGTCACCCTGTACGGTGGCACTGAAATTGGAGCACTATTCCCAGTGTCTATCCTATGTAAAGCAAAACTAGTTGGTCCTCCCCCTGGTTCGAAGATATCCTTATTGGACTCCAGCAGGTTGGCCAATTTACTACGATCAGATGGTTGCAGGAGAGTGCCCTCGTCATTGCGGAGACATAAAGCGGCACATGCGGTTTCAACACACCCTTCCTCATACCAAATGGGATAAATTACCTGTGAGCCTTCCAAAGACCAAGTATTCTTATGGAAGTCAAGTACCATGCCAGCATCCCTAATGAAATCTATGCCAAGCAACGACTCGACAGCCCCAGGTAACACGATAAAATGCGTGGGTACAACTCTATTACAAAAATGGACATCAACAATCGCAGTCTCTACACATAAACAATTTATGGAACCATCAGCAAGCTTAATTTCAGAATAGGTTTTTACAAATTTTTTACCATTATTAACTAAAACATTTCTTAAGCTAACACTAGCTATCGATAGTTTAGCACCGGTATCTAAAAGAGCACTACCACTTTCACCGTAAATTTTAATGTTTAGCTTTGGCCTACTACGCGGTTCTAATGATTTAACACCACACGCGGACACTGATTGAAACGGAATGGAAAGCGTATTAGGTTTCTTCTCTTTACACGTCGAGCAGTTCGAACGAATGACGCCGGGTGCTCCACACCCGAAACAAGTAATCGAAGAAGCTGGCTTGGGCGAATGTCCCTCTACGGTACCATCTTTGGCTTTCTTTTGCTTCGCCAGCCGCTGACAAGACTCTATAACATGACCGTACTGTTTACAGTAATTGCAATGGGGCCTAATCTTATTTGTAGAAGGCACACTAGGCACAGCAATAGACGGTGCAGTCGGTGACGACGCCGACGTCGGCGGTTTTCTATCCGCAGGGACGCGCGGCTGTAGTTCATCAAGAATATCTTCGATGCGGCGCGCCTGCGCCAACATTTCCGCAAAAGTATTAAAAGCGGTGCGTGGAAGTTTTTCCCGGATGCGATGGTTAAGCAACCCATATGCCATGTCCACCTGAACCACCTCTGGAAGCAGGAATGGTGGTAGCTGAGCAATCAGGGCTCGAATATGGCACACAAACAAATCCGTAGCTTCGTCTACTCGTTGTTCCCGCTCAAATATTTTTCTATACAATTTATGCGGCGGCAATCGTGGTCCAAATGTTTGCTTTAGTGATTCTACCGCAACTTGCCAGGAGGCGGTGGTATCTTTCACTCCTTGCCACCATGTAGCGGCAAGTCCCGTCAACAACATGGGTAGACCACGGAGAGCATTGTGGTCATCGACGCCAACACACTCTTTATAAGTCTCTACAGCATCAATAAACGCCAAAACATTGCTTGCTTTCTCGCCGTCGAAACGCGCCGTACACTTGGCAAAATGGCCACCGAGGTTGGAATAAACTGGTGTACTTACAGGATCGCTGCGACTTAGCCTGTTTATCAGCAATAGGAGTTGCTCGGTCGACATTGTGACCGGAGCCGCTGCAGCGGCAGCAGCCAGCTGCGGATTCACCGCGGCCATCTGCGTGGCAGCAGTGTCGGCGGCAACGCCGCGCGGAGCCTCCTCAGGCACGGGCGCGGGCGGCGCCATGCCCTCTGACAAGGCACCAACCGAAGCAGGACTAGCAGCGCGTGATCTCGTTAGCACCATTGTGAAATAGTCCACAAAACGAACGAAACACCAACTTAGGTACTATAGGTAGTCTAGGTTCCACCTAAGCACTAAGACTGTTCGCAGTCTCACAACAGTACAACGGTTATTACTTAATCACAGTTCGTAAACTAATAAGAAAATACGCACACACATATACTTCACGAAGTGGGCGTTATGCCTCGCCGTTCGCGCGCTTCGTATAGATACCTACAGTCTATACCAACATTTTTCGATAGGTAAAGACGTGTTAATAATAGATAACACTGGATAACACACTCAGTATCTAACACGCGAAAGTTTTGCACTTTAAAATGTACTTAGTTCACTGATTCACTCACGGTTCAGCTCCACGTTAGGCTGCCAGTTATAGTGTAAGGAAGGAGCAATTAAACTACGTATATCGAGTCTATGTAGCTATATTGTAAATATAAAACACATAAGTATAAAATAGAACAGTGAACACGTGTAGCACAGACTTAAGGCAAACGAATGATCGAGTCGGCGCGCGGCCGGAGCGCGTGTACGTCTATATCCGCGGCTAGTTGGTGTACTACTTGACTGTTTGAGTGACGCGCTAAGACTGCGCGTCACCGACTCTAGCGCGTAGTCGGGCGGAGCGCCGGCTCGGGTGAGAGGGGGGCTGTGGAGTGCGAACTTGTCGCGAAGGTTTATTACTTCGCGCTATAATGATTTACATAATTAAAATGATTGACATAATTAAAAAAATAACATTTTGATCGGACCAAGTGCTGTTGGATTTTTCTAGTAAGCAATTCTCGGCAGCAAAGATTGTTTTGCCAAAGTGCAAAATAAGACTCACCAGAAATGCAATCACGAACGAGAAATACTTTTTTGCCATTTTTATTAATATTACGGACTAATTATTTTGCAAAACTTTAACAAGCAAAAACTTGAAATTAAAAAATTACGATATGTTTCTTGTGAACGATGCTCTTAGTTTCAAGCTAAAGGTAACTATGACATTGTTGTGGATTATGTATCCTCTTATATACAGTGGTGGTTTAAGGAAAATTGTTAGTTTACGCAAGTACGGATTCAAAAACACAGTTACTTATGGTTTTCCTCCTTAGCAATTAGTAAACAAGAATTAAGTCACATAGAAAATAAAAATACATTATAAATAACGTCAGAACTCCAGGTTTCGATTTATGATGAAACTAGCTGTGCCGATGGCTTCGCTCTACCCTACCCTACAAACCTACCTTTATTTTAGTTTTTAAGCCTTCCCTGTATTCTGCCAGGGCATTACACAGGTTTATACAGGTATCAGAGATGGCACTGTGTTCGCAAAACGTACGGGAAAAGGAATTAAAAAAAAACATTGATAAGTTTTCCGATGTTTTAATAGTTATTCTGTAATTCGGGACGGATATAAATCAAACGGATTAAAAATTATGTAAATCTGTTCAGCCGTTCTCGAGTTATAAATGGTATAACTTAACCCGACATTGTTTTAAATATAAATATAATTTCTTCGAAGACATTGTTACCATCGCGGGTAGAACCTGGACAGGAACATGGGGATTGGCACAAGAAAAGTGGTCTATGCTCAGCAGTGGGCGAAGTCGGACGATGGAATGGATGATGATGAATTTCTTTAATGTAATGAACAATGGCGAAATTTTAGCTGACTTAAATTTAAGCGTCTGATAGTGAGTTATATACGAAAGAAATTCCATTTTTTTTCAAATTGTAATATTAACTGTTTCACCACCGATAAAAAAAAAAACATTAAAAGTGAAAGTTATTCGATTTTTTCGTTAACTCTCATGAGCTTAGTGTTGCCATTTTGTACTTGTTCTGCCAAGTGGAAAGTAGTAACTGTAGTAAATATAGATGAGCCAGAAAGTCGTGTTCTCACTGCGGTCTCTCTATAGATTCAAGCATTTTCTCCCATCCAGCACCAAAATCACTTTGGTCCAGTCACTTGTGCTTCCCATTATCGACTATGCTGATGTTTGTTATCCTGATCTATCCCAAGAACTTCTAAATAAATTGGATCGACTTCTCAACAATTGTATTCGCTTTGTATTTGGCCTTCGTAAATACGATCACATTTCTTCCTGCCGTTCTCAGCTTAAATGGCTGCCAATCCGCCTAAGGAGGTCCCTCAGATCTCTCTGCTTGCTCTTCACTATTATGAACGATCCTTGTGCTCCCGATTATCTAAAAACTTATTTCAAAGTGTTGGGCAGTTCTCACAGTCGTAACCTTCGTGCTTTCAAAAATCTACTTCTCCAAATTCCTTCACACCGCACCGGTTTTATGTCCAATTCATACGCTGTCTCAACAATAAAGCTCTGGAACGCGCTACCCTTTGGCATTAAAAAGGCTGAAAGCAAATTCACTTTCAAAAGAAGAGTTCGTGACCACTATTTAAGTCAGAATAAATAGCTCTCATCTAGAGACAGGCGTCTAGTCATAGTGATTATTAATAGGTTTCTCGTTTTTAGGGTTCCGAAGTCAACAAGGAACCCTTATAGTTTCGCTCTGTCCGTCTGTCCGTCCGCAGCTTAGCTCAGAGAATCTAAGTACTAGAAAGCTATAATTTGGCATGTATATACATTTTAATAATTCCGACAAAGTGGTAACATAAAATCATGAAAAAAAAATTTTTTTCATGTACCTCCCATAGACGTAAAGTGGGGATGTATTTTTTTTTCTCATCTATCCCATGATGCGGGGTATCGTTGGATAGGCCATTCAAAAATATTATGGGTTTGTTAAAACCATTTTTCGATTCAGAGATTAGTTTGCGTAAAATTAAGCTTTAAGTTGCAAATTTATGTTAGAGTCAAGTGTCCCCCCCCCTGCCAGCGAAATGGTTGCTCTTGGCTATGTGAAAAAAATTACAAAAGTAGTAAATATAACGAAATTAAAAGGAAAATTATCACGGATAACAAGGCTTTACAAGTTTACGAGTAATAGTCGACCAACTTATAAAATGTACTTGGAACAGTAAAAATTTTGTACAAATGCCATTGAAAAATTACTTAAATAAAGTTGATAGCTCTGTAAAACAGGGTAAATATAATGCTTACAAACCATGTAAAAATATACAAAAATTAAATCATAACAGGCTTTACAAGTTTACGAGTAATAGTCGACCAACTTATAAAATGTACTTGGCACAGTAAAGTTTTTGTACAAATGCCATTGAAAAATTACTTAAATAACGTTGTTAGCTGTGTAAAACAGATAGTAAATATATGCTTATGAACCATGTAAAAATATACAAAAATAAAATCATAACATCCTTAATAATAATGATTTCTAAATTAATAATGTTTAAGCTCGAATAACGCATTGGAGTGGCCGGAGTAGTTGGCAGTACCAGAACGTAGTCCAGACGGCGCATGCGCGCGGTGGAGTCTATTTTAAACAGTGCAGAAATCCTCTAATACCGCAGATTAGGGATTCACCATCTGCGGTATTAGAGGAGATTAGAGGTATTCTACATACGATTTTTTTTTCTAATTCCGAAAGATAAATAAACATGGAGCGTGCACGCAAGGATCCAGGAACGAACTATACCATTCCCCGTGTCTCTAACGCGCGCTCGTATCGGCTCCTTTCCATATTATATACTCAAATAGATAATATTTTTCTAACTTCAGTTGCGAAGTTGGATTTTATAACTCCTTCAGTTACCAGTTATTTCTTATTTAGTTTAAGTCAAGAGTGAATAAATTACATCTAGGCAAGCGTGCTTCACCGTAGACCTCATCATCGCTTACCATCAGGCGAGATAGTGGTCAAATGCGAGAATATAGATTAAAAAATCCTATTTTGGCCTGTTTTCAGACTTTTTGAGCCGCTGAAACCGTTCTAATGTTCATGTAACAAAAACAAAACCCTCTTTTCAGTCCGCATTATTTTGCAACTTCGGAACCCTATTACTGCGCGTGGCCCGACACGCACTTGGCCGGTTTTTTTTTATATATATATATATATTTTGTAGTCTATTTTATTTGTATATGTGTATCATTAATATTTATGTATATGTAAGTTTTATTAATATATAAGTAAGTTTATACATTTTCGTATACAAGTTGTTATTTTTCGATTTCGATTTTTTTGTACCCGTTCACAATGTTGTCCTTTTTAACCCAAAGGTTGACTGGCAGAGAATGCCTTGTGGCATTAAGTCCGCCGATGTACCACTATTGTACATGAAGTTTAAATAAATAAATAAATAATTAAAAGTACAGTTTAAGCCTAAGTAGGTGTTCCTTGCTTGCTTGGTTTGTAGGTTAGAACACTGTAGTGTAGTAGAAATGAATAAATTACTTTCAATTAATGAAGACTAGTATCCAAGTCTAAAAAAATATAGCTTGGGTGTTGACGAAGACCTTTTGATACATGTCAGTCGCTTAGTATAAATAAATATACACTTTCCAAAGAGTATATTTTACATTTCATGCTGAAATAACTAGGTAAGGGAAATACTAATGCAGTATTGCCCTTTTACTTCCACGAAATTAAATAATGTTACCTATTAGTCATCATCCTTTCAGCCGAAAGACGTCCACTGCTGGACATAAGCCTCCCCCAGCCCGGCGAGCACGGCCTACTGTGACATGGCCTAAGTCACACTTTTTATCACAGTTTGGGCGATAAAGCCATTTTTTCTTAAATGCTAGCACGGAGGCGTGAGATTTTCTTGATTTGTGGCATAACTTCTTGACGTTTTTTTTTTTTTCTTTTTCGGAAATTTTCCAATTTTTTTGCAGTTTTGGTTTAACCTTGGCCATAAAAACCATTTAGGCTAGAAGCATAGTCCTACGACGCACTGTTTCCGGATTATGGGCCTCCGAATCTTATTTTATTTTCCATAAAACGCTCTATATTTCCAAAATGGTATCTCGAAAACGGTATGTCCTAGGTAAAAAATAACCAAAATTTAGACGACCAAATAAAATAATACGTATAAAAGTGTGCCGTTCATACAGATAAACAACTTTTTAATTATTTGGGAATAAATTATTATTTGACCCACGACCATAGACTTATACACACTTTATTTTTCTTTGTTTGTTTGATAACATAGTAAGTGTTTGTAAGAAAGATATAATAATTGAGAAAATTCTACTAATTACTTAAAAAATATAATAGCTTGGACCCTGTTCCTGATACCGGTGGGCCCCTATTTTCTATATTTTAAATGTTTTTTGGAGATTTTATTTAAGAAATATTTAAAAAGGTAGAAAGTAAGAAGAATATGGAATAAAAAAAAATAATTATAAAGAAGTAATAATCAAAATAGAAATAATAATTAAAAATAAGAATAACAATAAATATTAATTACATTTATAAAAAAAGTAATAATATAGAATTAATTAAAATAACCTGACCCTGAACCTGAACCTGAACCTGAACCTGTTATAATCCTGTAACATTTCAATTAATTAATAAGCATTGATCACCACCAAAATAAATGTATTGCCATTTGGTGCAGTAATTAGAAGGAAAATATATCTTTTTCAACTATAAAATTTTATCACCACCTCCGAAAGAAAGTGATATATTTTTCTTAATCATCTGTCAAAATGTGACATTTGTGACAAAATGGGTGCGCCGTATTAGCAAATAAGACCCGATGAGTCCCAAATAAACGTCGCTATATTCGTCGTAGAATTTTCTCACGCCGCCGGTTCTAGTATTTAAGTCAAAATGGCTTTATCGCCCAAACTGCGACGAAATGTGTGACTCAAGCCATGTCACAGTAGTCCGTGCTCGCCGGGCAGCAACAAAAAAGGCATGTCGCGCCTTTAAACATGTTTGACCCGTGCTAGCATTTAAGACAAATTGTAAGACATGACATAATATATCATGTCTTGTCACAAATGTCTTGGGTACGCCCATGTTCGCTCCGGAGGTGCCTTACCTATTAAAAACATTATTAAAAATTACACAGACATAATCTACTTGCACAATAATACAGAACAAACACTAATACTTGCACAAACTAATTCAGAAGATGACAGATATTTTTCATTTAAATACGTAGGAATTAAATCTCAGCTAAAACAATCTATGGGCTTCTGCTTCTTCCTTTACTGATTTTGTATCATTTCATTACAGACTAGATAGTTCAACTAATTTCGTATTGTGGTTCTATCTTTGTGAAATAGTGTGATAATAATAAAAATATGAATAACCCGTATCCCTATTCCCTTGTGACCCCGCATCTCCAAGAGGTACATAGATTTCTAAGTAATACCGCTACAATTACATAGTTTAATAAATAATTATTTCCTCTTACCACATTCATTATTACGGTTATTATGTGAATCTATCGACACGTACGTCACCTAGTCCTCGTCATTGGGAACACCTTGACGTGTTTATTAATATTTTATAGACGTCTAATTATTGAATTATCAGTTCCAGGCATACAAGCAAGTAAACACCTAATGGTAATCCGAAATAAAGCAAATATTATAAATAATTTAGAATTTGTATGAACAAAAGTTGCTTTATTTATAAGGGTGTTATGTGGGCACTGAAAATGCGTATAGGCAAGAATGTTTTTCTTCAAAATAGAGTCACTAATAATTGAGGAGCAGTGGTGGCTCAGTGGTATCGGCCGCGACTTACAAGTTGTAGGTCGTGGGTTCGAGCCCAGGTAGGCGTGTTACTTTGTGTAAATTATTTTATGACCACTGCTCTCAAAACGGTGAAGAAAAACATCGTGATGAAACCGGCATGTCCTAGAACCAAAAATTCGAAGACATGTGACATCCACCAACCCGCACTGGGCCCACGTGGTGGATTACGGCCCATTCCCTCTCACAGAGAGAGAAGAGGCCTGTGTCCCAGCAGTGAGAACATTAATAGGCTGATGATGTGTGATGTGATGTGAATCATTGAAAGTTATATTGCTAAAGTAATTAGAACGGTGGCAATATTAATTGGCAACGATTTTTCTAATTTTATTTATGATGGTAATTTTCAGAATGCATCCTTTTAAGTACCTTTTTGCTTGTTTAGAGGAGTCACTCTACCAAAATCTTAATTATTGACAGGACATTGTGATCTGTTTTTATTAATTGTATTTAGGCCACCAAGTGCAAGTAGGATATTACTGCCCAGAATTAGATCCTTTTTGTCGAGACTATCGGGATGGTTTAATAAATCCGCAGCATATGGTGTTAGAAACATTCGTAATTTAACTGACATAGAGACAGCCCGTTTAGTATACTTTAGCTATTTTCATAGTGTAATGTCATAAGGTATTCTGTTGTGGGGAAATGCCGCCGACATCCAGACTATCTTTGTTTTGCAGAAAAGAGCTGTTCGATCAATTTATAAATTAAGCCCGAGACACTCTCTCAGAGAGAAATTTAAGGAGATTATTGTAATGACTGTGCCTTCTCAGTATATTTATGATAATCTTTTACATGCCCATAAAAATATAAAATTGTTTAAAAAATACAGTGATAATTATCCATAACATAAATACTAGGAACAAACACAAATTTGTAGTACCTACAACAAGGCTCAAAAAAATAGGTGGCTCGTTTAGATGTCAATGTGTACGCTTTTATAATAAGCTTCCAAGCCACGAACAAGGTCTAAGTGTTAATAAATTCAAATCATTCATTAAACGTAAGTTGTGCCAGAAAGCGTTTTATAACATTAAAGATTACGTGGAGGATAAAAAGGCTTGGGATTGAGCTGCTCCAAGTAATTTAGTTTTTTTATTATTTTGCACCGTGAATTTAGTTTATTAAATTTTTTATTTTTTTTTATTTTTCTTGCAATGACAAGAATATTTACTTTTTAAAGTATTATATTATTTTATTTTAATTATTGTGATTGTGAAGACTATGTGGATCATGCATTTTTTTTTTTTTTTTTTTTTATTTAACTTAGTTTTTAATCATGATCTGGCAGAGTTTCATGTCCATTCTTCTCCATAACAAGCTACTTTTCTGAATGGACGGTAGAATCAATTATTGTTACTTGTAATTTTTTTTTGTTTTTACTTTCAAAAGTGCCGCTTAATGGCTTAATTGAATAAAGAAATTTTGATTTAGATTTTTTGATTTTGATGCAGCTGCGTGGGTAGCGAGCTTGTCGGACGCTGTAGGCGATGTGAACCGGGACTTGGAGGCTGTCAAGGACTAGTCTTATAGATTTGGGGTATCTGTAAACCCCTCAAAATGTCAGGCCATTGTGATTGGAAGCTCGTGCATGGTGGGTTGATGGGGGAGTAGCTCTCTGCCTGCTATAATGTTTAATGGTACTGTAATCCCCATCAGCCCTAGTGTAAAAGATCTCGGTCTACATCGTGACTCGACGCTTAGCTGGCAAACTCAGGTTTCTAGTGTCAGTCAAAGAGTCTGGACCGGACCTTGCGATGCCTGTATCGTCTGAGAAACCTTTTGCCTTCAAAAACGAAGACTATGCTTGTGCAGACTTTAATCATTCCTTTAATCGACTATGGTGACGTGTGCTACTATGACCTGAACGCCTAGGAATACCGCGTATAATAAGCTGGGTAGACTCCTAAACAACTGCATCCAGTTAATATTCAACCTCCGGAAATATAACCATGTGTCGAGCTGCAGATCTGAGCTCAAATGGATGCCAGTTCGGCAGAGGAAAAATTTGCGGGCCTTGACCATGCTTTTCTCTCTTCTCAACCCTCCTCCTTCTTATCTCATACCTCACTTTCAATATCTGTGTACTTCACACGCTAGGAATCCACGTTCATCTAACAATCTTCCCTTGCTTTGTCCATCTCATACTTCTAATTTTATTCATTCTTCCTTTCACATTCAGTCCAATCTTCTCTGGAATGCGCTTCCTCTCGATATCAGGAAGTTGCGGCATTATTTTCTACACGATAAGCAGAGTCGTCTCGATAAAACGCTTTTCTATTACTTGATACAATGTATGTAATCATCATCATATCAGCTGAAAGACGTCTACTGCTGGACGTAATGTATATATATAATAAATACCTATAAATATATATACATGTACATATATTTATATTTATAGGTATTTATTATAGTAAATATATATGTGTGTTTATTTTAGCTGTATATAATATATCTACTATTGAAAGTAACCATTTTACTTTAATATCTTTTTTTTATGCACCTGCCATGTTATCCTTGGTTGAATGGTAGAGAATGCCTCAGGCATTAAGTCCGGCTATGTACCTGTATGTTGCATGAAGTTTAATAAATGTATAAATAGTTTCGCCATGTCCGTATGTCCGTCCATCCGCAACTTTGCTCAGAGACTCTTAGTTCAAGAAAGCTATAATTTGGAATGGATATACATATTAATCACGCCGACAAAGAGGTGATTTGTTTTATTTATTTTTATTTTTGCTCCTGTACAAGTAAAATGGCGATGATTTTGTTCTCGTCTATCCCATTGTGTGGGGTATCATTGGACAGGCCAGTCAAAAATATTAAATTACGGATCTGTGTAAGCCATTTTTCGATTCAGGGATCCATTTGCGTAAAATTAAGCTTTAAATGGCAAATTTTTGTTTGTGTTAAGTGTTCCCCTCCTGCCAGCTAAATGTTTTTATAAAAGGATTACCAACTCATTTTATTCATGAATTTGTGTCTGATACTACTCCAGGTTAGCAGTGCATGGCAATTCCACAAAATGTATTTTACATTCCAGTAAATAAAAATATAATTTCATTCGTATCGGTTAAGATTGTAGATCAATTTGGTCACTGTATTAGTTTGGAGAGGAACAAGTTCAGTTACGTCTTCACTTAAGGAAAACAAAATGATAGTAGAAATAACTTTATAACAATACCAAAAAGTTAAAAATATGTATACCTATCTATTCTTAAAATCAGTCACCTAACCTACGACCTACTAATAGACGAGATAGAAGACGTTTTGTTTTAAATTCAATGTTACAGTAAGCCATCTAACCATCGTGATGAAACTCCTACTAGAGGAAGAATGACCCGACCCGACAACCCAAGGCAGATTAGATTGTCCTGGCGCCATAAAATTAGGAGTGCCGACCTCACCTGAAGTGGGATAGTCATTTTTTTCTGAAAGTCACACACATACGCTTGGCTAAAAAATCTCACGTACCCCCGAAAATGTGAAATCTCAATGCATCTAATTAAAAGATAAACTGTTTTTATTCAGAATAATGACACAAAATTAACTAGTCAATATGACTAATAGTTTTTTAGCTAGTAGCTTCCTAACGAAAATATCAAGAAAAACGCTTTCATAGCAATTGCCATTCAGTTTAAACAGGCACTTTGAGGGATTTGTCCTACCTATAATCAAATTTTTATACATCAAAATATTCGTATGATTTGTGTTTAAAATATAATGATTGCTAAGCTTTATTTGATGACGCCAAAGTCACGTTTTCCGAGTTGGGAAAACATCATAGCAAATTATTGCTATGAGTTTTATTAAGATTTATGATTCAATAAACTTAAGACGTACATTTATTTGCGCTTATTTGCTTTCATTTGGGCTTATTAATGTAATAATTTATTGTAACAGTAATTAATTATATTTGAAATTGCAAATCAAACAAATCATATTTGTGAGCCTCATGGCAAAACATAGATGGCCTCCTTAATTTTTGTAACATCTTACACACTGTGTAACCTATGTTTACACATAAAGTTCTGATTCTGATTCTGATCTTTGGCTATCATCATCATCAAATCAGCCGAAAGACGTCCACTGCTGGACATAGGCCTCCCCCAAGCGTCACCACACTGAGCGGTTCCGTGCGTTTCGCATCCAGCGGATCCCCGCAATCTTCACCAGGTCATCGGTCCACCTGGTGGGAGGCCTTTTATGGCAACTTCTTCCGGTTCTCGGTCGGCACTCCAGAACTTTTCTGCCCCATCGGCCATCCCTTCTGCGAGCAATGTGTCCTGCCCACTGCCACTTAAGTTTGGCAATTCTTCGGGCTATGTCGGTAACCCTGATGGTCTTGCGGATCTCTACATTTCTGATTCGATCACGCAAGGAAACTCCGAGCCTAGCCCTCTCCATTGCCCTTTGAGTGACTGTAAGCTTTCTGATGAGGCCCATTGTTAGCGACCACGTCTCAGAGTCATATGTCATCACTGGCAACACACACTGGTCATAGACTTTCGTCTTGAGATATTGTGGTAAGTTGGACGAGAAGATACCGCGCAACTTCCCGAACGCTGCCCAGCCGAGTCGGATTCGACGATTGACCTCTTTCTCTAAGTTGGCCCTACCCAATTGGATCGTTTGTCCAAGGTAGACATAGTCGCCCACAACTTCGAGTGTAGAGTCTCCGACCTTGATAGGAGTGGGTGTAACATGGGCTCATGGCATTCAACATCACCTTGGTTTTGTCCATGTTCAAGGGCGTCGCCAAGGGGGGGCAGGGGGGGGGGGCAGCTGCCCTAATGTAAAGCAACCACAGTCCTAAGTCTTTGACTTGACTTGCTTGATTGATCATTCCCGTACGTCGCGAATGAATATATATAAACCAAACCCAACAGATCGAACCGTTGTTGATATCCTAAAATAGGCAAAAACCTTCTTTCCCGACACGGAAAAGCGTTGAATATTTTGATCGCTCTTCCGTGAACAACGTGTACGGTAGAGTTGTATAGCTTTACACGTTGGACTCTGAATAGTGCTCGCCAAACTTCTGGGCCGCCCTGAAGTTGACTTTCCGATGCACAAGGCACGGATTGGTTCTGTTTTTGTATGATTTACTACTGCGCAGACATTGCAGCCAACTTCGGGACGGCCAAGAAGTTTGGCGAGAACTATACCGATATTATTACAATCGCTGTAGATGTAAGGCTCGTACTACAAGTGAAAAGATTCATGTGCTCTCGACTTTACCTACAATTCATACTTTTCTCATTCTCCATATCAACTTGCCCCCCCCTGGACCATCGGCTGGCGACGCCCTTGTCCATGTTCATCCTAAGACCCACTCTTTCGGAAGCTCTACTGAGAACATCGAGCATTGTACTGAGGTCCTCCATGGCCTCAGCCATAACCACTATATCGTCGGCAAACCGAAGGTGAGTGATGTACTCACCTACATTATTCAACTAATATTATAAACAAATTTTGACCCGCTCAATCTTACTACAACCGAAATAGAGCCGAAAATCGAAACACAGTCCTTTTGGTAGCTCTAGCTACCAGAAGCACATTACTGTTTTTTTTTTTTGTAACTTTCGTGACCTAAAGCACTTGAGTAGTGATGAGGCCCATTGTGAGCGACCACGTGTCAGAGTCGAAGGACATCACTAAGAACACACACTGGTCATAGACTTTCGGCTTGAGACACTATGGTAATTTGGACGAGAAGATACCGTGCAACTTCCCGAACACTCCCCATTCGAGTCAGATTCGACGGTTGGCCCTACCCAATTGGATCATTTGTCCCAGGTAGACATAGTCGTCCACAACTGCGAATATAGGGTCCATATTATTTGGCTCATGGCTATAAATGTAAGAAATACCTATTACTTTGACATAATATAAAATCTAGGATTTTTTAAAGCATAAATAATAAAATAAATATAACAAACAAACAAATTTATTTTACTACTATGTGTTAAAATATTTTTATTTTAACTTTGTCATACTTTTCATTCAATTTCTATTCATTATGATAATTTTCTTCAGCACTGTAGCGACATTTGCAGCACACAGGGATGCCTCCCTTAACCGTGGCAATGTCAATCTCATTCCCATCCTCCGATAGCACGAAGAAGTTGACGTCAATCGTTGTGGTGACACATTCGATTCTAAATTTTTCAAGAAGTTTCGAGTTTGCTAAGAAGTGTGCAGAGCTCGTGATTCGCCCCTCCTCTCTGAAATAAAGAAATTGTAAAGTCTCCGTCACGAAAAGCTATAAATTTTGTAAATAAAGAACTTTTACTAAGTTAAGTAGCGACAATTCAGTCAACAACAAATAATCCTAAATTCGAGCAAATCAAAGTATCTAATGTTTTGTGGTACTCAAACGCGTCTGTGTATGTTGTTGAGTGTGTTGTGTTGGGACGCGAATGTGCGTTCACAATATTTTTTGCAAATCGTGACGGGGGCTTTAGATATGCTTGAAGCCATTGCCGAAAAGCCTTGAATTTGCGCCTTTCTGTCTGTAAATACTTAAAATCATATTTAATCATAGTACCAGTTGCACTACTTAGTTGGTCAAGTGCCTTTGATTTAGATAGTAGCAGCACTTTTAAACAAGCTAAGGCGGATTATTTAAAGTCGTATTTCAACGTCTTTATATAATAAATATTAGCATTTACCTACTTATTGAAATAGTTGCTTCCTAAATACTCTAACAATAAACATTAGGTAATAAAAGTAAGCAGTTCAAGTACTTCTAAATTATGTACCTACCTATGTAATAAGTGTTTGAATTAATATCAAATAATGAATACTTACAAGCACCACCTAACACTGTAGATCTGCTCGAACTTCTTAGGTGACTGAACAACCACCCTCACTCTATCATTGATATCAGTGATGTAGAAGATAGGGCTTTCCTAAAAACAAAAATATAGATTTTATTGTTAACCAGCTACCTATTCATTTAGAGATTAGAGAACTTGGTATACATTTAGATCTCATTTCTCTTATTGGCGATGCCGTTATCAATAACTTGGTTTTTTTCATATTAAGATATGTTTTGGGAGGGAGAGCGTCTTATTGAAACAAGTTAAGTGATGTCATAGTTATACTTACAGTGTAATTGAAAAGGCAGTCTGGTTCGTCATATGTATCCCCGCTGCGGTTATCAATGTTGATTCGTGGGGCAGGGTTTTCCATCTCCTGTAATAATCGATAAAAAAGACATTGTAACGCAAATGCCACTTTAAATGCAAAGGGTTAATTAAAAGTGGCTCTTTTCTGTAGGTACTATCCTATTAATTTTATAAATGTGAAATACTGTATGTTTCATTTGGACAGAACTTGACACTTGGCGAACATTAATTGGGCACTTTTTTTGTTGCCCTAATGAAAATGTTTATTAAATTAATTATTTACTTTTTTGCCGTGGCCCACCACGCAAGACTCGTAATCTTTCGGGATAAAAATAGCCTATGACACTCATGTAGTTTTATAATGGTGAAAGAATTTTCAAAATCGGTTCAGTAGTTGCAGAGATTACTACAAATAAACATACAAACTTAACCACTTCATAAAATTATTATAGATTAGGTAATTATGCTAGTCCTTACTAATTCGGTCATGTTTTTGACAAGATTTTCAATCTTGCCATCAGGGTAGTCATCAGCTTTATCGAAGCAGTAGGATTGTCCTGCACAGGAAACCGGCATCTCCACTATGAAAAAATAAACATTAATTTAAAATGACTAAAATGCTACTCGCAAAACGATAAAAACAAAAAGTACTAAAGACACCGACTTCCGAAACGAAAGTTATTATTGCACTTTTTTGTGTTTTACTTTGGAAGTCGGTTTATTTTTTTGTGAAAAAGGTTTTCTCTTTTTTGATTCGACTTTCCAAAAAGGGGGAGGTTCCAAAAAGGAGTATAAGAATAGGAATTTTATTGGATACTCAACGGTAGCTGGATCTACTTGGGTCATGCAAGAGGTAAACGACACTCTTTATCTAGTTTTTTATTTTATCCTCCACCACCACCATCCACTTATCAAAAGGCGATGTCTGAGTAACACTTATAGATAGATAGAAATGGATAGATAGAAACGGATCAATTGCGAGACAAGGAGTGTGTAGGTTACGAGTGTATACGACGTAATTAGGTCTTACTAGGAAGGTACTCAATGTTATCCTACAATATTATTCTACCTTCAGCTGTACCTATTAAATTAAAAGCTTAATTAAAAGATAAAGTAAATAGGTATAAATATAGGTCAATAGTCACCTTCTTTGAGGTAGCTAGAATCGAAAATTACTTCCCCATCTACGGGTTGTGTTGCTTCCACTAAATATGAAGCCATTTGAAAACCAACCTGAAAATTAAAAACAAAGTTTCATAAAAAAACATTTGGTGCCCAATCAACAAGTGTTGTAGTTAGATATGTTTTCAAATTTATTAAAAGTTTTCTTGGATTTCCACAATTTTTATTATGTTTTTTTCTAGTTCAGGTTGGCAGCGTAGTCTTCGTGCTTTAGAGATGCTTTTCCTTGCGTTCAAAATTTAAGATTAATAAATTTTACCAAAAAATATGATAATAGTAAAATGTTGTAAATTAAAACTTACCAAAAGTGCAAACACGAGCGAGGCACACATTTTTTACAAAGACTTATTTTTATAAAAAAAACTTGAAATTTTAATACAAAATGCTGATGCTTGAAATATAATTTACTTAACGATGCTTTCCGTTATTAGTTGAAAGTGCGAATGCTATTGTTGTGCAATATGTATCCTGTTATATATACTTAATAACAAATGATTTAACATTTCATCAGGAATGAATGTTTTGAATTTACTATATAAAGATATTTTCTTTAATGCCTACATGTCACTATTTCGTCATCGGTTCTTGTGATTCATTGCTGTCAATTATCCACTATAAGTGTCTAGGATAGTTTCTAAAGACTATTTATTTATGGCTTATGTTTAACTTACCACCAGATATAGTAACATATAACAGACAAAAATAGTAAATGATCACCAAAATTAAACCCGCATCTTATTGTAAAATTATAACCAAAGTTTTAACATCTCGCTATCCTGTTTAGGCAAAATGACTCCAAATAAATCATTGTTAACCCAAAAGTAGTAAATGATCACCAAAAGTAGTAAATGATCACCAAAATTAAACCAATGACCAAAAAGATTATAAAATTTCTGGGAGCAACTTGGAAGTAGCGCTCGCCGGCCGCTGCCGCGGCACCGCTCGCTTTGCTCGCTCGGCTCGCGCGCGGTTGGTCACAGTTCTAACCTAACCTAACCTATTTTACAACATTAAATAGCGCAATAATTTGCTATTAAAATTTGGTGATCAATTTACTAAATTTGGTGATCAATTTACTAAATTTGGGTTTCATAGTACAATTTTAGGTAATAGAGGTTATGGTCACAAAGTAATTTTAGGTGGTCATTATATTTATCCCCTTTATTTATTTTTAATTTCCTCGTGTTCGAATAAAGGCAATTTATTAATTTTTCATTTCCTGGTGGTGTCAAATGTGTACATCAATTTATTGCTTGAAGGTTCTGATACCAAACCATCAGGTTAAAAGTTACAAAAAAGCTATGAGTCGATCTTAGCTTTTTTGTTTTACGGGCAAAGTATTTTAACCAACTTTCCAAAAAGGAGGAGGTTCTATGTTTGACTGTATGTATTTTTTTTGGTATGTCCACTGAATTCTCCATCAAAACTGAACCGATTTTGAAAATTATTTTTTTTGTTTGAAAGAGTATGTTCCCGAATTGAATGCATTTAAATTTGGTGATGATCTGATGAAGAACTTCGGAGATATGCAACAGAACTTTTCAATATACCACAACTAAAATTTGAAAAATGATAACCATTTTTTACAAAAATTATAACAAAATCCAAATAATAACACTACAAAGTGAGAAATAACTTCAATTTCGGCAGTCTTCTCAAACAATGATAAAACAGGTCCGAAATTTAAGTTATTATTCACTCCGGTTGCATTTTTTTGCTAAAAACGGATTTAGCGTCGGGACTTAGGCATACACTTGTTAGATCCAACTGAGTTTTTAAGGTTTCGTACCCAAAGGGTAAAAACGGGACCCTACTACTCCGCGGTCCGTCTGTCTGTCTGTCTCTCATGAAACGTGATAGGTAGACAAATGAAATTTTCACAGATGATGTATTTCTGTTGCCGCTATAACAACAAACACTAAAAACAGAATAAAGTAAATATTTAAGTGGGGCTCTCATACAACAAACGTGATTTTTTTACCGTTTTTACGGTAATGGTACGGAACCCTTCGTGCGCGAGTCCGACTCGAACTTGGCCGGTTCTTTTTTCTTTAATTTTACTTTCATTCTTAGGTAAGATTTTCTTTTACGTGCGCAAGTTTTTGGTCATACTCTGGGCTTTAAAACGTTGTAAGTGCTACACTTTTAGTGCCAGTAAGTTAAAAATGGTATTTTTTTTGCTTTTAACTTTTTTTAAGTTACTAATTATAATAAACTAGCTTCTGCCAGCGGCTTCGCCAGTGTGTATTATACATATAAAACCTCCTCTTGAATCAATCTAATTATTAAAAAAAAAAATTGGTTGCCTGTAAAGTCGGTATACGGGCGAAAGTTTTACGTGACAACGACTTTGAGTGGTATGTCTGTCTCTCTCGCTCTTAGGCGGGCTAACCATGCCCGAGTGGAAGGGACGCGTGCCTCTCACTCGCTCTCATTGTGAGCGCATAACGTGAGCGGAGCGTAACGCAGTTTCTTGAAGTGTCACCCGGCAAACCAATTTATAAGACGTTGTCACGTCAAAACTGCATCAAAATCCGTTGCGTAGTTTTAAAGATCTAAGCATACATAGGGACAGACAGACAGCGGGAAGCGACTTTGTTCACTATGTAAGGATTATAATTTTTTATTTAAAAACTCTGAATTCTATAGTTTAGGAGAAATTGTAATTTCGAAAGTTTGGTACTAAATTAAGACCAGTTTACCAGTGTAGTATGGCAGGCTTGTCCACAAATGAACTATCAATATCAAGAATCAATATCACATTTACTGCACCTGCGGGTATCTTAGAGTTGAATAAGTATACAAAGAAAAGTGAAGACCAAGATTTGTACTAGGTTCCTATTTTTCTTATTACGTAGGGTATGTAATAAGGAAAGTAGTGCCCACAAATCTTACTCATATCACTTACTGTGACTTTATTCTTGTGAAATCGTATTACAGTTGAGTCACCTTGTGCGGGCCATCCCGCAGTCCTCAATATATACATAATAATAATGTGCAATACAATGATTTATTAAAATAAGTATAGGTACTATCTATACAAAATTAAGTTTATTATCTTAATCCACGGACACTTACGTCACTTATGCCCGGGTTACGCTTATTAGGATTATTCGTGTTTAACCATTGCCATCTGTTGGTGTTTTGAGACAGAGAATAATCGATGCGGCAAATGTAACAAGAAGGAGTTTAACAACTGGTGTAGTAAAACGTGATTTAAGACACATAATGAGAGTATGTGTGTGAAACAGAGGCGGAAACGTAGAACATGAATTGTAATCGTAGATTTTTAGTAAAAATAGTAATAAACTTCATTTTGTACCTATTTGGATTGTTTTATTTTGTTTTCTGACCCAAGTGATAAATTTGACGTTAAAGCACCGTTATTTTTTACTTCCTCCCGGGAGCCTTTCATCAAAGTTTTTTTCTAAGAATTCTGATAATACTCTAGCTTTATAAACCTTGTTGGATAGCGAATGAAACGTAGATATTTTAAACACATCGGCAGCATGACTGTCATAGATATTTTTTAAATATTTCTGTAAGAAAAGAATATTTTTACTAATTTATAACTATCAATCATCTACTACGACCCAGTTGGTATAATTAAATGCAATTTTAGTATTGAAAATAATAAAGCAACTTATTTCCTATAAAAACATTGCAAATACAAATAAATTGGAGGCAAAAACCCAAAAAACAAATAGGCCAATAAACAAAAAATCGGCAATTAAAAAGAAATATATCCATATCCAATATCTTGATGAAGGTTAAGTTTGGGGTAAGGTATTTCATGGTCAAATTAGTCAGGAGTAAAGGAAACTACAACCTCTTAAAGGCTCTAGGTCGACTTACCTGTAGCTCTGTATATGTGGGCGCCAAAGCAAAAAGGATCTAGTTCTACGGTGGCCGGGAATCGGCTTGCGACTCCCGACGCCCAGGGCATCTCCTGCGGTGACTAGGGGCGCGAGGGAGTCTCCGTTGCATCTCCCTCACGCGTTCCGCCTCCTCCTTCGCGAGCATTACTGCTTCGCAGAAGGAGGTGACAACTTCCCATGCCCTCTCGCTCCGTACCATGGCCTGAACCAGGGCCGGCCGCGAGAGGTCGCCACCGCTGATCGCCTCCACGAGGACACGGCAGTGCTCCACCCAAGCGGGGCAGACCACCACCGTATGTTCCACCGTGTCCTCCGGGCGATCCACACAATGGTGACACCCGGGCGTTTCCTCCCGCCTTATCCGGAACAGGAACCTCCTGAAACAACGTTTTTAACCTTTCTATTGGTGAAAGAATTTTTCAAATCGATTCAGTAGTTTCGGAGCCTATTCGGTACAAAAAAACAAAAAAAAATCCTCTTTATAATATTATTAGTATAGATAGATAAGTGAACCTCCCGCAACATAATATTTCATAAATAATTACCATTCTATGATCATTTAGCCAATGCTCAATAAAACAATCAAATTCAAACATTGTTTTTCTAAAAGCTTTGAATATTTTGATGGAATAATTTCAAGTAATTCTGTTCAGCCCCTTTTTAGGGTTCCGTACCTAAAGGGTAAAAACGGGACCCTATTACTAAGACTTCGCGATCCGTCTGTCCGTCTGTCTCCAGCCTGTATCTCGTGAACCGTGATAGCTAGACAGTTGAAATTTTGATGATGACACAGATGATGTAGTTCTGTTGCCGCTATAACTAAAAACAGTATAAAGTAAATATTAAAGGGGGGCTCCCATACAACAAACGTGATATTTTTGCGGTTTTTTGCTCGATATTAATAACGGCAACAGGTAGACGCCTGAAATATTCACAGAATGTTTATTGATATTTACTTCAAAAAATAATAATTAATAAATTAAAATAAAATAAATTAAGGGGGCCCATACAACAAACGTGATTTTTATGCAGTGTTTTGCGGTAATGGTACGGAACCCTTCGTGTGCGAGTCCGACTCGCACTTGGCCGGTTTTTTTTTTAAATTAACTAAGTGAGAGCAAGAAGGTACCTTCTTGATGGTGGGTGTACTCGTAACTATTTCGTTGATGGTACCCTCCCTTGTCCTGCAAACTAGTTTAAGCTATAAATATGAATAGCAGAAGTGCTAACGTTATTAAACTTATTGACCACCTGTAAATTAGTATTACTACTAATATCAACTACAGTACATGCCTTCGACATACTTATGTTGAGTTTATAGTAAAAGATAATAGCCTCGCTATTTGACGTCTTACCCTAATAGGCAGATACACTGTATTGCATGACTTTTTTAATTTATCAACAAAAATGTTGACGTCAAAAAAAACTAATATGTCGCTGTAATGTCTGACAAGGAAATGAACATGCTTATTCAGCATGTAATATAATTATTTTGTCTACTAGACAATTTTTCCAAATATGGAAAAGCACACAATATGATTTCATTACAATTTAACTTTATCAACTCCGTTACACACTGAGTGATGTCTTCTTTTTTTTACATTCAGACCGTTACCTATAAAGACAGTTACATTGGTATCTGATTTATATACATTACTAGCTTTTGCCCGCGGCTTCGCACGCGTAGACTACATGCTTCTCCTTATCATATTTTAACAGCATGTAGAGAAAAAGTAAAAAATAATGTAATGCGAAAGTGTTTCATAGGAACCTACTTTATCATCAATACGCTTTATCCTTGTCCCGTCCCTATCCCTTCACTATTTCTGTGTTTATCCATGACTAATAATAAGTAATCTTAAGCATAAGTAAGTTATTAAATTAAAGTATTTACTTATAAACAACATTTTAAACTATTTTGAATGTAGACGCCAATATCACCAGACTATTTGATGAGCTAACACGTGAACACGCTACATAGAACTTTCCATGGCAAAAGCAATTCTCCCTCAAATCTACACCAGCATCACGGTTAATATATGTAACAGTATTGTGACTCGGCCCTGACCTTGAAATACTTACCTACAGCTGCACGGTACGTAAACACTCGATAGGGCTGCTCACCTACAGTATTTTCATTTCATCTACCTACTTGAGTTTCTTTCTAGTTTTGTGTTTGTCAATATTATTTTTTTAATTAAAAAAGAATAGGAAGTGTTCAATAAAAATACAAGTTTTTTTTTTAATAGTTGATTTAATAAAAAACATCCTTATAAATTTGCGACTGAAAAATATTTGCGCCTCGACTGAGACGTACGAAAAGCTTTATTGTTAAATTTAATTGTATAAAAAATCCGCATTCGGATAAAAAGTTTAATTAAAAATAGTTTAGAAAACGATTGTAACCAACTTTTGTTTCTACCAGCGATCTAGTAAAATTTTAGAACACAAAAGCTGCTATTGAGACTAACTATGATAGTGAGATAAATTCTCTCGCAGACTTTTTGTAGTTAATAATGAATACTTTAATCATGTAGTACATTTTTATAATAAATGTAAGTAGCTAAGTACTTAAGTAAGTAGATAGCCTAGACTACTAGTTTGTTTAACGTGATCTAACATACATTTTTCACCCTATCCACTTATTTATTTATTAATGCAGGTATTTTAATCGGTGGAAAAAACGAAAGAACTAAATATAAAAAAAAACAAATTAGAATATCCATCAAAGTTTGTACCTCCATTATTCAGACTATAGCGCCGTACTTAGCTTTAATTTTTAATTTGTGTTTAGATCAAGGCGCCTTTCCGGATCTATTGAAACATAGTAAAGTTTAAACCACTTTTTAAATCCGGGGACAGTAAAGACACAAATATTTATAGACCAGTACCGGTGCAGCCGGTTTTCAGCAAGATATTTGAAAAGATAATGCTAAATCAAATGCTTATTCATTTTTATACGAATAACATCCTACACGATAAACAGTATGGTTTTACCAAAGGACCAACGCTGGTGTCACCTTATTAAAACACATCTTTGATGCGTGGAAAGAGGCACAAGATGCCGTAGGGTTCTTCTGCGACCTGTCGAAAGCGTTAGATTGCATTAATCATGAAACATTACTTTTAAAACTTGAGCATTACGGGCTAGGCCAATCAGCGTTGAGTTAAGTTAAATCTTATTTAAATGATAGACAGCAATTAGTTCAAATAAACAGTGTCAATTCGTCCGGGTTAACCATGAAAATGTGGGTACCCCAGGGTTACATTTTGGGTCCTTTCTTATTTCTAGTCTACATTAACAATTTACCATATCTATTGAATAACAATCTAAACGTCATGGTGTTATTTGCTGATGACACTTCTTTGATGTCTAAGATAAATAGACGTACGAGTAAAGTTGACGACGGAAATATCGTCTTGCGACAGGTTCAAAATTGGTTTACAGCTCATAATTTAGTTTTAAATGCTAAAAAGACAAAGTGCGTAAAATTTGCTTTGCCGAATGTCAAAAGTACTGATTGTGACATTATTAAACAGGGAGAAGCTAGAATTCATCGATAAAACGGTTTTCCTGGGGATCCCGCTAGACTCGTGGTTACAATGGGGTCCTCATTTAATATCACTCGCAGGGCGGGTAAGTTCGGCAGCTTATGCTGTTAGAATAAACGTCAGTTTCCTGATGTAGATAGTATAATGTCTTACGGTATCTTACTATGAGGAAGGGCTGCAGAAATTGAATAAATTTTTATTCTGCAAAAACGAGCCATCAGAGCGATATACAATCTTCGCCGGCGCGATTCTCTAAGGGAACTGTTTAAGGACATTAACATCATGACGGTACCTTGTCAATACATTTATGAAAACATCATGTATGTTAGAAAGAATTTACATCTTTTTAGTAAAAACAGCGACAGACATAATTATGTTACTAGAAATAAGGACCAATTAATTCAACCAGGTTTCAGGCTGGCTAAAGTAGCATCATCTTTTATGGGGTACTGTATAAAATGTTACAATAAAATACCTACCCCCATTCTAGAACTAAATGAGACGAAATTTAAAACTTGTATAAAACGCACACTATGCAGGCAAGCAGATTATAAGTATTAGTGAGGGGCAGAAAAGTTACGAAATATTGTTGGACCTGCTGAAGACAGATGTATGTATGAATTCAATTTCTTTTAGTATTATATAACTGCACAGCAAATTTGTGAGTACTATATTCCGACTGTAGATAAATCTACCATTCACTGTACCTATGTGTCATCACACTGTGAGTCCTGTTATGATCACAGAACTCAAGGTGACCACTGCTGCTCTCAGAAAAGCCGAAGACAGAGTGCATCGAAGCAGCTCGTCAGTAATAACGGAGGTTATGGCATTCCAAGACGGGACCTTCAGAAATTAACAAATTCATTTTTAGAGCTTGGGAATTCGGGTTGGTCAGGTTGCATTGCAGATGAATGAAACACGCTTATATAAATGTAATTGAATAAATTTTTTTTAATTAAATCACATTTTGACCAACACTGAATGACACCAAAGGTGTTCTTTTCAGTTTAATCAGCACCTGGAATGGAGTAACTGCATCTGCAACATACTGGTATGCCACCCTTTGGCCTAGCGATTTCAACTTTGCCTTCAGCCGTCAATACGAGGAAGTCGAATTTCATATACGTGTTCTCACACTTGATCTTGAACTTGTCTAGTGTTTGGGATCCCTTCATGAAATGAGGCGTGTCGTAATAAATTTGTCCCGGGCGCCTGAAATAGAAATGTGAATATTAAAGGCTTGTCCTGCCAATTTAATCATAGTATATTATAGTCAGCGAAGAAAGACCACTTAAGAATGATATCTACATAATGAATACTAATAATAATATCTACATATATGTGTCTCTTTTTTTGTTTTAGTAGGTAGTACACCTAATACTCAATAAATTATTAGACGAACACCAACATCTTGTCCAAAATTTTCTATGCACAAACAAAGGGCTACCTACGATTTAATTAATTTTCGCATTTCCACCCACCTAAGTTTTGGTTTAGACTTTACGTAAACCCACGTTCATCTAAAGTTCATGATAACATCACCATGGAATTGAATATAATTTTAACACGCTAGCCTGTTTCGTAGTAAAATGAAATATTTAAAAATACTTACTCGCACCACTTAGCACTGTAGATCTGCTGGAACTTCTCTGGTGACTGTATTACCGCTCTGGCTTTATTATTTTCATCGAGGATGTAGTAAATAGGTTTGTCCTGAAAAACAGAAATAAGGATAGCTGGTAAGAAATTAGGTTTTATCTTCATTAAGTCCCGAGACAAACGTTACGGTAGTTAGATACAAAAGAGGTTTGTGACGTGCCTCGTCTGGTAGCATATCTACAAAAACTGGCATTGTATAAGACAACATTTCTGATGTTAGATAGGTTCATTGACGATTCTCTGAATCAAGAGTACCTACCTAAACTAAAATCATGAAATCTGTTGGGTTATCGCATGAATCTTGCGACAACTTGCTTAAATGAAGAATGCGGCAGCGGGGTACCGAGGCTATCGGGGTTGTTGAAAATGTCGTAGCTCATCGTACTTGTCCTTATCCCAATGTATTTAAGAACGGTGCAGTATGCCATTTTATTCCATTCATCTCTATTTGCCCTAACTTTAATTAAAACATAAATATACTTACAACAAATGTTTTGTTGGTTGGGCAGTCAGGATTTTCATTTCCGTCACGAAAAGTAACGCTTGGATCATTTCTTTCCTTAAATGGCTGGAAAATTAAATTGCATATTTATGTCGCGAAATCTCAGCTCTAACTGTACTAAGAATAATATGCTGATATCCGGACTGATGGCCATGAAACTTTCTTTGGGCAGTAGCCCCAAAATGTAATAAGTGCTAAGGAATTTAACAGATAGTTTGCTCACCAGCACAGGCAGATGATTTAATAGCTTCTCAATGTATTTTTTAGGGTACTGATCATCCATATCGAAGCAGAAACTTTCCCCATCGCATGATAGCGGCATGTCAACTGTGAAATAAAAATCGAACATAATAATAAATGATGATAAAACCAGACTTCTCATATAAATTGTTCCATCTATATTCTGTAGAACAACTATAGAACAATTTGTAAGTAAACGTGTCATCACATCGATTTGTCGCGGCGCTCCTGTCTGCAGGTATATTGGAAGCTCTTCTGCCACACAATATGTATACAATTGAAAATAAAGACATAAACCGATGAAGAAGTAAAGTTAATATTTTAATATAGTTACATAGAAATAGTTTGCGGGAGTCGGACAATGTTTCTCCGTCGACGGGCGTTGCTCCTACTGAATTTGATCTCATGTGAAGAGTTATCTGAAAATGATTGTGAGAGATTTCTGTAAATTATTATAGAATGAAATATTAATTAATCCATCTGGACAATTTTAAGTATATTTAGAAATAGCAAAATCTGAGGGCAAGCTAATATAAAAGAAGTAAGCGGAGGTGCTTAGTACACATATTTCAGTCATAACAGTCATGGATAGGCCACAGTTCGGGAATCTGGTCTGAGAAATCTCTGATTTGAAAAAGTCTGGGATTTTTGCCTGATCTGACGATAAAACCCTGGATCCTAGGTTACTTAGATCAACGAGGACGTATAAAGAGGACCGGTAGTAACTAAATTATTTGTAAAATATAATGCAGTCGCGGTTTTCAAAACGTTTAAAGATTTGATCACACTAAACGCTTATTACCTCCGTAAGTACATTATTACCTCCGTGTAATTTAATACGAAAATGTTACAGGTTTTTAGGCTTGAATTTGACAAATGCTTAGTTTAAAATTCATAATTCAAAAACCGGAAAGAGTTTTGAAGCCAACTGTCACAAGGTTTCAACTTAGATTTGTGATTTATGTATTTGGGGTTATTATAATATTTTGATGTAATTAAATAAAAAAGACTTACAAAACACAGATTCACCAAAATGGCATACATTTCGATTTGCATAAGTTCCAATTTAACTAGAAATAAATAAATAACTTCAACTGAATACGTCCGACGAGAGCACGGTTATGTTCGTTGTATGATTATAGTAAATGTCTGTGTGCCTTTTATATCAGCTAAAAGGAAAAACTAACAGAAATTCATGCAATACATGCACATTTGTTTAAAGTTTTCAGCCACAAATGAGATTAGAGAGAAGCAGAACATACTCTATGTTGGGATAAATTTGGCGCTGTAAAAAGACCGTATGAACCGACTTTCACGTGCAGATAGCTGATGTTATAAGGAGTAACATTAGCTTCTTTTATTTTAGGAAAAGAATTACGGTCTTTTTAATTTTACGACTTTGACGCGGACGAATTCGCGGGCAACAGCTTATAATGTTATTTACTAGTTTAGCTCAAACTCGATCCAGCCTTTTAGAGATTAGCCGGAACAAACAGACTGATAAAAAATTCAATTTTTTTTTGTTTTTAATTTGTCATTTATACTTTCAGATGCTTTATTTTGCTGACATTTTTCAGACAATCCACTCGCGATATACTTTTAACAAATTTAGTTTGATATAAAATGCTTTTTATCCACTAAACAGATGGGTGAAGGTCGCTTCTTACTTGGATCTTAGACCAATAGCAGGATAGGATCATCACTTGATAACAGCTCAAACGATAGGCTGCTTTTTTGTTGTAAAGGGTCTTTCAACAAGGACGGGTCGATGTTAAATTTGAATAAAATAAGATGTGTGTGAGATATTAACGAAATTTATTTTTTATTTAAAAGGCTCATTTATGCCATTATGGATGGAATATGACATCGTTCAAAGCGCCATCTTTCTGGAACCACATGTCGTTCACGTCCATATTGTTAAATTCAAGCCAAAAGAAATTGTTTATCATTGATCTGTAGCGCTCGCTCGAGATCGAGCGAGCGCATAGTTCTTTTTAATAGCTCTGCTGCATAGATATGCAGCAGAGTCATTAAAAATTGGACCTCTCGGATTCGTGCCACCATACGAAGCCGCGGCGGACATTTGAACGATGTCATATTCCATCCATAATTGGCATAAATGGGCCTTTTAAATAAAAAATAAATTTCGTTAATATCTCACACACATCTTGTTTTATTTAATTTTAACATCGACCCATCCTTGTTGAAAGACCCTTTATATGTAATTTTCATTGTATGAAAGAAAAACTTTGGAAAGTCCACCGGCATGTTACAGTTTAAAGTTATCGTCTTTACCGGTTCACAGTCCCATGAGTCACCTATGGTAATTTATAATTGTTTAACTATTGGGTCTGCTATGTGGACAGTGAACCTGTAAGTTACTTTTTATTTATTTATTTACAGAAACATGCACGATTATTGCAGGGTAGCGAAGAAGCCGCAGGAAAAAGCTTGTAATAAATACAGATGTATGACATGCATTCCCAGCACGTCACTTCATTAGGTCATACTTTATTTTACCGACAGGACTAACGTAACTAGCGTGATAATAAAATTACGCAAGAGGATGTTAAAATGTTAATAAAAGGATATTTTTCAAACCAACAACACTTCTATTACGTCATCATGTTATTCAGAATAGCTAGGTATATTATTGTGTCAATGGTCGATCCACCAACCCGCACTGGGCCCGCGTGGTGGATTACGGCCCATTCCCTCTCACAGAGAGGAGGCCTGTGTCCCAGCAGTGGGAACATTAATAGGCTGTTGATGTGATGTGTGTGATGTGAATGGTCGATCAACGGGTTTTTAGGGTTTCGTACCAAAGGGTAAAAACGGTCCCTATTACTAAGACTCCGCGGTCCGTCTGTCTGTCTGTCTCTCTGTCACCAGGCTGTATCTCATGAACCTTGATAGCTAGACAGTTAAAATTTGAGATGATGTATTTCTGTTGCCGCTATAACAAAAAGACGTGGAGACGTGGGAATTAAGGAGACGTGGTCGCTCACAATGGGCCTTATCAGAAAGCTTAAAGTCACCCAAAGGGCAATGGAGAGGGCTATGCTCGGCATTTCCTTGCGTGATCACGTCAGAAATGATGATATCCGCAGGAGAACCAAAGTTACCGACATAGCCCGAAGAATTGCCAAACTTAAGTGGCAGTGGGCAGGGCACATTGCTCGCAGAACGGATGGCCGTTGGGGCCGAAAAGTTCTCGAATGGCGACCGCGAACCGGAAGACGATCTGTTGGAAGGCCTCCCACTAGGTGGACCGATGACCTGGTTAAGGTTGCGGGAAGGCGCTGGATGCGAGACGTATGGGATCGGTCAATGTGGTGACGCCTGGGGGAGGCCTATGTCCAGCAGTGGACGTCTTTCGGCTGAAATGATGATAACAAAAATACTAAAAACAGAATAAAATAAATATTTAAGTGGGGCTCCCATACATCATACGTGATTTTTTTGCCGTTTTTTACGATAATGGTACGAAGAAGCCGCAGGAAAAAGCTTGTAATAAATACAATTGTATGACATGCATTCCCAGCACGTCACTTCATTAGATCATACTTTATTTTACCGACAGGACTAACGTAACTAGCGTGATAATAAAATTACGCAAGAGGATGTTAAAATGTTAATAAAAGGATATTTTTCAAACCTACAACATTTCTATTGCGTCATCATGTTTTTCAGGATAACTACGTACTATTGTGTCTATGGCCGATCTGCGGTTTTAAGGATAAGCTAAAATAATTCTACAAATAATTTGATGATATGACGTTACCTCGGTTGGAATATCCGATTATAAAATCATAAAACACAGACTTCGGTAAAAAGAGGTTATCAATTCAACCCACATATATTATTGTTGGAATTACACAATATGTTAATCTGGTGTGTGGGTTTCTTAACAGATGCACCTTTCATAAGTAGTATGATGACCACGTATTTTTCGTTTTTTTTTTTTTTTTGGGCGCACGGTTGGCGCAGTGGTTGAGCGATTGAATGCTGCGTTGCGTGTCGCGGGTTCGATTCCCGCACGGAACAAATATTTGTATGACCTACAGATAGTTGCTCCGGCTCTGGGTGTGTGTGTATGTGAGTTTAAATGTTTGTAAATGCACCCACGATTCAGGAAGAAATTCCTAGTGTGGGGCAACGTTTTAAAAAAAAAAAAAAAAAAAAAACAGGAAAAAGATTGCAATAATTATTTTTTTATTATTACTATGTTTTCGTATATGTGTGCGGCAACTAGTAATAATAATAGGTTTCTTCTAGGCAAGCGTGCTTCACCGTAGACCACATTATCGCTTAACATCAGGCGAGATAGTGGTCAAACGCGAGCCTATAAATTATAAAAAAAAAAAAAAACTTTCTGGCATCCGATTTAACTGAAACTTGGCTTACTTATGTAACTTTGTAAACATTGAAAAAATATGGTACTGTGAAGCTGGTTTCATGATGGAGCCGGAAAGTGGTCATACATGTACTGTTCGGTGTTCGGGAGACCAAATGAAAGAAGTCGAACTCGAAGTACCAAAGTCTAATGCTTCAACTTACATGCTAAGTACAATTATGATATGATAGGATAGGATATGTTACACACACTACACTTTCCCCGTTACTTTTAGAATAGAAGAAAAATCATTTTTTTTTTTTTATCTTTTTTAGGCCCGCGCTTGACCACTATCTCACCTGATGGTAAGCGATGATGTGGTCTACGATGGAGCACGCTTGCCTAGTAGTAACCTATTCACTCTTGACTTAAAGACCCCTAGATTGTAGCTATCGGGAAAAACAGACACCGGCAGAGAATTCCACTCCTTAGCTGTACGCATAATAAAAGTATTCTCAAAACGTTTAGTGCGTATGGGTGGGATGTCCACCATGTACCGATGTCGCATCGCTGTGCGTCTGGTAGTCCGATGATGAAACGGGCTGGGCGGAATTAGATCATGCAATTCCATCACACACTCCCCGAAATGCAATCGATAAAAAACCGACAAGCTGGCAACTCGGCGACGATGTTCAAGACTCTGGAGCTTTGAACTATTTTTTTTTCGTCTAAGGATAAGTGCTACTTGTTTATTGTTAAACCAATGTTTAAAATATAATGTGCTTAATTGTCATTACATAGCCATTGCTATAGTGCTCCTTAATTTAATCAACTTACAGCTATTACATACTTATATTGATTTATGGTATAATGTTGTACGGTTTTTGTGTATAATGTCATCTTTTCCTCATATTAGTATTTTTTCATTTGGAGATAAATCTTGTAAAACTTTATAAGGTCCTGAATACACTGGTTTTGTTAATTTATTACCTGTCTCGTTCTTTACTAATATCAAATCAACTTTCTTATAAGTTACTGGATACATATAGTATAAAGTTGCATTTTCTAAGTTCTTTGCTTATAATTTTATTTTTTTTGCATCATACTGTGATTTTTGCAAACGTTATAATAGTTCTAATAGATAACTGGCTGTATTTTATAATGGTTCTACTATAGTTGTATTTAAATTACCTGGCAAATAAATTTTTTCCTGATTACAAGTTCAAATGGGCTAAACTTTGTTTCACTGTACTATTTTATTGTATGAAAAACACCAATTACTCCAAAACCTAGAATTGTTATCAGTTTGAATTCTTAAAAATGAGTTTAGATATTTATGAGTCTTTTCTATGGATCCTATTGTTTCATAGTGATATGCTGTTGACGAAATATGCTTTATTTCTAACAACTGACATACTTCAGTCAATGTACTCGATATCAACTCTGATCATCTTTCACTTCCTATTTCCAACGTACCTTAGAATAAAATTTTCTACAAATGCTCTAGCTAAATTACTACTATCTTTGGTTTCTTAAGGGTAGGCATCCACCCATTTACTTAGTTTGTACTGTATTGTTAATATATATGAATCATCATCATGCCTATTAATGTTCCCACTGCTGGGACACAGGCCTCCTCTCTGTGTGAGGGAATGGGACGTAATCCACCACGCGGGCCCAGTGCGGGTTGGTGGATGTCACATGTCTTCGAATTTTTGGTTCTAGGACATGCCGGTTTCCTCACGATTTTTTCCTTTACCGTTAACAGAGCAGTGGTGATGAAATAATTTACACAAAGTAAAGCGCCTGCCTGGGCTCGAACCCACGACCTATAACTTGTAAGTCGCGGCTGATACCGCTGGGCTACCACTGCTCCATATATATGAATAATTATGTTAATCTTTTTCTAAGGGTCCTACAATAGCTAAATATATCTTATCAAAAGCACCTTGTGCCGTGGATGTGATCTCCATGTGCTGTTTGGTTGGTTTTTTCTTTTGCTTCTGACAGCTGTTACAACTCTTCACGAACTTCTTAACGACAAATATTCGGCCAAAAGTAGTATCGCTTAATATTATTTAGCATGCGCCTAACGCCTGCATGTCCACCATGGTCCAGTTGGGTAGGTCCAACTTCGAGAAAGAGGTCAACCGTCGAATCCGACTCGGCTGGGCGGCGTATCTTCTCGTCCAATTTACCACAATGTCTCAAGACAAAAGTCTATGACCAGTGTATGTTGCCAGTGATCACCTGTGGGACCGAGACGTGGTCGCTCACGATGGGCCTTATCAGAAAGCTTAAAGTCACCCAAAGGGCAATGGAGAGGGCTATGCTCGGAATTTCTTTGCGTGATTACGTCAGAAATGATGATATCCGCAGGAGAACCAAAGTTATAACATAACATAACCCAAAGAATTGCCAAACTTAAGTGGCAGTGGGCAAGGCACATTGCTCGCAGAACAGATGGCCGATGTGCCGAAAAGTTCTGGAGTGGCGACCGCGAACCGGAAGACTATACGATGGAAGGCCTCCCACTACGTGGACCGATGACCTGGTTAAGGTTGCGGGAAGGGGCTGGATGCGAGACGCATGGGATCGGTCAATGTGGCGACGCCTGGGGGAGGCCTATGTCCAGCAGTGGACGTCTTTCGGCTGAAATGATGATGATGATGAGGGGTGGAATTTCCAAAATTCCTTTCTTAGTGTTCACCTACAATACCAAAGGAACCTACGTGCCAATTTTCATGATTGAAGCTTCAACCGTTTGGGCTGTGCGTTGATGGTCAGTGAGTAGGTCAGTCAGTCAGTCACTTTCTTCTTTTATATGTTTAGATAAGAAGATAGATGATTGTAGTTATCAACAGACTTTAAAGACTTAAAAGTATTTTTAATAATTTTTCTTTGTAAAAGAAGGACTTTTGTACACAACATTTCATCCCCCATGATCCGCCCCCCAAGGACGGAATTCCCAACAAAACATAATTTGCGTTACATTTTAATCATCAGCCTTCAGCTTTGAAATAAACTTCAGTGATTGCAAAGTATATGTATTCGTTTTATTTTCAGTCTCAAAAGTATGTTTCGGGCTGTCGGAAGATGCTTATGTCATGATATCCAATCCCGATTCAATTTCGCAGGAACTCTCGGATTTTGTGTCTGCTATTTAAAGTCCTTCATTCACATCCCTAAAAGGCCTTCCTACCTCCGCGAACGCTTCTCTTAATCTCCTCCTTCGGATGCATCTTGCAGGTCACATCTTAAGCATTTCGTTGACACTCCTTCCCACACCACTGACTTGTATTCCTACTCCTCTACTGTGCACGCGGTGCGGTTGTGGAACTCTTTACCGCCTGACATTAGGGAGCGCCAAACTCTTGAAGTTATTAAAAAGAGAGTGAAAGAACACTATCTTTCGATTCCGTCTTACGTGCATATAATTATGTATATAATTCTGGTGATCTAGATTCGATAACCTGTGTGAAAGCGTGAGAAGAAAACTTTTTATCACGTAGAAAATTGTACAAATCACGAAAAAAATGGTAGTCCATTGGAGCAAGGTCTGGCGAATACGGAGGGTGACGAATGGTTTCTAATTGCAGTTCCTGTAGACTTAAAATGGCTTCTCGTACTGTATGAGGTCTCGCGTTATCATGGAGCAATAATGGTGAAGATCGATTAATGAGTCGGTGCTGTTTCACTGCTAGTTTTCCTATCATTGTTCGGAGTTCAGCACAGTAGACATCTGCCGTTATTGCTTGACCAGATCGGAGAAAGCTATAGTGAATAACACCATGCTGAGGCCAGCAAACAGTTACCATTACTTTTTTATTTGTAAGCTTTGTTTTAGGACACTGTTGTGGCGTACAAACAAACTTCCAATCGCTTTCTACCCCCTTTAGAATTATTTCCGGGATAAAACTATTTTTGCCCTTCCACCTGCCTCAAACTATCTCCGTGCCAAATTGCCACTAACTATTAACTTTAAAACTTTCGCGTTTCATAATGGAAAACAATATATCACGGGAATTTAAATCATCGCGTTAAATTCCCGCGATATATTGTTTGCCACTGCCCTGCCCACTGCCACTTAAGTTTGGCAATTCTTCGGGCTATGTCGGTAACCCTGGTTCTCCTACGGATATCATAATTTCTGACGTGATCACGCAAGGAAATTCCGAGCATAGCCCTCTCCATTGCCCTTTGAGTGACTTTAAGCTTTCTGATAAGGCCCATTGTGAGCGACCACGTCTCGGTCCCGCTAGGTGATCGCTGGCAACACACACTGGTCATAAAGTTTTGTCTTTGCGGTAAATTGGTCGAGAAGATACCACGCAACTTTCCGAACGCCACCCAGCCAAGTTGGATTCGACGGTTGACCTACCCAACTGGACCGTTTGTCCCAGGTAAACATAATCGCCTATAACTTCGAGTGTAGAGACTCCGATCTTAATAGGAGTGAGTGTTACATGGGCATTCACCATGACCTTGGTTTTGTCCATGTTCATTTTAAGACTTTTTTTGGTTTCGAGGTCTGATCCTGAAGACGGACTGACATGGTCGCGTTTTTGTACAAACACTTCAACACCTCAATGTACCGGTAGTCGATCTGGCACCGTTGGAGGGACTGCAGTACAGCCCAAGTCTCGATCGAATCGAAGGCTTTCTCGTAGTCCAAAAACGCTAAACAGAGAGGCAGGTTATACTCTTTGGTCTTCTGTATAACTTGCCGCAGCGTATGTATGTACGGTGCTAAAGCCTTTTCGGTATCCGACTTGTTCGGGAGGCTGGAAATCGTCAAACATGCGCGCGAGACGATTCGTGATTACTCTTGAAAACAACTTGTAGACATGGCTAATAAGTGAGATGGGTCTATAGTTCTTCAGCCGGGCATTGTCGCCCTTTTTGAAGAAGAGTACCACCACACCCCTTCACCATGCCTGTGGCGATTTGCCCTCGAGTATGACGGAATCAAACAGCTTCTGAAGGGCCTTAAGGACCGGTTTTCCACCCGCCTTCAGGAATTCAGACGTGATGACGTCATCACCCGGCGCCTTGTTGTTTTTAAGCTGTTTCAGAGCCATCCTAATCTCGTACAGGCTGACGTCCGGGATATCTTCGGTATGGTGTCGGGTCAATCTAGCTCTTGGGTCGTTTGCTAGACTCGCAACGGGCTTGCTGATTGATTTGTAAAACTGTCCATAGAATGTCTCGATCTCCCTCAGAAGCTCTGGTTTGGCAGATACGATCCTGCCATTGTCTGTCTTGAGTCTCATTTATTTATTCTCAAACAATTTACATTGTTTCGAACATTACATAATTAAAATTTCAAAAAAAGAATTAAAAAAATTGTGCATTTATTTAAAATATACCTATCAAAAATAAGTTATTTTGTCAAGTTAATACAATAGTCACAAGAAAATACAATTTAAAATTAATCCTGTACATGTATATCACAAATAATAATTATAATGTCTAGTCAATAAATAATCTTAAATGTAACAAAAAAAAAAAGTTCAACTTGAGTTTCGTGAGCTGGCTCTGCCCAATAGCCAGATCCCTTGAAAAACCCTTGGAGCCTTTATTTCGCTCAATCGCGTCTTTAACACGCTCGATGTTAAAGCGGCGGAGGTCTCTTTTCAAGGATTCAGAGATCTGTCTATTGAACTGCCGGTATTTGCACGCCTCATCTGAAGACTGCAGGATCATCTCACGCCTCTCCTTTATAAGCTTGAGGGTAGGATCGGAGAGTTTTTTGTTTCTATCTGTACGACGGGTCTTGAAAAAGTTAGACCCGACTGTATGGACAGCTTCCACGAACCTGTCACTGTATTCGTCCACGGAACGATTCTGGAGTTTTGGACCTGGATCTGTGCTGGACGGAGCGTGGACTCCATCAGTCGAGAACTTTCAAGCTTAATATTAATGTTCAATGTTCCTCTTACCATGCGTTGATCGCTCCTGGTTTTATCGATTTGATCACAGAGACATCATAAGTTTTTAAGCTGACATGGTCACAATCATTAGAATTAATATTTGTTTCGGGATATTTACCATGTATATTTTGTATTTTGTTGAGAGCTCGATATTTCGGCACCGTTACAAGCGCCATGATCACGAGAACTAAAGTCTTTGCGGGTGGGTGATATTTAGACTTTAGTTCTCGTGATCATGGCGCTTGTAACGGTGCCGTAATATCTATATATATCTATATATATATAATATAAAACATACATGTTAAATATCCCGAAACAATTATTCATTCTGATCATTGACATCATTCATCATTTGCTTCTTGGTTGACATGATGATGTCGATCTCATTTTTTGTTGCACCATCGGGGCTCTGCCAGGTCCACTTCCTGTGTTCACCCTTTTTGAAGAAAGACTTCATCATATAGAGGCCCTCCTTCTCCATAAAACTGGCCAGTAGGTGACCCTGGTGGTTCCGTCGTCCAACTCCAAATTACCCCACTTGCAGCTCATCCTCGTCTCGTTTGCCCAGTTTCGCGTTGAAGTCCCCCATCACAACGGTGAAGTGGGTTTTGAAACCATGCATGGCTCTGGAGATATCCTCATACATGATTTCTACCTCGTCGTCGGGGTGTGCTGAGGTTGGGGTGTAGACCTGTATGACCTTCAGCGAATATCTTGAGGATATTCTGAGCATAAGGTACGCCACCCTGGTCGACACACTCTCGATATTCACCACGTTGTTCACAAGGGACTTGTGGACGATAAACCTGACACCACCCTGGGACTGCCGGTCACCCTCTCGGAAATAGAGCAGGTTTTTTTTTTATTTTTTTTATTTGTGATGGGTTTGCTCTTGACTCTAGTCTAGGTCAGAGGTGACAGAGACAGAGTCGACGATGGAGTGAGTTTACCCAGAAGAAGCCTGTTCACTCTAACTTTGAAGAGATTCGGGTTGTAGGCGTTCGGAAACACAGACGCAGGTAGTGAGTTCCATTCATTCGCTGTGCGCATTATGAAGGATGTCTGGAAGCGCTTAGTGCGAATTGGTGGAATGTCAACAAGGTAAGGATGGTAACTTGCAGTGCGTCTAGATGTCCGATGGTAAAAGGGGGCTGGTGGGATGAGGTCGTGGAATTCTTGAGCACACTCACCGAAGTACAGTCTGTAGAAGACCGACAAGCAGGCAACCTTGCGGCGATGAGCCAAGCTATGTAGCTTGGCATCCGCCAATTCTACGTCGCCAATGAGCCTCTTGGCTCTGCGTTCCACCGAGTCAAGCGCGGCAAGCTGATACTTAGCTGAGCCATCCCAAAGGTGGCTGCAATACTCCATGCAGGATCGGACTTGCGCTTTGTAAAGGGTTAAAAGCTGTCCAGGCGTAAAGTATCGCTTCACTCTATTCAGGATGCCCAGTTTTTTGGCCGCAATTTGGGCTTTGTACTCAATGAAGGCGCCGAAGTTGTTACTGGATTTAAGGATTATCGAGTCCTCCCCCTCTCTTCGGACTTCAGATAACCCTATAATACTCCATCGCAACCTGCTCAATTCCTTTTCGAGTTCGGTGATCTCCTCGTCGGTCCAAAGTGTTCGCGTGTTGTACGTTGCTAGGTCCAGTCGTCGGTAAGAATAATTGCCGATAGACTCGTCGGGCACCTGTCGCGAGTAGGTCCCGACCTGGCTGATTGCCAGTATGGTTTCCGGCAGCAGCGTTCTACAATGGACGCAATCCTACGCGTCTGCTCGCTGTCGGAACAGGTGGTGTCCCGGGGTGGGGTGGCGTTGGCGGTAAGTTTGGACATCGTCAATGCTTTTAACTCCCTGCCTTGGGATGCAATAAGGGCGGCACTAGTACATCACAGAGTGCCCCCTTACCTGCAGTGCATCATCGGGGCTAACCTACGCGACCGGCACATTCGCTATGTGGGTCGGGATGGTAGCGTACATCGGAGGGAGATTACGTGTGGGGTTCCGCAAGGGTCGGTTTTAGGTCCTCCCTTGTGGGATCTCGCATACGACGTAGTCCTGCGTGTTGAACTCCCCGTCGGCGTTAATGTCGTTTGCTATGCAGACGACACCCTGGTGTTAGCCGGCGGGGATACCTTTGATGAGACCATCCAGCTTTCAGAACTTGGGGTGGCAAAAGTCGTGGCGTCGATCCGCGAGCTGGGTTTGGAGATAGCGCCTCAGAAAACTGAGGCGCTGTGGTTCCATAAACTGCCGAGGAGCAGAGAGCCACCCAGCTCGTCAGTGACTGTTGGAGATGCGCAAGTCCAGGTGGGCCGATACATTAAGTATCTTGGCCTAACCTTGGACGGTCGGTGGGGCTTCGAAGAGCACTTTGAGCGACTGGTCCTCCGCGTTGAAAAGGCTGTGGGTGCTTTGCACAGACTACTGCCCAACCTCGGGGGACCTCGGGAAGAATTTCACCGTCTCTACGCTGGTGTCGTGCGATCAATGGTCCTTTATGGGGCGCCTGTTTGGTCAAGCAGACTATCAGGTGTCCGACGCTGCAGGACTAAAATTAATAGCCTGCAGCGAAAAATGGCCATTCGTATCGCACGAGGATACCGAACCGTATCCTTTGAGGCGGCAACTCTCCTGGCACGCTTTCCTCCGCTTGACATTCTGGCGGATATGGATGCGAGGGTTTATAACCGGATTCGTGCCATTCGCCGGAATGGTGACAGCGTGCCGGGGATCGCTATAGTAAGGCTGAGGCGGCAGGAACGGCGACACGCGCTCGAGCGGTGGCGAGAGCGGCTACAGCAGCCGCAATTTTCGTGCAAGCGCGTTGTCGAAGCCATCCTGCCGCACTTCGAAGCCTGGCTGAAAAGAGAGGAGCGCATCTCCTACAGGCTCACTCAGGTACTGACCGGACACGGTTGCTTCGGTGAGTACCTGAATAAGATTGGGCAAGAGACCACGGCAAATTGCCACCATTGTGGACGCGACCTTGATTCTGCACAGCACACGCTTGAGGAGTGTCCAGCGTGGGCCTCTGAGCGGCAGGTCTTGGTCGCCAGGATCGGGCGAGACCTGTCACTGCCAGCAGCTGTGGGGGCCATGCTGGCAGAGACAGAAAATTGGAGGGAAATGGCCTCCTTTTGTGAGACTGTGATGGCCCAGAAGGAGGCCGCTGAGCGGAATCGTGAGAGGGCCGATCCCGCTCGAAGAAGAAGGCGTCGGGGAGGCAACCGCCTCCTCGATGCCTAAAACACCGAAACCCCACCTGCGTAATAAGCAAGCGGGACTCCGGGGTCGCAGGTGGTCAGATTGGGGACTCTGTCCGCCCACCAGGTGACTTCGGGAAGGACGGCAGCACAGTGATCACGTGCTGCCGTGCACAGTGAGCTCAGGGGAGGCACTTCTTTCAGGCCCCCCAGGGATGTGTCCTAACAGGCGTTGCACAGAAGGGGCTCCGGGTTGGTCTTTTAAAAGGTGACGGGGCCCCTTTCAGGGGCAGATGGTTATCACCGGGGTGGTTTTAGTGAGGTAAAAATCCCACACTCCCTGGTCTTTTTTCCCCAAAAGTCCAGGCGCCTTTTGAAGGTTTCCCCCCGAAAACAAAAAAAAAAAAAAAAAAGGTCCAGTCGTCGGTGATTGTTGGGGTAGCCGGATCTCGATCGGAGATTCTTAGCACCCCTTGCCATGCCGTAACCTCGACCGCTACCGTAGACGAGGGTAGGCAGGCTGCCGGGCACTAGGGGCCATTTTATATTTGTGCTATTCATGGGGCAACTTATGATTATGGCAAATCCCCCCCTGGTTTGCCATAATCGCCACGCTTGGCAGGCGGATTGGCGATCGCAGTATGGTTGTTATAAAGGACAGAGAACGCTGCTGCCCATTCTCTGGTTTGTCCCTTAGTCGCCTCTTACGACACCCACGGGATGACATGGGATGGTGAAATTCTTTACGTCCGGTACCTTACGGAACTGAGGATAACAAGTTATTATTCGGGTTGCGTCCGTTACGTATGAAACGCTGGATCCAAGCGGTAACTCCTAACAATTTCGACAAAGAACTGTATTTGTCCAAAAGAAAATGCAATTTGTATGCAGGTTGCGTTTCCACCATTCCAATACGCAAACCTAGCAAAACCTCTGGAGAGGAGAACCTATTCCGGGGTCAGGATGACTCGCGTTGCGTCAACCAGCCTGGTCCCCACCAAATAGAATGGTTGACATCCTTGCAGCAGCCTCGCAATCACGCGACGCGCCGTCTGCGGGGTTAAATTCTCCAGGGACATGTCTCCAGATCAGTTTAGTCTCAGAGTTCTGAATCTGTGAGTCTCTATTTGCTACAAATACCTCCAGAGAATGAGCTGAGGTGCGAAGCCAACAAAGAACTGTCTCACTATCAGTACGTCTGAGATATCAACTTTACGACCCAGAGTACTATAAACATGATGAAGGAGCCTAATAAGAAGAGCTGCTCCAGACAATTTAGGAATGGTTAACCTTGTCCGAAGTACTATTGGCTAGAAACTTTTGTTCTCCAAAAACCACTTAGCCAAGAATATGACAGGAGTGATCCATGCATTGGGATCAAATGTCCGGGCAACAGTTGACAAAACCAAGCGTTTCGTCCAGGTCTGGGGCATATCCAATTTAACTCGATAGATGAAGATATTATTGCGCGATATAAAAAAATAGGCTGTGTGAAGTAGTAATGCTAAGCAGACGAAGTCGCGGATCAAAGGTAGTATTATAAATATAATACATAATTATTATATGTACGTAAGACGGAATCAAAAGATAATGTTCTTTCACTATCTTTTTAAAAACTTTAAGAGTATGGCAGTCCCTAATGTCAGGCGGTAAAGAGAGAAAAGAAAAGAAAGAAAGAAAAAGTATTTAAATGCCACAAAACGACATACTAACGTTACATTACAAGAACAGTGGTCGCTGATTTTACAAACTAATCCCTTAACGATAGTGTTAGTAGGTAGTTCTTAAATTATGTTGTATTTATGTTCCACAACCGCACCGCGTGCACAGTAAAGGAGTAGGAATAGAAGTCAGTAGTGTGGGAAGGAGTGCCAAAGAAATGCTTAAGATGCGACCTGCAAGATGCAGCCGAAGGATTAGAATAGGATAAGCGTTTGCGGAGGTAGGAAGGCCTTTTAGGGTTGTGAATTAAGGACGTTAAATAGCAGACACAAAATCCGAGAGTTCCTGCAAAATCGAATAGGTATTGGAAACCATGGCATGAGCATCTTGCGTCAGCCTGAAACATACTTTTGAGACTAAAATTGTATATATTTCTATAGCAGCCCAGTGTTTGCATTTTAAGTAATAGCATTGGCCACCAAGCGTTATCAAAAGCCCCAGAAATATCTAGAAAAATCCCAATTACGTGTTTATGTTCAGATGTGTTTGTAGATTTTCCCATAGTGAAACCGAATTGATTGTTATGAAATTTTGGTCCGTCCGGTAGCAAACGTGGAACGATAAGGCGCTCCAGGAGTTTTCCCAAGGATGGAAGTTATGTTATTGTTCGGTACGTTTTTGGATCGTCCGGAGGTTTGTCGCCACTTTTCGGGATGATTCGTATAAATCCGCGTAGCCATATACGAGGAAATTTCGTATGATAGAGAAATATAAAAAAAATTCAACATTTACCAGTCTCTGAGGTTAATCCTAAGTATTAACGTGTGATTGCTGATAAAACCCCGAAATTAGCGATCATAGATCATAAGACTTAACTGATTAAGATTGAGACTTGGTAAATCTTACGTTTTATAAGTAATTCCCTCGTGAAGTCAAAACAACCACTAACCTTAAAACTGCACTTCTTACCTACTATGCCTATGCATATGCGTGGCTCAGTTACGGCTTGATATTGTGTGGAAACAGCACAGATGCACCAACACTTTTCACAATGCAAAAAAGACTCATAAGAATCCTGGTAAATATAGAAGATACCGATAGCTGCAAACCTTATTTCCAAGAACAAAAATTACTTACCCTCCCCTGCCTATACATTCTAGAAATGTACAAATTCGTTCGAAATAACCAACACTTTTACACGACAAGAGAAAATATACAATCAAGATACACATTACGTCATAAAAAATAGGATAAACCTACCAAGCTCTAAGCTAAAAATGCACGCAACAAGTACATTAGTAATGTCAATGAAAATATATAATAAATTACCAGAAATAATTAAAGAACAACGAAAATTGAATTCATTCATTAATAAATTAAAACAACTAACTGCCGCACTCAGAGACATTTAACGGTTACTTAAGGCGCTCCTTAGTGTAGATTTTGTACTAAAAATCTATACTAAGGAGAGCTTTAAGTAACCGTTAACGTCTCTGAGTGCGGCAGTAAATGCTATTATAATGTAAATGAATACTTAAATGTCAAAGTTTAAATTAAACTAATTACAATCTAATCCTCCTCCTCTCTCCTACTTTAGCAGTGCCCGACAGGGTCCACAATGCTCTAAATTTGTAACCTACCATCTAAGTTCAAATGTGGAAGCAATAAATGTATTGAGTATTAATTCTAGACTTTACCGTAGTTCGGGCTTTTACAGTAACATAATTATAAAAAACATCATACACTTTCGAAATTTGGCACACCTGTTTTGAAGCCCACATAGATTAACATATACCAATATTAAAATAACAATAATACATACCATACCGTTGGAATTGATAACCTCTATTTGCTGAAGTTGGGTAAAATTGAGTTCATAGTCAGATATTCCAACCGAAGTAGTTAACACATTAATTATTTAATTATTTTATCTTACTTTACCATTTAACTACAGAAATCGGGAACTCCAGTTGCAACATGTTCAAATGTCCCCAACAATTTTGCAACATTTACATCATACTATCGTTTTAGTTTTCCTTGTCATGCATAGACTGCTTCGCCTGTAACTTCATCAGAGGAAGACGTTCACATTATCATAATACATATTATTAATAGTCATTCACCACAGCACTAAGCCTTCATCTTGTCACATTGTTACTTATTTTTTATTTATTTATATTGTAAGGGTTTTTTTTGTTAATGAAGCTAAACCAGTCTTGGTAATATTCTTATTTTGAACAAATATCTACGGCTTATTTATTTATTTATTTATATATGCTTTATTGTAGGTACACCAAGTTAAAACATAGAACAGGAAACTTAAAACTAAAATACATACAATGGGCGGCCTTATCGCATACCGCGATCTCTTCCAGGCAACCTGGAATGGACAGTGATAGCCTGGACATGAAATGGGGTTGACATTGGTGTAACACATAACATTACGAATATTTACTTTAAATCATATTATAATAGATACACAAATACATACATATGTTTTATAATAAATACATACATACTTCAATATAACGACAGTCAATAGGCAATGAAAGTAGATGTTGTAACGACAATCATAGTGAAAGGTAGTGTTCTTTTACGAGTCTTTTAAATACAGGCAACGACTAGGCGCGTTTTATTGGGTCGGGCAATGCTTTCCACAGACGAGCAGCTTGGACAGTAAAAGATTTATCCAAGAAAGTAGTGGAATGCATTGGCATTTTAAGTCGCAAGTTATCCGATGACCTAAGTGATTCCGTGTGGGAATCGCAGATAAACTGAAAACGATCCTTGAGATAAAGAGGGGTGGAAGGAGTAAAGAGCACATTGTACAGAAAAGAAAGAATATGAGCATTCCGGCGAAGGCGAATTGGCAACCACTTGAGCTTCACACGGAAATCGGAAACATGGTCATATTTGCGCAAATCGAATATGAACCTTATACAAAAATTTTGAAGTCGCTCAAGTTTATAGAGTTGTTCTTGAGTAAGGTCAAGATAGCTGGCATCAGCATAATCAAGGATGGGAAAAAGAAGAGATTGTGCAAGCGCAATCTTGGTGGCAGTCGGAAGAAAATTTCGTAGTCTCCTCAAAGTTGCAGCAGATGCAAATAACTTGCGGCTTACTTCCTGCAGTTGGGCAGTCCAAGAGAAGTTCTTGTCGATGAATATCTGCATGAAGGGAATAACTGAATTGTCAAAAAGAACTTGGGGAAGAGACGTCCAGTCGATCCTTGAAACCATTCTCGAACTGCCCACTACTATAACCTGCGTCTTGATAGGATTGACCATAAGGCCGTACCGCTTGCTCCAATCGCAAATGCGAGCCAGATCCAGATTGATGGCAACGATAGCCTCAGACAGATTTCCGAGAGGAGCTCGCGAATAAATTTGTAGATCGTCTGCATAAAGATGGTAGGATGAAATGAGTTCATTGGAGATTGAGTTTATAAAAACTGCGAAAAGTAAAGGGGATAAAACGCCACCCTGTGGTACCCCGGCAGAAGTACTACACCAGGAAGATAAGTTCTCCCCGATGCATATACGTTGCCGGCGGCCGAACAGGTAACTTCGAAACCAGTCAACCACCGATGGAGATACATTAAGAGAGCGTAGAATGCCAAGCAAAACATCGAAATCAACAGCATTAAAAGCATTACTGAAATCTAGCAATGCTAATACCGTCAGATTACTGCTTTCCATGGCTGATCTGATATCTTCCGTTATATTGAGTAGAGCAGTAGAAGTGCTGTGACCAGAACGGAAGCCGGACTGGAAGGGGTTGAGGAGACTATTTTTGGATAGGAAAGTGCTAATTTGATTATGAATTAGTCGTTCTAGGACCTTGGACAGGAATGGTAAGACGGATATTGGACGGTATTCAGAATAGGATGTAGGATTGGACTTTTTGGGTAAAGGAATAATTTGCGCATCTTTCCATGAGCTTGGGAAGACACCGCTAGACGCAGAAAAGTTAAGGATGTGGCAAATGACAGGAAGGATAACGTCCAGTACCGGTAGTAATATTTTGCGGCTGATATAGTCACATCCTACTGCATTGGAAGTAATCGATAGTAAGCTCTTCTTAACATCACATGCGGAGAATGGACTTAAAACAAATAGAGAATAACTGGGAGTCGTAAGAGATGAAAGATAATTCAATGTACTTAATTTAATTGTCCTATCGAAAGTGGACGAAGCTGTAAAATGATTATTCAATGCATCGATGTCTAAATCTTTAGGGATTGACTCTTGCCGGGTTTTACCGACCCCCAGTGATCTTAGAAAATTCCAAACTTTGGATGTGTCTCCGTTTTGGACAGAGTTATGAATGTGTTGGCGATTAGCATTCCTACACACCTTGTTGCAGAGAGTTGCGTAAACATCATAAAGATCGACCAGTTTAGCAGTAAAGATTTCCACCTGCTCATCGACCGACGTAGTGGCAAACAGAGGAGCCCAATCAATATTGCTGGCATCCTCGCAAAGTCTGTCAGCATTCATACCACCAAAATTGCGTTGCATGAGAATTTTGGCTTTGACGAATTTTATAAGACAGAAAAATCAGGTCATGATACGAAAAGGCGTCGGCTGAGCATTGGCCATGCTTAGCGACGCAAGCAGGAGAGGATACAAAAATCAAGTCAAGAAGCGAAGGGGTACAGTTTGGAAAATGGTGAGTAGTTAGCCACTTAGTGGCAAAATGGAAAGATTACTAGAAGCTGAAACATTAGTCAGACAAGAAGAGCGATGATCTTTTTTCAGGAGACAGGTGTTAAAATCACCCATGATTATGCTATGACTGTAAGAAGCGATCAGAATTTCTAAGAGTTTTTCAAAAGATGAAAAGAAATTGATGCGTAAGGAGGGACAGTAATATACGCCAAGAAGTAGTTTGGAGTGATGTAGCTCGACTTCAAGAAACAGGTGTTCACCAGCATTTGATGGCGGTGGCTGCGCTGACACATGGACTACAGAAAAAGGGATGTGCGCACGGAGATATATGGCAACACCACCACCACCACCAACCCAGGACGGCAGGTCGTTTCTAATAAGCACAAAGCCAGGAAGAGAATAGCTAGTTGAAGGGAGACAAGGTTTAAGCCATGACTCGGATACAAGAATAGCATGAATGTTTTTACAGTCAAAAGTTGCCAGCATATCGTGGAAATGGGCCGGAATACTCTGGGCATTGATATGAATAACGTTGAAATTCTTAGGACCATCAGAAAACTGCGCCCTAAGACTGTCTGCATGAGAAGGAATGGACACAAAACTGTCATCGTTACTTGTTAGATATAAAAAACTATTTCTATCGCAGCTCAGATCGAAATACATAAATAAAATAAAAATATATATATAAATATATATATGTATATATATAATATATATATAAAAAGTCCTATCCTATATCAATTTACACCAATATCAGATCTACCTGCCGGTTGCGCTATTACGTTACAAATAATAATACATTCTACAACACTAGCAGTCCGGGTACCAAAAAAACAAAATTAATAAAAACATGAAACGAGAAATCCCAACATGAGGAACTTAAAAATAAAACATTAAAAATAAAATTTAAAAAGGTTTCTCCCAACTTGCTGTTCCGTTTCAGGCAACGGTGTACTAGTGCATCGTTATCTGAAACGGAACGCACTAATGACAATTGTTATCATGAATGAAAGTTGACTGACAGTGACACTGACCATAGACTATACACTTAATACAGACACTGACAACTTGTCATTTCATTTGTCAACTTCACCCGCTTTTGTTTGTTGACATAGCTAATTATTATGGTTGTGTGTTATTTACTGAGCTAAGACACTAAATTGAGTAACATTAACAAATATTAAGGGTCAAGAACAGACCAAAGTGTGGCCAAAAACAAAACAAGTGAAGGTGAAATATAATAAGACAACATTACCCGGATACTGCATCAATCACTAACACTACACAAAACATCACTTCTTTAAGGCTCCAGTACGCTTTAATCTTGCGGTCTTCACAACAGCAGCGGTAGCTGGCACAGCCGCTTTTGGATTGCTCTGTCCGGGCTCACAGGGAATCGATTCCACTGGCGCAATCTTGTCCAACTCTGCTAAGGACTCCACTCGGTGCCGCGTATCGTCGGGACCAAGGACAAAGACGCAGCCTGCCTTAGTCCAGCTCTTGGTGACGCCGCATCTTTCCCACGCAGCCAAGAAAACGTCATGCCACCCCTTTGTAAGGAAGTCAGATAAAGTGACGCCCGAAGCCCTCAATTTCGTTTTTGAGAACCAAATCCTATCCCTGACTGCAAGACTGCACACCTTAAACAAGATAGGCCTGGTTTTGTTGGCCACCGCTCGCCCCATCCTATGACAACGACTGATGTCATCCACAGTAAACTCGCTCAGCTGCAGCCTATTTCGGACCACCTCGGTGATCAACTTGACGGTATCCTCCTTCTGCTCTTCACCAATTCCATGCAGGAGCAAGATTTTCCTTCTGCCCCGCATCTCCATCTGAACGACACTTCGAGCTAGAAGCCCCACCTGCTGCTGAAGACTGTTGAGAGCCTGTGTTATAAATTTCCGGAACAGACTAAACTCCGCAGCCAGGCCAGAAGCCGTGACAGGTGACTGAGGGGTGGTTCTCAGCAACTCTTCCTCAAAAACGGCCATTCTTGAATGAAACATCTCCTTCAGTTCGTTCAAAGTACTTGATAGTGAATCCATCTCAGTGTTATGAAGTGACTGTAGTTTGTAATGGTGAAAATGTGTAGAGAAAACGCTACTCCAGCAGGCATAGACTATTAACTTTTATTATTAGGCATAAAATTAATGTAAATATACTTTTTACTATATTATATTAAAATAAAAAATACAAGCAAATTTTTCTTTGTCTTACTGTTACAACTACCCACGAAGAAAAAAAAGCTTAGTGATTATTTTAAAAAACAAAACTGGAAAATAATAAGAAAACCGGCCAAGTGCAACTCGAACTCGCGCACAAAGGGTTCCGTACCATTATCGTAAAATACGGCAAAAAAAATCACGTATGTTGTATGGGAGCCCCACTTAAATATTTATTTTATTCTGTTTTTAGTATTTGTTGTTATAGCGGCAACAGAAATACATCATCTCAAATTTCAACTGTCTAGCTATCACGGTTCATGAGATACAGCCTGGTGACAGAGAGACAGACGGACCGCGGAGTCTTAGTAATAGGTTCCCGTTTTTACCCTTTGGTACGAAACCCTAAAAAACCCGTTGATCGACCATTGACACAATAATATACCTAGCTATTCTGAATAAAATGATGACGTAATAGAAGTGTTGTTGGTTTGAAAAATATCCTTTTATTAACATTTTATCATCCTCTTGCGTAATTTTATTATTTCGTTAGTCCAGCCGGTATTATAAAGTATGATTTAATGAAGCCACGTGGTGGGAATGCGTGCCATAGATCTGTATTTACTAGGTCTTTACCTATTAAATTGTCGTTTTTTATGAAATAAGCTATCATATTTTTTATTCATTTGATCATTGAGTTCGTGGGGCGGCACCCATTTGTCAAACTTTTTTACCTTGAAAATTAACGCAAATGGATCAATAATGTTTTGATGTTGACGTCGAAAGCTACTGCTAATACAGCCGTAGATTGAATATCATCAGCTTCCACAATCGCCTTTAATTCGTCATTGCTGATCAGTTTTCTGACGACCACGGGGTTCATTATTTTGGCCTAAATTTCCAGGACGGAAGCGGGCAAACTAATAACAGGTGGTGCGTTCGTTTTGTAGTGTTGCTTGTGACGCGTTGCTGCCACGACGGTACTCATATGTCATAATTACTCGAATTTTTAAGGTATCCATGATGACAAAAAATGACTTATTAATGAAAAATATATATTATTATTAGGTTAGGTTAGGTTAAAACGGGCTGGTTTCCGCAACACCACGACTAAGTGCGTATTTTACGTATATTATTATTAATAAATATTTTTCTTTTTTTATAATTTGAAGTTAGAATTCTTAGCCGAACAAAAAAAAAATTGATTTGAAATGGCCAGTACTACAGAACGACAATTTCATAGGTAAATACCACTAACGAGCAATGAAAAAGTTCCAGTGACATAGCACCAAATTACTCCTAAACGGGAAAGGCTATCTTAATGACGCCGTCTGCAATATTGAAGTACATTTAACAGTGCATTAGAATATTACCAACTAAAAACGTAAATATTGTGTTCAAATTTTAAATTAAATGTGAAAAAATTAAATTAAGGTGTTTTTTTTTATTTTTTATTTTTTTATTTGTGATGGGTTTGCTCTTGACTCTAGTCTAGGTCAGAGGTGACTGAGACAGAGTCGAGTTTGTCGGCATTTTGTGGGTGAACCAGGGTGAACTATACACATCTGCGTACCGGCGTGATGTTATATTATTAAATGTATGAAATGGTGTAATAAATAAACAAACATGCGATTACAGCAATCCCGAGAGATATGGCCGTCATTTAATGAAGAGTTCTGCTGTATATCTTCAAAGTTCTTAATCAGGGCTATAAAGAAATGGGACCACATGAGAAGCATCAGCTTTACAATAAAAAAAACCGCCCAAGTGCGAGTCGGATTCGCGCACGAATGGTTCCGTACTATTATCGCAAAAAACGGCAAAAAAACAAGTTTGTTGTATGGGAGCCCCACTTTAATATTTATTTTATTATGTTTTTAGTATTTGTTGTTATAGCGGCAACAGAAATACACCATCTGTGAAAATTTCAACTGTCCAGCTATCACGGTTCATGAGATACAGCCTGGTGACAGACAGACGGATCGTGGAGTCTTAGTAATAGGGTCCCGTTTTTACCCTTTGGGTACGGAACCCTAAAAAAGAATCATCAAAATCGGTGCACCTATTAAAACGTTTTGAGGTAACAAACATAAGAAAATATATACAGTCGAATTGAGAACCTGCTCATTGTTTAAGTCGGTTAAAAAGGCAGCCTATCTGTTCAGCCGTTCCCAGGTGCTTATCCTATTTTACTAATACAGAGGTCCGCAAACTTTAAGTCCCGTAGACCACTTGCCATTTTTTTCGATTTTGTGTAGACCCCTGTTTACCTAATATTGATTTTATGCAAATTTATATACTTAAAATTTGTTTTTGATAGCATTTCCAAAGATCTAACTCTACCATTAGATAAGAGTAGCGAAAAAAGTTATGTAAATATTTTGTAGAAATATTATGTGTATGAGGCATAAGATGTTGTTGAAGTGTTACCTATGTTCGTAAGTTTGTTTTTGGTGTATATTTTAAACACACCATTTTTGTGATCTTAAGAGGTAAACAATGAGGGCAACAGGTATAGGCAGCTGAGTTGTTTCGTATTAACTGAAATTCACCAGAAAATCGTAGTTTTTTGATTCGTAGTTTATCGGTCAAATAATTGTTATTAGTTAAAAAATTAACCACTCATAGTTGGAGAATTAATTATTTGACCATTTTTTATTTATTTTAGAGGACGTTTTTACTATATTGTTTATATGTGGAATAAAAGATAACTTCTGATCTCACCGATAACACCGAGATTTTGGATTGTTCCGCAATGTTTACTCCTTATGTCTTGGTCTATCCGATAATGTTTTCGTGTGAATTTAACGCGTGAATAGGCTAACAATTGCTGACCGAAATGTTATCATAGCTTACAATTCTTAACTACTTGTTGATGCGACCTCGTGTAAAAAAACTGGGCTTAAGAATCGATTTTACGAAGTTCAACTTTAATAATCGCGTTAAATTTACTCTTATCGTTAACCCTCTCACTATCATCTTATTCAATCATTCTCAATCTTTACGGAATGGATAACTACCTGACACTTTCTGGTTTTAGAAATATTACAGGTAGGAAGAATATTATGCCACCAAATACAATGATATCTATTAAAAAAGGGGGGGAAATCGGTTCGTACGGTATTGCACTTTTTTCAAGTGATATGCTGTAAATGTGTGTGTGTTTTACATGAATTTCTGTTAGATTTTCCTTTTAGCTAGTATAAAAGGTTCACAGATATTAACAGTAATCATACAACGCCCATAACCGCGCTCTCGTCGGACGTGTTCAGTTGAAGTTATCTATATATTTCTAGTTTAATTGGAACATAGGTATATCGAAATGTATCGCTTACTGGTGAATCTTTGTTTTGTAAGTATTTTTTAAATTAAATTTTATAATAATCCCAATACCATAAGTTAAAAATGCATGCTAAAACCTTGTTACAAATGGCTTTTAAACCCTATCCTATGGTTTCTGAATTATGAATTTTGAGTTGACAAATTATAATGTATTGTTTCAATAGCTTAAAAATCTGTCATGTTTTGACATTTTTGATTAGAGCTTAGTGTGTTCAACTCTGTAAACTTGTAAAAAGCCGCGTCTGCATTATATTTGACTAATAATTTAATCTGTGTTACTGCTTACTTCCTCGTTGGTCTAAGTATCCTGGGGTCTAGGGTTTTATAAAAAGAAATAAAACGCATTTATCGGGCAATCATTATGGGTTTTCTTATCAAGGATACCTCACTAACAAACCAGATTCCGGACCTGTGCCCTATCCATGGCTACTAAGGCTGAAACATGTGTACTTTCTAATTACCTGCTTACTTCTTTTGGAATTACCAGCCAGGAGTCTAGACCAAGAGAATCCCATCTTTTGGTATCGCCGATGGAATGACGATTTATTTAGCTAGACAACAACTAACAAAATAAATACTCAAAATGGTCCAGATACATTGACAATTTATTAATCTACATATTATACAATTTCTTCATCTTTCGCAATCATTTTCAGGTCGCTCTTCACATGAACTCAAATTCAGTAGGAGCAACGCCCATCGACGGAGAAATATTGTCCGACTCCCGCAATCCATTTGATTGTAACTATATTTCTTTGTTAACTATATTTTATTATATATAATAGTTCCTATTATTATTTTTCAATTTCATAAATATTGTAAGTAAGTAAGTTGTAAGGAGTGTACCAGCAGACAGGTACACCGTTAAATAGAAATTGCTCGATGGAACAATTTATATGAAAGAGCGTTGTCGCTGTACATACACTTTTGGGGGCCAAAAGTTGTTTTAAGTATTGCTCCCTTTTAATGTTTGATTTTTAATGCACAGTTGACATGCCGATGTCATGCGAAGATAAAGGAAACTTCTGCTTCGATAAGGGTGATAAGTACCCTGAAAGCCACATTGAGGAGCTATTAAATCAACTACCTTTGCTGGTGAGTAGACACTCCTTTCAATTCCTAAGCTTTATTATCTAGTCGGGCTTCTGCCCAATGAAAGGTTCTTGACTAACTGAATAAATACAGTTCCAGCGTTGTATCATTATGAGAAAGTACAGGAAGAGAGCTCCGACTGAATATCCTAATTAAAAAGTCATTGTTCGAGGTTTGGCTTTCGTCTATTTTCTTCTCCAGTATTGGACAATTTAAAGATATTCCTTAAATTTGATAAAAAAGATATATGTTGTGCTTCTATGTTTCCTTTTTTCATTATCAAATTTGTACACTAGGCTTGTCGGCGCAATTTTGAGATTTTTTGAGGGTTCTAGTGCTTCTGAACATAATGTATCATCAAAAATTAAAACAAAGAGGCATAATATATAAAGATATTCCATAAAATTAAAATGAAAGATTTATTTTTCAGTTCATAAAATATCTTTTAAATCGGTCCAATATTGGAGATGAAAATAGGCGAGAGACAAACCTCGAATTATGACTTTTACTTAGTATATTCAGTCGGATGTCTGCGCCCGCATTTCCTCTTAATATAATGCAGTTAGAGCTGAGTTTTCTTGACATTTAAATGCAATTTAATGTTCCAGCCGTTTAATGAAACAATTGATACAAGCTTAGTCTTTGGCGACGGAAATGAAAATCCTGACTGTCCAACCAACAAAGAATTTATTGTAAGTATTTTTATGTTTTAAGTAGTTTTTTTACAAGCTTTTATTTAGTTACACCTGTCCTGGTGTCTGTATATAAAACTAGTAAGTTAATTTTGACACACTGAAGTGTTCGATTGAGATGCAGTTTGCACACACGTTTGTTTATCGTGAAAATGCATTTCCTAATATAAAAGCTTATTTTAATTTTGTTTTTAATTAAGTACTTGCTTCGATGTGGTGACACTTGGGGAAGACCTATGTCCAGCACTGGACGTCATTTGGCTGAAATTATATTGTTTTTTTTGTTAAATACAAAAAAGAACAATATATTTTCTAAGCTTAATAAAAACAGCCGCACAGGTTGACCTCAAGGTTAAGCAACGCTTGCCGAGGTCGGTCCGTGGATGGGTGACCATCTTTCCATAGTGGGATTCCTCTGTACCTCAGAAAGCACGTTAAGCCATTGCCGTTGGTCCCTGCTATTATTTGCCGATTTTTGACAGTCGTTACGGGTAGTCAGAAGCCTGAGAATTGACACCAGTCTTGATAAGGGGTTTCATGTTACCCAGTTACTGGGTTGTGGAGGTCAGATAGGCAGTCACTCCATGTAAAATACTGGTACTCAGCTAAATTTGGTTTGACTATAAGCCGACCCAAACATAGTCGGAAAAAGTTTAGGATGTTAGACTAAGTATTAGTATTATTGTGTAATAGATAAACGGCTAGAAAGACTATTGAGATGACGGCGTACAGAGATGACAGTAAAGACTATATGTTGCGACGTCCCTAAATACATAAGTAACAGGACAGGAGCATGATGATCATCAAGATACGATAATTTTAACATCCCCGAAAGTTTTGGTACCCCACTGACTGCCACATTGTTCAAAGATGCAAGTTGTCGCAAGATTCTTGCTATAGGCCAACATATTTCTCGGTTTCAGTCAATCTGTTCATATGCACGTAACATTAGAAATGTTGTCTTAAACAATGTTAGTTAATAGTGAACATCCTGCATGCCTTAATATGTAAAATTATATTTGGACAAATAAATTATCTTTTCTTCTTATTTTTCTTCTTTTTTTATTTAATTTTCTTTTACCTTTAGTTTTTGTAAGTATGTGGAGACGAGGCACGTCACACACCTGTTTCCTATTTATCGTAACGTTTCTCTCGGTACTCAACGAAGATTCCTATAAACCTATATTTTTACCAACTAACGCAATTTTTTGTTTTTCAGGACAAACCTATTTACTACATCAAAGATGAAAATAATAAAGTCAGAGCGGTAGTGCAGTCACCAGGGAAGTTCCAACAGATCTACAGTGCTAAGTGGTGCGAGTAAGTATTTTATAATATTTAATTTTTACTAAGAAACATGCTAGCTAGGTTTCAATTTTATCCATTTGAATGGTGATGTTATTATGAATTCAAGTAGAACGTGTTCATTTTTAGATGGCAACCCAAAACTGTATTATATCTTCCCTATGATCGTGTGACAATAATTTTGACTGGGGACTGGCATTTAATCCTTGAAGACATTAAAACCTTATTTACCTTTTAATTTCAGACACCCGGGACCAATTTCTCACGAAACTTCTAATTATTTGAATTCTCAACGACTGAAGAAGTTCAGGATCGAGTGTGTGAACATGTATATGAATTTTGATTTCATTGTTTTGTCTGATAAAGGCATAATAGAAATCGCTAGGCCTAAGGGTGGTATTCCAGTATGTTGCAAATGCAAATACTCCTTACCAGGTGCTGATTTCAGTTAAACACCCACTTCGATTTCTTTCAATGTTAGTCAAAATATGATTTATCATTTAGTGTTAGTTTTAATTAAAAGAATATATTTATTGCAAATTTAAATTAGCGTGTTTCATTGGCCTAAAATGCAATCTATCATATAATCACATTATATAAACAAAGATGCAAAATTCGTAATTGTCGTCTTATTAATAAACGTTGACTAAGGTAAGATTAACTTTATTCCAAGCATTAGGTTGGTACTAACAAATTTCCGTATTAAAATAAGGAGGGATTATACTAATCTGTCACTAGTCTCGGACTAAAAGTTACAACAAGATGCTAGCTAGTTTAGGGTCGGATTAAAGTTGGACTAAGAGTGTATCCATGGCGACTACAATTATTAAGAATGGTAATACGCCATTTTTATTAATAAGACGGCAAAAGTAGATATACTGCCGTGTGAACAAAAAAGGGCACAACCAACAAATTATTAATCTCAAGATCAACGTATGAATTTATAGTTTTAAGATGTTTTTGGAACAAAATAAAACATTTAAATGTATTTTTTTAATATTTGTGAATGCATTTTGTCATAGACTAAATACGTGTTTCTTGGTTACCGTTGTTGACTAGAGTTATGTCGTTGAATATAATACTGCTAACAAGAAATAATATGTTTTAATTCATTTATACATAATATCTGGCGACGATGCCGTTCGATGTAAAGAAAGCAAAACGTTCGCGAGCCATCCTACGCGGTGTGCTAACGAAAACTAATAACGCATTTCAAGCAGAACAAAATGTATATACTCATGAAGAAATAGAAACACGATTACTGACACTTCAAAATACTTACCAAGGACTGCAAAACATACAATTACAGATAGAACAGGAGGCTGAAGACGCATATCTCGAATCCGAAACCGATTACAGGTACGAAGTGGACGAACTTTATACAAATTTACGTACAAAAATGATTCGCCTAATGAACACTTTCAAACCTCCTGAGCCGTTACCCAGCATACCTTCCACACAACATGCGCACGAATTCTCGAGCATTCATCGAGACGTACATCCCAGACTCAATTTCCAACCGTGACCACGGTGAGATTGTGGTCAAACACAGGCCTATAAATCGTTACAATTTATACGAGGGTTAAAAGATGGAGAAATTCGCATAAAAATTCTACAAGCAAAACAAACAGCGCCATTTTCAGAATTAGTTCGCACGGCCACATCTATGGAAATGGGAAAAAATTAAAATTCGACCATATCTACATCCATTCATCTACCACCATTGGACATGATCAATATAGTTTCAAAAGTACATAAAGAATTACAACACGCATAAACACGAATAAAGCATGTTCAATTAAAAGACCAACTTCTATAAGAGAGCTTAAAGGTAAATGCTATCGATGTGGAAAAGCGACCACAAAGCAAATGAATGTGGGGCGATTAAAAGTATACGCCGAAAGTGTCAAAAGGAAGGACACCTAGCGCGAGTCTGTCTTCAAGGACACAAATGCAATGAGGAACCCGCTGAATGACGACTCTGCAAGCAGCGCCAGTACCGACAGCATCGCAGAAATCAACTTCGTAAAGAGCGAATTCTCAGACAAATTCATTATAACTATCGAAATTGAAGGAAACAAAATAAGAATGGAATTTGACACGGGTGCAACACTCTCTACCATCTCACTAAAGGATTTTATGAAGCTTAACATGCACAAAAGACTATTTCACACGAGCATCAAACTAAGAACTTATACAGGCGAAGTTTTTAAGCCCATCGGTGTCACGTTTGTTCGATGCAAATATAAAAACCAACTATGGAAAACTATTCGTGATTAACAAAGACGTGAAACCCATCTTGGGTAGAAGTTGGATGAAGTAGTTTAACATTAAACTTGCCGAAATAAATTTGGTTGATACATGCAAGAAGACACAAAATCTTGAACAATTGCTTAAAGAGTTCGAACCCACCGTCTTCACTACAAACCTAGGTGAAATTCCAAGCGTTCGAGGCCACCTGACTCTTAAAGATAATGCACAACCAATCTTTATTAAACCTCGGCGAATTCCATATGCGCTACGATCTAAAGTAGATGAAGAAATCGTCCGACTTGAAAAACTGTGAATTATTACAAAGATTGATCACTTCGATTGGGGCACTCCCGTCGTCCCAATAGTAAAACCAAACGGAAGCATCAGACTGTGCGCTGACTACAAAATTACCTTAAACAAAATGATAGAAGACGAACAATACCCAATACTAATAATAGAATATATTCTAGCTGAAATGAACGGCGGACAATTTTTCTGCACCTTAGACATCACGCAAGCCTACCTGAACATGGTGATGGATGAAGATAGCGCCCTGCTGCAAATATTGAGTACACACAAAGGTACTTTTAAAGTGAACCGACTTATGTTTGGAGTCAAAGTAGCCCCAAGTCTCTGACAAAAATACATGGACCAATTACTACTGGGCCTTGACGGTGTCAAGTGCTTCTTCGATGATATAATAATTCAAGGATCGACAGAAACTCAATTATTATCCAGATTGAAACAAGTTTTGCTTAAACTTCAAGACAGCAACCTTCGTGTTAATTAAGAAAAGTGCCAATTCTTCAAAAGAAGTATCAATTACTTGGGACACACTATAGACAAAGAAGGTTTACATAAAAATCAGGACAAGATAAAATCAATTTTAAATGCACAACGCCCAACTAATGTAAATGAACTAAGAACGTTACTAGGCATGGCAAATTATTACAACAAATTCATACCCAACCTAGCATCCATCACTGCCTCCTTAAATTAACTCTTGAAGAAAGGAGCAAAATTTACATGGTCTGCAAAATGTGAAGAAAGCCTGAAGAACATAAAAAAGGAAACACTAAGCGAAAGAGTTCTAATACACTTCGATCAGAATAAACCATTTATACTGGCCACAGATGCTTCACCATAGGACTTGGTGCCATTCTAAGTCACAAACTACCTGATGGCTCAGAAAGACCAATAGCATTTGCTTCTAGATCCCTAACCAGCAGCGAAAAGAAATACAGTCAAATTGATAAAGAAGCGACAGCTATTTTCTGGGGCTTAAAGAAATTTTTTCACTATTGTTACGGCCGGAAATTCACCTTAATCACAGACCATAAACCCCTTACATCAATTTTTCACCCACACCAAACCTTACCAGCCTTGAGTACCGTGAGGCTATTCCACTACGCACATTTTCTATCAGGATTTGACTACGATATCGAATATAGAAGTTCCTCAAAGCACTCCAACGCCGACTACCTTTCACGTTTTCCCGTTGAGAAGATTAATGAGAATAAATATGACCAGCATTACATATTCCAGCTGAATCAGATAAACGCATTAAATATTTCACCAAAAATAATAGCAGAAGAAACAGGAGAAGACCCAGAATTACAGAAATTACTTGAAACACTCAAATCAGGCACTTCACTTAGGGAGTCCGGATATAAAGACCATGAATTAACTCTTCAGAATGACTGCATCCTAAAAGGCATGAAAGTTATAATTTAAATGCAGAAGATGCCGCAACAGAACTAATCACGACCATTTCTGCACTTGTTAAAGTGAACTCAAATAGTGTAACTATTCCCAGTAGAAAAAGAATCCTGAAACCATGGATCACGCCTGGTCTACTATGTTGCATCCGAAATCGTGATAAGTTGCAAATAAAGTCAAGGAAGGATCCTGAAAACCCTGTGCTTAAAATTACTTTCATACGATACAAAACCTGCTGTAATAAATTACTTAAAAAGATGAAGACTTGCTATGAACGTGGTGAACTCCAGAAAGCTAGTGGAAACCCAAAAAAGACCTGGGACCTTAACAAACAGTTCACTAACTTCAGTCAGAGACGATCACAGGCATCTAGTGAATTGCTAACTGTGTCACATGATCCTGCCTCTTCCGTGAACACAGTAAATGAGTTTTTTGCTGGTGTAGGCAAAAAGTTGGCTTCCAAATTGATTGAGTATTCGGGACAAAGTAACGATTCTCAGGGTACCACCGAATCCGGTAAAGAGGGTCCGTCCAATTCCATGGTACTGTACAGTGTTGATGACAGTGAAATTGAGTCCATCATCAATAATCTTCGAAGTAACTGTGCAGTGGGATGGGATGGCATCTAGGGCATGCAGTTTCGTTAATTTTCAATTTCGAAATTAGCTTACGAAATTGGACTCTTCAGTTTCGAAATTTCGAAATTTCGAAACTGAGGAGCCAAATATAATGGAAAATCAGAATAATACTTCAACTAACCTCAAAATGCAAAATTTGTAGTCTGGATAGGTGTCTAAGTGCAATTTATATTTAAACAAAGTGAATTTTCTTTTTCTCAAGACTTCTACTACAAATACTCCACTGCTGGGGACACCTTAATACCAACCAGCTGGGTTTAAAGATAGTTGCAGATAGCGCCTCATAAAATTCCACCCAGCTCATTAGTGACAATAGGAGATGCGCAAGCAGTGCAAGTCCACTATCTTGGTTTAACCATGTACGGTGAAGCTTCGAAAAGCATTTCGAGTGCCTTTTCCCCCGCATTGGTAGACTGCTCCCCAATCTCGGAGGCAGAAATAGACTGTCAAAAGTCCGACGCTGCAGGACTAAAATCAATAGCCTGCAGAAGAAAATGGTTATTTGAATAGCAAGTGGCTGGCTGAAAAGAGTGGAGCGCATCTTCTACAGGCACATTCAGGTACTGATCGGACACGGTTGCTTCGGTGAGTACCTTGGATTGGAGGCAACTTGGATCCTGCACAGCACACGCTAGAGGAGTGCCTTCATGGGCCTTTGAGCGGTGGGTCTTAATCGCCATGATCGGGCGAGACCTGTTTCTGCCAGTATTAGTGAGGTATATGATGGTGGAAACAGAAACTAGAGTGAAATAGCCACCGAGTGGAATAGTGAGAATGCCAATCCCACTTCGGAGAAGAAGGCATCGTGGTGGTGGTGTATCATTTAAGGCAGGTGGAACACCGGAGTTTCGGGCGCTTAGAGTGGGGACTCTGTCCGTCCACTGAGTGACCTCAGGAAAGACAGTGGCACAGTGATCACGTGCTGCCGTGCACAGCGTGGCTCAAGAGAGACTCCTTTATAGTCTCCCCAAGAATGTGGTATTTTAAGAAGTGCTCAGCACTGATCACCATCAGCACTTGGTATTTTTATCTCATATAAACCAATTTTAATGAGGTAAAATACCATACTGCCTGTTTTTTCCCCAAAAGTTTATTAATTTATTTATTAAAACTTCATTCAACATACAGGTACATAGGTCGACTTAATGCCTGAGGCATTTTCTACCAGTCAACCAAGGATGGTGGAGAGATAACATGGCAAGTGCATAAAAAATAGAAATAATTATTTCTATTTTTACGCACAAGTTCAGGCGAAGGTTTCCCTCCGATAACAAAATAAAAATGGGCATTCCCAGCAAACGATTGTAGACCTTGTCAAAGTATTCCCCTCACTGGCCTCCATTATAATAAAGTTCGGTTATTCTATATGGCCGAGCTTCCTTTTACTCTTCTTTATTTATTTAACACCATGGCTAGGTTTTGTTTTATTGTCATGTTAGCACACATGGTCACAAGGTGGCCCAACGCAACAGTCTTATTGGCTTTAGATTCGTATAAACTCAACTAACTAACTCTCCTTTAACTCATTTTCAGATGATCCTATTTTGGTTTCAATAATAAAATACATAATTGTATAAAAAATAACATATTATTTAAATTAAATCCAGTTTCGAAATTTCGAAATTATGGGTGTCAATTTCGAAATTAATAAACATGCAAATATGGTCCGAAATTTCGAATTATGAAATTTCGAAATTTCGAAATGCATGCCCTAATGGCATCCCGACTAGCATTCTCAAAGCTGCCAAGTGTGTCCTAATACCGGTCATAACCTGAGTCTGTAATCTTTGTTTGAGTACTGGCATATTTCCTAGGGTTTTTAAGAAAGCTATTGTCCATCTCATACATAAAAAAGGACCTAAATACAATATGGATAATTATAGGCCCATATCGGTGTTAAGTTATATTCGAAAAAATCTTAAATAAAAGATTGATTCGATTTCTTGATAAAAATGAGATCTTTGCCAACAACCAATACGGCTTTAGGTCTGGAAGATCTACTGAGGACGCCATCATGTATCTTTTGGACTCTACTGTTCATAACATAGACAAAAAGATTAAAACAATTGGGATCTTCCTAGACCTATCCAAGGCTTTCGATACGGTTTCGATCCCTATACTGATAACCAAGCTGGAGGCGGTTGGGGTGAGAGGTGTTGCTTTGGACATCTTTAAGAGTTACCTCAGTGATCGCTCACAGTGTGTCATTATTGATGGTCATATGAGTAAGGAGGAGAGCCTTAATTTCGGAGTTCCACAGGGCAGTGTCCTTGGACTAACTCTCTTTCTTGCCTATATAAATGACCTATGCAGACTATCCCTCCCTAAATGCAAAATAATAACATACGCTGATGATACGGCTCTGCTCATCGAAGGTAAGGACTGGTTGGAGGCGGGTGCTAATGCTAAGACGGCTCTCAGACGGGTCATGACCTGGTTAGTTAGTAATCTTTTAACCCTAAATGTTGAGAAAACTAAGTTTGTTGCATTTGGCTCGAGGAAATCTTCGCTGCCCCCAGCATCTTTTTCAATTCGTGCTCACATCTGTAATCCTAACCAGGAACGAGGCTGTGACTGTAGTAGTATTGCACGAATACGAAACTTCAAGTATCTTGGCATAGTAATTGACGAAGTCCTAAGCTGGCACGAGCAAATTGCGGCTACAGTTGGTAGAGTCAGAAAAATACTGTATGTTTTTAGACATTTGAGATTATGATTATGATGATTTGATTATGATGATTTGAGATGTATAGTAAACCTAGAAACTCTAAAATCGGTTTACTTTGCTCTCGTGCAGTCTATTCTGGGTTACTGTATCCCGGCTTGGGGTGGAGTGGCAAAAACTACAATGCTACGCCTAGAAAGAGCTCAAAAATCCGTTTTAAAGGTAATGTTATCCAAACCTATCCGCTAACCCACTTTTGAACTGTACAAACTCTGCAATGCGCTTACGGTCCGACAACTTTTTGTAAGGCAAGTTATTCTTAAGAAACATGTGCAGCTGTCATTTGATGTCAAACTTACCAAAAATAAACGTAGATCTGATAGAGTTTGCAAATCATTGCCGCGGAGAACTGTACTGGCAAGTCGCCATTTTCTACATCCAAGCTCAATGCTCTATAATAAAATAAATAAGGAAATAAATATTTACCCATTTCCGCTACGTGAATGCAAATCCCAGATCTTTACGTACCTACAAAGTCGCACATATGAGGAGACTGAAAATCTTCTTAGGGTTTTGTCGTAGGGCCGCTCTTCCACCAGCAAATTGTTATTTCGTCTACTCACTCTCACTCACACACATACATTACTGACTCCTCATTCACACATTCTCACTCATATTCACATATTCTCATTCACATTCACAAACTCTTTACATACCCACGCATACACGTCCATCTTATATTAATTAATTGAATGAATGATTTGTATTTTTTTGATTCAAATTTTTAATAAGTGAATTTTATTCTTATTTAAGTTTCTTAAATTTTGTGTTTCGTTTTAATTTTATTTAATGATCCTCATTTTTATTCTGCTCGTTTTTTTGTGTTTGTTTTAGATTTGAATTTTTAATGCTTGAATTTGATTTGAAATTTTGTTTTAATTCTGAACAATTAATTTAATTTTAAGAATTTTGACTTTATTATTTAATGTTAATTTATAATTTAATTTATTTCTTGATAATTGACTAACCATTGTAATTTTAAATTTTGACTATTATTTTGATTAATTGATTTTAATTTTTATTCTCATTTTGACTTGTATTTTTATTAATTGAATTTTAATTTATTTTGGAACGTTGCGTCTCCCTTCTGGAGGTGGGTGTTAATGGCTGCGACACAGTTCCACTAATGCAGCTATTTCCGTACATAATTAAATAATTGTATATGTGTTTTATTGTTCCAATAAAGGTTATTATTATTATAATAGTGTCTCTAAATATACAAAATGAATAAACTGATATGATTATGGCGCGTCACGAGTTCACAACACACCACGACACGTTAGTATTTCCGCCGTAAGTGCACCACTCCAGAACGGCTGCACCTATTTAGCTAACTCTTTTTTAGAGTTCCATGCTCGAATGCTTCAAACGGAGCCCTATTTCTGTCACCCACGTGTGTCTGTCTGTCCGTCGTCTGTCACACAGGTTTTACAGCTAAACGGTTGGAGCTACAGTCTTAAAATGTTCACTGTATAAGCATCTTCTTGGTCAACAAGATGCTGCAAAGCCATACAAATTCTTAAAAAATATTTTTATATGTTTGTGTAACTCCCATACAGAAAAAGCTGGGCGCCCAACCATTTTGACCTACCCCATCGAGTGGGTTATCGTTGTTTAGAGCTCTTAGAGTAGATAAACACTTTTTTTTTTTAAGTTTTTGGAAACAAAGGAATTAGAAGCCACCAGTCAGTCATATTTTACAAAATATTGTTCCGAAGATTTGTTTAACTTCCCATGGACCTATGAACTTCAAATTTGGTGATAATGTTTATTATTATATTTATCAAATACCAATATATTGATAAAATTCCACATAAACTACGCCCACGCATCTTAGATGAATATCACGCGGGACATGTCGGGATCTTGAAAATGAAACTTCTTGCGCGGAGTTTCGTATATTGGAAGAACATTGATAAAGATATCGAAAACAAAGTAAAATCGTGCAGAATCTGTCGATTAAACCAGAATGAACCACCAAAAGCCCCTCTGCATCACTGGGAGGACCCTACTGGCCCGTGGTAAAGAATACACATCGATTTTGCAGGTCCGATATCCGGCTTTCAAATTCTAATTGTCGTAGATGCATTTTCTAAATGGGTAGAAATAATTCCTACAAAAACTACGACGAGCGCATTCTGTATTCAGAAACTAGACGACTTATTTGACACCTTTGGATTACCCTATACGCTGGTGTCGGATAATGGAAGACAATTTGTCTCTCAAGAATTCCAGACGTTCTTAACTAGCAATGGCATTGTTCACAAAACGATTGCACCTTACCATCCCGCAACTAATGGACAAGCTGAAAGATTTGTTCAGACGGTTAAGAAATCACTGCACAAATTAGAGGGGGAGAGTGGTGGGATACTTCACAAGGTTCGTACAGTTAGAAGTCTCCTCCGGGCTACGCCAGTCATCTCAGGCGACTCGCCCTATATGCTCACGTTCGGAAGAGAGGTAAGAACGAGATTGGTAGCCAAGATTAGAGCTCCACCAAAGGCACTACATAGGGGCAGAAGAGAAGGAGTGAGAGAGTTTGCAGTCGGAAGCAGAGTGCAAGCTCGCAATTACTCTGTATCAGGAAGGAAGTGGGAATTTGGTACAGTGACCCGCCGAATGGGAAACCTCCAATATGAGATAAAGATCGACAGCGGACACACATGGATGCGCCACCTCGACCAGCTGCTCCCGGCTCCTCTGATTCCTAGGAATCACGGCGGAGGCGTGTCATAGACTAAATAAGTGTTGCTTGGTTACCGTTGTTGACTAGAGTTATGTCATTGAATATAATACTGCTAACAAGAAATAATATGTTTTAATTCATTTATACATAATACATTTATTTGCATGTCATGATAATAATATATCGAATGGTATGTTTTTTTAATTTTTTGCATCTTTTCCTATTATTAGTAGAATTAAGATTTTCCCTATATTCTAAATAAAAAAATAAATTAATCTATCTTTATTATACTGAAAAGTCGCATTTGTTTTCAGATACCTATTAAAATGAAGGGGCATATTCTGCTTAATTGCTTCCTTCTTATTATTGAGTATGTAAAAAGTCCACCACTCTAGCACAATAGGAAATATTACACAAAACTTACCTCCAAAAAAATACAACAGTCTTCCAAAATAATAACACTACAAAGTGAAAAATAACATCAATATCGGAAGTCGGTGTTCCTGTTTCTGTTACTTCATTTTTTGACACCGACTGCCGAAATTGAGGTTATTTTCAACTTTGCTGTGTTTTTATTTGGAAGTCGGTTGTATATTTTTGTAAAAAGTTCATCATACTGACAAGGATTTTAAATTATTTTGGAAGCAAACCGGAAAAATGAATGCTAGGCCTGGCTTTCCTCCCCCCCGGTGGGTTCCCGCATTGTCGAGGCGGGGGGGCTCAGTAACCGTGGCTTGGTCACCCACGGTGAAGCGAAGAGGAACCCGAGGAGGGGCCGCTCGTCAGGTCTTTTGCCGATAAGCCGACGACGTAGCGGCCAACATGTAGGTTGTGGTGCTGCCTGGGCAACATCGCAACTGAGGCGGGCCGTGATGTCGTATGGGGTCTCCCAAACCCATACGATATCAGGGCTGAGGGTTGGAGGCCGCGGCGGGAGAGGAGTGCCGGTATTGCGGTGCGCCGCTCTCCCTACCTTCCGCGGCCTGGACGGGGTCGCCACCGTCTGATGGCGGACGCGGTGGGGCCGCAGGGGAAGAGGAGTGTCGGTATAGCATTGGCCGCTCTCCCTATCCCCTGCGGCCGAAACATTGTAGGTGGCGGGGCCATTGACCTTGACCCGTCACAAGGGGACCAAGGGTGCCATACACGGGGTCGTCTGGCACCCATGTACTGGTTTGGTCCCTGGGGTGATCACGGCGCACAGTGTGTTCTGGTGCGCCGGTGATGGGGGGTAATCCCAAGAGGAGGGTCCGGTGACGGGTAGGTTGCGGTGCTGCCTGGGCAACATCGCAACTGAGGCGGGCCGTGATGTCGTATGGGGTCTCCCAAACCCATACGATATCACGGCTAAGGGTTGGAGGCCGCGGCGGGAGAGGAGTGCTGGTATTGCGGTGCGCCGCTCTCCCTACCTTCCGCGGCCTGGACGGGGTCGCCACCGTCTGATGGCGGACGCGGTGGGGTCGCAGGGGAAGAGGAGTGTCGGTATAGCATTGGCCGCTTTCCCTATCCCCTGCGGCCGAAACATGGTAGGTGGCGGGGCCATTGACCTTGACCCGTCACAAGGGGACCAAGGGTGCCATACACGGGGTCGTCTGGCACCCATGTACTGGTTTGGTCCCTGGGGTGGTCACGGCGCACAGTGTGTTCTGGTGCGCCGGTGATGGGGGGTAATCCCCAGAGGAGGGTCCGGTGTCGGACAGCCGCGGCGGGTTCGCGGTGAGTGCTAACGCGTGCCCGTGTTACCGCCATAAGCGGCACAGGAGGACACCGTGGAGTTTTAGTGGGTTAGAGTCCCACATTACTGCGCTATCTCCCCGTGGTAGCGCAGTATGCATGAGCATTCCTCCACGCAAAAAAAAAAAAAAAAAAAGGCCTTGCTTTCCTGTGAGCATGAATGGTATAGGTGTTGATCGCCAATCTTTTTAAAGACTATTTTAAGATTACAACTTATTGTGATTCCTCTGCGCGGGGTCTGTTCTCTACGCTCGAATGTGATGATGCTGAGACTGTTGCACAGAAACAAGTTGTCAGATTCACTGCCAAGCAAGTGCGACAAATAATTCACAGCATGCAGCGAGGGAAGTCCCCCGGGTGCGACAGTCTCAGTATTGAACATCTAAAATATGCAGGTGTTCACCTGCCGCGCGTGCTCTCCATGTTTTGCAATCTTTGTTTATGTCATAGTTATTTGCCGGATGATCTCACTAGAACGTTAGTTGTGCCGGTTGTAAAGAACAAAACTGGTGATCTATCTGACGAGGGTAACTATCGGCCTATTTCGCTGGCTACAGTGTTGGCTAAAGTGTTTGACAGTCTGCTTAATAACACCCTTAGAGAGTACATAGGCCTGCATGATGCCCAATTTGGTTTCAGGAGTGGGTTTTCTACGGAGAGCGCCATATTTTGTCTTAAGCAGGCAGTCCGATACTACACTGACAGGGACACGCCGGTATACGCGTGCTTTCTGGATTTGTCCAGAGCCTTTGATACTGTCTTGTATGAGAGGCTTTGGAGGAAGCTACGGGGTGCGGGTGTGCCGGCGGAAGTTGTCTCGGTGTTAGAATATTGGTATCGTTGTCAGCGAAACCAGGTGCGATGGGCGGGGGCTCTATCTGATGAATACAGCATGGACTGTGGTGTGCGGCAGGGGGGCATCACCTCTCCCCTGCTCTTCAACCTATATAGGTTGAACAGCAGTAGGTAGGCAGCTGAGCCCATACGGGTTGTTATGTGGATGGGGTTTGCGTAAATAACATCAGTTATGCAGATGACATAGTGCTGCTGGGCCCTTCGGTGGGAGCTGTTCGTAAACTGGTTGCGATTTGTGAGGCATACGCGGCGGATCATGGACTGAGATATAACTCTAAGAAGAGCGAAGTTCTTGTCTTCAAGAGTGGAAAGCGTGGTCCGGTCCGTGTTCCGCCTATTATGCTTAATGGTGTGGCTCTGCGTGTAGTGACGATCTTTAAATATCTGGGGCACATTGTGACAGACGAGTTGCAGGATGATGCTGACATAGAGAGGGAGCGCAGGACGCTGGCAGTCCGGGGGAATATGATTGCGCGTCGGTTTGCACGCTGCTCGAGGGAAGTTAAGATAACTCTTTTTAAGGCGTATTGCCAATCCTTCTACTCGAGCAGCTTGTGGGTGAATTACACCCAATGGGCTGCTAGTGCTCTGCGTGTCCAATACAATAATATGTTCAGGGTGCTGATGCGGCTGCCTCGCTATTGTAGTGCGTCCGGCATATTTGCGGCAGCCAGCGCGGACGAATGGCTTCCATGCGGTTATACGCAAGAGGGTAGCCTCTTTGTGGCAGCGCGTGCGAGGCAGTAGCAACGGCATATTGCAGATGATTGCGTCTCGAACGGATTGCCCAATCCAGAACAAATGGATGCGTATTGTTATGGGCGCTCACTAACATAGTTTATAAGCAATGTACTAACACCTTTTGACAGTATTTTAATCATTTTAATTTTAATGTAATTTAATTTAATATTTTTAATAATCTAATTTATAATTCTATGTTTTAATTTGTGTTTTTATTATTCAATGTATTAATTTGTGTGTTTGGTATTCAATGTTTTATTTTGTATATGGATTTGACATCTGAAATAAATGTATTAATAATATTAATTTAAAAAAAAGATAAAACATGTACCATACTTTAAGTTAGACCAGCAATAATACAACTGTGAAAACCGCATAAAATTTTGTGCAGTATTTTTTGCGTCAACCGCGTACAAACATCCTCCGTGACAGACAAACAAAAATTCTATAAATATTATTTTTGGCATCTATTGCTGTAGTAGAAAATAACATTGACCACATATTAAACGAAAACCTTCAGAAAATCCGTACAGATCACATGAATGAAGAAGAAAAGCGCGAAATAACCCGGTTATGTTATCAGTATAGGGACTTGTTCTATGCAGAAGATATGCCACTCACGTTTACACACGCTGTTAAACAAGAGCTCAGATTAAGTGATAATACACCAGTTTTCGTACGTAGTTACAGACAAGCCCCTAAACAACGTGAAGAAATTCGTAAACAAGTAGATAAGCTCCTTCAGCAAGGTATCGTGCGAGAGAGCATATCTCCTTGGTCATGTCCCGTGCATATCGTACCCAAAAAGTCCGATTCCTCAGGCAACGTCAAATGGAGACTCGTAATCGATTACAGACAACTCAATGTCCGTATCATTGAAGACAAATACCCCTTACCAAATATACACGACATTTTAGATAGATTAGGACGAGCGCAATACTTCACAACCCTAGATCTTGCTAGCGGTTTTCACCAAGTGGAAATGCACCCTAACGATACTGAAAAAAACACATTCACCACCGAACGAGGGCACTATGAGTTCCTTAGAATGCCATTTGGACTCAAAAATGCTCCAAGTACATTTCAAAGACTAATGGATCATATATTAAGAGGCATAGATAATGTTTATACATATTTAGATGACGTAATAATTTCGGGTCAGTGCCCACTCAACCCGATTAGACTCAACCCGAAGAATACACTTTTCTGCCTGACTGTACATCGACGTTTTTACGCATAAAAAAAATTCGGGTTGAGTCTAATCGGGTTGAGTGGGCACTGACCCTAATTTCGGGTCAGTGCCCACTCAACCCGATTAGACTCAACCCGAAAAATAATACCAGAAATTTTACTACCATTTGTACAGTCAGGCAAAGTGTTACTTAGTCCTAAATAACTTATTAATTTATTATGCATAGAATGTTTTGTTAAGATACTTAATTTATCCTGGTAGTAAGAGATTTCGTTTAAAAAATGTAGCTTTATAAAGATAACCTCTACCTCGCTTAAACCGGTTTTCTGGAAACAATAGACGAAGCGGCTCATATCTATTGTTCGAACATTTTTTTTGCAAAAATGCAATTATGTAGGGTGCCGGTATGATAAGAAAGTAAAGTATGTATGGTTAGTTTGTCATTCACAATGTAAGGTGAAGGGCCTTCTGAGGGCAGAGTGCGTAAAAATTATGATTTCATTTCCAATCGACGTGGCCAAAGTTTATTACACGTCGGTCATGTATACCGACAAACACCTAAAAACTTAAATCTTTTAATTGTGTTGTTCAACCTAGTCCTGTATTCTTTAAGATACCTACTGTTTATTTTTTAAAGATAATTTAGTAAATCATTTTTTTTTAATATTTTAGAACCTACTTGTTAACCTAATAATTATAATCACTTATCTAGTAATACCACCGTGACATTAGCTATAAGATTGTAATGATAATTAACAATAATCTACTAAGTACAAAGCGTATACTATATTAAAAAGCATAAGTATTTACTTGTTTTCAAAATCAAAATCAAAATCAAAATCAAATGTTTTTTATTTCACATAGGCCTACATGGGCACTTATAAAACGTCGACAAAAGGTGCACGGTTCGGGTTAGTCGTTTCCTGTGGAGAAGAACCGGCAAGAAACTCCACGGTTACTCTTTTAAAAAAAATGGTTTGTTTTTACAATATTTCCACGTTACAGTATTAGTGCTTAGATATGGGGGGACAACGTAGGCCCGACAATAAGTCGTAAGAAACTAAAAAAAAATTGTATAAACGAGAGAGTTAACAAATGTTAACAAGCGTCTAGAAATCTAGAAGGCCTACAATGTTCACACATTCACAAAAAAATCAGTAAAAGAATCTATACAAAGGAAAAAATAAATAAAAATATATAACAAGACTAAATTTAACATGTGGCACAAATGTTGTTATCAGTGCTGTAACTATTCATAGCAAAGGGCTATAAAGATCATTGAAATCATTGTAAAAAGTCTAATTAAAAGAAAGAAAAAAAGTAAAAATGAGATTGAGAATAGTTAGAGACATCCACATATTTGTGCCGTTTATGAGTTACCAGGGAAGCCGCATGCGCAGAAGGAGCTAAAATTTTTATCTTCAACGTAGTCCTTGATTTTGTAATATGCTTTTTTAATAAGGACACGTTTGATGTAGTTTTTGAACTTTCCATCGGTCAATTCTATAACTGGCTTTGGCAACTTATTATAAAAGCGTATACTGTTTATAAGAAAAGACTTGCTAGTTTTCGTTAATCTGAATTTGGGTATTACAATTTCATGCTTACTGCGTGTATTTAAATTATGGAAATCGCTTCTAGTTTTGAAAAGCCCTCGATTTTTGCGGACATACAAAATACATTCCAATATATAAAGAGAAGGTAGAGTCAGTATATCGATCTCTTTAAATTTTTCTCTGAGGGACTCTCGTGGACTCATTTTATAGATTGCGCGGACTGCCCTCTTTTGTAAGATGAAAATTGAGTCAACGTCTGCAGCTGATCCCCACAGCAGAATGCCATAAGACATAATACTGTGGAAATAAGCATAGTATACTAACCTTGCTGTGGCTACATCGGTTAACTGCCTTATTTTCCTTACTGCATATGCAGCCGAACTTAACCGACCCGAAAGAGTTCTAATGTGCGCGCCCCACTGCAATTTAGAATCGATAGTAATCCCTAAGAATACAGTTTCCTTTATAACTTCAAGATTTTTGCCGTCAAGATTTAAATTTAGGTCACGTTGTGGTACATTTGGTAAGGAAAACTTCAGACATTTTGTTTTTTTCGCATTTAGTAAAAGATTGTTAGCTGCGAACCATTTCGAGAGAACAATCAGACTTTCGTTGACATGTAAGACATCCGTATCGTTCCTATCTATTTTAAAAATTAGCGAAGTATCATCAGCAAATAGAATTATATCCGATAATTTGGCCATCATAAAAGGGAGATCATTAATGTAAACAAGAAAAAGGAAAGGGCCGAGAATTGAACCTTGGGGCACGCCCATCTTGACTAGAGACCCGGAGGACGTCGCCCCATTAACATTTACTTTTTGCTGTCTGTTTGATAAATAGGAAAGCACAAGATCAGCAGATTTTCCTCGAATTCCGTAGTGGTGTAATTTACAGATCAGTGTGTTGTGGTCGACGCAGTCGAACGCTTTCGAGAGATCACAGAAAATGCCAATGGCATCCTGGGACTTCTCCCAAGATTCCAAGATGTGGCTGATGAGTTTTACTCCCGCGTCCGTTGTCGACCTACCTTTCGTGAAACCAAACTGTTGACTATGCAGGATCTTATTTGAATTGAAGTGAGACAACATCTGTTCCAGCATGATTTTTTCATAGATTTTACTCAATGCTGGAAGCACGGATATAGGCCTATAATTTGAGGGATCACTCTTACAGCCTGATTTGAAAATTGGTACTACTTTACTGTGTTTCATTAAGTCAGGAAAAGTGCCGCTGTCCAAACATTGATTGAATATGCCTGTTAGGACAGGAGCAATTGAGTCAATAATATCTCCAAGAACCCTAACGGATATCCCCCACAAGTCTTCAGTATTTTTTACGTTGAGACTTTTGAACGCGTTTTTAATTGTATCAATACATATTGATTTAAATTTAAAGGTTGGTATGTCTTTAGTAAAGTTTTCTTTAAGAAGAGCTTCAGCTAATTTAGATGAGGAGGGAAGAGACTTCGTAACGTTTTCTGCCTGACTGTACATCGACGTTTTTACGCATAAAAAAAATTCGGGTTGAGTCTAATCGGGTTGAGTGGGCACTGACCCTAATTTCGGGTCAGTGCCCACTCAACCCGATTAGACTCAACCCGAAAAATAATACCAGAAATTTTACTACCATTTGTACAGTCAGGCAAAGTGTTACTTAGTCCTAAATAACTTATTAATTTATTATGCATAGAATGTTTTGTTAAGATACTTAATTTATCCTGGTAGTAAGAGATTTCGTTTAAAAAATGTAGCTTTATAAAGATAACCTCTACCTCGCTTAAACCGGTTTTCTGGAAACAATAGACGAAGCGGCTCATATCTATTGTTCGAACATTTTTTTTGCAAAAATGCAATTATGTAGGGTGCCGGTATGATAAGAAAGTAAAGTATGTATGGTTAGTTTGTCATTCACAATGTAAGGTGAAGGGCCTTCTGAGGGCAGAGTGCGTAAAAATTATGATTTCATTTCCAATCGACGTGGCCAAAGTTTATTACACGTCGGTCATGTATACCGACAAACACCTAAAAACTTAAATCTTTTAATTGTGTTGTTCAACCTAGTCCTGTATTCTTTAAGATACCTACTGTTTATTTTTTAAAGATAATTTAGTAAATCATTTTTTTTAATATTTTAGAACCTACTTGTTAACCTAATAATTATAATCACTTATCTAGTAATACCACCGTGACATTAGCTATAAGATTGTAATGATAATTAACAATAATCTACTAAGTACAAAGCGTATACTATATTAAAAAGCATAAGTATTTACTTGTTTAATTATTCATCTATTTATCCAAACATTATTTAAATTTTATATTCTGTGTGGTGCAAGCGTTAAATCAACACTTTTCTGCCTGACTGTACATCGACGTTTTTACGCATAAAAAAAATTCGGGTTGAGTCTAATCGGGTTGAGTGGGCACTGACCCATAATTTCTACGTCATTGCAGCAGCACATAGAAAAGTTAAAATAAGTATTTGATCGATTCAAAACTCATAATCTAAGAATCCAGTTAGATTAATCACAGTTCCTACAAAAACAGGTTAACTTCTTGGGACATGAACTAACAGACGAAGGTTTAAAACCAAACAAAGATAAGATAAAGGCCGTACTTAACTTCCCCCTACCAAAAACCCGGAACGAAATAAAAGCCTTCCTAGGTTTAGTCGGATATTACAGAAAATTCGTAAAAGATTTCGCCAAGCTTACTAAACCAATGACCCTTTGCCTTAAGAAAAATAGTAAAGTCATACATTCCCCGGATTTCTTAGAAGATTTCAATAAATGCAAACAAATATTAGCAAACGCCCCAATACTTCAGTACCCTAATTTTGATGAGCCCTTCATCCTCACCACCGATGCTTCAGATGTAGCATTAGGTGCGGTATTATCCCAAGGAATAGTAGGATCCGACAAACCGATAGCATTTGCATCCCGGACACTATCAGATACCGAATCGTGTTACTCTACAATAGAAAAGGAGCTACTCGTCATAGTATGGGCAATAAAATACTTTAGGCCCTATCTTTACGGTAGAAAGTTGACCATCTACACGGACCACAGGCCTCTCACCTGGCTAATGTCATTAAAGGACCCTAATTCTAAATTAACGAGATGGCGTTAAACGCCTCTCGGAGTACGATTACAAGGTTGTATACAAGAAAGGTCGCCAAAACACTAACGCAGACACTCTATTACGTGTTAAAATCTTCCACGGAAGCATCATAACGAAGACAATGAGATAATTAATAGGATATTTGACAACGCGCGTAGGGAAGCCGAAAATCAAACAGACACATTAGCACCCTATGAAAATATACAATTACAAACCCCAAGCATTCCCGAATCTAATATAGGTACAGATAGCATGAATGTAGTAGTGTCAGCCGAACCTGAACTAGTGTCTACAAGACATACACAGCCTGACAACGAAAATAAAGGTATACCCATCATAGCAGACGCTATTAATAGGCAGCTAAAACAGTTCCACATTAGGTCAACACCTGGTTCTATGTATAGAGTAGATAACAGATCCACGAACTCAAAAGTAGTTATAAAAGATGTCTTTATTCCAGTAAATAATACAGAGTCCGAAATAATTAGATTCCTTAAAGAACACACCATTGCTGATCGTATATTCCATTGTTACTTTCATAATGAAGAATTATACCATGCCTTTTCTAGAGTGTACACAACAATATTTAACGACAGAGGTCCTAAGTTACTTAAATGTACAACACGCGTAACTCTAGTAGAAAACAAACCTGAACAACAAGAGTTGATTAAGAAATATAATGTTCATCGTGGTATTCAGGAGACGTACAAACAGTTGCACAGAAACTACCATTGGCCAAACATGCTTTTTACCATTCAAAGATTCGATAATCAATGCGACACCTGTTTGAAATCTAAATACGAACGCAACCCTCTTGAACCACCTTTAGCCATAACCGATACCCCTCGTAAACTGATGGACATATATTTATGGCGCTATACTCAACCGGAGGCGCAACGTTCCTTACAGTCATTGATAATTTCTCTAAATACGCCCAGGCAGTCCAACTAACAGCATGCAGTAGTGTTCACATAGCTGAAGCATTGCTAAACGTTTTCTCAGTGTTAGGTTTACCGAATAAAATAACCACAGATTCAGACACTAAATTCGATAAAGATTTTATCAAAGAGATTTGCGCACTACATAACATCCACGTACACTTCACAACACCCTATAATCCTAATTCTAATTCCCCTATTGAACGTTTACACTCTACCCTAGCCGAAATAATTAAGTATACAAAGAATGACTAACAAAGATGACCCTATATAGCTAATTATGAAGTATTCTATAATAGCGTACAACAACGCTATCCATTCGGCAACAGATTATACACCTCATGAGTTATTATTCGGACACACAGCATCCAGAAACCCATTAGAGTTATACTACCCAAAATAATTTTACCAGGACTATGTTATTAAGCATCGTGCCAATGCAGAGGCAGTTCAAGAGTGCATTGCCGAACACATGTCTAAAAACAAGGAGCAGGTTATTGCTAAACGTAACCAAGAAGCAGAAGAAATTAAATTCAAGGTAGGTGAAGCTGTCTATAAACAGGTAGCAAAGTCAGCACGCAGTGACAAAACGAAGCCAGTCTTCAAAGGACTATACAAGATCATACATCTTCACCTAAATAACGTGGCTGAAATAATAGGTAAAACAAGGTCAACTCCTTAAAAAAGATAACTACTTTAGCCTTGCTTGCGTTTACAACATAAGCAATCTGCACTTTACATCTATCCAATTGATGTCTCTTTATGTAAACACGAAAAACGCTGAGATTACAGCATCTGGAGAGTTACATAAAACGTATAGGAATCAAATAGAATATAGCCTTAATATTATGGGTAAGAAGATTAAGTTTTTAACGCCGCAAGTTAGAAAGCGACGCGGTCTTATAGATGGATTAGGTACTGTCGTTAAGTCTATCACAGGTAATCTCGACCATGAAGACGCAGTTAAGTTCGAAAAATAAATTTTAAACATTAATAACAGAGTTAAAAACGTTCAGGACTCACAAAGGAAATCCTTAGTATTAGCACATAATACAATCGATGAGTTCAGTAAACAGTTAAAAAAATTAAATAATAATCAGAAACATTTGGCTAGTTTAGTACAAAATATAACTAATAATTCCAATGATCTGTCGAACCATTTACATTTCCTAGATATTTACGTACAGATAGATTTTAGTTTACAGGTAATTTTAGATAGGTTAATGTTATTAGAAGATACTATCACTTTTGCTCAGATAGGCACCATGCATCCTAGTATTATAAGTCCTCAGAATTTAATAGAAGAGTTAAGAAACTTGGAAAGTATGTTTATGTTTAAACCAGTAGCTAGTATTAGCATTAGTAACATATACAGGATAGAGAAGTCAATTAAGGTTAAGCATATTATCACTCATTCAGCATCGCCCAGCAAATTGCACTCACGCCAAGATGAAATTAAGAAGAAGAAAAGTTCAGAAGATAGGAGACAGCAACTGGCTACTTGACCTCAAAGAAGAAGAAGTCACCAAAACACAATGCATTGCCAGATCCAATCAAACGTGCTCAATCATTGCCTGTGTTCAAAAGACTCGTAAAGGAACATTACCTGTCGCTGTCTTCGTCTTAGCGTGTTGATTTTAAACACGATTATCAGAGTCATTCATCATTTATTTTTATTACCGTTATATTTAGTATGTATGTATTTATGTATATATTACATAGCATATGTATTTATCTGTGTATCTATTATAATATAGTATTTTAACAATGTTATTGTCACACCAATGACAACCCCACTTCATGTCCAGACAATTACTGTCCATACCAGGTTGCCTGGAAGAGATCGCGGAATGCGATAAGGCCGCCCATTGTATTTGTATTAATTTTAAGTTTCTTTTTATAATTGTATTTTAAGGTGTACAATAAAGCATATAATAAATAAATAAATAAATAAAATGCAACATGAAGACAGATTACAAGAAACTGTCTGGAATTCATCTCGTTACACTAACAGAAGACTGCCAGATGAACATCACGAACAAGACACTGCGGTCTCTCACCGACACGGTCGTCATCAACGAGGTCATACCTTTACCGGAGCAGCATCAAGTCTTAGAACAATCAATACAATACGAACGCCAATTAGAAGACATCTCACTAGACAGCATCCACCAGAGCAGGTGACATCTCCGTGCCAGAAGAAGAGAATTGGCCAATCATAGCAGTTACACCTAGCTGGAACATGATCATCCTATATATCCTACTGGTCGCAGCAGCATCCTGGAAGCTGTATCAATGGAAAACAAAGAACATCGCGGAGGACACCAAGGGCACCGCGGACGCCGCCAGAAGCAAGAGTTGCTTTTATCTTGTGGAGGGAGGAGTTAACTCATCGTAACAGGCGTTTACGCTGAGTACGCAGTCACCGCCAGCATGCGTCGAATTGCAACTACGCATTTACCGGCAATTAGAGATACTTATTTTTCTTTTGCATTATATTGAGTCTTGCATCAGCCACCAGCATATTTATTATTTATTGCATATTTATTACACAATTAATTAATTGTGTAATAAATAAATATTTTTTTTAACCAAATCCCCGACCGCCGAAACATAACTCTGGGCATTCTAAATAATGCCCATCACTTATTGGGCAGGGTAATAAAAAGGTGTGTTTTATTAAATTATTTTGAAGTTTACTTATTTCTAATATAGTATCAGTATGTTCCTACGATTACTATTTCGCGAGGCCGGTACGTACCCGGCAAGATACCCGAAACGCGAGCGCCGGCTGCGTTTTATTTTGTTTTTGGGCGGGCCCTCAGTAAAAGTAAGAAATCAGCAATTATTGATATGAATCATTGTATATTATTATACTTTCTTGGATTCGTTATGAGTTTACCTAACTATTTATGCTACTCAACGCGACTACTTTTCTTAGGTACATGCGTAGGTACGAAAAACGCGTCAGAGGTTGAGCAACAATGTCGATGCGCAGTCAAAGGGCCCAAAAATCAGTTTCTAGCTTAATTCTCATAAAGTTTTGGCGTTTTGACCCCGATTATCTGAGATGCGAAGCATAAATAATTTCTTCAAAAACCAGGAAGAGGAGCGGTGACAGGAGGCAGCCCTGACGGACTACAGCGTTTACTGTTATGTCATCCGAGATGAGGCCGCCATGAGTTACTTAACAAGAATACTTCCTGTAAATACTCAACAGACGGACGATTTTCAGCGGCACTCCAATGTCCAGTAGGCGGGACATCTGGCTAGACCTCTTAAGAATAGAATAGACTAGAAAACATTTATTCGACATAGACACAACACAACAACAACAATCACAAAGGAACAGAGGAGAATAGTAAAAAAAAGTACAAACAAGTTTTAAAAATTATTGCGCCGGGCGTGCCCATACCGAAAGGGTTACCAACTCAGCATTTGCTGGGCGTCAGACACCCAGCGCTGATTTTCAGTTGGCACCCTGCTAGTGACACACGGACGTGGGTAAATAAAATAGATACTTAAAATAATGTCATAATGTGAATAATGTAATAATGTCAGAAAGTGATTAACTTATAAATAAAAAAAAATATATAAAGAAAAATTAAAAAAAAAGTATTAAAATAAATATATTTAAAGATGTCTATGAATACTTTTACAACCATAATTGCTTCCGTGGAGTTTCTTGCCCTTCTTCTACACGAGAACTAGTTTAGCGAACGGGCGGTAAGCTTTCTGAGCATGAATATGAATTAATTGACAAGCCTAATTGAAATAAATACCTAGTCTTGTCTTTCTGTGCTTTTATTCATAAAACCTTTCCCTTATACACCACATATAATAGGAACTCTGTCACACAGTAAATAACCAATAACCATCTTGACATATATCGATACTTTTATATGGAGTTCCATCATGATTCTAACATCAGAAGTGGGATTCAGCTCTAGCTTACATAAGATTTCTAATGAATTTCATTTTGTCTTTTTCATAAACCACGTTTTGACGAGTCGCTGAGTCCAATCGCACCAAGACGATGTCCTTGCGATGCCGACCCATCCGACGGCACTGCGAGCTGCATACCTTGCGGAACTAGAAGCTGTAAGACATGGATCTTCAAACTATGGTCAGAGCATCTGAAGACTGTATTAATTAATAAAATAAATATTCTAATCTTCAGAAATATTAAAATAAACAATCCAATTAATATTTTCTTACCTTGCTTTTCTCGATCTGTTAATAAATTTAATTAATTAGTTTTAGGGCTATTAGAGATTGAGATTTTGATATAAACCAATCGTGATCTAATGGTATACAGAGGAAGAATAAAAATAGCACAGCTGGCTAATTTAGATTTGTTAGGACGTAAAGATTAACTGACAAGAACAGTAGTGTGAATGTCTAAGAATGTGTTTGTCTGTGACCACACAGCTAACATAGTTCGGTTCTACCGGGACAGCTACATAATAAGTAACTTCTTATAATTGAGTAATGAATATATATAAAAAAAAATCGTTATACAATAAAACAAATGAAAAGTACATTTTTTTGAATAATTATAACCATGTGGGTGTAACTTACAGAGTAGTTTGTTTGAAAAGTGACATGACAGGAGAAAGACAGAGAAGAGTTATAATAATGCCAGGCCATACCATCGGCATGGTACATTAGAAAAACGATTTAGTTAAATAATATCCTGTCAAAACAAGTCGAGACGGCCCTCTGAATCTTTATGATCAAGCGACGATCTGTGACCTCTGAGTTTGACAGTTAGTTGTTTGAATAAGATTCTGTCAAAACAAGTCGAGACGGGCCTCTGAATCTTTATGATCAAGCAGCGATCTGCGACCTCTGAGTTTGACGGAGTTAGTTGGTTAAATAAAGAATTTAAATATGTACCCTCTCTTGATCTGATTTTGGTCAGAAGAAAGTGTCTACGTTCAGTACATTTTGCAAAGATACTGTCAGAATTGGCCGAGCGATGTGTTGTTGGTTGGTGAAATAATATTGAGTTATTGATTTCCCATTTTTTGTCATTTGTACCACTGAGATATCGAACAAACAAAAGAAATGGCTGTGCCTGTGGCTGTGCCTGTGGCTGTGCCTGTGGCTGTGCCTGTGGCTGTGCCTGTGGCTGTGCCTGTGGCTGTGCCTGTGGCTGTGCCTGTGGCAGTGCCTAAAAAAAAAAAGAAATGGCTGTGCCAAAAAAAAAAGAAAACAAAGAAATTGCTGTGCCTAAAAAAAAAGAAAAAGCTGTACCAAAAAAAAAAAGAAAAGAAAATGGCTGTGCCTAAAAAAAAATAAATGGCTGTGCCGAAAAAAATTAAATAAAAAAGAAATGGCTGTGCCTAAAAAAAAAATTTAATTGGTGTGCCTGTGGCCGTGTGCCTGTCTGTGGCTGTGCCTAAAGTAATTTTCCCTCTTCTCTGCCCTTTGTATTTATATATTAGGTTTGTTTTTTTTTTAGAATATTCAAATGGTACATATGTTAATATATTTGTGTACTTCGAGAACGAAGTACATGTCAGAATGGCCGTGTTAGTATTGAAAGTACGTGTGACGTCATTAAATCATAAATTTACACTTTTAAACAATGGGTTTGCTACAAAATACAAACTGTCATATTTATTAAGCATCTACTGACAAATGTCGAAGTACCTACCTAAATTATTATTGTGTTGTCAGATACCTACAATTGTTAGAGTACCCATCTAAGTAAATATTGTTGTGTTTACAGGAAATAACTCTAAACTTACATATAAGCCATAGTGATGATATTCCTATAAAATATTACTGAATTTGTAATGATCATTGTGATGTATCCTAGATTTTATATTGCTATTTTAGTATTATAAGTCTTTTGAGACAATTAATAAAAGACTGTCAGTTAGTATCAATATTCTTTCGAATATTGATTAAGAACGACTAAATAGGCGATATTAAATTCCTTAATTGTCTTGATACGTTTTAAAAACGTTATTTACTAAAGAATTGATTTGTGAGATTATTTATAGCAATGTGGAAAATGGTGGGGACATTAGACGTATTGGGACAAGTCGACTTGTTCTATAAATAGTCTGTAATTCGTAAGTTAAGAGACTTTTCGTTGTGGACTACACAAGCTTCATGTAAGTTATTTGATATTATAACTTGATTATTGCTAATGGTTGTGTTGAAACTCTATTTTCATATTGTGGCCTTTATTCATAATGATGTTAAATTGATTTAAGGGCTAGTCATGTTCCTTGCCTTATCCTTGTTGTTTTGATTATGTAATATTGTGAAATGTTACAAGATTCATCATATAATGGCCATAATAGAATTAGATCTGTAATATACGATATTTATATGGTTGTAAAAGATCCTTTCGGTCCTTCCGGTTTATCAATACTTTTACAACCATAGTTGCTTCCGTGGAGTTTCTTGCCCTTCTCCTACACGAGAACTAGTTTAGCGAACGGGCGGTAAGCTTTCTGAGCCTGAATATGAATTAATTGACAAGCTTAATTGAAATAAATACCTAGTCTTGTCTTTCTGTGCTTTTATTCATAAAACCTTTCCCTTATACACCACATATAATAGGAACTCTGTCACACAGTAAATAACCAATAACCATCTTGACATATATCGATACTTTTATATGGAGTTCCATCATGATTCTAACACGCGCATTCACCAAGATATGTCCGCTTCTACAGGACGTGATCGACACTAATGCAGTGACTGAAGACCATTGAAAGCCACTGCTTCCAAGGCCGGGGGCATGTTATGGATTCTTACGCCACTGACGCACATCAGGGACATACAGCTACATCTCGAAGCAGGAAATGATACCATACACTACGTCATACCTGTCCATCGACTGTGATTGGTCGTCTTCTGAAATATTGTTCCCACACTCCTGTCCTTGAATGTTGTAAACATAAAAATGGCGAATACAGAATTTGTACGTTAAGACGAACGCATCGTTTTTATTAAAAATCCTCAACACAATCTCAAAAACACCATAAGTTTTCACAAACCTCACCGCTGCTGCTACAAGGCCTTTACGAAGTCGACTAAACTTAGGTAAAGGACATTGAGCACATATGTAAGGAAGCTGGTAAAAATGCTGTCCAGACATGGGAGTGCTTTCAAATGTTTCTTGGCATAAATTTATTTATAAAAAAAAAACAAAAAACAAAACGGTCCTAGAGTTAAAAAGTTATGGTCTGATCAGATGTATACCAAAACGAGACGAATTCGAAAGATTTTTTAATGAAACTCTGCAAGATGATGATGTCCAAGGACAGCACTTTCAAACAGCCGTTGTTTTATTATGTTGAATGGTTTGGTTAGTCCAAGATCCCAGAGCCCCCAGACGTTACTTACTTCTTCCTGCACATAATGTTTGTGAATGAGTATTATAAGTGTATACTTTGAACATACCTTGAATATCTGAAATTTGCTGGTTAACTGCCCAAACACGTTTTCAACTTCTCTTCGCCCTCGACATATGTGATAGTTGAAAACTCTCTTGGTTTGCGGAGTGATAACCATCTTAAGGTTAAGCAAACCCAAATTAATTTGAAATTTTTTACCTGGAACAGACACAAAAAAATGCTGCGCACAGTTGCCAGTAAAACATAGCTTTTGCACCAAAACATCTTTTGTATGGGCCCACGTATCTATAATAATTTTCGTATTCCTTTTTTCAGAATTATGAGTGATATTAATGCCTTTAAAAAAAAAACTCCACGAGTTATTGACAAGCAAATGTTATTACTCTATTATAAAATTTCTAAATGTCAAGACACTAAAACAGCCGATTTATAACAACAAATCAATGGGTGCATAAGCTTGAATTTGAAAACTATTCACAAACTATGAAGTGGCACTATTTAATTGTTTATAATATTTTGTAGCGTTACTAATTAATAATTTGAAATTAAATATTATACTTATTTAATTTTAATTTGTATTGCATTTGATGTATTGTATTTTAACAACACTGATATTATGAATTTTGTATGCCTCAAAGGTGGTACATAGCAGATCTACCTGTAAACAACACAACTCCTTATGAGGCTTAGATCTACAATACATTATTTGAATTTGTAGGTTTTATAACATGGGTTTGTAATGGAAAGTATCATCACCTAAAAAAACATGGCACTGGATAGTATTTTAGGTGCCCCCGGGCAAAAGGCTTGCTGGGGGGTCAAAAGGCTTGCTGGGTCCCTAGAACTAAAACATACCTATCTGGTAAAAAAGAGGAAGAGTTAAGATGCAGCTACCATAATATGCTTTTACATCCTCCTCTTTGGCACTTAATCTCATTTTTCTTCCTATTTTTCTTATTTTTCTTAAACCACAGAAGTAACTACCGCATGCACGGATAAAGATTTGCAGCAAGTCGACCCATGGTTGGATTACCATATTGATACAGGTAGGACCCTCTTTATTTCGGAAATTACGTTAAGCCGTTGGTACCGGGCTGTCATTCGTCGTTCTTTGAGACTTATTCTCGTTAGGGGGTCGTGAGAACTCGTAAGACTGATACGAAACCGACTACCGCGTTACTAAGGTAACACAGGCCTGAGTATTGGATATGGAGATATTAATTGGACCATGAGAAGGTACTCAACATGCAAAATGTTTACTTTACTCTGAAGTTGATCTTAAGTTAATATTTGGCTTGGAAAAAGTAGCAGACTCAACTACTCTGCAGGATGACATTGACGCGACGCGGTCTATCAGTGGAGCATAGATAATAAGTTACTCTTCAATATTGCTAAATGCAGCGTTATGACCTTCAGTCGCACGTGTTAGAATCATATTGGAACTCCATATAAAAGTATCGATATATGTCAAGATGGTTATTTACTGTGTATCAGAGATCCTATGTATGTGGTGTATAAGGGAAAGGTTTTATGAAGAAAAGTACAAAAAGACAAGACTAGGTATTTATTTCAATTAGGCTTGTCAATTAATTCAAATCGAGGCTCAGAGAGCTTACCGCCCGTTCGCTAAACCTAGTTCTCGTGTAGAAGAAGGGCAAGAAACTCCACGGAAGCAACTATGGTTGTAAAAGTATTCATAGACATATTTTACAACCATATAAATATCGTATATTACAGATCTAATTCTATTATGGCCATTATATGACGAATCTTTGTAACATTTCACAATATTACATAATCAAAACAACAAGGATAAGGCAAGGAACATGACTAGTCCTTAAATCAATTTAACATCATTATGAATAAAGGCCACAATATGAAAATAGAGTTCCAACACAACCATTAGCAATAATCAAGTTATAATATCAAATAACTTACATGAAGCTTGTGTAGTCCACAACGAAAAGTCTCTTAACTTACGAATTACAGACTATTTATAGAACAAGTCGACTTGTCCCAATACGTCTAATGTCCCCACCATTTTCCACATTGCTATAAATAATCTCACAAATCAATTCTTTAGTAATGAAACGTTTTTAAAACGTATCAAGACAATTAAGGAATTTAATATCGCCTATTTAGTCGTTCTTAATCAATATTCGAAAGAATATTGATACTAACTGACAGTCTTTTATTAATTGTCTCAAAAGACTTATAATACTAAAATAGCAATATAAAATCTAGGATACATCACAATGATCATTACAAATTCAGTAATATTTTATAGGAATATCATCACTATGGCTTATATGTAAGTTTAGAGTTATTTCCTGTACATACAACAATATTTACTCAGGTGGGTACTCTAACAATTGTAGGTATTTGACAACACAATAATAATTTAGGTAGGTGCTTCGATATTTGTCGGTAGCTGCTTAATAAATATGACAGTTTGTATTTTGTAGCAAACCCATTGTGCTTAAAAGTGTAAAGGACATGGCTAAATAAAGTATGGACGACTGCCCTAGCAATGAATTAACATTTTAACTAGTAATATGTAATTCTAAATAGCTGAATAGGAGTATTTCGTATGAAAAAAGTTACAGACACTTTTTATATCGTCACAATCCTGAAAATAAAATCGTAGAAACGCCTACATTAATAGGTATACAAACTTGTAAAAGAATAAGATTTTGCTATGATACTTTATTAAGGCGCTTAATAATAACAGACGCACAGGTCGATCTTCAAGGTTAAGCAACGCTAGCCGAGGTCATTCCGTGGTTCCATCGTCGTCTTTACATAGCAAGTTTCCTCTGTGTCTTGGAAAGCTAGTTAAGCCGTTGGTCCGTTGGCTGTCATTTGAAGATCTTTCATTTGTTGCTACACCACAGTTTATGCTTCTCATGATGAATCAATACGCAATTGAAACTTAAGACCATACTAGTTGGCTCTGTATTAATACATAATACCAGGCGAAAAGTACTTCGTTTAAAGTGAGTTCCCATGACACCCCCAACATGTTTTTTTTTTATTTGGTTCTAATCGAATCGAACTTTTTAGTGTCAGCACTATTTAAGCGCCGTTGCTTTGCAGATTTTGCCAATAATTTCTAGAAATCAGATAATCTCTAAGGTTTTGAGATGTATTGCGAAAGGTACAAAAAAAATGAATACTGTTCGTTTCGATTTACGCAAATATCTTTAAAAGTAGGTTTATTGACTACAATTTTTCGTAGAACGGAATCTTATGTTCTTCTTGTCAAATAAAAACATGAAAAATCTTTTAATTATTTGATTAATTCACGAAAGTTCTAGAAGAATAATAAAACTGTTATAATTCATTAATAAATATTTGAGATGTATTGCGATAGGTACAATATTAAATAATAATGAATACTGTTCGTTTCGACTTACGCAAATGTATTTAAAAGTAGGTTTATTGACTACAATTTTTAGTAGAACGGAATCTTATGTTCTTCTTGTCAAACAAAAACATGAAAAAACTTTTAATTATTTGATTAATTCACAAAAGTTCTAGAATAATAATAAAACTGTAATAATTCATTAATGAATATTTGAATGTTACGAGCTAGTGAGAAATTTCTAGACGTGCTAAGGGCAGTTATTTAGCCATGTCCTTTATGATTTAATGACGTCACAAATACTTCCAATACTAACACACGCGTAATCCCTGGCATCAAGAGTACTTTTTAGGTGGTGATCTGATAGCTCGCGTTAATTCTATAAAGGAACTCGGAGTTCTGTTCGACACGGAGCTCATCTTTCATGAACATATGAGGACGCTTGCTGCAGAGTCATATCGAAGACTGGGATTTGTCCTTCGAAATATGCGCGAGTTTACCAATCCACATGCCATTAAACTTGTATACATGGCCTTAGTCAGGAGTAAACTCGAATCAGCAGCAGTGATCTGGAACCCGTATGAGAGAACTTACGCCTTACTTCTTGAATAAATCTAAAAAGCCTTTCTTCGTTTTCTCTATAAAAATCTCTTCGGATATTACGAGTACCCCTTCCTATACCCTACCAAATTTCTACTTTGTGTTTTAAATTTTAATTCTCTCGAAGTAAGGCGTAAGTAATTCTTGCTTATCTCTGCCTGCCGTATTATGCGCGATGAGTCCGATTGCCAGGAGCTCGTGGCGCAGTTGTTGTGGTGCCCAAACAACAGCTTAGACCATGAAGTCACCGGCGTTTGGCCGTACCTTCGGTACGTACGGTGTCCCGAGCAAACTCGCCTCTAGTTCGGGCGCTCACAATGCTAAATGCCCTTCTGACATCAGCACCGGAGTGTGACCTGTTTGCTGGTAGATGGATAGATGTGTGTCGTGAATGTTTAAGTTTTTGTGAGAAGATGGATGAAAGTTAGATTAGTGAATAATTTTATCATTTGCATATTTTGTTATTTTTTTCTTTTGTAAGTTTTTCTGTTATTTTTTTCTATTTTCTTATTATATTCTACTTCTTATCTTATTCTTATGTTTCGTTTTAGTGTTTTTTTTCTCATTGTATAACGCCTTAGGTATGACCTGTAAAGTTATACATGTATACTTAAATAAATAAATAAAAATTAATTTCAACTGATATCTCCTTGCTTTACTGGGCAAACAATCTTGACCGACAGACAACGAAGTGATCCTTTGAGGAACGGAACCCTAAAAATGGTTATGGAAGCCTGGGTAGGCAGCTTAGCGGTAGGCAGATTAGTTTAATTTGCGCAGTTGGCGAGGGTGCTTTCCACGGTATTTAATCAATGACCTTGACCTTGTCCTTGTTTCCTTCCCGCTGCTTGGTCAATTTTAGAGCTGTCGGAGATACTGGATACTCTCGAAAAAGAGTCCTAGCAAGGCAAGAGTGTATGTACTTATCAGACTAAATAATATAATACTCACTGCATTACTTTTCATAGGATAATTTAATATTAAATTGCCACACATACATATAAAAAAGTATGCAAAAATTATTATTATTTGTAAATATTAAATATGTATAAAAAATTATTAAACATTAATTAATTATACTTGAAAATTAATTGCAAGAGCTGGGGATCGAACCTATAACGTACGGTTTGGAAGGCAAAAACTAATTTTTTTTTATGGACATGCACCTAAGATTTCTGACGGGTTCCTGGTATCTCTTAAGGATTCCTATTTCACAGAACCAGTCAAGGATTTTATAGATAACTCGACTTCTAGACGGTGTCTCAAGATAAAACATGTACCATATTTTAAGTTAGACCAGCAATAATACAACTAATTTTGTGCAGTACTTTTTGCGTAAAAACATTCTCCGTGACAGACAAACAAAAATTCGATAAATATTATTTTTGGTATCTATTGCTGATATAAAGACTGGCATCTAATGCAGGTATAAAATTTTCTTAAATATCTTCAAAACACTGACATCGCTAAGTTACAATTTAATCATATGTATAGATAGATAACTTTAGGCACTATTTACCAAGCTATAGAACTTGCCCATTATGCCACAACAAAAAAATCAAAAATAAAACCTTTATTACAAAAAAATACAACCGCTTTAAAAATACCTCGTTTCGGCCGATGAGTTTCACCCGATCCGGCCGAAACAGGAATTTCATTATTATTAATATTTTTGAGTGGTGTTTCGGACGAATCCATTTTTAGAGGCAAAGTAACGTCAGAAACATAACATCGGTAGAGATTTTTTATCACACACATACATCACACATTATCAGCCTATTAATGATACCACTGCTGGGACACAGGCCTTCTCTCTGTGAAAGGGAATGGACTGTAATCCACCACGCGGGCCCAGTGCGGGTTAGTGGATGTCACATGTCTTCGAATGTTTGGTTCTAGGACACGCCGTTTAGAGATTTTTAACAACATGATAAAAATATAACTTCGTCTTTTGCTTTTTTAGTTAGATGTTGAAAATTATAAGCATTTATAACCAGACTACCAGGAGGCCAGAATCATGAAGTAGTCTTTTTTTTTTTTTTTTTTTTCTTATGTAAATTAAGTTACTTATTATTATTATAGTCTTAATATTTGCGGGGCTGGCATCATTACCGGTAAAGACTAACTTTAGTACCAGGAGATTATATTCATGAGGAAGTATTACCGAGGCTGGAATTTTAGATTCTGATCTCCTAGTACTCCGTTAGTCTCTACCGCTTATGATTCTGGGCCCACAAATACTTCTTCATGATTCTGGCCTCCTGGTAGTTTGTGTATAAATGTTCAACATGTAACTAAAAAATCAAAAGAGGACTCTCAAATGATTTTTATTGAATTTTTGATTTTGAAGTCCTATAAAAATAAACGTCCCAACACTAGTACCTACTGACCCCTAGGTGGCAAATGTGAAATGCCACTTATAGCACCTGTGAAAAATAACGATAGGTGCCGTACGTGAAATACCTCTAGTGCCATTTTGTACGATTTTTAATTGTTATATATTGTGACTATTGTGATTTATTATGTTTACTGTTGATTGTTGGAATTGTTGTTTATTGTTTGACTTTTACTAAAATATTATAACCCTACCTAAGGTTTATCATTCTGACTACAAAATATGCTTTAAAAAAAGTATAGTCCGAAACACCACTCAAAAATATTAGTAACAATGAAATTCCTGTTTCGGCCGGATCGGGTGAAACTCATCGGCCGAAACGCCTACTAAGCCGTAAAAACACTGAAAGTAGAAAATAACCTGCATTTCGGCAGCCGGTGTCAAAAAACGAAGAATCGAAAACAGGAACACCGACTGCCGAAATTGAAGTTATTTTTCACTTTATAGTGTTTCTTATTTGGTAGACTGTTGTATTTTTATGGAGGTACGTTTTGTGTAACATATTGTGCGGAAGAGTGGTGGTCTATTTACATAATCAATAATAAGATGGACACAATTAAGCAGAATATAATAGGTATCTAAAAACAGGTTAGTCCCACATTACCCCGATCCCAGTTGACCCCGTCCCGTTATACCCCGAATACGATAAATATAATTACATTAATTTTTCTCTCGTTTTCAATTTATACGGTCGACATAAAAATACTAAAATGTATGTTTTTGAAATACATAAGACCAAAAAGTAGTTTATTTGAAATTTTGAACAATGTCGAATCATAGTTTTAATAAAGACAATGAATAAAATGTATCAAAACTATAAACTAACTAAAAAACTCAATACAAAACAGTCTGTCTCTTTTGCATTTGCAATAGAATTGTGATTTTATCTCTTTTACGAATACTTACTTATTGCTAATGCTATTTGCAACTGATAAGAAAGTTCAGTATGTCACTTAAACATGTCGGAAGCAGGTCCTTCTACTTTGCCCTTGCGCGAGAGCAATTACGAATTTACTAAAAACTAATTTGGGAGAAAGTGTTTATTATATGCCGGTCATGCCTATGTCTTACATAGACAAAATTAAAATTCGAGTGTTTGGACCTGCAATAATAAAAAAAAATAAGATGTGGTGGTGCAGTGAAATTGGACACTGAAGGTGACTTTGTAAATACTCAATTTAAACATGTACCACAATATGTAACAGATTTAAAAAAAAATTAAGTGCTTGTAACAGTTAGCCAATTAAGTGGCCATCAATTATGATCAAATTTTATAACGATTTTAAAAATATTGTTGGTTTTGTATGTATTTTGAAAAGACTGATTAAAATGTAAAGATTTTGTTATTTTTAACTTTTATTTTTAATGTTGACTATTTTTATAGTTGAATTTTGCATCTTTATCTGTATTGTAAAACAAATAGTAAAAGTGAAACTGATTTTGCATGTTAAATTATTATTTTAGACTAGACTTTTTACTATGCTACATTATAAAAAATGTTTACTGAAAGTGAGACTGTTCGTGCGTATTTTTTAAATTATATTAATTTTCCATGTAGAGTAGGTATTATGATTTTTGTATTGTAAAAGGAACTATTGTGATAATAATTAAAGCTGTGATTGCTCTAGGAGACTCTATATTGTATTTTCTAATTATAATATTTACCTTAACCAAGCAAGACTTTATAATTTTTTTTTTTTAAACTAGTATTATAATTTGAGTAAATAATAAAATTATATTTAACATATTATCTGCTGACGTTACTTTTAAGCTAAATGGACTTTTGATTGAATTTCTATAGAAAAATAAATCGGGGTCTAGCGGGACGGGTTCAACTGGGATCGGGGTAATGTGGGACTAACCCCTAAAAACAAATGCGACTTTTCAGTGTAATAAAGATTAATTTGATATTTTTTATTAAGAATATCGGAAAAATCTTAATTTTACAAATAATGGGAAAAAATGCAAAAAATGCCTAAATAATTACCATTCGATATATTATTATCTTATGACATGCTAATAAATTCATTCACTAATATAAAAAAAATATGTTAAAATGTTTTATTTTGTTCGAAAAACATCTTAAAACTTTAAATTCATATATTGATCATGTGATAAATAATTTCTCTACCCTACCCTATATCCACTCTTAGTGTTTACGGTTTTTCCATCTTTGTTTATTTAATATGAGTTTAGTTTTTCCTTTTTAGAGTTTGGGAATTTGGGTAGATTGCATTTTAGGCCAATGAAACACGATAATTTAAATTTGCAATAAATATATTCTTTTAATTAATACTAACACTTTAAATATAAATCATATTTTGACTAACATTTAAATAAATCGAAGGGGGTTTTTAACTGTAATGAGTACCTGGTAAGGAGTATTTGCATTTGCAACATACTGGAATACCACCCTTAGGCCTAGCAATTTCTGTTAAGCCTTCATCAGACAATACAAGGAAGTCAAAATTCATATACATATTCACACACTCGATCCTGAACTTCTTCAGTCGTTGGGAATTTAAGTAATTAGAAGTGTTGTGAGAAATCGGTCCCGGGTGTCTGAAATGAAAATAAGGTTTAATGTCTTCAAAGCATTAAATGCCAGTCTCCAGTCAAAATTATAGTTCCCACGATCATAGGAAAGATTTAATACATTTTTGGATTTCCATCTAAAAATGAACACGTTCTACTTGAATTCATAATAACATCACCATTCAAATGGATAACATTTAAACTATGCATATTTTTTAGTAAAAATAAAATATTATAAAATACTCACTCGCACCACTTAGCACTGTAGATCTGTTGGAATTTCCTTGGTGACTGCACTACCGCTCTGACTTTATTATTTTCATCGCGGATGTAGTAAATTGGTTTGTCCTGAAAAATAAATATTACGTTAGTCAGTAAAAATATAGGTATACGGGTATCTTCATTGTTTACCGAGATAAACATTACGATAGATAGGAAAGAGGTCTGTGATGTGCCTCGTCCCCTCATACTTATAAAAACTAAAGATAAAAGAAAACGAAATAAAAAAAAGTAGAAAAAATAAGGAGAAAAGATAATTTATTTGTCCAAACTTAGGTTTACATACAATAGGCATGCAGGATGTTCACTATAAACTAACATTGTTTAAGACAACATTTTTGATGTTAGGTGCATATGAACAGATTGACTGAAACCGAGAAATATGTTGGCCTATCCCAGGAATCTTGCGACAACTTGCGTCTTTGAACAATGTGGCAGTCAGTGGGGTAAACAAAAACTTCGGGGATGTTAAAATTATCGTACCTTGATGATCATCATGCTCCTGTCCTGCTACTTATGTATTTAGGGACGGCGCAACATATTGTCTTTACCGTTATCTCTGTTCGCCGTTATCTCAGTAGTATTTCTAGCCGTTTTATCTTTTACACAATATTTGTAACTTAGTCTAACTACCTAAACTTTGTCCGACTATGTTTGGATCGGCTTACAGTCAAACCGGCTTTAGCTGAGTACCAGTATTTTACATGGAATGACTGCCTATCTGACATCCACAACCCAGTAACTGGGTAACATGAAACCCCATGGCAAGACTGGTGTCAGATCTCAGGCATCTGACTACCCGTAACGACTGCCAAAAATCGTCAAATGATAGCAGGGACCAACGGCAACGGCTTAACGTGTTTTCCGAGGCACAGAGGAAGCCCACTATGTAAAAATGGTCACCCATCCACGGACCGACCTCGGCAAGCGTTGCTTAACCTTGAATCCAACATGTGCGGCTGTTTTTATTTAGTTTAATAAAAATATAAAAATCAACATAATTTCAGCCAAAAGACGTCCACTGCTGGACATAGGTCTCCCCCAAGTGTCACCACATCGAAGTACTTAATTAAACATAAAATTAAAATAAGCTTTTATATTAGAAAATGCATTGTCACGGTAAACGAACGTGTGTGCAAACTGCATCTCAATCGAACACTTCAGTGTGTCAAAATAAACTTACTAGTTTTATATACAGACACCGGGACAAGTGTAACTAAATAAAACCTTGTAAAAAACTACTTAAAACATAAAAATACTTACAACAAATGCTTTGTTGGTTGGACAGTCAGGATTTTCATTTCCGTCGCCAAAGACTAAGCTTGTATCAATTGTTTCATTAAACGGCTAGAACATTAAATTGCATTTAAATGTCGAGAAAACTCAGCTCTAACTGGATTATATTAAGAGGAAATGCGGTCGCAGACATCCGACTAAATATACTAAGTAAATGTTAATATTATCTTCTTCAATACGAATTTAATAGATATTCCATAAACTGAAAAAGAAAGATATATATTGTGCCCATTTGTTTTAATTTTTGATGATACATTATGTTTAGAAGCACTAGAACCCTCAAAAAAATCTCAAAATTGCGCTGTCAACAGTGGCCTAAGTGTTCAAATTTGACAATGAATAAAGGAGAAGTATTTATTCAGTTAGTCAAGAACCTTTCATTGGGCAGAAGCCCGACTAGATAATAAAGCTTAGGAATTGAAAGGAGTGTCTACTCACCAGCAAAGGTAGTTGATTTAATAGCTCCTCAATGTGGCTTTCAGGGTACTTATCATCCTTATCGAAGCAGAAGTTTCCTTTATCTTCGCATGACATCGGCATGTCAACTGTGCATTAAAAATCAAACATTAAAAGGGAGCAATACTTAAAACCACTTTTGAACCCCAAAAATGTATGCAATATCAGAGAAAAGTTCAAAGCCCACTTCTTTTTCGCAGATTGTATTTTGCGAAGTAGATTGCGCTTGATGATAATACCAAGCTTTATTACTATGACATTGCGACAAAATGCGGATATAGACAGATTGGTACTAAAAAACCTCAACCCATTCATAAAACTAATAAAAATATCCAAATTATAATAGTACTATAATGACGAACGCATTAAAGCTTCTGCTGTCATATGCGACGCGACATTGCGACAACGCTCTTTCATATATATATATATTTTTTTTATTTGTGTTGGGTTTGCTCTTGACTCTAGTCTAGGTCATAGGTGACAGAGACAGAGTCGACGATGGAGTGAGTTTACCCAGAAGAAGCCTATAAATTGTTCCATCAAGCAATTAAAGAACAATTTCTGTGAAACGGTGCACCTGTCTGCAGGTACACTCCTTATAATATGTATGAAATTGAAAAATAAAAATAGGAACTAATAATAAAATATAGTTAACAAAGAAATATAGTTACAATCAAATGGTTTGCGGGAGTCGGACAATATTTCTCCGTCGATGGGCGTTGCTCCTACTGAATTTGAGTTCATGTGAAGAGCGACCTGAAAATGATTGCGATAAATGAAGAAATTGTATAATATGTAGATTAATTGTCAATATATCTGGACCATTTTGAGTATGTATTTTGTTTTAAAACAAATTGGTTCTAGCTAGATAAATCGACATTCCATCGGCGATATCAAAAGATTGCTAAAAAGATGGGATTCTCTTGGTCTAGACTCCTGGCTGGTAATTCCCAATAAAGTAAGCAGGTATTTAGTAAGTACACATGTTTCAGCATTAGTAGCTATGCCCGATAAATTCGTTTTCTTTCTTTTTATAAAACCCTAGACCCCAGGTTACTTAGACCAACGAGGAAGTAAGCAGAAACACAGATTAAATTATTAGTCAAATACAATGCAGTCGCGGCTTTTTACAATTTTACAGAGTTGAACACACTAAACTCTAATCAAAAATGTCAAATAATGACATATTTTTAAGCTATTGAAAAAATACATTATAATTTGTCAACTCAAAATTCATAATTAAGAAACCTCAGGACAGGGTTTAAAAGCCATTTGTCACAAGGTTTTAGCATATATTTTTAACTTATGGTATTGGGATTATTATATTAATTAATTTAAAAAAAAACTTACAAAACAAAGATTCACGAGTAAGCGATACATTTCGATATGCCTATGTTCCAATTAAACTAGAAATATATAGATAACTTCAACTGAACACGTCCGACTAGAGCGCGGTTATGTGCGTTGTATGATTACTGTTAATATCTGTGAACCTTTTATACTAGCTAAAAGGAAAAAGTAGAAATTTATGTAAAACACACACACATTTACAGCATATCACTTCAAAAAAGGGCAATACATACTCTACTGTATGTAGGGATAACTTTAACGGTGTAAAAATACCGACGAACCGAATGCCTGCCATTTTTTTAATAGATATCATTGTATTTGGCGCCATAATATTCTTCCTACCTGTAATATCGCTAAGACCAGAAAATGCCAGGTATATCCATTCCGTAAACATTGAGAATGGTCGAGTAAGATGATAGAGAGAGGGTTAACGATAAGAGTCGTTTTAACGCGATTATTAAAGTTGAACTTCGTAAAACCGATTCTTCAGCCCAGATTTTTTACCCGAGGTCAAATCAACAAGTAGTTAAAAATAGTACGCAATGATAAAATTTCGGTAAAATGCGTTTATTAAACTATTGTTAGCCTATTCACTCGTTAAATTCACACGAAAACATTATCTGATAGACTAAGACGTAGGAGTAAAAATTGCGGAACTGGAAACAATACGAAATCTCGGTGTTATCGGTGAGATCAGAAGTTAACTTTTATTCCACATATAGACAATATGGTAAAAAAGTCCTCTAAAATTTAATTAAAAATGGTCAAATAATTAACTCTCGAACTACGAGTGGTTAATTTTTTAACTAATAACAATGATTTGACCGATAAATTACGGTTCAAAAACTACCAACGCGTTTTTCCGGTGAATTTTAGTTAATACAAAACAACTCAGTTGCCTATATTTACCTCTTAAGGTCACAAAAAAAGGGTGTGTTTAAAATATACACCAAAAACAAACTTACGAACATAGGTAACACTTCAACAACTTCTTATGGCTCATGCACATAATATTTCTACTAAATGATTACATAGTTTTTTTTTAAGTTTTAACACTACACTTATCTAATATGAGAGGAAGATAAAAAGAGAAGAAATGAGTAGCTGTCAAAAACAAATTTGAAGTATATAAATTTGCAAAAAAATTGGTAAACAGAGATCTACCCAAAATCGAAAAAAATGCCAAGAGGTCTATGGGACTTTTTTTGGTTTGCGGACCTCTGTATTAGTAAAATAGGATAAGCACCTGGGAACGGCTGAACAGATAGGCTGCCTTTTTAACCAACTTAAACAATGAGCAGGTTCTCAATTCGACTGTATATATTATTATTTTCTTATGTTTGCTACCTCAAAACGTTTTACTAGGTGCACCAATTTTGATTATAAAGAATCAAACTTTTTTTTATTTGAAAGATGAAGTTTCTCATGTGGTCCCATTTCTTTATAGCTCTGATTACTTTTGAGATATACAGCAGAACTCTTCTTTAAATGACGGCCATATCTCTCGGGATTGCTGTAATCACATGTCTGTTAATTGATTACACCATTTCATACATTAAATAACATAACATCATGTTTACATCATGTCTACGCAGATGTGTATAGTTCACCCTGGTTCATTCTCTAATTTCACCGCTTGAGTTCTAGTTTCATGTTATTTGGGTCATCTATTCTGGCATAACTGTGAGTATTATGTAGTTATATACCACAACTAAAAAGTAGAAATAATAGTCGGTGTCAAAAAACGTAGAAACAAAAACAAGACCGACTTTGAAGTTATTTTTAACTTTGTACTGTTTTTATTTGGAAGTCGGTTGTATTTTTTTGTAAAAATGATTTTGTTGTTTACGAGTATACATAATTGTTTGGACAAGGATTTTAGAACGAAAAATTTTGGTAAATCCGCCGGCATGCTACACTACCGTTTTAATCAAGTAAATTTTTATTGTTATGTGTTTATAACGGAATCATGCATAATTCTTGCGGGGTAACGAAAAAGCCGCAAGAAAAAAGCTACTTAATAATAGGTCTTTATCTATGAAATTGCCGTTCTGCAGTACTGGCCATTTCAAATTAAAAAAAATTTGTTCGGCTAAGAATTGTAATTTCAAATCATATTTTTTTATTAATAATTATTTATTTTGTTTTTTTATTAATTTGTTATTTTGTTTTGATAAGCGTTATTTTAATTTTATTTTATTAATATAAAGAACAGTAAACAACTACAGTATAGGTTAAAATTTCAAAATATAAAATAGTTTTGTATACGTAATAATGCAGCCCACAGCACTGTTCACAGGTTGACAAAAATGAATAAACTATAGGTCGCTAGAAAGTAGCCACACATGCATTACATATCACACTCTCCCCATAAAGCCTATGTGACAAAGCAAGTGTGATTGCGAAATAACTGTGTAGGTACTTACATATTTATTATAAAATTAACATGACATCTTAAATTAAAAACAGTATCGCAAACACACCAACACCAACAACTCCCATGGGGATGTGCGACGTCTATAAAATTATACCAAAAAAAAAGAAACTTACATATGAAAGAAAAACATATCATTAAATCAAATAGTTGACAAAGTCTCATATAGAAGTTTTCGAAATTTATCCTGGGAGCACATAAATATGTCTATATGTTCAAAAGTCTCATTATACGTTGCTGCCATTCTCCAAATTGGTGCACACAAACCAGTGTTAGATTGGCAGGAGGCAACTGCAAACAGTTGGCCTGCAAGGACCCGACGTCTGTGTACAGTTCTAGGGACTGCATAACAAGGCACGCCATACAGTACATAGTACAGTTAAATTGGCTATGAACAATGTTATACAGTGTCATCACTTCCAACTGTTTACGCCTAGAGCTGAGCGCCAAAAGCTTGTACTTATTGAGTAACTGGCTGTAGGTTAGATATGATCTGTGACATCTATAATGCATTGCACGTAGAAACCTATGTTGAACCTTTTCTATCACATCAATATACTTGTTATAAGCAGCCGGGTAAAAAAGATTCCAAACGGATACCGCATACTCGAGCTGAGAACGAACAAGTGAATTATATAAGCACAGATATGAGGAGGTACGTTTGAAATCTTGAGTGGATTTCATTATAGAATCATACATTTTATATGCTTTGCCTACGATTTGCTCAATATGGAGGTCAAGGCAGAGCTTGAAATCGAGTAGTATGTCAAGATCACGTACAGCGTTTCTCTTATTCAGTGAGATACCACATAGGGAATAATATGCAAAACTGAAAACGTTCTTGTTTTTGTTTAAATTTATATAGTTGCACTTCGATACACTTAATTGAAGTTTGCTTGCCTGTCAGTAGTCACTAAGTCTATCCAGATCTTTTTGGAGTAGAAAGCAATCCTGTATACTTCGGATAGATCTGTATACTTTAATATCATGTGCAAATAATAAAAACTTAGAGTTGCGAAAGAATTTGTAAATGTCGTTAATAAATATGATGAACAAAAGGGGACCGAGAATAGAGCCTTGTGGAACGCCAGAAGTAACCCACGTAATGATTAGTGGTATCCATTAATAACAACCTTTTGGCACCTGTTAGTAATGTAAGAGATGAACCACCGCAATAGGTTGCCCCGAATTCCGTTGAAGGCTATTCGGTTCAACAACAGTTCGTGATCCACCTTGTCGAACGCTTTTCGAAAGTCCGTGTATACAGCATCAACTTGTAAGCGTTTATCAACATTTTTAAACAGATCGTTAGAAAATATCAGTAAATTAGTAGTAGCGCATCGTTTTTTCACGAAACCATGCTGTTGTTCAATGATACTGTTATGAAGAATGGGATACAGTTCATTGTGTATCAGCCTCTCGAAAAGTTTCGACAGGGTGGACAAAATAGATATAGGGCGATACTGTTCAACATCACGCCGGCGAGACCGGTGCATAAACAGATGCAAAGAAATTGGAAAACATATTACATATCGATTGAGGGTCACTCGATTCCTCGTCCCTGTATTCAACTTTTGTCGTATACCGGGTTTTTCCTTACGATTGGAAATGTATACCCAGAATTGCTTGATGTTAGTGTGAATGTTGTCTTCAATAGATTTAATATATCTAGAGAAACATTTATTATACAAATCCTTGAATGATACTCTATGATGCGAGAATTTTTCGTAATCTGCAATGTTACCGAATTTTTTTCCATTTAATCCACGCCTTTTGTTTTTTTATTCCTAAATAACCCTATCAAAGACCTCGAGAACCAAACCGGAAAGCCAGCAACTCTCGGGATGTTGCTGGGGGTGTATGTTCTTTAACTATATCATCAATCTTATTGTAGTGTGTTTAATGCCTCTTCGGATTTTAGAGGGACATGGAGTTCTGTCCAATTTGTACCATGTATCTTACGATTGATCTCCTCATAATCCGATTGATCAAAGTTGTATTTATGAAGAGGACGTTTTTTCATGGGAACAATATCTATGTTTAATGCCGTATCACAATTAAAGGGTGGATGATGTGCGCCGATGGGAAGCAGGGGAGTCAATGTGGCTGACACTTTGCACAGGTGGTTCGATATCAGCAGGTCAAGAATTTGTTCTAGTTTTCACAAGGTCCGTATAGTAAACAACGCCTGAGGTAGCCTCTACATTATTCAACATAATATTACGTTCATTCTGCCAAAGAATAAACTCCCATAAGAAACGAACGAGAGAATTTTTAACGTATCCATCATGGATACATTAAAAATTCGAGTAATTAAGGCATATGAGTACCTTCGTGACAGCAACGCGGCACAAGCAACACTACAAAACGAACGCACCACCTGTTATTGGTTTGCCCAATTCCGTCCTGGAAATTTCGGCCTAAATAATGAACCCCGTGGTCGTCAGAAAACTTTGATCGGCAATGACGAATTAAAGGTGATTGTGGAAGCTGATGATACTCAATCTACGGCTGAATTAACAGCAGCTTTCAACGTCAACATCAAAACAATATTCAATGCGTCAATTTGGCAAGGTAAAAAAGCTTGACAAATGGGAGCCCTAAGAACTCAATTATCGCCAGCGTGAAGTACGCGTCGAAACGCGCTTTGCATTGCTCAACAGAGACACAAACGAAGTAATTATGGACCGCATTATTACCTGCGACAAAAAATGGATTCTGTTAGACAATCGCAAGTGCTCAGCAAGTTTGTTGGGTCCTGGTTCAGCACCCAAACGAAGGCCTAAATGAAAACTTAACTCAAGCAAAGTGATGGTCAATCTTTGGTGGTCTAGGCCCTGTGTGATTCATCACGGCTTATTATCAAACGGGATTAGCATTACTGCAGATGTGTACTGTGAAGAACTGAACACAACGATGGAGAAGCTCACACGTCTCCAACCAGCTTTGGTCAATCGTTCGCCTCCGTTGCTCCTGTACGACAACGCGCGACCTCATACTGCACAGCAGAAGGTCTCCAAGTTACAAGATCGGGGGTTGGAAGCTCTCCGTCATCCGCCATACTCACCAGACCTTGCGCCTACAGACTTCTCCTTTTTCCAGAATTTGGTTAACTTGTTAGCGAGAAAAAAAATCAATCTCCGAGAGGCAGTACAAAATGCCTTTGAAGTATTTGATGCCTCCCGTCCAGCTGTAAACTTGGCTAAAACTGCCACTGCGGTGACAATAATACATCTTTGATAAAAAAAATACGTTAACTTATTTCATAATAAACGGCAATATCTTAGGTAAAAACCTAATAAAAACAGATCCATGACACGCATTCCCACCACGTGGTTTCATTAGATCATACTTTATAATGCCGGCTGGATTAACGTAACTAGCGCAATAATAAAGTTACGCAAGAGAATGATAAAATGTTGATAAAAGGATAATACGTCATCATGTTATTCAGAATAGTTAGGTATATTAGTGTGTCAATGGTTTATCAACGGGTTTTTTCTATTATTTTGTGGTTATTTTTTTTTATATTTACTAAGCCGTACATATTTGTTAAAAATAAGAATATTAACAAGACTGGTTTAGCTTCGTTAACAAAAAAAACTCTTACAATATAAATAAATAAAAAATAAGTAATACTGTGATAAGATGAAGGCTAGTCATTAGTCCTGTGGTTATGACTATTAATAATATGTATTATAATAATGTGAACGTCTCTCTTCTTGTGATGAAGTTACAGGCGCAGCAGTCTATGCATGACAAAGTAAATTAAATGTTGCAAAATTGTTGGGGACACTTAAACATGTTGCAACTGGAGTTTTCGATTTCTGTAATGGTAAAGTAAGATAAAATAATTATATAAATAACGTGTTACTTCGGTTGGAATATCCGATTATGTACTGAATTTTATCCGACTTCAGAAAAAGAGGTAATTAGTTCGGCCTGTATGATATGTTTTATTGTTATGTTAATATTCGTCTATGTTAATCTATGTGGCCATCAAAACAGGTTTGTCAAATTTCAAAAGTATATGATTTTATTATAATAATGTTACTTTAAAAGCCCGAACAACGGTAAAACCTAGGATTTACTGGTAAAACTTAAGATTTACAAAGTCTCAATGTAACTCAGTTAGTCTTATAATCTATAATCGCTAATTTCGGGCTTTTATCAGCAATAACACGGTAATATTTAAGATTGTTAAACGTCAAATTTCGATCAAGAAGAATATACTATTGGGTGCTAATTAAGGCAGCTTCTTTAAAATGTCATTCTCGTCTGCAAATATATTTAGTTGTCTAATTAATTAATAGGTCAGCGACAAACTTTTAGCGTCTAATAAATGGTTTATAAGCGACCATATATTGTAAAACAAGCTACTGTTAATATGACGCAACATGGTGATAATTCTTAAGCAACTAAATTTGTGATATGTCTACTCATTGCTAGCTTCTAATAAGTGTATCAACTTCATCTATAAAATAATATCAACGTACTCTAATTTCATAGAGTCACCTTTATTTTTATACTTTAGCATAAGTAATTGATGAGTGAATCTACTATATTTGAACATAAAATTTCCTTATTATTGTCATCAAATAATGGTCAATAAAAGCTATAATTTCATGTATTCGCCTATCTATTTATAATGTTACCATAAGTAATTGACTATTATACCTACCCAAATGAACATACAAAAAATATTGTTATCATAAACAAACATCTGCAACTCTGTGTTTGTTTGTGTTTGGACACACCTTAGGGAAAATTAAAACCAAACAACTATTTTATTTGTAAATCAGATAATTTTAATGGCAGTAGCACAGGTTTTTATGTTAAGTATAATTGTACTTATGTCCTAAGTTACAATAATGTAAGGCAATCAAATAATATATAACATTGTTATTTGTCACTGAATAATCAGCGCAGGTTGTGCTTTACCTGGTCTCCCACGCTTCCTCTTTACACCTATTTTTTGTGTTTTTGCTTCTGGCGGCGGAAATGCATGTTTCATCCTGATAGCCAGACCCACCAAATGCTTGCAAGAATACTTGCGGTGAAAATCTGGACAGTCACAGTGGCCATTAATCCACTCCTCTTCTATTTTCGGTAATGTAATTTTCCAAGAAGAAAAAAACACATTTTTGTACTCATCAAAATCGTTGAATGTTTTCTCCGTCAAAGTAGTCCTCGTGTAGTTGTCACCTGGGACCAGGTAGGTATTAGTTGTTGGTGTTGATAGTATTGTTCTAATTTTGGTATCGGTTTTAGCCCATAGATATTGTAGCGTTACGTATAGTTCTGATGAACTATAAGTAAGCCACATTAATAAAATTAAAGGTAAATATAAATTAAAACTAAGAAAAGGATATAATTAACAAATTAAGGTCCGGCTTCGCACGACGTGGGCAGCTAGAAAGATCCGGCTTGACACGACGTGGGCAGAAACTTCTTAGCAGGCAGGCAGGCAGGCTAGGCAGCTGGACGGACACGAAGGCGTGGAATGCCCGAGGTAGGCAGATGAGCACGCAGATGGTCATGGCTTGAACCAATTGTCAGGATAACAGGCAGGTAGCAGTAGCAGTAGCACTGGTGCAGGAACAGGCAGCAAGGAGTGTGGAGGTCAGGCTGTGGCTTAATATGCTGATCAATCAAGCCCTTTTGATATGAAGCGGTGACCGTCGAAGTTAAAGAACCAGTAACTCACTCAATAAATAATATTTATTGCATTAAACAGAATTGGTAGATTCACAGGCCTTATATATAATAGTTTTTAAAGAGAAATTTTAAATACAATTGTATACTTCATAGTATCAAACAGAAAAATGGACTACTAGCGTTCAGTCCAGTTTCAAGACTGCCAAGCCCTCGGCCTTTCCGTCTTTTATATCCACCGCTTGACAGAATCAGAACCAGAATTTAAGTTAGTGACATCTTGTTGTCATAAAAAAAGTGCAACCTGCCAGTATTCAAAACAGCCAGTAATATTCAATCCAAAACCTTTTCGATGAATTCTGAGAGCGTGTAAATTAATTTTCAATTTATAAAATACAATATTTGAGCTAACCATATTGATAAAAAGAATTTAAATTATATAAATCAAAAGTAATCTTCATAGACTAAGCTAGTAAGAAGCTCTATGACAGAAAATTTAAAAGGAAAAGTATTGACAGCTTGACAACCTGACGTAGGTGTCATAACATTGAAAAATATGATTATTTTATAAGAAAACGAATCTTTTTAGACCGATTCGCAGAATAATAATGGAAACGTATAAAGGATGCGAAGTATAAGTATATGATGTAAAATGTATTGGCATGGAATAATATGAAGTAAGTATTAAGAGACCTAAGTGTGAATTAGGTGAGAACACCAGCTCACTCAGTGAAATAACTAAAATATGTGGTTTAAAATAGCGAAATACCACATTTCCCCAACAACCCCGGAAAATTTTCAACTCCATTGAAAATTTTGAAGGTTAAAATAAGTCCTTGCTCCAACACACAACATCTTTCATACTTTCGTCAAACACTCTCATTCATTCACACGTAGGGGATATGGTTCACATTCAATGACGCATACTCCAACAAAGAAATATTTATATTGTAATTACGAAGGCTTTTTTTTTTAATTAGGTGTCGTAACCCGCACCTGTTTGAAAACCCAATTTAGAAGAGAGCATTAGGGCTTATTTAATGAGTTGCTTATCCGCTCAAGAGCATTAGGGCTTATTTAACGAGTTGCTTATCCGCTCGAAAAGTTTAAAGTTTAAGAAAAACCCCAAGTTTAAGAGACACTCGAGTTTAAGAGAGCCCAAGAGGAACTTGAGTTTAAGAGAGCTCAAGAGTAACTTGAGTTTAAGAGAGCTCAAGAGTAACTTGAGTTTTAAGAGAGCTCAAGAGTAACTTGAGTTTAAGGTTTAGAGGGTTTTAAGAATACCTCTAAGAAAAGATAATGCATTAGGGGCTTATTTAATGAGTTGCTACCGCTCAAAAAAAAAGAATAATGCATTATAGCCAAATGAGGGTGAGGGTGAGGGTTAATGAGTGCTAAAGGCGACTCAAGAGAGTAGAGTTGAGGTCAAGAGTTACAGAAAACTCAAGTTTAAGAGGACTTTAAGAGGTGAGTGTAGGGTAGTGAAGTATTAGAGAGTTATGTGTTATGGAACGTTATGGTAACGACTATAGGATATTCTCCTACAGTACGTCGTAGAGTAAACCAAACCCCAGCTTGTGAGTGACCACGAATGGTTTTAAAACACTTCCAAGTGAAGAATGGGTGCCAATTACCAGAGGGTAAAAGGGATGTGTGTGGGGTGTAGTGTAAGTAGGTATGAATATGTGTTGAGTAGAAGAAAGAAGAAGAAGAGAAAAAGTGAATAAGGTAAATAAATAAGTAAATGAATATGAGTAGACTAAGCCAAATAAGAGTCCAAAAGAAAGTACTAGTGGTAGTTTTTTTAGAATTTTGAAAAAGATAACGCTGCCCCACGTTGGGCGCCAAACTGTAGCGTTACGTATAGTTCAAATGAACTATACGTAAGCCACGTTAATAAAATTAAAGGTAACTATAAATTAAAATTAATTAAAAGGATATTGAGTATAAAACTATGGGCCGGCTTCGCACGACGTGAGCAGGTTTTTCATAGCAGGCAGGAAGGCAGGCTAGGCAGCTGGACGGACACGAAGGCGTGGAATGCCCGAGGTAGGCAGATGAGCACGCAGATGGTCATGGCTTGAACCAATTGTCAGGATAACAGGCAGGTAGCAGTAGCAGTAGCACTGGTGCAGGAACAGGCAGCAAGGAGTGTGGAGGTCAGGCTGTGGCTTAATATGCTGATCAATCAAGCCCTTTTGATATGAAGCGGTGACCGTCGAAGTTAAAGAACCAGTAACTCACTCAATAAATAATATTTATTGCATTAAACAGAATTGGTAGATTCACAGGCCTTATATATAATAGTTTTTAAAGAGAAATTTTAAATACAATTGTATACTTCATAGTATCAAACAGAAAAATGGACTACTAGCGTTCAGTCCAGTTTCAAGACTGCCAAGCCCTCGGCCTTTCCGTCTTTTATATCCACCGCTTGACAGAATCAGAACCAGAATTTAAGTTAGTGACATCTTGTTGTCATAAAAAAAGTGCAACCTGCCAGTATTCAAAACAGCCAGTAATATTCAATCCAAAACCTTTTCGATGAATTCTGAGAGCGTGTAAATTAATTTTCAATTTATAAAATACAATATTTGAGCTAACCATATTGATAAAAAGAATTTAAATTATATAAATCAAAAGTAATCTTCATAGACTAAGCTAGTAAGAAGCTCTATGACAGAAAATTTAAAAGGAAAAGTATTGACAGCTTGACAACCTGACGTAGGTGTCATAACATTGAAAAATATGATTATTTTATAAGAAAACGAATCTTTTTAGACCGATTCGCAGAATAATAATGGAAACGTATAAAGGATGCGAAGTATAAGTATATGATGTAAAATGTATTGGCATGGAATAATATGAAGTAAGTATTAAGAGACCTAAGTGTGAATTAGGTGAGAACACCAGCTCACTCAGTGAAATAACTAAAATATGTGGTTTAAAATAGCGAAATACCACAATATCCGGCTGTCCAGTCAGCTAATTTTAACACCGGTGTCGTCGCAAAGGGTTCTTCCGTTGCCTGTTGTGACCAGCTAGTAACCATGTCCTCTGCAACTACTAAAAAACGGGACAACGGTATACGCTCGCGGAGGGTATTTTCATCTTTAATAATCCTATTAAAAGATTCGAGAGCATTGTTAGTCACAGGTGATGAGATAGGTGTTGCACCTAAATACCAATTAGGGTTTTTAGTGAGCCATTCTTTTTTAAAATATGTCATAAATGCCTTTTGCTCATGCCATTTCGCCAAGAAAACTTTTGAAGCGGCGGTAAACACTTCAGGAGAAGTAGCACACTGCAATGCGTTTATATCTTGCAATATGGCTTTTCGTGAACTTTTCTCACTTGTTTGATCCAATTTCGTACACATTTGCTTTTTAGCGTGTGCCCAGCACATTCTTACTATAGTTTCTTCTCCGAAGACGTCAATAAAAGCATTTTGTATGCTTTTTGCGGCGTCGCATATCAAAACCTTCGGGTCAAATGCATATGAGAAAATGGAAAAAATGCTGTCTTTCAATCCCTTAAACACAGTTTCAAAATCTTCTTTGCGTTCATGTGTAGATACTGTTAGGCAAATAGGATGAAATTTTCGGTTTTTGTCCGTTGTTCCAATTACTAGAACAGGAAACCCTTGCCAGATTAATTTGTAGGTAGCATCCGCATGTAAAATTTTGGCAGTAAGGCACAGTTTTAATAAATTCTTAGAAGACAAAACGAAGCGGAAGCTAGGTGGGTCTTTTTCTAAAATATGATAAGCTATCACAAAAACTTTATTCTCATCGTCAGGAACATCTGTGCGGTTAATTATCCATTTTTCTAACTCTCCTAGGTGAATTGAGGACGGCCCATACTTTATACGCCTGCGATCTGCCAAATAGTTGTAGAGCTGCTGTCTTGTAGGTATTTTAAGTCCATCTATCTTCTTCAGATTGTGTAAAATGGCTTTCGGCTTTAAGCAGAGGTCGAAAAGCTTGTTAATTTCCAATTTAGTTTCGTCGCAAATACCAAAACTGTAACTACTTTTGATGGAATCGTGGTTATGCTCGCAATCAGTGCGATAGAGTAATACCGCGTCCGAGTTCGCCTCAAATAACAAATACATCTGTGCAACACACTGCTGTCCCTTGCGTGGTACTTTATTGCACCTATAAAAGCGTTTTTTTCCATCTAGCGTCATATGAGTAGTTAATATTGACCAAGTATTTTCTACTTTTACGACTTCTTCAGCGGCACGAACATTCAAATATTTCTCCACAAACATCCAATTCCTCGATTCACCACGCCTTTTCTTCACCTCCTGAACGTCTTCCGAGTCTTCATCAGAACAGTACAAAGGGACTTCATTATTAGACAACATGCTTAATAAATACTTTGATACAAATCCGTATCATAACCACTATCACAAACGTTTTTCAAATAAGAATACGAGCACTCCTTAATCGTGTCATTAATGTAAACAAATACACGTGAACTCATTGCTGCACGCACCGAATAGAGCTCGCTCATTGGTGCAAATGGCCGGTCGCGCCCCTCTGATTCCCAACGAGCGTCAGGTACCTACACTCCCGCGCTTGTGTTGCAAACTTTCACGAAAAAAGAATATGATTTATTAATTTAGTTGTTGAATGAAAAACTTTGATTGCTAATTTTGAGGCTGGAATTTGATTTTATTAGCAGACAGATGTTGAATCTCTAAAATATATAAAGTAGCTCACTTACAACATTAGTCGCTGAGTTATCAAATCAGAAGTAAATATATTTATCGGTAGCTCGGAGTCATATTAATTTACGCTCGTAAATTGACGCTGGTTTTTTGATATTCTGTTGGAGTAGTAAAGATGATGAATTAATATAATTGAAGCTGTTCTATTAACTCGTCGCCCACATATAAAAAAAGACGCTAGGTTGCAGGTGCTAAAGAAAACTTTTGTTGCCGCACATATAATTTCCCTATACTATTTCTGTATTTACACTCTTTTTAGGCAAAAAGTTAGTAATTGATAATGGCAAACTGGCACTAGACTGCGGTATGGTGACATCACATATTGTCAATGAATGGTCCGGTGTCGGTTCAACAGATGGTGGTTGACAATGTTCACATTTGTTAGTTTGTGAGCTTACCAGCTCATTCATTGCCAATAAATATTCCCTCATTTGGTTTTCAGAGGCTGTATATTTGATGGTCATAGAATGTCATAGAATGTGTATATTTGATGGTGTTGAATGGTCAGTTTGGTATTTCCTAGTTTAGAAAAAAGTTTTCTAAATGAATATCTAATTTTTAAGTAGATGCAACCTTTCTCTATTAAGTTTTACATTTTTGATGAAGAGCCTTTGTTTTTTGACCATTTTCTTAGTTTTGTTAAAACTTTCGGATATAATAATTCAAACACTGTACTTCATCAAATAATTGTAATACTTTGTTATCGGCTTTACAGAACATCTCCATTTTTTTCTGACTCTCATGATCCAGACTCTTTCATAGCTCAATGATGATTGATTGTGATTGGCTGTCCTTTCCTCGTTGACACCGAGGAAAAAGAACAATATCAGCCAATGGAAAATAAACACGACATATTGTCCGGAAGTCAGCATTGAGCTACTTACAATGAAAAACATCAAAAATTATAACAAACTAAAACAAGAAACATATACAGAAAATCCACATAAAAATCAACATGTTTTATGGTATAGATTTAACAATAATTAATATTGGTTTTAATACAAACTTCCGAAACAACCAAAACATTTCAATAGAATTCAAGACTTATTTTATTTAAACAACGCAAAATAACTAAACATATGTGCAATATTTATTTTAAATTAGCACATGAATTTTCATAAAGCTAACATTCGTCCATCCTGATAAATTTTGAATGACATTTTGAAAAAGTAAACATCAGATTTTATTAGAAATAAACACAAAACATGAATTATAACTGAGTGATTGAAACCAAAAATGTATTTTATAAAATAGAAATTTCGTTAGAACTACACACAAATCAAGTACTTTTTACTTAAATTGTGTATATAGAGTATTTCAAAAACTTCATTTTTCAGAATCATAAATGATATATCAATGATTGTGCACTTTGCACTTCAATACTTATGTTCGCTCATAGCGACTTAATTGCACATTGCACTATAAAGTAGTTATCTACCTTCACGCTCATAGTAGTTTAAAATAAAAAAATAAAAATCCACACTAACACTTACAGAATCATAGATGAACTAAAATACATACATAGACTAATAAACACATTACTCTCCTTCGGCAGTCGGGTAAAAAAACATGGTCGCTCATAGCGAAATAGTAGTAACTACACGCTCATAGCAGTGTAGGTTAACCATAAAAAACTTGGTCGCTCATAGAGAATAATAGTTATGTACACCTTACGCTCATATCAGTAGTGTAGAATAACCATAAAAACAGGGTCGGTCATACCGAAATAGTAGTTAACTACACGCTCATAGCAGTGTAGGTTAACCATAAAAAACTTGGTCGCTCATAGAGAATAATAGTTATCTACACCTTACGCTCATAGCAGTAGTGTAGAATAACCATAAAAACAGGGTCGGTCATAGCGAAATAGTAGTTAACTACACGCTCATAGCAGTGTAGGTTAACCATAAAAAACTTGGTCGCTCATAGAGAATAATAGTTATCTACACCTTATGCTCATAGCAGTAGTGTAGAATAACCATAAAAACAGAGTCGGTCATAGCGAAATAGTAGTTAACTACACGCTCATAGCAGTGTAGGTTAACCATAAAAAACTTGGTCGCTCATAGCGAATAATAGCTCAACAACAACAACAAATAAACAACCAACACACAACAACCAACAACAACAACAATCAATCAATCATCATCAACAATTTGTATAATTCATACTATTTAGCTAATTATGAAAATTGGATAAACTCAATCATTATTCTCCATCTAGCATAATAGCTGATCATATTGATTCTACATAAATGGTTATGTAATATTTTTACTTAAAAAAAGTAATCTGCATGATAAAGTATGTACTTCATTAATTTCTAGACACACAAATAAATATTATTGGCAAAATAAATTATCTAAATCACTATTTAAATCTTCATCGGCAAAATCGGTTTCGCTAGTAGACTATTCGCTAGTTTTGTTATTGAAACAAAGGCAAGGATGTATTTAATCGAAAGAAAATACAGCTATATACTTTAACGTCCCTTTTCTAGTAAGTAGGTGTATCTACGACTCACCATAATACCTATCGTGGTTCAAAACTTTAGTTACTCTATACGGCCCTAAAATATAATCCGACCAAAAATAAATGCATAAATCTATGAACGAAACTGTATTTGTGTCCCTTTTATTTCACTACATTACTAATATTACGATACGTAATATTTTCTGGTATTTGAATTTTTAAGATGACATTTCATTTTAGTCGTATTGTATTTGCATCATTCGTTCACCGGCGTCATTAGCCATCACAAGTTAATTTTTCCGGCAAAATAAGTTTTTTTTTATATTCAATAGGAAAGAAATCTGAAGAAATCGCGTTTTCGTGCCCCTAATTTCACATCTGGTGAGATTTTACTTCTATGTGACATAGTCATAAAATATATAAAACATTTTCTTTGTTAGCAGAAAACAACATTTCCCTTACACTGATTAGCGTATATCTCGTTAACGCATGGACCGATTTATTTATCATATACTTTATTGTACACCGTATAAAAATTTACATTATTTAAACGGTCAAAATAGTTCTACATAAATACCTACTTCTCATTGGAAAGCAACATAAAATCATGTTTTCAAGTTACGTTATCTATTCTGACAACTCTTACACTAACCCAGGACTTAGCGACTTAAGTCTCCTTTCCAAAAAGACTCTACAATCAACTAAATGTAAGCATTCAATCTTTTTGATTTTTCAAATGTACAGACATGGTCCATATGTATGATGTGAAAAAGGAATAGGTTGCAAGAAACTTTGCTTCTTTCCCGCTGGTAATTTATTGGGCGCACATTCTAAACACTAATTTATATTATTCTTGGTAAAATTTCGCATGCGGGGAAGCCAATAATGTTGTTTAATTTTATCTAATGTTATCAGTAAATGTCAGGCTATCCTTATAGGTAGTTCGTATTATCTACGTAACATGGACACTAACCTACTATTGCCGCTTATTTTCGGCAATACCGTCATCCCTGTCTCACCTCACGTTAAAGACTTAGGCCTATACATTGATGACAGGTTAAGCTGGAATAAGCAGGTCGCTCAGATTAGCCAGAGAGTCACATTCACACTGCGGTCCCTCTATAGATTCAAACATTTTATTCCTTCTAACACTAAAACCATTCTGGTTCAAGCTCTTGTGTTGCCTATAATCGACTATGCCGATGTTTGTTAATCTGATCTATCCCAAGAACTTCTTAACAAAATGGATCGACTTCTCAACAACTGCATTCGCTTTATTTTCGGCCTTCGTAAATATGATCACATTTCCTCCTTCCGCTCTCAGCTTAAATGGCTGCCTATCCGTAAGAGGAGATCCATCAGATCCCTCTGCATGCTCTTCACCATCATGAACGATCCTTGTACTCCCGATTATTTAAAACAATATTTTAAAGTGTTGGGCAGTTCTCACGATCTTAACCTTCGAGCTTCTAAAAACTTACTTCTCCAAATTCCTTCTCACCGTACTGGGTTTCTATCTAATTCTTACACTGTCTCAACTATAAAACTCTGGAACGTGCTTCCCCTTGACTTCAAAAAAGCTGAGAGTAAATTGTCATTTAAGCGTAGAATCCGGCACTATTATTTGTCCTCTCATTTGTCTTCGTCATAGTTATTATATTTAAATTTGAGTCTCATTTAGAATTTGGTATTTTATATTTATTAGTCTATTGTTTTAGAAATTATTTATGTATTTTATTAGTTATGTAGTTTTTTAATATCCGAATTTAATTATTGTTTTATATTTATTTTGTACACCTATCACTGTTGTGTCCTTTTTGAACCCAAAGGTTGACTGGTAGAGAATGCCTTGCTGCATTAAGTCCGCCTATGTATAACCATTGTACATGAAGTTTAAATAAATAAATAAATAATGTTTTATCAAACTTTGACCTATTTCTTCGCGACTTTTCTGGAGGACCTGCCACATTCCTCACACAGTCCTCATTTACTTTATAAACCCTCTCGCGCTTAATGACTACACTCTTACGTATCTCGCATATGTCATTCAAGAACCGTCAAAAAAACACATGACTCAGCAAGTGTTTCATAAAGCTCTCTTCACCGGCAAACCACGTTCTCAAAGTCTTTCTGCTACGCCTTCGCAAAGTACTGTAAACATAGGCCCTACCAAAGAAAGTACCACAAAACTGATAGAAAATGAGGATGGTTTTAAAGAAGTCTCATACTCTAAAAAGAGGCAGAGAGAAAGTCCAGAGATACACAGAAATGAAAAACAATCCAAACTAAATAACTACTGGTTAAGCAAACCAATCGAGACGTCAAATAGTTTTGACAAACTTGAGGAAGATGTCCTTCCCTCAAATGTCCAGCTGAAAGAAATAACGAAGGCCCCACCAATCTACGTTGACAAGGTCAGCAACATCCAGCCTCTTATTAAACTGCTTGATGAACATGCCAATGGTAGCTACGAAATAAAAGTTCTCCGTGATGAACAGGTAAAAATTCAACCTAAGTCCTCTGAGACATATTCAAAAATTGTTAAACAACTAGAAATTAAACAAACAGAGTTTTACACATACAAACCCAAACAAGACAGGAGTTTCAAAGTCGTATTAAAAAGTATTCACCCTTCTTCAGATACAAATGAAATATCAGATGAGCTCCTCAGCCTAGGTCACACAGTAATGAATATTTGGAATATTAAGCAAAGAATAACTAAAAAACCTCTACCAATTTTTATTGTGGAATTACAACCAAAAAGTAATAATAAGAATAGAATAGAATAGAATATACTTTATTGTACACCATAAAATTATACACATTTACAAGAAAAACTTAATAATAAGCTGATCTACGAAGTTGTGAGTCTATTGCATTGTCGTTGTTCGTTCGAGCCTCCACGGCCAAAACGTGAGATGCCACAATGTGCAAATTGTCAACAGTACGGACACACTAAGAGATACTGCCACAGGAAACCCAAATGCATTAAATGTGCTGGAGACCACTCCTCGATTAGCTTATTGTGGGCGTATGATCGCACCAAGGTGGTAATGATACACCAGAATTCCTTGGTGCTATCCCACTTCTGATTTGTTAAAACTTTCGGATATAATAATTCAAACACTGTACTTCATCAAATAATTGTAATACTTTGTTATCGGCTTTACAGAACATCTCCATTTTTTTCTGACTCTCATGATCCAGACTCTTTCATAGCTCAATGATGATTGATTGTGATTGGCTGTCCTTTCCTCGTTGACACCGAGGAAAAAGAACAATATCAGCCAATGGAAAATAAACACGACATTTTGTCCAGAAGTCAGCATTGAGCTACTTACAATGAAAAACATCAAAAATTATAACAAACTAAAACAAGAAACATATTCAGAAAATCCACATAAAAATCAACATGTTTTCTATAGATTTAACAATAATTAATTAGTTTTAAAACAAACTTCCGAAACAACCAAAACATTTCAATAGAATTCAAGACTTATTTTATTTAAACAACGCAAAATAACTAAACATATGTGCAATATTTATTTTAAATTAGCACATGAATTTTCATAAAGCTAACAGTTTAAACTATGTATTTTAATTTTTATGCATTTTTTATTTAATTTTACTAGTAACTATCCTCAATGATTTACTTGATTTTGAATCATCATGACCTGTTAAATCTATTGTGTAAGAGGGGTTCATTGCCGTAACCATTGATGGGGCAACAGGCACCAATTCATTGAATAGACTTTGATTCAACGAGGCAGTGATGTTAAGATTTGTAGTTTCAAGTTGTTCAATCTGACTTTGAGCCTCATGTAGCTGCTGTTGTAGTGAATATTTGTGACTAAGAGCTTGTTCATACTCTTTGCTACACTGGCTGAAACTGTCCACAACAACTTGGCCCTGTCCCGGGCTGCTATGGCATCAGTGTGTTGAATATATAACTGAGCTATTTCTGTTTTTAATTTGCTATTCCTGTCAAGGAGACTAAGGAGCTTCATTTCATTTTCATCTTTTTCCCTAATTAGTTGGCCACAAAGCGCCTGAGACGCCTTTGATTCGCTCAAAGCCTGACTGAGTTTGGTCTCTTCTAGACGAGCCCGCGCGCTACGAGTCATAATCATGATTAAAGAGAAAGGAAAAGCAGTTGGAAAAGAGTAGTGGATTGAGTAAGAGATGATTAGTTGAACGGAGAATTAAATTTAGATCGTAAAGAAAGAAGTTACCTACCACCAAACTAATCAAGTTTGACCCGCGTAGTTCCCGTTCCCGTAAGAATACAGGGATAAAAAGTAACTTAAAGTCACCCGGGGATAGTGTAGCCTCCCAACGGTGAAAGAATTTTTGAAAACGGTCTATTAGTTTTTAAATTAATTCGTTACATACAATAAAAAAAGTTAATTAAAAAAATCAAAAAACCCGACTGCTTAAAAAGCAAACTAAAAAGACGTAAACAAGAAGAAAATCATGCTGTGCAGTCGGAGGATACATATTCGCGAACTGGCGGACCAAAACTAGATGTATCCTCCGACTATACAGCATGATTTTCTTCTTGTTTACGTCTTTTTAGTTTGCTTTTTAAGCAGTCGGGTTTTTTGATTTTTTTAATTAACTTTTTTTATTTACAACTTTTTAGTTATTTTTTTTTGGAATTAGGTACATTTAAACATATAAGTGTTATATATTTTTGAAATTACCTCTTAAAACCCTTTATTTTGATACCCCACACGATGGGTTTGGAAGAAAAAAAAAATTATTTCCCACAAAATGGCGCCCAAAATCCGCCATTTTTGTTTTTTCAAATTTTAATGTAGCCAGTGACACTCGCAGGATTAATATCGAAGAATCGAATGACGTAAGAATCATCAAAATCGGCCAACGCGTTTGATCTCTAGAACGCCACATAGGAACAAACATACATACATACATAGACTGATAAACACATTACCCTCCTCGGCAGTCGGGTAAAAATACAAATCTTTCCTTTTTATAATATTAGTATAGATTGGCATCAACTTGTAACCGTAATAAAAGTGATCCAATGAATTTTAGGCAAAATATTAGAACGCAAACAATCCAATATGGAATGGTTTGGTTAGTCCAAGATCCCAGAACCCCCAGACGCTACTTACTTGTTCCTGTACATAATGTTTCGGAATGAGTATTGTAAGTATTGTAGCGTTATAAAATGAGATTTTTTTTTAACGCAACGTAAACATATAAGTTTGTATTACAATAAAATACACCGAAATTGTACACAATTCAGTTGAAATTTTAATGGCATTTCGGGAACAGAAGTAGTGTGTTAGGGCAATATCTGGCGTCTGGTTTACGGACAGCTGTAAAACTTTATTTAAATAAATAAAAACCGGACAAGTGCGTGTCGGGCCACGCGCAGTAATAGGGTTCCGAAGTTGCGCCGTCCACACCATGGCATAGGCTGGTTTTACAGTCACGCGTTTCGGCAGCGCCGTCGGAGCGCGCGCGCTCGGATATGTATTGGGGTATTAGTAGCGTTTCAAATTCGCGCGCTTGAGCAGCGCCGTTCGTTGAACGCGTCCTATTCGCGCGGCGCGGTCGAAGCGCGCGCCGCTCGTGCGCTTCTACGGCCATTGTGCGTTTTAGTCTCACGCCGTTGAGACGTCCCGTTAGGTACTGTTGTGTACAAAATGAATCACATCGATACGGGTCGAGTAATTGACGAAGTGCGAATTAGAAGATGTTTATGGGACCCGGCCGATGATCTTTATAAGAATAAGGACGCAAAAAATAAAGCCTGGGAAGAAATTGGAAAGGAATTGTGTGGTGAACATTTCAATACAGACTTAGGTAAGAAACATTTATTAATAAAATCTTTTTTGTTACATACATGTTTACCGCTAGTTGCACAAACGAAATCCTCCATCCTCCATTAAAACATTCTATCACTTTTAGTGTTCAGTTCACAATAAGAGATATAAAGTAACTTTAAAGATCGTTTGTCAAGTGTAACCGACGAGTCTGGTACCTTAATTAAGTCACATTAGCTACTTATTACCTAGTGTAAAATTAAGTGAAATCGTTTTGTCCGCCCGCGAATTTCAGAAATTCTAATCTATTTAAATATATAAATCAATTGCTGTTCGTTAGTCTCGCTAAAATCGAGAACGGCTGGACCGATTTGGCTAATTTTGGTTATGATTTATTTGTGGAAGTCCAGAGGAGGTTTAAAAGGTGAATAAATATGAAAATTTTATCGATTGAGGCAGTACAACGTCTGCCGGGTCACCCAGTGAAAAATATTAATTGGGTAGGTAAATCAAATAAGCCACGACGATATTACTGCGTTTCGTTTCGTTCCATTTTTGAATTTCGCGGTAGGTGTCAACTATAAAATCAGAACACAGATCTATCTTGCCATGACACGCTACCAGTGGGTGATACGAAGTAATTAGCGAATATATCGCGTAATGTGTTTCCTGATCTATGATCTGGGTCGTTAATTAGATCAGTCAATCCCGTTATAGTTAATGTGTGATTAATGTTGTAGCCATCCCGTACTCTAATAAAATTATGCAATATGCAACAGGCTTGAACTATCTTTTTTGCAATAGGAAAACTGACACTCATAGGAGTATGGAATACTCTGAATTTGTTGGACATTATTCCAAACGTCGACTCTATGTACCGTCTAGCACGACTTAAGCGGTAATTAAATATTTTCTTTTTATGAGTCATGTTGGATCGCACATAAGGTCTCATCACATGGTTGGATATACCAAATGCACCATCACCAACTATTATGTGTGGTACTGTTATATTAGTGCCCGGCAGATGCTTTACACCTGGCAACCTCAAACTATTGTTCTGTAACTTTTGAAATAGTGAACTCTCTTGAAATATTGTAGAGTCTGAGTTTTTCCCGCAAGAACCTATGTTAATATATGTGAAACAATAGTTCGCATCGCACATTGCCAAAAGGACGATAGAATAGAAATGTTTATAATTATAAAACATTGAGCCTCCACCTGCAGGATTTACTATACGTATGTGTTTACCATCTATCGCCCCGCAACAATTTGGAAAATTTGCATATAACTGAAATTCTTCACTTATGCGCTGCCACATTTCTGTAGTTGGTTCAGGTAGACATTCATGACGCAGTTTTTCCCATATAGTCGAACAAACTTCATCTACTATCTTAGCTACAGTAGTGATTCCCATTCTGTATGTGATAGATAAATCGGAGAAAGTACTGCCCGTTGCCAAAAACCTGAAAACAAAAAGTATTTTCATTTGATTTTAGTATATAGGTAAGTACCTAAAAAAATACGTTTTTATTGCAGATAAACAAATACGCCATCGATGGAAATCAGCCAGAGATAATTATTTCAGAACAAAAGGGAATATGCGAAATACGCCATCTGGAAGCGCTGCAAAACACAAGAAGTATCTATTTTTCGACCAAATGACATTCCTTGATCGTATTTCAGAAAATGAAGTTACAGAATCATTAAGCGATAATCAGTCTATCGTATCTGAAGATTTGACTGAAACAGCCACATCAGCGAATAACTTGAGTACTCCATCTCAGCTCCATAGACCACAGGAAAACACAGAAAATAGTCAAAACAAATGGAATAAACGTAGTGGAATGAATAAACGTAAATCAGAACAATCAAATTTTGAAAACGAATTAATAACGTTGCTTAACCAAAATACTTCCCCTTCCAACCTCAATCCTGATGATTTGTCATTTTTTGAGTCTCTTGGTCCGATTCTAAGTAATTTAAGTGCTTATCAAAAGCTGCAGTTTCGCGCAAAGGTTCTAGAATTACTTATTGGGATTTCAGCTCCAACGACTACGACACCTAGCTTTTCATCACCAGAAAATAATGTTAATTCTAGTGTGAACGCAAATTCTACTTATAATTACACAACTCAAACATTGCCACTTCATAATTATACCTATGCCTATGCTACCACCTCTACACCTCAACAGCAGCTTTATGAATCTGCAGTAGAATTATCAAATGTCGTATCGCCGACTGGCGATAATAACTCAAATTATCCTGATAATGAGGATCAATAAGGATATTAGTTAGTTTTTACAGATTTATTTTAAAAAGTTTATTACTACTTCGCAAAAATCAAAATGCTACTGCCTGGGAGGCAATGCCGCTCCGAAAGGGCAAAGTTGTCAGGTTGCCAGGCTTCGTGTGCCTGCTAGCTTGACGTCAAGATAGCAGGCACACTAACTTGTCACAATACTTTGACATAGACACACCAACAAATCATTCGGTGTTCCTTCTAACTACACACACCAGTGAACCTCACAAGTACTTGTCAATTTTTAGCTACAAAGTAAGACTGATTAAAATGAGACTATGATTCAAATGAGACTGTGATTAAAATAAGACTGTGATTTAAAATAAGATTATGATTAAAATAAGACTGTGATTTAAAATAAGATTATGATTAAAATTAGACTGTGATTTAAAATAAGATTATGATTAAAATAAGACTGTGATTTAAAATAAGATTATGATTAAAATAAGACTGTGATTTAAAATAAGTCAATGATTATAATAACACTGTGATTTAAAATAATGCCCTTATTCATTAAAAACGAGTGAGATTAATATAGGTTTTACAAGTGTTTTGTTTCTTTTCTACATTTGCAAAATGAAAGAGAAGATTCCGATTTTAAGACCATTTTAACTAAAATAGGTTTAATCAGCATTTATGAATAAGTGTGTTAGGTTGTAATTAAAATACGACTGTGATTAAAATAAGCCAAACAAATATTATCATTTATTACAAAACCTACTCTTTTATTTCACTTACCTTAGAGTAATCGCCAATTTTTCCACTGGAGCTATGGGGATGCGACGTATGCTGGATCTTCGTAAAGAAAACTCTAACTTGCACAGTAATTCGTCGAAACTGCTGGTTGATAGGCGAAAATATTTATAAAATTTATAACTATTTTCTCGTAAATCAGAGAAAGATGTTACGTGTTCGCCTCTCAGTAACCTTGTAGCGTTATAAGGATCAACACCTACTGTTCTTCGACGTTTTTGTTGCCTTTTTTTCCATAAAAAGTAAATAGCCAGTACTCTAACCGCATTGCCGTTCATTTTGTATCTGTTTGTACACGACTGTCTCACAGCAGCGAAACGCGCCGTACTAATGTCGTTTTATGGTGCACCGCTGTTCAAACGCGCGCTGTCCAACAGCGCGCTGTCCAACGGCGCGTCTAGCGGCGTGACTGTAAAACCAGCCATAGGTGAGAAAAAAATACATCCCTACTTTACGTCTATGGGTGGTAACGTAATTTTTTTTTAAATATGTATATCCATGCCAAATTATAGCTTTCTAGTACATAGATTCTCAGAGCTAAGCTGTGGACGGACAGAGCGAAACTATAAGGGTTCCTTGTTGACTTCGGAACCCTAAAAACTACTCATATTACCTTTACCCCGCATGTACATCAAAGAACTATATATGCTTGTAAAACAATATCCGCACTATTTTCGCATGCAATCAGACAAGCAAGCAGGCTACTGCTAGAAATAAGTACAAATACGAATTAAATGTACCTCAATGTAGATCGCAAATATTTAGGAGGAATGTATATATTAATGCCATTCAGGTGTATAATTTTCTTATTCTATAATTCTATTCTACTTATGCAGATAGTGTGGAATCCGTTCAGGCTCGTTTTTTACGGTATTTATGCGTGAAAAATGGGATCCGAAAAGTTATTCCGGAATACACAGATAGACTGAAACATTTCAAATTAATTAGTTTAAAGGAAAAGCGAAATAATTCTGATCTATTAATTCTTCATAAAATTATAAATGGTTCCATTGATGCGCCATTGATAAATTATTTTAACTTTAGGATTAACCAGCGTAGTATGCGTCACTATCATATATTTGAAATCCCTTCCTCAACTTTAAATACCTCATTCAATAGCCCTCTTACACGCATGGCAAGGCTATACAATGAAAGGTCCATCTCTTTGGACAGTCCTATTGATGTCTTTTCAATGAAGTTCTTAACATTCAGACACTCCCTATTAGGTATTGAGCATTAAGAGTTTGACTCAAGCTCTTAATGCTCATTACCCTTAACTGATATTTTGTGATAAATGTTTGCCTAGTTTGGTTGTAGTCTTAATTTTTAATTTTGTAATTGTCATGCATACCTATAATCTGTATGATTGCTATGTAATTTTCATTTTAAATGTATTCTTTTTTGGATGTTCTTAAGCAGTTGTACTGTTGGTGTGCTAAATAAAATAAAATAAAAAATAAAATAAAAATAACAAGCTACCTAATTCATTTAAGGAACTTCCCATCCCCATGTTCAAGAATAAGCTGACAAGTTGGCTACTAGATAATTGCATTTTCAACACACTTGCTCAAAAAGTGGCTCTAATTTCACCGCAACTATGCACATAATGACACCAATAATCAACTTGTGACTTTATCATTGCTATTATTCATTCATTTTTGATTGGTTGAGTTGCTTTGTTTTAAAAAAAGTTTCGATACAAAAAAGATCGTGCTCAATAGTACAAATAAATTAAAGGACCTATTGCTTGCTCATTTCATGCACCTTCGTATTTAAATAGATAATTTTAACTTGTATGTGTTTAATAAATAAAACTTTCACTCAAATATAACTTTTGTTTTCTCTGTAATAAAGAAAACTTGAAATTCCCCATTTTGTACGTGGCAAAAACGCTATCCGCGAAAAGCCAAAAAAAAAGAAACCTCGTTCTTTTAGTCTATGGCCGATCGCCATTGTTAGATGCGCGCGCATAGGAAAACTGATGAATTTTGCCCGCCATTGCGAAAAAAAAATCACAACTCTTTTTCAGTTGATTTAGTATTATTTTCTTCACAAGTGTGTTGAATAACGTCGTATGATACACGTGTGTATTGATGATTACCGACCTCAACTCTCTTAAAATTCTCACCTAACGGCTCGGGTCTCAATGGCGCCTCTTCGGTAATCATCAACATTACACACTTGTACCATAATGTATTATTATCTACTTCGGTTTCGTTATATTCGAATAACAATATTGACAGCGGTTTCATAATGATACCCATAACGACATCGGGTTGCATTATATGAATCGTCATAAATTCTAAAACACAAGCAAAGACATTCTGAACATACAGCCAGGTACCTATAATATTACTTCGAAATCGAGACAATGTAAATGATGTTTTTAAAAATGGAACAAGTTTAGAACAAAAGTATCGTATACTATTTGGCTGTTACGGCTACAAGATCTTTACCTTATACCTAATAAAGACTAGAAGAGAGCAGTGGTAGCCCATTGGTATCGGCCGCGACTTACAAGTTGTAGGTCGTGGGTTCGAGCCCAGGCAGGCGCTTTACTTTGTGTAAATTATTTCATCACCACTGCTCTCAAAACGGTGAAGGAAAACATCGTGAGGAAACCGACATGTCCTAGAACCAAAAATTCGAAGACATGTGACATCCACCAACCCGCACTGGGCCCGCGTGGTGGATTACGGCCCATTCCCTCTCACAGAGAGGAGGCCTGTGTCCCAGTAGTGGGAACATTAATAGGCTGATGATGTGATGTGAATAAAGACTACATAAAAAAATTAAAAAAAGTGGACGCGGGAAAATTTTCTGAGTGAAATTTTATTCCAAATTTTATTAAAAATGTCTTCAACATCAAGTGATATTGAAAATACTTCACCAGATATAACAAATAGAGCAGTTGAGGCTACAAATAATTTACTACCAGAAAAATCAAGACATGTATATGAGAAATGTTATGAAGATTTCGTGATTTAAATCGAGATTAGCACATACTTAGCGTCGAATACTTAAATCCAGCCCTTAGTTCATGTAAAAAAAATAGATTGAAAAAACACAGAACATGGAATGGTCGTACTGTTAGAATGGAAAAGTACCGAATCTTTTTAAAAAAGATTTATTTATACTTCCTAATTAGTATACAATATATTTCGGGAAAATTCGGTATAAGTCCCAACTCATTGAATGCCAAACCCGAACTGGCTGGAAACCAACGAGCAAAATAACTTCTTGGTGATGCAATAGTGTCAGCATTTACTAATACAGAATAGGGATGTAACAACCCCCCCAACAAGATGAAACTTATATATTTTACATAAGTTTCAGGGAGATATGCGAAGTCTTGGAGCTGGAATTTCTTCTAATTCCTGAACTTCATCTGCTAAACTGTTCGATTCATTCTTAGTTTTGAAAGTTTACCGAACTTTTTACAAACTTTATATGATATAAAAATTAAAAATAGAATAATTATACACTATGTGATAATTGGATAATGAGATTCATATTTTATGAATGGGCTAGGTTCATTAATAATTTTGTCAATATCTGACATTAATTGAAGATTTGAAACAGTTAAAAGGATTTAATTTAGGTTTAACTAACTTGAATTTATCTATGTCACAACAAGGATCACTGACAAGATTAAAATCAGAAATGATAGGTTTAATAACTATTTTATAATAAGGTTTAGATAGAAGTTCCCTATCTTTCCAATAAGCTTTACATCCCGGTTCTAGACTGATTACACCGGTACCTAATAATTTGTACTCTGTTATCAGTGAATTACATTCAAGGGTAAGTTTAGTTGGTTCTGATTTAACAAATAACCATTTATTGTTTTTTTAATTCTTGCCAAATATCTATATTCCCATGAATTAATTTAGTTTCACATTGTTCAGGCAATTTATTTATAATTTTACTTATCATTTCTGTTTCACAAGTAGGCATATTTTGAATTGAATATACATCGAGATTATTACAAATATAAATCTTATTAACAGTTTTAACACATTTACTTAGTTCCTGGAGGCATACATATGTTATTTTATCCTTACTTATAGCTATATGATTACAATGAGGTATAATCATAGCGTAGGAATGAGGCTGGTCCACATCATGTGGGATAGGTACAGTCAAGGGTCAAAATTGCAGTCACCCCTCAATGTTCATAATCGCCTGCACGCGAATGGCGTAAGCGAGCCAGTTCAAAAGTAGGCCTCAAATTCGTCACAAACATTGAACTAGTCGTAGCTAAGTTCTAAGGCTGTGCTACTTTAGAACCGGTGGCACACTAATTGCATGTAAGAAACAATGCAACTTATAGATAGGTATGAAATAAAAATTAAACTTTTTTTAGTATCGTTTAGTAATACCTAATAATATCATTTATAAATTTGGTTTAAATACTAGGATAAATTGATTTTTACATAAAATATGCCTGTCATGATAGTTATATTTTCTGTAATATTTTTTTTTAAATTATATTAATGACTATCTTTTATTGAGGTTATAGCTTAATTATTCATTTTCACAAGGAAAATAGGATAGAAGCTTGACCTCAACACAATATTAAATATTTGCTATTTGATTTAAATAGTATGATACAATATTTTTACATAAAATAAATACCTATTGTAATACAATTAAAATATTTCTTACATAATTATTGATTAATTAATATTAAATAGATTATAATAGCTTAAATATAATTTCGCACAGTGTTTAACATTATGTCGTAACGTTAGGTCCTTAGGAACTTATCTACCCGCACATTTTATTCACACTTCTACCTGATTCTGTGGTAGGAATAACATTGTTTTCAGACCAATACTACTATATTCACCCAGTTAAACTCTATGTATTGCCGAGCAAAACGTAAACGTTCCTTTTTAACGAACTGCCCAAAAAGGAGGAGGTTCTCAATTCGGATGTTTTTTGTAATCTCTTTATTTTTGTCTTTATGCAATCTTTTGCTATGAAGTAGCGCAGTGACGTATCTTCAAATTCACTTGCAAAACTTCTTGTTAGTTTGAAACGAAACCAATTCATATATAAGCGGTGACCTTCCACTTCTTACACGGACACTTCTTTCTTTCTCAAATCTCTTCATTTAACGACTCATAGTTATTATCTTAAAAATAAAGAAAACTTATTAATACACACTTGAAATAAGTGATAAATTTGCTTACCTACTTGACAAGAGAAATCATGCACTTTATTTAATAGATAATACATTATCTTCATTATTAAATTATTCCTGTTCATGTTCTTTATTAAATATATTTTATAAACAAACACAAAAAGAAACAATTTACATTAAATTTTGAAAATAACTTACACGTCATCCAGTTTCATCAGAAATTTGATATATATTAAGCCCACTCAATTCAAGGCTACATAATTATGTTTACCCTGGTTTATCATGTTATTTCTGCTTGTATATCGATATTCCAAAAAACACCACAAACAAAACAACTCAAACGCTCGTATCAAAATTTACCAACTATTGTAACCACGTCAAACTAACAATTTATTCGTATTGTTTCCTTCCACCCTCCTTTGCCGTAATTATACTGAAGAAAAGAACAAGTTTGATATAAATGTTAAAAGTTTACCCACATTTACTGTAGTATTTCATTATTTGTGCCTCATTCAAATTCAATGCATTTGTTCAAGACCCAATTAGCTAATTACTTAAACGTAAATCTTTCTTACAACTGAATCCGGCTGCTAGATGTATTCTATAATTATAAGAAAAAAAGGTCTACGATTTAAAATATTTAAACGAAGAAATAGATATTCATATTCTTAAATTAAGTGTATTAAATTATAATTATAATAATTTGCTTATTTTTTCAGTTGTAAAAATAAATGAAGTAAACTTTATATGTTGCGGGATTTGAACGTGGGTCAAACTGGTTTATTGAGGTTTATCTGGCAGTTTTAACCGCTAGGCCAGATGAACACTTACGTTAAGCATTGAAATTAAACATCTCATTCTAATCAAACTAACTTAAAGGTTAGATTAGCTACTGCGCTCTTTCTGATTCTTTATGAATAGCAATATACGGGAGTAACTGCGATTGATGTTGGCGACAAAACGTGTGGGTATTGTGTTTGAAATCTACCCACAATTTTATAAAGTTTAGGTGAACGTTTATATTATATTATAATATTTACAGATGAGGATGGATTTGAAACACCACCACGTTTCACCCACATGTTTTGTGATTTTAATAAATAGTATGACGTTGCGGCGATATAACGTTCTCATTGGTTCATTATATCTATAGTAGAAGGTCGTAAGTGCGACTGGTTGGCTATGCTATAATTTCGTGGCGTTGTGACTGCACTTTACAACCTGATAGTACTGAGATAGGTTTATATAGAACGTATTCTGACTTATGTACTAAGGGAATTTTAATAACAAACACTACTTTACTATTTATAAAATAACACGATAGTTGTGCTAAGTCGGTTAACATATGGAAGTGTTATGTATGCAAATATGAGGGTGGTTGAATCCACTCCCAATAAAAGACGTGTTACTTGACACATATACTCAGTGTGTTTCCAGCTAACCGTTGTTTCACTTGCTATCCTTGATCGCATATCCATCAGTGGCGACGAGTATCCGCGAATAAAAAATAAAAATAAAATGTCTCATTTTGGAATTTTATCAAGTTTTGATCACAATCCATACGTGGCAAACTTACAAACAAAGGATTACTCAATGGTATATTGCGAACGACATCGACGATGCAAAGGATCCATCGAGTGTGAAAAGGCGGGCGATATTGCTGAGCGCACTCACAGACAGCACTTACAAACTATCAGCTGATTTGGCGTTCCCGAAGGAATTAACTCAAGTGCCGTATGAAGACATCTTGATACTCCTCGACAAGCACTTTACCCCAAAAAATGTGGTTTTGGGGAGCGGTACAAGTTTTACGCAGCTACTCAAGACGCGGATCCACTAAAAATATCACATGAATTGTATTGGATTTTGAAACAAACAAAGGCGTCTGTAATATTACTTTCGGTTTGTCAAAATCGATTCATTTGTGAGAAAAAGCTTAATAACCTGATTCGTTATGTATCAAGTAGGTTTGAACACTGTAACTTTGTGCAGCTTAAAAAAATTGATCAAAATAGATATAAGTATATTCAAAATATTTGTTCCAAAATAAATTTAGTTGTGGATACAATTGATAATAATAATAAATATATACCATGTAATACCGAAACTAAATGTAAAACAACAACAAATAAACAACACAACAACGACAATGGGCTCAAATGTACGTCACGACAAAAAAGAATAACAGAATACTTTTCCGTCAAAAAAGGGGAAAAAAGGGTAAATAGCATCACTGGTCCATTAGATAATGCCATCCGCAATTCAAATGAAACTTTTTTTCGTCTATAATTATATAAATATCATGCACCAAAATATAGCAGGGCTAATTAATAAAGCAGATATGCTGACTGTACAGTTAGCCGAATTTTCCAAGTTAGATAAGACAATTGATGTGTTGTGTGTTACTGAGCATAATATGGTACTAGGCAATGAAAACATGCTCACTTTACTGAATTGCAGATTGGGTGACAGTTTTTATAGAGAGAGAAGAAAAGGTGGAGCGTGTATTTTAGTAAGAAATATTCATGAATTCAAAGTTCTAAAAGAAGTAAAAAAGCTATCCAAAACTAATATTATTGAATGCTGTGGCATAGAACTCATGAAACATAATGTAACTGTCGTCTGTATGTATAGGGTGCCGAAAAATACCCATAAAAAGATTCATCTTTCTCTTTTTTTCGAAACTTTTGAAAATTTACTCTCGCTTATTACACTTGGGAAACCTAATAAAACAATAATAATTTGCGGGGATTACAATATAGATATTCTAAAAAATGATCAAGTTGCCAAGACATTTATGAATACAGTTTATGGATTTAACCTCAAAATACTAACTAAACAACCTACTCGCTTATCCAGCGGTACCTGTATAGACAATATATTTCATAATGCTCGTGGTAACAACGGAGAAGTAATAGAGACTGCACTATCGGACCACACTGCGCAAATATTAAAATGCAAAGTAAAAAAATCGTGTGCAATTCATTCGTGGAAAATTGAAATAAGAGACTTCTCTTCGGAATATATAGAAAAGTTTATTGAGTGTATTGCAAGCTTAAGCTTCAGTGAGGCTTATAAAATAAATGATCCAAATCTAGCATACGACAACTTTATAGACTTTTTTAAAGCTTTTTCGATCTATGTTTTCCTGTAAAAATTGTAACTAAGACTATTAATAAAAGGCAAAAATGGCTATCTAATGGCATAAAAACGTGCAGCAAAATAAAACGCATACTACTATGGCAATACCGTAAAACAAAAACAGAGGACAATAAAACAATATACATTTCATATACAGCTCGATATAAAAAAATTATAAGGCTAACAAAGTATGTACAAAATAATCATTACATTAAGACATCTAATAATAAAAGCAAAGCAACTTGGAAAATAATTAATGACAGCAAAGTTGATTTCCCTCAAGAACCACTAACGAAAATTATTTACGATAATAAAGAAATAGTAAAAACTAAAGACATCTGCAATGCATTCAATGACTTTTATACTGACCAAATTACTCCATGTTGCAGTAAACTGCCGCAACAAATAGACAGAGTGAATAATTCGATATTTTTAAGTCCAACTACACCAGAAGAGGTATCCAGAACGATTAAATCTCTCAAAAATACTAAAAGTACAGGAAACGATAACGTAACAACAAACATTATCAAAAAAGTCCATCATATTATTTGTCATCCACTATCATATATTGTAAACTTATGTTTTGAAAAAGGAGTCTTCCCAGATAAACTTAAAGTATCTATTATTAAGCCATTGTATAAGAAAGGGGAGAAGACTTCAATTAAAAATTATCGACCAGTGGCATTAATACCGGTATTCTCGAAAGTCATAGAAAAAATAATACACCACCGAATGTACAATTTTCTCGAAAGTAAGAATGTACTGGTTGATGAACAAAAAGGTTTTAGAAAAAATAAGTCAATTAATGCTGCTATTTATGATTTTCTTAATAAAATTATGTCAAGTGTAGATAAGACACTACCCATCTGTGCCCTTTATATGGACATGTCGAAAGCCTTCGATCATGTTGATCATGCTATTCTTATCGACAAACTAGAAAGATATGGAATACGCGGCAATGGTCTTGAGCTTATCACATCATATTTAAGCAACCGGCAACAATACACAGAAATAACAAATATAAATATTAAATCCAAGCGGGCAATCAAATATAGGTCAAAACTTAGAACGATGAAGTACGGTGTACCTCAGGGGAGCGTATTGGGTCCTCCACTATTTCTGGTGTACATAAATGATCTTCCAAAAAGTATCAATCACCCAACAGTATTATTTGCTGATGATTGTACAATAATGATAAAAAAAGATGATTCCTACAATTATGAACAAGAAATCAATGACACGCTAAAGCAAACAATAGATTGGCTACAGTTGAATAATTTAAAAATTAATTTGGAAAAGACGTGTATTATGCATTTTAGTCAGCGACAACGACAACAACTACCGGTTAATATTAGTCATAATGGGCAATCAGTTACAAAAACGGATACAACAAAGTTTTTAGGGTTAGTGATAGACAGTCAACTTACGTGGAAACCGCATATTGAAGAAATTTGTAAAAAACTTAACAGTTTTGCATTTGCTCTTTATAAGCTGTCCAAATTTGTGAACCGTGACGCTGTGCTTATTGCCTACCACAGCTACGTAGAGTCAGTTCTAAGATACGGAGTCATATTCTGGGGTAACTCGACAGACAAGAATTACGTTTTCATCGCACAAAAAAGATGCGTACGTGCTATATGTAATCTACAATCGAGGGACAGTTGTAAGCCTTATTTTGAATCCTTGAAGCTTCTAACATTGCCGTCATTATACATCTTTGAGGTGGCAGTGTTTGTTAAGATAAACCCACAACTTTTCAAAATAAGAACCCCAGCTGATCCACGGTTAAGAAAAAGGGATTCGAACATTCTTTGTGTTGATCGTAGTAAAACAGCCCTCCTACGTAAAAGTGTTTAACGAATGGCTCCAGTTATTTTCAGTAAAATTCCGCGACAGATAAAGAATCTTAATAATAATATGTTTAAAAAGAAACTGAAACAATTTTTAATTCACAAATGTTACTACTCCACAACTGAGTTTATGGAGGACACCACTGACATTTAGCTTATTACAATATTATATTTAGATTATTATTATTATTTTGACGTTGGTAATTTTGTGTTAGGTAGTATGGAATTGTGTGTTTTGTAAGTAATTGAATTATTAATTTTAAATGTGTCTGTTGTTTCGACACCACTAACTTTGTTATTATTTGTATGCTCTCGAGTAAAATGTAGCGAACTGACCACCTTATTATAACATCCTATTGTATTGAAACCTACATTTACGAATAAATATGATTTGATTTGATTTGGAAGAAACGTACTCTCAGTGGGCCGCAAGGTTCCGTGGGCTTACTACACATTGCGAATTCCTAAACGTGGAAGAGGCGCTTCGTGACCGGTTCGTCATGGGAATGCAACCGGGGCCGGAGAAAGACAAGCTGTTTGCACGTGACCTACAGGAGCTAACACTGGCAAAAGCTGTGGAACTGGCGGAGAGCGTGCGCAGTGCACGTAAGGGAGCAGCTGCATCATCGTCATTGGCGTCGTCGCAGACACAGCCGCCGAGCGAGTCAATGTTCAAGATCGCGCGTACTACAAGCGGAACCAGTGCAAAAGGACCGAGTGTTAAGGAAGTGTGTGCGGTGTGCGGATATAAAAACCATAAAACGTCGCAGTGTCGGTTTGCTAGTTATTCGTGTAAAAAGTGCAATGTAAAAGGCTATCTACGCCGAATGTGTAAAAAAATAAATTTTGTAGGTACCGGCGAGTCTAACGAGAGTGACGATGACGGTAAATTGAACAAAATTTTTTCACATAAAAGGGAACCTATGACGCTATACGTTTCAATACAGGGAGTTAGGGTAAAATTCGAAATCGATACCGGATCGGCGGTCACAGCGATTTCGGAAATCACGTACCGTAAATATTTTAAAAGTGTACCATTATCACTGACGAGCGACAAATTGTACACGTATACGGGACGAGAAATTCATTGTTTAGGAACCGTAAAATTGCCTATTACTTATTTGGATAAAACACAGGTAATAAGGGTACGTGTGATACGAGACGGTGGACCTCCAATTTTAGGTCGTGATTTTATATGTCTGTTCAAGTTGCAAATGTTGCAAGTAAATTTTTTTAGTCAAACAAATAACATCGTCGAACAGTTAAAATCACGTTATCCGAAAGTTTTCTCAGATGAGTTAGGAATGTTTACAAAATATCAAGTGAAGTTGCAATTAAAAGACGACGCGAAACCGGTTTTTTTTAAAGTGCGTCCGATTGCATTTGCGCTTAGAGATAAGGTAAACAGTGAACTCGATCGTTTGGTTCGTATAGGGGTCCTCAAACCGGTCCAGTATGCAAATTACGCGTTACCTATCGTGCCTATATTAAAGCGCGATGGTTCAATTAGACCGTGCGTTGATTACTCCGTCAGTGTGAATAAACAGTTGGTTGTAGAACAATACCCTTTACCAACTCAAAATATTATCTTTTAAGAAAGATGAAAGTTTCTTATCATTATTTTCTAAGTGTTGAATTGCGGAATTATACTTAATTGAGTCGTCCTCATCCATTGTGCCAATTACTTGTTTGAAAAAAGAACCGATACCAGCAAACCACGCAGATCTCTTATCTCTATCGGTAATAAGATGAGATATAGCACTGTAATCTTTCAGTATACTGTCAAGGCGAGATTTTAAAGGTTGTAGAAAATTATGTCATTTTGAAAAACTTAATTCATTCTGTTGGCAAAGAAATCTAGCAGTTCCTAAGGCGGACTTAATATTTTCTATATGAGGTTGTATATACCCAATGTCAATCGGGACTAATATATGGAGATAATTATTAGAGATTTTCAAAGTTCCCTCAGGGTCAAAATAGATTCCAGTACTTTCTTTACTGGGTTCTATAACATCGGCTGAGATAACGGAGATACACGCCGAGGCGATCCTGAAATAATATTCTAGGTTATAAAACTAATCTACTAGCTAAATACAACGATATAAAAAACTAATCGTTTGTTTCAGCAAGTTTAACTTCATCATAGTGATGTTTTACATTAATAAGGTAAGTGTGTTATTTCAGCCCAAGGAAAAAACGCCTGCCACGCAGTTCGCCCTTGTCGCCAAAAAAACTCCCACCGGGCGCGCTCTCATACCATAATTCTCGAACCGAAAACCCAAAACACCGAATCCCATAAACTGTTTCCTAAAATTTCCGTTTTCGAAGAATTTACGCGGAAAAATTTTCCCTCAAAGAAATACACTCTCCCAGACCTACGTCTCATCCTACAATTTCCCAAAACCCGACTTAAAATCAGATTACAATAAAACATTATCAATCCCTGACAGCCCGGATGAGAGTTTTGAACGCACCCCGCTGCCGCGTTTCGTTCAGGAAATCCGATCGTTCTCGAATCTTCTGAACCCAAAGGCTACCACCATTCACATAAGCAATTCCTTGAGGCACGCCAACGGAAGCGGGACAACGTCCTCGCAATCCCAAAACCAAACTCGAATCCTACCCGTGTGCTAGTCCAAAGAAATAATTAAGCCAATCTCAGCGGAGACGGGCGCGTTTCCGAACGAAAACGCCGTACGTCCAAATGACAGCTGCAGTCCGTCAAAACAAACAAAAAATACAGCTTCGGTGCACGGATATCAAGTGATTCTAAGTTATTTTGGTGAAATGAGAGTGTTTATGTGGAACTCACCGTCCCAGTGTGCGGTTCCAAAGTGGTTCCACCACCCAGCGGCAGTTTTAAAGCGAGGGAGCGATATAAAACGGGACGAGAACACGGCGGGAAGGAAGTAATTAATTTTCTTTTGACAAAAATTTTATCTACCACAAAAAAAAAGTGTTACAATATCCATGTCCATCTTCTGGATGCTCGTTTTTTGAATGGCTATTCAATATTTTCAAATTGTTTTCAAAAGAGAACTCCATTAACTTTTGCCCAATTCTTGTTCTTTTGCCTTTGCTGTACCGGCCTAGAATGATGTCTTCTCCCTTCCTTGGAGTTCCAACTTGGGCGTTAAAGTCACCCATTATTATGCAATTTTTATGGGTATGTTTTTTGATGGTAGTATTTAAGGACTTCTACTCGGAAGGACTCAATTTCAGAAATCGTGGATTGCTCTGGCGGAGAGTATATTTGAACCAAAGACCATTTTTCTTTATGGCAGGGGATCATTATATTTAAAACAGCAATTCTTTCCGAAATGCCAACTATTTCTTCTATAAAGCTCTTAAGCTCTTTCTTTATTAAGAACCCTACTCCGTGTCTTCCTGGTGTTTCTCCTTTGTAGTACATTAGTAATTGACTGTACTCTTCAATGGCCTCACCAGTTCTTCTTACTTCACTGAGGCCGATAATGTCCCATTTAATATGTTGGGTAGCATGTGTTAGTTCATGTAGGCTCTCTTCTAACCTCAATGAAAGTGTATTACACGTTGCTATGTGGTATACTTGTTTCAAATTATATTTTTCTTTCCCAACATTATTATTTATTGCAGGTGTGGAATAGTTTGGAGGGTAGTGGTCGCTTATCCCCACGGTGACCGGCCGTCTTGGGGTGCATATTTTGATTGTTTCGTTGGTTAGATACATTTCGTCAGTTTGTTTTCGTTTCCGGTTGTCGATGTCTATTGATAGTTTTTTGGTGTTGTTGGTAGCGATAGTGACGTAGATTTATCTCTCACCATGTAATCATGTTTTTCTTATTAATTTTCTTCGGTGCGGGTTTGGTTGCGTGGTTTGGCGATTCTATTGGCGAGTCACTGCGATCTCTTTTTCTTTTGTCCTTTTGGTATTTTTTAGACTCTTTATTGAACAATTTATCTCTTATGAGATAGCAAATTTTACCTTTTGCTCTCTTTTCCTTCAGTTGAGGCAAAAGTTGCCTTCTCTTTTCTAGAAATTCTATACTATAATCCTCTTTGACGTAAATATCTGACTTGATTTTCTTTTTGTTCTTAAGTATTTCTTTCTTTCTCCAATTTGTTGTAAAAGCTACTAGGATAGGACGTACTTTGTTTTCGCTCTTTTCGCCTATTCTATAGTCGTTTTTTATTTCGTGCGAGTTAATACGGATGTTCATCTCTTGTTCGAGCAGTTTTATAATAGATTTGATTTGGGAATCACTGCGATGTTCTTCTTTCACACCAAAGAAAATTACGTTATTTCGTCTTTTTTCTTCTTCCATATTTTTTATTTTATCCTGTAAGTTCTTTACGTCTGTTTTCAGGCTTTTATTTTCTTCTGTAAGTGTTATTAGTTTTTCATTAATAATTTCTATGATGTTTTGGTGACCGTTTCAGTTATTTCTTTCGTTTGTGCTGCCATCTGCATTTTCAGTTGTTCCAAGAATTTTTCCATTTGGTTTTCCATTTTATTTTATTTTTTTCCTATCTAAATTGGTTGGGAGTTAGTCTTCAAGTGACAGGTGAGTTTAGTGTGAAACGAAACGCAAAAGCTGTCAAGTTTCTTAACGAAATCTTTAGTTTCTTGTGTTGGCAGCACTACGTCTGTCGTAGATGTCGTTGTATTGTTTCACACCTGTCAACTTCTCAAGCTACCGGTCGAAGTCTTCAAACGTGGTTTTTTCACATAAAATCAGCTTCTTTTCAGAGATTTGAGACTGTATTTCGATGAATCTACACACAAAGAAGACACAGAGTTACACTGTTGCACAACGTGATTGTTATTTTCACTGATTTGAATTAAGTTTTAAGAGCGTTTTTACACAGCGGTTAATGTAAACAACACCGGAACCGGATCCACCACCAATAGTAATATCATTTAATTTTCTATAATCAATTACTATTCTCCACCTCTTTTGACCGGTGGAGTCATCCTTTTTGGGCACTATCCAAATAGGGGATGACCATGTGGATTTTAATGGTTTAATAATTTGCTGATCTAATATTTTGGTTATTTGGGACTTAACCTCTTCTTTGGGTATTTCTGGAAATCGATACGATTTTACATTAATTGGTTGTGAGGAATTAGTTTTTATTTCGTGTTGAATTACATCTGTACAGGTTAATTGGTCTCCTGGTAGATGAAATATAACCTTTATTGGAACAATAAAACACATATACAATTATTTAATTGTGTACGGAAATAGCTGCATTAGTGGAACTGTGTCGCAGCCATTAACACCCACATCCAGAAGGGAGACGCAACGTTCCAAAATAAATTAAAATTAAAATTCAATTAATAAAAATACATGTCAAAATAAAAATTAAAAATCAATTAATCAAAATAATAGTCAAAATTTTAAATTACAATGGTTAGTCAATTATCAAGAAATACATTAAATTACAAATTAACATTCAATTACCTGTTAAATAATAAAGTCAAAATTCTTAAAATTAAATTAATTGTGCAGAATTAAAATTAAAACAAAATTTCAAATCACTTACATGAGAGTACTGATGACAGATTTCACTAAGATAATGTAATTCTTCCTCATTTAAATGAGATGTTCGCAAGAGTTCGGATAATTTACGGGATCTTTCAAGGCTGTTAATTAATCTATTATGTTGTGTTATATTACATTGAGTAAGGTCAGTGGACTTAAATTAAGCATAAGGTTAGCATTTAAGTGAACTGGTTTTTCGGATACATTGACTATTGTCAAATTAATTCTGTTATTGTCTTTTACGTTAACAAGGCAATTTGATATAAGAAGGGAATCGGAAATATGTTGATCTAATATCATTCCCTCTTTCAATTCAGGGTTTTTCACTGAACACTCTATTACTGTTTCGGTACTAGGTTCAATGACATATGTTGGTTCATCGAAGGATAATTTAATATTATGATTATTTATTTCTAAGGAGTCGGTCTGATAATTAATGGGACACTTATGTTTTGAGAACAGGTCGCTACTTATTATACCATCATAAGGTAGGTTTATGTCTTCAAATATTTGAAAAGGATGGGTTATAGTTAAATTTTTATTGAACTGTAGTTGTAGTTTAAAACTTCCTACACTTTTCAAAGTTTTATTTTTTGTATCTATCCCTTTAATTGCAACGTCACTATCTGCTAATTGCAGAGTACTTGTTACACTTTTCTTTTTCAAGACGTAAAGTGTTGCTCCAGAATCTATCAAGAAGGTAAGTGGATTTTTATTTAGAAGGGTTTATAGTTTAATGAAAGGTAAGTATCTTTCTCGGGTATGGATTTCATATATTTTAAGTTCTTTTTTAGGTTTACAATTGGATTGTTGGTTCAAACCTTCCTTATGGGGCTGGTTACCCTGCGGCGTGGTCCTACTATAAGAAGAGTGCAGACCTTCCTTATGTGGCTGGTTACCCTGCGGCGTGATCCTACTATTAGAAGAGTTCAGATCTTCCTTATGGGGCTGATTACCCTGCGGCGTGATCCTACTATTAGAAGAGTTCAGATCTTCCTTATGGGGCTGGTTACCTTGCGGCGTGATCCTACTATTAAAAGAATTCAGACCTTTCTTATGGGGCTGGTTACCCTGCGGCTTGGTCCTACTTTTGGAAAGACCGTGAGTTTGGGGCTGGTTACCCTGTCCATTGGTCTTGATAAAAAGGGGTAGTATTGACTTCACTAAATGGGGTTTGCCCCGTGCGATACTTAAACGGGACATTATTTAGTTTAAATTGATAATATTGATGGATTCGTAAACTTCATCTCTGCCTTCTTCCTCATAATTATCAGTGAAGTTTACACGAGATCCTGGCTTAACGCCTGTTTGTCTATTATTAAAGGACGAAGGTTTAAACGGAGTAAATGGCTGAGGGCCATTTGAAAATCTTTTATTGTTGAAATCACGCAATTTGCAATACTCAAGAGTGTGTCCTGGCTTTTTACAGTATCTGCAGAACATAGAATCATTGTAAGAAGTATTGAGTTGACTGGAATTGTTACTTTTAATAAAAGTTTTTGCTTGAGATGTATTATTTGTATCATTTCTTTTATTAAAGGATTCAGTAATTTTCTGCCTGTTGAAGTTGCGATAAGAGAACTGCTGTATTTTCTCTTCTGATCTTCTTCGGATCGGTAGTATATGTGGCAGATGTAATGCGTCTCACAATGTCTCACCACCTTTCCCGATTCGAAGTCATCCGGGTACATTCGTGTACGGGACCGCCCACAGCAGACTTTATCTGGTCGGTCCAACGCATGGGTGACCTACCACGTGGTTTAGTGCCTTCCACTTTTCCTTGGACGACTAACCGCTCTATGGACTGACTGTCTCGCCTTGAAACGTGCCCGAAGAAAGTGAGTATTCGGGACTGTACTATTGCGGACAGACGCTGCTTGATGTGGAGTTCTCAGAGTATCGAGACATTTGTGCGAAACTCGGTCCACGACACTCCGAGCATTCTTCTCCAGCACCACATCTCCAGAGCGTCTATCTTTTTTCTTTCCACCACCCGCAACATCCACGTCTCTGCAGCGTACAGAAATATGGGTAAAATTAAAGTGCGCACGAGCCTGGTCTTCGTGGCTTTGGTGATGTCTCTGTTCCTCCATATTTTTTTCGTTTTGTCCATTGCGGTTCTTGTGATCGCCATACGCCTCTTTATCTCGTCAATGCAGCCACTGTTATTCGAGATTAAAGCTCCAAGATATACATAGGATTGGACTACGTCGCAGTTCGCGATCTGAGTAACTTCTGGCGAATTATTGTTAGCACGGTCCACAATCATCACCTTGGTCTTGCTGCGATTTATCTTTAATCCGAATTCAAGGCTCACTTGTTCCATTTTGCGTAGGAAATTTTCCATATGGCGAGCACTAGAAGCAAAAAGAGTGGTGTCATCTGCGTAGCGCAAATTCGCAATGTTGTAGCCACCAACCGCAAACCCATCTGTCCAATGTTCCAGAGTTATGCGCATTATAAGCTCTGTGTAGATATTAAATAAGAGCTGTGATATAATGCATCCTTGGCGGACACCTGCACTGGGGTGGAAGTTACTGGACAGGATGTCATCTGTTCGTACCGAGGCTGTGCTTTCTTCGTACAACCTCCTTAGAAGATGAACTAGGTGTTTCGGCGTGCCCATGTCAAGTAAAGTTTTCCACAAGATTGGCCATTTTACCGAGTCAAATGCTTTGGAGAAATCAACAAAGCAGATGTATGTTGGCTTGTTGAATTCGCGAGCTTTTTCAATAATCTGGCGAACAATAAGAATCTTTTCCCGTGTACCCTTTCCCTTCACAAATCCAGCCTGTTCTGGTGCGATTTATTTGGACAGATACCCCTTCAGCCGCTCATTAAGAATATGTAACAATATTTTGCTGGCATGGGATATCAGTGCAATAAGGCGATAGTTGTTACATTTCCTTGTAGAGCCTTTTTTATGTAGAGGGGTGAAGATTGTATGAGTCCATTTAGATGGCCAGGTTCCTGTCTGCCATACTCTGTTACAAATGGCATGGAAGATATAGACGCCACGTTCTCCTAAAGCCTTTATGGTTTCTATGGGAATTCGGTCTCTTCCCGTGGCTTTTTTTATTTTTAAGATGTTTTATGGCGGCCTTTACTTCAGACAGAAGAATATCCGGTTCCAGTTCCTCCCTGTTTACCTCTGTATTTGGGAAAATACGTGACTGTGGGTCCTGAAACAGTGATTGACAGTAGTTCTGCCACGCTTTAGAGATTTGGTCTAGTTCTGTTACAACTTCGCCTTTATCGCTCTCGATAGCCCAGGTTTTAGTAGGTAGAGTTCTTGTGATATGACGAATTTTGCGGTAAAGATTCTAGTAAAGATCTAGATTCATGTTTCCCTGCGTGTGCTTCGACTTCTTCACAAATTTTGCGAAGGTATGAGTTAAGATCTCGTCTGCAGTTAGTTTGAATTAGAGCAGATAGCTTGTTCAGCTCTCTAACGTCCGCTCCGCTTGCCTTTTTCTGCCTTCGATCCTCAATTAAAGCAAGAGTACTGTCTGTTATCCAGTGTTGCCGTTTATGTGTTTCAGTTGGTGGCTTTGATTTTGCGACTGCTTCCTGAATAAGATGTTTTGCTTGGTTCCATAACATCTCCGGTGTCGCGTCAGTGAGGTTTGCGTCGGTCCATTTTGACCAGTTCTGCTCAATTGCCGTAGTAAATTTTGCGGTGTCTCCGACTTCAATTCTCCTTTGCTTATTAAGGGTTCGAGCAGCTGCCAATTTTATTCTTAGTTTTACAGTAAGGAGTTCATGGTCCGATCCGCAATCGGCACCAGGCAATGTATGAGCATTGAGGATAGAGGTTCGCCAGCGTGATCTTACTAAGATATAGTCGATTTGATTACGGTAGGTGCCTCCTGGCGATGTCCAGGTGTACAATCTCCGTGGATGATGTTGAAAAAGACTATTTGTTATCACTAAGTTGTTTTCGTCTGCAAATTGCATCAATCACTCACCGCTATCGTTGCGTGTACCGAGTCCAAAATCTCCCACACTGTGGCTAAATTGCCGGGAATTGGCTCCTATCTTAGAGTTAAAATCACCCATAATCAAAAGTAACTCTCGGTTGGGAATTTTAGCGATGGTCTTTTCCAACTCCAAATAGAACCAAAACAAACTCCGTCTATGTTGTCTGGCTTCGCACAGCTAGTAGGGGCATAAACCGGTATAAGGTTCAAGTTTATAGGCGACGCCTTAAGCCTGATAGTAATTATACGGTCACTAACCGGCTCATATCCCAACACGCAATTCCTCAGATGTTTTGGAATCAGGAATGCCACTCCATTGCGGCTGTTGCTGTCGTTTCCAGAGAAGTAAATGGCATGGGTGTCGGTGAGTAAATGTCCGCTTTCTTTCCGGTGGGTTTCAGCCAATCCGCAGACGTTCAAACCACACCGAGTTAATTCTCGTTCAACGGTGTCGAGTTTCCCATTTTCCAGTAGCCCACGTACGTTCCACGTTACTATCTTCTGAATATTTCGTAGTCTAACGGGATTTCCAGTAGCATAGTTTCCATGGCAAGCCTGGTTGCCTGCTCTACCATGGCTGGAAGCCCATTTATCACCGCCCGCCCCGGACGCGGGTAGGCGCCGGTCGCCAAGCGGGTCGCAAGGCAATCGTGATTCCTTTGTCATAACTTGCATAACGATTTTCTTGGGAGAATAGTTGCAGTGGTTTCCCCTTGCCTTCTGCACCATGGTTTTTGAGGTAATTTGAGCCCCAAGGCAAATGAAGCCTCTTCCAACCGGTTGCCCAGTCAGGTGTTACCGGTTACAGGTTATACCGCCAATGCTCGGACGCCAGAGCCTCGTTCGTTATCTAGCAGGGAGCACCGCGACTGCCGGATCCGTCGCCGTCAGCTATTCATACGAACCACTGACGCGTGCAGGTGAGGTTGACAATTGGGGCCAGCAGGATGGTAGAGCCGTTCTCCCCCTTACTCCCCTCTCTCTCTTCGGATATCGCAGCATTAATGGCATCATTCAAAGTTTTGTAGTCTCTACATCTCACAATATTAGCGATTCTAGTGATTAAACGTAATATAAATGTATGGAGTGCGAGGTCTTCCATCGCGGCCCGGAAGTTCGGTCTTCCTTGTATTAGAAACAGTTACTTCTGTGAGAAGATTTGCAAACAGGTTTCTACTCTCAAAGAAAATTGGCTAACGGGCTCTTGATTTCCTTGCCTACAGTCTTGCAAGTCAGTGAGTAGATGAGCATAGTGTTTACGTTCACCAAAATGATTTTTCAAAAATTCTTTAAGCGATGGCCATGTTTCAAAATCTTTAATAGAGCACGCGGTCTCTGCCTTGCCTTCCAATTGACAAATTTAAAAACGACTTCTTCCTGTTGAGAAGACGCCAAGGATATTGCGCTATCACAGTTTCTTAGGAAAGCTGTTAATTTGTCTCTATTGCCATTAAATGGTTTAATGAATTTTAGCACAACATTTAATGGGATTTCCTCATCTCCTTTAATGTCTTTTTCGGATTTCGACATATTTAACTCTAATATTATACAGAAAAAATGGCACCACGTGACCTCACCATAGAGGGCTGATGTATATCATACGTAAGTGCCTTGAAACTATTATATTCCAGGATAGCGCATAAATATCTTATGATTTGAAGTAGGCTATGGAAAGTCATCTTGTATTAGTAATTAAATGACATATTTCAAGAGAATACTCAACAAGGAATATGAGCCTACGAATTGTGCAAATGATATTAATAGTGTCCTTAATTCTATTGGATATTTTAAACATGCCCAAGAAAACAATTCCATACTTAGTAAGTTCTGGATGTTAGCTAATGTAAGTTTTTACAATTTGATGGGACTTTCCTATTATAAATAATTATAAAATTGATTAATGAAGGCACCAAATCTCAATTCAAATTTAAAGTTTCCAGGTCAACATTACAAAGTCCATTTCAGTATAGTAAAACTCATTGAAATAATATAAATAAAATGATCTGGCTATAACCCATTTAAAAAAAATTGTCACCTACTGTGTTCTTATATTTGGCAGTCGCATATAACCAGACATAATTTTAATATATATTCAATTTGCACGGCAAAGACTCGTATGACACTAGCTAGATTATCTATTTTAGTGATCTTTATTTTCGTAGCATTAATGTTGCATTCATAGGCAAAATAACAGTGAACGGTCTCATGTCAGATGCTAGCCGCCAGTTTAAAATAAGAACTTGCGCGGTAAAGTTTTTGTAAAAACCATCGGAAGAGTCCGTTTATGATGTGGGCCTCTGTGGTCTGTCTTGTGTATTTAATTTTCAAATACTTTTCGCTCCTATTTAAGTTTGCCCCTAAGCTATCGATGACAGTGGGCGTGGCTTAGAACCTCAGATGGCGATTGTCAAATGTTCCACTTCAGACCCTTAAACATCAGAAGCTGGTTACTGACGATGTAAATAACGCAATCTCAAAAGTAGTTCACTGGTTCAATGTTAACAATTTACTTATTAATGAATAAAAAAACCAAATGCATTAAGTTTACCCTACATCACGTTAGGCAGGTGAAAACTGATGTGTTGATAAAGGGCGAAGAATTGAATTTTGAAAATGGCCTAACTTGGGATGCTAAGCTTCATTGGGGCCCACATAAATTATTGTCAAAAAAGCTAAGCTCCGCAGCATATGCTGTTAGAAAAAATCGTAATTTAACGGACATAGAGACAGCCCGTTTACTATACTTTAGCTATTTTTATAGTGTAATGTCGTACGGTATTCTGTTGTGGGGAAATGCCGCCGACATTCAGACTATCTTTGTTTTGCAGAAAAGAGCTGTTCGATCAATTTATAAAATTAAGCCCGAGATACTCGAGACAAGAGCAGTGGTGGCCCAGTGGTATCGACCGCGACTTACGAGTTGTAGGTCGTTGGTTCGAGCCCAGGCAGGCGCTTTACTTTGTGTAAATTATTTCATTACCACTGCTCTCAAAACGGTGAAGGAAAACATCGTGAGGAAACCGGTATGTCCTAGAACAAAAAATTCGAAGACATGTGACATCTACCAACCCGCACTGGGCCCGCGTGGTGGATTACGGCCCATTCCCTCTCACAGAGAGGAGGCCTGTGTCCCAGCAGTGGGAACATTAATAGGCTGATGATGTGTGATGTGATGTGTGATGAAGCCCGAGACACTCTCTCAGAGAGAAATTTAAGTAAATTAATGTAATGACTGTGCCTTCTCGAAGAATATAAGAATATACATATTTTTAGTAAAAACAGCGATAGACATAATTATCTTACTAGAAATAGGGACCAATTAATTCAACCAGGTTTCAGGCTGGCTAAAGTAGCGTCATCTTTTATGGGGTACTGTATAAAATGTTACAATAGAATACCGCCCCACATTCTAGAACTGAATAAGACGAAATTCAAAAATTGTATAAAACGCACACTATGCAAGCAGGCATATTATAGGTTTGGGGATTACATCGCTGATAAAAATGCTTGGCTCAACGCTAGTCCTGCTCCACAGCCATTAGGGCACAAAAACAAGTGATAAGCAGAAAAGTTCTGAAGTATTGTTGGACCTACTGAAGACTGTGTGAATATATTTGTGTTGTATAAACTCAATTTATTTTATTATTATATAACTGCACAGCACAAATGTGAGTACTATGTACCAACTGTAAATCTACCATTTACTGTACCTTTATGTCGTTTGTTGACTAGTGTGCCCTGGCAGTTAATAGTGTGTCATGTTCTCACTAATGTCTCTCTGATGGTGGCACATGTGTTGCATCATTCGGTTCCCTTCATGATGGTTGATCTGAGTGGTGCCGATCTATGTGTCAGTTCGAAGAACGGGCGCCGTCAGTTGGGATTGGTCATAAAGTCGTGATATCCATAACATAAATATTAATAGGAACAAACACAAATTTGTAGTATCTACAAGCACAAAGTATATAAACGGCGGCGCGCTTTCTATTTTGTGCTACAAGGCTCAAGATAAAAAACTTTTTAACAAAAGAATAAAAACTTTCAAAACAAAACACTACAAAGCGAAAAATTACTTACTTTTCCGAAGTCGGTGTCGAAAAACGGAAAACAATAGGTACCAAAGACACCGACTTCGGAAAATAAAGTTATTTTTCGCTCATCAAAATCATTTGTAGCCAAAGTAAATCTTATGACGATTTCAATAAGCCGAAACACGACTAGGATCCATTATTTTATTTCGGAGTTCCAGTTCCAACTTCCGGCTTCATCATCAGATCAGTTCGATGTTACCATTGTCATCAGTATCATTTATTTATAAGTAGGTATTTGCTTCATCATTAAATACCTGTTCAAAGATACCCCACTTGACATTGATGGCCGTTTTTTTATCATTTAGCAATATAGCGTCTGGTGGTCGCTGTGGTGAACTTTGAAATCATCAAAATCGGCCCATGCGTTTGGTCTCTAGAACGCCACATGAACAAATATAGATACCTAAACAGATTGATAAATACATTACCCTCCTTCGGCAGTCGGTTAAAAACGCAAGGGTTTCTTTTCTATCTAAGTCGTTCGCCGGCTCTCGCACAGTTGTGCAACTACAGTGGGTGGCTGCATATAATTAATGTTGTTATGGCATGATAATGTGACTGCTGTCACCTCTGCGTGTTTACAAGATCAATAGTTGAACCAGTTCAAATGTTGTCGGGCGCAGCAATGTTATACACAGTAGTTTAATGCCTTTGTTAGCATAAGGACAGATTCACTTTACGCTAGATTCACATAAGGTCAGATTCGCTTAAAGACAGAATATTTACAGACCACAACATAAAGTTCCTATATTTTTTATTTGCTTTACGCATGGTATAATAATACATGGTATTCTCTTGCCGCGACAGCTGGGTCAAGTGATTGGCTTAAGACTATTTTAGTGGGGTTTCTCAAACTTTTTTAGTGAAGAAAAAGATTAAAATAATACAACAGGTACTCAATTTTAATAATTTTTAACAAATCGCACAGTCGCGGTATCAGTCAACGCAGTTGCAGGGGGCGCAGCCACGGTAGCAGCCGACGCAGTCACAGCGGGCGCAGTCAAGGACGCAGCGGGCGCAGTCGAGAACGCAGCGGGCGCAGTCGAGGACGCAGCGGGTGCAGTCGAGGACGCAGCGGGCGCAGTCGAGGACGCAGCGGGCGCAGTCGCGGACGCAGCGGGCGCAGTCGAGGACGCAGCGGGCGCAGTCGAGGACGCAGCGGGCGCAGTCGAGGACGCAGCGGGCGCAGTCGAGGACGCAGCGGGCGCAGTCGAGGACGCAGCGGGCGCAGTCGAGGACGCAGCGGGCGCAGTCGAGGACGCAGTGGGCGCAGTCGAGGTCGCAGCCGGCGCAGTCGCAGGCGTCGCAGCTGGGGCAGTCGCAGCCAAGGCAGTCGCAGTCGCAGCCGGTGCAGTCGGCAGCGCGGTGAGTCGAAACCATTTAATTCTGTCTCTGCGCAGGGCGACAAAATTTCAGTCTCACAACTTTATCAAGCATTGCAGACCACAAACAATAAAAATAACAGCTTAGATAAATTGTCAAATCAAAACACCACACCTGAAATTGACCCGGATCGTAAACAACAAACGATTGATATATGGTTACATAAAGTAAACGAATGTGCTTTAATATATAATTGGTCTGACAAACAAACTGCTCATTTTGCTCTCCAAAAACTAAAAGGGACTGCTCAAAAATGGTATGAGGGTTTACCAAACGTTTTATTTAATTGGAACGAATGGCAGGTGAAACCGAAGCTAGCTTTCCCTAGTAATGAAAATTATGGTAGCTTACTCTATACAATGTTGTCAAAACGTGCTAAATGCAATGATTCCCTAGAAGAATATTTTATGAAAAAGTAGTATTACTTAACTTATTAAGGTGTGATATCGAAGGCAAGTGCGCGGTAGATTGCATTGTTCACAGGATTGACGACCGCAGTGTAAGATTAGGTGCTGAAGCCGCTCATTTTGATACACCGGATCAGCTTTTACCATATTTAAAGGCGGTTAAGTCAGATGTTCATATAAATGAGAAAAAGAAATCTAGAATATTTAACAATAGGACTGCCAATACAGATACAGGGGACAATAAAACTCGAACAATAAAATATTTTAAGTGTTCGCAAGAAGGACACTATAAGTCAGAATGTCTTAAACCCCTGGTGAAGTGTACACGTTGTTCCAAGTTAGGTCATACCGCTGAAAGATGTAATTCGTCGATACAGCCCGTAACGTCCACTTCAAGGAATGGCAAACCAACGAATTCCGTAATGAGCGTAGTTAGTTCAAGTAGCGATTCTGTTAAGTATTAAAAATGTGGTTTCATCAACAATAATCCTATTAACTGCTTTGTTGATTTCGGTAGCGCTGTTACTATGATGAGCGTGGCTTGTGCTAAGGAAGTGTTCACTGATTGGGCCCCTAATCAGCATTTACCTTTGCTCAAGAGCTTTGGTGAAGCCATAGTGCATTGTGCATGCAGTTTACCTTTGGGAAACTGCACCGCAGCTGTTGCCATTGATGGGGTGGGTGCGACCGTTCAAATTCTTGTCGTACCAAATGAGGTAATGCGAATACCATTTATTGTAGGTCAGACTTTTTCCGAACAATCTCATGTAATAGTGGAAAAAGATCGACTTACGGTTTTATAGTAACGGAAGTGGAGCAGTTTCCAATAAGGTTAAACTTTTCTGTGCGATAGATACTACGGTAGACGGATTGACTGTTGTATACGTTTATTCAGAACCATTGTATAATGGGGATGTCTACATCTCCGGAAATAATCGCTATCAATTGGATCGCGAACACTATTTGGTCCAAGGTCTCCCGACACGAGAAGAACAAAATGTTAGTTCTAGGAAGATCGCATCGGCGTATATGGATGATATAATTGTGCCTTCGGTAACGCTTGACGAGGGTTTTGAACGCTTAGAAAAAGTATTAGGGTTGATCAAGCAAGCCAACTTAACACTAAAACTGTCGAAGTGTTGTTTCTTTAAGAAAACTGTAGATTATTTAGGTTTTGAGTTAAGTGCAGAAGGCATTAGACCGGGAATGCGTAAAATTGAATTGGTTAGAGATTTTCCCCAACCTGTAAACCAGCATATGGTCAGGCAATTTATAGGGTTATATATTTTCTTCCGTCGTTTTGTCAGGAATTTTGTCTTGATAGCTAAACCGCTTACAATTCTTTTAAAGAAAGCCGCCGTGTGGGTTTGGGGTCCGGAACAAAGTAAAGCCTTTTGTGACCTAAAAAATAAACTAACAAAAAAGCCCATATTAGCGTTATATGACCCTAATGCGTTAACAGAATTGCATACCGACGCGTGCAAACTAGGTGTTGCCGGAATTCTTATGCAGCGCGACGATAAAAAATTATTGAGACCGGTTGCATATTTTAGTCGCCAGACAACATCCGAAGAACAGCATATGACTGTAACAGTAAATTATAACAAAAAAAAGAAAAACTGCTGATGATGAGTGATGGTGATGATGATAAGTGGGTTGTCCCTAAAGGCGTACGGTGGCAGATACTCAAGCAGTGTCATGATGACTTGGGCCATTTTGCATTTTTGAAGACTTTGAGTAAGATCAGGAAAACTTATTGGTTTGCTAAAATGAGAAAATTTGTGAAGAAGTATGTACAATCGTGTCTTGAATGTTCGTACTCAAAGTCTTCATTAAAGAAAATACCACCATAACATGCTATACCGAAAGATGAAAAACCATTGTGTACTGTTCACATAGATCACGTTGGCCCTTTCGTGAAAAGTACAAAGGAGAATACACACTTGCTAGTCATTGTTGATGCATACACGAAGTTTACTGTCTTAAAATCAGTTCGCAGTACTAAGTCCTCAATAGTAGTCGAGAAAATGCAAGATTATTTTAGTTTATTTGGACTGCCAAAAAGAATAATATCCGACCGTGGCTCTTGTTTCACAAGTAGTAAATTTACCGGTTTCCTAGAAAAACTAGGCATCAAGCACGTATTAAATGCGGTAGCAACCCCGCGCGCCAACGGTTAAGTCGAACGGTACAACCGGACTTTACTAGAAGCGCTAACCGCTAAGTGTGTGGGTTTGGACGAAAGAAAATGGGACGTACAAGTGCCCGAGATTCAGCTAGGCCTAAATAACACAATTAATAAAGGCATAGGTAAAACACCAGCTCAAGTTCTTTTCGGATTTAGTTTAACTGGAATAACGGAAGGTAGGGTTAAAGCTTCTATTGATAATGGTAATCCATATTCAGAGGTTAAGATTACACAAATACGAGAAAAGGTTAATGAATATATCGCCACTTATCCAGAGAAGCAAAAAGCGTATTATGACAAAAGGTCTGCTAAACCGGTTAGTCAGTGTTGAGCGTGAAGTTGCTGCTACGGGGCAGAGTAGAAAACTAGTTCCCAAATATCGCGGTCCATACAAGGTAGTTGAGGTTTTAGGTAATGACAGGTATCGAATTGAAGACACTCCGATCACCCGCAAGAGAAATCGGAAGTATTCAACCGTCGCGTCGTTGCCGTCGATAAAATGAAAGCCTGGGTCCATTTCAATGGAGACTATTCAAGTTCTTCCTCGGGCAATGATGAGGACGATTTGACTGATTAAATTATGACTGTGTATATCAATGTTGTTGGCGCGGTTGTGAAATGAGAATATTATGAAATTTTAGTTGTTATTATTTTAAACAGATTGTTCGGGGCAGAGGCAGATGTTGGTATCTTGTCTAGTGGTTTCAAGGTAAGAGACTTGTACTACTAGTAAAGTATTTGGTAGGTATATACGGTTGTATGTACTTAGCTGTTTGGGGAAGAGACAGATGATTACTATTAATATTATTACTATTCCATATATTCATTTTATTTACATATTTTTACATTTTTAAATATTATTCTATATAAAATAAAATAAAAATACATTTAAAAATACAAAAATAGTAGCCCACCGGTATCGGGAACAGGGTCCAAGCTACCGGTGGTCAGGGCTCCTGAGAGAGGAACCTCTTGACTATACGCGCCGTGTCCAGAAGTACCGCCTTCTGGATCAAGCTCTTGATCCAGCTGCCCAACGAGAGCCTCCTCAGATGTTCGTCGAGGCTCTTGGCTATTATACCATTGGCCGTCACGACTATCGGCACAATGACTGCTGAATTCACATCCCACATGTCGACAACCTCGCGAGCTAGATCAATATACTTGCTTTTCTTATCTCTCTCAACCTTCACGAGGTTCTCGTCATGGGGGACCGCTATATCAACAATCATTGCGCGATGCTCTAGTCGGTCTATCACCACTATGTCAGGCTTATTGGCAACAATAGTCCTGTCAGTGATGATAGACCGATCCCAATACAACGTGACATTGCCATTTTCGAGAACTGGGTCGGGCACATACCTATAGTAAGGCACTTCCGATTCCACAAGATTGTACTTAAGAGCAAGTTGCTGATGGATAATCCTGGCTACAAGGTTGTCTATGCAAATAGTCTCCGTTAGCCAGACTAGAACAACCGGATATAATGTGACGGATAGATTCACCCGGCCGGTGACATGCCCGACAGATGTCAACTCTGCCATCCTTCACAATGTATTTCCGGTATAATTTGGTATAACTTCGTCCATAATCGCAAAGACAAAACCTTCGGTTTCCCCGAAAAGGTCACCAAATCGCAGCCAGGCCACGGACGCTAAAAGATTTACATCGGACCCCAAGTAGGACCCGGTAGAAGCGTCCGTGAAGCTCCTTGCTCTGCCATACCTCCCTGCGGTTTTTAGTATCTAATACTATAGGTTTGCGCCAGTTCTCGTTAGCCAAGGAAAGCGTGGTAAGGCCCTTGTCCACCGCTACCACATCTCGATGCATACCCACGTCGGCGGCCTGGAAGTATTCCCTAAGACTGCATACCTCGCGGTTGTGCAGGGTCTTAGCATTTAAAAAGCCTCGACCCCCCCACTTCCGCGGGATCTCATGACCGATGACCGTGGGTGATGCATACGATTTGCGGTAAGCAGCGTGCGGACTCTCCTATCCAGGGCGTCAAGTTCTGTCTGAGTCCATTTGAGTATGCCGAAAGAATATTACTATAATTATTATGATTACTCAACCCTTGAATATGTTGTTTTTTCTTGGTGGTTTCAAGGTAAGAGACTTGTACCACCACTAGTAAAGTATTTTTAGTTGTATGTACTTAGCTGGTAGTGGTTGTGGTAGAGACAGATGGACTCTACCCTTGAACTCGTTGTTTTGTGTATACAGTTGGATATACTTAGCTGTTCGTATTATTTGGGCAAGAGACAGATGGACTCGACCCCTGAATACATAAAAGTAAAGTAATTAGTATATAACATACAGTGCTATATTCTTAGCTCGTTGTCAATTACTTATAGTAAGTATTGTCAATATACAATTGTTATTTTATTTTATTTGGTATAAATAAGTAACTAAATTATCATTACGCGAGGACGCGTAAGTTATGCGGATGGCCGAGTGTTAGAGTTTAGTTATTTTATTAAGATATATGGTTTGTTATTGAGTTGTTGTTAATCTACTTGTGAGGGTATGACGACAGTCATTTGACGTTAGAAATGACTGTCGTTTTATATCACTAGATGGCGTTAGTAAGATATGCTTAACCTACTTGTTTTGTTAAATATTTATTTTACATTTACAGCAACGCATTAATTGTTCCTTTCATTTTTGTGTTAGAGCTTAATGGTTATAATAAGATTGGTGATTTCTGGTTCACATCATCAGCCTATTAATGTTCCCACTGCTGGGACACAGGCCTCCTCTGTGAGAGGGAATGGGCCGTTATCCACCACGCAGGCCCAGTGCGGGTTGGTGGATGTCACATATTTTCGAATGTTTGGTTCTAGGACATGCCGGTTTCCTCACGATGTTTTCCTTCACCGTTTTGAGAGCAGTGGTAATGAAATAATTTACACAAAGTAAAGCGCCTGCCTGGGCTCGAACCCACGACCTACAAATTGTAAGTCCCAGCCGATACCACTGGGCCACCACTGCTCTTAATTCTGATTCTGATGAAGATTTCTGGTTAGTTAGTTATTAATCTGTTTGTGATTGCACTGCGGATGTGACGACGGTCAGTTTGACGTTAGGAGTGGCCGTTTATTTTAGGCCGTTAATTGCAGATGGCGCTAGTTAGATTTGTTGATAATCCATTTGTTTTGTTAAATTCCTGCGTTATGGCGTAACATTAAATCAAATGTTTTGGAGTATTTAATGATTGTTAGAACTGTTTTGATTTGATTAACATGACATGTCTTAAATAAATTGTTTACTGTTTCCGACGAGTTGGCTCGCTACATTTACTTCCTGCTCAATGTTTTCGGGTGTAACGCGCTATCTCGAAGCGGCGATCGGTTACGAACCGTATTACGAGCAAGTCTTGAAAAATAAACCTGATAAGTGAGAACCAGCGAGTTTTATTGGAGTAGTTCCTGCAGTTCTTCAATACATATTTGATACTTTTTGTTTTCTTTTACTTTGCTTCTTTTTTAATTGATTGTATATTACGGTTTTATTTAGTTTCCTCACGCGTAGATAGAATGAGATGAGAATGATGAGATGGATGTGCGAAGTAACGAGAATGGATGAAGTGAGAAACTGGCGCCACTTTCAAACTTCCTCTAATATACTCAATATTAGAGGAAGTTTGAAAGTTTGAAAAGTTGAAAGGAACAGATTGTCCTCCAGTTTATACCATTTATTTATAAGTAGGTAATTGCTTGATCATTAAATATCCATTCAAAGATACTTCACTTGTCATTGATGGCCGTTTTAGGGTTCCGTACCCGAAGGGTAAAAACGGGACCCTATTACTAAGACTCCACTGTCCGTCTGTCTGTCTCTCTGTCTGAACATTGTCACTGTGTTTAAGGTGAGTCTATAAAATTTCATTCAGCCAGTCTTTGTCTACAGCGGCCTAACTATTTAGGTCAATCGGTTTAGGCATTTCTAGATTGGCCACTGCAGTGAAAGTGTGATGGGGCAGGGTGTGCATTAAACTACTATGTATAACATTGCTGCGCCCGACAACATTTGAACTGGTTCAACTATTGATCTTGTAAACACGCAGAGGTGACAGCAGTCACATTATCATGCCATAACAACATAAATGATATTCAGCGACTCACTGTAGTTGCACAGCTGTGCGAGACCCAGGGATCCGTGACGACTTAGGTAGAAAAGAAACCCTTACGTTTTTAACCGACTGCAAAAAAATCACGTTTGTTGTATGGGAGCCCCACTTAAATATTTATTTTATTATGTTTTCAGTATTTGTTGTTACAGCGGCAACAGAAATACATCATCTGTGAAAATTTCAACTGTAGCTATCACGGTTCATGAGATATAGCCTGGTGACATACGGGTCCCGTTTTTACCCTTTGGATACGGAACTCTAAAAACATTAAAAATTATGGTTATTCGATTTTTTTGTTAACATCCAAGCGTTGCACTTTTATACTTATTCTGACAAGCGGCAAATATTAACTGTAGTTAGTATATCATCATTGTATTTGTTAATATAATTATATTGTATTGTATTGTTTTATTCATTTACTCAGTTTAATTAAACTGAGTAAATGAATAAAACAATACAGTTTATGTGTAAGTATAGGTGTTTTTTGCAGGTAGGTAAGAATACTGTAGTGTAGTAGAAATAAATGAAATTCTTTCAATTAATGAGAGGCTAAAAGACTAGTATCCAAGTAAAAAAAAGCTTGGCTGTTACCTACCTTTACCTAGCGATTTTGACGTGTACCTTTTGATACACGTCAAAATCGCTTCGTGTATATAAATATAGGTTTTCCAAAGAGTATATTTTACATTTCATGCTGAAATAACTAGGTAAAGTAAATACTAATACGATATTGCCCTTTTACTTCCACGAAATTGAATAATATTACCTATTAAACACATCATTGAAAGTTACCCAGACATAACGTACAAAATTTCATGACTATCTATTACTGTCTGTACTGTCTATATTGAATATATCAGAGTCAGTCGGTAGACAGCAAAGCGAATGCGCGCGCATTACTTGGTTACTACTACTCGGCGACGAATTGGTGACTCACTGAACTTACAATCACCCAACTGCGTTTCTCAAACTTTCCAACATGTTTAGAACTACTCAATGTCGAGCAAATTGACACTAGTTGACAGTTTTTCATACATTTTGGTATTCCGTAAGAAAAAAACACGAAGCGTCGAAAACGCTCGCAGCCACGCTTACAGCCTCGTTTTTATCTGTCAAATCCAAAAGCCACTATTTTTGCGCATTATTCTTCTTGGATTTTAATCTTACTAATTTTGTAAATGTTTATGTGAAAGTTTGGATGTATAGATGTGTGTGTGGATGTATGTTTGTTGCTCAATTATTCCCGGGCGGGTCTGGATGTAATTTTGCATAAAGATAGGTTACAGTCTGCAATAGCACATAGGCACATTCGATTTAATGTACCCTTGGGATAAGAAATATTATTTCAGCATAGTAATTTGAAGAGCGTAGCATTAGTACTTCGAATAGCCTTTTTTTATTAGGCAATAATATTGTAGGTGTGTGGGCCACCTTACTAGAGAAATTATTAATTCACCATATAAACTTCCACCCCCTTAAGGAAGATTTCCATGATAAAAATTATCCTATGAAGGAAATAGGATAGTTACCTACGGTCTCAAACTGTTTCCACAACAAATTTCATCTAAATCAGTTCAGCGGTTTAAGCGTGAAAAAGTAACAGAGAGAGTTACTTACGCATTTATTAAATTAGTATGGATTGCAAAGGTTAATTACTAGCTTCTATATTTAAAATTATATGTCATAAATACATTTGAGGTCACATTTTTATTGGTCCAGCTACATCATCATATCAGCCCAAAGACATCCTGTGCTGGATATAATAGGCCTCCCCCAAGCGTCACCACATTGACCACTCCCGTGCATCTGGCATCTAGCGGAACCCCGCAACCTTCACAACCTGCCTTCCAGCTACATACTGAATCTTAATTGGCCAAATTCTTATTTATTTATCAAACATGTGCATTAAGACTGCAAAACGGATTAATATATTTGTTATGGAAAATAATTAGACATAAAATACATATTGATTAATAAAAAAAACTCAAAATGACAAAACTCAAGATTAATTTATTACTACACGATTACAAAAGAACTATTTTCCAGTAATAGAATTTTATTCTATAATATATACCCTTATTTATTTATTTATTTATTTATTTATGTACACACAAAAACACTTTACAGAGAAAATAAATAATACAGATTGAAGAGCACAAAGGTACCTACTGCTTATTCCATTTAGAAATTTCTTCCAGCAGACCTGCGACAGGAAAGTTGGATGATAAACGAAGACACAGTGTGTAGAAAGAACAAGGAAGCTTAAAATAGACAAAAATAACTTAACTAATCATATATAAATTACACATATACCATAACTTAATAAATATAGAAAAATAAAAATACATACATATACTTAATACATATATAAAATTACAAGGTGGTGGAGAGGTAATGTTCTTTGACTTGTTTCTTGAATATAGATACATTTTGGGAGTCCCGGATTTTAGGTGGAAGTGAGTTCCACAATCGTACTGCATGAACAGAGAAGGAGTGGGAATAGAAATGGGTTTTATGGGATGGGAAATTGAGATGTAGTTTAAGGCGGGATCTGCACAGAGCATCAGCAGGGCGAGTAAAAGAAAAACGATCGCGCAGGTAGCCTGGGTATGCAGGGTTAAAAAGGATGTTGTACAGGAGACATAATATTCGAGTGTTCCTGCGAAGACGGATAGGGAGCCACTTGAGATATTTGCGGAACTGAGAGACATGATCGTATTTTCTCAGACCAAAGACAAAACGAATGCACAGATTTTGCAAGCGCTCAAGCTTATTTAATAATAGCTCCTCAGTGGCATCCAGGTAGCAGGCATCGGCGTAATCTATGATCGGCTGAATTAAAGTTTGAGCTAAATAAATTTTAGTTTTGAAGGGTAGGAAACTTTGAAGAGTTTTTAAAGAGTGAAGAAAAATGCACCTTACGACTAACTTCGTATACTTGCGCTCGCCAAGAAAGGTTGCTGTCAATTAAGACACCGAGATTCTTAGTCGTTTCTGTGTAAGCAATTGTCGAGCTGTTAAGGGACAATGGCGTCAAAGTAGAAATGTCAAGCGCAGCGCGATAACATCGACTACCTATAATCATGGCCTGGGATTTGGAAGGATTAATCTGTAAGCCATAAGACTTAGCCCATTCACTAATTCTCTCCAGGTCACGATTCATGTCATCGATTGCTACGTCTACGTCCGCAAGCAAGAAATGTCGATAGAGCTGCAAATCGTCTGCATAAAGATGGAAGATGGAAGTGATAACCTTGGTAACAGTGTTTATGAAAATAGAGAAAAGGAGAGGAGAGAGAACGCCACCCTGAGGTACACCAGCAGTGAGATCACACCAATCAGAGAATATCTCATCAAGGCGAACACACTGAGAGCGACCCCGAAGATATGAGTCAAACCAGGCTAACGCAGAGGACGAGAAGTTAATAGATTGTAATACCCCAAGTAGAATATCAAAATCCACCGAATTGAATGCACAACTGAAGTCAAGTAGGACTAATGCGGTTAGAGATTTATTATCCATAGCCCAACGGATGTTGTCAGTGACCTTCAGAAGTGCAGTCACAGTACTATGACCTCTACGGAAGCCAGATTGGAAAGGACAGATAAGATCATGAGACGAAAGGAATCTAGAAATATGACCATGGACGACGTGCTCGAGAACTTTAGAGAGGAATGGTAGTATGGAAATGGGCCTGAAGTGAGATAGAGAAGAAGGATTGGTTATTTTGGGAAGTGGTATTATGTGTGCCTGTTTCAGGCTGAAGGAAATGTGCCAGAGAATAAAGAATAATTGACAATATGAGTGAGAATAGGAAGGAGTTGTGGGAGAATAGGTATTATCATTCTCGAACACAGACTATCATGGCCAACAGCAGAAGAGGAAATAGCAAGAAGAGATTTTTTGACATCGTCATCAGACACAGAATTTAAATTAAATGGTGGGCAAATCGGCAACGGCAATTCAGAGAGTTCAGTCAAAGTGGATGTCTTCACACTAGGATCCAGAGACACAGGTGGAAGCGAAAAGTGCCTATTAAGAGCCGACAAGTCGACATCTTTACAGGCACTAGTGGGAGCTTTGCCGATACCGACAGACTTGAGAAATCTCCAGACGTCAGAGGACTTGCGATTGACTAGAGATTCGTGGAAATAGCGTCTCTTAGCATCTCGACACAGACGATTGCAGTGATTACGTTGATTTTTGAAACTAGCAAGATTCTGATCCGTGGGTTTACGCCTGTACCTGCCCTTCGCCTTATCCTTACGAGCAATAGCGTCTTTAATTTGAGGAGTGATCCACGGAGCAGGACTATGTTTAATTTTAATTCGCCGACGCGGTGCATGCTTGTCATAAAGTGTCAACAGTTTGGCATTGAAGCAATTGACTTTTTCATCGACGCAGTCACTATCGAAGACGAGAGACCAGTCGATATCATCGGCGTCACACTTCAACGCTACCAAATCCATACCATTATAATTGCGTAAATAACAGAGATGGGGTTTGTGTTTAGGAGGCCGGATACGATAAGAAAGATAGATAAGGTCATGGTAAGAAAAGGTTGCAATGAGCTGCCCAAATTCAGCAACATTGTGAGGCAAAGAAACAACCATTAGGTCAAGAAGAGAAGGCGTGCAGTTTGGAAAGTTATGGGTCGCAGAAAGAGGTAGAATTTCCAGATTAAAAGAAGATAAGAGGGAACGGAGTTTTAGTGAGCAAGAATCATTTTTAATTAAGCATGTGTTGAAATCACCCATTCTATCAACATGTTCATACGATGGGCAAAAATTATTCAGTGACGATTCTAAAGTGTCAAAATAGTTGATGTGGAGATTAGGGGAGTAGAATACTGCAAGTAATATATTAGCATGGTGTAAGGTGATCTCAAGGAACAAGAACTCAGCCGACCCGAGATGGAGACGCACTAACAATTTGGTGCGGTATGTCAGCACGTAGGTAAATCGCAACACCGCCACCACCCTTGCCAGTTCTGTCATTTCGGACCAGAACAAAGCCGGGCAGTGCATAGTGCGTAGAAAGGAGAGAAGGCTTAAGAAAAGTTTCAGATATTAGGAGTGCATCAAGGTGAGCACTGCTAAAGGATGCCAGAAGATCGGAGTGGTGACCAGGAACACTTTGAGCATTAATGTGGGCTATGTGGAAATTTTTAGGATGGTTAGAAAATATAGTAGAGATGTTGTCATGCAAAGTCCGAAGCGGAGAGTCACCTACCGCACTATCAAAACTACAAGTCAAAGAAGAACAAGAGAAAAAACTGTCATCTAGGTTGACGGGATCATCCATAGATAATTACAATAAAATAAATATAATATGAAGAAAATAATACAATTATAAAACTAATTAAAAACTAAACGTATAGGCTGATTGCTTTAAAAACAACCACCCTAACTCACCAGTGAGTTGGATAAGATAAGTAAGTCATCAACCAAATACAAGCTATCAAATAAAAATAAAAATAAAAACAGCGTAAAACGAAACACATTCAGGCATACACGAACGCAGCGATTCACGTCTGTCACTGTCAATCTGACAGCAGCTTTACTGTCAAATTGACACCGACAGACGATTGAATGACTTGTCGTAAACAAAAACATATAATTTATCTAAAATGATATAACGAGTATACCGGCATTATATTCAGGAATAGCAAAATGAAGGTGATACAGAAAATTACAAAAATTTAAAGTACCGGCAGAAACAAGTTAAAGTGACCGTATAGTCATAATTAAGTAGTAGGTAGCTTAGCGAACGGACAAAACAAAAACAACATTAATTACGCCGGCGCGCCTTCCTTTGGTCCCTTGAGGGCGTAGCAGTAGTCTCGGTGGTGCTCACATTCTTTGGAGAAGAATGTTCCACAGTCTGTGCAGCATTACGAGGGCCGCTAGATGCCTTGGGGAACTTCGACACAAGAGCTTCAAGTTCACCCGGAGTCTCAATCTTGTGGCGCTTGGTGTCTGGTGTGATGATCACTATCCGCCCCTCCACCGACCAGCAACTCTGCATCCCAAAATGCTTGCGCGCTTCCATGAAGGTGCGATGTCTAGTGTGCGTCAGGAATTCTGTGATAGTGATACCTGTGCCTTTTAGGGACTTCTTGCTCTCCCAGACTATGTGACGGTGCTCAGTGTTGTACATCCTGACTAGTATAGGCCGCGCTTTGCCCCGTGCAGAACCCAATCTATGGCAGACATGAATTTTATCTTGCCCAATCTCAGGTAAGCTCATTTGAGCGGATAATACCCGGTGAACCACTTCATGCAGCTTTTCACCAGGATGCTCAGTGACTCCATGAAACAGTAGAACCTTTCTCCGCATCAGGGTCTCATGCCTGTCAATTCCTATAGACAGCATCTCAATTTGACTTTTGAATTTGGAGAGAGCCTGCCAAACGAATGATTTAAAATCAGCAAACTCACGTGACAGTGCCGATAACTCCGGTGTAGGCCGACTTTCTGTGGATGCAGTCTTAAGCTTGGTTTCATACTCTGCCATCCGTGAATGAAACAGCTGCTCCAGATCTTCCAGACTTGAGGCCAGTTTTGAGTCCATGGTGTCAGTGTTTGAAAAGAAGTAGATAAAGAGATTAAAGATTGATTTGAAAATTATATATAGTGAGAGTAGGGTGGTCTATATTAATAAAATATAATTAAATCATAAAAAAACTATTGATAATAAATTAAAATTAATTAAAAGCTGGGAGCTGTCTCAAAAGCGTGTTTACCCTGTGTCTACCCACAAAGGAAAAAAAAGTTATTTTTTATAATCTCAAGTATTTTTTTAGAATCTTTTATCATTATTTAAGTTTGTATAATTTAAGTAACTTATGCCAATAGTAGTGATAATTTACCAGTACTTTCACTTAAATTTGTATTACAATTTCTTAACATCTCTCATAAACTAAACATAATATCTATATTTATATTAAAATCATGTTCCAGGAATTCAAATTCGTCTATAAAGGGATGTATATAAATCCTGCAGTGCTTAGATCTCTCTTGACCATGACTCGCTTATTTCCTTATAAATATCCAACATTCTCCACTGGTTGGCAATAAGGAGTTGCTTGTTTTCCAAGCGCCTCTCTTCAATAGCGACAATACATTTTGTTAAGCTCCATTGACTACCTTTGTGAACGTGGTTGTGAAATGAGGGTTGGATTAATGTGGTAGCACACTTATCTTTAGAAGGCGTCGTACCGTTAGCAAACGACGCCTACAAGGAGCTGTGAACATAAAAATGCAACAAATTACCATTCTTCTTCTTAGCGTGTCGATGGCAAATATAAAAAGTTAAATATTGTGTTTGGCCCAGAATTCAGCCACAGCAACACCATTCGGTGACGCAGTCATAAGGTCTTCGTACGTACAGGTGACAGGGCATGCTGCGCACTCCGTGAGATGGGCCATGGTCTGCGGAGAGATGCTGCAGAGGCACTGAAGACTAGTGCCATCAGAGAACCCCCACCTGTGGAGGTTGTCCTTGCTGCGGCCAACCTGAGTGCGGAGCCTATTTAGGGTTTTCCAGGTCGACCACGGCAGAGTGTGCCCAGGCGGAAGGCTCTCCGATGGCCCAATGAAATTTTCAGGAGGCTTGAGTTCCTCTCGCCAAAGGTCGCATCTCGCCGAAGAGGAGTTTCCATCACATAGACCCACGCATCCTAGAAAACTTTTCCGGCTTTTTAGGCGCTGGGGCACTGAGCTGTAATTGTGCATTGGATGGCGTGGATCGGTTTCTAGTTTCGCCCTCTCTGTGCGACTTGCTATAGTCCTGCGAATTTCCGGAGGCGCGATGCCGATAAGTGGATACAGCATTCGCACAGGAGTTGGTTTGAGGCAACCTGTGGCAATCCGGCACGTCTCATTCAGAGCTGTATCCACTAATTTGGAGTGGGCAGAGCGGCTCCATACTGGACTTGCATATTCACCAGCGGAGAAACAGAGTGCCATGCCAGTCGTTCGCAGGACTTGAGGAGACGCCCCCCATCTGGTGGACGTTAGGCGGCGAAGCAGGTTATTCCTTGAATGCACCTTCCACTTGACATTCTCGCAGTTATTTCTGTAGTTGAGGGACCTGTCCAGAGTAATGCCGAGGTATTTTGGATGGGAACTATGGAGGATGGGCACCCCCTGCCATGAAATGTTAAGCGTTCGGCCCGCTTGCCTATTACGTAGGTGAAAGGCGCATGACTGTGTTTTTGAGGGATTTGGCTTCAGAGCGTTGTCAGCATAATATTGGCTGAGATCTGAAAGGGCGATGGAAAGATTAGCCTCGATCTCCTCAAAATCAGTAGCTTGGCAAGTTAAAGCTAGGTCGTCAGCGTACAGGAAGCGGGTTGTGTTACTACTCACCGGTTGGTCGTTGGTGTAGATGTTGAACAGCAGAGGAGCCAGAACGCTACCCTGAGGCAGACCATTCTTTTGGACACGCCACCTACTCCTATCATCCAGAAGATTCACTTGATATCGTCGGTTACTGAGGAGTTCTCTGAGAATTTTAATGAACTTTGGGTCCTCTGTTAAGTTGGTAACCTTCCATAAATTACCATTTAGAGGTAAAGAGATATGCAGGATACTATGTATAACATCTGTGCTCGTCGACGAGCTCGTCAGCGAGACATTCTCGAGATCGACCGATCGTGCAGCGCTGATTCAAACGGTATTCTCTAGCGCGGTTATGGCATGCACAAACTATTTGAAGAAACGTTATGATTTGAAGTCACCTATCTTGCTTGATACTTTCTGATTTAGCTCGGTATGGGTATTCAAGCGAGAAACCGCCAAAATCGCAGAACAAGTTGGGTTATGGTCGTCGACGAACTCTAGGCCTGACATCTCCCGTCACAGTTTCGAAGACGAATTAGGGCTTGAAACAAATTCCTTAAATTATAATCAATAAATCTCGACTGAGAGTTTTATGGGCCTAAAATGTATAATATAGGTCTAGTTTTAAGTATTTTAAGTGAAACTAAATTGAGTGAAACTACTAACGATTTTCATCATTACTATAAATGTTAAAATAATTCATTTTTATTAATACACTAGATGTTCCCCGCGGCTTCGCTCCCGTGGACCACCCCACAGGACCCGTTTTCGGGATAAAAAAAATAGCCTATGTTACTCAGGAATAATGTAGCTTTCTATTGGTGAAAGAACTTTTTAAATCGGTCCAGTAGTTTCGGAGCCTATTCGGTACAAACAAACAAACATACAAACAAACAAACATACAAACAAACAAAAAAAACTTTCCTCTTTATAATATTATTAGTATAGATGAATGGCTGAATGAAAACAAAATTCCATTGCCTATTTCGTAAGTATGCAATGGGCTTTCCTGTCACATTACACAATACTCACAGTCAATTCGCAACTTTTTGTCTGTTTTTATTACTATTTGTAACTTTAAAAAAACCTTTGTGCTTGCAAAGCAATAAATTATTTTAAACTTAATTCAAGACTGTGTGACAAGGCTGTATGAAATGTAAGTATTATTACTTATCTCTTATCTTTACTTTATTATGAAACGGTGAAGGAAAACATCGTGAGGAAACCGGCATGTCCTAGAACCAAAAATTTTAAGATATGTGACATCCACCAACCGCACTGGGCCCGCGTGGTGGATTACGGCCCATTCCCTCTCACAGAGAGGAGGCCTGTGTCCCAGCAGTGGGAAAATTAATAGGCTGATGATGTGATGTGATATTTACTTCACTGCTGCTTCAATGCTATTACATGACACAATATTATTGTTGTCCATGAAATATTTAGGTATTTATTTTATAATAATATGTTTATCTTTACTATGTAAAGTTGCAATATTTATTTTAAGCATGCCGAGAAGTGCTGCTCCCTCTCAAGTCCAAGTGGAAATGCTACTAGAGAGTTTGGAAGAAAAGAATTGGTTGGCGACAGGGTATGCCCGAACATCGCATGCCCGAGACCACACACGAGCGGCATGGCAAGAAATGAAGCTAAATAGTGAGGGCAGTGGCTGCATTAAAAATTGGCAGCAATGGTCAAAGGTTTGTTAACAACATGTATTGCAAACCCGTGTTTATATATGCATAATTATGTACTTTGACTGTTTCTGAAGAACAAAGAAACACGTACATGGGCATTAATTATAATGTTATGATTATATGATCCCACAGAACTCTATTAACAAAGTGAATAGCTTTTTCTCTAACATAGGAAAGCTTCTTGCCGATAATATCACACCACCTCTGTCTTCTACAGTAAATAATAACGATCATAACTATACATCGACCTCATCTGTTGCTCTCCTCGACACAGACCCATGCGAAGTCCGTGCTACACTTATGGGCTTAAAATTAGACAGTGCTCCTGGTTGGGACAACATTCCAGTTAAATTCCTTAAAGCTGCACACAATCAAATTGTCCCAATCATAAGTTATTTGACAAACCTATGCTTTAAGCAGGTTCTTTTCCCGGAAGCCTTGAAAATAGCCTTAATAATACCTGTGTACAAATGTGGTGACAGCTCAGACCCGTCAAACTATAGGCCAATTTCAGTTCTGCCTTCTATTTCGAAAATTCTAAAAAGACTCTTAAACTCACGCTTAATTAAATACCTTTCTAAATCCAACATTCTGTCCCCTTCTCAATTTGGGTTCAGGCAGGGAAGATCTACTGAGGATGCGGTCTTGTCACTAACATCTACTATAGTTGACAATGTGGATAAGGATAGCATATGCCTGGCAGTTTTCCTTGAACTCAATAAAGCCTTCGACACAGTGTCTGTCCCCATACTTCTGCACAGACTTGAAAGCATCGGCATAAGGGGTCTCTCGAGCTATTCAAATCCTACCTGAATAAACGCAAACAAACAGTAAAAATAGGGGAGTTCACTAGCTCAGAAGAAATAACTTCGTACGGCGTCGGGCAGGGAAGTGTCCTTGGTCCGACACTGTTCCTTATTTATATAAATAGCCTATGCAACATGACTATTGATGGGGGTCGCATTTTCTCTTACGCGGATGATACCGCCATTGTGTTTGCCGATAAGACTTGGGCAAAAGTTAGAAGGGCAGCCGAATCCGGCCTGTCAAGGATTGCAGATTGGCTCAATCGTAACCTCCTCACACTAAACGCCTCCAAGTCCAACTACATATGCTTCACCAAGTATGCGCACACTCAACCACAACCCGAATTCCAAATAAAAATACACTGCTGTGCCAACCCCCCAATTCCTGACTGCTCATGTACAAATAATGACAGGTTACAGTATACTGAATACCAGGGCATCATGATTGACCAGCGCCTGTCCTGGCACATGCATAATGAACTGATCATGAAAAGGTTTAGGAAATTAATATGGACTTTTAAAACATTGCGACACATTGCTTCAAAGAATCTATTGCAGAAAATCTACTTATCGCTGGCCCAATCGATTCTTACGAACGGTTTGCCATGCTGGGGTGGAACAACAAAAATCAAATTTTTAGAACTTGAGAGGGCGCAGCGATCTCTGCTTAAGGTTATGCTATTTAAACCCTATAGGTTCTCGACCCAAAGCCTTTACATAACCTCTGACCTTCTTTCTGTAAGGAAACTTTACATACTTCATCTTATCCTGAGAAAACATAAATCCCTTCCGTATCGTAACACTTTTTTGTGGTAGATAAAATTTTTGTCAAAAGAAAATTAATTACCTCCTTCTCGCCGGGTTCTCGTCCCGTTTTATATCGCTCCCTTGTTCTAAAACCGCCGCTGGGTGGTGGAACCACTTCGGAACCGCACCCTGGGACGGTGAGTTCCCCATAAACACTCTCATTTCACCAAAATAACTTAAAATCACTTGTCCGTTATCCGTGCACCGAAGCTGTATTTTTGTTTGTTTTGACGGACTGCAGCTGTCATTTGGACGTACGGCGTTAACGTTCGGAAACCCGTCTCCGCTAAGACTGGCTGAATTATTTCTTTGGACTAGCACACGGGTAGGATTCGAGTTTGGTTTTGAAACTGCGAGGACGTTGTCCCGCTTCCGTTGGCGTGCCTCAAGGAATTGCTTATGTGAATGGTGGTAGCCTTTGGGTTCAGAAGATTCGAGAACAATCGGATTTTCTGAACGAAACGCGGCAGCGGGGTGCGTTCAAAATTCTCATCCGGGCTGTCAGTGATTACTAGTGTTTTGTTGTATTCTGATTATAAATCGGGTTATGGGGAAGTGAAAGGATGGGATGTGGACCTGGGGGAGTGTATTTCTTTGAGGGAAAATTGTTCCGCGTAAATTCTTCGAAAACGGAAATTTTGGGAAACAGTTTATGGGATTCGGTGTTTTGGGTTTTCGGTTCGGGAGTTGTATAGAGCATGAGAGCGCGCCCGGCGGCGTTTTTTTTGGCAACAAGGGCGAACTGCGTAGCAGGCGTTTTTTCTTGGGCTGACCGGCTTGAGCAGAGCCTGGAGATTGCGAGTGGGCTGGCATTAACACGTCGGCCTCCATGCGGCGGAGCGTTTCCTGTCTGTGCCTGCCGTGATTGAACGGAATCCGTGAAGCCAAAAATAGCCGGTCGCCGGTGACCGCGTGCGTGGTTGTGGATACGCGGCCTGGAAGCTGCATGTAGCCGTCGTGGTGTGATCCCTGGCGTGATTTTGTTCCCAAGTTGGGCTCATAATCCCTCACGAACGATCTGGCACGGGGTCGAAATTGGGCCGACCTATTTACCCTACAGGCTTTCCTTCCTCCGAAAGGAGGTGTCTGGTTGGGGCTGATTGCCTGGCTGGGGCTGACTGCCCGCCTAAACCGACCGATCGGCTAAGGCTGAGGCTGTCCGCTCGAGGCAGGTCGTCGCAGAGTGGAGTTGGCCGGCCCCGCAGCGGCCCTTGGGAGACAGGCCTTTTTTTTTCCTGCTTTGTTTAATTCTATTCTTTCACCCTCAATACTGATAATAACCGAATTAAAAGTTTGACCAGCCAACTGCAACCAGCGACCCTATAAATATATTAACTTTTTTTTGTGACGTGTTTCGAGGGTTTCACTAAATAAACATATATTCCAGTTTTTGGTGATTTATTGTTCCCAGAAAGAAATCACGTTACAGTATGATCCCATAAAGCCGAGTATGAGTAGCAGTCGGCGCTACTTAGTCGCTCCAACTATCCCAATAAGATCAGTTTTTGCTGGGAGGCAGTATGCAAGGCAATTTTCCAACTTGTACAATTTATTAAATAAGGAACTACACGTCTATCCTCTGAAACTCCGTGACTGTAAATTAGTTGTGACTGTAAATTAGTTGTGACTGAATGGCTTAAGACTAAAACCTATGACGACATTGAGGCCATGGTAACATCCTAGCCTAGACCTAACCTTAACCTAACTGAAATCTAAACGTATATCTATATGCAGTCAATCGAATTTTACTTTTACTTGTATACAATCTACAGTCACACTATTATACATACTCACGCACGCATACACTCACACTATCACACACACACTCAAAACCTACTCGCACAAATCGCACAAGCGCGCTCCTCATTTATTTTTTATTTTTTTTTGTATTTTCTTTTACATTTTGATTTTTTCACTTATTTTTTATTTTGTTTACAATTGCATACACTGTGTAATGTTAAGTGGAAGAGCGCAGTCACCTATCACAAGCAACTTCTTGCTTAAAAGGTGATCTCCATATCACGTATGATAATTCTTTATGGGCAATACACGAATTGAAATAAACATTTTATTGGATTAGTATTGGAAGGATAGGTCTATCCACACATATCAGGGCCGTGCCCGGGACGTGCACGGGACGTGGACAGACTGTGCCCCGTCAGTGGCTCATAAAAATATCGGTGGGAACATTTTATATGAACTCGTTCACAAACGTCCGTGCACGGACGTATTAATTATTAAGTTCCCACCGATATTTTTTTGAGCCCCTGACAGGACCCGGCCCTGTCACGTCCCGGGCACGCCCCTGATATGTGTGGATAGAACATAAGAAGTCGGCAGTAAAAAAAAAGGTAGTCATTTAAGAATGGCTAGGCAGCAAATAGGTGGTGGTGCGGAAGGGCTGTATCTCTCTGCAATCGAAGAAAAGATTGTTCAGATAATGGGTGGCGAACACTTTGCTTCTGGTGATAGGGAGCTAGAAATTGAGCTGATTCACGTAATCTGTTAATTTTATTTATGCAAAGTAGGTAGTAACATTTATCAAACTCTTTTGGTAACATATTTCCAGAAATATCAATCTACTTGTTGATGCGTGTGTGGTGGCTTGGGTCAGGGTTGATGATGAGAATGGAGACACGATGCGTGGCTTGAAAAAATACAATTTATTTTTTTATTATTACAAGGTAGATCCCGACAATGCGTGGTTTCGAGAGGTTTTATGTATGGAAGAATGATGAAAGAAATAATGAGAGCTGAAGAACTGATGTGCGGTGCTAATATAGTGGCGGTGTCCGCCTTCCCGCGGCCCCCGCACCCTGCGTCGGTTGCGCTGCTGTTGTCGCGTCTAGTACAGGTCACGGCCGCTAGATGGCGTTGTGGGCAGTCGAGATGGTCGTCAACATGCTCCCGGCCTTGGAAGCCTCTGGTTCCAATGGAGTTTGCTCTTCATCCGGGGGTAGAAGTTGACATATTTTTGGGTATGTCCGTCGGATGTTACCCGCCTCTGTTCTGATGGTGGCTACGCGTGAGGTGCCATCTTTGCCGGCGAACGTGTCCAGTACCCGTCCGAGCCGCCATCTCAGAGGGGGCAAGTTGTCGTCCTTGACCACGACGAGGGCGCCAGGGACTAGCGTGTCTTGGCCGAGCTGCCACTTTGTCCTCTTCTGGAGCTCGGAGATGTATTCCGCTGACCAGCGACGCCAAAAGTGCTGCCTCAGCTGTTCTATGCGGTCGTAGCGCGGCAGGTGTTGGATAGCCTTCGCGGTGAGGTCCTGGCTAGCGGGTGCAGTGAGCGGCCGGCCAATCAGAAAGTGAGCTGGAGTCAAAGGAAGTAGGTCGTTTGGGTCGGTGGACATTTGGGACATTGGTCGGGAGTTGAGGACAGCCTCAATTTGTGTCAACACCGTACTCAACTCTTCGTACGTCAAATGTGCGTTGCCCATAATACGGCATAAATGAGATTTGCAAGACTTGACTCCTGCCTCCCACAATCCACCGAAATGAGGTGAATAAGGTGGGATAAATTTAAATTCTATGGAATTATCAGACGTGAAGTTAATTATGTCAGATTTTGAAATGTTTAAAAAATTTGTAAATTCCTTTTGTGCTCCTACAAATGTCTTACCATTGTCGGAATAAATCTGTAATGGTTTGCCGCGACGAGAGATGAACCGTTTCAGTGCCAGTAGGTATGCCTCACTAGTTAGACTTGTGACTAATTCTAAATGTATTGCGCGCGTAGCGAAGCAGACGAAGAGACAGATGTAACATTTTATTAGTTTAGCCCCCCTTCCAGCACGATTCAACATGAACAATGGCCCAGCATAATCCACACCACTGCGAATAAATGGATACCCTGGCTCCAATCGTTCAGTAGGCAGGTTACCCATTTGAATTTTTAATGGTTTAGGTCTTGTGCGCTTGCACCTCATACAGGCGTGCACCACTTGTTTGGCCAAGTTACGCCCTCCAAGGGGCCACCAGGTGTTTCGAATGGTGGCCAATAATAACTGAGCCCCTGCATGTAATAATACCTTGTGCTGATGCTCAAATATGAGGCGAGTGAATTTATGTTTACCACACAACAACAAAGGATGTTTTTTATCATACGAGAACGTGTCAGAGTATTCTATTCTGCCACCTACTCTGATCAACCTATGATCGTCAAAGAATATGTTCAGACTAGAAATACTGCGAGGACATTGTAACTGGCCATTATTGTTTAGTTGAGCGACAATGTCTGGAAAAGATTGTTGTTGTGCGATGCGAGTTAAAATTCTAACCGAAATATCTAATTCCTCTACGGAAAGACAGCCGGTGAGACGCTGTGTTTTTATTTCCATGCGACTATTATTTATGAAACGCATAATGTACGCCACTACTCGTCGCAGACGATTAAAACTTGAATATCGTTCGAATATGGAATCATCTGAATTTACTTGAACGAGTAATGAAGTCTTAAGTGATTTTAATTCAGGTAGTTCGTAGTGACCAACACTACAAGAGCTAATGTTATGTTCCCATTGCGTGCTAGGAACGTGTAAGAAAGGCGGGCCTCGCCACCACATCTCACATGATTTGAGTGTATCTAAATGCACGCCGCGCGATAAGAGGTCAGCAGGATTTTTTTTACCCGCGACATGAAGCCACGGTTTTTCACCCGTGAGTTCATTTATTTGTACTACACGATTCTGCACAAATGTTTTCAATAGATTGGGTGACATCTTGAGCCATCCCAAAACTATCGTGGAGTCTGACCAAAAGTAAACGTTATTAAATGTTAATCTTAGCGCGTGGGTAATTTTTGTAAACAACTTAGCAGCTACTACCGCGCCGCATAATTCTAAGCGCGGTATGCTAACCGGTTTGACCGGCGCGACTTTACTTTTCGCACACAATAGATGGACTGTTATCTGTGCGTCTGTTACGTCTGTATAGCTACGTATGTATGCGCACGCGCCGTAAGCGTCTTGCGAAGCGTCGCAAAAAATGTGTAATTCGGTGATGCGTGTATTATCTCCGAGTACGTAGCGTGGAATACGTATGTCTTGTAAATAGTGTAATTTATCAATGAAGTCTCGCCAATCTGCAAGTATAGGGTTAGGCACTACGTCATCCCAGCCTATTTTAGACAGCCACATCTTTTGTAATAGAATTTTGGCTATAATTATAGTTGGCGTAAGTAAACCTAAAGGGTCATAGATCTGTGCGACAACCGATAGAATATGACGTTTAGTAGCGTGTGTGACGTCATGTTCACATTTAGTGGTAAAATGCAATTCATCGGATGCGTAAAACCATCCCATACCCAATGTCTTGGTATGGTAGTTTTCATCCAATGATAATTCCTTAGATTCTAACGGTAACTCTGACTTTGAAACTGATGAATTAAATATCCATTTTCGAAGTGGAAAACAACCCGAATCTAGTACTTTAGAAACGCCTTTACATATTTCTAATAACCGTTGTTGATCCTGATGTCCAGTTATTAAATCGTCGACATAAAAGTCGTCATTAATTACTTGCGCGATGACGTCATCTGCACATTCTAACGCGAGTTGTTTTAAACACCTAATACTGAGATACGGCGCCGACGCCGTCCCGTAAGTCACGGTGTTAAGTTGGTATACACCGAGCGGGTCGGAAATGTTTTCCCGCCACAGTATTAGTTGTAAATTCCTCTGGTCAGGCTGAATTAATATCTGCCGATACATTTTTTCCACGTCGGCAGTCGCGACATATTTAAATTGCCGAAACCGAAGTAATATTGAAAACAAATCATTTTGTAACGTAGGCCCAATGTGTTGTATGTCGTTCAATGATTTGCCTGATGTGGACTTAGCGCTGGCATCGAAAACTACTCTAAGTTTCGTAGTGGAACTATGTTCCCTGTAAACACCGTGATGCGGCAGAAAGTAACATGGCGAAGAATATTCTGAGATGCGACTCATGTGACCCAGACCTAAGTATTCACTCATAAATTCGTTATACATTTTTCTATAGCTAGGCGCGCTCCTAATAAGTTTGCGTTCGAGTGCAAGAAACCTGTTTTTTGCCATAGTAAATGTGTCGTTTAGAGTATCAGCTGATTGACTTAGCGGTATGCGCACGGAAAAACGACCCTTAACGTCGCGTACTGTCGACTCCCTGAATAAATTTTCGCATGCACTTTCATCTTTAGTTAAATTATTATGCAATGAGGGTATTTCTTCCAGTTCCCAAAATCGTCTGAGTTCTGAATCTAATGTTTGCGTGAAATTACAATGAGTTAAGGTACCGCGTGATACTTTTTTGTGGACGGTTCCCGATATGATCCAACCTAGTTGCGTGTTTTGTAAATAGGGACCGTTCGGCAACCGTATCAGACCTTCACTAAGCAGATCCCAGAACCTATCTGCCCCTAACAATAAATTAATTTCGTCAGGCTTAAAGAAGTCCGGATCGGCAAGTTGAACATTGTGTGGTATATCTATGTTATAATTACCTCCTAGGGAGGGTAGTTGTGCGGTAATGCGCGGCAAAACTAAACAATTAAAACTTGTGTTGTACGAATTAGTCTTTGACCGCAATTGAATATGACAAGATTGCGTGGAGTTGGAGATAGTGTTACCTACCCCCATCACCTGAACAGTGGACTGTATCAATGGAATATTAAGCTGCTTACATAACGACTGAGATATGAAACAGTGTTGGCTCCCGTTATCTAGGAGAGCCCGCGTTGTGTGATATTTATTCTGTGCGTCCGCTATTTCCACTAATGCGGTTGATAATAATACAGGATTTTGAAACCAATGTGTATTAAAATTATTATCATCCTTGTACAATGTGTGAGATTTGTGGGTAGAAGTTAGCGGCGCATGTATGTGTGTAGTACTCGAGTCACGTTCAGACTGTGCCACTATTTGCGTGATTTGAGCAACAGCTGATGATGTACGAGCGTCTACGACAGCATCGTTGTGAATTAATGTGTTGTGTTTTTTGTTGCAAAGCCTGCACGGCCCATACCAACATTCACTCAATGCGTGGCCTGTTCGTAAACAATTTCGACATAACTTTTTCTCTTCAATTAGGTTTAACTTATCTTGAAGAGATAAACTAAGGAAACCGTCACAGGAAAATAACGGGTGATTGGAACCGCACTGATCGCATTTAAAACGCTGTGAACTATTACTGGATGTTTTCCTTTTGTTATCTTTGTGTGTTATAACGTGGCTGTGTGATTTTGCAACTAACGGTTTCCTTGTGTTGGAAGTGTCTGCCGTTTGTTTTTTGTTAGGCTTACCCACCGCTTCTAAGAAATCAGCACGATCTTGAAGGAACGTCATCATATCAGACAGCTTTAATTTTCTGTCTTTCGAAATCGTGCCTTTGTAACGTTCCCATTCGTATTCCGATGAGGAATCTAGCTTTGGGACAATTATGAGGGTAATTAGAGTGTCCCAGTGTTCGGTGGGTTCCCCTAATGTTTTTAATGCCCGTATATTTCTAAGGATTAAATCGATTAGATTTCGAATAGACACAGCTGAATCCCTAATTAGCGGTTGCGCGAACAGAATAGCATTCACGTGATTTTGTTGTAACAAACGGTCATTATTATACCTATTTTGTAATAAACTCCACGCCACTAAATAATTATTTGCAGTAAATTCCAGCGCCCTGACCACTTGTAGTGCATCGCCTGTGAGTACCGACCGCAAGTAATGAAACTTCTGAATATTTCCTAAACTTTCGCAATTGTGTATCATGGAGAAGTACGTATCTCTAAACTCGAGCCATTGGTCATATGTACCGTCGAATTCGGGCAACGTAATTGTGGGTAGTTTCATACCGCTGGGAACGCGATTTTGACTCGGCTCGTTTTGTGTCGGAGTACCACTATTATCATTTGATTTTAAGATGCATTTACACTTGCCTATAATAGAATAATACCGGTTCTCGAATTCTTCCCTATCCAGTAGCTCTTCGTCTAGCTGCGTTTCGGGCAAGAATAATTCCAACTCATCTTGGATTTTTGTGTATTGTTCGAATAATAGTTTGTAGGCACTGAAACGTTCCTCTAACTCGGCTTTTTGTACGTCCGCTATCTCGAGGTCTGAACAAATAAATGATTGCACGTATTTTGAAAACAAAGTGACTTTACGTTTAATAGACCCGCGTTTTTTGACTAAATCACTGACAATATCATCACCCTTTTTTGACATAATGACGGTTTGCAAGAGGAAGAAGTCAAGTGGGTATGTAGGATAATACGGTTTTACGACGTAGTATAAGACACTAGAATTTATAGTTAGGAATTAGCACAAATTGAAGCTTAGGGATTTAGGAAGGAATAAAAAAGGATCGATTGACCTGACCGTTGCTGCGTTGCTCCTCCAGGACCCCAGAAGGTGCCGCTGTGTGACGCTGCCGCCGCTGCTTCTTCTCAGTTGTTCGGCTCGAAGGACCAAATGTTGATGCGTGTGTGGTGGCTTGGGTCAGGGTTGATGATGAGAATGGAGACACGATGCGTGGCTTGAAAAAATACAATTTATTTTTTTATTATTACAAGGTAGATCCCGACAATGCGTGGTTTCGAGAGGTTTTATGTATGGAAGAATGATGAAAGAAATAATGAGAGCTGAAGAACTGATGTGCGGTGCTAATATAGTGGCGGTGTCCGCCTTCCCGCGGCCCCCGCACCCTGCGTCGGTTGCGCTGCTGTTGTCGCGTCTAGTACAGGTCACGGCCGCTAGATGGCGTTGTGGGCAGTCGAGATGGTCGTCAACACTACTTTTCTTAATTTTTAGCCATTTGCTAATGAACCGGGCCAAGCTTCAATTTGACTCCTGATACACCAGACACTATAGGGCCATCATATGCTGTGGTTGAGGTATGTATGATGAAACATTATTCAACACATACTTATTTTATTGCCTGAAGCAATGTTAAATCAGAATTAATTGTTTACAGTATATTCCAGAGGAGGCAAATGGAACACAAGTGTCAGAGAGCATACTTCAGGTATAACTGCATTTTAATTACATTATATGAAAACTGTATACTGTAAAGTTATAATCTTTAATTTTAATTTTATAGAATAATGTGGGATTACTTCCTGGAGAACACATTACTCCACACATGATCCACACAGAACAGTCCACACCTTCAATACCAGTAAGTTCATTTTAATAAAATATAATAGTAATGCATTGTTCAATAAAAGAGCCTAAAGTAGACTGTTGATGGTGGTTATAATATAAAATACATGTGCAGGATGTACAGCCAGGGCCATCGTGGCAACGGAACATGCCAATAGAACAGCCTAACACAGAACAAGTGGTGAGGTTTTATATACAAGTCTAACTACCTTTATTTTTATTTTTCACTAACTTGTTTATATTTTGTATTACAGTCTGATGCTAGATCACCATCGGCAGTGCCTCACAGGAGAAATGCCTCAATTGCCTCTTCATGTAAGTTTAATTTTATTGTAGGTTTAGTGTAAGAAGCTCTAGATAATTAAATAGTGTTCTCACTTTTCATTCTCAGGTTGGGCCAAGTTCTTGGGGTTTTCGACAAATATTCAATCAGCATGCATAATATATGTATGCTATATGTAACTTCATTTAATACTAACTGACCCCAGCGGCTTCGCTCCTGTCAACTGGCTATCTATCTACCTACCACCTACCTATCTGAGTAACCGCTGACTGTTTTGTAGTTAATAATGAGTACTTTAATCATGTAGTACATAATTTTTTGTATCATCAAGAGTTTTCTCAGCGCACGCCAAATAATTTAATTTATAGGCAAAATTTTGCTACTTTGGGTTACGCTGTTGCAATTTTTATAGGGATCTCTAAATTTATTGGTAATAATGTATAGCCTATGTTACTCGGGAATACAATGGCTTTCCAAAAGTAAAAGAATTTTCAAAACCGGTCCAGTAGTTTCGGAGCCTATTCAGTACAAATAAACAAAAAAATCTTTCCTCTTTATATTATTGGTATAGATCTGTTCCTTCAGAAAGAGAGAGCGGACGTGATGCTGTTATACATATTGCTTTCATATTTTTTTACGTCGAATAGTAAATTGTTGTAATGTTTATGTTCACAGCTCCTCGTAGGCGTCGAATACTAACGGCACGACGCCGTCGAATCCAGCGCTCACCATCTTCACAAAGGCAGTCACAAATGGCGAGCTTAACGGAACGTTTTATCGCTCTAGAAGAGAGGCGTATGGATAACCAGCAACAACTCATTGATGTTTGTAGAGCAATTGCCGAGTCCTGGTCGAGACATTCCCAAGCACTCCATGACTTATGTGCATCCTTAACAAGAAGAAATTAAAACTACCATTCCCATGTCGCATTGTACAAACGTTTAATCGCATTAGGTACCCAATTTAGTTTAAGTGTATAAAAAGTATTATAGGTAAATAAATAAAACTGAGTTCGATTAAATTTTAGTTTTCATTTATTAATCAATATATAGATCAAAGTCAAGAAATAAGAAACTCCACACAAACTCTTTTAAAAAAAAGTGTTTTACAATATTTACATACATATGTCGCATCAAGGCTGGCCGATAGATGGAAACCATCGGGAAGTCAGGATGTATTCCCTTAGGTTAAGACATCGTGTGTGGGCAGGTCGTTGGGTACAATCGTGAAAATGAAATCACACAAATTATTCGATACACTGAGTATATTCAAATAGACACAAGTTACATTCTTGCTTACTAATATTACGGATCGACACTGATTCTACGACGTGTTAGCTCTACGGCTGTCAGTACTCAACTGCCAGTACATTTTAGCTCAACTGCTACATTCTATTATCCCCACCACGCAAGTGGTTAGAGAAAGCGCGCCAAAGCGTAGTTGTCTTGCTTTGCCGCCAGATGGCGTGCTTGTGATTTGTTTTGACGTCCGTACTATTGACTAAACCCGACACGGCCATCCTGTGAGACAGGCGTCCTCGTCTGTTCCTCATTGTCAGGTTCTAACAGTGTATCGAATCATGTGGAAATCCTCAATGGATGTCCTCAGCCCTTGGGGAAAGCTGAGGGGTCTGTCAGACTCCTACTGACTAAAACCACATGGTGTTCTCTAGGCCGTAGTTCCTTTTGAGAGGCGAGCGTGGAACACACACGTCGCCTTCTCGGGCCTCTCTCAGGTGACAGATCCCCAAATCTATCACCCGCAGGCTTCATCATCTTGTCCTCACTCCATGCCACCTCATGTCCTGTTGCGCCTTACGTCCTCTTAGTCTACTCCGACCCGCCAGTCTCCCATCATACAAGGGATGTTTTTCTGAAACACAAAATTTCCAAACAGTATTCACTCGTCCAATCCTGACGCATACTCTAGGTGAGTGAGGAAACATTTTGAATCAATCAAGCATGATCATTTAAATGTCTCCTTTCACCTTTGCAAGGAAAGAGTAATTCTATTTCCAATTTAAAGAAAATAGTAACTCAATCATCGATTTGGTACCTAAAAGCACCCAATCATAGTGATTACAAAGTCCAAGTACCACTGATAGTTATTAATCTCAAATTAAATCCAGCAAAAGAAACCACCAGGTATCTTATTCACGATATTTAGCTATCTTATAGCTCTCCTAAGCTATCTCATAGGTCTCAGCTATTTCATAGCTCTCTTAGCAACCACAATTGCTCTACTCGCACATCTCCACGATGTCGAGTCAACTCAACTCTCTGAACTCAGAACCCGTTCACACAGAGATTTAAGTCTGTCCTATGTTACGTCAATTCATTATCTACTTCATCTACTATCTCAATTGGTACTTGAGCATTTTGTGTCTAATTAACACGATCTATGCAAAGTAATCAAAATTTAGAAAACCAAAATTATTTCAATTTTCGTAATGAGGGCTTGACGATTCGAACGTCATCAAAATTATCATGGTGACCTCACCAAACGCATGACTGCGAGTTCACTTTCTTTTAACCTCATGACTCAATAGGAACTTTCTGTAAGGTTCCTAACACAAACATGAATTTTCCCTCCAGACAGTGTCACACAGGCTTACCGCCAGCCATACAGGCTACACAGACCTACCGTTGCCATACAGGCCTACCGTTGCCACACAGGCCAACAGTTGCCACACAGGCCAACAGTTGCCACACAGGCCAACAGTTGCCACACAGCGCTCGGCTATTCCTGACCCAACTAGATTATTGGGTTCGTGAAAATAAAGATTTTAGAACCCTACTCTTTAACTAAACCGTTGCCCTGGGCCATGTACCACAGTCATTCCAAACAAACTTTAAAACTTACTCTAAAGCAAAAACTGCCAAGCTTACAGAAACTCTCGAGTAAAACCTCCAACGCCACGGCTCTATAGCCGACTAGCAATGATATTGCTCTCACACAACGGTCTCCAGACCCCGACCTCCGCCAGAATCCACTGGTACGGTCAAACACAATACGGCTGATAGACTCAATTACTCGACACTTTAAGCTTGCTCATTATCATCAAAATCCTTTTGACATTAACATCGACTGGTACATAACCCGCTGGCATCTTTCTTAACCTACAGTGTGCATACTTGTAGGTCCTAAGCGTACCTATTTAAAGCTTTCGGTGTATAACGCTCACCATCCTGTCATAATCACCTATCGCGGACTTAATACAGGGCCTATTTAGTTTTCGTACTAGAGATTCCCACACAACACTATTCATTAGAAAAAAAGTGTCCTACGATCAACAAGTTCAACAACTAAAAGTAATAGTAACAATGCTGTTACAGTTTGTTATAATTCAAAGGCAATGCATACTCAACTCATGAAACCTCTTCAAAAACCCATCGCCACATGTTACGCATGAGGTGCGGTCCAGAATTTGTCTCATAAGCAGACATGTTAATCAGATTTGGTTTCACTACCACTGTCATCAACTATGATGTCCAATTCTCAAGGATATTGGTGATCGGGGATCCTTCTCACAAGATTCGCGCTTTTTACCCAAAGATCTTGGAACATACAGACCGGATGAGGGGACCAATTAAGCCTGATAACAATTACTTCTTAATACCTCGTGTGAAAGAGCTTCACGAATTAACTCGGATCAATATCTTTAAAATCAGATTATTAACAGTAACCCTTCACTATCGCTCACTAACTCAGTTTCCACGTAAGGAAAACGATCGCGAGATCTACTGCCATCATAATATTCACCCTGAAAGTAAGCAAGTGAATTCAGATCTGAAGACGGTAGTTGTAAATCGTTACGCAACAAGATCTGTTCTGAATACAGGTAAATGACCAGTACCGTTACTAACTCGATACAATTTCGCTACCCCACGACATTACAGACTCGCTTTGCCACTGAAAATTACTAGTTATTCAGTCATTTTGGATATCTCAACTCCTTCATATGGGATATCTCATCCTAAGGTTCGTACTAAACCTAATATTGAAACTAGGAAAGTACTAACTAGCCAATAGGAAACTCATTAGCTACTTGCTTTTTACTAAGTGTCTCAATTACCCAATGATAGTGCAAGATATAACCACGACCAATACAATGGTCAAACATGAAAACTTAAAACTCGAACTAGCATCTCTTCACTAGAGAACCTTCGACCTCACTATCGAAATAACATGGAAGCGACTCACCGAGTATTCCATTCCAAATTTGCGAGCGCTCCCGACCTCACAGCTGTGGTCATAGCGTTCGATTACCACCTGCGAACTGCTAGCCTGCCATCGGTCTTAACCTCTCAGACGTTGACACGTCAACCTTCGCGCTCATCATCTGAATCGCTAGCCTGCAGCAGAGGCTTCAGGCTGGGACACAATATGGTATCTGAAACATGAAAAACATTACGAGAGTATATGTTCACACGGTTATCTTAACCATACACAGCTTTGATGGAAATTAATCGATGCACCGGTGTACTCGTAGTAACCTAAACTAATGAATCCAACTAGCCTTTTCCCAACTACACTGGTGTCGGCTTCCAGTCCTACCGGATTCAGCTGAGTACCAGTGCTTTACATGGAGTGACTGCCTATCTGACCTCCACAACCCAGTAACTGGGTAACACGGTACCCCTTGTCAAGACTGGTGTCAGATCTCAGGCTTCTGACTACCCGTAACGACTGTCAAAGATCTTCAAATGACAGCCGGGACCAACGGCTTAACGTGCTCTCCGAGGCACGGAGGAAACCCGGTATGTTGAAATGGTCACCCATCCACGGACCGACCTCGTCAAGCGTTGCTTAACCATGATGATCGACCAGTGCGGCTGTTATTATTTAGCCACGAGCTTCTAGTAGTAGTAGTTACCTAAACCGGCATGGCCAAATAGGTTATTATGGACACCGAATTTGAGTGCAGAGTTCCTGTCCAAAACATGAACCACACATTAGTGTCCCAAGTGCCCAGGTCGCTGTCGCTAGTCGATGGGCTTTAGAGAATCCAATGAATGCCATAGCGTTTTAAGTCGCAATTAACGAGGCCTGGTAGAGTTTGCCACTTTTAAGATAGTTTGGCCCTACGACCACAAAAGAAGAATACTACGCTTCTTCTCAAACTTTGCTAACTCTCACTACATAGAACTATCACACTACAAAACTAATCAAAATATTTCATTTGGAATTATAATATTTTCCAGACTGAAGTGCAAGGTAGGTACGTTATTTTCCAGACTAAAGTGTAAGGTAGGCACCATATCGTTCTAAGGCCGTCGGCGTCGTAAACATAGTCTGCCAAGGCTAGTCAAGGGTCATTGCCAGTGTTAGCAGAATAATAACTCTTCAATAACACCAAAACTTGACCAGCGATAACTAACATGAGAGTATGGACCGAACACGGGCCACCCCGACAATCCACTGGCCGCCATACCGTACACAAAACCAGAATTTTGAATAACGAACACTTGGCAATAGTCATAACAAAATGAAAACGACTCACCAGATTCGCATAAAGATCCGTGTGTATGGAATTCTCCACAAGTCCACACGCTCCTCCTTGACCTGTCCAGCTCCTTGGTTGTTGCTAGCCGCCTTGCTGCTCCGTTCAAGACTCGCTTTTTATTATTCAAGACTGAGGGTAGTCGCAACTGTCACCGCGATTTTTTTTTGCAAGAATGTAACCGCCACTTTCACTAGCTTTGTTTTTACGTGTGATCTCATTAGCACGACCGAATCCCAATTCTGATGTCGCATCAAGGCTGGCCGATAGATGGAAACCATCGGGAAGTCAGGATGTATTCCCTTAGGTTAAGACATCGTGTGTGGGCAGGTCGTTGGGTACAATCGTGAAAATGAAATCACACAAATTATTCGATACACTGAGTATATTCAAATAGACACAAGTTACATTCTTGCTTACTAATATTACGGATCGACACTGATTCTACGACGTGTTAGCTCTACGGCTGTCAGTACTCAACTGCCAGTACATTTTAGCTCAACTGCTACATTCTATTATCCCCACCACGCAAGTGGTTAGAGAAAGCGCGCCAAAGCGTAGTTGTCTTGCTTTGCCGCCAGATGGCGTGCTTGTGATTTGTTTTGACGTCCGTACTATTGACTAAACCCGACACATACATTAATACAAATAAGTGAGGAAGATGCACCCAGAATAGCACTGCATACTATACTACGTATAGGTATAAAGTATTAAAATTAAAAGCATCTACAGGTAAACTCATTCATTTGATAAATAGGATCATGGTTCTCACATACTAACAAATATTGCAAGCAGGTAAAATACCTAATTCAACATCGACGGAACAGTGTGTGAGTGGAATAGTCTAATTATTTTCCATAATAAACACACACTAACATTCACTAATTAAGTACTTTCATTAAAAATATAAAACGCCTTGAAAATATAAAATACTGTAATTGCTTAATCAATTATGGTGAGTAAATCCTACCTTAATATGTTTTCCTCTGCTGAAAAGAAGTAGAAAACATATTAAGATATGACGTGCTTGCCATAATTGATTTACTAAGTTTTGCCTACTTATCTGCCCACTCACTAACTCGTCTTGTGTTGCAGCCCGCTGTGTCAGGATTCTAAGTAACCTAAATTCTTTATCTAAATCATGGTGGTCTAACATAGGAGCTGGTAGCCCTCGATTACACATGTTGTGTAAAATAGCACAAGCTATAACAATTTTGCCCACCATTACAGGATCATAGTGCAACACTCGGTGAACTAACAAACATCTGAAGCGCCCTTTCAGTATACCAATGGTCCTCTCTACACTGTTCCGTGCACTGCTTTGTAAATGATTGTAATGACTCTCTGGAGTTCCAACTTCTGGATCTCTAAAAGGAGTCATTAAATAGAGTTTTTGCGGATACCCTGAGTCACCTGAAATCAATGAACGAAGCCGGTATTAAGTGCAATCCTGACTTGTCATCATTGTAAATAATAACTTACCAAGTAGGTATACTATTTCTCCATTGTTATTAAAATTTTCTAAATGGTCCGTAATTCTAGTGTTTGCAAAAACAAAACTATCATGGGTTGAACCCCCGAAAATAACATCCACATGCAAGATGTTCAGATCAGCATCATTAATCTGAAATAAGTATGATTATATTAATATTATGAATTCTTCGTAACCAATGTCTACATTAATTGTAATGAAAGACTTACAATTAAAACATTCCTGGCATGATAACCTTTTCGGCAATAATATCTCTCCTCATGTTCTTTAGGACGTACCATGGAAACCAGGGTGCCATCAACGCAACCTAACACGCCTGGAACTTTGAATTTGTCATAAAAACTGTAATTTCAAAAAAAATAACAAAAAAAATACATATTTTAAAAAGACTAGAGAGTTAGAATATCAAGAAAATATTCTGTTGATGCTTACCTTGACTTGAGCACTAGCCGTTCATTGAAGTTTTGGGGAAATCTAATAAATCTACTAATGATATTTGAATAATTCAGAGCATTAACAACTTCGTGGATTGCTCTAGAGACAGATGCTTGTGATACGTAGGTATCTAGGTTCTTTCCAATGATTTTTTGGTAACATCCGTTAGCCAAAAATGATAGAGTGCATAGTATCTAAAACATCAAGAATTAAACATCTTAATTGTGTGTGAATCATCATATCTCGTCGATTAAAGAAATATAGCTGAATACAAACCTTTAATCTATTTGTTAAACCACCAGAACGAACCCGCGGTTGCATGTATGGAGCTAATTCGTTTTCCAAAATATTAATTAGATACTCAGAAAGCCTGTAAATGTGAATAAAATCTCTATCCCGGGATAATGTAGAATAGAATAGAATAGAATAGAAGAGGGACTCCCTTTTCCGCACTTAGACTCCCATTTGGTCCGTTGTGCGTGGGGTTTCCGGCTAAAGTAGCCAGCCTAGCTCCGTCCAAAAGCGCAGAAGCTTCCTGGGGGCTTCACAGGCTTCGCGGAGCGACCTCACCGTTCCGAGGATTTCTTCACGTTGGGAAATCACGGCCTCGCAGTCCAGGATGACGTGGGCAGCTGATTCCTCGGCGTCAAAACAGCCCCTGCAAAGTGGGCTGTCTGTGGCGCCTATGTTAAAAAGATGTTTGTTAAGAGGGCAATGACCCGTAATTGTCCCTATGATTATTCTGAGGTTATTTCTACTTAGGCTAAGAAGTTTTTTGGTTAATCGCGGGTTTACATCCGGTAAGGCAGTTCTTGACTGTCTACAGTCTGTAGCCCGTGACCATCTGTTGTTATGCAGTTCGGTTGATCTTTGGCGGATCCATGCACGAATTTGTAAGAAAGGCAGGGGGAGAAGTGGGTACGGGCCTAGCACTATCATCTCAGAACCTCTCCTTGCAAGTTCATCCGCGGCATCATTCCCTAAAGACCCACTATGTCCCTTGATCCACTGTAGGGTAATTCGATTGGATGTCGATATACTCTCCAGGGCAAGGTGGCATTCAAAGATTAGTTTGCTGTTGGTTTGTTTGTTTTCTAGGGCTTTGAGGACTGCTAGACTATCGGATAGGAATCTGATTCCATAGTTATGGATACCTAAACGCTTTACAGCAGTAGCGGCTTGTGTTAGGGCGACACATTCACATTGAAAGATGGAACTATATGTGCCTAGCGGTAAGTGAAAGTTAATGTTGAGGTCAAGGGAATGTACGCCAGCACCTGAACTGTTGTCTGTTTTTGAGCCATCTGTATAAATGCGTACTTCATTGGCTCCAGACTGATCCCTGTATTCCTCTACAGTTTGTATGCTATAGTTTTTATGAAACATAGGTTGATTTGGTGTTTTATCACCAAATCAACATCACAGGTTGGTACCGAATCGCCCGGTCCAGGATTTCTGCGTGTGGGCTGGTTAGATTCTTTCCCCATATGCCCAGATGCAACAGCCTGATGGCAGCTAGCGCTGCCTCCTGCTGTATGTATAGGTCAAGAGGAGTTAATTGTAGGGCTATCTCCATGGCTGCTGTCGGGGTGGACTCTTTTGTTAGTAAACATTATTAGTTCCGTTTTCGAGGGGTTAACCGATAGTTCATGCTTAGTGCACCAACCTTCGATTATATTGAAAGCTCTTCTCATGAGATCGCATAAGATGCCCTCAAATTTCCCAGAGATTATAATTGCTATATCATCTGCATATCCCACCGAGTATAGGCTGCTAGCGTTGAGCTCTGCAATGAGCTCATCCACAACTAAATTCCACAGTAGTGGTGACAGCACCCCACCTTGTGGGCAGCCTCTACTCACGACACCGCGTGTGGTGGTGTTCACAGTAAATTGAATAGCGCGGTGTTTTAACATGTTATTTATCCATTCTATAAGCGTAGGCGCAACACCGTGCTTGGCGAGTGCCTGTTCGATGCTGGTGAATCTTGTTTTGTCGAAGGCACCTTCTATATCAATGAAAGCGCCGAGGGTTGGGTTTTTGGCTTTGAGTGCATTTCCTATGCGTGAGACTACGCAGTGGAGTGCCGATTCGGTTGATCTACCTGCGCAGTAGGCGTGTTGATTAGGGTGTAGAGGAAACAGTTCCGAAATTTGGTTTCTGATCTTCCTGTCCCCCAGTCTCTCCAGCGTTTTCAAGAAAAACGAGGTGAGGCTTATGGGCCTAAAAGATTTGAGCTGGGTGTAGTCGCCCCTACCCGGTTTCGGAATGAAAATGATTTTTACTTCGCGCCAGCTCAAGGGGATAAAGCGGTGCGCTAGACAGGCTCGAAAGACCTTGACGAGGTACTCCGCCAGAGATTCTCCGCTCCACCTAAGCAGAGCTGGGAAGATGCCGTCTAACCCTGCTGCCTTGAAAGGTAAGAAGGTGTTGATTGCCCATGTTAATTTGTCTTTGTCAATAACTTCTGAAGCTACTTCCCAGTCTGAGCTACTCGTGTCCCTTTCTCTATGTGGTTCCCAAATTTTCCGGGTAGCAATCTGACAACCTAAGAAGTGGGTGGTCAGAAGCAGCTCACTGGTTTCCGCGTCGTTTGTTGTGTATGTATTATCTGTTTTTTTCAGGCATCCTATTGAGTGTTCTGTCTCTTGAGCAAGACAGGTTTTGACCCTAATTGCCTGGTTGTTGTTTTCAATGTTCGTGCAAAAACGCCTCCAACTAGTCCTACCTCTAAGGCGTATTAGTTTTTTATAGTTTCTACGGATAGAAGTGTAGCGGTTCCAGTCTTCTGGCGACCTTGTGTTCTTAGCTCTGTTGAACAGACCTCTCAGCTTGTGACGGTGTCTTTCCAATTCTGGACACCACCAGAACTGCCTAACTCCCTGCCTAGGTATGGTGAGGGGGCAAGACTGTTCATAGCTGGATAAAAGGATGGTTGTGATGTTGTTTACAAGTTCGTCTAAATTGGTTACAGGTATTTCAGCCGGTAATGAGGGTAATTTTCCTAACTCGGTTTTGACAAGCCTAAAGAACTTAGGCTGGTCTGTGTTTCGAGGGGACCTTCTTGGCTGTGGCTTAGGTAGGTTAAGGTTTATGGTGTACCGAATCCATCTGTGGTCTGAGCATGATATCTCGTTGGAGACCTGCCAGTCCTGGATGGAGTTAGCTATGCCTATGGTTGCTATTGTTAGGTCAATTATTGTTTGTGATCTTGCGTTAATGAAGGTAGGTTCTGAGCCTTTGTTAAGTAATACAAGATTATACTTAAGAATAAAATCAAGCATTTCCTCACCTCGGTTATTAGTTTTGTCATTACCCCAGAGCGTATGATGCGCGTTGGAGTCTGTCGCGATGATTAGCTGCAGTTTCTCCTTTTCACAGTACTCCACCAGTGAGGCGAGCTCAGGCAGAGGCACGTCCTCATCGCCTGGCAGGTATGCCGAGGCTAGTACGATGTCCGGGAGTTGCTGGTCTGTTCTGGAAAGCCTTGTTGCTGTAAGGTCTCTTGAACAAAATTCGTTAATTAGTAGGTTAGGTACTTGTTTCGGTATAAATATGCAAGTTCTTGGGTTACTTACGGAGGTGTCAAGCAGCAACTTACCCCCGATATTCGCAAGACCACATATTCTGCCGGCCCTAATCCACGGCTCTTGAATAAGGGCGATGGTCTTTTGCTGTTGGTTTTCCAGCACTCTGCGCAAAGTGGCCGACGCAGTTTGGCTGTGCTGGAGATTGGTCTGTAGGATCCTACATGTCCCGTAAGGGAGAAGAGCAGAGGCTGCTGTCAATGTCCTCCCTCTCCTCCCCCGTTGGAAGGCAGTCCTCGTCCGATGTTAACCCGGGCGAGGGGGGATCCTGTGTTGGATCTGAGGTTTCCTCCACCTTCGTTATCGCCATGGTGGTCGCCTTCTCCACCAGATCCTCAACACCCTCCATCGCAGGAGGCGACGAGGAGCGCGTAGGTACTGGTGTGTCGAGAATCAGCTCTGGCACGACGGGGGCTGACGAGGTTGATGGCGCTGTGCCACCCTCACTGGGAACACCCTCCTCCAGGAAGCGAATGTAGATGCTCCCCATAAGGTAGTAGACGCGCCGTTGCTGGTCTTTAATTATCTTTACTATGGACTCCGGCACACGGAAGAAAAGACAAGTTCCCGGGGGTTCCTGTCTGCCCCTCGCGTGTGTCAGGGTCCATGTGTTGATCCTAAGGTTGCCGTTCTGCCTCGACAGGAGCTTTACCAGTGCTGGAGTGTCCTCTGTGTTCTCTGGCACGTACAGCATGCACAGCGTTTTTTTGGATATCTCCGCCTGAGGCCGAACGGTTAATGTGGTCCCCGGTAACGGGGACGTCATGGTACCTATGATCCTCTTTAGCCAGGCCAGCGTGAAGTTGTCCTCGCACCAGGTCTTGAGTACACCTTCTGCGAAGTGAGCTTTACCTCGAAAGTGGATCTCAGTGTTTGATGTTGAGTTAGTAGTTTCAGGGTCCGCCATGAGCAGTGCCCGCAGTTGGTTTTCAATGTTGAGCCGGATGCCCTCTGCCTGCTCTTGCGTCATGTCCTGGAAAGGCTCGGTCATGACGGCGACGCACAGTTCGTTGCTCTTGTACGCCGCGGCAGCCTCGGCGTAGATTACCAAGGACCCGTCCACCATAGGAGAGCGAGAAGTCTTGCTCTTCTTGCCTACCCCCGTCCGTGTGACGGAATCCTCGGGTCGCGTACGCTTCAGTGCCCGGGCATCGGGTCCTCCACCGGTTTTCGCAAGTTTTTGCCTACCTCTCGACTTTCTGCCGCGCTTGCGCTTGACTACCGCGGCACCCGCACCTGCTGTCGTCCCAGTTGTTTTAGAGACTACCGCAGGGCAGTGACCGGAGCCCGCTGGTTGCCCGCGTGCCCCGGTGTCCGCCACGATGTCTTGCCGCCCGGCTTCGCCGATTGTAGACAGACGCCTCTTAGAGGACGTCTTACGGGCGATGGTTTGCCATGTTGTATTGGATGTTGGTGTGCCTGTCAGTGGGGCCTCGGCCAGACTCGTCAGGTCTCTCTCAGAAGCCGCAGCCGTTAATGCAGCCCGAGTTGTGGGCGCATCTTCGTCAGCAGGCCTCTTTGAGTCGCCATGTTCAAGAACTGGCCTTGGTCCTGTGTTCAGGGTAGTGTTGGGAGGCGCATCCTTGGACGCAGATGGGGTCGGTGTTGCCTGGGACGCAGCCTGGTTTGGCGCGCTCCTGGCGGTTGCCTTCCACATCGCATCCTTTGACGCAGCTGATCGTTTTTTCTTGTTAGTTTTGCCAGAGGACGCAGCCTTAGGCGGTTGACGCTTGGGCGCATCCTGTGACGCAGGTGTTGTGTTTGGCGCATCAGAAGATGCGGCCTTGATTATGTTGGTGTTTGTTGGCGCATCCGAAGACGCAGCCAGTGTATTGGTGTTTGTAGGCGCATCCGAGGACGCAGCCCGAGTGTTGTTTTTTGAAATTTTTGTCTCATTATCCATTTGTTGATAATACAAAAATTCGCCGTCGGAGCTCTCCACCCGCCACGGAGCCCTCAAGTCGGGGACGTCACTTGCTCAACGAGTGACGCCAGAGCTACTCCTTCGGTATAGGACCAGCTTAGAGAGAATATGACGAGCCCGCACGCAGCGGAGGGCCACGGAACTGCTAACGACACGAGACTATGTCGCAGCTCATCCCGCCACCCCACGCCACGTCGGCTGCCAACCCCCCCTAAACCGATCCTCGCATGACAACCCGCTTATGGGATGCCACAGCCGATTGATCGTGGGTAGCTACCCCACGACCTCCCGTGTGAGAGGAAATCCAGACCAAAGTGATGTGTTGTGTGCAGACCTGCTCCACTCAATCACCAGGATTCCTTCATCCCCCCGTACGGGTCCCCGTGCACGGCACAAACACGCGGGAGGTCATTGCTATCCAACATCTGGTCTTTTTCGATGGTGGACACCCAGGAGCATGACCTCGCCACCCCTGTGATAAGTCGACTGGCAGTTTTAGTTACGTCTATTTCTTAGGGAATTAGACCAATAACAGGGCGGCAACCACGTGAAGGATAACCACCAGGCTTGCCTTGGGGATCTACGCGACCGTAGCGCTCTCTCCCAAAACCACGCCACCTTGCCGCCTCTGAGGGAGGAGGCAAGGTAGGACTGCATCTATACTAACAAGCAAGCACTTGGCCAGCGAGTTGTTTTGCAACCATTAAAGCACAAATGCAGACCAGCCCGGGATAATGTATTTAGCTTTCGTAATTCTCTCGCTTGTCGAGCATTTTTTGAATTATCACTTTTCTTTGCTTCTTCTAATAAGTACATCTTTATAATTAACCTAACAGCCATTTTCTTAAAATATAATTTATTAATTTAAACAGTGAAACTTATCTAGCATTCAAATTCAAGAATTTATGCGCTAAAATAATGGCTTTGGGATTTGACAGACAAAATCTTGGCTGTGAGTGAGGCTGTCAGCGAGTTCGACGCTGTTTTTTCTTAGGGAATACCAAAATGTATGAAGAACTGTCGACTTGCTCGACGTTGAGTAGTTCTAACTCACGGTCGTCACAGCTTAGAGCGCTAGAGTCGCTATTTGCGGCTTAGCGAATACCAAACTGTAGTTTCGTCACTGGCGCAGCACCAGCGCTCAAGGCTGTATCCTTAGAGAATAGCACTGATAGAATAGCAGAACAGCATCACGTCCACTCTCTATTTTTGAAGGAACAGATATTATAGGCAGATACATTAAAGTATTGCAGGTTAATTGAAATGGTTTTGGCCACTGTTAAAAACCCCAACAACTTGGTCCAACCCGGGAATAAAAATTGAGAACACTATTTAATTATCTAGAGTTTCTTACATTGAACCAACAATTAAGCTAAACTTGCAATGAAGAGGCAATTGAGGCATCTCTGCTATGAGGCACATCAAGTGGTCATCTAGCCTCAAACTGTAATACGAATTATAAACAAGTTAGTGAAATATAAAAAATAACATACCTTGAAAGACTTTCCTAAAAAACCTCACGACTTGTTTTATGTTTGGCTGGTTTTCCATTTCATATTGTCCATACGTCAAGATGGCCCTGGTTTTACATCCTGCAAATATATTTCAACGCAGTAGTATTATGTTTTATCTATAGATAAACTTAACATATATTTCTTGGACAACAATAATATTGTCACATTGTCACCGTACATATACTATAAAATAATACTCACATTTCACACAATCACAGAACTATGTTAAAATCAATCGCTGTGAAAGCACTTAAAAGTTTTCAAACTTGAAAATAGTTTTACACAAAAACTAAAATTATCTAATAAAAATATCGTCGGTTGCGATTTAGCGAGTGTTGTGATCACAGAACATTTAAACCACAGAACAATAATACTCCAAGATTTAAACTCTAGCGATACGGTAGTATCTCTAAGTAGTCTGTGCTCTAGCGAGTGACAGCGCCACAGCGCGTTGCTTTTACTTACGAAATAGGCAATGGAATTGTCATTCAGCTCTAAGATGTATTAATAAAAATGCATTATTTAAATTCTTATAACTATGTAGTTTCACTCTATTACTTAAAATACATACAAGCAGTTCTGTATTAAACATATTAGGAACATAAAACTCACAGTCGAGATTTTTAGATTATAATTGAAAGAATTTGTTTCAAGCCCTAATTCGTCTACGAAATTGTGACGGGAGATGTAAGCCTAAGAGTTCGTCGACGACCGTAACCGCGCTAGAGAATACCGTTTGAATCAGCGATTTTATATAATGAAATTTTTACCGTGGTTCAAAAAGAGTTCAATAACACTTTTTATAAGAAAACTAAAACAATATGCCCTAAGTTTTTATTCAGTGACTGGACAACTACAGGCCTTAGAAAAAATAGGCAAAGAATATACGAGCTATATGGCCTTAAGGGCCAGTTTCTGAAGTAGACGTCACATCTCAAATCAGCTGACAATTTGTCACAAATTAACCAGCCGTCAGTTGTCAGTGAGTTTCTCAACACTTCATCATCGAGAAATTACGTAATCGCTTGTTACATTAAATAATCGACATTAATTTATTTCGGTTGGCTACCCTAGCTGGTATTCATTCACTGCTATAACGTAATCAGTAACTTTAAATAGTATTTTATCTTGAGAGGCTGGGTTAAGCAAACCTTACCAAGGTCGATTTTTGGATGGGTAACCACTTTTTTTTTTTTGGTTTGCTTGGTTTTTGGATAGGTGACCCCACACAGGTTAAGCAACACTTACCAAGGTTATTCTTTGGATGGGTGACCGCTTTTTTTTGTTTCGTTTGTTTTGGATGGCTGACACCGCTAGGGTAAGCAACACTTACCAAGGTCAGTCTTGGGATGGGTGACCACTTTTTTTCTTCGCTTGTTTTTGGATGGGTGACCCTGCCAGGGTAAGCAACACTTACCAAGGTCACTATTTGGATGGGTGACCACTTTTTTTGGGTTCGCTTGTTTTTGGATGGGTGACCTTGTTAGATGTTGTTTAACCTAGTGGGGTGATAAAGTCAAAGGATGGGTGATCAACATTTTTGTTGTGATGGTCGCCCATCCAAAGACTGACCTTGGTTAGTGTTGCTTACCCTGGCGGAGTCACCTATCCATAAACAAGCGATCCAAAAAAAAGTGGTCACCCATCCAAAGACTGACCTTGGTTAGTGTTGCTTACCCTGACGGAGTCACCTATCAATAAAAAAGCGATCCAAAAAAAGGTGCTCACCCATCCAAAGACTGACCTTGGTCAGTGTTGCTTACCCTGGCGGAGTCACCTATCCATAAACAACCGATCCAAAAAAAAGTGGTCACCCATCCCAAGACTGACCTTGGTAAGTGTTGCTTACCCTGGCGCGGTCACCACCCCTGCCGCTTCAAGTTAAACACAAACCTATCCAGAAGCTGACCATAGTAAGTACTAAGTACAGGGTACAGTCAACACTGACCTGGGGATCGAACCTTCCTCACGCGCACTAGCGTGAGGAAGGTTCGATTCCCAGGTCAGTAACAGTTTGGTTTTTTTTAATTTATTTATTTCAATACAAAACAACAATTTTTGATAATTGTGTCAAGTTTTTATAATGTAATTAATTTAAAAGTTTGTAATATCCTATTTTTTTTTAAATCATGTTAATTAATTAATTGATATAAATTAACATTTGTTTTATAATTCAACCCATACCATAGTTTTCGCCGACCCCTATTATCTTTTTATCGTAACATAAATTTAATACAAATGTGCCTTTAAAAGCATATTATTAATTTTAATCCGCGAATAATCGACCAATTTCCAACAATTATATATTAGGCTCGTTGACAAGAGATTAACTTTGAAAAAGGTGCTCAGAAACCCAAAACTGCTGTAACATGCAGTTAATTCGAGATTTTACTCAAATGTGACAAATTGTCAACCACTTGTCACACTTGGATGTTGAGAAACTGAAAGTAGAATTAACAGGCGATTTGAATTCGAATTGAGAGCTGGGAAACTGGCAGTAACTGCCGGTTTCCCAGCTCAGAATTATCGGGCTGTTAACGTAATCGAGGATTAATCGCCTGTTAATTCTACTTTCAGTTTCTCAACATCCAAGTGTGACAAGTGGTTGACAATTTGTCACATTTGAGTAAAATCTCGAATTAACCACATGTTACAGCAGTTTTGGGTTTCTCAGCACCTTTTTCAATGTTAATCTCTTGTCAACGAGCCTAATTTATAATTGTTGGAAATTGGTCGATTATTCGCGGATTAAAATTAATATTACGACTTTAAAGGCTTATATTACGATAAAAAGATAATAGGGGTCGGCAAATACTATGGTATGGGTTGAGTTATAAAAAATATGTTTAATAAATCAATTATAGTTGATTACCAAGATCTAAAAAAATTTGCATATTACAAACTTTTAAATTATTTTTTTCATTATAAAAACTTGACACAATTATAAAAAAATGTTATTTGTATTTATTTAAATAAATAAAAATAAAACAAACTGTTACTGACCTGGGAATCGAACCTTCCTCACGCTAGTGCGCTTGAGGAAGGTTCGATCCCCAGGTCAGTGTTGACTATACCCTGTACTTTTTTGTTTACTGTTTGTGTTTAACTTGAAGCGGCTGGGGTGGAGACCGCGCCAGGGTAAGCAACACTTACCAAGGTCAGTCTTGGGATGGGTGACCACTTTTTTTTGGATCGCTTGTTTATGGATAGGTGACTCCGCCAGGGTAAGCAACACTAACCAAGGTCAGTCTTTGGATGGGTGACCACTATTTTTTGGATCGCATGTTTATGGATAGATGACTCCGCCAGGGTAAGCAACACTAACCAAGGTCAGTCTTTGGATGGGTGACCATTGCCACAAAATTTTTGATCACCCATCCTAAAGTCACCCCGTTAGGTTAAACAACATCTAACAAGATCACCCATCCAAAAAATGCGAACCCAAAAAATGTGGTCACCCATCCAAACAGTGACCTTGGTAAGTGTTGCTTACCCTGGCAGGGTCACCCATCCAAAAACAATAGAACCAAAAAAGTGGTCACCCATCCCAAGACTGACCTTGGTAAGTGTTGCTTACTCTGGCAGGGACACCCATCCAAAAACAAGCGAACCAAAAAAAAGTGGTCACCCATCCCAAGACTGACCTCGGCAAGTGTTGCTTACCCTGGCGGGGTCAGCCATCCAAAACAAACGAACCAAAAAAAGCGGTCACCCATCCAAAGAATAACCTTGGTAAATGTTGCTTAACCTGTGTGGGTGAGGTCACCTATCCAAAAACAAGCAAACCAAAAAAAAAAGTGGTTACCCATCCAAAAATCGACCTTGGTAAGGTTTGCTTAACTTGGCGGCTACACCAACCCAGCCTCTCAAGATAAAATACTATTTAAAGTTACTGATTACGTTATAGTATTGAATGAATACCAGCTAGGGTAGCCAACCGAAATAAATAAATGTCGATTATTTAATGTAACAAGCGATTACGTAATTTCTCGATGATGAAGTGTTGAGAAACTCACTGACAACTGACGGCTGGTTAATTTGTGACAAATTGTCAGCTGATTTGAGATGTGACGTCGACCTCAGAAACTGGCCCTAAGCCTTGTATTAACACTGAAACGTTTAATAAGTATGTTGCTCTTACTTACTTACTCATTTTTTTTTAAATACACGTAAGGCAACGAAGGCTTTGTATATTAGCAACAAGGTTAAATTAGCAGAAAATAAAATCAAGGTTGTTTGGAAAATTATAAATAATGAAATGAACAGGAATAAAAGAAATAATACTGATTACATGCTTGAGACCACACATGAACTTATTAGAGATAACAAAAAAGTTGCTTAAGAATTTGTAAATTTCTTTACCAACATCCCAATTAAAACTACTGAAACCTTAAATGCTTTGCCCTCGCTTGCTTTTGGATTATTAAACGCGAACGTTTCAGCCTGCCCGAATGAATTTAACTTTTCACATATAAACCCCATAACAGTAATAAAAGCTTTTAAGCAAATCAAGATCAAACCGACCGAAGATCTATGGGGAATGTCCATCAAAGCTTGTACCTCCATTATTCAGACTATAGCGCCGTACTTAGCTTTAATTTTCAATTTGTGTGTGGATCAAGGAGTCTTTCCAGATCTAATGAAATATATTAAGATTATACTCGTACCACTTTTAAAATCCGGGGACAGTAAAGAAACAAATAATTAGAGCCCAGTATCCGTGTTGCCGGTTTTCAGCAAGGTATTTAAAAAGTTAATGCTAAATCAAATGCTCATTCATTTTAATACGAATAATATATTGCATGATAAACAGTATGGTTTCACCAAAGGACGTTGTACAACTGACGCTGGTGTCACCCTATTAAAACACATCTTTAATGCCTGGGAAGAGGCACAAGGTGCCATAGGTATCTTCTGCGGACTGTCGAAGGCGTTTGATTGCGTTAATCATGAAACATTACTTCTGAAACTTGAGCAATATGGACTAGGCCAACCAGCGGTAAGTTTGGTAAAATCATATTTGAATGATAGACAGCAATTAGTTCAAGTAAATGGTGTGAATTCGTCGGGGTTAAACGTGAAAATGGGGGTACCCCAGGGCTCAATTTTAGATCCTATCTTATTTTTAATATACATAAACGATTTACTCCGTTTATTTGCGAACAAACTAAACATGGTGGTGTTATTTGCTGATAACACATCTTATTTTTTTTAAATAAATAGACGTATTTGAAGGTTGACGACGTAAATAATGCACTTACGAGTATAATAATACACGGCAGGTTCAGGATTGGTCCACTGCCAATAATTTAGCGTAAAATTTTCCTTGCCGAATGACAACAGTACTGATTGTGACATTATATTAAACAAGGATAAGCTAGAATTCGTCTATTAAACGGTTTTCCTGGGGATCACACTAGACTCAAGGTTGCATTGGGGTACTTATTTGGTATCGCTTGCGGGGCGGCTTTCATAGCATAATGTCTTACGGTATCTTACTATGGGGAAGGGCTGCAGACCTTGAGTGATTTTTTATTCTGCAAAAACGAGCCATCAGAGCGATATACTCGTATAATCTTCGCTGTCGCGATTCTCCAAGGGAACTGTTTAAGGACATTAACATCATGACGGTTCCTTGTCAATATATTTATGAAAACATCATGTACGTGAGAAAGAATTTACCTCTTTTTAGTAAAAACGGCGACAGACATAATTACGTTACTAGAAATAGGGATCAATTAGTTCAACCAGGTTTCAGACTGGCTAAATTAGCCTCATCTGTCATGGGGTACTGTACAAAATGTTACAATAAAATTCTTCCCCTCATTCTAGAACTGAATGAGACGAAATTTAAAAATTGTATAAAACGCACACTATGCTATGCTACTACACTATGCTGGCATATTACAAGCTGGGGGATTACATCACTGATAAAAATGCTTGGCTCAATGCTAGTCCTGCTCCAAAACCACTAGGGCGCAAAACAAGTGATATGCAGAACATTATTGCTTTGAAGTAACAATACTTCAAAACAATAATGTTCTGCATGGACCTGCTGTTGTATGAATATATTTGTATTGTATAAACTCAATTTCCTTAGTATTAGATAACTGCATAGCACGTGTGTGAATACTATGTACCCAACTGTAAATCTACCATTTACTGTACCTATGTGTCGTTCGTTGACTTGTGTGTGCACTGGCAGTTGAGTGTGTCATGCTCTCTCAAATGTCTCTCTGATGGTGGCACCAGGTCCCTTCATGATGGTTGAGCTGGGTGGTTCCAATTCATGCGTCATGTTCGTGAACGGACGCCGTCAGTTGGGATTGGTCACAACTTAACTGCTTTGGATGTTAATGTTTTTCTAGTACCTATTATATAACTGCACAGTACATGTGTGAGTACTTTTGAATACTTCATCCCTGTACGTAGTATAATGTTTAGTGCTATTCTGAGTGCATAGTCCTCACATATATGAATTTATTAATATATGTACTCATGTAAATATTGTAAAAATCTTTTTTTTTAAAAGAGTAAGTATGGAGTTTCTTGTACATTCTTCTCCATAACAAGCTACTTTTACGAATGCACGGTAGAATCAATTTTTATTACTTGTAAATTTTGGCCGCTTGGTAGCCTAGTTGAAATAATTATATTTGACTTTTGACTTTATCTAGTCTCAAACTAGGCAGAACCTATTTATGAGTACTAGAATTTACTAGATAACGAAAAAATACCTACATATTTATATTACAACTATGGCCACTAGCAGGATTCTAACTCCTTGCGTGGCAGTTCAGCCATAAAGTTCGTCGAAATTGAAATATTATGAGTAAAATCAGGCGTAAAGCCATGGTATAATAATATACTCCGTATACTTGGTACCTGGTATTCTCTTGCCAGGATGGCCTAAGACTAATTCACGATAAGTGTTATCGGCATTGAATGTCCTTTTCAGAAATTTTTTGTACTTTCTCATGTAGTTAATGAAAATAAAATAAATTACTTACTAGCTTAACTATTTAGTAACTCATGTTATTCATCTATTTAGTGTTAAATTTATTTATATATTGAATTATTAGTTCATAATTGCTTTGTTTAATTAAACATTTATTTTGTTCGGGTAATTCAATCACATACAGTGGCAACACATCGAATTGACAATTGTCATACTGACAACTTGACATTTCATCGCTATTGTCGTGTCGCTCACACCTATAGCGTAGTTTTGCTCGGTGAGCAAAATACTGTGGCTCCTAAACATTTGTGGTGAACCCGTGCACTGTAAAAGATACACAAGAAAAATTGTTAATTGTTTCGTACTAAACTGTAAAAACAGAAGTATAAAAGGCGGTGTAATAAGATTTTTTTTCTTTTCCCAACAAAGAGACGCTATAATATGCATGGCTTCAATAATGTAACTAACTTTAACTTAAAGAACTGTTATCTGTCTTTCTACATATTATTATCATTTCATTTATCTACGCGTTGTAAATTCCATAATTTAAGGCATAGTTGTGTCAATACGGCTGTACGCCTGAACTTAACCTAACCTAATTAGTTTTTGTCTTATTTTAGTCAAGTCAATTTTTGTAGGTTTCGTCCCGAACTAAATTAAGTTGGTCCATTTTATCACGTTCATACAGGCAGACAGTCGCGGCATGTGACTTTTACAACATTTGTTTTGTCAGAGACATTGTATACCTAGACCTTTGTTCTGAACAAATAAAAAGTCAAGATGGAACGTTGCAAACAACAAGGTGACGCCGGTTAAAACTACGCCTTGCTTTATACATACACAATTACACGTACAACGAAACTACGTATTAGCTTGTCATTCGAGCTCTCGGATCAAATAAAAAACTCGACAGACAAGCTAAGGCGCAGTTTCGTTCCGTGTCTCAGTAGCCGTGGCTTGGTCACCCACGTTGAAACGAAGAGGAACCCGAAGAGAGGCCGCTCGTTACAGCTTTTGCCGATTAACCCGACGACGTAGCAGCGGCCAACAAGTAGGTTGCGGTGCTGCTTGGCAACGGGCAACATCGCATCTGAGGTGAGCCGCGATGTTATATGGAGCGTCCCATACGATATCGCGGCTGAGGGTTGGAGACCGCGGCGGGAGAGAAGTGCCAGTATTGCGGTGCGCCGGTGATGGAAGGTACACCCCAAAGGAGGGTCCGGTTACGGACAGCCGCGGCGGGTTCGCGGTGAGTGCGCGAACGCGTGCCCGGGTTCCCGCCTTAAGCGGCACTGGAGGACACCATGGAGTTTTTATGGGTTGGAGTCCCACATATCTGCGCTATCTACCCGTGGTAGCATAGCATGCATGAGCATTTCCATAGGCTAAAAAAATAAAATTAGTAGTGGTGCCTGTGATTGGTTATTTTTTGTGTCGAGGGGTAAACTTATTTACCCTTGCAAAGAATTGATCAGAGTTGCTGATATAATAGAGAAAGAATTTAATCAATACCACGGTTTAACATTGCACAATGGAAAATTCATTTCCACAAATTTGACTCGGATTGTTCATGGACTTGTATCCTCAAATTCATTATGAGATAGTACTCTGTTTAGTTTAAACGAGAACTTATCTACGAGTCATCATCATCTTCTTGACCTCGCTCCATATCACTTGGGGTCGGCGCAACACGTTTTCTTCTTCCATACCGTCCTGTCGTCCATCACGCCATCACTGACTCCCTTTTCTTTCATATCACTCCTCACACAGTCCATCGTTTATATTCATAACTCTTTTAATAACATGCGCTTCATCCCTCCTCATCACGTGTACATACCAGGCCAAACTGTTTCCTTTCAACTTTTCTGTCACTAGCGCCACTTTCAAACTTCCTCTAATATACTCATTTCTCACTTCATCCATTCTCGTCACTTCGCACATCCATCTCATCATTCTCATCTCATTCTATCTACGCGTGAGGAAACTAAATAAAACCGTAATATAGCGAATCTGACCTTATGTGAATCTAGCGTAAAGTGAATCTGTCCTAACAAAGGCATTAAACTACTATGTATAACAATGCTGCGCCCGACAACATTTGAACTGGTTCAACTATTGATCTTGTAGACACGCAGAGGTGACAGCAGTCACATTATCATGCCATAACAACATTAATTATATGCAGCCACCCACTGTAGTTGCACAGCTGTGCGAGAGCCGTGACGACTTAGGTAGAAAAGAAACCCTTGCGTTTTTAACTGACTGCCGAAGGAGGGTAATGTATTTATCAATCTGTGTAGGTATCTATATTTGTTCATGTAGCGTTCTAGAGACCAAACGCATGGGCCGCTTTTGATGATTTCAAAGTTCACCACAGCGACCACCAGACGCTATATTGCTAAATGTTAAAAAAACCGTCCAAGTGCGAGTCAGACTCGCGCACGAAGGGTTCCGTACCATTATCGCAAAAAACGGCAAAAAAATCATGTTTGTTGTATGGGAGCCCCACTAAAATATTTATTTTATTCTGTTTTTAGTATTTATTGTTATAGCGGCAACAGAAATACATCATCTGTGAAAATTTCAACTGTCTAGCTATCACGGATCATGAGATACAGCCTGGTGACAGACGGACAGACGACGATCGTGGTCCCAGGTAGACTAGTGTCTCGATGTACTGGCTCCGTTGGGCAGAAAATTCTCACATTTCTACACACAACACAGACCGTGACCGTGATATATTGTTTTCCATTATGAAACGCGAAAGTTTTAAAGTAAACATTATTAGTTCCGTTTTCGAGGGGTTAACCGATAGTTCATGCTTAGTGCACCAACCTTCGATTATATTGAAGGCTCTTCTCATGAGGTCGCATAAGATGCCCTCGAATTTCCCAGAGATTATAATTGCTATATCATCTGCATATCCACAACTAAGTTCCACAGTAGTGGTGACAGCACCCCACCTTGTGGGCAGCCTCTACTCACGATACCGCGTGTGGTCAAGTGTGGTGGTGTTCACAGTAAATTTAATAGCGCGGTATAAGGGCGGCTAGGATGTCGTAATAAAACGATTTCAGTTCATGCCACGATTAACACTTTTAATACACACAACACTGTACATAAATGTCCTTACGCGCTAACAACAGTATATAACTAACTACTCGTACAACTAAACTTAAAGTTACGACAAAAGTTATGGCGGGAACGAACTAGAACCGTAAAATACCCGATCTATCTAGCGTGCGCGACTGGACTCGAATCTCTACTGACTGGCCGGCCAGCAGGCCAGCGGGCCCGGGGCCGGCGTGGGCTCGTCGGCGGGGCTCATGCCGAACATCTGGCGGCCATCTGTTAGAGCGGTCTCTGTACCTGCGGCTCTCTGCTATGACCGTAGGCGCTCACACAGACTGAGCGTTACAGTTTCCCCCTCTAACCCTAACGAACGTCCTCGCGTTTGGGTTAGCTTCTACGAAACCTTCCCCTCCTACGCTTTTCCTGTTCCGGAGCTTGGATGCGACCGACGAAGGGTGTCAACACAGAAGCGTGATACTTACGTAGCACCGTGCCATCGCTGAGGTGCTCTAGGATGTACGTAGTTGGACTGGCCACGGCCTGGACCTTGTATGGGCCATCGCGGCGAGGAATGAACTTCGGTGTCTGCCCTCTTCCGGTGTTGTTAGTTCTCAGCAGAACCAGGTCACCAACCTTATAATCAGGAGCAGGCCGACGATGTTCATCAGCATATCTTTTATGCGCTGCCTGGGCGTTCTCGTAGACGTCACGGGCATCTAGGGGTACTGATGAAACCCTTGTGGCTGCTTTATCTCGGGTCACTAGACTGGCGGTGTCGTGTTCCCCATTCTCAGGACAGTAGCTGTACGGGACACCATCGGCGGGCCCGTATCCTCTGCTTGTCCATACTCTCCCCCTAGAGGGATCGTCGGGCTCTTGAGCGTCAACAATCTTAGTTACCTCCGGATCATTGTTCGGGTTCCCGCGCAGGTCGGCTGGGGTCAAGAGTCGGCTGGCATCTGCGAATGGGAGTTCATCGGTCCCCTCCCCCTGGAGTGAATTTGCTCCGAGAGCATACCCACCGTTATCATTACTGAGGACGAAAGGTAACGTCGCATCAGTCTGGCGCAAGATCGGTGACGACACCAGCAGTTCCTTCTCGAGAGCCTCTATCATAGGCGGGGATAATCTAGAAGGAGGAGAAACCAGAGGTGCCTGTGTCTCACATACCTTAATTTTATGAACAGCGAAGTCCGTAGGAGGCCCGACCGAAGAGAACTGAGCGACTCTATGTTGTAGAAACTCATCGAGTGCGGCCCTGTGCTCCGGCGATAAAACCTTACCTTTTTCTTGCCGCAATGACACCTTATAGACATCTGTGTGCATCACGGCTGCGCTGTTTAATGTGTAGGAGTGCTTAAACGGGAACCGATCTCCTGGACTATCTGCAAAATGCCATGACTCCTGGCCTATGTCGATTACGATACCTGCTTTTGCGATGAAATCGCGACCTAAAAGTGTCCTGGTGTCGTCTCCGGAGAACACCATAAACTCGGTGTCGACTTTCCGACCACCTAGGGTGACAGGTACTGTAGCCATCTTTACGAGTTTCCTATGACAGGAGGCATCGGCGAGTCCAATGTACCGTTCCGTTTCTTTGAACCGGAAGTTGTTGTTCACTAACAACGCGTGTAGTGATGGGCTAGCAGCACAATGCGTGGCCCCGGTGTCGACGATCGCTACCCCTTCTTTACCTACTACTCCTATTGTAACCAATGGGTGCGATGACGTCATCGTGCAACAATCGCCTTTTACGACGTTGAACTCGGACGGTTTGGCAGGTGCGGCTTTATTTAAACAAGTCTCACACTTTGACTTGACTACCCCTGGCTGGCCGCATCCGTAACAACGTATTGTACTTTTACCGTTGCTCGCACTTGCATTTACATTCGCGTTATCAGTGCTATCACTGCCGACTTTCGTAGCCTTCCGACATTCGTTAGTCGGGTGACCGAATGCTTTGCAGTACGAGCATCGAATGCGATTTCGTTTATCGTCAGAGTTAGAGGTGGGAATGGAACCTAAGGTTGCGCTCGGGCTAGAAGTACCACGGTCAACGACTCTGGGTAGGTTCGGATTATCCGCGGAAACGATCGCGTGTCTACTTAGCTCTAAGATCGAATCTTCCACGGTTCTCGCTCGCTCTAACAAAAGATCAATATTACTAACACTATCTCGCGACAAACGTTTTCGTATTCGACGGTGTAAAAGGCCGTACACTATATCTACTATCATAACACTAGGAACAACATAGGGTAATTTAACTAATAAAGAGCGTACCTTAGATATAAACACTTCAGCACGTTCACTTTCACTTTGTTCGTGCGCGAATATCTCGCGCAGCACCCGGTATGGGTGAACCCGGAACCCGGGCGCGAAGGCGCGCGAGCGCGTCCGTCCACGTGGCGACGCCGGTCCGCGCGCCACGCCACCACACCGCCGCGTCGCCGCTCAGCAACATGGAGAAGCCGCGTAGCGCGTGCTCATCGGTCACGTCGGCACACTCCTTGTAGACCTCCACTGCATCTATGAACGCCTCCAGTACTTCGGTGTCGCGTGACTGCCCGTCGAATCTCGCGGTACACTTCGCGAAGTTGCCGCCGCCGGAAGTCGCGGGCGCGTTCACCGTGGCTGAGGCCGCCGATGTCGCCGCCACGTGGTTGCCATGATGTAGGGATCTTAGGCTTTCCACTAATGTGCGGTTGGTCTCCGCCTGCATTTTGGTGAACGACTCCATCATGGTAGACAGGAGCCGTTCTGTGTTGAACGCTGCGGCAGGCGCGCCGATATGGGCCCCGCCGAGCGTGTAGTCTGCTGAGGCAGGAGCGCCGGTACGGGCCCCGCCAAGCATGTGGTCCGCTGCAGCAGGAGCTCCAATGTGGGCCCCGCCGAGCGTGTGGTCGAGGGCGGCGCCCCCCTGGGCGCGCGTCTCCTCGGTCGCGTATGCGTGGGTGGCAGCGGCGCCCGCATGGGCGCGCGACTCCACCATCGATTCGCAGTCCTCGTCGGCGTCGGAATAACTGTCGTTATTCTGTTCCATCGCCTTGCTGTTGATAGCTCTGGTTGCGCGCGTCGTTCGTGGCATGTTAAACTTTAGGGTTGGTTCGTTCACACACTGTTACACTTAACTGCGTTTACAACACCACGTGTTATTTGACAGTATGTGGCCGCAAGTTGGGCGTCACTATAATGGCGGCTAGGTGTCGTAATAAAACGATTTCAGTTCATGCCACGATTAACACTTTTAATACACACAACACTGTACATAAATGTCCTTACGCGCTAACAACAGTATATAACTAACTACTCGTACAACTAAACTTAAAGTTACGACAAAAGTTATGGCGGGAACGAGCTAGAACCGTAAAATACCCGATCTATCTAGCGTGCGCGACTGGACTCGAATCTCTACTGACTGGCCGGCCAGCAGGCCAGCGGGCCCGGGGCCGGCGTGGGCTCGTCGGCGGGGCTCATGCCGAACATCTGGCGGCCATCTGTTAGAGCGGTCTCTGTACCTGCGGCTCTCTGCTATGACCGTAGGCGCTCACACAGACTGAGCGTTACAGCGGTGTTTTAAGATGTTATTTATCCATTCTGTAAGCGTTGGCGAGTGCCTGTTCGATGCTGGTGAAGCTTGTTTAGTCGAAGGCACCTTCTATATCAATGAAAGCGCCAAGATTTTTGGCTTTGAGAGCATTTCCTATGCGTGAGTGGAGTGCCGATTCGATTGATCTACCTGCGCAGTAGGCGTGTTGATTAGGGTGTAGAGGAAACAGTTCCGAAATTTGGTTTCTGATCTTCCTGTCCCCCAGTCTCTCCAGCGTTTTCAAGAAAAACGAGGGGAGGCTTATGGGCCTAACCGGCTACCCGGTTTCGGAATGAAGATGATTTTTACTTTGCGCTAGCTCAAGGGGATGTAGCGGTGCGCTAGACAGGCTCGAAAAACCTTGACGAGGTACTCCGTCAGAGAGTCTCCGCTCCACCTAAACAGAGCTGGGAAGATACCGTCAAACCCTGCTGCCTTGAAAGGTAAGAAGGTGTTGATTATATTAATTTATCTTTGTCAATAACTTCTGAAGGTACTTCCCAGTCTGAGCTACTCGTGTCCCTTTCCCTATGTGGTTCCCAACATTTCTGGGTAGCAATCTGGCAACCTGGGCAGTGGGTGATCAGAAGCAGCTCACTGGTTTCCGCGTCGTTTGTTGTGTATGTGTTATCTGTTTTTTTCAGGCATCCTATTGAGTGTTCTGTCTCTTAAGCAAGATAAGTTTTGACCCTAATTGCCTGGTTGTTGTTTTCAATGTTCGTGCAGAAACGCCTCCAACTAGTCCTACCTCTGAGGCGTATTAGTTTTTTATAGTTTCTACGGATAGAAGTATGGCGGTTCCAGTCTTCTCGCGACCGTGTGTTCTTAGCTCTGTTGAACAGACTTCTCAGCCTGTGACGGTGTCTTTCCAATTCTGGACACCACCAGAACTACCTAACTCCCTGCCTAGGTATGGTGAGGGAGCAAGACTGTTCATAGCTGGATAAAAGGATGGATGTGATGTTGTTTACAAGTTCGTCTAAGTTGGTTACAGGTATTTCAGCCGGTAATGAGGGTAATTTTCCTAACTCGCCTTTGACAAGCCTAAAGAACTTAGACTGGTCTGTGTTTCAAGGTGACCTTCTTGGCTGTGGTTTAGGTAGGTTAAGGTTTATGGTATACCGAATCCATCAGTGGTCTGAGCATGATATCTCGTTGGAGACCTGCCAGTCCTGAGGCGCGTTGGAGTCTGTCGCGATGATTAGCTCCAGTTTCTCCTTTTCACAGTTCTCTACCAGTGAGGCGAGCTCAGGCAGAGGCACGTCCTCGTCGCCTGGCAGGTATGCCGAGGCTAGTACGATGTCCGGGAGTTGCTGGTCTGTTCTGGAAAGCCTTGTTGCTGTAAGGTCTCTTGAACAAAATTCAATAATAAGTAGGTTAGGTACATGTTTCGGAACAAATATGCAAGTTCTTGGGTTACTTACGGAGGTGTCAAGCAGCAACTAGCCCCCGATGTTCGCAAGACCACATATTCTGCCGGCCCTAATTCACGGCTCTTGAATAAGGGCGTACAGATAGAAACAAAACTCTCTGATACTACCCTCAAGCTGATGTAGGAGAGGCGTGAGATGATCCTGCAGTCTTCGGATGAGGCGTGCAAATACCGGCAGTTCAATAGACAGATTTCTAAATCCTTGAAAAGAGACCTCTGCCGCTTTAATAATGAGCGTATTAAAGACGCGATTGACCGAAATAAAGGCTCCAAGGTATTTTCAAGGGATCTGACTATTGGGCAGAGCCAGCTCACGAGACTGAAGACCGACGATGGTAGGATCGTATCCGCAAAATCGGAGCTTCTGAGGGAGATCGAGACATTCTATGGGCGGTTGTACACATCAATCAGCAAGCCCGTTGCGAATCTAGCAAACGACCCAAGAGTTAGATTGACCCGACACTATACCGAAGTTTTAAGTTTTCTTTTTGTTTTTCTTTTTTTATATTGTGTGCTCTAGTGGTTTGTGGCAAATAAATGAATTTTCTTTCTTTCTTTCTTCTATATCCCGGAAGTCAGCCTGTACGAGATTAGGATGGCTTTGAAACAGCTTAAAAACAACAAGGCGCTGGGTGATGACGGAATCACGGCTGAACTCCTGAAGGCGGGTGGAAAACCGGTCCTTAAGGCCCTTCAGAAGCTGTTTGATTCCGACATACTCGAGGGCAAAACGCCACAGGCATGGTGCAGGGGTGTGGTAGTACTCTTCTTCAAGAAGGGCGACAATGCCCGGCTGAAGAACTATAGGCCCAACTCACTTCTTAGCCATGTCTACAAGTTGTTTTCAAGAGTCATCACCAATCGTCTCGCGTGCAGGTTTGACGATTTCCAGCCTTCCGAACAAGCCGGATTCCGAAAAGGCTTTAGCACCGTAGACATACGCTGCGGAAGGTTATACAGAAGACCGAAGAGTATAACCTGCCTCTCTGTTTAGCGTTTGTGGACTACGAGAAAGTCTTCGATTCGATCGAGGCATGGGCTGTACTGCAGTTTCTCCAACGGTGCCAGATCGACCACCGGTACATTGAGGTGTTGAAGTGTTTGTTCAAAAACGCCACCATGCCAGTCCGTCTTCAGGATCAGACCTCGAAACCAATCTTTCTCCAACGCGGTGTGAGATAGGGAGACTTCATTTCTCCGAAACTGTTCACTGCTGCGCTGGAGGATGTCCTCAAGGTTCTGGACTGCAGAGGGCTTGGCATAAACGTTAATGGCGAGTACATTACTCACCTTCGGTTTACCGACGATATAGTGGTCATGGCTGAGACCATGGAGAGCCTTAGTAAAATGCTCGATGAGCTCAGTAGAGCTGCCGAAAGTGTGGGTCTTAAAATAAACATGGGTAAAACCATGGTCATGGTGAATGCCCATGTAACACCCACTCCTATCAAGATCGGAGACTCTATAATCGAAGTTGTGGACGATTATCTTGAATCGTCGATTATACAAAACCACGCTACAAAATTGGCTTCTTTCACAATCCTACTCAGAAACAGAAAGCCTCTTGGAGGTCCTCCAGTAATCTCTCCCTTCTTTTGAATTATTAAATCGTTAATATAGAAATCTAACGCTATGTAATTGCACACGCAAGCACAGTCACCCACATACACCCCACACCCACATACACACCACACACGCATACACACCACATACACATACACACAATACACCCCCAACACCACACATACACACTCATGCACAGGTACTTCTGTTTTTCCTAATTTATGTTTTTAGGGTTCCGTACCCAAAGGGTAAAAACGGGACCCTATTACTGAGACTTCGCTGTCCGTCTGTCTGTCTGTCTGTCTGTCTGTCTGTCTGTCACCAGGCTGTATCTCATGAACCGTGATAGCTAGACAGTTGAAATTTTCACAATTGATGTATTCCTGTTGCCGCTATAACAACAAATACTAAAAACAGTATAAAATTAATGTTTAAGGGGGGCTCCCATACAACAAACGTGATATTTTTGCCGTTTTTTGCTCGATATTAATAACGGCAACAGGTAGACGCTTGAAATATTCGCAGAATGTTTAGTTGTATATTCTCTTCAAAAAATAATAATTATTAAATTAAAATAAAATAAATTAAGGGGGGCTCCCATACAACAAACGTGATTTTTATGCAGTGTTTTGCGATAATGGTACGGAACCCTTCGTGTGCGAGTCCGACTCGCACTTGGCCGGTTTTTTAAATATTGTAACCTTAGCCTAGTCACCAACCGTTTTCTGATCTCTAATCTTGTCATTGTATACTCGTCTATGCTACTTTTATATGCAATTGTAATGGTTTATAAAAAGCGATTTGAGGTGTAGGCCTGGTGACCTGTATCACAGGTTTTATTTACCTACCACAGGCACCAGCGATCCACAACCAAATTTGTAATCTACAATTTAACATATCTTTTGTTTTGTACTTGGTTTGTGGTGAGAAATAAACGATTTTATTATTATCTCCTTTATTCATTACATTTCTTATTATTTACATTTTTAAATATTTTTATAACATAAATTACAAAAAAGAAAAAACATTTAAAAATATAAAAAAATAGAGGCCCACCGGTATCGGGAACAGGGTCCAAACTTCCGGCGGTCAGGGCTCCAGAGAGAGGAACCTCCTAACAATACGAGTCGTGTCCAGCAGTACTGCTTTCTGGATCAGGCCCAGACCCAGCCGCCTAACGAGAGCCTTCTAAGGTGTTGGTCGAGGCTCGTGGCTATTAAGCCATTGGCCGACACGACTATCGGTACAGTGATCGCTGTGTCCACATCCCACATGTCGACAACCTCGCGAGCCAAGTCAAGATACTTGATTTGCTTATCTTTCTCGGCTTTCACGAGGTTCCCGTCATGCGGGACGGTAATGTCAACAATCATTGTACGCCCCTCAATTCGGTCCACCACCACAATATCAGGCTTATTGGCTACAATAGTTCTGTCAGTGATGATGGACCGATCCCAGTACAATGTGATATTGCCATTTTCGAGAATTGGGTCGGGCACATACCTGTAGTACGGTACCTCCGATGCCACAAGAGTGTATTTCAGAGCAAGTTGCCAATGGATAATCCTGGCTACAAGGTTGTGCCTATGCAAGTACTCTTCGTTAGCTAGCCGAGAACAACCAGAGATAATGTGGCGGATCGATTCACATTATTATTATTATGTCTACCTGGGACAAACGGTCCAGTTGGGTAGGTCCAACTTTGAGAAAGAGGTCAACCGTCGAATCCGACTCGGCTAGGCGGCGTTCGGGCAGTTGCGTGGTATCTTGTCGTCCAATTTACCGCAGTGTCTCAAGACAAAATTCTATGACCAGTGTGTGTTGCCAGTGATCACCTATGGGACCGAGACGTGGTCGCTCACAATGGGCCTTATCAGAAAGCTTAAAGTCATCCAAAGAGCAATGGAGAGGGCTCGGAATTTCTTTGCGTGATCACGTCAGAAATGATGATATCCGCAGGAGAACCAAAGTTACCGACATAGCCCGAAGAATTGCCAAATTTAAGTGGCAGTGTGCAGGGCACATTGCTCGCAGAACGGATGGCCGATGGGGCCGAAAAGGTCTGAAATGGCGACCGCGAACCGGAACGATGACCGGACGATACGTTGGAAGGCTTCCTACTAGGTGGACCGATGACCTGGTTAAGGTTGCGAGAAGGCGCTGGATGTGAGACGCACGGGATCGGTCAATGTGGCGACGCCTGGGGGAGGCCTATGTCCAGCAGTGGAAGAGTGGAGTGGAGTGGAGTGGTGGAGTGGTCTTTCGGCTGAAATGATGATGATGATGACACCTTTTTAGTTCGCTTCTCAAGCGCTTTTTATTTATAAATATTTAGGTAACATTTTTTTTCGAATTAGGTAGATTTAAACATATAATTATATACGTATTTATTTGATACCCCACACGATGGTTTTGGGAGAAAAAATATGTTGGGCCCCCCCAATATGGTGGCCAAAATCCGCCATTTTTCTATTTGAATGTAGCCAGTGACACTCGCAAGGTTAAGGCGAATCGATTGACATAAGAATCATCAAAATCGGCCTATCGCCTTCCATCGTCTCTAGAACGCCACATAGGAACAGGCTAGACCTAGTTTAAGGGATGATTGTGCTTACAGTGCAATGTGCTCTCGTTTTATGAAATAAATTATTTTTATTTATTATCTTTTCTTTGGTCATTCATATTCATTACTTTTTTCTTAACATGCGTTTCATCCCTCTCAAATCATCATCCTTCTCCAAACTGTTTCCTTTCAACTTTTCTGTCACTGACGCTACTTTCAAACTTCGTCTAATATATTTATTTATTTATTTATTAGATGGAAAACCAACAGCTATACATAAAATTAATAAACAAGTTGAGTATGTTACATTAAGCCAATTACAGGTTCTCACGGCTAGAGATATAATAATTCTAAAGAGATCTTAGGGATCACTAGCTGCAGGCACAACAATCAGAAAAATTTAATTAATTAAAAATTAAATCACTAACGCTAAAGGACAATATTGCACACTATCAACTTTTGAAAAAGTCAAGGTTAAGCTGCTTACGCACTGATGAGCTTTTAGTGGTAAACACATCAAACGAGAATTCCTTACACAATAGGTTAAGATCTTTACTCGCTCGCACTAAGTATGAATTACGCCTGTAGTTAGATGAAAAAGAGGGAATGGAGATAGGCGGATTAAATCTTACTGATCTTTGAGGAACATTAAAATGCAGTTTATGGAGGAGATCAGGACAGTCAATTTCATTTGACAATATTTTCAGAAGATATAAGCAATCCACCATTCTGCGACGATTCCTAAGTGGTTGCAGATGGAATTTCTTGCAAAGGTCTAAGTAATTTTCAGAACGATATTGAATACGGAGGCGAAAACACATAAAACGAGCGAATCTTTTTTGGATACTTTCAATACGGTCTATGTATTTATTGTAACAAGGGCTCCAAATTTGAGACGCATATTCAAGATGACTCCGCACAAATGAGCAATACAAAATCTTTAGGGTTTCTTAAAGCATCCTGCAAGTCTCATAACAAAGCCGAGTGATTTCGAGGCTTTAGCCACTATATGTTCCACATGTGTGTTAAATAAAAGCTTAGAATCGTGATAGACTCCCAAGTCACGCATACCTACTCATTTCTCACTTTATACATTCTCGTCAATCCGCACATCCATCTCAACATTCTCATCTCTGTTATATGCAATCAAGGAATGGCACCCTAAAAATGGTTAGCCTGGGTAGGTTAGGCTTTTTCACGCCCTACCGCCGGCCTTATTACCATCGAGGCGGTCCGGCCAGTGCTCGAGCGCTGGCTCGGGAGGAGGCACGGCTCCCTGTCGTTTCGGGTGACGCAGGTGCTCTCGGGGCATGGTTGCTTCGGCAATTACCTGTGTCGCGGACGCCCGGTGTCACCACTGCGTCGACTGCCGGGAGGACACGGCGCGGCATACGCTGGCAGAGTGTGCCGCTTGGGAGGAGCCACGCCGTGCCCTCATCTCAGAAGTAGGCAATGACCTGTCGCTGCCAGCCGTAGTAGAGTCTATGGTCGGCAGCGAGGAGTCCTGGGACGCGGTGGTATCCTTCTGCGAAACAGTCGTCTCGCAGAAGGAGGCTGCGGAGAGGGAGAGGGCGATTTCATCCACTCACCCGATCCGCAGCAGACGCGCCGGGCGTCGGCGGAGGTCGGACAGCGCCCTCTTCCGGCCCCCCTAAATGGGTCCAGGGGCGACGGACTCGGGGACATCCGTTGCCCCCCACACATCTGGACCCGAGGTGGCCTCACTTAGACGTTGCGGGGGGAGTCAAACACTCCCCCCCAACCCGAGATCGAGGCCCGGAGGCAGGCCGGCACTAGCCGGGGGTTGCGGAAGTATCGTTGTTCCCGCGACCCCCGGCGTAGGTGTAAGATGGAACACCGGGGTGGTTTTTAGTCAGTAGGGGTCTGACAGACCCCTCCGCCCCCCCAGGGCGGAGGACATCCAATGAGGATTTTCCACCCCGGCAACAAAAAAAAAAAAAAAGGGTAGGTTAGGCTTAGCGGTAGGCAAATAAGTTCAGTTTGCATAGTTGTCGACGGTATATAAGCTTGAGTTCGTCTCACGATTTCTTTAATTTACACGGTATTTAATCAATGACCGTCGGCGTCGTTCTTTCAGAAGCACAGAAGTTTACTTCTACTGCTGCTTGGTAAATTTTTAGGCTGTCAGAGATACTGAATCTTCTCGAAAAAGAGTCCTAGCAGGGCAAGAATTTATGCACTTATGAGACTAAATAATACTAATCATCATCATCATCATCAGCCCACAGCAGTCCACTGCTGGACATAGGCCTCCCCAATAGCACGCCATTTGTTTCGATTTTCGGCAACTCTCATCCAGCTGCTACCAGCCACCCCGCGAAGATCGTCACTCCACCTAGCCTGAGGGTGCCCCACCTTACGTTTACCAATTCGCGGTCTCCACTCAAGGACACGTCTACCCCAACGGTCATCGGTTCTACGGCTTATATGGCCAGCCCATTGCCACTTCAGCTTGCTTATTCTGTGAGCTATGTCGACAACTTTGTTTCTCTGCCGAATCACCTCATTTCGGATTCGATCCCTTAGAGAGACTCCGAGCATAGCCCTTTCCATAGCTCGCTGAGCAACTTTGAACCGATGAACCAGCCGTATTGTGAGTGTCCACGTCTCGGCGCCGTAGGTCATAACAGGTAGGATGCACTGGTTGAAGACTTTGGTCTTCAGGCTCTGTGGAATACGTGACGAGAAGACTCGACGAAGTTTTCCAAACGCCGCCCAGCCCAGCTGTATTCTTCTATTAGCGTCTTTCTCAAAGTTGTTCTTACCAAACTGCAGAGTTTGCCCGAGGTAAACGTATTCCCGAACAACTTTGAGAGCACCGCCATTGACCACAATCGGTCCCGGAGTGACGTGTGAATTGAACATAACCTGGGTTTTGTCCAAGTTCATCCGGAGACCGATTCGCGCAGAAGAACCAGCTAGGCCGTCCAGCATCAGCTGCAAGTCATGCAGTGACTCTGCCATTATGACGATGTCATCCGCAAATCGCAGGTGTGAGATGTACTTGCCGTTTATATTAATACCGCGTCCTTCTCAGTCTAGCGTCTTAAACATATCCTCCACCGCGTTGCTAAATAATTTCGGGGAAATAACGTCCCCTTGCCTAACCCCTCGACGCAGTGAGATATGCTTAGTTTGCCGGTCCTGATTTTGAACGGTCATTGTTGCGTTTGCATAAAGACATCTCAGCACTTGGATGTATCGCCAGTCCACTTGACATCGCTGCATAGATTCCAAAACAGACCAGGTCTCGATAGAGTCAAAAGCCTTCTCATAGTCCACAAAAGCAAAGCACAGGGGCCGATTATATTCTTCGGACTTCTGTATAATTTGCCGCACTGTGTGGATGTGGTCTATGGTGCTGTATCCACTTCGGAACCCGGCCTGCTCCGGTGGTTGGAACTCATCGAGTCTTCGCGCTAGACGATTCGTGACGACTCTCGAAAACAACTTATATACGTGACTAAGCAGCGAAATGGGTCTATAATTCTTTAAAAGGGTCTTGTCACCCTTTTTGAAGAACAGAACGACCACGCTCCTTTGCCACGCTTCTGGAGTTCTCCCTGAGAACAGGACAGAATTGAAGAGCTCCCCAAGCTCTTTCAGTACCGGACGTCCTCCCGCTTTCAGTAGCTCGGTAGTAATCCCGTCCTCGCCCGGGGCTTTTCCATTTTTAAGCTGTTTGAGAGCCGCCTCGATTTCGTCTTGGCTTATCTCAGGCAGGTCTTCTGTGAAATGGCGGGTTAAGGTGGCTCTAGAATCCTCATTTTCGGGATCAGGCCGAGATGCATGCGTTGCGTACAATTTGCCGTAGAAGTTTTCAACTTCCGAAAGAATCTCCGGCTTCGAAACGACGATATTCCCATTAGATGTAGTCAACTTCGTCAGATGGCTCCTCCCAAGTGACTGGACAAACACTTTCGACCCCCGGTTTTGCTCAATCGCTTTCTCTATAGAGAGCGTGTTGGCTCGTCGGAGGTCGTGTCGTACCATTTTTCTTATATGTTTATTGAGTTCCCGCTGTTCTGATGAAGTGACCGGTGGATTTTCACGTCGCTCTATCATAAGCTTCAGAGTCTCCTCCGAAAGTTTAGACTTCCTGCCCGTACGCCGCATCTTACAAAATCTCGCACCTTCCTCCCTGAGGATTTCCACCATTTGGTTGAGCGCCTGGTTAACGCTATTTGCGGTTTCCACGACAGCGAAACGGTTCTCCAGGTCTGACTGGAACGCTTCAGATCCCAACATTGTTTGGAGCATATTTGGACGGAGCCTAGACTTCATCAAACGAGTTCTCTCAAGCTTGCAATTGATATTCAGGGAGCCTTGAACAAGTCTGTGATCGCTGCCGGTATTAAACCTGTTGATCACTGAGACATCCCTGAATATGTGCTTTTTATCTGTTATGATGAAGTCTATCTCATTTTTGGTCACGTTGTCGGGGCTTCGCCATGTCCACTTCCTCTGGGGCTGTTTCTTAAAGAAGGAATTCATTACGAAAAGCCCCTCTCTTTCTAGGAAGTTAACAAGCATTTGCCCCCTATGATTCCTGCTACCAAACCCGTAGGATCCTACTACCGAATCACTGCAATTCTGTACTCCCACTTTGGCGTTAAAATCCCCCATGAGAACGCTGTAGTGGGTCTTAGTGGTGGAATGCAAGGCCTTGGAAATGTCCTCAAACATTTCCTCCACTTCGTCGTCCGAGTGTGCCGAGGTCGGTGCGTAAACCTGTACAACCTTGAGGCTATACCTCTCGGTTAGCTTAATTATGAGGTACGCTACCCTGTTCGAGACACTGGAAACTTCCACAACGTTGTCACAGATGGATTTGTTTACCAGGAACCCGACGCCGCCTTGGGATAGCTGGTCTCCCTCTCGGAAATACATAAGGTGGCCTGATTTGAGGGTTATTGTATCCTCTCCCTCTCTTCGGACTTCACTCAGCCCTAGAACGTGCCACCTTATACTCTCGAGTTCTTCTTCAAGCTGCACGAGGTGTTCATCAAGCCGTAACGTGCGTCCATTATACGTCGCCAAGGTCAGTTGGGTTCGGCGGCCATCCGTAACCCGGTGATTCTTCGCACCCCCGAATGCCCTGCCGTCTCCGTGACCGCCGCCATAATCAGGTATAACAGCAGGGCGGCCGGGAACTGGGGGCCGTGGTTTATTTCGACTTATCATATTGGAGGGTTTGCCCATAATCGCCACGCTGGGCATGCGGGTTGGCGATCGCAGATCGCAGCTTTTCGCACTGGTGACGCTGCTGCCCATCACCAGTCTGTACCACTTAGCTGCGAAGATTTGTTAAAATGGTTATACCACCATTTGTCGGTGGTCGTCAGAGCCTCGTTTGTTATTTAGCAGGATGCACCGCGAGCAGGTGAGGTTGACTTGGGGCACTTAGATCGTGAATGTACCCCCTAACATCCCTAATAATACTAATAATACTCGCTTTATTACTTTTCATAGGAATATTGCCATAAACATAAAAAAATATGCAGGCATTATTATTATTTAGAAGTAGGTTTTTAAAAAATCATTAAAATGAGTAACCACTGTAATATTTGAAAAATAATTGCGAAAGCTGGGGACCAAACCTAAAGCGTACGGTTTGGCAAGTTTACTTATACGCCGCCAGTCTACGGATTCCTGTGACGTACGTGTGAATTATGATTGACAGCTTAGCTACTCGAAGATATATAGCATGATGAAAAAAAATTAAGTGGTAGTATCTGTATATTTATTTGCAATTTTGAAACATTTTTGGCTTCTTCATCAATTCCGCGCAATTTGAAAAATATTGTAGTTAACTTTAAAAAAAAATATTGCATGCAGAACTCACGCTTGACTAAAACTTTGATTATGGAAAAATGTTTCTCACATCAAAGCACCTAAGATTCCTAAGACAGTTTTCTGGTATCTCTTAAGGATTCCGAATTTCCCGTACTGAACCAATCATGGAAAACATTCTTTTACAGATAATCGACATCTAAGCGGCGTGTCAAGATTACTATACATTTAGACCAGGAATAATAAAATTGTGAAAACCGCATCTGATTTCGTGCATTCGTTTTTGCGGCAGTCATCCTCCGTCACAGACAAACAAAATTTCTAAATATATTATTTATATTATATATTTCTTAAATATCATCAAAACATAGACATCGCCGAATTACAATTCAATTAAATGTATAGATTTTATTATATGTATAGATAAACTTAAGTCACCTAATTTAAGTTTACTTATCATCAGATAATAAGTTGTTACTAACCATTGGACCAATGTAGTATTCCTGTGAAATAATTCATATTTGTATTATTATTTTATATTTAAAAAAAAAACATAGAAACAGGTGCCAATTTTGTAAAATTTTACGCTCGTAAAGTTTTCTCATGTATCTAGTGGTTATACAGTTTTCCAAATTTGAATATTAAGCATTATAACACAATAGTTTTTGCATTAGCTTACTTACAACAGTATATGCAATCAATAGTGGTGAATGAATTTCGGACATTTGTATTTAAAAAAAAAATTATAACATATAAAAAAATGTATTTTATTTAAAATTTGCCACTACAAGGTATATTTAATTTTAATTAAAGCAAAACATGGTTTCTAGCCTAGCCCTGTTTATTTGCTTAACAGTTTATTAACATACAATATATATTATGACCAAAAGAATCGATTATCGTACACAGATGTGGTGCAATGGGTGTATGACGTGATAATAAATTGTTATTCAGAATTTTCAACCCGATATTTTTTACATTTTATAATTCTATTCAAAATCAATCAATCTAATCTTTAATTAACAATTTTTCATTGTTTTTATAATAAATAAAATAGAAGTTGAATTTAAATAATTTACTGGCATATGTGTGGTGGGTTCCACCATTTACAAAAATTTGTATAAACACTTGATTTTAAGAATTTTTCTTTATTATTGATTATCTCGCACAATTTACAAAATCGGTCTGTGTCGCTGGACACAGTCAGGTTGTAGTAAGAATAGTGGTTGTGCCACTTGAAGAAATCATAATACTTTTGTTTATCATTTATAATATCCACCATTTTCTTAGCCAGCTCCTTGACTCCTGACCGTTTCGCATCCAGGTATATTCCATCTGGCATGAACCTGAAACGTTGAAATAGAAAATTATTCTTTCATTTGAATTATACAGAATGTTAGACTCATTAGAGCTGTTTTATATCAGGGGAATGTTGTAATTATTGATTCTTTTTATGTTATATCTATGGGCCCTGACCCTGATAACAACTGTCCGAACTTAATAGTAATGCTGAAAAAAATACGTTAAAACCAATTAAAAGTTATATTTTTTATTTTATTTGAGATGGATTTGTTCTTGACTCTAGTCTAGGTCAGAGGTGACAGAGACAAAGTCGATGATAGAGTTAGCTTACTGAGAAGGTGCCTGTTCACTCGAACTTTGAAGAGATTCGGGTTGAATGCGTTCGGAAACACAGACGCAGGTAGTAAGTTCCGGTCGCGGATAAATTTGAAAAAGAGCTACCGCGGCCCTGGCACAAGCAACTGAAGGAACACGGGTAGGTTTTAGTCAGTAAAAGTATAACACGCCCTCTCGCTTCACCCAGCTGTGCGCGAAATGAATGATGTTTGGAAGCGCTTGATGTGAATTGCTGGAATGGCAACTGGTAAGGATAGTAATTTGCAGTGCATCCAGATGTCCGATGGTAGAAGGGGGCTGGTGGTATGTTTTAGAAGTCGTTTAAATAAACATGAAAGAACCTTGTATAGTTGGCGCCACCATACACCACCGGCACGGCGTAGTTTTGGAGAGCATGCAACAACTTCTCTGTGACATAGTCCTCCGCGAACGAGTTCTCAAACGACAAGTAGAAGTAGTAGTCAGTCTCCAGTTTCCGCAAACACTCCTTCATACTGCCACTAGGACATTTTTTCGTCCCACATTTACCATATATGTCAAGCTGCATGTCATACTTTGCTAGTTCAGTTTGAAGACCTTTGGCAATTGAATCTCTTCCACTCGTTGCTCGACAATGAGATACGAACCAAGCTGCTGCAATTTTCTTGGTACTTAGTTTTGCTTTCAGTGTTTCATTTATAGGCATCATTGCTTCCACTTTCTCCCAATGCATTTCTTTTTTGGGACCTATGATTACTCCTGCGTTATCTCTAATAACAATGTATCCAAAATAAGAATCAGAATCCAATTTGTAAGTCAAGGTCCAGTTGAAAAAACTGTTATACATTCTTTTACATGCCGGAAATCTTGCTGATGACTCCATATTGGCATAAATATATTTTTGATGAGGTGAACGAGACTGTAGTAATAGTGAAGTATTTGTTGGTAGTTTTCTTCCATGGAACAATATTACATCGAAGTCTGCCACATCCTTGAGCAACTGTCTGTTTGACGATACATAACAGTTAGTAAAGGCACAATGTCTTTTAATAAATGTAATTCTACCTTCCTCCAATAACGTAATCGGTTTAAATGTATGTGACCATAATAATACGTATTTCAAATCTAAAGAAATATTTGATTGCTTAATACTCCGATAGCATGTTTCCAAGTCAAAATAATCCAGATATAACGAAATCAGAGTGACGTTGAGAACCACACAAAATATGAAGTAACGTGCAAACTTTCTAATAAACATCTTAATAAATTTAGTATAAGTCCGCACAAACAGTCACCACACTCGTGCTTACCAATACCAAGGTTCAGTAACTACTAGTCATGAACAAAATGAGGCACCGATGAACATGTTTCATTAGGTATTTGCACTATCGGTTTCCATTGTAACTACAGCGCCATCACAAAATATTCACTTAAAGACACCTGTACCTACACATTTATATACTATACAATTTCACGAAAGCCAATAATAAGACACACCTGTGAGACCCATGTTTATTTATTTATTTATTTACAGCCACATCACATGCATTAAACATCGACAGAACAATATATACAACTTTAAGACCAATATAAATGACAAGTACGGCGTACATAGCACTTGTGATAACATTGCCGCCCAGTAATAACAAATCTAGTATTCATTTAACATAATTTCTACAAGATAATTATTTGATAAATAATACAAGTAAATTTGAAAGTAAATGTATAAGTTAGTTTCTCAAACATAGTTTAAAATCATTAAAATAATTAATATTGGTAAAAAATATAGAACACATTAAATTAAAATAAATAAAGCCATTTAAAAAGAAATCAAATCAAATATCAAAATCATAATAACGTCAATCAAAATTATAAAGTCACGAGTCCAAGTCATTAAGGAATAAAATACAAAATCAAAATCACTAAAAGATAAAAATCATAAAGTCAAGAAACTAAGTCAAAAAGTCAATAAAATACAGTCAAAAAGAACAAAGTCAAAATGCAACATCAAAATCGTGAAGTCAAAAATCAAATCAAAATCACAGTCAGAAATCAAAATCATAAATAAAATAGAAAAGTCATTATAAAATTAAGTTAAAAAAATATAAAATCAAAACACTATGAACAACCTTGCAGGGACTGTGTGTTTTTTCTTCTAAACCTCGGTAGCTTGTTATTAAATATGTCTAGTTCAGGCAAGTCTAAGACTGCATTATTATATATTTACATTGCTCATTGGGAGACTGTAAACCCAGGTTGGTTTTGACAAATGGAATATCGAAAATCTTTTTAAGTTTCTTGGTCCGTGGGTAAGTTCTTGGAACTGTTAAGGAAACGCTCTGCAAGAGGCAACTGCATTGGGTATTTCCGTTAATGACTTTATGGAGGAAGCATAAGTCTAAGAGACGTCTGGGCTCGCGTAGAGTAATCATTTTAAACTGGTTTAAACGCACCTTGTATGGCTTTCTGTGTGAGAAACCTTTTGAAGAAAAGGTATGATGCCTCGTGAAGTCCCGCTGTATGTTTCCACACGTTGCGAGTGGACACCGTAAAAAGGACTCCATACACTGCTTGCATACTCTAGATTGCTGCGCACCAGGGTATTGTACAGTAGCACTTTGGTCTTCTGGTGCTTAAAACCTTTAGAGTTGCGCTTCAAAAATCCAAGCATCTGGGCGGCCTTTGTCACCGCTCTATCAACGTGGGAGGCAAACTTCAGCCTGCTATCTACGATTACACCCAGATCCCGAATCTCATTCACTTCCTGCAGTATTACCCCACCAATGTGATACTGCGTTTGAACTGGTGTCTTTTTTCTTGTGAGTTTTATATGATGACACTTTTGAGCATTAACCCCTTGTATGCCGGAACGCAGATCTACGCGAGACACAATGGCTTTTCATTGTGTCTCAAATCTCGGCATACAAGGGGTTAAGACTAATACCATTAATGTCGCACCAATGCTGGATATTGTTAAGGTCAGCTTGAATTAAGTCAGCATCAGTGCGAGAATTTACTACTTTGTATATTTTTAAATCGTCAGCAAACAAGGAGATTCTACAATGTCGTATGTGATTAGTAATGTCATTTATAAAGATGTGGAATAGAAGAGGCCCCAAATGAGATCCCTGCAGAACACCTGAGTGCGCATAATATACCTCAGATCTGAAGCTACCCATCACTACTGATTATGGTCTTTTTGACAGATAAGACTTAAACCACTCCAGCAATTTGCCACCGATACCAAACCATCTCAGCTTTTCAACTAGTATTAGATGATTTACTTTGTCAAAGTCGCTGCTGAAGTCAGTATATATTGCATCTATCTGCTTTCCCTTGTCAACCTCACGGGATACTTCAGAAACGAATGGTACTAGATTTGTAACCGTTGAACGCCCACGTCTATAGACATGTTGATAATCTGAAATGCTTGAATCTACCATTTGTGAAATGATGGGACATAACATTGATTCAAACAGTTTAGAAACACATGAAAGGATCGATATGGGGCGATAATTAACTGCGCAGGCTGGATCACCTTTCATAAATATGGGAACTATTCGAGCCTTCTTCCATTCCCCAGGAAAATGGCTTTTTTTCAGGGAACGGTTGAATATCAGCATTAATGGAAGTGCACGAGCAGAACCACGCCTTTTAACGAAGACTGGTGGAATAAGGTCAGGGCTAGCACCCTTTGTTGGATCTATTTTCATAATTGCTTTGAAAACATCGGATTCATCAAATTTTACACTCGACATAAAGTGTGGAGTCTCACATTGGGATTGATAGCCAAACGGTTGTGAAAAGTGAGCAGGTAAATGTATGGACTGCTTAGTAACATTCGCCGTATACTCTGGGGAAAATTGTTTTGCAAATAGGTTGGCAATTTCTGGGCCAGTCTTTGCAATCTCGTCACCCAGAATCAATCTTGCAGGAATAGATGATTTACCACCACGCTTGGTTTTAATAAAGTTCCAAAAGGCTTTTGGGTTTTTAGGGATGTTGCTCTCTATTTTTTTTATAAACTTGAAGTAGCATTCATCGTAAAGCTTGTGACAGCGAGAGCGTAGCAATTGATATTCGATTTCGTTTCTGGGATTACCAAATTTCTTATATTTCTTTCGAATTTTTTCGTTTTCACATATAAGCCTGATTAACGAATTGCTAAACCATGCGGGAAATTTAGTCCTAACAGTTGTCGTTATAGGTACGAAATTTTCGATGACAGTCCCAAGAACATTATGAAATACCGCGACCATAACATCCACATTAGTACAGTTGAGTAATTGTTTTTGCCAATCTACACCCTTCAACTCACTGACGATGTCCTTATAGTTAGCTTGAAATAAATTCCCTTCTTTTTCAGGTTTCGAACGCAGGTAAGATAAATTGTTTTAAGGAATATTAAGCAATACATTTTGATGGTTTGGGTAACATTTGCTAAGAACATTCCATGGTTTTGAAACATAAGCGCTAGGCAAGCTTGCAGTTCTCAAATCCAACAATTTGTTGTCACACTTCTTAATACAATTTACCTGATAAAGATTGTTTATGCTTAGGCAGTCAACAAGAGTAAGACCGAGAGAAGTTTCATAATTAGAGTGAATCAAGTAATTACCGTCTACATTGACGTTCCAAGTAATAAAGCCCAGGTTAAAATCACCCAAAATAACCAAGTCATCTGCATGACCAACAACGTTGTCCACTCTTCTAAGAAACATTGATAGAGCATCTAACTTGACAGGTGGGGGTAAATAGACAACGCATATTGCAAGCTTTCTCACTTTAGTTCCTACTTTCAGGTCAATGATGACCCACAAGTCTTACGCTCCACTTTCCCAGCTAGTGACTCTAGCTGAAGGTATGTCTCTAGAAACAGCTAACATTACGCCACCACCGTCTTTTTTAGGGTTCCGTACCCAAAGGGTAAAAACGGGACCCTATTACTAAGACTTCGCGATCCGTTTGTCCGTCTGTCTCCAGGCTGTATCTCATGAACCGTGATAGCTAGACTGAGTTGTTGTTGAAATTTTGTTGTTGAAGTTGAAATTTTCACCGATGATGTATTTCTGTTGCCGCTATAAAACAACAAATACTAAAAACAGTATAAAGTAAATATGAAAGGGGGGCTCCCATACAACAAACGTGATATTTTTGCCGTTTTTTGCTCGATATTAATAACGGCAACAGGTAGACGCTTGAAATATTCACAGAATATATAGTTGTATATTTACTTCAAAAAATAATAATTAATAAATTAAAATAAAATAAATTAAGGGGGGCTCCCATACAACAAACGTGATTTTTATGCAGTGTTTTGCGATAATGGTACGGAACCCTTCGTGTGCGAGTCCGGCTCGCACTTGGCCGGTTTTTTGTGTTTAGGGTGCTATGGCGATCTCTGCGATAAAGTGTATATCGGCCATCTATCAATTCATTGTCACAAATTTTGGGGTTAAGCCATGTCTCCGTAAAAGCTATCACACTATAATTAGAAAATTGAACATTTTTTAAGAGGTCATTAGATTTTGTCCTTAGCCCCTGTACATTTTGGTAATAAATATTAAGCATTGGGAAGTAATTTATACCAATACATTTGCACTATATCTAAATGAAGAAAGTTACTACAATAGTTAGACCATAAATAAGGTTTAGGTTGTCAAGATTCTTGATTAGAATAGACTGGAAATCAACTTCTTTCCGAACAAAAATACGCCCATTACGAAACCAAACAAATTTATAGGACATTTCCTTGGCCTTTTTCCGAGTGGCAGTATGCAATGACTTGTTTGCTGGACTTAAGTGTTCCGACACGAAAATTGTTTTTCTTGGACCTCCTATGCCAAGATGCTGAGAAGACAGTTTACCGTCAGGGTTTTTCTTATTAAACTTGGTAGTTGTGGCAAGAACAGTATCACGCTGGCATGCCGATCGCAATTTGACTATTACTGGTCGAGGCCTGTTGTTGTCATTTGTCATTTTGGCGACCCTGGTTGCATACTGTATGTCACTTTCGGAAAAAGGGAATCTCCACAATTTTTGTCAATTGCAATACAGTATTATTTAAATTCAAAACGTTCAACTCATGTATTCTTCCTGTTATGACGTATGGCTGCCAAACATGGCCTCTTACTGCCGAAAATTTAAAAAAGTTAGAAACATGCCAACATAACATGGAGCGCAGCATACTGCATCTAAAGAGAAAAGATAGAGTGAAATTGAATGTCATAAGAAAAAAATACAAATATTACAGACGTGACATTCACAATAAAAAAACTGAAATGGCAGTGGACAGGCCACACAATCAGAAGCAGAATAGAGAAGTGGGCCAAAGACGTCACTGAATGGTACCCGAGAGAGGGGATGAGAAGAAGAGGGAGACCGATGCGCAGGTGGGAGGACGACCTACGATCGACAGCAGGAGTGTTATGGAGGAGAAAAGCTCACGATCGTGTACCGTGGAAGGGTCTGGGGGAGGCCTATGCTGAAAAGCAAAACAAACTGTGCACCTGAAAAAAAGATAATAATATGTAAATAATTAGTTAAGTTTGTAAATAAAGGCTATTTGAATTTGAATTATATAAATTCTCTGTACGATGCTATGGAACACCATTAATTTCTATATTCGAGTCACGCATGTGGAGTTCTACTGTATTTAATCTAACTGAAAGGTCTAAAACGGTAGATTTCAGCAATTCATTTTCAAACTTGAGATTATTAATTATGGCCGTTTTCTCCTCAAAGCCCGCTTTCATTTCCTCAAATTTGATGTTAATGAATTCCAAAGATTCCTGGAAAGTATCTATCTTCTTGTGGATGTTACTGAATTCCGTCGCCAAAAGTGTTTTCATGAGACAACTTTAGAGCCTTGGTGATTTCTTGTTGTAAAATCTCACGAAGAATTGCACGAATGGGCTGTTATATTTAATAAAGGGTTACTTATTGGGTTTGGGTTGTTTGATAGTGTAAATGTAATGTATTCAGTCTTGTCTGAATTAAGTGTGAGCAACTTTTTTTGTAACCAGTTCATAACCAACGAAAAACCCGTCTGAGCGAAGTGGAAAACTTCCTCCCAGGTAACCCCGTAGAAAAAAAGAGCTGTGTCATCTGCAAAGGTGAGCGGCTGAGCGGCATCTTAGTTTAGTTTTAGCTGGCAAAGGTCATTTATGAATATTAGGAATAGGGTGGGCCCTAAAATACTTCCTTGTGGTATTCCGATATTGACGTCATCAACCAAACAATTCATCGACCACAACACGTTGGGCTCTGCCTTTCAGGTAGCTTTCAAATAATTTTAACTTCTTGCCACGGACCCCAACACATTCCAGCCTCTTTAGCAAGAGTGGCACAGAGACTGTGTCAAAAGCCTTAGCTAAATCGAGGGAAATTGTGAGTACTTTTTTTATCATCTAGTTTAGTAACAACGGTATCCGTTAGTTGATGTATGGTGTGACTACACGTCATTTATCTCTATATTATAATATTTAAAACTGCGCATTGCCGGCCAGATGTGGCGAATACATTGAGACATGGACCTGCGGGTTTAAATTATGGTCTGACAGGCAATCTCATAAACTATGAAGTTCTATTCATTTTAAAAGAATAAAACAATATTGGGCCTCTAAAAAAAGGCCCTTCGGTTAGAAAGCCATGGGAAAGGATGTCGACAGTGGAGATTCTTATGAATTCTAAGAAGTTGCCAAGTGGTAGCGATAAACCTTGCTGGCCGTCCCAAAACTATTAGAAATTGCACAAAAACGGTCATAAAATTGACCCTTCGTAGTGTTGCCTAACTGTGGGAAGTGAGCTCGTGGTTTGGGGAGCAGCGGGTAAGGGACGCAGGGAGAGGGTAGGGCCACGAGGTTGAGAGGCGGACTAGGACAGGGGACTGGACTCTAGGCAAGGAGAGAGGAAGGACCGTTGGTGAAGCAACGATAGGTTACGGTCTTATTTAGAATCATGTGGTGAGACGAATAGAGGAGAGTGGCTATGGAATTAATAATCAAAAGTCGTGTCGTGGTAGTTATCGTGGTAACGAGTTTTAATTAGTAAGTTAATTATAATTTAGTCTAATCTCGTATTAATATATTGAGTGCGTGACAGTATGGATGGGTAAGTTTTAATCATTATATTACATAGTAAGGGTGCTACACTAATGTACCCTTTGGTACTAGCATGGTGAGTTCTTGTATTTATCTCCTAATCTGTGGATTAGGAGAGGTGTGCCTTGGCAGATATTTGTTACTAGCATTTGGTCTATGGAAGCGGTGAAGTCTTTCGTCACACGTTACATGCCCTAATCCATAATTTATACACTACACAATTACTCATTTGATTATGGGCTATTATTGACCTTTAACTGAAACTACATACGTGGAAGGCGGAACCGTTAATACTCACCTTTGTATAAAATAGGCTATAAGGCCGCTCTTAATTGTGCACGTAGGACAACCAAATGTTTGATGTTAAAATATACTGTTTCCTATGGAAGGTCTAGCTCAGAACACTTCGCGTGATACTTGCTGTCGCTCAGTTCCAGGGAGATGGGGTAGGCTTCAAACGGTAGGCTTCACAAAGAACCCCAAATTACATCGTCTAATGACGCTTAGGGAACGTGTCTCGTTAAAACCACACCAAGCCAATTGTAGGCAATACTAAATCGTCACTATTTAGCGAGACACGATATTGGATGGCTACTGCTCCTAGCGGCCCCGAAAATCCACGCAATGGGCAGATTAAGAAAATGAGAAGCGACGAATAAATCCGCTCCGACATACGGCAAGTATCTTTCGCAAAGAGTTCTGCTACAGACTGAGTCTACGATACGCTTGCATTATTTTTGTATTGTCTTTGTAAAGGGTGTTATGTCGAGGGCGAGCTATTTACCATAGCGCGCGTCCAATAATTCTGGTAGCATGACTCGCTCAAATGGCAGAGGCAATTAGGTACAAAACTGACCACTGTCTTAGGACTGGGCAAGGCATGCTAGAGCATAGGGAGCTTGTACTCTTGGAGCCGCAGCAGAATATCTCTAGAACCAGCAGTCTAGGCCCGGCAGTACACGTTACGACGTGCCTGCAGCTGAAAGGCGTTCGCACGTCACTTGGATGGGAATCTAGACTATTATCGACCCCCCCGGTGGGTTCCCGCATTGTCGAGGCGGGGGGGCTCAGTAACCGTGGCTTGGTCACCCACGGTGAAGCGAAGAGGAACCCGAGGTGGGGCCGCTCGTCAGGGCTTTTGCCGATAAGCCGACGACGTAGCGGCGAACTGTAGGTTGCGGTGCTGCCTGGGCAACATCGCAACTAAGGCGGGCCGTGATGTCGTATGGGGTCTCCCAAACCCATACGATATCATGGCTGAGGGTTCGAGGCCGCGGCGGAAGAGGAGTGCCGGTATTGCGGTGCGCCGCTCTCCCTACCTTCCGCGGCCTGGAAGGGATCGCCACCGTCTGATGGCGGACGCGGTGGGGCCGCAGGGGAAGAGGAGTGTCGGTATAGCGTTGGCCGCTCTCCCTATCCCCTGCGGCCGAAACATAGTAGGTGGCGGGGCCATTGACCTTGACCCGTCACAAGGGGACCAAGGGTGCCATACACGGGGTCGTCTGGCACCCATGTACTGGTTTGGTCCCTGGGGTGGTCACGGCGCACAGTGTGTTCTGGTGCGCAGGTGATGGGGGGTAATCCCCAGAGGAGGGTTCGGTGACGGACAGCCGCGGCGGGTTCGCGGTGAGTGCTAACGCGTACCCGTGTTCCCGCCATAATCGGCACAGGAGGACACCGTGGAGTTTTAGTGGGTTAGAGTCCCACATAACTGCGCTATCTCCCCGTGGTAGCGCAGTATGCATGAGCATATCTCCACGTCAAAAAAAAAAGAAAAAAAAAAAAGAAAAAAAGAAAAGAAAAAAAAAAAAAAAAGCTATTATCGAGGAACTCATTAACGTAATTCAAAGTAATGTATTACTCAAAACAAGCGTAGCGTTCCTTCCTCTGACATTCCGTTAGGTATATAATGCACTTTGCAAGCACTTTGTCTAATTAACTTCATACATCACTCTTGTTTTACTAATATAGTCCTTTTAGCTAACAGACAGAAAAGTGTGCTGGGAAGTTTGTTTCATCATTTCTTCTTACCAGCTATTACACCTAGGAAATGATGGTGGGATGGGCGCTTTTTGGAGCTGTCTGTGGGAGAGTTGATCTAATAAACTACAGTCACTTCTAGAGTTAAAACACTCTGCCAATTTAGTAACTTGTATTTGTATTAATGCTTGAATGTATATTCACTATCAGCGATCACTATTCGGTCTTTGGTTTAATACTCTATACATTAGTGTAAAGAGTTTCTCACACAAACTTTAGTTAATTATAACAATTTTGTTTATATCCCTTTAGTTAAATTTTTCCTTCTAAACCACTTCCAAGTTATAATCTTAAAACGGTGAATTCCAAAACAAAACAAAACCATAATTTGGAATTCACGTGTACTCGGTGGAAAGGTGTCCAGGTCAGGAAAACGAACCTTACAAATTTGTGCGGCTGGATGGGGCACAGATTCTACTTCTTCAGAAGTAGCCGACCTTTGCTCTATATCTGCCTAAACTGCCCTAGTTTAGGAAAATTTTTTTTTTTTATCAGCCTAGGGTCTTTTAGGAACAGTCACAATGGCATCACCAGTTGATCTGCCTATACGGCACCCATATTGGTTTGTGGATAATATCTTTTTACTTTCCAAGTAGTTTGTTATCTGCTTGTTTATAACTTTCTCTAGAATTTTTGATAACGTAGTCAAAATGGATATTGAGCGGTAGTTATTGACACAATCCCTGCTACCACTCTTATGTATCGGGTGAACCAGGGATTTTTTTAGTTCAGCGGGAAATACACCTGTGGAGAGGCATTTATTACAAATGAATGCAATGGGATACGACAGTATATTAGAAAACCTTTTGATTAATTCACTAGGGACGTCGTCACTCCTTACTGTACGGTTAGTTTTGAGAGATGATATGATGGTTTTGATCGCATCTACATTGGTGGGCAAAAGAACAAAAGAGAGGGGCAAGGTGGCATAGAGGAAGGGTGGCAAGAGGCCGGGTCAAAACTGATCATGGGTCTCGCTAAAGACATCCCTATCCTCACAAAGAATTTGTTAATCTCATTGGCTGAGTTGTTAGGTTGTTTTAGATCAATCAGGTCCATGGGTGTAGTATTCGGTTTCGTGGTGTGTGTGATTGATTTAATAGTTTCACAAATTTTTTTAGTATTGCCTTCACATTTAGAGAGTGCCGCCCTATCATACTCAATCTTAACTTTTTCTTAAATGTTGTTGCATAAATTGCGATAGCGAGTATAAGTTATTTTTGCGATCTCGTCATTCGGATGTTTTTTCGACTTGAGATGAAGTCTGTCCCAGTTATGCATGCATCTTAGAAGTCCAGCAGTAATCCACGGCTTAATTAACCGCTTACGTCTCGATACAGTTGCAGTACAATTAATCATTATAGTGGTAAATGTCCTAAGAAATAGAGTGACTGCTTCATTAGCACTATCCAGAGCGTAAACATTGACAAAATTAATTGTTTTAATCCGAGAGTCCAGGGATGGATAGTCAATCCGTTTTATAGTTTTTCATGAACGGTGTAAAGAGCAGGTACGACAAAGACTTATAATGAAGCTGTAGTGATCAGTTAGGGTGGTATGGGCGACTACACATTCTACCGAGAGTTTTGTTTTGACCATCACGTGGTCAAGGCATGTTTTATTGTGGGTGGGGATATCGTACGCAGGCAACATACCATGAGAGGCTAGTAGGTTCAGGTAAGTTTCGGCTCTTGTATCTGAAGGTGACGGCGATATGTCTATACTCGTATTAATATCACCAGTAACGATTACGTTTTTGTATGACGCTAATGTATGGAGAACATTGTTCAATGATTCAAGGAACTTGCTGACATTTCTTTCACCCGGAAGGCGATAAATACAGAGAATCACTCTCTGTGGGTTTATAGTTATAATAAGACAGTTAGCATCTACTAGCGATGGTTCTAGTGTCTTACAGGTAAGGGTCGATCTATAATAGACAACCACGCCCTCGTTTTGTGTTCTGTTACATTGTGTATGTGCAACCTGATAACCGCTCATAAGTGGAATGAATGGAGTCCGAGAAATCCAGCACTCTGTGAGAATAATCATATCCCAGTCAATTTGTGATCTGCTAATAAGGGCGTGCAGTCCTGAAAATTTTCGGTTAACGCTTCTTATGTTTTGTACCAAAATATTCAAAGGGGAATTGTCGGGATAGATTAATTTGGAGCAAGTATCAATATCACAAGTGCTGGAGTCTGCCACCGTTAAATCATCCAGATCACTATCGATTGACAGTTGTGGATTAAGATTGAATTTCACTTAAGGGCATAAATACTATTTATAAATCTCTGAAAGGAATATAAATTTAACATCGTTTTAACACTATTATGCAATCCAATGTAAACAATCACACACACATTGCAACAAAACAGGTTGGCGTGCAAAATAATAAATGTGTATTCGATGCTAAATAATAAATGTGTATTAAAAGGTAGCAATACTAAAAAACAACTTTTGACCCCCAAAAATGTATGTTATATCAGAGAAAAGTTCAAAGCCCACACTTTATCGAAGATTTTATTTTGCGAAGTTGATTGCGCTTGATGATAATACCAAGCTTTATTGCTATGAGATTGCGACAAAACGCGGATATAGACAGATTGGTATTAAACAACCTTAACCCATTCATAAAACTAATAAAAATATCCAAATTATAATAGTACTATAAAGACATACGCATTAAGGCTTGCTGTCATATGCGACGCGGCAATGCGACAACGCTCATTCATATAAATAGTTCCATCGAGTATTTAATATAATTTAATTAAAAAAAATGTATTAATAACAGTTTTTAAAATTAAATCATATTATAAAAGAAAATCGACATTTGTTTTTTTTTTGTTCCGCTAATTTTGTGGTTATGTATCACAACTAAAAAGTGGAAATAATAGTTGGTCCAAAAAACGTAGAAACAAAAACAAGAATACCGACTTTTAAGTTATTTTTAACTTTGTAGTGTTTTTATTTGGAAGTCGCTTGTATTTTTGTGCAAAAAGATTATGCTGTTTACGCGTAAATTTATTTTAATTTATTATTAATATTATTACGTTGACATTTATTTGCAATTATCTTGACATGCTCATTTAATACATGACATTTAATTTTTAATTAATCTAGTGACATTATTATTTGATTTATGATTATTATATATTGATTTTAATTTAAATTTTATTTAATTATAATAATAATTTAATTTAATTTGAATTTAATTATTATATATTTTATTACTTAAACCGTTTTCATAATTGTATCTTGACATTCTCATTTAATATATGACATTTTATATTTAATTCCTCTATTGACATTATTTATAGCTTCATTTGTTATGTATCATTGTTATTTGCCACGCGGTGAAATTAACGAATCAAAAAATTTAAAGTGTGTTGTTAATTATAAATTATTTGTGTTTAAGTGTGTAATAAAGCTTGTGATTTGCATACCTCAAGGTGTAATATGGTTGGACTGTGCTATATTTTTAAGAACTCTATGTAGTTACCCATATTAGCAAATAAATGATTATGATTTATGATTTTATAAACATAATTGTTTGGCAAAGGATTTTAGAACGTAATATTTTGGTAAATCCGCCGGAATGCTAAACTATCATTTTAACCGTCACTTTTTATTATTATTTGTTTGTAACGGAATCATGCACAATTCTTGCGGGGTAACAAAAAGCCGCAGGAAAAAAGGTAATTAATAATAGGTCTGTACCTATGAAATTGCCGTATTGGCCATTTCAAATCAAAACATTTTTTATTCGGCTAAGAATTCTAATTTCAAATTATAAAAAAAAAATATTTTAGATTTGTTAACGATAATATTTTTTATTATTAATTAGTTTTTTGTTAATTGATTAGCGTTATGTTTTCATCGCATTTTAATCATGGATACGTTAAAAATTCGGGTAATTATGGCATATGAGTACCGTCGTGGCAGCAACGCGGCACAAGCAACACTACAAAACGAACATACAAACTGAACAGGCTTTGCGATGAATTTCCTTGACCCATCCTTTCCTATATCTATAAAATTCAAATTCGCCGCCAAAACGCACTCATTCATCTCTGAGTGCAGCAAAGACAATCTATCCACCCCGCCTTCTTACGGCGGGCAACAAAACCATTCAGTTAAAAACTCGATTGCAAAGCCGGCCGGCTCAAATTCGCGTGCGCGAAGAAAAACTATCGTGAAATAGGATTAAGTGGACAAGTGTGGTGATCACCCGACTCCAGGCAGTGTTCCAAGTATCCTGTAAGTACCTTAATACCTCATTATATCCTTTAGCCTGTTTTTGTAGGAAAAATTACCTCAAGCCACGTCCTTGGTTGGACGTAAGCACATTCATATTTTTGGTCCATTTCGAGCGCGAATGCCTGTAGATTACAGTTTTTTCAGGCATTCTCAGGTTCAATTTCAATAAAAAACTCTGAGATTTGCTAGATATTTGCATTTTGCAAGTATTATCCTACAAAAATTACGTTGGTTATACTTTCCATGTAACCTATACGGATTCAGAGGTCATCTTAATTTTATCCGTATTATATTGCAATAATTTATGTATTTTACGTAATTTATTGTAAGTAATCTTATTATGTTTGAGGTGTTTATTAACTTATATACATTATTTCACAACTATTTCACCTAAAGGTATCGAAAAACACCTAGTAATATCTCAACTTAGGTTCGTATTTTCATACCTATTTTTCACACACAAAACAAAATGGAGGAAGGCAAACTTAAACTTCTTCAATCTCAACGCGAATATGTTTACCGTGATATCCAAATCCTTTATGACAAAACTATGATTCAAGATCGTTCAAAGGTATCGTCGTTCAAGGCGAGATATACTCGAATACATTCAATTCGCGAAGAATTTGTTTTGATATGTGGTAAAATACAGACTTTGGAGTTAGCCATGAAACCCGATACCCGGGTGTGCCAAGAGTCTTTGAGTTCGTTTGATGATTTTTACTATGCCGTAATCAGTGCAGCGGCCGAGTTGCAGATTACTGATAGGAGCGAGAACGTCGCCGCGGCCTCGCGGGAGACGCCCGCGCTTGCGGGTGCCCACAACTCCGCACAAACGGGACGTAACGCACGGCTTCCTAAACTTGATTTACCTAAATTTGATAGTAAAATCGAAAATTGGCAAACGTTTTATGATATTTATAAAACCTTGATTCATGATAACGATTCGATTTCTCAAATAGAAAAATATCACTATTTAGCGTCTTGTTTACAAGGCCCGGCTTTGTCTATTGTCAAAGGGGTCCCGATGACCGCGGATAATTACGAAGTTGTTTTTAATAGTTTGATCGAGCGTTATCAAAACAAGCGTATTATAGCTTTAACATATCTAGATAAATTTTTAGATCAGCCAGCTTTAAAATCGGGTAACTTCCAAGATTTACAAATTTTTACAAACGTAATTTATGAGGCATACCATGCACTCCAAACTTTAAACATTGAAAATTTGGGTGATTTTATTTTATTTTGTTTAACTTCGCGCATGCTGGATTCGGATTCGCGTAATCGGTTCGAATCTCAAAACATTTCACAAATACCCACTTTTTGTGAATTGTTAAAGTTTCTTCAAGACTACGTAAAAGTCTTAGAAACTAGTCAGTTATCTTCTAAATCTAACATCAAGCATACATCTAACCCTCGTAATCTTGAAGGGATAAAATCTCCGCCTGCGGCTAGCAGGCAAAATAGCAGCGGATCCAAACGCTCATCTTATCTCGCAAAATCAAACCCACCTGCAAATGTGACTTGTGCTCATTGCAGTGATGCGCACTCGATTTATCGGTGCCCTACCTTTCAATCATTAGATTCTCGTGCTAGACTCGCGTTAGTACAAGGTAAAAATAATATGTGTACAAATTGTTTGCGTACAAATCACGTCATAGATAAATGCCTATCTAAAATGGCTTGCACGTTATGTGGATTACGTCACCATACCCTATTGCATATTGACCCAGCGCTTTCCAGCGCCAGCGCGACCACTGGAGCGAACGTTACTGCTCATGCGCACGCCGCTGTTCCCCACTGCGATATGGTACTACTAGGCACATGTCAGGCGCGCGCGTTCAATACTGCCGCCGGCACTCAATGTACCGTCCGTGCACTCGTAGATAGTGGGGCGCAGGATTGTTTTATCACTTCGGCGTGCGCGCGGTCGCTCGGGTTAAAAATCCGCCGGTGTAAGCTTAGTATAACCGGACTGGGACAAAACTCAGTCACTCAAGTAAGGGGGGTGACGGAATGCACTATACGACCCGTACACGGTGAAGCTCCGAATTTTAATATAAGGCCAGTCGTATTAGATAACATTACTGCTCTAATACCTAACGTTAAGGTACCATCAGTCGTTTGAGAATGTTGCAACCATCTAGTGTTAGCTGATCGCGACTACGATGTACCCGCGAAAATTGATTTATTTTAATAGGGGCGGAGTTATTCCCCGAAATCTATGACGGTCAACGTATCAATCTGGGGCCCGGTTTACCTACCGCTCTGCGTAGTGTTTTCGGGTGGATTCTCACCGGGACAGTAAATGCATACTCGGTGCCTTTAAACACCGCGTGCTCTTTAGTGGCCACCACATTCACGTTAGATGAACAAATTAAAAAAATTTGGGAAGTGGAGGTACCACCGCGCGTGGACATCACTGTCCCTGAAAATGATATCTGCGAACGCATGTACACAGATTTAACCTATCGTGAACCTAACGGACGATACGTCGTACCTATCCTCTTAAAGGATGGCGATTGTTCTTTAGGTGAATCTTATAATAGTACTTTGTCGCGTTTGACTCATCTTGAAAAGAAACTTAATCGTCAGACTGAACTTAAATCCGATTATATTAATTTTATGCGTGAGTACGAGAATTTAAATCACATGTATACCGTACCTAACCGCGTCGTACCTACTCTCAATCGTTATCTTATCCCTCATAGTTGCGTCGTTCGCCCGGAGAGCACGACCACTAAATTGAGTGTGGTATTCGATGCCAGTACTAAAACCACTAACGGTCTATCGTTAAACAATATTGTATTTACTGGCCCTAAACTTCAGGTGGATATTATAAATATCACAACCGGCTTCAGACTACATAAAGTAGTTTTGACGTGTGATATCTCAAAAATGTATAGAGGAATCTTGATTAGGCCGGAGGATCGGAGCTTTCAACATATTCTATGGCGAGAATCTCCTAGTGATCCAGTTAAAGAGTACGAACTTGCGACTGTCACCTACGGGGTTAGTAGCTCACCTTATCTGGCTATCCGCACCCTCCACCAATTAGCTGCTGATCATGGTACCGCGTATCCACGCGCAGCTGAAGCGCTTCTTCACGAGACATATGTCGACGACATTACGACAGGGGCGCCCTCTGTACGTGAAGCCATGGAACTAAAAGATCAATTTATTCACTTGTTAGGTTGTGCTCAACTTGAGCTCCGAAAAAGGAGTAGCAACTTACAATCCTTTCTTAAAATTTTGCCAGTAGATCATTGTCAAAACATTAAACTTTTCTCCGAAGAAAATGATAAATCAACGTTAAATATCTTAGGAGTCCAATATGATGCTGTGAGTCACAATCTCAGTTACTCACAGTCCCCAATCGAGGACGATGAATTTACCAAGCGTTCCATCTTATCCAGCATCGCTAGTATTTTCGACTCTTTTGGCCTTGTATCTTAAAAGCCAAATTGCTCCTTCAAGATTTATGGCGTTTTTATCTTTTATTTGCTAAGTCCAAGGTAGCACCTCTAAAAGTGACAGTTAACCTTTTAGAGCTATGCAATGCTGTATTACTATCCAAAGTAATAAATCGCATTCACTCCTTGCTTAGTTCAAAACTCATCTTAAATAAATCTATCTTATTCACGGACAGCTCGACTGTTTTGTCGTGGTTGAATACTAAGCCATATACACTTATGTCATTTATTGTGCACAGACTGTTCCTAATCAGCGACAGTTCTGTGCCCATTGAGTGGCGACATGTGCCCACCCATGACAATCCAGCCGACATGTGTAGTCGTGGCTTATCTTTATCTTCTTCCGAAATCTGGTGGTCTGGTTCTCAGTGGTTGTCAAACGTACTCTTCAACTGGCCTGTTTCAGCAGTAGAAGTGTCAGATAACGTTCCCGAACTCAAGCCAACTTCACGCGCGTGTCATGCTTGTGTGACACCCGAAGCTGACGTGCTTGAATCCCTCATGGAACGCCACTCCACTCTTTTTCAAGTGAAAAGAGTGGTTGCATGGATCACCCGTTTCATTAAAAACGCGAAAGCTAAATGTTCAGAGCGTAATTTATTACCTTACCTGACAGCCACTGAATTAAGCCAATCTTTAGATCATTTAACAAAATATGTTCAACATCAAAATTTTATTGATGTCATATCTTTAATAACTTCCAATAAACCTTTACCCAAACATTTATCTAAACTCTCTCCCTATCTTGACACTCGCGGAATCTTGCGAGTGGGGGGACGTTTAAAGCACGCGTCGTTACCAGGTCGCGTCAACCATCCATACCTCCTACCTAAGACTTCTCGTTTGAGTACTCTTCTCATTGACTACTTACACACAACTTATCTTCACTGTGGGCCTCGCCTACTCCAATCTTTAATTATGCGTCGATTTTGTATATGATAGCAGCCTTAGATCGTTTCGTATCGCGTAGAGGGCTTTGCCACTCCATAGTGACAGATGGTGGTACTAACGTCGTGGGTGCCAAGCGTTATTTGTCGGAAGTTAGCGAAATGCTCAACCGTGACAGCGATAGCATTTCCAGACTGCTCGCTCCTCGAGGTATCACGTGGAAGCTTAATCCTCCGTCCGGTCCTCACTTCGGAGGCATCTTCGAAAGCGGTATAAAATCAACAAAATACCATCTCAAGCGTGTCATCGGATCGCAGATTCTTACTTTTGAAGAATTTTATACTATTCTAACAAAGGTGGAAGCCATGTTAAATTCTAGACCGTTAGTGGAATTATCTTCTGATCCCGGCGAGGTTGACGCTCTTACAGCTGGTCACTTCCTCATCGGTCGACCTTTAATCTCTCTACCTGAACCGTTTTTTGCTGAAAACGAGACTTTACGTACTCGTTGGCAGCTATTACAGCGCCTGTCACAAGGCTTCTGGCGCACCTGGCAAAGGGACTATTTGCATACATTGCAACAGCGAATGAAGTGGTTCAAACACGGCAACCGTCAGCCAAAACTGAACGATCTTGTAACCATTTTTGAACCTAACTTACCCGCTAACGAATGGAGACTAGGTCGCGTTGTACAGCTCCATCCGGGTAAGGATAATATTATTCGTGTTGTGACAGTCAAAACATCTAAAGGCTTACTTGTGAGACCTGTCGTCAAAGTTTGCCCACTTCCAATCGAACTAAATAATTAATTATTTACTTATATCTTAACAGTTATATATATTTATTTCACATTTATTTATTACATTCACAAACTTATTTAGTTCTTAAGTCCTTAACTTAAACATAACTTTAGAATATATCTTGTCAGCATAGTGACTTATGAATCCGCATAGGCTGTAAGTCTCGAACTTTATCTATCTTATCTTATGAAATCCCTGGTCGATTTCAAAGGGGGGGATATGAACAGGCTTTGGGATGAATTACCTAGTCCCATCCTTTCCTTTATCTATAAAATTCAAATTCGCCGCCAAAACGCACTCATTCATCTCTGAGTGCAGCAAAGACAATCTATCCACCCCGCCATCTTACGGCGGGCAACAAAACCATTCAGTTAAAAACTCGATTGCAAAGCCGGCCGGCTCAAATTCGCGTGCGCGAAGAAAAACTATCGTGAAATAGGATTAAGTGGACAAGTGTGGTGATCACCCGACTCCAGGCAGTGTTCCAAGTATCCTGTAAGTACCTTAATACCTCATTATATCCTTTAGCCTGTTTTTGTAGGAAAAATTACCTCAAGCCACGTGTTATTGGTTTGCCCGCTTCCGTCCTGGAAATTTCGGCCTAAAAATTAACCCTGTGGTCGTCAGAAAACTGATCGACAATGACGAATTAAAGGCGATTGTGGAAGCTGATGATACTCAATCTACGGCTGAATTAGCAGCAGCTTTTGACGTCAATATCAAAACAATATTGGTCCATTTAGGCCAATTTGGCTAGGTAAAAAAGCTTGACAAATGGGTGCCCCACGAACTCAATGATCACCAGCGTGAAGTACGCGTCGAGACCTGCTTTGCACTGCTCAACAGGCACAAAAACGAAGGAATTTTGAACCGCATTGTTACTATTGTTGTTGTGTTTTGTACCTGCGACGAAAAATGGATTCTGTTAGACAATCGCAAGCGCTCAGCAAGTTGGTTGGGTCCTGGTTCAGCACCTAAACAATGCCCTAAACGAAAACTTACTCCTAGCAAAGTTATGGTTACTAAACAGTGACCATAACTTTGCTAAGAGTAAGTTGTCTAGGCCCTATGTGATTCATTACAGCTTGTTATCAAACGGGATGAGCATTACTGCAGATGTGTACTGTGAAGAACTGAACACAACGATGGAGAAGCTCACACGTCTCCAACAAGCTTTGGTCAATCGTTTGTCTCCGTTGCTCCTGTGCCTCATACTGCACAGCCGACGATCTCCAAGTTACAAGAGCGGGGGTTGGAAGCTCTCCGTCATCCGCCATACTCACCAGACCTTGCGCCTACAGACTTCTCCTTTTTTCCAGAATTTGGATAACTTCTTGGCGAGAAAAAAATCAATATCTGAGAGCTAGTACAAAATGCCTTTGAAGTATTTGCTGCATCCCGCCCAGCTGTATACTCGGTGAAAACTGCCACTGCGTTGGCAAAAATCCATCTTTGTAAAAAAAAAAATACGTTAACTTATTTCATTAAAAATGGCAATTTCATAGGTAAAAACCTAATAAAAACAGATCCATGACACGCATTCCCACCACGTAGCTTCGTTAGATCATACCTTTTAATGCCGGCTGGATTAACGTAACTAGCGTAATAATTCAATTACGCAAGAGGATGATAAAATATTGATAAAAGGTATTTTTCAAACTAACAACATTTCTATTACGTCATCATGTTATTCAGTATAGCTAGGTACATTAGTGTGTCAGTGGTCGATCAACGGGTTTTTTATTATTTTTCAGTTTTGTTTTTTTTTAATATTCACTAAGCCAATATTTGTTCAAAATAAGAATATTACCAAGACTATCAATATCACGAAGAATCTGGAGAATCCACACTGCATGAACAAAACCGCCTTCGGTAGTACCTCTCCAAAACCTGTTTGTTAAAATTATGTACGGAACCCGTTAAAAGATGTTCGGAATGTCGAAGACTGCAGGTACAACAGGAGTCATGCGGTCTGCCCCAGGGGTTAAGCCGATGTCGGCTCAACTGATATCAGTTTGATTTAGGATGCATAAACTCTTGTCAGCGACAAGGTTTTTATGATTAGCTTGTCACAAGTTTTGGCAAGACTGCCCAGTCCTCCAGTCTATCGCACGGCAACTGTGGCATGGTAGTGAAACGACAGTTAGTGTCTCTGACAAAACTCAGTCACAGCGGCATGCGGTCCGTGAACTCCGGCGCGCCCGGCGGCTCGTACATCACGTACCCTCTGCCTAGCGACAAGGAATGTGTCCCTGCCATTCCCGCACAAGAATTGACATTGCCATGGTCATAATTATTGTTGCTTGCCTTACAGTTTCTATAAAAATACCAATAATTTGGTAGAAGATTTCAGTGCCAAACATTTTATATCAATCTATCAGTCAGAGACAAATATTGTCTTCTGTTTTCTTGACAAACGAAATATATAAATTTTAATAATTGTAACTGGCCTATTTTGACACATTAAGAAGAGGCTAAATCAAAGCGTTTTGTAGCGATTACGCTACAATAATCTAATTAATGCCAGCAAAAAAAATTGAGTGGCAACCCTCGCACGGTTTGACAACCATAACTGTGTGTGATAATCAAGAGGAAAAAAAGATGAAATTACCTAACTTAATACCTAGAAAATATCCTAGATAAACTAAATAAATCTATCCTTAATCTGTAAGTTTAACTGGAAGCAACAGTTAAACAAGTGTTTTGGTCAGAAATAACAGCTTCGGACAAAGAAACGCCTTGGCCTGAAATTCGACACCAGACAGAAAACATAGGATACTTTTTCTCTCTTTAGTCAAAAAAGGCGACGTAGGACCTGAGTAAAAATCTTAAAACCTAAATAAAAAACATGGGAATCCAGTTCAAACATAGAAAGGGAACTCCCATAAGACTCAAGTCCAAAGATAAGACTTGAGTCATACGACAAAGTAGAACTCGAGTTAAAAGAAAAGTCAAAGATACGATATGGACATAAAAAAGACTCCAGTTTAAAACAAGGAACCGGAGTCAGAGGAAAGACCAACATAAGACTTAAGTTCAAAGATTTTAGTCGACTCCAAGGTCCAACAGTCTTTCTCCATTCTTTGAGCTCGAATTCGACACTCGAGCACAACTCGCCAACCGATCCCTCGGCCCGCTGAAAATACCCGACAATTCATACACACAAACCGACTATGAAACCAGCAAGGTCCTCCTCGAAACTCACTTCCCGGACTGTCAAGTCCTGGAGGACAGGACGTGGGAGGCTGAACCAGAATGGAACAAGACTGGTCAAGTGCCCACAATATAGTAACAGTAGACCGGATAAAATGGGCCATCAACACCTTTCAGCCATACAAGTCGGCGGGGCTGGACGGCATCTTCCCAGCCCTGCTGTCGGGGGTAGATTAACTAACGCCATGGCTGTTGAAGATCTATCTGGCCTGCATAGCACTAAGATACATACCTCTCGGATGGCGCGAGGTGAAAGTCATCTTCATATCCAAATCTGGAAAAACTGATTACACACAACCTAAAGCATATAGACCTATAAGCCTTACATCCTTTTTACTGAAAACCCTCGAAAAACTCTGTGATAGGCACATCCGTGATGGGCCTCTCCGGGAAAAACCACTGCACAAACAACAGCATGCGTACTCCACAGGCAAATCAACAGAATCCGCGTTGAACAACGTGGTTTCTAAAATTGAATGCGCAGTGGACCACAAATGCTCAGCATTGGCTGCCTTCATTGACATCGAGGGCGCCTTCGATAAGACCATGTTCAATAGCATAAACACGGCCCTCGACAGACACGGCATAGACCCGACCCTAGGGGGCTGGATCACCAATATGCTCAAACTGAGAGCGGTTCAAGTCACGGTTAACGACACTACAAGGGCCATCGTCGCGAAGGGCTGTCCACAGGGGAGCGTCTTTTCGCCACTTCTGTGGAACCTGGTAGCTGACAGCCTACTCAAAACACTCAACGACAAAGGTTATTTCACCGTTGGCTACGCGGATGATATAACAATAATAATAAACGGGACCCACGAAAACACTCTATGCAATCTCATGCGTCAAGCCCTGAAAATAGTAGAGGAATGGTGCAACGAGCACGAACTCTCAGTGAACCCCACAAAAACTGAACTAATTCTCTTCACTAAAAAGAGAAAACCGATGACACTGCAACTACCGTGTTTCTTCGGAACAACCCTAAGCCTTTCAACTGAAACCTGGGCATTTATTTGGACAAACAGTTGAATTGGACAAAACACATGAACCATATTACCACAAAAGCCAGCATATCCCTGTGGCAGTGCAAACGACTGCTAGGCAGGAATTGAGGCATTAGCCCCATGGTCACCTACTCGCTGTACACCACAGTCATCCGACCAATCATCACAAATGGCTCGCTGGTCTGGTGGCCCAGGACAGACCTCAGCACAGCCCAAAGAGATCTCGAAAAACTACAAAGGTTCGCCTGCGTTGCAATCACCAGTAGTATGAGAAACACACCTACTGCCGCCCTACAAGCAATGCTGGGGCTCCCACCTCTACACCTAATTGTGCGGGAGACCATGTATCATATTTTAAGTTAGACCAGCAATAATACAACTTTGAATACCGCTTAAAATTTTGTGCAGATTTTTTTGCGTCAACCGTCTCCGTGACAGACAAACAAAAATTCGTAAAATATAAATTTTGGCATCTATTGCTGATATAAAGACCCCCGGTGTAGTATTTAGATTTAGTAAGTAGGAACATCACTAGTGAATAGTCAGGATGGATGGACAACACTAGCCGACCAGACACAATGGCGTCGGGAGACTGTTTGATTGTAACTGTGAACATTGATCCAATAAAAAGAACATGTGCATTACACACAATGTGTTAATTACATTGTTTTATTAAAAACATAATACATGGCGCAGTCGTAATTGTTTTTATAACGTACTATATATCTCTTGCGATAATCCCTGTACAGTTTGTAACTTTGCAAAAATGGCCGCAGCGTCGTACAACCTGCCTGAAAAACTATGTATTGGAGGGGATTTGCCAAGCAATTGGAAAAGATTTAAACAACAGCTAAGTATATATCTTATTGCCTCTGGGCTTGATGATGAAAAGGAGCAAAGAAAAATCGCTATTTTGCTTAATGTCATTGGCGAGGAAGGAGTACGAATATATAATAATTTTGGTTTCGACAAGCTAACTGATGCCAGCGGAGAAAAGAAGGTGGCGACATTTGATGACGTATTGAAGAAGTTCGATGAATATTGTGAACCCAAGAAGAATGTACTCTTTTCAAGATTTTTATTTTACAAGCGCTCTCAGCGACCGGGTGAGCCATTTGATATCTATTTTACGGACTTGAAAAGTCTAGTTAGAAATTGTGAGTTCACAAATGAAAATGAAGCCATCCGAGATAGACTTATTTTTGGTACTACCAATAAATCGGAACAGGAGAATTTGTTGAGCATGGGGGATGTGGACCTAGAAAAAACTATAAAGAGGCTACGTCTCTCAGAGGTGACAAAGTCACAAGTCAAAGAAGTGCAATGTGACTCAACAGAAGTTGGGGACGTCCACAAGGTGCAGGTAAAATATACCACTGTACAGTGCAAATGGTGTGGTGGTCAACATGAACGAGACATCAATAAATGCCCTGCACGGGGAACAAAATGTGCAAAATGTGGCAAATATAACCACTTTGCGAAGGTGTGTCGCACCAAGAAAGTGCAAGTCATATCGGAGGAGAAGAATGATAAAGAGGAACTTTTTTGTGAATCGGTAGGTCAAGTACATAATGCTAACTGTTGGGAGCAGGACCTAGTCATTGAAAATGTAATAAATTGTACCTTCAAACTGGATACTGGTTCTGATGTTAACCTAATACCTATCTCATTGCTAGAGGATATTCAAAATAAAATTCCAAGAAATAAACCTAATAATATTAGACTTAGTAAATCAAAAGTCATGTTACAGGCATACAACAGATCAAAAATAAAAACATATGGTACTGTTTTACTAGAAACAAAGTTAAAGTCAAAAGTTTATTTATTGGATTTTATTGTTACTAGTTCTGGATATCAGCCAACATTAGGGAAGGATTCATGTATGTTATTAGGCATTGTTGAAAGAAAGTTTATAAACAGTATTAAAAACAATAAATCAAATAAACAGATTCTGATGGATAAGTATGAAGATGTTTTCTCAGGCACAGGTCAATTTCCTAGAAAATATAGAATTTTATTAAAAGAAAACTCTATTCCAGTGTCAAAACCTCCACACAGAGTTCCTTTAAAATTAAAAGATAAATTAATAGATGAGCTTGACAGACTCTGTAAACTAAATGTGATATCTAAAGTTGAGGAGGCTACAGAATGGGTGAATAGAATTGTTATTGTAGAAAAAGATGATGGTTCTATCCGTTTATGTTTAGACCCCAGAGCTCTCAATGAGTGCATTATTAAAAAATATTATGAAATTCCAACTATCAATGATTTAAAGTCACAAATAGGTCATTCAAAATTCTTCTCTGTTTTAGATCTAAAGGAATCATTTTGGCAGATTCGGTTGACTGAAGACAGTAAAAAATACTGTACATTCTCTACAATTTATGGATCTTATTGTTTTAATGTCTTACCATTTGGACTTGGAATCTCAGCTGAAGTTTTTCAAGAAAACTGTAGAAATTGTTTTAATGACATTGAAGGTCTGTTTACATACATCGATGATTTCTTAATTTATGCAGAATCTAAAGAAAAACATGATGAGATACTTGAAAAAGTCCTCAACAGAGCACGTGAGTTAAATATCAAGTTTAATGCAAAGAAATTTCAATACTTACCTGATGTAGTTAAATATTTTGGACATGAAATTGTAGATGGAAATTTAGTACCAGACAAAGATAAGATTAGAGCTGTTTTAGAATATGACATGCCAAGTGATAAGCAAAGTCTTCAAAGATTTTTAGGTTTTGTTAATTATTATAGGGAATACATCCCCAACATGTCTGAAGTAACCAGTCCACTTAGGCAACTGTTAAAGAAAAATGTAGAATTTGTATGGAATATTGGTTATACAACATGTGTCAATAATATTAAGAATCTTTTAATAAGTCCACCAGTGCTTGTAAATTTTGATCCCAAAGAACAAATTGTAATTCAGACTGACAGTTCTAAGGATGCGATTGGTTGTGTTCTAATGCAAAATGGTCATCCAATTTCTTATGCCTCTAAAAGTTTATCTACTTGTGAATCTGAATATGGGCAGATTGACAAGGAATTTTTGGCAATACTTTTTGCTTGCAAAAAGTTTCACTACTATATATATGGAAGGCATGTAATAATGCAAACTGATCATCAGCCATTGGTGGCGGTTATGAAAAAGGAAATTAATTCCATTGGTTCTCAACGTTTAAGGAAAATTAAAATGAAGTTAAACATTTATGATTTGGATGTTCAATACACTCCTGGTTCTAAGATGCATGTAGCTGATGCTTTAAGTCGTGCTTCAAGCAATGCTGACAAGATAGAATTGGATAGTTCTCTTACAAAAACTGTACACACTATCAATGTCAGTGAAGAAGTACAAAATCTCATTATGTTAGAAACTGAAAATGATTCAGTCCTTCAGCAATTAATTTTATACTATAAAAATGGATGGCCTAAGTGCAAAAATAAAGTAGCTGATACTGTGAAATTTTATTATAAATGTAAAGATAACATTACCTATGAAAATGGAATTGTTTATTTAGATTATAAGATTATAGTGCCATTAGCATTAAGGGATAGAGTAATTAAAAAAGTTCATTCAAGTCATTTTGGAATAAATAAGACAATTGCTAGAGCAAAATCTTTATTTTATTGGCCGAATCTTGAGACTGATTTTATTAATGTTATATCAAAATGTGAAACATGTGAAAAATATAGTGCGAAAAAATCAAAAGAACCTATGTTGCTTGATGAGATGCCAACATTACCATTTCAAAAAATAGCTTGTGATTTCCTACAGTGGAATGGCAAAACTTATTTAATCATAGCTGACTATTACTCTAAGTGGTTTGACTTAATTCATGTAAATTCATTAACTGCATCTACTGTGATTAATATATTGAAGCATATTTTTTCTATTCATGGTATACCAAGGATCTTGAGGGCTGATAATATGCCATTCAACTCTTTTGAGTTCCAGAATTTTACAACAATTTGGAATATAAAATTAGTTACTTCAAGCCCAAGATATCCTAGGTCCAATGGTTTTATTGAAAGATTTGTTGGCATTGCAAAAAATTTGCTAAATAAATCAACTGAGAGTGGGATTGACTTTCAAGAAGTATTGCTAGAGTATCGAAATACTCCAGTACTAGGTTCACAATACACACCATCTCAGTTGCTATTTAGCAGATTGACAAGGACCAAACTACCTATTCATGATGTACTTTTAAAACCAAAGTTGGTAACAAATTTTAATGAAACTCAAATCAAAGTAAATATGTATAATAAAAGAAACTTTGATAAAACTGCCAAATGTAACAAACACACTTTTTATTCTGGCCAAGATGTAGTTTACTTAAGGGATAATATTTGGGTCCCAGCAAATGTTATAGATATACACTCATCTCCGAGGTCTCTGATTTTAAAAGATGTTAATGGGCAAATATTCAGAAGGAATACATTGCATGTAAAACCTTCATTTCATAAAAATGTAAGTGTTCAACAAAAATGTAATTTGGATTTGTTAACCAATGATGAATATTTACAATCAGAACAAAATGTATCTATGGAAAGAAGGAATAGTGATGGTCAAGAAATAGTTGTAATGGAAAATGCTCAAGAGCAAGTACCAGAATTTCAGTTGAGACCTAGGAGAAACATAGTTCCTCCAAAATATTTAGCAGATTATGTTCGTTGAAATTAATTATAATTATAAGGGGAAGATGTAGTATTTAGATTTAGTAAGTAGGAACATCACTAGTGAATAGTCAGGATGGATGGACAACACTAGCCGACCAGACACAATGGCGTCGGGAGACTGTTTGATTGTAACTGTGAACATTGATCCAATAAAAAGAACATGTGCATTACACACAATGTGTTAATTACATTGTTTTATTAAAAACATAATACACCCGGCATAAAATTTTCTTAATAATCTTCAAAACACAGACATCGCTGAGTTACAATTTAATAATATCTATAGATAGATAATAATTTTTGGAGGTAAGTTTTGTGGTTACGCCAGTTTTATCAAAATCATTGCATTTTTGCTTTTATTTTTAAATTATAATAAATACTCATAGTTGTTTATGTCAAAATTACTCTGGTTTGGATGCTTGTATGTTACGCGGGTTAATGTGACCCTTGCTCGCCATTGGCCCGTTTGGATTGCGAACCCCGAACTGTCATACATCATCAACCAATAAAAAGTCTTCTATGTCGGCGCTCGCGAGCAAACACATTTTCCGCGCGCTCCCGTTTTTCGGTTGTATTTTCTGAAGATTCTACGTAAAAGGACTGTGTGTGATATCAAACCTGTGCGCCTGTGGTTCCTGAAGAGGTACATGGAGGCAGGAGCATTCGCCTTCGGGATATGCAGGTACGTCCAAGCCTAGGTACAATTGTCCAATGTGCAACTACGAGTCAGTCAATCAGCACCTATCTTAAATACAGTCCACAACTTAGCCATTTCCATCATTCCCTTGTTATTTACGCACCAGTTAATTTGGTCCATCTCACCGGATGACAATCGGATTAGAATTATTGAAAAAAAATCCGATCGTGATTCTACTCGAGTTGGCTTTTACGTATAGTTGATATTGAACCTTGTTGCTTCATACGTTGGGTTGAAAGTCGATTATTAGTACCATAGGTCATCGACTCATATTTTGCAAATATCCCGTAGTATTCAGTTATAACGCATTATCACAGTTTATAACGCTATTTTATTATTAATTACAATATTTATACGTTTTCTAACGTGTTTAATAAAGTAAATCGCTCGCGCGTCCGTACATACGAAAATTGCGTTTATTTCCTACCTACCTACATTTGCTTCGCATTCGCCTTTCTGCAGACGTTCATAAGTTCGCAGTTAGTATTCTTATCTGTTTTACTTACAGATTTTCATTTAATATTCGCCCTAGTCTAAAATTAGATTAGTGTTTTTCGCCAATTAAAATAACCAAATAAGTTAGACCCGCACTAGTCATACTTATTATAACTACGCTAGGGTTCTAGTTACTGGTCGGATAGTTGTTCGCAATCAGTTGCTTACAAATCGATTGTTATTTACTTGGGTTTTAAGTAAATAACTTTATTAAAACCGCATCGAATTGTAGACAGCTATTATATTCTATAAATCCTCGCTTTATACATACTGCAAAGGTATAAATAATTTGGGTTTAATATTTAATTTAATAGGTAGGGAAGGTATATACATACATATTATATTACCGCCGCGCCGCGGGAAGGTATTAACCGTCGGCGTAGAATATCGCATTTTGTGCATCGCACCTATCGAGGTATATATATATACTTACGGACATACGTACGTGTTAAGTATGCGGGTGTAGACAAGTGAAACGCTTAGCTGCTATTTACGCACTGGTTTAATATTCCATATGACAGTTGGACGTGCCGTTACAATAGGTGGCGCTGGGGAGGGAGATGTGCACCTTGCACACATATATAACATTCCTCCCTCTAGTCTATAGACACCGAACATAATTAAATAACCTAAGTAGGTACTCATTAATATATTTATTTACATGTACCTACATTGTACAACTTATAGATACACTGCTAGAAAATAGACTATTATTACAGACAACTAGAAGAACTTTTTGAAGCAAGTAACGGGGCGATTCCTTAGCGATCTCTTTGGAGTAATTAATGAGTCACCGTGTTGTGTAGTCTGGGTCTCGAGTTCTGTCCCCGCTTTGTGACCAACATCTTCGGAGTGTCTCTGCGTTCCTTCCTCAGCCGCGTCGCTCGCATCAGCCTGTTGATCACCTTCGGGGTTCTGTTGTTGGTCCTTCTCAACCTCGTCCCCTATCGTTGACGAAGTAGTCCTCCCTCTGGCAGTGCTGCACGGCAAGAGTTTTGGTGAGTGTAGTTCCGGCTGGAGTATAGGTATTTCTGTAGCTGCTGGCGTCGTCGGGGAAGGCGGCGGCGACCACGACGGTGGTGGCGAAGGAGAACAAGCTGATCCTGGTAGGTCCCCGTTTGCTTTTTCGATATTACCCTCCATTTTGTTACTTGTTCCTTTAAATAGCATCAGTTGATTTTTGTGTCTCTTATGTATTTCTGAACTGATAATGTCTCTAACTAAATATAAAACTTTTCCTATTTTTTTAAATATGATGCCCTTACACCATGTATAACTTAATTTGTTTATATACTTTTTATATAATACAGCATTGTTTATTTCAAATTGTTTCGTTTTATTTTTCCCTTGTCTCTTAGTTTGTGTACACTGTTGGTTTTTTACACTTTTTGATACCGACGGTGACAAGGGTGCCGATGACTTTGGGTCCATTAGGTCTAACCGCGACCTTAACTTGTGCCCAAACACCAATTGTGCAGGGGACAATCCAGTAGCAGAATGAACTGAATTCCGATAATCCATTAGATATCTCAATAATTGAACCGATGCTTCGTTCGCGCTGTGACTCGACATTAGACATGATTTAATCCCCTTTTTAACTACCTTGACGTAACTTTCAGCCTGGCCATTACTAGGAGGGTGATAAACCGGTGACGTCATATGTAAAATCCCGTTTGTCGCGCAAAATTGCTTGAATTCTTGCGAACAAAAAGCTGTGCCATTATCACTTACTACTGTTTCGGGCACTCCGAACCTTGACATAAAATCACATAGCTTCCGAATCACCGCTGTCGAAGTCGTAGCCGTGTTCATGTTATACACTTCTACCCACTTAGTATGTGCATCTACTGCTACCAAATAAACGCAACCTTTGATCGGACCTAGGAAGTCTATGTGTATTCTGTCGAAGGGACGATGTGGGAATTCCCAATGAGAGGGCGGCGCGCGCGGCGGTGAGGGCCGCAACTGAATACACACATCGCATGAACCTATCATCGTTTCTATAGCCTGATCGATTCCCGGGAACCAAAATCTTGATCGGGCTTCGGCCTTGGTTTTTACTACGCCTAGATGCGAAGAATGTAGCTCTTTAAGAATTATTTTGTATAAGCTCGAGGGAATAACCACCTTGTGGCCTCGCATGACACAACCATTCTCATACGATAATTGTGATCTACATAAGTAGTACGGTTTTAACCTTATATCAGTTATCTTCGGTGGCCAACCCTTCAAAATAAAATCTTTTATCTGCCTCAAAACTAAGTCACTACTTACCTCCTCACGTAACTTGTCTAATGTCACTGGCATGCTTCCGTCCACAACAAAACAAACATAAGTCGCGCGGTCGTATGCGACTTCGCAGTCGCAACACTTACACTGTTCAGTGCAAGCGCACTCGTGAACGGCGCGCGGCAAGCTCGCGCGAGAGAAATAGTCTGCACTGTTGTCAGCGCTGCGCACATACTCAATTTTGTAGTTGTAACTACTTAAAAACAAAGCGTACCGCTGTAACCTATTTGCTGATATTTCTGGTATACCCTTATGGGGCCCGAAAATTGCCAATAAGGGCTTGTGATCTGTACGAAGAATAAACGGTTCTGATCTACCGTACAAATATTGATGAAACCGTCTCACCCCGTAAATAATGGCGGTTGCTTCCTTTTGAATTTGAGCATATCGCTTTTCCGCCGAGTTTAAGGTACGCGAAACAAACGAAATAGGTTTTTCCATGCCGTCTGAACCTACTTGTGACAGGACTGCTCCCAACCCACTTGGGGAAGCGTCCACTGTTAATATTACCGTCGCCTTCGGGTCAAAATGCGCAAGAACCTGTTCCGAAGTCATGAGCTCTTTAATAGTCCTAAACGCCGAGTCATGGATATCAGTCCAGGTCCATTTGCAGTCCTTTTTTAACAGTTCGTACAACGGACTGAGAACTGTAGATGCGTTTGGTACGAAATTTCTGTAATAATTTATTAACCCTAAAAACGATTGTAGCTGGCTAACATTTGTGGGGACCGGTGCTTCTATCATAGCTTTAATTTTTTCCGGCGCTTTTTTTAGCCCGTCCTTGGTGATAATATAACCGAGATAACTAATTTCGTCTTGGAAAAAACTACATTTTTCCTTTTGCAAAGTCAACCCTGCTTCTTCTAAACGTTTCAAAACGAAATTCAGTTTTTTTAAATGTTCCTGCCTATCCTTACCCGTTATTAAAATATCATCCAGCAGGCACAATACTCCGTCTATTCCGGATAACAAACCCTCGATAGCGCGCTGGAAAATTGAAGGCGCACTGGCTAACCCGAAAACTAACCGTGTAAATCTAAATAGCCCGCGGTTTGTATTTATACATGTTAGGTTTTTTGATTCTTCGTCCAAAACAAATTGGTTATAGGCCATAGATAAATCGAGTTTGCTGAACTGTTGACCCCCATGTATCTTTGAAAAAAGTTCGTTTGTTGTAGGTAGCGGATATTGTTCTACCCGCAACTGTTTATTTATACTTATTGAATAATCGGCACACAATCTGACGGTGCCGTTTCGCTTTAGAACTGGAACTATCGGTGAAGCATATTCCGAATATTCTACAGGTTCAAGTATACCTAAATTAACCAATCTATCTATTTCTTTCTCAACCTTATCTCTTAACGCAAACGCTACGGGACGTGCTTTACAAAAAACCGGTTTTGTACCTTCTTTTAACAATAGTTTTATTTTGTATTTGTTGAAAGTTCCTAACTCGTCTGAAAATAAACTTGGGTATTGTAGTTGCAATTCCTTGACGTTTACATCTGTTGTTTCGCAATAGTTGACCGGCATCAACTGTAATCTAAACAATGATAAGAAATCCCGTCCCAGAATGGGTGGCCCGCCGCCGCGGATCACATATAAGTTCATAATATTCGAACTACCCGCATAGCTTATTGGTAACACCAACATTCCTACACAAACTAGTTTTCCGCCGTTATACGTTACCAACTGTTTACGTGTACTTGATAACGGCACAGCTTTAAAATTACTTTTGTAAAAGTCTTCCGAAACTACAGTTACTGCAGACCCGCTATCTATTTCAAACTTAATAGGGACGTTATCAATGAAAACAGTTTCTACCATGGGTTCTCCCCTGAACGAACGGATATTATACAGCATACCGTCATCGTCATCCTTGTCACCGTTATCCACATCAACGTAATTCACTTTTGGACACATTTTACGCAAGTGGCCTTTTACGTGACACTTTTTACAAACATAATTTGCGAATCTACAGTCTGCTGATTTATTGTTCGTATACCCACATACCCCGCACTTCACCTTCACTTCGCTACTACCACTTTTTCGCTTATCCGCTATCTTGAAGAGCTGTTGGTCTGCCGTAGACGCTGGTGCCAGCGGCCCCGCACTGGCTGCAGCGGCAGCGCGTGAACACTTGAGGTTTTCTGCCATCTCCACGACCTTGGCCAGCGTGAGGTCAGCCAAGTCTTTGGTGTATAGCTTCTCCTTCTCTCGTCCTGGCTGCATCCCCATAAGGAACTTGTCGCGGAGTGCTTCTTCCACGTTGAGAAAACCGCATCTTCCGGTCAGCCCTCGCAACCTCGCAGCCCACTGAGAATGAGATTCTCCGGTTTGTTGTGACGCCGCGTAGAAGTTGTGACGTTCGCCAAACCCGACACATTTGGGGTTAAAATGATTGTCCAGCAGTGTTGTGAAGTCGTCGTAGGGCACATTTTCTAGGTCTTTAGGTAATACTAAATCCGATGCCAATTTGTAGGTACCCTCAGTGAGTGCGCTGAGCAGGATGGCCTTCCGTTTTTCACCCGCGGGATCCGTCTTCGTATTGACGCCATTTGCCACAAAATAATGCGTTATACGCCCTTTGTACGTTTTCCAATCCTGTGTGTTATGGTCAAACGTATGTAAAATCCCAAATTGAACAGTACTCGTCATTTTTCACACGTGGGGGTAGATCCTCGTCGCCAATGTTAAGTATGCGGGTGTAGACAAGTGAAACGCTTAGCTGCTATTTACGCACTGGTTTAATATTCCATATGACAGTTGGACGTGCCGTTACAATAGGTGGCGCTGGGGAGGGAGATGTGCACCTTGCACACATATATAACAGTACGTATGTACGTAAGTTGCATCGTAGGTAACTTATCGCATCGACTTGTAATATTTGCGGTTATTTCGCCCGCATCGCATTCGTACACTTTTCAGATATTTAATTTACTTATTGACTAATCGCATCGCTTCTTTTTATTTAATCGCGCGTAAAAAATTACGCTTAATTTGTTTGTCGCAGGGGTTGTTAACTCAGTTTGTGCATTGTTAAGTTTCAACAATGGCGGAAAAGGATGTGGATAGACATTTGTTACAAATTAAATTATTGGAAGCTAAGCGTCAATTGTATTTTGAACAAATAAATAAAACATTCCAGTTATCATCGAAAACAGATGAGAAGTCGAGGTATAATTTCTTATCTCAAGCTCGCGCTATTGATCAATTACGTTAGGAATTTGTAAGTTTGGTTGATGAGATAAATTTATTAAACTTGCAAGTCGATCCCGACTACGATATTAATTACCAGCCGATCGCGGCATTTGACGATTTATATTATTTTATAAAGGAAATTTTTAATAGGTTGGATAAACCAAGCTTCCCTCCACAAGCCGCGCTAAATGCTGGTATTCAGGAAAATACTATAAAGATTCCCCGGATTGAATTACCTACATTCGACGGTGAAATTCAGAACATTCCGTATTTTTTCGAAACGTTTAAACGTATAATACATGAGAATAAGACTGACTGATTTTGAACGTATCCATTACCTAATTAGTCATCTTTCTGAAAAGGCTAAAACCATATGTGCTGGTATAGCCCCGGCTGCAGAAAATTACACTGTTATTTGGCAGGCTTTGCTGGATAAATATAAGGACGACAGAGCTTTAGCTACGACATATTTAAATCAATTGTTTGCATTAAAAAATATAAACGGTCCTTCAGCAAATAATTTGGAAAAATTAGTTGATAAATACGCAGCTACTATCGCGGCCCTCAAACAACTAAACATTGCTGATTTGAGTGATTTTATTTTTGTTTATATGGGGCTTAGGCTTGTAGATTCAGATACATCGAAAAGTTTTGAAACTGCGATTCGTAGTCAAACGGATATGCCTAAATATGATGAATTTGTTAAATTCTTACGAGAACAAGTAAAAATTTTGTATCGCACGAGTACTTCGTCGTAATCACAACAACCTCGTGGCAACCCTACGACACTGCAGCCCGCTTCGAGCGGCCGCGCCGCCACCTCGCGTGTTTTTCCCGCACCTCCGCGCGCTTTTGTTTCCACTCAGCAGACTCAAGCCTCCGGTAAGCTGTGTAAGCTTTGTAACAACACCGCGCACACGCATCTTTATGCATGTAAACCATTTACGGAACTTTCGGCTCTCGATAAATTTAAATTTGTTAAAGAAAATCGTTACTGCGTTAACTGTTTGAGTAATCAGCATACATCGTTTTATTGTAACTCGAGCACTTCTTGCCGTAAGTGTAATGCGAAACATCATACGTTGCTTCATTTTGGTAAGGAATTTTCGCCAGCGCAGTCGAGCGCCTCCACTGTAGCTGTAAACCAGGAGACTGAAATAGGTGAGGTCTTGAACTTACTTGAAATCGAGGAGGAACTCACCTCAAATCCTATCTTTGATGATTCTTCGCTTGAAGAGGAGAATCCAGAAGTATCGTTTTGCACATTGTCTTCTACAAAGTGCGAGTCGAAAGCAACTACGCAAATTCTTGCAACCGCAAACGTTTACGCCACTGGTCGCAATGGTCGAGATGTAGTGATTAGATGCTTATTGGATCCCGGATCTCAAAAACATTATGTAACAAAAAAATGCTGTTCTAAGCTGGGATTAAAGATTGAATCTGATTCACCTGTCGCTGTGAAAGGTATAGGTGGCTCAACACAGGTAGTGAAGGGCACTGTGAAAGTTAATTTCAGATCTCGGTTTAATAATTCTAAATTTAATATTCATGCACTAGTACTGAATCAAATCACAAGTGACTTACCAACGTGTCCTGTAGATACAACATTCCTTGATAGTTTGCGAAACATTCCCATGGCAGATAGTACCTGGGGTACGCCAGGAGAAATAGATTTGTTAATAGGCGTAAGTCTTTTTGCTGAGATATTGCGACCCGGAAAAATAGTCGGAGAACCCGGATCTCCAGATGCCCTTGAGACTGTTTTGGGGTATATCGTTCTAGGTGATGCGCCAGCGACTTCCCAAATTCACGTTGCAACTGCTGTGGCATGTCATGCTGTCACGACTTCCGAGGTAGACTCTTTAGTTTAGAAAATGTGGGAACTCGACGAGATAGATCCTAAACTATTTTTGAGTGCGGATGACAAACAATGTGAGGTTATTTATAAGGAGAGTGTCACACGCAATACTTCCGGACAATACGAAGTAGGTTTACCTTTTAAATTCAACCCTGACTTGCTTGGTAATTCTTTTGAGATTGCCAAACGCAGATTCTCATACTTAGAGCGTAGGTTTAATGCTCAGCCCGCTCTAAGAGAGGCATATGAACATGTCATAAGGGATTATATAGATCAAGGTTATTTATCTGCTGTAAACACGATCGATACGGATTCTCGACACTTTTATATGCCACATCACGCGGTTTTACGGGATGACAAAGCAACTACACGGGTCAGACCTGTCTTGGACGCAAGTGCTAAGTCTAGCAGTGGATTTTCCTTAAATGACCTATTACATGCTGGTCCTAATCTCCAACGTGACTTTTTCACGATCTTGTTGAATATGAGATTGTTACCTGTTGCTATCTCAGCTGACGTAAGACAGATGTATCTTAGAATAGGCGTTCGTGAGCAAGATCGTTGGTTTCAGCGAATCCTATACCGTTTCATTTCAGCCCATGATGATTCACCTGTGAGCAATTTTGCAGATAGCCAAAATCCTGTAAAGACGTTTGAATTCAATCGAGTAGCCTTTGGATTGAAATGCAGTCCCTTTTTAGCACTACGCACTGTCGCACAACTAGCACAAGACGAGGGTCATCGTTTTCCTATCGCGAAAGAAATTGTCCAGAGAGATCTTTACATGGATGATATAGCTAGTTCACTAATGAGCTCTGATCAAGCGATTGCAGCCTTCCAGGAGCTAATCGAGCTGTTCAAATCTGTGGGTTTCCACCTAGTCAAATGGAGTAGCAGTTGTAAAAGGGTACTCGAACAAATTCCTGAATTTGATAAAGATGACACTCTGAAAATATTAGGCCTATGTTGGCATCCTTATGATGATGAGTTCGCTTTCAAAGTGACGTCAGATGATCGTCCTTGCACTAAGAGGAACATTTTGTCCTCTGTTGCGCGTTTGTTCGATGTTCTTGGCCTAGTGGCACCGATCATTTTGTACGCCAAGCTTTTAATCAAAGAGCATTGGATTGCCAAAATTGACTGGGACGATGTTCCCCCCCAACGGATTATACGATTGTGGAATCAGTTCCAAAAGGAACTTCCCGAAGTTGTCAAAATGAGATTTCCTCGACACATTGGTGTGGTGGAGGGTTGTTTAGTGACCATTCTTGGTTTCGCTGATGCGAGCGAGAAAGCCTACGGTGCTGTCGTTTATATCCGAGTAGACACTGAACAGAGTCAGGCAACTGTCATGTTATCGTGTGCAAAATCAAAGGTTGCACCTTTAAAGGTTATCTCTTTGGCGCGTCTGGAATTATGTGCAGCCTTAATGCTTTCTAAATTGATAAAAAAGGTTTTTGAAACTTATTCGAGCAGATATCCAATCAATTCTATATTTGCATTTTCGGATTCGACTGTAACATTAAATTGGATCCACTCTTCACCTCATAGATGGCACACGTTTGTTGCCAATCGAGTTTCAAAAATTCAGGATAATTTGTCGTCTGATCACTTTTGCCACGTTAAAGGCAGCGAAAACCCAAGTGACTGTTTGTCCCGCGGGTTAACTCCAACACAACTTGTGAATCACCCTCTGTGGTTGCATGGATCCCCCTGGGCCAGTTTACCCAGGCATGAATGGCCTATAAAGGCGTTCGTTCCAAATGAGTCTCCTGACATACCAGAGCTTAAGTCACTGTCACTGGCAACAGTGAAACCTGTTAGTGGGGAACCCTTTTTCTATGAACTGGCGCGTAATTACTCGTCGTGGCAAAAGTTCCTAAACGTCGCGAGTTACGTTTTTAAGTTCATGAAAAAACTGCCCGCTGGGCCTATTATTGCAACGGATTTGGAATTTACGGAACGCGAAATAATTAAAGAGATCCAGTTAGTTCATTTTGGTGGTGATATTCAAAACTTAAAAAAAGGAAATTGTTGTTCTCCACCTCTTAGAAAATTAAATCCATTTTTAAAAGATGGAATTTTACGTGTGGGTGGCCGCCTGATAAATTCAGATGAGAGTTTTGAATTTAAACACCCTATTCTGCTTCCTGGTAAGGATTATGTGGTAAACATGCTTATACGGTTTTATCACTGGAAATATTTGCACACAGGTTCTAGATTATTGACATCTGTTCTCCGTGCTAGATACTGGATATTATCTGCTAGACGAGCAATTAGATCCATTGTCTCTAAATGCAATGTATGTTTTCGATTTAGGCCTAGACCTGGGTTTCCTATGATGGCAGATCTCCCAATGCCTCGAGTGAAAGCTGTAAACAAAGCTTTTGTTCATACTGGCTGCGATTACGCCGGTCCAATCCAAGTAACCCCTTATCGCGGCAAAGGTATAAGAAGTCGCAAGGCTTACATCTGCCTATTTACTTGTCTCACCACACGAGCAGTACATATCGAGCTTGCAAGCGATCTAAGTACAGCTTGTTTCCTGGCAGCAATGAAACGTTTTCTGGCTCGACGTGGATCTGTTCAATGTTTTTATACAGATAACGGAACTAATTTTATTGGTGCCCGTTCTTATCTTCCCGATTTATACACTTTTCTAGAAAATGAATACAGACCAATTTGGAAGAAGGAGTTAGCCGAAAATCGTATTCAATGGAAATTAATCCCTCCAAACGCTCCCCACTTTGGTGGTTGCTGGGAGAGTAACGTTAAGTGCATAAAAACTCATTTGTATGAGGTCATCGGCCACCAGATTTTAACTTTTGAAGAACTTCAAACTGTTTTGGCACAGATTGAGTCATTACTAAATTCGCGACCACTGACCGTGCTTACCTCGGATCCTTCAGATCCAACGGCTTTGACGCCAGCTAATTTTTTGCATACGGCTCCTCTCAAATTTCTGCCAGCATCTGATGTAGTTGACTCGATTCCACATCTTTTAACGCGATATGAGCTCTTAGATAAATTAGTACAGTCGTTCTGGATGCGATGGCGAAGGGAGTATTATTTATTTATTTATTTATATACACTTTATTGTACCAAGATAAAAAGATTACATACGGAAACCTTAAAGTAACAAGAAACATACAACAGGCGGCCTTATCGCGTTCAGCGATCTCTTCCAGGCAACCCAGAATGGAGAGAGATAGCCTGGACACGACATGGGGTTGCACTTGGTGCAATTTTAAAATTAAATAATAAGTTACAAACATAGAAATCACTAAATATAAAATACCAAAATAGATACATAAATACATACATACATATATATATACAGGCAAGAAAACAATACAGCTCCAACAAGATGACAGTGAGAAAACAATACAGATCACAGTGACAGGTAGTGATCCTTTACCAGTATTTTAAAGATCGGTAGTGATTGCGCGCGTTTTAATGTCACAGGCAATGCATTCCATAGACGAGCGGCCTGGACAGTAAAATATTTGTCCAGGAAGATGGTGGAATGCATTGGCATTTTGAGTTTCATGTTATCCGATGACCTAAGAACTTTCGTGTGCGAGTCACATAAAAACTGAAATCTGTTTTTGAGGTAAAGAGGGGTTGACGGAAAAAATAGTATATTATACAGAAGGGAAAGAATATGAGCATTCCGGCGAAGGCGAATTGGCAACCACTTGAGTTTTTTGCGGAATTCAGAAACATGGTCATATTTGCGCAAACCGAATATGAACCTTATACAAACATTTTGAAGTCGCTCAAGTTTATCAAGTTGTTCTTCAGTGAGGTCAAGATAGCTGGCATCAGCATAATCAAGGATGGGTAGAAGAAGAAATTGTGCAAGCGCAATCTTGGTGGCAGTCGGCAGAAAATTACGCAGTCGTCTCAGAGATCCAGCAGATGCGAATAGCTTGCGGCTAACTTCCTGTAGCTGGGCAGTCCAAGAGAAGTTCTTGTCAATGAATATCCCCAAATTCTTCACCTTCTCGCTAAAGGGTACAACAGAGTTGTCAAAATAAACTTGGGGAAGAGTCGTCCAGTCGATCCTTGAGACCAACCTTGAACTGCCCACCACCAAAACTTGCGTTTTTATAGGGTTCACCGTAAGTCCGTGCCTCTTGCTCCAGTCGCATATACGGGCCAGATCATTATTTATAGTCAAGATAGCCTCAGTTAGATTACCAAGAGGAGATCGCGTGTAAATTTGAAGATCATCTGCATAAAGGTGGTAGGAAGAAATTAATTCGTTGGATATTGAGTTAATAAAAACTGCGAAAAGTAAGGGGGATAGAACGCCGCCCTGAGGTACCCCGGCAGAAGTACTACACCAGGAAGACAAGGTCTCTCCGATGCAAATACGTTGTCGGCGACCAAACAGGTAACTACGAAACCAAGAGTATCTGCATGACTTACAAGTTCGTCAAAAATGGAACTCACCATCCCTTCCTGTCAAAGAAGGAATGGTTGTAGTTATAATACAGGATAATGTCACACCCTTGCATTGGCCATTAGGCGTCATAGTACAAACCTTTAAGGGCAAGCATGATGTTATCCGCGTAGCGACGGTAAAGACTAGGTACGGTATTTATCAAAGACCAGTTGTTAAACTGTGTCCACTACCAACTCAATAGAAACTAGCAAAACTTAAGGCAGTCAGGTTCTAGTTAGGTAGTATTTTATAGTAATAAGTTATTTAACGTACAAGGTAATAAGGTGCATGTCAGTAAAAATATATTAAATGTGTTTTTTTTTCTTTTTCTTTGAAAGATTTCCTTTCAAGGCTGGGGGAAATGGTTACGCCAGTTTTATCAAAATCATTGCATTTTTGCTTTTATTTTTAAATTATAATAAATACTTATAGTTGTTTATGTCAAAATTACTCTGGTTTGGATGCTTGTATGTTACGCGGGTTAATGTGACCCTTGCTCGCCATTGGCCCGTTTGGATTGCGAACCCCGAACTGTCATACATCATCAACCAATAAAAAGTCTTCTATGTCGGCGCTCGCGAGCAAACACATTTTCCGCGCGCTCCCGTTTTTCGGTTGTATTTTCTGAAGATTCTACGTAAAAGGACTGTGTGTGATATCAAACCTGTGCGCCTGTGGTTCCTGAAGAGGTACATGGAGGCAGGAGCATTCGCCTTCGGGATATGCAGGTACGTCCAAGCCTAGGTACAATTGTCCAATGTGCAACTACGAGTCAGTCAATCAGCACCTATCTTAAATACAGTCCACAACTTAGCCATTTCCATCATTCCCTTGTTATTTACGCACCATTTTGTGTAATATTACCTATTGTGCGGAAGAGTGGTGGTCTATTTACCTACTCAATAATAAGAAGGACACATTAAGCAGAATATGCTCCTTCATTTTAATAGGTATCTAAAAACAAATGCGACTTTTCAGTGTAATAAAGATAGATTAATTTGTTTTTTATTAAGAATATAGGGAAAATATTAATTTTACTAATAATGGGAAAAGATGCAAAAAAAACCGGCCAAGTGCGAGTCGGACTCGCGCAGGAAGGGTTCCGTACCATTATCGCAAAAAACTGCAAAAATACACGTTTGTTATATGGGAGCCCCACTTAAATATTTATTTTATTCGGTTTTTAGTATTTGTTGTTATAGCGGCAACAGAAATACATCATCTGTGAAAATTTTAACTGTCTAGCTATCACGGTTCATGAAGTACAGCCTGGTGACAGACAGACAGACAGACAGATGGACCGCGATATCTTAGTGATAGGGTCCCGTTTTTACCCTTTGGGTACGGAACCCTAAAAATACAAAAAAGATACCATTCGATATGTTATTATCTTATGACATGCAAATAAATGCATTCACAAATATATAAAAAAAAAAATTAATGTTTTATTTTGATCGAGAAACATTTTAGATCTTTAAATTCATATATTGATCTAGAGATTAACAATTTGTTGGTTGTGCCCTTTTTTGTTCACACGGCAGTATATCTACTCTTGGTGTTTACGAATTTTGCATCTTTGTTTATTTAATGTGGGTTACGTTTTTCCTTTTTAGAGTTTGGGATTTTGGGTAGATTGCATTTTAACCCATTGAAACACGATAATTTAAATTTGCAATAAATATATTCTTTTTATTAATACTAACACTTTAAATGATAAATCATACTTTGACAAACATTGAATGAATCGAAGGGGGTTTTTAACTGTAATGAGTGCCTGGTAAGGAGTATTTGCATTTGCAACATACTGGAATACCACCCTTAGGCCTAGCAATTTCTGTTAAGCCTTCATCAGACAATACGAGGAAGTCAAAATTCATATACATGTTCACACACTCGATCCTGAACTTCTTCAGTCGTTGAGAATTCAAGTAATTAGAAGAGGCGTGAGAAACTGGTCCCGGGTGTCTGAAATTAAAAGGTGAAAATAAGGTTTAATGTCTTCAAAGTATTAAATGCCAGTCTCCGGTCAAAATTATTGTTCCCAAGATCATAGGGAAGATTTAATGCATTTTTGGATTTTGCGCACGTTCTACTTGAATTCATAATAACATCACCATTCAAATGGATAACATTTAAACATAGCTATGCATGTTTCTTGGTAAAAATATAATACTTACTCGCACCACTTAGCACTGTAGATCTGTTGGAACTTCTTTGGAGACTGCACTACCGCTCTGACATTATTATTTTCATCGCGGATGTAGTAAATAGGTTTGTCCTGAAAAACAAAAATTACGTTAGTCGGTAAAAAGATAGGTTTATAGGTATCTTCATTGTGTACCGAGAGAAACATTACGATAGATAGGAAAGAGGTCTGTCACGTGCCTTTTCTACTCATACTTATAAAAACTAAAGATAAAAGAAAATGAAATAAAAAAAAGAAGAAAAAAAAAGGAGAAAAGATAATTTATTTGTTCAAACATAAGTCTACATGCAATAGGCATGCAGGATTCCAGGATGTTCATTATAAACAAACATTGCTTAAGACAACATTTCTGATGTTAGGTGCATTGTTTTTTTTTTTATTATTATAGATAGCCTCGCGCTTGACCACTATCTCACCTGATGGTAAGCGAACATATGAACAGATTGACTGAAACCGGGAAATATGTTGGCCTATCGCAGGAATCTTGCGACAACTTGCATCTTTGAACAATGTGGCAGTCAGTGGGTTACCAAAACTTTAGGGGATGTTAAAATTATCGTATCTTGATGATCATCATGCTCCTGTCCTGCTACTTATGTATTTAGGGATGGCGCAACATATTGTCTTTACCGTTATCTCTGTTCGTCGTCATCTCAATGGTCTTTCTAGCCGTTTTATCTTTTACACAATATTTGTAACTAAGTCTTTAACTACCTAAACTTTTTCCGACTATGTTTGGGTCGGCTTACACTCAAACCGGATTTAGCTGAGTACCAGTATTTTACATGGAATGACTGCCTATCTGACCTCCACAACCCACTAACTGGGTAACGCGATATCCCTTGGTAAGACTGGTGTCAGATCTCAGGCTTCTGACTACCCGTAACGACTGTCAAAAATCGGCAAATGATAGCAGGGACCAACGACAACGACTTAACGTGCTTTCCGAGGCACAGAGGAATCCCGCTAAGTAAAGATGGTCACCCATCCACGGACCGACCTCAGCAAGCGTTGCTTAACCTTGAGGTCAAACTGTGCGGCTATTTTTATTTGGCTTAAAAAAACATAAAAATCAATATAATTTCAGCCAAAAGACGTCCACTGCTGGACACAGGCCTCCCCAAAGTGTCGCCACATCGAAACAAGTACTTAATTAAAAAATAAATTAATATAAGCTTTTATAATAGAAAATGCATTGTCACGATAAACAAATGTGTGTGCAAACTGCATCTCAATCAACACGTCAGTGTGTCAAAATGAACTTACTAGTTTTATATACAGACACACCAGGACAGGTGTAACTAAATAAAATATTGTAAAAAACTACTTAAAACATAAAAATACTTACAACAAATGCTTTGTTGGTTGGACAGTCAGGATTTTCATTTCCGTCGCCAATGGCTAAGTTTGTATCAATTGTTTCATTAAACGGCTGGAACATTAAATTGCATTTTAATGTCGAGAAAACTCAGCTCTAACTGCATTATATTAGAAGAAAATAGGCGAAAGCCAAACCTCGAATTATGACTTTTTACTTAGGATATTCTGTCGGAGCTCTCTGCCCGTATTTTCTCATAATGATACAACGCTGGAACTGTATTTATTCAGATAGTCAAGAACCTTTTATTGGGCAGAAGCCCAAATAGATAATAAAGCTCAGGAATTGAACGGAGAGTCTACTCACCAGCAAAGGCAGTTGCTTTAATAGCTCCTCAATGTGGCTTTCAGGGTACTTATCACCCTTATCGAAGCAGAAGTTTCCTTTATCTTCGCATGACATCGGCATGTCAACTGTGAATTAAAAATCATACATTAAAACCAATTTAACCCCCAAAAATGTATGCAATATCAGAGAGAAAAGTTCAAAGCTTACACTTTTTCGCAGATTGTATTTTGCGATGAAGATTGCGCTTGATGATAATACCTAGCTTTATTGATATGACATTGCGACAAAACACAGATATAGACAGATTGGTACTGAACAACCTTAACCTACCTATTCATAAAACTAATAAAAATATCCAATATAAGTTTTTAAGCTGACATGGTCACAATCATTAGAATTAATATTTGTTTTCAGTTCTCGTGATCATGGCGCTTGTAACGGTGCCAAAATATCGAGCTCTCAACAAAATACAAAATATACATGGTAAATATCCCGAAACAAATATTAATTCTAAAAATATCCAAATTATAATCACACTATATATAATATTATAAAGTCGAAAGTCTGTGAGTGTGTATGTTTGTTACTTCTTCACGCTTAAACGGCTAGGCAGATCTGGATGAAATTTGGCACAGAGACTGGCGCTGGCAGAAGCTAGTAGTACTATAATGACGAACGCATTAAGGCTCCTGCTGTCATATGCGACGCGACAATGCGCAAACGCTCTTTCATATAAATTGTTCCATCGAGCAATTAAAGAACAATTTCTATGAAACCGTGCACCTGTCTGCAGGTACACTCCATACAATATGTATGAAATTGAAAAATAATAACAGGAACTAATAACAAAATAAAGTTAACAAAGAAATATAGTTACATTCAAATAGTTTGCGGGAGTCGGACAATTTTTCTCCGTCGACGGGCGTTGCTCCTACTGAATTTGTGTTCATGTGAAGAGCGACCTGAGAATGATTGCGAAAGATGAAGAAAATGTATAATATGTAGATTAATTGTCAATGTATCTGGACTATTTTGAGTTATTATTTCGTTTAAAAACAAATGGAGTCTAGCTAGATAAATTGACATTCCATCGGGGATACCAAAAGATTGCTAAAAAGATGGGATTCTCTTGGTCTAGACTCCTGGCTGGTAATTTCCAAAGAAGTAAGCAGGTGTTCTCTAAACAAAAATGTCAAAATATTACAGAATTAAAAGCTATTGGAAAATACATTATAACTTGTCAACTCAAAATTCATAATTCAGAAACCATAGGACAGGGCTTAAAATCCAGTTGTCACAAAGTTTTAGCATACATTTTTAACTTATGGTATTATTATATTATTTTATTAATAAAATACTTACAAAACAAAGATTCACCAATAAGCGATACATTTCGATATGCCTATGTTCCAATTAAACTAGAAATATATAGATAACTTCAACAGAACACGTCCGACGAGAGCGCGGTTATGTGCGTTGTATGATTACTGTTAATTTCTGTGAACCTTTTATACTAGCTAAAAGGAAAAACTGACAGAAATTCATGTAAAATACACACACATTTACAGCATATCACTTGATAAAAGGATAATATATACTCTACTGTATGTAGAGATAAGTTTAGCGGTGTAAAAATACCGTACGAACCGAACGCCATTTTTTAAATAGATATCATTGTATTTGGCGGCATAATATTCTTCCTACCTGTAATATCTCTAAAACCAGAAAGTGCCAGGGAGTTATCTATTCCGTAAACATTGAGAATGGTCGAGTAAGATGATAGAGTCTCTCTAAAGTTGAACTTCGTAAAACCGATTTTTAGGCCCAGTTTTTTTTACCCTAAGTCAATGCAACAAGTAGTTAAAATAAGCAATGATAACATTTCGGTAAAATGCGTTTATTCAACAATTGTTTGCCTATTCACGCGTTAAATTCACACGAAAACATTATCTGATAGACCAAGACTATTATATCGAAGAAGTAAATATTGCGGAACAATACAAAATCTCGGTGTTATCGGTGAGATCAGAAGTTAATTTTTATTCCACAAATAGACAATATAGTAAAAAAGTCCTCTAAAATTAAATAAAAACTACGGATCAAAAACCTACGCGTTTTTCCGGTGAATTTCAATTAATACGAAACGACTCAGTTGCCTGTTTGTTTGTTTAAGATTTTCACAATACACTTATCTAAGGTTAGAGGTAGATCTTTCGAAATGCTGTCAAAAACAATTTTGAAGTATATAAATTTGCATAAAAACAATATTTGGTAAACAGGGGTCTACCCAAATTCGAAAAAAAAGGCAAGTGGTCCACGGGACTTAAAGTTTGTGGACCTCTGTATTAGTAGAATAGGATAAGCATCTCGGAACGGCTGAGATAGGCTGTCTTTTTATTAGACTTAAACAATAAGCAGGTTCTCAATTGGACTGTATATATTTTCTTATGTTTGTTACCTCAAAACGTTTTACTAGATGCACCGATTTTAATGATTCTTTTTTTATTTGAAAGCTGATGCTCCTCATGTGGTCCCATTTCTTTACAGCTCCGATTAAGAATTTTGGAGATATATAGCAGAACTCTTCATTAAATGACGGCCATATCTCTCGGATTGCTGTAATCGCATGTCTGTTTGTTGATTACACCATTTCATACATTTAATAATATAACATCACGCCGGTACGCTCTAAAGGGGTACGCAGATATGTATAGTTCATCCTGGTTCACTCCCTAATTTCACCGCTTGAGTTGAAGTTTCATGTTATTCGGGTTATCTATTCTGGCATACAGGTCCCGTCACGTAAAAAGAACGCTGGCCTTGAATCTGCGCAGTGAGCGATTTATCGATCAAACTGGTGGTATGAAGGGGGCGCGACGGGGGAATGTTCCGCCAGTGTTTCTGTGCGCGCACGCTATTGGTTCGTCAGTTGACCCATGCTTCCCGCGCAGAGATCACGCTTCGTTCGCTGCCAAAATACAGTCGCACACACAACTTTCTTTGCTCGAGGATTGTTTTTAAAAATGAAGGAATGATAAATGATTAATTGATTTCTTGATTTTATTTATTATTGATGATAGTATCTATTATTTTATGAAGAAAGAAGTTGAGAAAGGAGCAGTTGATAATTTATAATGATAAGATATTTATAATAATAAGATCGAAATAAAAAATAATGCTCAAGTAAACATTATCTAATTTAAATCCAACCTCTTCTAAAGTACAAAGTAGCTAGAAAGTAGCTTTTATGATTCTACAATAAAACAATTACTCTTATATTATAAAACTATCCTAGTACTTTAGACCGCGACAGTACCCATGCGCAGACACATCCCCTCCACTGTCGCTCAGCGTTCTTTTTACGTGACGGGACCTGTAACTGTGGGTATTATGTGTAGTTATGTACCACAACTACAAAGTGGATATAATAGTCGGTGTCAAAAAACGTAGATACAAAAACAAAAAGACCGACTTTGAATTTATTTTTAATTTGTAGTGTTTTTGAAGTCGGTTGTATTTTTTTGTAAAAAGGATTTTGTTGTATACGAGTATAGTATACGTAATTGATCGGACAAGGATTTTAGAACGAAAAATTTTGGTGAACCCACCGGAATGCCACACTATCGTTTTATTTTTATTTGTTTATAATGGAATCATGCATAAATTCTTGCGTGGTAACGAAAAAGCCGCAGGAAAAAATCTACTTAATAATAAATTACCTATGAAATTGCCGTTCTGCAGTTCTGGCCATTTTAAATGAAAAAAAAAATAGTTCGGCTAAGAATTCTAACTTCAAATTATAAAAAAAAAAAATATTTATTAATAATACTTTATTTTTATTTGTATTAATAAGTCATCTGTTTTTTGATTAGCGTTATGTTTTCATCGAATTTAAATCTTTTTTGTCATCATGGATACGTTAAAAATTCGAGTAATTATTGCATATGCGTACCGTCGTGGCTGCAACGCGGCACAAGCAACACTACAAAACGAGCACACCACCTGTTATTGGTTTGCCTGCTTCCGTCCTGGAAATTTCGGCCTAAAACATGAACGCCGTGGTCGTCAGAAAACTGATCGCCAATGACGAATTAAAGGCTATTCTGGAAGCTGATGATACTCAATCTACAGCTGATAGCAGCAGTTTTCGACGTCAACATCAAAACATTATTGGTCCATTTGCGTCAATTTGGCAAAGTAAAAAAGCTTGAAAAATAGGTGCCCCATGAACTCAATAATCAAATGAAAGAATAAACGATAGCTTATTTTATAAAAATGACAATTTCATAGGAAAGACAGATCCATGGCACGCATTCCCACCACGTGGCTACATTAGATCATACTTTATAATACCGGCTGGATAACTACCGTAATAATAAAATTACGCAAGAGGATGATATAATGTTGATAAAAGGATATTTTTCAAACCAACAACACTTCTATTACGTCATCATGTTATTCGGAATAGCTAGGTATATTAGTGAGTCAATGGTCGATCAACGGGTTTTTTAATTGTTTTTCCGTTTTGTTTTTAAAAACTTTTAACTCAGCCGTAGATATTTGTTCAAAATAAGAATATTACCAAGACTGGTTTAGCTTTATTAACAAAAAAAAACGTACAATATTAATAAAAAAAGTAAGTAATAATGTGATAAGAAAAAGGCTAGACATTAGTGCTGTCAAAGACAAAGACAAGAGAAAGACAAAGATATTCCATTTCAATTAGGCCACCAAGCGGCACTTTTGACCGTTACATTAAAATTTACAAGGAATAAAAATTGATTCTACCGTGCATTCGGAAAGTAGTTTGTTATGGAGAAGAATGCACAAGAAACTCCATACTTACTCCTTTAAAAATATAGTTTTTTTTTACAATATTTAGGTACATACATTAATAAATTCATATATGTGAGGACAATGCACCCAGAATAGCACTACACACTATACTACGTAGAGGCATAAAGTATTAAAATTACTCACACATGTACTGTGCAGTTATATAATAGATACTAGAAAAACATTAGCATCCGAAGCAGTTAAGTTATGACTAATCCCAAATGACGGCGTCCGTTCACGAACATGACGCATGAATTGGCACCACCTAGCGCCACCATCAGAGAGACATTTGTGCCACCATCAGAGAGACATTTGTGAGAGCATGACACACTCAACTGCCATGAATGAAGTGTGTGGTGAATGATAATATGTATTATAATAATGTGAATATCTTCCTGTGATGAAGTTACAGTCTATGCATGACAAGAAAAACTAAAACGATCGTATGATGTAAATGTTGCAAAATTGTTGGGGACATTTGAACATGTTACAACTGGAGTTTCCGATTACTGTAGTTAAATGGTAAAAAAATAAAATTTTCGCGTTTCATAATTGAAAAACAATATATCACGGGAAACAGCCGAAACGTCGGGTGAAATAGGTAAATAAATAATCGAAATCATAGCGATAAATTCCCGTGATATGTTGTTTTTTCAAAATGGCAAAGTAAGATAAAATAATAAAATAATTAATATGGCTAAGGCTGAGCTAAGGTTGTGGCCCTATTAGCCCAAACAGGTGCCCCATAGCACATACAACCCAAGTAAGTAGCCCCATAAATAGTTTTTAAAGTTAAAAAAGACAGACCCCACGTAGATTTAGATATTCCCGTTTAGGCATAGAAGTTCTTTTTTGCTTTTTCACCGACTATATTAATATGAGCTATAAATGCAAAATTCCTCTCTAACACTAGACCAAGATAGCACACGGACTGCTTCCTTTTTACGGGAACATTATTAAATTTAATAGTAGGACACGATTTAAGATTACCTTTCAAAATGAGTTGATAAGTTCTGTACGGAGCAAAGGTCAGGTGGTTTTGATCGCTCCACTGAGATATTAATCGTAGGTGAGTGTCAGCCAAGTTCTCTAGTCCAGCTCGAGTACTTGATTGAATGAACAGAAGACCGTCGTCCGCGTAACCGGTTGATGAACAGCCGCTTGGGATGGTATCGCGAAGCTATCAAAGCCTAAATTTCATAAAGGTGGACCAATAACCGAACCCTGAGGACATCCTATGGTGAGAGACTTCAACATGGAACGATGACCGAGTTTGAGTTTCGCGGAACCAATTAAAAAGTAAGAGTAAACTAAATTGTATATATTTCTATAGTAGCCCCGCGTTTTCATTTTAAGTAATAGCATTGGCCACCAAGCGTTGTCAAAAGCCCCAGACTTTTTTTTCATTTATTTTTTACATATCTAGAAAAATCCCAATTACGTACTTATGTTCAGATGTATTAACTATTTTCCTAACAGTAAGGGCCGCGTCTACGGTAGATTATCCCATACTGAAACCGAATTGATTGTTATGTAATTTTGGTCCGTCCGGTATCAAACGTGGAACGATAAGGCACTCCAGGAGTTTTTCCAAAGATGGAAGTAATGTTATTGTTCAGTACGACTTTGGGTTGTCCGGGGGTTTGTCGCCACTTTTCGGGATGATTCGTATAAATCCGCGTCGCCATATACGCGGAAATTTCGTATTATAGTTATATATATTAAAAATTTTCAACATTAACCAGTCTCTGAGGTAAATCCTAAGTATTACCGTGTGATTTCTGATAAAACCCCGAAATTAGCGAGCATAGATCATAAGACACTCTTATAATAGTCGAACTATGGTAGTTTTGACACGTTAGGGTACGGGGCTGTTCAAACAACTTCAGGAATAATTGTTTTAGACTTAATAAATGGGCAAAATCGGTTTTAATAACTATATATTAGTACCACCATGGTGTGAAACTATACATTACGTAGATACAAATATAGATCAAGATTGTGTCATATTTCTGTAAGAACTTTGGGAAGGATTTTTTTTAGCGTGCTCGATAGTTTCACCGAAATCAGGGATAACTTTAAAGATTTTAAACACTAGGGACGAATCTGTGAAATTGAGTTATTTCTCACCAAAGATGTATTATTTAAGTTATTATCATATTTGTAATTTTGATAATAATCCAGTTACGGCAGAAAGAATAAAATGGTTAGTAGAACTATTATGCATATTATGTATTTAACATGGAACAAAAACTATTGAGAATATATGTGCGAAGTATATTTCGGGGGCTGAGTCACCCTCGTCCGTAGGAGAGCACGTGGCCCCCGGGTGGTGCTAATCAGGTGACATTAACTGGTGGTAGATTACGGCCGAAGGCTTGCGACCACCCACCGGGCAAAGACGTACCGCCAAGCGGCCTAGCCGTGTTCCGGTGCGATGCTCGGTGTAGCCAACTAGAGGAGTTGGGTCGAGATAGCCGTTCCACTGCAGGCGGACCGGTCTGACGCGCGCTGTTACGGGCGTATCGGGAGACTTGTCGCGAAGGGTTGCGGGATCCGAGGCACGGTGCGCCGCTGGCCGACCGCAGGTAGTTGGGGGCCCAATAGTGTGCCAGCCACACACAAAAGGCTGCCCCGCCAACTGTCGAAAAATCTCGGAATGCACCATCGTGCTAGTTGGCGACCAGAAGACAGGGCCCGATGGACATTTCCGGGGGGGCTCGGGCGTCCCCGCAGTCTCCAGACAAGTCCCCCATTGATGGCGTCCTATCAGTGCGTGTCTGTGGGTTGCCAGCGTGGAACCTCGTCTAACTGCCTTCTCCTCCCCTTTTTCACTCAACACTATGCCAAGGAAGAATAAAGGAAAAGCTGTACAGCGGCAGCACTCCCTGTCATAAAAAGTGCACCTCAGCAACATAAGAGGGCTGCACTCAAATCTCGAAGCAGTCCATCACCACCTGGAGACTGATAGACCAGCTCTTCTTTTCCTTTCGGAGGCGCAGATCGGATATCCGTCAGACGTGTCGTACTTATCATACCCAGGGTTTACCCTGGAGAACAATTTTAAACTACGCGCGGGTGTATGCATGTACGCCCGAGACGACATCTGTTATCGGCGTCTCCGAAACCTTGAGGACTCAAGGTTTTCCGTGCTCTGGGCACTGGTGGACACAGGCCTGGATAAAATCATCTACGCCTGTGTCTACCAATCGCACAGTGGAGATCAGGAGACAACCAGGTTTACAGAGCATCTGTGTGAGGCGGCTGATGCGGCACAGCAGCGGTACCCTTCTGCCCAATTAGTGATACTGGGGGATTTCAATGTCCACCACCAGGAGTGGCTCTTCCCATATCAGTGCACTGATCATGCTGGGCGAGAGACGCGAAAGCTTGCGCTTGCGTTAAATCTTGCCCAGCTAGTCCAGAGAGCAACGAGGGTGCCGGATGTTGATTCGCACACTGCCAATTGCTTGGACCTTCTGCTGACCACAGATCCAGAACGCTACTCTGTGTCGATATCTTCACCTTTGGGTAGCTCCGACCATTGTCTGGTGAAGTCTGTATCCGTCTACTTCCCGCCCGATCCCAGTCCAAGAGGCAATCGGCGGGTTTGGCATTACAGGGCAGCAGATTGGGATGAGATGCGTTGGTTTTCGCTTCTTATCCTTGGCAGCCCACTTGCTTTTCTTCAGCTGATCCTTCGTCGTGTGCGGACGCCGTGACCGATGTGTTACGTCAGGGAATGGAGTACTACATTCCGTTCTCTGACGTAGCAATGTCTAGCGTTGACCGGCCATGGTTTGGCGCCGAGTGCAATCGCGCCAACACGCTTAAACATGAGGCGTACTTGGCATGGGTCGACGCTCGGTCAAGCAAGGCTAGCGACGTGAGCCAGCGGAAGAGAGCCTTTAATAGGGCTGCCAAGTCCTGCAAGAGGGTATTGCGAAGGGCTCGGTTTGATCACATAAGCCGTATTGGGACCAAACTTGCTTCCTACCCAGCCGGTAGTAAAGCGTTCTGGTCCCTGGCTAAGTCGGTTGAATTGAATTTCTGCCGTCCCTCACTACCACCACTGCTGAAACCCGACGGAACACTGGCCCACTCCGCTGAGGAGAAAGCAAACTTGTTTGCCTCTCTTTTTGCGGAATCCTCACGCCTGGATTCTGGTGACGCGCAGCCCCCTCCTTCTCCTGATGGATGCGAGACGAGTATGTCGGACATTCGCATCCATCGTTCTGAGAACTTGTGCGCCTGAACTGTCTCCGATCCTGACCCGCCTGTTTCGCCTTTCATATGAGACTGGAAAATTGCCGAATGCATAGAAGCAAGCTAACGTTCAGCCTGTGCCCAAAAAGGGCAGTCGGGCTGACCCGGCCAACTACAGACCCATTTCAGTTACGTCTATCCTCTGCAAGAGTATGGAACGGGTGCTCAACTCCAAGCTCCTGGCATACCTAGAAGCTAACGACATCCTCAGTGACCGCCAATATGGCTTCCGCCAAAATCGGTCAACTGGGGATCTTCTAGCGTATGCCATTCACATCTGGAGTGAGGCCATCGAGAGACACGGGGAACCGCTTGCCGTCTTCCTCGACATCTCGAAGGCTTTCGATAGGGTCTGGCATGAAAGCCTTATTGGTAAACTTCCTTCATTCGGTCTGCCCAGTGGACTGTGCGATTGGATTGCAGACTTCCTGAGGGACAAGTCCATTCTAGTGGTTATTGATGGCCGCTCGTCTGAACAACTGGGTATTAATTCCGGGGTCTCTCAGGGATCGGTACTCTCAGCAACATTGTTCTTGCTGCACATAAATGATCTGCTAAAACCCGGCACCTTTGAGTATGCAGACGACAGCACTGTTGCTGAGAGATATTTATCCGACGCGCGCGCTACTGGGCCTTAGATCCGGTCTCTCCGGGAGGCCATGGTTGGGCGCTTAAATCTGTCCTTGAAGGCAGTCTCCGAGTGGGGTGATGCGAATCTGACAGATTCAATGCTACTAAGACCCAGGCGTTTCTTTTTTCCGCTAAAAGGAGCCAATTCCACCCGGCTCCTTCTTTCCGTGGTGTGACCGTGCCGATAACTGACCATTTTGAGCTTCTTGGCGTTACTTTGACATCAACCCTCAATTTTGGTCCATTCATTGAGGCTAAAGCTCAACTGGCTGCCAAAAAGTTGGGGATTCTTGCGAAGGTGAGACGGTACTTCACGCCAGAACAGTTGCTGAACTTGTATCAAGCGCAAGTTCAGTCATGCATGGAGTACTGCTCTCATCTCTGGGACGGATCTGCCAAGTACCAGCTGGATGCACTAGAGTCGATCGAAAAACGGGCCAAGAGGCTCATCGGCAATGTGATACTGGTCGAGTCTAGGCTCCAGAGCCTTGAACATCGGCGCCAAGTTGCCAGTCTGTCGGTTTTTTATCGGTTACATTTCGGGGAGTGTGCGATGGAATTGCATGAACTAATTCCTCCTAGCCCGTTCCATCATCGGACTACAAGACGTACGACGATGCGTCATCGGTACATGGTGGACATCCCACCCATACGCACCAAACGTTTCGGGAGTACTTTCATTATGCGTACAGCTAAAGAGTGGAATTCCCTGCCAGAGTCTGTATTTCCTGATAGCTATAACCTGGGAGTCTTTAAGTCAAGAGTGAATAGGTTTCTTCTAGGTAAGCGTGCTACATCGTCGACCACATCATCACTTACCATCAGGTGAGATAGTGGTCAAGCGCGAGCCTAGCAATAATAAAAAAAAAAAAAATACCGGTGTTTTTTTTTATATGGATGTATCTCTCGCTACATAATGAAGATACCTATAAACCTATATTTTTACCGACAAACGTAATTTTTTGTTTTTCAGTATAAACCTATTTACTATATCCGTGATGAAAATAATAAAATCAGAGCGGTAGTGCAGTCACCAAGGAAGTTTCAACAGATCTACAGTGCTAAGTTGTGCGAGTAAATATTTTATAATATTTCATTTTTACTAAAAACATGCTAATCTATCTATCTATCTTCTATATATATAAAAGAAGAAACTGACTGACTGACTGATCGATCAACGCACAGCCAAAACCACTAAGCCTAGAAGCATGAAATTTGGCAGAAAGATTCCTCGAGTGACGTAAGTGAGCACTAAGAAAGGATTTTTGGTAATTCCCCCCCTAAGGGGGTAAAAAGGGGGTTGAAAGTTTGTATGTAATTTCTATAGTTTGTAAGTACACGTGAAATTTTAGATTTACACTCTTGGTTGATAAAAAAAGCTAATGTGTTTATTGGTTTTTGGAAATTCGATCCCTAAGGGGGTAAAAAGGGGGTTGAAAATTTGTATGAAATATTTACAATTTGTAAGTTGGACACGTGAAATTTTAGATTTATGCTCATGATTGAAAAAAGAATTAATGTGTTTATTGGTTTTTGGAAATTCTGGGGGTAGAAAGGGGGTTGAAAGTTTGTATGTAATTTCTTCGGTTTGGAAGGTAAAACATCTGAAATTGTAGGTTTACGCTCTTAATTAATAAAAAAACAATGAGTTTAATTATTTCCGGAAATGCCACCCCTAAGGGGGTAAAAAGGGGTTGAAAGTTTATATGAAATATTTACAGTTTGTAAGTTGGAAACGTAAAAGTTTAGATTTACACTCTTTATTGATAAAAAGAATTCATGTTTTTATTGGTTTTTGGAAATTCCACTCCCAAGAAGGTAAAAGAGGGGTTGAAAGTTTGTATGTAATTTCCACAGTTTGTAAGTTGGACACGTAAAACTTTAGATTTACGCTCTTGATTAATAAAAATAACAATGAGTTTGTTGATTTCCGGCAATTCTACCCCTAAGGGGGTTAAAGGTGGCAATTTGTTGGGCTTATATATTTGAAACTTGTCATAAATACTAACAGCAAATAGTAAAGGTTGTCAGTAGAAGTTTTTCAAAACTACTCCTAAAATATGATTTAGGGGGTGTTAAAGTTTGTATGGAAATTTTTATTTCTTGGGTTAATAAACTTGAAACTTGGCACAAATATTAATCTAAATAAATAATAAATCAGATCTCATTATTAGTTTTTTGAAACTACCCCTGAAAAAATATTTAAAGGGTGTTGAAGATCTTGGGTTAATAAACTTGAAATTTGGCACAAATACTAAAGTTAATAAATAATGTAGGTTGTTATTAGTTTTTCGGAAATATCCCCAAAATACTATTAAGGTGGTGATCAAGATTTTTGAAGTATTTTACTGCAAATAGCTTGTTTTTATAATGTGGGGGAGCACAAATGAGGGATTTTCGGAAATTCAACCTTTAAAGAGGTTAAAAGGAAGACATTTATTTGTATACAAATCTTATTCCTTGGTCAGAAATAAATTGCTATCATGAATTTTTCAATATTACTCCCAGAAGATGATTTAGGGGTGTCACGTTTTTTGAAGAATCTTACGGTACTAAAACGACCTCTACCTCGATTTGGAACTACCGAACTGCACCGTTTGTCTCGGGCCAAACAAACAAAAACAAAACACAACAAAAAGTGGAAGGCCAAACAAACGTAGGTAATTTTATGTGTTGTGGGTGACGTTTTAGTGTCGCGTAATTTACGCAGCATTCGTTTTCATACTAAAGAAATTTTAGCTCGACCCGAAATTATGCGACTCAAAAATCGCGACCGGTCTTCGGATTCAGCAAACTCACTGCTCTCGCCAGGACATCAGTTAAAATTGTGCGAGGCCTTGCAATGTTGCATCTTCCAGTAACGACCTCGCCACTCCAGAACCTTTCAGTCCCTTAGGCCATCTGTTCAGCAAACAATCTGGTCGGCTAAATGCAACCAAAGTTTGGTCATTCTTGGGGCTATGTCGGTTACGTCAGTTTTCCTGTCCGTGTTTCCGAGTCGGATTCAATGAATACCTTCTGTAAAGTTACCGATTTTCATGAGAATGGGTTATACATGGGTATTTAAAATGACCTTAGTTTAATCTATATTTACGGTAAGTCTCGTGCGGAAGCTCCACGACACTGTCTTCTTTATAGAATTAGATGGGGAGTGGTGTAATCGCTATGAATCTTATTGTAAAGCCTCATGACTAAGGTTTTGATCGAATGACCGGTGTGACTGTTATTTACCCACGAGCCCTTTATTTAGCTAAAACTTATCGGTCACGTCACGTTTCGTAAATCCTAACTTAAACAATAGCTTATTTTTAGTCGCCTTCACTAACTGCACATAATAAAGTCATCTGTACCTACTTAGTTCAATAAAATACGAAATCATGCGAACGAAGTCGCGGGCGGAGTGCTAGTATACAAATAAAATTAAAATTACAATAAAATTTCAACAATTGATTTCATTAAAATAAAATATCAATCAAAATACTAATAACAATAAAGTAAAATCATAATTTAATTTGTTCATTATTTATAAAATCATTCCAAATACATTATTATTAAAGAAGTTAAATATTTTCTTTTTATCACAGTCAAAAAGAAAAACATAATAATCATTTGACCCAAATAAAAATTACAAATAAAAGGACATGGCTAAACAACTACCTTTAGCACGTCTAGAAATTTCTCACTAGCTCGTAACATTCAAATTTATTATTCTTCTTGAACTTTCGTGAATTAATCAAATAATTAAAAGTCTTTTCATGTTTTTGTTTGACAAGAAGAACATGAGATTCCGTTCTACGAAAAATTTTAGTCAATAAACCTACTTTTAAATACATTTGCGTAAGTCAAAACGAACAGTATTCATTATAATTTAATATTGTACCTATCGCAATACATCTCAAATATTCATTAATGAATTATAACAGTTTTATTATTCTTCTAGAACTTTCGTGAATTAATCAAATAATTAAAAGATTTTTCATCATTTTGTTTGACAAGAAGAACATAAGATTCCGTTCTACGAAAAATTGTAGTCAGTAAACCTACTTTTAAAGACATTTGCGTAAATCGAAACGAACAGTATTCATTATTATTTATTTTTGTACCTTTCGCAATACATCTCAAAACCTTAAAGATTATCTGATTTCTAGAAATTATTGGCAAAATCTGGCAAGCGTAGTGTCAGCACTATTTAAGCGCCGTTTTAAATAGTGCTGACACTAAAAAGTTCGATTCGATTAGAACCAAATTAAAAAAAAAACATGTTGGGGGTGTCATGGGAACTCACTTTGAACGAAGTACCTTTCGCCGGGTATTATGTATTAATACAGAGCCAACTAGTATGGTCTTAAGTTTCAATTGCGTATTGATTCATCATGAGATTCATAAACTGTGGTGTAGCAACAAATGAAATATCTTCAAATGACTGCCGGGACCAACGGCTTAACTAGCTTTCCAAGACACAAAGGAAACTCGCTATGTAAAGATGGTACACGATGGAACCACGGAATGACCTCGGCTAGCGTTGCATAACCTTGAAGATCGACCTGTGCGTTACTATTAAGCCACGAGCTCCTCTGACCGCCTTAATAAAGCATCATAGCAAAATCTTATTCTTTTACAAGTTTGTATATCTATTAATGTAGGCGTTCCTACAATTTTATTTTCAGGATTGTGACGATATAAAAAGTGTCTGTAACTTTTTTCATACGAAATACACATATTCAGCTATTCAGAATTACATATTACTAGTTAAAATGGTTATTCATTGCTAGGGCAGTCGTCCATACTTTATTTAGCCATGTCCTTTAAAAATTTGATTCTATTAAAATTAAAATGTCAATAAAACGGAAAACATTCCATTAAAATACTAATAACAATAAAGTAAAATCTTCACTTCAATTAGATAAGAATAAAATCATAAATTAACTATTTATTCAACAACATGATTTACTCAATTAGATAGAAACACATTCACTATAGTTTGTCTCAAATTAATCTCATTTAACATAGTGGGTAAATAAATATTACATACATACATATACTCACACCTTTTTCCCATAAGGGTAGGCAGAAACTACCAGTATAAGTGTTACTGAACATTTAATTGTAATAATAACTAAAATACCTTGACAGGGACCCATTGCCTTAGATTATTCATAAGTAGAATAAACAAAAGTAATACATTTTTTATTTCATCAAATTTATTTCCATTATAAGGACCGCCTAGTGCGGTAAAAGCCTCCTCCTACGTTGAGAGTAGTGGTAACAATGTGATATTTATATAGTTTTCTTTTGCGTAGGAGGGTTGTAGTCTACTGCCCCCGCAGTGACCAGCCGTTGTGGGGCAGATGGTTGTGAGAGGGGTGGACCTGATTGATAGAATTGATCTGTGACGCAGGATTCAGTAGTCTTACTTGTTATTATTGTTTTTGTTTAGGTAGGGGAGAATCGTTTTTTTGCGAGTATGCAGACTTTCCAGGTTCAGTTACAGGCATCGAATATGTAGTTTTGGTTTTCTTTGACTTGCAATTTTTGTTTTTTATTAGCCCTTTATTATATTATTATAGATAAATGTAAACGTCTTCCTGTGATGAAGTTACAGGCGAAGCAGTCTTTGCATAACAAGGAAAACTAAAAAGAACGTAGGTATGATGTAAATGTTGCAAAATTGTTGGCGACATTTCAACATGTTCACAACACAACCGGAGTTCTCGATTTCTGTAGTTAAATGGTAAAGTAAGATAAAATAATAATAGTTAAATGTGTTACTTCGGCTGGAATATCTGACTATGAACTCATTTTTAGGGTTCCGTACCCAAAGGGTAAAAACGGGACCCTATTACTAAGACTTCGCGATCCGTCTGTCTGTCTGTCTGGCTGTATCTCATGAACCGTGATAGCTAGACAGTTGTAATTTTCACAGATGATGTATTTCTGTTGCCGCTATAACAAAAAATACTAAAAACAGTATAAAATAAATATTTAAGGGGGTTCCCATACAACAAACGTGATATTTTTGCCGTTTTTTGCTTGATATTAATAACGCCAACAGGTAGACGCTTGAAATATTCACAGAATATTAAGTTGTATACTCTCTTCAAAAAATAATAATTATTAAATTAAAATAAAATAAATTAAGGGGGCTCCCATACAACAAACGTATTTTTTTTTGCAGTGTTTTGCGATAATGGTACGGAACCCTTCGTGTGCTAGTGCGACTCGCATTTGGCCGGTTTTTTTCTCATCCCATGGTGTGGGGTATCGTTGGATAGGCCATTCAAAAATATTATGGGTTTGTTAAAGCTATTTTCAATTCAGAGATTTGTTTGCGTAAAATTAAGCTTTAGAATGCAAATTTATTATGTATAATTTATAGTGTCCCCCACACTTGACTCTAACATAAATTTGCAATCTTAAGCCCCCTGCCAGCGAAATGGTTGCTCTTGGCTATGTGAAAAAATTTACGGCAGTAGTAAATATAACGAAACTAAAAGGAAAATTATCACGGATAACAAGGTTTTACAAGTTTACGAGTAATAGTCGACCAACTTATAAAATGTACTTGGCACAGTAAAATTTTTGTACAAATGCCATTGAAAAATTACTTAAACAACGTTGTTGGCGATGTAAAACAAAGTAAATATAATGCTTACGAACCATGTAAAAATATACAAAAATGAAATCATAACATCCTCAATAATGATGATGATTTCTAAATTAATAATGTTTAAGCTCGAATAATGCATTGGAGTCGTTGGCAGTACCAGTCCGTACTCCATACGGCGCATGCGCGCGGTGGAGTCTATTTTGTGTTAGTGCAGAAGTATTTTCGACGTTTTGTAATTAAAACGTAAAAATAACGTCAAATTAGATTCGATTTCCAAGCAAATTACTTATTTTCTTTTGTCGATATCCTTCTATAAAGTCAATATTCGACCCGACTTCACCACTAATTGTGTAGCGTAAAACTTTCCAGAATGAAATAGTGAATACCGCAGATTAGAGGATTCACCTCTAATCTGCGGTATGAGAGGAGATTAGAGGTGAATACATACGTTTTATTTCTAATTCCGAAAGAGAAATAAACAAGGAGCGTGCACGCAAGGATCCAGAAACGAACTATACCATTCCCCGTGGCTCTAACGCGCGCTCGTATCGGCTCCTTCCGCAATTCGCACACGCGGTGGTACTCAAATACTCGTAGATAATATTTTTCTAACTTCAGTTGCGAAGTTGGATTTTATAACTCCTTCTTCAGTTACCTGTTAGTCCTTATTTAGTTTAAGTCAAGAGTGAATAGATTACATCTAGGCAAGCGTGCTACACCGTAGACCACATCATCGCTTACCATCAGGCAAGATAGTGGTCAAACGCGAAAATATAGTTTTTAGACTTTGTGAGCCGCTGAAATCATTCTAATGTTCATGTAACAACAACAAAACCCTCTTTTTAGTCCGCATTATTATGCAACTTCGGAACCCTATTAGTGCGCGTGGCCCGACACGCACTTGGCCGGCTTTTTTTTTTAAACTTTTGCAACGGTAAGTTTTTAAGTTGATCAGGTATTTTATTAAAGATTACAGAAGCCATACATATCACATTTCTTTTTAATAAGCTTGTTTTAAAAACAGGAATCTGAATCGCGCTGTTAAGATTCTCCGGCCGTAGCGTAAAAGCTCCGACGATGTTTTACTTTTTCGGAACAATTACAATCATTTCAGGGCAAGTGACTAGTTGCGGTTTTATTTCTATTTCACTTAGTTTTTCCTATCAATGCAAGTTATGTTGTTTTAGTCGACGGCACGAACTATTTTGTGCCCGGGTTTAAAATGCATGCTGTCTCATCCGGCAAAACGTGCGAAAGAGATAGATGCTGTAAGAAGCTAGTTAACTTACGAATTAGCACTTTTGCATATTAGTAGCGAAATTAATAATGTATAGGATGAAACCGAGCGCGCGATTTTTTATAAACAGACATTTGGGAGTATAGATATCATGGAAAAACGACTAAATGTATCAATTCAAAATAAAACTATTTGCATTTTTGAACTACTGATCTATCCCTGTATGGTGGCTGTTTTGCGATTTTCCTTCTCCTTTGGTATTTATTTGTGCCCAAAGATGCGTTACAATTAGTGTAGAAATATGTAACTTTCGACTGTCATAACTTTCAAATATACTTTTTTTTTTACTTTTTTGTTTCCATACAGGGCTAGGTAATGATGAGACAAATTGATATCATTTTTTATTTTGGTGGAGTAATCGCCAGACTACGTTTGTATGGAAGAATGATCGACTAGGGTAACCTTAATAGCAGGCAACTCTTGGTATTAAACAACGATTTACCTCAGAGACTGGTAAACGTTGAAAAACTGTAATATCTATATCACACTATGATACGAAATGATGATAATAATTGAGGACTGATTGATTAGCTTTACAAGTGTAGATATAAAATTAGTTACAAGATTTAAAAAATGCTTCCATGACTTCAAAAAATTTCCTGTTTGCACAAATTTTCCCGGTAACAAAATAAAATAAATGATCATCAACAATACCAAATTAAATAATAATGTCCAATATTAATTAGCTTAACAATATAAACAGGTTAAACAACCTATTATTGTAGTCTGCTAACATTTGGGATTGTTAATTCCGAGAAACACAGGACCGATCGATGATCAATGCTTGGGGAACTTTATCTCCACCTGTAGCCGTCCTTCGGTTAAAATAATTATGAATGAAAACTGTTGGCTAAAATGTGTCGAATTTACACACACACACATTTTAATCAGGTTTATCTACTTTAAGTGAGTAAAAAATTGATTATGATTCAAATAGTGAACTACTTTGAAAAAATATCGCCTATCTTACAAACACTATACTTTGCTTTTTTATTATAGATAGCGCTAGCGCTTGATCATTATCTCACCTGATGGTACGCGATGATGTGGTCGACGGTGAAGATAATAAATCAGTCCTCAGGATGGTCGCCCTCGGTGACTTTTTGCAGCAATACAGTTTCACGTTTTGTGAGGGCATCGTCTATATCGCTCCTTCTGCAAACCACTAGAAGGAGCTATGGCTCCTTCTGGTGGTTTTTTTCTAGTTGTTAGACCACCGGGCAGAAGTTATCTCGTCTGCATCTATATGTTATTGACCAAGTGATTAATACGGTACTATTCATAATGTCAACCCTAAGAAGTCTCAGGCCATGGTTATCAGCGGTAGGAATAAGCGGAAAAGGCTTGATGTTGCGTCGCTGTCTCCACTCTGCTTGAATGGAATTCTAATTGAATACGCTAGGACGGCAAAAAACTTGGGGGTGATCATGGACTCTCATTTATCGTAGATTGCCCATGTGGCTGAAGTCAGCCGCAAAGTACACTACACTTTACACTCGCTGAAATGCGTCCAGAGGTTTTTGTCCTTGAACACTTAAAATTCCCTTGGCAAAACTATCATTCAGCCCTTCATTGACTACGCCAACGGCTGTTATTTATATGCCACTGAGAAGCTTTTAAATAAACTTGAGTGTTTGCAAAATATATGTATTCGTTTTATTTTCAGTCTCAAAAGTATGCTTCAGACTGTCGCAAGAAGCTCATGCCATGGTTTCCATCCTTCGGATGCATCTTGCAGGTCGGATCTCTTAAGATGCGATTCGTTGACTTTACTTTGCACGTGGTGCGGTTGTGGAACTCTTTACCGCCTGACTCTAGGGACTCTTGAAGTTTTTAAAAAGATAATGAAAGAACACTATCTTTCGATTCCGTCTTACGTGCATATAATAATGTATTATATTTATAATACTACCTTTAACACGCGACTTCGTCTGCTTAGCAATACTACTTCACACAGCCTATTTTTTTATGTCGCGCAATAATATAGTAGGTGTGTGGGCAGCCTTATTTTGTTTCACCATATAAACTTCCAACCCCTTTCTACCCCCTTCAGGATTATTTCCGGGTTAAAAAACTATTTTTGTGCTTCCACCGGCCTCAAACTATCTTCGTGCCAAATTTCATTTAAATAGTTTCAGCGGTTTAAGCGAGAAAAGGTAAAAGACAGACATAGTTAGTTTTACATTTATAATTTCCTTTATTCATTTATGTACATACATTTACATATTTAAATATTAGCTTATTAAAATACATTTTTTTTTTAATAATAAAAATAGTAGCCCCCCGGTATCGGGAACAGGGTCCAAGCTACCGGTGGTCAGGGCTCCTGAGAGAGGAACCTCCTTACTATACGCGCCGTGTCCAGGAGTACCGCTTTCTGGATCAAGCCCTTCATCCAGCTGCCCAACGAGAGCCTCCTCAGATGTTCTTCGAGGCTCTTGGCTATTATGCCATCATATCATCATCGGCACAATGACTGCTGTATTCACATCCCACATGTTGACAACCTCGCGAGCCAGATCAAGATAGGGTAAACGGTATACTTATTGGCCAGTTAAGCTACCTCAAGACGATATTTATAATATAAAAAATATAAAACGGATAAATGTAAAGGAAATATTTTTTTAAATATACAACATTAAATTATTTATTCAATGGTATGGCTTGCATACTCCTTTTTCATACCCTTTTATTAATAAAATCTACATAAAGATACAAATATTGAAATAGCAGTTATTGGCCACCATAATCACAGTAATTGGCCATGTAATCTTACAGTTATTGGCCATAGAAAACAAAATAATTATTAATATTCAAAACAAAAACTACTTATTAAAAATGTTGTAATCATCAGAAGGCTCGGAATCATCGCTAATTACGTAACTTTTGTGGCATATAAAATCAACAAATTCGTCAGCATCCGGGATATTTTCTCGATGATTATTGGGTATGCAGTGATTAGCCATTCCTTGAGATTATTGAGTTCCTCCAATTCCTTGATGGAATCTTCTTTTTTATGAGTCAAATACGGCGTCGGTCCAAACTCCGATTTAAAGTGGGATTTTTAAGTTTAAATTGTAAAGTTGTCCTGGTAATATTATATTTTTTCGCAACTGCTCTCAAAGACATTATTTTATTCTGATTTTTATCTAACACCTCATCTAGGGCTTATTTGGGGTACTGAGGTCTTTTTGGCATGATTATTTTTAATTTAACCTGATAGAACAGAAAAATAAGCATGAGTGATCTTGTCCAAAATAAAAATATTATAGTTATTGGCCTCCTTTTTTGTATTGAAAATTATTTATTTTATTTATTTATTTATTTGGCCAACCAACAATTGTACATACTGATACATATAATTTCAAAATTTAATTTTAATGTCTAAGGTTAGTATTACAATTTCTTAAAGGTTAGCACCGCATGCCCCATAAAATAATAGTTACAAATCAAATTAAATTAAAATCCAAAGGAAAACATATGTCAACTCGATAACAAAATCAAAAATATAAATCAATAAAATCAAAATTATAATTAATAAAGAAAATAAAATAAAATTAAAATCAAAAAATATAAATCAATAAAATTAAGATTACAATTAAAATGGAAAATAAAATTAAAAATACAATTAAAATAGAAAATTAAAAGTTAAATTAAATTACAATAAAATTAACTGCCAAAACAACACAAAAACAAAATACATAATAAAATAACATAAAATCAAATTTACACGAAACAACAGGAAACAGAGATACGAATAATTACGATATTAAACAGCATTAAAAGTTATTCTGTGGAACCTGCCAAACGAGTCAAAATGCACGTCGACAAGATCGCTGTAGCCATTCAACTGTTTACTGACTCGAGGGACAACAGAACTTGTGCCGAGTACTGTTCTACGAGGTGGGGGGTACAAAGGTGTGATGGGGGTACGAGGGAGTCTAGCAGGAGCACGGAACCGAAACTTGCTTAGCAACTGAGGACAGTCAGTTTGGCACCGGAGTATTTTATATAGGAATATGGAGTCAGCAATTCTTCGGCGTTTCTCCAGTGAAATCATTTTAAAATGTGATAGTCTGGCTCCATACGACCGTTTCTTCCTGGAGATTCCGCTGGCATAAGCTAGATGCCATACAAATCTCTTCTGTATCCGCTCTAATCTCAGGTTGTGAGTAGCATAGTGAGGTCTCCAGACAATGCTGCAGTATTCCAAAATACTTCGAACAATACTGTTGTACAGCAAAATCTTGGTCCCACTACGCTTGAAACCGGAAACATTCCTAACAACGAAACCCAGCATTCTAGACGCCCTCTTAATAACATCTTCGATATGAGGTACGAATGTCAGTTCTCTGTCAAAAATAACACCCAAGTCCCTGATCTGATTCACCTCTTGGATTACATTAGAGCCCACATGATATACACTAGCCGTTATTTTTTTTTTCCGGGTGTACTTCACATGATAACATTTTTTGACGTTCAATGTCATTTCGTTCTCGCTACACCATTGACGTAACGAGTCGATATCGCTCTGCAGTAGTTCAGCATCATCGCTAGACTCAACTATCCTGGCGAATTTGAGGTCGTCTGCGTACATATAGCATTCTGAGAATTTGAAGCAGTGTGGGATGTCGTTAACGAATATATTAAAAAGAATCGGACCTATATGCGAGCCTTGAGGCACTCCCGAGGTGGTCCTATAAGTTTCAGACTGGAAACCATTGACCGCGACATAGAAGAATCGATTATCTAGATATGATTTTAACCAGGTATAGAGTGAGCCAGTAATTCCGTACGCAGAGAGCTTTGACAGAAGTATATGGTGAGGAACGCGATCAAAGGCTTTACTGAAGTCTGTGTAAATTACGTCGACCTGCTTGCCGCAGTCAATGGAATCCGTTAACATTTCTGAGAAAGTCGCCAGGTTTGTGCTAGTTGACCTAGAAGCCACGAAGCCATGTTGGGAGTCACTCAAATAGAGTTTAAAGTGTGACTGGAGATAGGGACAAATTAGGGTCTCGAAAATCTTAGCGAAAGTTGATAAAATAGAGATGGGCCTGTAATTCCCGATATTATCCTTCTCATCACTTTTATAAATCGGCACAACTTTCGCCTTTTTCCAGTAGTCTGGAAATACACCTGAGCTGAGGGACTTATTAAAAATCGTTACTAATGGGGAAACCAAATGGGTAGCGCATTTGGAAACAAAAATTGGCGGAATACCATCATGCCCAGCGCCTTTACGAATATCCAATCCCTTAAGTTTGTTGATTATTCCAAACTTCATAGTACTTGGCCTCGGCCAATAACTGTTTACACAGCCCTAAAATTAGTGACAAACGAATATGATGCCTAATATAACAAACGGTAAAGATTTTATTCATTATAAACGCATTTTGTTTTGGATGAAATGAATATAGTTATTGGCACAGGTGGCCAATTACTGTAATGTTATTTAAATTATTGGTGCAGTAATTGGCCACTACATTTTTAAAATTTATGTTATGTTTTTGTCATTTTACCCTTCAAATACGCGTAGTATGAATTTCACTCTATATATTTTATATATTTTTAATCACTGAACTATGTAAATTTGCTTTAAAATATCACATCCTAAAATTGTATGAACTTAACATTTTTTAAACAAACTTACCCGTTTTCGATACCACCACGAAAAAATCACAGGCTACAAAAGAACTAATCCATTTAGCGGTGTTTTGACGAAACTTTTAGACAGTCAACAATTGTGTTGCCTTAATGCATTTTAATATTTACCATTTATAGAAAACAAAATAATTATTAATATTCAAAAACAAAAACTACTAATTAAAAATGTTGTAATCATCAGAAGGCTCGGAATCATCGCTAATTACGTAACTTTTGTGGCATATAATTTTTTTTTTTTTTTTTTTATAATTTATAGGCTCCAAATAGGCTCCTAATTTTTAGGTACCATTTAGTAATGTGGCTTGCTAGTTTTTCAATACCGCTGGTGAAATGGCTAATAACTATATAGGGGCCAATAACTATACCGTTTCCCCTACTTATAGTATGGATTATTTATTTATGATATTATTTAGTATTTATTGTTGTAATATATATTTTATTAATATACAAATTTGTATTTGAGAATATATATTTATTAGTTATATTGCATACTACTTTATAGTGAATTGTTTGATGTGTTCTCTCTCACGGTGTCTACATATTTTTTTTCAACAACGGAAGAGATTTCTACCTTCCGAGATCTTCCTTCTTCTTGTCTATTATTATGTGTGTGTACATTAACGATTAAAAAAAATTAAAACCGTCTTCCAAACAAAAACACTATAAAGTGAAAAATAACTTCAATGTCGGAAGTCGGTGTTCCTGTTTTCGTTTCTTCGTTTTTTGACACAGACTTCCGAAATTGAAGTTATTTTTCACTTTGTAGTGTTTTTGTTTGGAAGTCGGTTGTAATTTTTGTAAAAAAGATTTTTATTTTTCACTTTTTAGTTGTGATACATAATGGACCAGTTCTATAGGCTAGGTACCAATAATGCCCAAAGTGAAGCCAGAATAGATTAACTCAATAACATGAAACTTAAACAAACAAAACTGGTGGAATGAGAGTCTACCAGGGTGAACTGTTCACACCTGCGTACCCCTTTAGAGCGTACCAGTGTGATGTGATGTTATGAAATGTTGTAAACAATAAACAGACATGCGATTGCAGCTATCCCGAGTGATATGCCGTCATTTATTGAAGAGTTCTGATGTATATCTCCAAAGTTTTTCATCAGATCTTGATAAAAATTTCAATTCAATTTCAAAAAAATTTCGAATAAAAAAAGAATTATCAAAATCGGTTCACCCAATAAAAAGTTCTGAGGTAAAACACATTAAAAAAAAATACAGTCGAATTGAAAACCTCCTCCTTTTTGCGAAGTCGGTTAAAAATTATACCCAGACAATTTGAGAATGCCCAATATGAAAAGGCAATATGCTAAAAACTATTGAAATAATTAAATTATTCCGGCTCTCTGAATAATGACGCATCATTTATTGGGCAGGCTAATAAAAAAAATTGTTTTATTTTTTTAATGTTGTCATGTTTTTATTATAAAATCAGTATGGTAGGTAAGAGGGGAGGAGGAGTGTCGGTTTACGATTACTATATAATCAACAGAGTCGCCGGAGCCCCGCTGCGGGGCTCCTATTTCTTTCCGCAGGGTCTAAAGTAACCTAACATGAAGGACATTTCATCTCGAAACTAACCTATCAGTGTCGGGGTAGGCTAAGTTCGCTTTTGGACTAATTCGTTGAAAATAGAGCAAATATTAATATACTCACTGATTTGCACCACTTACAAATATTATTTTATGGTAACCGATTGTATAATCCTGCTGACCAAAAAATACAATGTTGCTGTGAAAATAGAATAGAATAGAATACTCTTTATTATGTACACCATATAAGTTACTGAAAGTATAGACGAAGAAAACATTACACTGGGTGACACAATGGGCGGCCTTATCGATAAAAGCGATCTTTTCAAGACAACCTATGGATGGATTTTAAAAATGGAAGGAAAGACAGTACTGAAATAGTTATTTATGCTACAAGTGCGGAAGGTAGGTGATTTCAGATGAGTGGATAAATCGACACCAGTCGGAAATCATCTTATGTACGTGTATCATACAACATTTTACTATGCATTGTGCGAGGAAATAAAAAAAAAATATTTGAACTAAGCAAGAAATTAATGAAATGGCGGGCTTATTCAAGCGCGCTCAGCACATCCACAGATTAACTAATTGTTCCTCGGCCATATCTACTGCGCATGTGCAAATAGCTGTCACGTCGAAACACAAAAAGGCACGAGCAAAATATACGTTCTGCCAAACATTTAATGAATATTTAAAATTAATTTATTGATAATATCAAAGTCTAGTAATTAAAAACGCCTTTAATGAAGTATTAGTTTTATTTTACCTTTTATATTAATGATAATCTGTACTTAACTAATTTGTAAAAAAAAACTCAAATAATAAAAACTCTATGCATCGGGCTGACGTTGGAGTTAAAAATTAAAAAAATACAGGAAAAAAAGTGACACTTTCCGCACAGTTTGGCTGCTTGGAAAACGCTCTTTTCGAGCACATGCATTGTAAATTACTTTTTTCTGATTTTTCTTGCTGACCGAATATTTAAAATAAAAAAAACCGTACACAAAACTAATCAGATAGGTTTTCAGGGCACACCAGCATAGCACGTTTATTACTTCACTTATTTATTAGTGTTTGCTTTACAATAATCCGTTGTCCACGCACACACTTGCAATTTCTTGTCACTTGTGTGTTTCGGGGAATATGAAGCATAAATTTAGCTAATGTAACGATCGTCTCCGTGGCGCATTAGTCGAGCATGCGGTATATAATTTCTTACGCCCTGGCACCGTAGGCACCGTTTCTTCAATTCATTGCTAAACTATTAGCAAGTCTTATTTTTATTTGAGTTGGTATTTACGACATTTACCGCCACCTGGTGACTTAGCGACGCAGCGGCGACACGCGGCGAGCGATGCATCGGTTTGCTAGCATCAATCCTAGCTAGTTCCGGACCAATGGACGAGATGGCGCTGCTCCGCCTGTATAAAATCGATGTGATGCAACTAAACGAAGAGACTCTAGAACAGCTTCTTGTCGTTAGCACCAACTCTTTATTTGAATTTATAACGGTTTTTTCCAACGTTTAAAGGTATTGTAATTAGAAGCATTTTTAAAGAAATATAATATTGTACACCAGGAAGAATCAAAAGTAAAACACTGCTGCGCATCAAAGCGGTATGACATGATACTTGACGTATTTTGCTATTGTCACGCCTATTCCTTGGGAATACATCAGCTAGGCGTTCAAAACGACTTGGATTTTGCTTTACAAACACAGCCACAAGGAAGTGTTAAGATATTGTATTGCTTAAAATAGGGCTTGCAACTGTCTGTAGTTTTAAGTTTAAATATTGAGACATCGTTTTTGGGCCTTAAATGCCGTGTCTCTATCAGTTGAGTTCCCCCAGAAAATGATGCCGTAGCGTAAATGAGATTCAACTATGCCGTAGTAAGCCGTCAGAAATGTTTTGGTACCTACTAAGGAGGATAATCTATATAAAACATATGCAGATGAACTCAGTTTTTTACACAATATATCTATATGTGCTTTCCAATTTAAGCTGTAATCTATTTGTAATCCTAAAAATTTCGTATCTCCTGCTTCCTCAATATTGACATTTTTGTAGTGTATATGAAGATTAGTTAAGCCGGGAGTACGCGGTCTAAAGTGCATTATCTTTGTCTTATTTAAATTTATAATTAAATTATTCTTGTCTAGTCATTTAATTAGTGAGTCAAAAGAACTATTAATGTCATTTTCATACGTAATTACGTTTTTACAAGGGATCGTTAATGTGCTATCGTCTGCAAACATTGTTATAGGTTGTTCAAGGGACATGGGCATGTCATTGACATATAATATAAACAAAAACGGGCCCATAACGGTTCCTTGTGGTACACCGTATGAGATTTTACGTTCTCGTGATGTTGTTATCTCTTCATGTTTATTAACTACATTAATGCGGCTAACTTCGGTTATTTGTGTTCTATTTTCTAAATAAGATTTTATAAGTTCGAGCACGTTACCTCTAATGCCATAGATTTCTATTTTATATAGTAAGTTATTATAATGGACATAATCGAACGCCTGAGTCATATCGCAAAATATAGCACATATGGGGGATCGTTTATCCATGTTTCTAACAATAGTATACAAAAAGTCGTAAATTGCCATATTAATGGTTCTGTGCTGTCTGAATCCTTTTTGTTCTTCAAAAGGTATATAATTTTTCTCCATGTAATTATATAATTCTCCGTAGATGTATATCTCAAATATTTTTGAAATAACCGGTATGAGTGAAATTGGTCTATAATATTCCATCAACTCCTTATCTTCTTTCTTAAATAAAGGTTTAATTATAGATATTTTTAAAGCATCTATACCCGCACAAATAATGAGGTTGAGTATGTTCTCGGGGGAGCCTCACCCCTAGAGAACGCGTCCCCAGGTGGCGGATCGGGGAATGCCCGGCAGATATGCAGGGCAGGAGGGAAATAAAATACCTCCCGCGGACCAACAGGCCGGAGATGGATACTTCGTTAACAAACCCCTGTGCTGGGCTTCTTCGACATCATCGGAGGCTAGGTCGGCATCAGTGCTGGATGTTTGGGCTGGAGCATTCAGAAGAGATGGTGGCGGATGAGTCCATTGGGACCAACGGCAGCGCTCACGCCCTGAGGGCGACAGTCTTGGCGTCAGGTGGCAACCGGCCGTAAAACCCAATCGCCAAAACTTTTCTCCTCGTTCAAAATGGAAAGTACAACAAAAAGATACAAGGCTAATGTTAGGGCGTACCCCGTAAGCGACGTTAATGCGCAAAAAGGAAAAGATAATGCTAGGGCGTACCCCCAAAGCGACGAATATAATGACAAGAATAAGCATTCGCTAACCAACAGACAGCAGACCATCAGACTTGCTACGTGGAATCTGGGTTCCCTAAATGGTAGAAGCCAAGAACTTAGCAAGACTCTTGATAGAAGGGACATAAATGCCTGCTGCATACAGGAGACTAAGTGGAAGGGTTCCAAGTCGAGGGATATAGGACTAGGTTACCAACTTATATATTATGGCACTTGTACCACACGAAATGGGGTAGCCATTGCATTGGACACCCATCTGAAGCAAAGGATTATTCAAGTTAACCGGAAGAATGACCGCCTAATAGCCGTAAAATTAGCCATGGACAAACAGCCACCCTTAAATCTAATCTCAGCATATGCTCCCCAAGTTGGCTGTTCAGAATCAGAAAAAACCCAATTCTGGGAAGACTTTGATGACCTGATAAATGAGATACCACCCACAGAAACAAAGTATATTGGTGGAGACCTAAATGGTCACGTAGGAACATCTAACAGTTTATATCCGGGCGTGCATGGAAGTCGAGGATACGGCACCAAAAACAAACAAGGGGAAGAGATTTTGGATTTCGGGATGAGACATAACCTTGCCATCATTAACACTTTTTTTCAAAAGAAATCGGAACACTTGATCACTTATAAAAGTTCAGGACACAGTACACAAATAGATTATATCTTGGCAGATAGAAACCTAGTTGGAAACTTCAAGGACTGTAAGGTCATCCCTGGAGAGGCGCTTACTTCGCAGCATAGGATCTTAGTAGCATGTCTAAAACTACCTAGGCCTATAAAAACTATTGCAGATAAAACCCCGAATATCAAATGGGGACAACTTTATAGCCCGAAAGGTGAAGAGCTGATTGTCGCCCTTAAACAGTATTTGGAGCAGGATATGAACAACGAATACAACAACAACGCCGAACTTATGTGGTCAAACTTTGCACACACCTGTAAAGCCCAATCGTCCAAAATCTTAGGAGTCTCAAAGGGAAAACTAAGCAATAACAAGGACCCAAGTTGGTGGAATGACAGAGTTAAACAAGCTATAGGTGCCAAAAGGGATCTTTTTAAATTATGGCAAAAAACCCAACTGGAAGAGGACCGCATTGAATACGGAAAGGCGAAACAACTAGCGAAACGCGAGGTAGCCCAAAGCAGAGCACAATCTAAAGAAAGTTTTTATAGCAGACTGGAAGATGCAAAGAATGACACAGAAATCTTCAAAATCGCTAAGCAGCGACATAAGTCAACACTAGACATTAAAGTCAATAAATACATCCGTGACAAAAATGGTCGGCTACTAACATCTAATGAAGACATAAACCAAAGATGGTGCCAATACTATGCAGAGCTTCTTAACGAGGAATTCCCAAGCCAGCAACAACCTATTATAAAATCTACTGCTGGCCCAGTCCTGGAAGTCAAGGTTGAAGAGGTGAAAACCGCAGTCTCAGCGATGAAAAACCATAAAGCTGTCGGTCCCGACGAAATACCCTCTGATATCTGGAAACAGATAGGACCTGTAGGATTAGAGTGGCTCACAGGACTCTTCAATGCTGTCCTCAACTCCAATATTATCCCAGAATCATGGCGTCAAAGTTACATAGTGCCCTTTTATAAGAACAAAGGTGACGTCAGCGCCTGCGGGAATTATAGGGCTATAAAACTCACTTCTCATACCCTCAAAATATGGGAAAGAATATTAAACAACCGCTTCTTGAACCACGTTGTCATTTCCGAGAACCAATACGGTTTTACGCCATCAAAATCCACAACCGATGCCATCCAAACAGTCCGAATCATCATGGAAAAGCATAGGGCCAACAGCGAAAATTTACACCTTGTTTTCATAGACCTTGAGAAAGCGTTTGACCGGGTGCCACGAAACCTGGTATGGCAAGCGATGAGAGCGCAGGGTCTACCGGAATATTACGTGGCTCTAGTCCAGGACATGTACCACAGGAGTAGCACAAAAGTGAGAAGTTTGGCTGGAATGAGCAAAGCCTTTGAAGTTAAAGTTGGCGTTCATCAAGGTTCTGCGTTGAGCCCACTACTCTTCAATCTGGTAATGGACTATCTCACCAAAGATATCCAGGCCTCTCTGCCATGGTGTATGTTATACGCAGATGACATCGTGCTCATTGACAAAAGTGCGCAACAACTGCAAATGTCTCTCGAGCAATGGAGGCACGCCCTGGAAAGCAATGGACTCCGTATCAGCAGAAGCAAGACCGAACATCTGGAATGCAGCTTTGGTGGCGATACTACCATTACAAACACGATCTATATCGAGGGAGATCCACTTCCAAAGGTATCTCAATTCAAATATCTCGGAGCGATGCTGACGGCGGATGGTAATGTTGAAACCGATGTTACCCACAGAGTCAACGTTGCCTGGCAAAGATGGAGAGCTCTCTCAGGCGTCCTCTGCGACATGAACACATCAGAGGCAGTTACAAAGTTGCGGCCATCACAGACAAACTAACAGAAAGTAGGCTTCGTTGGTATGGCCACGTAATGAGACGTCCCGAAAACTACGTGGTTTGGCAAGCCCTGGCACTACCGAATACAAAAAAGAAAAGAGGAAGACCTCAAGCCACATGGTGGTCTACAGTAACCCGCGACTTGGAACGAGCCCAACTTACAGGACAGACAACCCAGGACAGACCATCCTGGCGCATCAGAACGAGGAGAGCCGACCCCAAATAATGGGATGAGGCAAGGAGGAAGAAGAAGAAGAAGAATGAGGTTGAGTATGTGGCTTAGATGACCGCATATCTCGGCTGACACTGACTTCAGCACTTTTGTGGCAATTCCATCAAAACCCACACTGCCATTGTTTTTTAGGGACATAATTATTTTATATAAATCGTGTGGTGTGCTAGGAGCCATAAACATTGAATTCAGTTTCGTGGATGACATGCATGCCTTCGGCTTACATTCAGCGTCTATTTTTGGATTTATTTTGACAACGAAAAAGTCATTAAAAGCACTAGCGATATCCGAAGGTCCGTATATAATTTGATTACCAACTTTTCTCAATCCGTTGTTTAGGGATATTGTACTTTGTCTGATTAATTACTTGCCACGTAGTCTTTGATTTATTTTTGGCTTGCTGTATTTTGTAGTTATTTTGAGCCCTTTGTGTTAAATTAATAATTCTATTATATAGTTTAGAATAAGTAGTAATTTTTTTTGTTTTCGTGGTAAGGCTTCAACCTGGATTGCCACAAAAGTTGCCTCTTTTTTCTACTGCATAATTTAACGCCATGTGATAGCCATTTTGTTTTTTATATTAAGTTGATTTTTATTTCTTTATATGGAAAGCACAAGTTACAAATACAATAATTTAAATGTGTTGACAAATTCATTGTAAGCTACGTTGGAATCACCAGTAAGATAGATCTCCGAAAATTTGAGACTGTTCATACTAATTTTAAATTTATAAATTAATTAACTATATTTTCGTTATTGTAATCTCTTCTAGTTATATACCCGGATTTTATACTGCGTGCATTATGAACTGGGCATTGAAGAAGCTGTGCTGTATGGTCTGATAACGCAAACTCTAATGCATCCACTTTAAAAGTCTTTTTAAAATTATGCGCAAAATTATCTATGCACTTCTGACTAGCCATTCGAGTTGGCTGTTTAAGAAGTTTTAAGTTGAAACCTAGTAGCAGATACTCCAGTGTAACCGAATTCTTATTCGGTTTTAAAATATCTATATTAAAATCGCCTGCAATTACAATATTCTTGGGACGCTTGTTGGAATTTTTTTTGAGCAAATTCTCAAGTCTATCAAAACAACCATTTAAATTCTTAGCATTTGGTACTCTATAGATACATACAACCATTAATTTATAATTAATAAGCTCAACAGCACATTACTCAAAAACCCCTGGCAATGACAATTTTGTTATTTGAGGTATTGCCTTCCATTGGTGACAATTATTAACAATAATAATTTAATTCGGAATTAAAGGGTTTTTTTTTTAACTTTTGTGTATATCGATACTTTAGAAACTTAATCAAGTAACCTCAGCACTAGACGTCTTCCTATAAAGACTACGGCGCCTGGGACACTACAAAAATTCTGGCTGGTATTATTTTCCTGTTTTTAATATAAACAAAGGCCACTATTGAAATAAAACATTAAGTTTAGGGTTTCAGGCGATAGTAAAATACGCAAAATAAAGATATATTGTGTAAAAAACTGAGTTCATCTGCATATGTTTTATATAGATTATCCTCCTTAGTAGGTACCAAAACATTTCTGACGGCTTACTACGGCATAGTTGAATCTCATTTACGCTACGGCATCATTTTCTGGGGGAACTCAACTGATAGAGACACGGCATTTAAGGCCCAAAAACGATGTCTCAATATTTAAACTTAAAACTACAGACAGTTGCAAGCCCTATTTTAAGCAATACAATATCTTGACACTTCCTTGTGGCTGTGTTTGTAAAGCAAAATCCAAGTCATTTTGAACGCCTAGCTGATGTATTCCCAAGGAATAGGCGTGACAATAGCAAAATATGTCAAGTATCATGTCATACCGCTTTGATGCGCAGCAGTGTTAAGCATGGCCCCAGTTGTTTACAATGAATTACCAAGTGGTTGGAAAGATTTAAATACAGTGCTGTTTAAGAGTAGACTACGTAATTTTTTAATAAATAAAACGTACTACAGTGTGGCTGAATTTTTGGCAGAGAAAAATATATTTGTTGATTAATTGATAATAAATTGAATGATAATTGTAATGATATTAATAATTTATAATGATATTAATAATTTATTACTTGATCTATTTTACGATAATTGTAATGATAATTATAATTTAAATATGATCTATTGAGTGTACATTGTGATGATAATGATTATTTATTAATTGATCTATTGAATTGTAATTGTGATAATAATGATAATATATTAAGTGATCTATTGAATTGAAATTGTGAGCATAGTGATAATTTGTTAATTGATCTACTGAATGTTAATTGTAATTATATTTTATTAATTGATCTATTGAATGATAATTATAATCATAATTTATTAATTTATCTGGTTTTTAAATGTAAGTTCATGTTGCATAAATAATGTAAATTTTTGCATGCCGAATGGTAAATTAAGGCTGAGACTTGATATCATAACAACAATTGTATATTACCCATATTTGCAAAATAAAATTATATTCTATTCTATTCAAAGTGTTGGAATTTGAAAAAAATACGATCATTTAACAGGAATGTACGTAATTTTGCTAGCCCTTACACATGTATTTACTCAATTTTTTTAATACACACAATGCCCTTACAATGGACTTTGGTTAATACTGATATCGATATTGAAAGATCCCTTCACTACAAAACTAATAGATATCGGTGCCTCGTGCGCCATGGACATCAATAGAAGACAACCTGTGACGTCATAGACGTAAGTGCATCAAGGTTAGTATGAGATAGTGCAGCGCTGTTATGGATTGTTATCGACATAAAAAAAAAATTGTGATACTAATTAATTTAGTTCTGAAGATTTTTTTAAAATATTATAAGGTGTGGATTAGGAATCTGAATCCGATAAATACGAGAATAAATGAGATGAAGATTTTGAGGTTAGTGTAAATAATTTAACGGTAAGAAAAAATAAATAAAATATTTTTATTCAATAACCTAATTAGATTGGCGTAAGTAGGTACCTACATTCGAAATTAGTATGATATCTCAGAATACAGAACATACCAAAAATTGCGTTCTTACTTTGATTGCGATACACCATATCCAGAAACGAAGCGCCTAATGTGGCCAAGGAAAATCGATAATAATAATATTAATTTGTGTTTAGCATAAACATAGAATATACAGAAAAAAAAACAAAATTGAACATACATCCCTTATAATAATTGAAATTATACGTGCTACGGGCACCACGGTCTTGATAAGAAGACTACTGGACGACGCCAAAAGAAAATAGGGATGTAGCCAAATTCATACGGTTGGATTGAAATATGTATCTGTTTGGTCATTATCTATAGTGTATTCTGCTTTTTCTTATCACAACTATTGTTAATAAAACATGGTATCGAAATATGACATTATTTTATTTATTGAGATATCGAAATACGTATTTAATTCTATTTACCTGGCATATTTATAAAAAAAAACCTGTAAGTAATATTTATCGATACTACAATTATCCTCATCATTACGTTTTAATATATATTCGTTATACATTTATAGCTTGGCGCTGGGGAACACATCGCTTTCGGTACCGCTTGGCGGAAGAGCCTTTATTTGTGAATCACTTTACTTTATTTAAGAGCTGAGATAATTATTTTGCATGAACAAAACGTTTCAATTAGTTAAATTGCGAGGCATTTAATGATATCGCCATCGGTGAGTAACAAAATGTTTTTATTATGTGTTCCGTTTAACGTCCGAAGTCCATTTATGAGAGAGTACATCGTCTTTTTCCCCGTCAAATCGTTAGATGATGCATTGAACATTTGCTTCTCGGTTGACATGTTGAAGTCGATCTCGTTTTTAGTTGCACCATTGGGGGTTTTGCCAGGTCCACATCCATAAAACTGGCCAGTAGGTGACCCCGGTGGTTCCGACGTCCAACTCCAAATTGCCCCACTTGCAGTTCATCCTCGTCTCGTTTGCACAATTTCACGTTGAAGTCCCCCATGACAACGGTGAAGTGAGTTTTGAAACCATGCATGGCTCTAGAGATATCCTCATACATGGCCGCTACCTCGTCGTCGGGATGTGCCGAAGTCGGGGCGTAGACCTATATGACATTCAGCGAATATCTTGCGTATATTCTGAGGATAAGGTACGCCACCCTGGTCAACACACTCTCGATCTTCACCGCGTTGTTCACAAGGGACTTGTGGACGATAAACCCGACACCACCCTGGGACTGCTGGTCAATCTCTCGGAAATAGAGCAAGTTACTGGATTTGAGGATTATCGACGCCTTCCCTTCTCTTCGGACTTCCGAAAACCCTATAATACTCCATTGTAACAGCGTTGCTCAATTCTTCCTCGAGTTTGTGAGTTGATCTTCTCGTCGGTCCGGAGTGTTCGCGTGTTATATGTTCCCAGGTCCAGTCATCGGTGTTTATTGTGGTAGCCGGGTCCACTCCGGGGATTCCTAGCACCCCTTGCCACGCCATCACCTCGACCGCTACCGTAGCCGAGGGTAGACGGGCTGCCGGGCACTCGGGGCCGTTATTTCTGTGTGCTATTCATTAGGTTTGGGGGGTTTGACATAATCGCCACGCTTGGCAGGCGGATTGGCGATCGCAGTTTGTTGTTAAAGTGCACAGAGAACGCTGCTGCCCATTCTCTGGTGTGTCCCTTAGTCGCCTCTTACGACACCCTCGGGAAGATATGGGATGGTGAAATTCTTTACGTCCGTCACCATACGACATATTTTCTTTCTCCAATAATGTTCTTATTATCAGGCAAATTTTTATTTTATTTTTTTATTTAAAGTTAACGCGTTGGTGAGATTCGATCCTAAGTCCTTTGATTTACCAGACGATTGCTTATACACTCATGCCACGGGACCAGTTAGTTACATAGTTAAATGTATGCTTCATATTCTTTTCTTCATATATATTATGAAGCAAACACTAATAAATAGGTGAAGTAATACACCCGTTGATTTCACGCACACGAAACATCTATGTTGGTGTGCCCTGCAAGCCTGTCTGATTTGCTTTGTGTACCATAATTATGGAATTAAGAAAGAAGAAAGAAAGAAAACATTTTTATTTGTGACCCGCACAGGAGACACGAGATAAGAAAACACAAACAATAGTAAAAAAATAAAAATAAATAAACCCGTGCGAGACCAAAAAGGCTCCTATCTCAGAGTGTGCAACAGTGACAATTGTCACACAGTTATGTAGCAATATTCAGACAGACAATGTGATAAATAATGAAGTTTAAATCAGTATTCATTACATTGCCCGATTTTACTTGACTTGATTCATATTGCCCGGGCATTATACAGATGAATCATTTGTACCATGACATATACATAATTAAGCGCGACTGTATTAAAGCAAACGCGTGACGGTCACGATTCAGCATCGCGTCTGTTTGATACATGCGTCAATCACTGCATCAATGTTGTATTGCGTTAGTCTCGATGCAGAATCTTAATTAAGTGGGTGTATATGAACTCAAATCTGCGACAGCTTAGCGACTGTATGCGACTGTATCGCGTCTGCATCGCTGCAAAAAGTCGCCGTGGGTACCCTTAATTTTTCTCACGTTTCGTGTGTAAATTTTTTTTGTTCATTTTGATTTTGGTTGCGGAATTTGATTGACACATATTTTAACCTTGAACTACAAAGTATATTCTTATCCACAAAGTACTAACAAAACTGTAATGAATTCAGTTTGTGAATGAGTGTAATAAATCTCTGAAGTGCTACTATCTATATCCGTGATAACTCTTAATCCGTGAATATAATGTAACGTTTGTAATTCTGAATTATATGTGTTTAAATTAGTCGCCTTTTTCATTCTTGGTGCTGTGAAATTTTTGGATTTGTTAAACTTTATCGTCGCGTGATAGTGATCACAATTAATAAATAGTGATTGGACTCTTATGTGAACTTTTTACTGTTATTATACCATGGTTGGTCATTGCTTCGCATCTAAGGGTTCGCTGTTCGGCGTGTAACGCCACAGCCCAGCTCCTCCACACTATTTACTGCCTGCGTATCTGCCTGCCTGTCCGTCTGCCTGAACCTGACCCCGCCTACCCCGAGCATCCCACGTAGTACGAAGCCGGCCCTTAGTTTTAACCCTTATCTTTTTTATTTAATTTTAAAACATAACTTACGTTTAGCTCATAGAGTTATTTTTTTTTTATTTTTATTGTTAGGCTCGCGTTTGACCACTATCTCGCCACATGGTAAGCGATGATGTGGTTGACGGTGAAACACGCTTGCCTATAAGTAACCTATTCACTCTTGACTTAAAGATCCCAAGGTTGTAGTTATCAGGCAACAAAGACTCCGGCAGGGAATTGCATTCCTTAGCTGTGCGCACAATGAAAGTATTCGCAAAAAGCTTTGTACATATGGGTGGGATTTCCACCATGTACCGGTGGCGCATTGCCGTACGTCTTGTTGTCCGATGGAAAACCCGGACCCGGACCGTGGTCCCGGAGTCTACCCGGGACCACGGTCGTTGCAACACGGCCGAAACGTCAGGTTAAATAGGTAAATAAATAATCTAAATCATCGCGTTAAATTCCCGTGATATATTACTTTTCCATTATGAAACGCGAAAGTTTTAAAGTTAATATTGTTGTCCGATGATGGAAAGGGCTAGGCGGAATCAAGTTGTGCAGTTTCATCGCAAACTCCCCGAAATGTAACCGATAAAAAAGCGATAGACTGGCCAATCGGCGTCGATTTTCAAGACTCTGGAGCTTTGCATCGTTGCCGATAAGCCCGTTTGTCAATCGACTCAAGTGCATCAAGTTGATATTTGGCAGATTCATCCCAGAGGTGAGAGCAGTACTCCATGCATGTCCGAACTGTGCGCTTTATAAAATTTGAGCAGCAGTTCAGGCGTGAAGTACCGTCTCACCTTTGCAAGGATCCCCAACTTTTTTGTAGCCTACTGAACCTTTGCCTCAATGAATGGACCAAAACTGAGGGTCGATGTTAACATAACACCAAGAAGGTCGAGATGGTCCTTTATCGGCACAGTTACACCACGGAAAGATGGAGCCGGGTGAAATAGGCTCTTTTTTACGGAAAAACGATATGCCTGGGTCTTAGCATTATTGAATCTGACTAGATTGGCATCGTCCCATTTGGGGACTGCCTCCAAAGATACTTTCAAGCGCTCAACCATGGCCTCCCGGATAGACCGGAGAGCCAAACGTAACGATATAGCTTTTCATTAAAAAAAAACAATATTTACTAGGCTCTGAGGTAAATCATGATCATCATCATCTGATTTACCATGTAATTGCTAGTAACAGCCCGAAATTAGCGATTAAAATAATTACCACTAAATCTTGGTAAATCTTAGATTTTAAACAACTTTCCAAAAGGAGGAGGTGCTATGTTCGGCTGTATGTTTCTTTTTGTGTATGTTCACCGATTTCTCCGTCAGTTGTGAATCGATTTTTTAAAATTATTTTTTTCTATGGAAGAAAATGTTCCCCAATAAACAGAAGTGCGATTGCAGCAATCCCGAGAGATTTTAGGTAATTTATTGAATAGTTCTGTTGTGTGTATCCGAAGTTCTTCATCAGATCTTTAACCCTTACTTAAATTACGGAATATCTCTCGGGATTGCTGTTTATTGTTTACACCATTTCATACCAAAACATCACGCCAGTACGCTCTAAAGGAGTACGCAGATGTGTACAGTTCACCCTGATACACTCTCACTTCACCAGTTATGTTCAAATTTCATGTTATTCGGGCATAGTTCTCGCCAAACTTCTTGGCCGCCCTAAAGCTGGCTACAATGACTGCGCTGTAGAAATGTCATACAAAAACAGCACCGATCCGTGCCTAGCGCGTTAGGAAGCCAACTTCAGGGCGACCAAGAAGTTTGGCAATCTATTATGGCATAACTGTGGCTATTATAGGAACTTCCCCATATGTACCACAACTAAAAAGTGAACAATACCGTGTATGATCGTCCACGTATTTTTAAGAAACTAGAAATTGATTGCAATTATTGCTTTTTTTTTTCAAGTAAATGAACAGTGCAAGTTTCATCAAAATCAATTCAGTAGATTTTATGTTTTCCATACTAATAAATGCGAAAGTGTTTCTGTCTGTCTGTCTGTTACCATTTCATGCTTTAACCGCTGAACCAATTTAGATTAAATTTGGTTTGTAATAAAAACTTATCACAAATTATTCTATTTTTTTAGTAATTAACAGTCTCATGTGTCTCAATACGTAAATTAAAAAGATAATATGTGGGATATTAAGCACTTGGTTTGATTTTTTCCTCGTACGCTCGAAAATAGTTTTTGGCAAAACATCATCAACAGTCTAAAGATTCTTGGTCCATGAATTCATCAGCTCCACTAGCTATACCAAATAGGATAGCATCCTCTTCCTCGGAGTCTTCATCTTCGAAGCAAACCAAACGCCCATATTTGGATTTTTATTTCTCAAGAAGATTCAATGAAATAGAAGATGATCATATATTTCGTGTTAAATTCAAGCCTACAAGCCGCATGGCGCTTTGAAAAAATTAAACTTCTAAATCAAAAGATACGGCCGCCTTTTATGCCACATATTTAAAACTCGCAAGGGTACAACTGTTTTCGGATATTTTCCTTTACATAATCTATAAGAAATTGCTTCTTGCCAAATTTCATGATTCTAAGTTAACGTAAGTACCCTATAGGTTTAAATTACCTTATGAGTCTCAAATACCCTACATAAATGGTCGTATCTTTTGATTGCGTTGATTTAGAAGTTTGATAGTATGCTTTTTGTAGTTTGGTGAAGATTTGATGAAGACATTTACAACGGAACTCTTCAATGACGACGACTTCAATAGACATGCGAATGCTGCAATCGCATGTCTATTTACTGTTTACATCATTTCATAACATAACAGCACGCCACGCCGGTTTGCTTTGAAGGGGTACGCAGACGTGTTAAGGTGTAAAATCTACTACCTAGGCAAGTAGACTAACTAGATCTAACTAGGTAGTAGATTTACACGTAACTACGTGTAAGTTCCATAATAATGGGGCTATCTATTCGTACATAACTTTTTAATTATGAACTGATCTTGAATACTTTTTGTGTTGGTACCATACATGAAAATTGAAATAAAGATATATTTACAAGAATTAAACAACCGACTTCCAAATAAAAACACTACAAAGTGCAAAATAACTTTAATTTTCAAAGTCGGTGTCAAAAATATAAGAAACAAAACCAAGAACTTGGCGATAAATTAATGTTATTTAGTACTTTGTAGTGTTTTATTTGGAAGTCGTTTATTTTTTAACCCCCGACGCAAAAAGAGGGGTGTTATAAGTTTGAGGTGTGTTGCTGTGTATCTGTGTATCTGTGTATCTGTGTATCTGTGTATCTGTGTATATGTGTGTCTGTCTGTGGCATCATAGCGTCCAAACGGGTGGACCTATTTTGATTTAGTTTTTTTTGTATAAAAGGTGACTTAATCGAGAGTGTTCTTAGCCATGATTTAAGAAAATATTCTCAGCCATTTGAAGATAATCAGCTCTCTACTAATTGAGGTAAAGATATGAGCAACTTTCATAGGTCTAATCGATTTGAAATTTAGAATCCTGTCAGTTCAATGATATTGCTAAAACATAATAATCTTGAACTGATGCTGGGGCATCACCAGGAATCACAGGACGCCCAACTCCTCAGTAACTTACAGCAGAGGTATCGTCTTTGGACTCATTGGAATGGTCTCTTTGAATAGGTTGTAGATGGATGGTGAACAGGATCTGATGATGGATGGTGATCAGGATCTGATGGTGGATGATGCTGGTGATGGATAAGAGATTGAGAGATAAACTGTCAGTTCAATGATATTGCTAAAACTTAATAATCTTGACCTGATGCTGGGGCATCACCAGGAATCAGCAGGACACCCAACTCCACGCTTACTTACAGCAAAGGTATCGTGTTTGGACTCATTGGAATGGTCTCATTAAATAGGTTGTAGATAGATTGTAATCAGGGTCTGATGATGGATGGTGCTGGTGATGGATATCGGATTGAGAGATAAACTGTCAGTTCAATGATATTTCCAAAACATAATAATCTTGACTTGATGCTGGGGCATCACCAGGAATCAGCAGGACAACCAACTCCACACTAACTTACAGCATAGGTATCGTGTTTGGACTCATTGGAATGGTCTTATTTAATAGGTTGTAGATATATGGTGATCAGGGTCTGATGGTGGATGGTGCTGGTGATGGATAGGGGATTGAGAGATAAACTGTCAGTTCAATGGTATTGCTAAAACATAATAATCTTGTACTGATGCTGGGGCATCACCAGGAATCAGCAGGACACTCAACTCCACGCTTACTTACAGCATAGATATCGTGTTTGGACTCATTGGAATGGTCTCATTGAATAGGTTGTAGATAGATGGTAATCAGGGTCTGACGATGGATGGTGTTGGTGATGGATATGGGATTGAGAGATAAACTGTCAGTTCAATTATATTGCCAAAACATAATAATCTTGACTTGATGCTAGGGCATCACCAGGAATCAGCAGGACATCCAACTCCACGATAACTTACAGCATAGGTATCGTGTTTGGACTCATTGGAATGGTCTCATTGAATAGGTTGTAGATATATGGTGATCAGGCTCTTATGATGGATGGTGCTGGTGATGGATATGGGATTGAGAGATTAACTGTCAGTTCTATGATATTGCTAAAACATAATAATCTTGAACTGATGCTGGGGCATCACCAGGAATCACAGGACGCCCAACTCCTCAGTAACTTACAGCAGAGGTATCGTCTTTGGACTCATTGGAATGGTCTCTTTGAATAGGTTGTAGATGGATGGTGATCAGGATCTGATGATGGATGGTGATCAGGATCTGATGGTGGATGATGCTGGTGATGGATAGGGGATTGAGAGATAAACTGTCAGTTCAATGATATTGCTAAAACTTAATAATCTTGACCTGATGCTGGGGCATCACCAGGAATCAGCAGGACACCCAACTCCACGCTTACTTACAGCAAAGGTATCGTGTTTGGACTCATTGGAATGGTTTCATTAAATAGGTTGTAGATAGATTGTAATCAGGGTCTGATGATGGATGGTGCTGGTGATGGATATCGGATTGAGAGATTAACTGTCAGTTCTATGATATTGCTAAAACATAATAATCTTGACCTGATGCTGGGGCATCACCAGGAATCACAGGACACCCAACTCCTCAATAACTTACAGCAGAGGTTTCGTCTTTGGACTCATTGGAATGGTCTCATTGAATAGGTTGTAGATATATGGTGATTAGGGTCTGATGATGGATGGTGCTGGTGATGGATAGGGTATTGATAGATAAACTGTCAGTTCAAAGATATTGCCAACACATAATAATCTTGACTTGATGCTGGGGCATCACCAGGAATCACAGGACACCCAACTCCTCAGTAACTTACAGCAGAGGTTTCGTCTTTGGAGTAGCCAATTTATGTATGAAGCATACATAATAATCCATTCATCCCGTTCATGTGAACGATCCTAAGTCAGTCATCATTCGCACCCTACCAGTGTTACACGTACCTATATATTTTATTAATGTACCTTGTGCTTCAATTTAAATACAATCCACTATATAATACTATTTATGTGGTTTTATTATATTACCAGCGTCTGCCACACTACCCGTAATAATATTTACAACAAGTCCTTACGACAACTATACCCAAAAATGGTCAATCGTAGCGTGACTCCTAGTAAATAAAGTTTAAAAAGCATGAAATAAAAATAAATTTAAAATTTAAAAACCCCCGACTCAAAAAACCCTCTAAAAAGTAAGAAATAATATGTACTGGCACACTAGCACTTTACGTTTAAAATACCTAACTACTATTTAATTTTATCCAAGCGTCGTCGCGTTGGGGGACCGCTAAGCTAGAAATACAACAAAAAATTTATAAAGAATTAATGTAAGTACAAGAAAACTGCACCCCGATCCGCGTGCTGCGCGCACGCATTGCATCATGATTTAGAACGATAACAAATCTATTTATAGGTTTATGCATGAAACTAAGGTCGTACGTAACTAAAAACACAATAATAATTTTCAGGTAACTCTATTAATAGTAACTTTATCAATATTAATCTAATTAAAGACAGATTAATTTCCATATTTCATAATAAGACTAAACTGTAACTGTAACTTCACGGCTTATTTATAAGTGCATAGATAAGTGTGAGGCGCGAAACTAGAGAAGGTACCGCCAAACATAAGAGGCTTAAAAACCTAACCAGCAATAAAGAAATGGTTCTGTTATACAAAGAATAGCTGGTATTTCGCGGTCCCCCGACGCGACGACGCTTGGATAAAATTAAATAGTAGTTAGGTATTTTAAACGTAAAGTGCTAGTGTGCCAGTACATATTATTTCTTACTTTTTAGAGGGTTTTTTGAGTCGGGGGTTTTTAAATTTTAAATTTATTTTTTTTAAGCTTTTTATTGTCATCATCATATCAGCCGAAAGACGTCCACAGCTGGACATAGGCCTCCTCCCTCCTTCATTTTATTGTTATCATATCTTATGTTCTTTAGCAGATTGTTGCACCTGAATCTTTTATTTAGTTTTAATTAATTATTAGTTTAATATATGTGAGTGTTTAATGTTACCTTTTTAGGGTTCCGAAGTCAACAAGGAACCCTTATAGTTTCGCTCTGTCCGTCTGTCCGTCCGCAGCTTAGCTCAGAGAATCTAAGTACTAGAAAACTATAATTTGGCATGTATATATCGCAGGGATATGATGAAAACAGGGAATTGATCAAATCTCTCTAAGAGCGAGCGTAGCGAGCTCGGGAGCTTAGGGCACCCCGACACGGACAGGTTAGGTTCGAAGGGGATGACGGGAGCTGAAGTGAGCGAGCAAAGCGAGCGAACTCAGCTCCCGTCATCTCCTTCGTGTTAGGTTACTTTAGACCCTGCATACAGAAATAGGAGCCCCGCGCAGCGGGGCTCCGTCGGCTCTGCCACACAAATACTAATTCAACGTACAAAATAAACCTTTAAATTACTACAGAAAAGTTATTTTTGTCATTTCACTGAACCAATTTTGCTTAGAGATTTGATCAATTCCCTGTTTTCATCATATCCCTGCGACATATATACATATTAATAATTCCGACAAAGTGGTAACCTAAAATCATGAAAAATATTTTTATTCCGGGTACCTCCCATAGACGTAAAGTGGGGATGTATTTTTTTTTCTCATATATCCCATGGTGTGGGGTATCGTTGGATAGGCCATTCAAAAATATTATGGGTTTGTTAAGACCATTTTTCGATTCAGACATTCGTTTGCGTAAAATTAAGCTTTAAGTTGCAAATTTATGTTAGAGTCAAGTGTCCCCCACCCACTGCCAGCGAAATGGTTGCTCTTGGCTATGTGAAAAAATTCACGGCAGTAGTAAATATAACGAAATTAAAAGGAATATTATCACAGATAACAAGGCTTTACAAGTTTACTTAGACTTTGTGAGCCGCTGAAACCGTTCTAATGTTCATGTAACAACAACAAACCCCTCTTTTTAGTCTGCATTATTATGCAACTTCGGAACCCTATTACTGCGCGTGGCCCGACACGCACTTGGCCGGTTTTATTTATATTTAATATGGGTGTAGAACGCCACCTGCTACGATGCTTACATACTTTCGTATGTAAGGATCGTAGCAGGTGGCGTTCTGTAGTTTCTGCCTACCCCCATGCGAAAAAGGCGTGAGTTTATGTATGTATGTATGTAATGTGGGTTTGTTAAGTTTATCTTTTAAGATTTCGGGAATTAGGGTAGTTTCACGCATCTAGGTACAATAAATACATTTTTGAAATTAGTAGTAACAGTTTAAATGAAAAATCAGATTTTGACCAATATTGAAAGAACGCGAATGAGTTTTTATTTCAGTTTAATCAGCATCTGCCACGGAGTATTTGCATCTGCAGCATACTGGAATGCCACCCTTAGGCCTAGCGATTTCAATTAAGCCTTTATCAGTCAATACGAAGAAGTCAAAAGCCATATACGTGTTCTCACACTCGATCTTGAACTTTACTAGTGTTTGAGATCCCTTCAAGAAATTAGGCGTGTCGTAATAAATTTGTCCCGGGCGTCTGAAATAAAAATAGTAAATATTAAAGTTTTGTCCTTCCTTAATCCATTTAATGCCATATAATATTCTATATAATATGGTTGGCGAACAAAGATCACTCATGTAATGAATAGTAATGTAGTACTCCTATATTCCTACATGAATGTGTAGTAATAACTGGGCAGGTATCTGTGATTTTTTATTTCTTATTGTTTACTTAATAAATTATTACATGAACACCAACATCCTGCCTAAAATTCTTATTTTCACGAACAAGGGCTACGATTTAATTATATTTTTGCATTACTACCCACTTAACGATTTAAACTTAACGCAGACCCACGTTCTACTTGCATTCACAATAATATCACCATAGAGACTCGCTAGCTTGTAATGAAATATTTAAATATACTTACTCGCACCACTTAGCACTGTAGATCTGTTGGAACTTCTGCGGTGACTGTACTACCGCTCTGACTTTGTAATTTTCATCAAGGATGTAGTAAATAGGTTTATCCTGAAAAACAAAATAAGCATACTTCATTGAGTACTGAGTGAACCCAACCAGCAAAGCAGTCCTATAATCTAAGCCTATACGTCTAAAAAGACATAAAAATATTTTATTAAGATTTTAGCGGTGACAGCGTGTTGTATAAAAGCGTTTGACAACACAATTTTGCTCTATAAGCTTATAGGGCAAAAATGACCCATAAACAAAGGATGTAAAGGTTTAATACACCATTTTATACAACCATTATAGTATGTGCTATAGCAAGTCCTAATATCATTACTACAGAATAATACTGCTCTATAAAATTGTTAAAAATGATTTTATTCTTCTAATTTGCGTAATAAAGGTTACTAACGAACTGCTACAATCGTTTTGTTTTAGTAGTGATGAACACTCATCTATAAGGCGATCTTGTCGTATTGAGTATATTCGGATCGTTGATCGTACTTAGTACGTTACTAGTTACAAAAACTCTACAATAGAATGATTTTGTGATGTAGCTTAGCTCCAGATTATTACTATGTAATATAACTGTACTTTATTGGTTTAGAGATGACTATTATAGTTTTACTAATAAGCATATCACACAAACACTTATTTAGAGCAGAGTTGTGGTGTAATGACTTTTCAATTGCTAGAATATACTTGTTAATATCATGACAGAGTATATTTTTCTTTAATAACACAAAAACGACACGTATAAGTGGATAAATGATGCTATTAAATGATAATTATGTCCAGAAAAAGATTTTTTTATCTCACTTTTACAACCATATTCAGAAATTTTTATTCGGCGTGCTATAATGCTATAATGGGGCTTAAAACTCGAAGTCCCTTTAATTTATTTTTTATTTTTGTGAAAACTCAAAAAATCAAGTGGGGCACGTAAAATTTATGGTAAACCTAACCATAGTTTATCCGTAAAATTGCGGTCGCACATCATTTCACACTGTATAAACAAATATAATAAACTGCCGAGCAATGAAAAAGTTCCACCCACAAAATGCCGACAAACACCTTAATATCTCCTTAGACATACAACCTAGCTTCATAAATTAAAAAGTATAATCGTCGACCACATCATCGCTTACCATCAGGTGAGATAGTGGTCAAGCGCAAGCCTACCAACAATAAAAAAAAAAAAAAAGTTTAATGAAATCTATTTTATTATGCAAACTTAAAACTCTTTTAAATACTGGTCTTTTTGAAGCCATGGATAAAAAAAGTTGAAAAACAAAACTTTGGTGTTTGAAAATTTCGGAATACAATTGTTTCGTTTTTTGTTTTGCTTTTGATTTCATCCTTGTTTTCGCCGTTATGAAAGAATTCTTAAATTGTAAAATCTTACGGCTCTCGTACCCATAAATCATGCCTCTATCACCCGAGGATTGTACGAGAATCATCACTATGGTGGAATTGGGGACCAGCCAAAGAAATACGGCCAGAATAATGGGCGTGACACATACTACTGTCAGACGAGTGATCCAAAGGTTTAGGGAGACTGGATTAAACCTGAGAAGACCAGGTACTGGCAAACCAAGGTGCACAACAGTCCGAGAAGATCGTTTCATTGCGGCAGCCATGTTTAGAAATCGACTTCAGACGGGAGTTACGGTTCAACAATAACTTCTGCAAGTTCGAACGGAGCCAATAAGCGAGTGGAGACGTCTTGCCGAAAGAGGATTGAAGCCTTACAGGCCAGCAAATGGCCCAAAACTGGAACGGCATCATAAAGTTGCCCGATTGCGATACGCCTGCGAGCATACAGAATTGGGTGAGGACGAATGGGGCAGATGATGAGGGTGATGTTCTCTGATGAGACAAGATTTATGCTGTACCATCATGATAGAAGGAAAAGAGTATACCGACGAGCAGGAGAACGTTTTGCACAAGCATGTTTTGAAGAAAAAGTGTCACACGGCGGAGGTACCGTTCACGTGTGGGCTGGTCTTCAGAGCATCTCTGCAGAGGGTCGAACAGCGTTAGTTCGAATCGAGAACGGGAACCTAACTGCTGTGAGATACATCAATTAGATACTCAATGAACATGCTGGTCTGTTTTTGGCCAATACGGGCGACAATGCAGTCTTCATGCACGATAATGCACGGGCCCACACTAAATGCGCCACTTTCGAATAAAATACACCTTCTTTGGGGCTTTACAGGACCAAAAACAGTGTTGAACAAAACGTTCTACGGCTTATTATACAAATAGTTTTTGTTACTTGGATATCGTTACGGTAGATATACAGGAAATAAACTGGTGACGTGCCTCGTCTGGTCGCATACCTATAAAAACTGATATTGTATGAGATTGATGAGATTTTTTTTCTGATTTTAGGTTCATATGAATAGATTGACTGGAACCAATAAATCTGTTGGCTTATCGCAGAAATATTTTATTCCATCTCCCATCCCTCCATACATTATAACAACCCATCGAGTGGCGTATTGTTGTTTAGTAACTCGTTGAGTTACTAAGTTAAAATATTGGCAAACAAAGAAATGAGAAGCCACCAAAGTCAGCTTTTTTTTACAAAATTTTGTGTCGATCAATTTTTTGACTTACCTTTGACCTATGAACTTGAAATTTGGTGATAATGTTTATTATTACGGAAATTTTTACAACAAATACTAAAACCACACTAAATTGACAAATCAGATTTTTACTTTGCCTTGTAATGTCTTTATTTTGCCTATTACAACCTACTTGATTTTGTGATTTGGTACGGAACACTAAATGTCCGACACGCACTTGGCCGGTTTTTTATGTTAAGTTCTTTCAGTCCACCCTAAGGTTGTCTGGTAGATATCGCTGTTAACGATAAGACTGCCATTGTACATAGTACCTATCAAGTTCTTGTAAAGAGATGTGTAACTTTTTGGTGTACAATAAAGTATATTATATTCTATTCTCTTCTATTTTATCTTTTGACAACTTGTGTCTTTGAGGCAGGTAGCAGCTGGGTACCGAGACTTTCAGGAATGTTAAAATTGTAGCAGCTTAATTAATTATCATCGTTATCCCAATTTGTTTCGGGACGGCGTAACATGTATTCTGCCTACAATTACAATTCCTATTAGCCGTCATCTTAATATGATTCCAACGATTATTTTCCACACGATTGTCAAAGCTTGGTAAAGACATAAAAATACTTACAACAAATGTTTTATTCGTTGGGCAGTCAAGATTGTCACTTCCCTTGGATGAACTTGGAGAATTTCTATCGTCAATCGGCTGAGCAATTCTTTCGTTAAACCGCTGAAACATTAAATTGCACGTTAATGCCGAAAAGCTCTGTTTTTGTATTAGGTTAGGAAATTTAATGAATAGTTTGCTCACCAGCATTGCCTCAATGTAGCTTTCGGGATACTTATCATCCTTATCGAAACAGTAAGTTTTGTCTTCGCAAGATAGCGGCATGTCAACTGTGAAATAAAAATCTTTCATTAAAAGGGACAACATAACTTTAGCGCCGCGAAAATGTATGTAATAATAATACCAGCCGGTTGCTATCCCACTGCAGGGCAAAGGCCTTTTCTCATACAGAGAAGGCACGAGCATTGATCACCGTGCTTGCTCAATGCGGGTTACTAACTATACGTCCAGGTTGTCAGCGATGTTAAAGAAAAACTTAAAAAGTGGTTATTTACCGGATTCGAAACTACCACTTCAAGCACTAGAGAAAATGTATATAATATCAGAGAGAATTTAGACTTTTTCTCAGATTGTTTGGAATCATCAGCCTATTAATGTTCCCACTGCTGGGACACAGGCCTCCTCTTTGTGAGAGGGAATGGGCCGTAATCCACCATGCGGGCTCAGTGTGGGTTGGTGGATGTCACATGTCGATGTTTGTTACGATGTTTTCCTTCACCGTTTTGAGAGCAGTGGTGATGAAATAATTTACGCAAAGTAAAGCGCCTGCCTGGGCTCGAACCCACGACCTACAACTTGTAAGTCGCAGCTGATACCACTGGGCCACCACTGCTGTTTGGAATACTTGATGATTATACCAAGCTTTTGGCTATACAATTGCGTCTAAACGCAGATATAAGGGGATAGGTACTAAGCAACCAGATCTCATTCATAGATCAATAATTCAAACTATAATAATATGATAATGACGCCCACGTTATGAGTCCTTTTGACAGGCTCTGTGCGACAATGCAAGAAGGCTCTGTATTCTGTAGATAAATTAAAGAACAATTTACTATCAACCAGATAACGAATCGAATTATCGCGGTGTATTGGAAGCTTTTCTTTCATATGTTTTATACAAATAGCAGAAATGATGCAAAATGTTAACAAAGAAATATAGTTACATTCAAATGGTTTGCGGGAGTCGGACAATATTTCTCCGTCGATGGGCGTTGCTCCTACTGAATTTGAGTTCATGTGAAGAGCGACCTGAAAATTATTGCGAAAAAATTCTATAAATTTTGGAGATTCATTTTATTATCAATTTATTCTTTAGGACTTTTTGAGTGTATTTGTGTTTTAAGTAACAACAACTGAGGGCCTAACTAGACAAATTGATATTCTATCATTAATACCTAACGATTGTCAAAGTGTTTAAGATGGGTCATGTTATAGGTTTTAACATGCTTACTAAAATGCAACATGGCAAACACATTTTACCTGAGCTGAGAATAACACCCTGAAGCCCAGGCTACTTAGATCAACGACACAATCAAAAGAGTAACGTAATATGTAGTAACACAGATTAAATTATTTGTAAAAGATAATGCCGTGGCGGATTCTTCCCGAATTTAGAGTTTGGAGTAAAGAACGTGGCAGACGCTACTTTAATGCCAAAAATTATGGCATGACCATGACAAATACTTAACTCAAAATTCTTAATTTAGAAACCGACCATAAATGTTGGGCAGGCTGTTACAATGTTGTAGCTTAGATTTATAATTTATTATATATTTTTGTGATTATTATTTTTTATATTATATTTTTGAAATAATTAAATTAAAAAAACTTACAAGACATAGATTCACCAAAAAGCGATACATTTTGATTTACCTATGTTTCAATTGAACCAGAAATATATAGATAACTTCAACAGAACACGACCGGCGAGAGCGCTGTATTTATTATGATTATTACAGTGTATGCCTGTGACCCTTTTATAATGTCCGCTATAAGGAAAACCGACATAATATATATTCAAGTGATACCTACTGATTGTTTAAGATGGGTCATGTTATAATGTCCGCTGGAAGGAAAACCGACATAATACATATTCAAGTGATACCTACTGATTGTTTAAGATGGGTCATGTTATAATGTCCGCTGGAGGAAAACCGACATAATATATATTCAAGTGATACCTACTGATTGTTTAAGATGGGTCATGTTATTTTTTTTTTACCCTGTTTTATAAAAAATATATGTTATAGGTTTTAACATGCAACTTCTCAAACACTACACAGTTTGACCGACCTGAGAATAACACCCTGAACCCCAGGCTACTTAGATCAACGACACAATCAAAAGAGTAACGGAGTATGTAATAACACAGATTAAATTATTTGTAAAAGATAATGCAGTTGCGGTGTCTTCCCAAATTTGGTCAGTTAACCCTGTTTAAAGGCGTGATGTTTGATATTTTGAGAAGTAGGTAAGTTAGTAGGATTTATCGAACAGGGAATTGAAAAAATATTGAGTTGATGTACATCATTTTAATTTATTGATTTATGTTAGTTTTTTTTTTAATATTAATTGATCTTAAATATCTACTTTACATTTTATAAATGAAACTATTAATAATTTACAAATGGCAATTAAGTTTTTGAAAACTTTGTACAATGTGTAACAATAAAAAAATTAATATACGCAACAAATAGTGGACCACCCCCTTTTTTGAAGTCGATTTAAAAATTACGACTATTAGCATTCCTTTCGAGTTAGTATTTGTTACATTTTATGTAAAAGCATTAAACTGGCGTCATTATATTACATTTTTGGAGATATGGCATGAACAGCAGACCGGAATTGTGTAATTCTTCATCTTCAGGCGATGCATATAACGATCATATACCAGCAGACTCCTCGTTGCAGTCGATTCCTCGCAACTAGATTTCAAGTTGAAGTTATTGAGCCCCAACCTCCTGAAGCATTGCGGTTCGCCTCTTCTCTTTCCACTCTCACTGTGCCTATAGTAATGAAAAGAAAAAAATATTATAATAATGGCGTATTATTCGTTTCTGTATACTTATTTAATCTTACTTATGATTCCTGTAAGTTAAAGAAGTAAAGGAAAGAGGGGTAAAGCGATGGGTAGAAGATCTCAAGAAAGTAGCAGGTCTAGAATGGATACGGGTAGCGAGGGACAGAGTCAAGTGAAGAGCCTTGGAGGAGGCCTTTGAACAAGCTGGGACGAGGGAAAAATAATCAGATGCCGAAAAAAATATATAAATACATACAACATAGTACTAAATTAAAATAGGTTATAATCTTATTGTAAAATAAGTATAGTATATTGTACATAGGTTAAGTAACCAACAATATAGGCCTTTTTTATTATGCTTCCTAAATGATAATGTTAGATATGTATACATTTTTAGTTTTTAGTATTAAGTTTTTCGGGGCAGTTACGAAAATTGGCTAGGTATATCTAAATAAACCTCTAAATTCATTTAAACAGTCAAGTTTTATAATTTTTCTTTTGGCACATTAGTTACTTTGACTGAAACAACAAGAGGGATTCACGAAAATTACTCACTTGCAATTCACTATGGCTATTTGTTGGCGGAACACCTTAGTTTGCACAATGATGTCCATTTCCGTTCCTGAGGGATTGTTGTAGGTGTAAACTGTCACCAACTGAAACACATAGCACAATATTAAGATTTTATCAAAATTATATTCATTAATTCCGCATTATATTTATCTACAATGTGCATAAATATGAAATAAAATAAATTTGTTGATTTCTCCACTAAACTTAGTGGATTCTCATACACACAAGGTAAAGCTACTATCACAAATCTTACCGATGTTACACTTGGACAATTATCATCATCTTCAGACGGCTGCGAGACAGGGGCGCCGCCGCCGCCAGACTTACTTTCAACGTCCTGTAAACAAAACATCAAAGGAAACCGCTGGCATTCGATAATTAACATAAATAAATGAAATGTTAAAGATGCAGCCAAAATAAGCTCAAATGCTCATGAGAGTAAAAAAATACATATCCATTCCTTAATACCCAAAATAAAAATTGACGATTTGCTTAAGCGACTGAGTATACGGAGCTTGATTTAAAGTATTATAATGATTGATAAATAAGGTAATGAGTAAAGCATCTTACAAACATATATAGTGGCAAGAGACTGTCGAGCTCAGCTTCTATTTCGTCGTAATATTGGGGTCTGATAATGCAGAAGTTTTCCTTACAGCAGGCAGGAATTGTATTGCTAGAATCAAATCTGGCAGAATCTGTGGAAGTTAAAAATAAACTTTAGATAATTCAATACCTCTATTTGAAGGGAGATACAGGAAGATACTTTTGCCAAAGAGGACTTACTCTGTGGGGCAGCATTGCTGGCTGCAAATAAAGTCACCTAAAAAATAAAAACAAATAACTATTGGTAAATATCTTTCCATAATTTACAAACCAAATATACCATTTATAAAAAGAACATTAGAGTTTATATACTTAAATAATTAATTAATTCAGTGGTTTTAGGTAAAATTAATAACAATATCCAAGAGTAAAAAATATTATTTTTGTAAAAGTTTTTTACCGCTAGTAGAACAAATGTGAAAGACGCCATATTAATCCTATTCGACGTATTTTTATGAACTCAACAAATTGTGCTGATATCGATGTAATTAACAAATAATTTGTTCATTACACATATTTATTACACGATGTTGCTTCGGCGAATGTCAACTTACAACAGACTGTTTTTGTTGTTTCAGAATTCTATTTATATAGATTCTTCTAAATGGTTACTAATTATTATAAATTAGTTACTAGTGACTAGTTCGTTATTTTCCTGGATAATTTCGTGGATAAAGCAACGTTATTATTATTATATACTATATTGTACACAAACTGTATGCAAACATGCACGGACGTGTATGTTTGCATACAAGTTCAAACATACAGGACTCGGGCGCCGCCTGACGTCATAATGCTCATACCGGTGCGCGTCTGTGTGGCGCGCGCCTGGACGACGCGCGGCGCTCATCTAGCGTGCACGACGTCACGTAGGCCACGGTAAAGATATCTAACAGTATTCTATCTTCATACAAACGGTCGGAACGCGAGGCATGCCTACGTGATTTTTATATAGGTACCTACTAGTATGTAATTTGATTTTTTTATATTTTGTTCTTTCGTTTTTTCCACCGAGTAAAATACCTGGATTAATAAATAATTAAGTGGATATGGTAAAAAAAGTATGTTAGATCGCGTTAAACAAACTAGTAGGTAATTGATGATTAAACGAACTTACCTCCCAAGTAGCACAAAACTGCATTATAGGATGTCACAAAGGGTAACATCGGTAACTTTAGCATTTATGAAGACTTATTACAGTACACTCGAACTGCAATAGCTGAAAATTACGCTTTCGTCTGTATAATAATGCTTTTATGCGTCACGGAGACAACACTGTAATGCTGCAAGCGTTAATATAGGTATGCAGTTCAGTATTAGTACTGTAAGCTGCAATTAAGCATTTTTATGGACTTTAACTGAGCAATATTCTGAATTGAAGGCCACAAGTGTACCCTTAGACCGCTTGCATTTTAAGAAAGAACATGTGAGCTACTATAATGCAATCAGTTAGTCTGTGACTTCAATTAACAATGATATAATGCGTCTTGCTGCACATAGTTGAACTTTAGTAGTGTTAATCAGCTTGTTACACGCAATCTTATAATAGCACTTATATAGCCCACATGATCACTATGGGTGAACTTATATGATGCTAAATTACAGCAAACTGCTATAAATTAGCTCACACGTTACCTATGATTCCGGTTAGAGCTGAATACGTGTACTAGCGTCGGCAATTAATCTACTAATGCAGTTAAATAAGTTCTTGTAGACTTATCTTTTCAGCGCCCCAGTTTGCAAAAAAATATTACGAAAATCGGAGGAGTGTTTCTTGGGATGATGTAGGTAACCAAATAACATAAAAGGATTGACACAACAGACGTATAATTTTGTAAAATAAATCCATGGATCCCTAGAATTCCTGCTGAGACTTTAGTGGTTCACTGATGATTACCAACAATATTTGCGTACATGTTACCCAATATCAAGCTTTACAGGAATCTGTGGCTGATTTGGTTCACACAAGAACTACTCGTATCAGCTCGTTGCTGATTTATGTACCAATAGTGGATACTTAAACAGCACATAGCGCTTAATTGTGTTTAATACAGTGCACATTGCTTGTCTGCCATTTTTTAGGTTCTAACCTATGTAAAATAATATATTAACATTTTTTCTTTGTTAAATAACATAACGAAAATAACAAATGGATTTCAATAGAAAATCTAATGATTTTACACGCAAACAGCTTATTGTCAAATTACAAATGCAAAATAAAATTATTTATTTTTTACAATATATCATCAACTTATTTTATACTATAACTTTCAAGTAAACAGTGATATTTTGAGAGCGCGTGAAAATTTTCACCTATATTCATATACTATTTGACAATAAACTCTCTTTCCCCTTCGAATTTCACGCACAGGAGGACGGAGTTACGGAAAACAATATTTGTCTATTTCACCACAAAATGTTTAACAGAAACAACATATCAAAATAATAAGGAGTAGCGTGAAAACTATTCACAATTTTGCCACTTGTGAATTTTCAATTCCAAAGAAGCATTATAAATATTCTGGTGTGTACCTTGTGCTGAAAAATAGGTAACCATAACTCTATTAATCGGCCATTGTGCTACATAAAAGGTAACAAATACTCTAATAATCAGTTAATATTCAGCTCTTGGGATGACTGTTACCTTTAATAATGCTCAAATAATGCTGATATAATGCAAATAGTTACAGTTATTCAGCTAACAGCTGTTTAATTTGTGCCCAAACCAGAGTTATATCAGCTGAAACAGCGCCTTTAATGCTCTTATTCAGAAGGCTTGTTCAGCTTAGGATTCTATTGTGGACAGTGATTCAGCTACTATACAGCACTTTTGTGTTACTTGGGCTGTAAGTGAAGTTCTATCCCAATTATATGAGTACGTTTCATTCGAAGATAAATAAAAGACACATGTAGTAGTACCTTCATTGTACTGGCAACTTCGCACTTATTTAAATATTAGGGTAGATTGAAAAACTTGCGCTCCGTCCGACCCGCCGCAACGGCGCCGAGGCTCCTCATTCTTTAGAGTCCTATTACAATTTTTTTTGATTATGGGCTCTGGGAAGGGAGGGACCTTTATCTTCGAATGAAACGTACTCATATAATTGGGATAGAACTTCACTTACAGGTAAGTTCGTTTAATCATCAATTATATTACGTACGTTTCATTCTTCAGATAAATAAAAGACACATGTAGATGTTTAGAGATTAAAAAAATTGTACCTATATTATTAAATGAATAAGATTAAAACTGGTTTTTTAATATTATAAATCATTTAATTACTCAACACAACTCAAACATTCTTAGTTAGTACAAAACGGAAACGGAAAAAGGTTTTATTATTTTGCTCTTTTATAAATTTACAACATTCATTTAGACACTTGTTAAGAAAATCAAGAAAAATCAGATAAATGAATACTCAAATCGCAGCTAATAAAGTCCTGATTATTAACCAGGGATAAAAACTGATCTTGCAAAACAAGCATCATCGCTCACTGGACGATTATAGAATTTAGCAAACGTCTGCGATGATTGTGACCAATCAACAGTCTTTCTGATGACGTCAAGTGAGACGCCTTGTGTGCGCGCCGTGGATGTGGCAGCGTGTCGGGTGCTGTGCGCACCAAACGTCGACACATCCACGCCGCTCTCCGCGAGCACCTGCTTTATCCATCGGCTGATGGTTTGTGTGCAGGTGGCCTTGTAAGGCCGCTTGTATGTCATCAGAAGGTTTTCAACTGTATTTGGCCTTAAATCTTTTGTAACCGACAAATAATCTTTCAAAGTTGTTGCTGGACAAATATTTATATTTTCTTTGAAGTAAGGCAGGAATAAAATTGGTTGGTCACGACCGGCAGCAGATGTTTTAATGATATCGGTAATTAATATGTTGACTCCGTTAGGACAAATTTTAATGTTTTTAATTTTAATAGATGTAATTGTTTGCGCTCTGTGAGCTGTGCATAAGGCTAATAAAATTACAAGCTTCTGTGAAATCTTTTTTAAAGGTAATTCTATGTTAGGGCCCCATTGAGCGATGTGTTGTAAAACTATTTGAGGGTTCCACGTAGATGCGTATTTTGGAATGTTTGGCCTTAATTTATAAAATTTGGGTAATATATATTATTATTATTTGATTTATTTCTCGTCTTTACTAACTTAATTTAAGTACTACTAATACTATTTTAAGGGTTTAGCTTAAGTATGTTCCTATATTGTATGTCGTTTTGTGACAAATAAACACTTTTTCTTTCTTCTTCTTTCTTTCTTTCAAGTCTACAATGGGCGGTCTTATCGCACTAGGCAATCTCTTACAGACAGCCTTTACGTTTTTGCCGTTCACACCTTTGACTACTTAAATGAATTACTTTAAACATTATAATGTATAGCTTTTAAGTAGGTAATCTACACTGATATCTTTTTTTTTCTTTTGTAAACATCTGTAGGGCTTGGACGATTCGCATGAATTTAACTCGTCCAAAAAAAGCAAAAGAGGGAGTTATATATTTATCATGTTATTAAACTCTCTACTGAATTTAATCGAATCTTTGATTTCGACGTCCTAAAAAATAAACGTCCCAACACTAGTAAGTACCTACTGATTCGTAGGTGCCATTTAATTTTGTGACATAAAATTGCGAAAAATATCGGTAGGTGCCGTATGTGGCATACCTAAGGTGCTATTCAATCAGTTTCCGTTTAATTGGGTGCCCAATATGGAATACGTCCTCAAATCATATAGCAGTATAAAGACATTTTTGATTAATTTGTGACTCTTTTCATATCAATAAAAATATTTAGCCTTTAATACTTCTGTACTTGAGTGTTATTTTGTCTTAATAACGGTATTGCATGAAACACAATGTGTGTGCCAATTGCAAGTACGAACAAGAAATGCAAGGAAATGTAGATGAAACAATGCCACGCTCCTAACATGATCGCACTTGTAAAATTTAACAAAACTGTCCTTGATGAAACATATCTACGTTGTTTCATTTGCTTATATAATTGTAACTAAGTACGGCCTTCAATATATTTTTTAAAGTTGGGAGAGTCAAGTAATTAAGAAATATATTTTTTAAGGTTAGGTGGTACATTATTAATCTGTGGCATTTTGAATTGCGAGGTTTTCATATGTTTTTTTTTTACATGTTTTACAAATTATGTCAAATGCAAGCCAGATAAGTCTGTGCGTGTCCACGATCGCATAATATCGCACAGAAGACAGAGTCGTCGCTTAAACTACAACCAACCATCTGTGCAGAAAACTGTCAAATGTCAATCTTACTTTTGTTTACATGTCAATAATAGTACCGTAATCGATCAATTTACGCAGTATCGATTTTTCTTTCATTAATTTTTAGGCGCAGGTACCCCCCTAAGTAGCTGATTTAAACACAAGAATCATGTCTAAACGGCTAGTAGTAATTTTATGAAAAAAAAAAATGTAAAGTACATTAGACCATTTTCATAATAATTTTATCTAATAATATTTTGAGTCTTATTCATATACAATTCAGTGTACAATTCATTTGTAAAGTTGTCTCTACACGGACAAAAAAACAATAATTGCATCAAAAGCACCGGGCGTATTTTAATGAAATTGTTACCATCTCAAAGATAATTTAATCATCTACATTCTTCTCCAGCACCACATCTCAAAAGCCTCAATCTTTCTTCTATCCACCGAGCGAATTAATCATGATTCGGAGCCGTAGAGAAAAATCGAGAGTATCAGAGTTCTAACGAGTCTCTTTTTGGTGTTATTAGAGCTGGGGGGTGACCATAAGCTCTTAGAGTAAGGTTATTTTGAGATCGCGTAAGTGACAGATGTATACAAGTCATATACATCTGTCCCGTACACGCACTCAAAATAACCTTACTCTAAGAGCTTATGGTTACCCCCCTATTCCTATTTTGCCATATCCCCGACATCTTGCTCATTGCTGTTTTGGCCTATCGCAGCCCCCCTTATCGGTGATCATGGAGCCCCGATACACAAACTCACTCACGAACTCTAGATCTACAAGGTCTCCCGTGATTTTAGATAATAATAATAATAAGCCTTTATTAGTTTCCATGATATAAAAAAAAATATATATATATAAAAAACTATGTTTAGCAAGTAGATATTTCAGATCGATATATAAATATCATGGCCCCTTTCGGGTATAGGCCTTCTCCAGTTGCCCCCATTTTTTTCTGTCGTTAGCTGTATAATCAATGTAATTACTGCATAAACAGGGACGACGCACATTCAAATTTTGAAATAACTACAATGGATCGATTTGATTGGTTAATCGCAACCACCCGCCATCTTGTCCCTTCCACTTCCCTTTCCCTCTTTCCTTACAAAATTAAGACAATCAAATCAACGCGCGTTCCAAAAAAATCACCAAATTAAACCTGATCAGAGTGGTTGTTGTGAATTGTTGTGATTCCCAGTTTCCAGATCCCGTTCCTCATCAAAATCGGTAAGTGGTTGTGTTTTTCCTAATCAAATTTGGTCCATTCTTCGCTGGATAGTGTAAATCACGACACGCCGGCCGGCGGCCATTAACTTTTTCTTGCAACTTCATTGGAATTTCCTTTTCATTTAATTTTTGTTTACATTTGGTTAAAATGGCTAAAAGTAATCAGATGCTGGTAATAAAATTTGAGTTTTATATTGAAAAGATTGTTAACATATATGATTCACTTTCAACAAGTAACTTAAACGATCCATTATTTGTTGAAAAGTTCAAGATTAAATGTGCCGATTTAAATGAAGTTAAACAATGTGTTGAGGACTGTTATCTAAGTTTGTTAAGTCAATTTGCTTCTAATACAGAACAATTAGAGTTATTTAAACAAAAGTATGTTAATTTCGAAGATCAATTTTTGGAAATAAAATGTAGGTATCTGAATTGTGTTCCGAATACGGGTAGCCTTACAACTGGTTTCCAATCAGATAACAATATTAAATTGCCGAGAATTAACTTACCTCATTTCTCGGGTAATTATTGTGATTTTCCTAATTTTATAAACCTATTTGACAGTTTAGTACATAATCAACAATCGCTGAGTCCAGTCCAGAAAAAACATTATTTGCTTAGTTGTCTTTCGCACGAGCCGCTTAACTTAGTTAAACATTTGACTAATATTCCGCAGAATTATGAGGAGGGCCGTTCAATATTGATAAATAGGTATGATGACAAGAGAATGATAGCCGACTCACATCTGAGCGCAATGTTATCCTTACCTACTGTATCTGTCAGGAATGTTTCTCAGCTACGTAATTTTATTAGTAATATTCAGGAAAATACACGGGGCTTAACAAGTCTTGGCTTTCCTGTGAGCGAGTGGTCTTTGCTTTTATTACACATTTTTGTACGAAAACTAGATAATGACTTACGATCGAAATTCGAACTTGCATACCAAAACGTGAAAATACCTACTTTCGATAATTTAAACACATACTTAGATAATATATGTAAGACTTTGGAAACGTCAGGTCTTAATGTAGCTCAAAGCGGGAGCAAATCTACTCCCCACAACAAGGGTCCTAATAGCTTCCCTAAGGCCTCATTAACATCAGCCAATCACAATAATCATTCAGATCAATCAAACAAACCGAATCAAAATAATAGCAGCTGTCCATTATGCAATAGTTATCACTATTTATTTAAATGCACGAAGTTTATGAACATGGACACACAATCTCGGTTTAATTTTGTTACGTCAAAAAACTTATGTTTTAATTGTTTACGTCCTCATTGGGTATCTGATTGTTTTTCTAAGTCTCGGTGTCAAACTTGCAATAGAAAACATAACTCGTTGCTTCACCTTTCAAGTGAACAGACCCCCGTGAATAGTGCTCAGTTAAATAATAGGAATGATCCGAATGATAATACTCCATCTTCGGCATTAAGTGTCAATCAAGATTCTCAAGTCAAGTCTGAGGGAATCCAACGCGATGACAAAACACAGAATATTAATTCGTCTCTTTCACACTCATATGTTTCACACGGTGTCGGCGCGAACCCCGATAGCGGTCAGCGACACTCACTACTCGCAACAGCCATCATAGATGTCACTTCTATTAAGGACGGTTGCACTCAACGAGTCCGCGCGTTGCTCGATCCCGGTAGCATGACTAACTTAATTTCAATGAATTTTTTACAGAGATTGAACGCTAAGTATGATAAATCGAACATATCTATAACAGGGATAGGCGGTGCGATTAGTTTCAGCGTAAAGGGGCACTTAAAATTGTATTTAAAGGCGATAAATAAGAAAAATGAGTCATCATTGTGTATAGATACTTTTGTTTTACCGCGTATTACGTGCGACTTACCTACAACCACAATAGATGATAAGTTTTTAGACCGTTTTAAAATGTTGAACCTTGCTGATCCGTTATGTAATATTAAGAAACCTATTGATGTACTCCTGGGTGCAGGCGTGTGCGCTCGAATATTTCAGGGTAATAAATTAGTTCTGGGTGACAACTTACCTATAGCTTTTGAAACATTATTCGGGTGGGTTTTAATGGGCGATTTTAACTCTGACAATGTAAATAAGCCAACAAGTTTGCAAGCATTTTCATGCATTAGCAACGTTGACGAGACATTAAAACGTTTTTGGGAGATTGAGGAAGTGTCTCAGAATAAAATACCACATCCCGACGACATCTATTGTGAGAACCATTTTAAGCAGACGTATTCACGTACTCAAGATGGTAGATTTATAGTGCGTTTACCTTTCAAACAGGGTGAACATACATTAGGGGAAACTAGGATTTCAGCATTGAATAGATTACATTCACTCGAAAAGAAACTTAGTCGCGATCCTGTTTTAGAGAAAAAATACAAAGATTTTATGCGAGAATATCACCTTCTAGTCCACATGCAGCCAGTTGAATCCTCAACTGCCCAACGTTCTCCAAAATACTACATTCCTCATCACGGAGTGTATAAAAAAGACTCTGATAAGATTCGTTGTGTATTCGACGCGTCTTCGAAGAGTAGTTCGGGGAATTCTTTGAATGACATTTTCTTAGCTGGACCCAAGCTTCAACAAGATATAGTAGATATTATTCTTCACTTTCGATTGCACGAAATAGTTTTTTCCGCAGACATCCGCCAAATGTATCGGCAAATATTAGTCCATCCTTACGATCGTAATTTTCAATTAATATTATGGCGGGATGAAATTGGTAATGTACAAGAATTCCAACTTAATACAGTGACATATGGGGTCACTTCGGCTCCATTTTTAGCAATGCGGTGTGTTCATGAGCTTGCTAGTTTAGGGCGAGAAACTCACCCTCGTGCTTCGAAGGTATTACAAAATGATATTTTTGTCGACGATATAGTCACCGGAGCAAGCAAAATTTCTGAAACACAAGGAATTAAAGCCGAGCTCATAGATTTATTAGCACTAGGAGGTTTAGAACTTCGGAAGTGGACAAGTAATCAACCGCAGTTGCTTGCGGATTTGCCATCAGAATTTTGTGAAATTCAGTTTGTAGAAGACAAAGATACGTCACTCAAAATATTAGGTTTCAAGTATAATCCAATTTCAGATCATTTTAGTTATCAAGTTTCGATTAATTCTACCAAATGCACAAAGCGAGAAATTTTATCAAAAATAAGCGGCATTTACGATCCAAACGGCTGGTTGGCCCTGACATAATTAAGGTAAAAATATTAATGCAACAATTGTGGAAATTGGGTGTACAGTGGGATGAGACACCACCCAGTTCCATTATTGCTGAATGGCAAGCCTTTTGTAACAATCTAGATTATCTTACCAATTTGTCCATTCCGCGAAAGGTTTTGTCTAACGACGTAGTACATTTTGATTTGCATGGTTTTAGCGATGCGTCGGACGCAGCATACGCGGCTTGCGTTTACATACGATGCATCCATACTGATGGTAGGGTGACCATATATCTTCTTATTTCTAAGACGCGTGTCGCACCCATCAAACAAAAACTGACGATTCCCAAGCTCGAGTTGTCTGGGGCTTTGTTGTTAGCTCGACTAATAAAACGCGTTATCGACAGTTTAAGATCAAATACCGATCTGTTGAGACACACGTATGCGTGGAGTGACTCGTCAATCGTATTGTGCTGGTTGCGAACGGAACCACATCAGCTAAAGGTATTCGAGTCTCATCGGGTTAGTGAAATACAAAATACAGTGTCACCTGAGTTCTGGCGATACGTGCCATCAGAACTAAACCCAGCTGACTCAGCCTCACGTGGCATTTCTCCTCAGGAGCTTGTTCACCACGATATGTGGTGGGGCCCAACTTGGTTATTAGGAGACAAGTCCACTTGGCCTGAGCCATGTGAACAACTAAATTATGGCTCAGTACCCGGTTTAAGAAAACACAAGAAGGTTACTGTTTCAGTAGTTGAAAATAAATCATTTAGTGAAGATTTGATTAATAGATTTAGTTCGTTTACTAAACTTACCCGTGTAGTGGCATGGTGCCTACGCTTTATAAGCAACTTTAGAAAATTAATAATATTTAATGGTCACCTATCACATATAGAACTAGATAGTAGTTTGTTAGTTTTAGTCAAAATAGTTCAGTATAATCATTTCAAAGATGACATTAAACTTATTAAGAGTAATAAGTTATGTAGTACTGGATTAAAACGGTTACATCCATTCATTGATGATAATGACTTGTTGCGGGTAGGGGGTAGACTGATACATTCGTCGCTTACGTATACTGCTAAATATCCATTGGTGTTGCCTCATGATTGCCATTTTACTACTCTTTTGGTGGATTATTATCATTTAAAACACTTACATGCCGGACCTAGTCTTTTGATGTCACTTCTGAGAGAAAAATTCTGGATTTTGTCCGCTAGACGTGTGATACGTAAAAGAGTATTTAAATGTTTGCAATGCTTTCGTCAAAAATGTCAGCCTCCTGAAACGCTTATGGGTAACTTACCTTCTAGTCGCGTTACTAAATCGTATAGACCGTTTTTATCTATTGCAATAGATTTTACGGGACATTTTAATTTGAAGAGTAGTTCGATTAGGAACGCCAAGATTATTAAAGCTTATGTGTGTGTATTTGTATGCTTTACAACCAAATCAGTTCATATTGAGCTTGTCAGTAACTTGTCAGCGGAAGCATTTCTAGCGGCATTCAAGCGATTTGTAGGTAGACGTGGTTTACCTAAAGAAATTCGAACAGATTCAGGAACAAATTTCAAAGGCGCTAGTAATATTTTAAATCACTTTGCAAAAGAAATTAAAGAGAACCCTAATTTGAACCAATATTTATCTGAACACTTTATTGAGTGGAGCTTTTCGCCTCCTCTTAGTCCTCATTTCAATGGACTAGTTGAAGCCGCTGTAAAATCATGCAAAATGCACCTGAAACGAGTTATAGGCGATCGTAACCTAACCTTTGAAGAGCTAACGACTATATTGGTTCAAGTTGAATCCATCCTTAACTCGAGGCCACTGTGCCCTATGTCCAACGATCCTAGCGATTTATCAGTATTGACTCCGGGTCACTTCATAATAGGAACTCCACTGGTAGCTGTGCCCGAGTTGCCCATTAACGAACGTTTAAGTTTACTTTCACGTTGGCACTTATTACAGTCAATCGTTACGGACGTGTGGAAGAGATGGAGTCATGAATATCTCCATACACTACAGCAGAGGAATAAATGGAACTCTATTAAATATGACATAAAGGTCAATGATCTTGTACTTCTTAAGGAGGATAATTTACCGCCCTTGCAGTGGTGTATGGGTCGAATTGTAAGGGTTATGCCTGGACAGGATTCAGTTGTTAGAGTGGTGGAAGTTAAAACGGCTAAGGGCTTATTTATAAGATCATTATCTAAGATCTGCCCATTACCAGTTAACGATAATATAGATTAGTTTAAGCACATTCTAACAATAATAGTTTTAGTTATATTTTAGTCGTTAATTAAATAGATTTCGTATAGGTATTTACTTTAGCTTCATTAGTTAATGTCTATTGAGCTAATCTCTTTTGTTTATTATACAGTCCACTAAACTATCTTATATTGTAAATTACCAGCATCTGACTATTGTGTATAAAAAAGGGATATCCCCTTTTTGGCCGGGGGTATGTATAATCAATGTAATTACTGCATAAACAGGGACGCCGCACATTCAAATTTTGAAATAACTACAATGGATCGATTTGATTGGTTAATCGCAACCACCCGCCATCTTGTCCCTTCCACTTCCCTTTCCCTCTTTCCTTACAAAATTAAGACAATCAAATCAACGCGCGTTCCAAAAAAATCACCAAATTAAACCTGATCAGAGTGGTTGTTGTGAATTGTTGTGATTCCCAGTTTCCAGATCCCGTTCCTCATCAAAATCGGTAAGTGGTTGTGTTTTTTCTAATCATTAGCTGTTTTCATCCAGTCTCTTCCTGTCAATTGAAGTTCCTGTGAATTGTGTGTTGATTGTTGTTGTTGTGAGTGTTGTGTGTGTGTTGTTGTGTGTGTTGATTGTCGTCTATCCAGCGAGCTCTTGGTCTGCCCCTTTGTCTTTTGCCTCCCAGACCTGTCCACTTTGTTACTCGTATAGGCCATCTTTCTTCAGAAGAACGGGCGATGTGTCCTGCCCATTTCCACTTCAAACGCTGTGCGTGTTTTAATGCGTCTATCACTCTGTTTTTGTTTCTGATTTTTTTACTATTGACTTTGTCGATGGTTTTGATGCCAAGGATGCTCCTCTCCATAGACCGTTGGCAGGTACGTATTTTTGACAAGGTGTTTTTTTAAAGATCCAGGTTGGGGCACCGTACGATAAACAGGGCAATAGGCTCGATGCCATCACTTTTTTCTTTAGTTTGATTGAAAATTTTGATTTTAATATTTCTTTGTAGCTCCAGTATTTTTTCCAGGTCATTTTGATTCTCCTGTCTATTTCATCTAGGTGTCTTGTGTTTTTAAATGATATTTGTTTTCCGAGGTAGGTAGGCTCTACGTATTCTATAGGTGTTTGCTTTATTACTATGGGATTCTTTGTACCGTTGGTAGCTACCTTTGTTTTTGAGGTATTTAGCTGTAGACCTATATTTTCGCTAGCAGCGCTTAGTTCTGTCAGCATTTCCTCTAGTTGTTTTGAGGTCTTAGCGAAAAGGACTATATCGTCGGTAAATCGTTGGTTACTGAGGTTTTTTCCTTCTATGGTTATTCTTTTTTTGCCCCAGTCTAGGTCTTTAATTATATTTTATAAGACAGCTATGAAGATTTTTGGTGATAGCGGGTCACCTTGCTTCACACCTCTACGGATATTAAATTCTGGGTTTATTCTATCTAATTTGACCCGGCTTGTACTTTTCTATATATATCTTTGAGAATGTTAATGTATATGTAAGGAAGATTTTGATGTTCTAGTGCGTCCCAGATACTCTTATGTGAAATGGAATCGAACGCTTTCGCGTAGTCGACATATGCTATGTATAGGTTTTTCTAATATTCAACATATATTTCTATTACTTGTTCTAAGGTGTGTATGTGGTCAGTCCTTGAGTACCCTTGACGAAAACCTGCCTGTTCCACCGGTTGGTTCATTTCTATAGTTGGCTTTATTCTTTTCTCCAGGCACATTGCAAATAGCTTATACATTGTTGGTAGTAGACTAATAGGTCGGTAGTTATTTATATCCGCTGGGTCTCCCTTTTTGTATATAAGAATTATCCGTGATTTTGCCCATTTGATAGGGATTTCTTGTTCTTCCAGTATTTTAGTGAAGAGAGTAGTGAGTGGGCCTATCAGTAGATGTTTTCCAACTATCAAGGCTTCATTTGGGATATTGTCGGCACCCGGAATTTTATCATTTTTAAATTTTTAGCTTTATTTCTTCTTCGTAGAAGGGTTGGATTGACAAGTTCCTTTCATCTGTTTTTGAGCGCTTTTCGTAGCTGTAATTTTCGACAGACTTATCGTCGTATAGTTTTGTGTAGAAGTCGGAGGCAATTTTTACAAGGTCCTTTCTAGTTTGTTGCTTCTTTGTGGTTTTTTTCGCCTTCAATGTCGGAATCCATTTTTTCTCTTATTTTAATTGTTTGTAGGCTTTCTTTTGGCTTCCCGTGGCTAGTAGGTGTTTTACAATTATTTCCATTCTGTAGGTTTCGTAATCTTTTTTAAGTAGTTTATTTGTGGTTTTGTAGAGTGATGAAAGTTCTTTTTCAATACAGTTGTTAAACATGGCGTACTTTCAGAGGCTATAATTATGATTCGAAAATTAAATCTTATGCATAGGCATCTTTCTGTTACGCGGTCGTGACTTTTGTTTACGAGCTCGATCATTAGTTTTGCAGTTTAGTTTTAAATTTATAAGTCAATTTAAAAAGTTTAGTAGCAAAGAGTTTTCATACATAGAATAAAATGGGATAGATTTTATACGAGGATAAATGAATGATTCCGTACGTTTTAGCATTGAACTCTCAAAAGTCTTTTAAATGGTTGTTTAATATATTTAATTACCAGTTTTAATTTAATTATTTTCACATCAACATTTGTCTAAAATCGAATAGGCTGTATAGACTGTTTTCGTTGTAAAAAATGTCCAGTTGCAAAAGCGCGCCTTTAGTTATAAAACATTTAAAAAAGTTTAGTAGCAAGGAGTTTTCATACATAGAATAAAATGGAATAGATTTTATACAAGGAAAAATGAATGATTCCGTACGTTTTAGCATTTAATTCTCAAAAGTCTTTTAAATGGTTGTTTAATATATTTAATTACCAGTTTAAATTTAATTATTTTCACATCAACATTTGTCAAAAATCGAATAGGCTGTGTAGGCTGTTTTCGTTGTAAAAAAAATATGTCCAGTTGCAAAAACGCGCGAAAATTTAATTTTTTTGTCAATTAACAAATCTAATTCTTTGATTTGTTTTTACTATTTCCCACAACTGTATTGAAAAATATCGTGTGATACACGGGCGTGTAGGTTATTGCAAACTCGTGTCATTAAAAACCCTCGCCTTTGGCTCAGGCTTGTTAATGACAACTCGTTTGCAATAACCTACTTTCCACCCTTGTATCACAATGTACTATTTTCTCCTCCTTATTTTTTGAAGGTTTGTGTTGTAGTTCTGTGCGTTTCTTTATTAAGTTTTTAGTTTCTTCGGATATTATTTCTTTCTTTGATTGCAAAAACGCGCGAAAATTTTATTTTTTTGTCAATTAACAAATCTAATTCTTTGATTTGTTTTTACTATTTCCCACAACTGTATTGAAAAATATCGTGTGATACACGGGCGTGTAGGTTATTGCAAACTCGTGTCATTAAAAACCCTCGCCTTTGGCTCGGGCTTGTTAATGACAACTCGTTTGCAATAACCTACTTTCCACCCTTGTATCACAATGTACTATTTTCGCCTCCTTATTTTTTGAAGGTTTGTGTTGTAGTTCTGTGCGTTTCTTTATTAAGTTTTTAGTTTCTTCGGATATTATTTCTTTCTTTGATTTAATTAATGTAAGGCTCTTTAAACTTTCGTGTATGGATGACTCTATTTTGTAGTAGTATGACTCGATGCTATCGTTAGCTTCCCAGTTGATTCGTTCAACTTGCTTCCTCAAGGCAGAAAGGTATGTTTCTTGTGATTTCTCGTTGGATAGGGTAACCGTTGGGGTTGAGTCGAAGGTCGCTCGACTTTTCTTTTGGTTATGGTCACTTGGAAACGAGAGTTTGTTGATGGTTTCTATGTTGGTAAAGAGTTTTGGGTAGTTACTTAAAATATAGTCTATTTGGTTTCTTTTTACCCGACTGCCGAAGGAGGGTAATGTGTTTATCAGTCTATGTATGTATGTATGTATGTTTGTTCCTATGTGGCGTTCCAAGAGACCAAACGCGTTGGCCGATTTTGATGATTCTTACGTCAATCGATTCGTCTTTTGGGCGCCATTTTGTGGGGAATTTTTTTTTTTCTTCCAAACCCATCGTGTTGGGTATCAAAATAAAGGATTTTAAGAGGCGATTTCAAAAATATATAACACTTATATGTTTAAATGTACCTAATTCTAAAAAAAAAATACTAAAAAGTTGTAAATAAAAAAAGTTAATTTAAAAAATCAAAAAACCCGACTGCTTAAAAAGCAAACTAAAAAGACGTAAACAAGAAGAAAATCATGCTGTGCAGTCGGAGAATACATCTGGTTTTGGTCCGCCAGCTCGCGAATATGTATCCTCCGACTGCACAGCATGATTTTCTTCTAGTTTACGTCTTTTTAGTTTGCTTTTTAAGCAGTCGGGTTTTTTGATTTTTTTAATTAACTTTTTTTATTCGTTTATCTGGTGTTATCCATGTCCATAGGTTTTTTTTATATTTTTCTTAAATATTGTGTTAATTATTGTAAATTTATTTTTAGTGCGTATTGGACAAGTTTTTGCCTCTGGGATTTCTTTTACTGTAGCAGTATGGGCCTAGTAATGTACTTTCTTCAGGTTTTCTTTGACCTATTTTTGCATTCAGATCTCCCAGTAGTATAACTTTTCCAATTGCGAAACTCCTGGCTTTTTCTATTTGATCATAGAAGGCATCAATCTCTTCTTGCATTAGAGGTGGGGGCATAAATTTGGATAATTGAGAGTTTTATTGCCGCAAAGCGTAGATTTAGTAAGCAGACTGTTTCAGATATGTAATTTTCTATGTTATTTTTATATTTTTTCTTAATTAAAAATCCAACTCCATGAAGCCCTTTAGATTCTCCGGTGTGACAAAATATATGGTCATCGTCCTCAAGAATACTATTGCCATTTCTTCTGACTTTAGCTAGGCCAATGATGTCGTATTTGAGTTTTTCCAGGGAGTATTTTAACAGAATCATTTTTTGCGGTGATAATAGGGATTTCACATTGTATGTGCAGATGTATAGTTTTTGGCACACTGGAGGGTTGTAGTCTAGACCTCCCGCGGTGACAAGCCGTGTTTGGAGATCAAGAAGGGGGGGGCGTTAATTGCTATTCTGTATTTTGTTTTGAGCCGGATGTTTGAAAAGGCGTTTTATCGGATAATGTGAGCGTAGGTTTTTTTAGAATATAGCTATTCAAATTGCTAGGCTTGTTTATCTTTGTAGGCTGTTTTTGAGTTTTCTTATTTGTATTGGTAGAGCATGTTGCCATCTCAGGGGATTCAGATAAGCTTCATTTTTTATTCTGAGATTTTTGTAATGATTTTTGATGTTGGTCTCTATTTGTTAGTATAAAGATTTTATCATATTTTATTATAGAATTTTTGCCTTGGTCTCTTAATATCGGGAGTTCTTTTCGCTTATTGAGCACCTCTAGTGGGTAGTCTTCTTTTATATAGTAGGACGAGTTTTCCAACATCTTTTTGTTTTTTAGGATTTGTATTTTCATCCCCATAGTAAGTAAAGTAATTACAATAGGTCTGACTTTATCGTTTTTTATTACAAGCCTTCTCACATGTTTATAATGTAGGGGGTAAGTAATAAATGATATAATTACCAAATTTCTAATATTTACAAGATATAACAGCTGACCCTATAATTTTATTTGAAACTAGCTTTCCGCCCGCAGCTTCGCCTGCGTGGAATACACGATTTTGGCTGTTTTGTTTTTTGCAGTTCTGGCAGGATATTGCAAATAATTACCCAAACATAGCTTTCCGCCCGCGGCTTTGTTCGCTTAAACTACAAAATTAACTCAACTTTGCTCAACTTTATTATTTTATCGAATTATAAAAATTATATGTAAAACATAAACTGAACTGCCGTCGTGTTCTAATAGCTAGAGAGCTCGTGGGATCGATTGCCACGGGAATGTTCAAATAATAGTGGAAGACCACCTTGTTTTCAATTTCTGAATCCTACTACCGACATTCAACACACCATATTTTTTTTGCCTGGGGTATTCTAATGCATACTGCGCTATCAAGGGGATATAACGCAGTTATGTGGGACTCGAACCCATTACCACGGTGTTCTCCTGTGTCGCTTATGGCAGGGATATGGGCACGCGTTAGCTCACACAATTCAGTAACTTTGAGCGGGTGTAATGATTCTTCCTGGATTATCCGCGGAACTTCTGTACCACAGAGATGATAATTTTGCTTATCGCATATTCACAGAGCTTGCTCATGATGATTTTAGATGAAAAGTTGTCTTCCTTGTGGTCGTGATTTAAAATAGCTTGACGTAGCGTAGGTTACACGCGCTTAGAAATTACCAGCTATATTTTGTAACTGTTTACTTCACAAATGTCGAAGAAGAATTGTTGATGAAAAAATTATAGAATCTGCCGATAGAGTTATGAGTTTTGCGGCATGCTGTGCAGTCTAGATATGGGTACTCCAATAAGTTCTCGCTAACAAAGTCGTCAAGGAAGGTAGAATTTAATTATGCACTTCTTTGTATACCACATTGGTGGTTTTTCTGTCTAGTGCCAAAATGACCAGGCTTATAGTACTGACTCTGGAACAGGCAACGTCTTTAATCTATGCCTGCCACCCTTAATGACTGACCCTGAGATTTATTTATAGTCGCAAATTTATTATTGCAAAGCAGACCTTAAGGGGAATTGTAATCGTTTAAACTCAAAGACATAGTCAGAGGGTATCAGTAGAATTCGAGGTATGAAAACTGATTCCTACGGAGCACATCCAGTTGGTAATCATTCATACAAACTTTAACACCCCTTTTTACCGTTTAAGGGATAAAATTCAAAAAAAATCCTTAAACACGTGTTTCTTTAATTGTATTGAAGACCAGAAATATTTAGTTTCAAATAATTTTGATGATAAACAATTTATTTTTCTTACAAACTTTAACATCCCTTCTTAACCCTTGAAGAGATGAAATTAAAAAAATCCTTAAAAATATTTTTTTATTTTATATTTAGAGGCTAAATGCCATATTCCATGAATTTCAAATTAAAAATGACAGAGTTTCATACAAACTTTCTTCAAATAGGGGATCTATTTAAATCCTTTAGGGTTTGAATTTCTAAAAATGCTTTATTCCTTGTGTACATTATAAAGGGAACCTCTGTGCAAAATTTCAGCTTTCTAGGTCTAAGGATTTGGGCTAGGCGTTGATGAGTCAGTCAGTAAGGACTTTTTTTTTATTTATAAATAGATTGAAGATAGATATTTGAGACTCGTAAGGAAATTAAAACCTACAGGGTTCTTCCGTGAACTTAGAATCATGAAATTTGCCAAGAAGCACTTTCTTATAGTAGTTTCTTATAGTAGTAATTTTGTAGTTTAAGCTAACAAAGCCGCGGGCGGAAAGCTATGTTTGGGTAATTATTTGCAATATCCTGCCAGAACTGCAAAAAACAAAACAGCCAAAATCGTGTATTCCACGCAGGCGAAGCTGCGGACGAAAAGCTAGTTTCAAATAAAATTATAGATTCAGCTGTTATGTCATGTAAATATTAGAAATTTTGTAATTGTATCATAAATTACTTACCCCTACATTATAATAAGACATTCGCCCCAGTTGCGAGACTTGCAACTGTACGTTTGTTGGTCGCCTTAGCTGTCGAAATGGGCATGGACATTGACCAGATAGATATAAATACCACCTATTTAAACGGTGATCTGAACGAAGATATTTATATGAGGATCCCAGAGCTGCTGAAAGAAGGTTTAGAGAAACTAAAAAATGCAGATGGTTTTAATTCTGCAGTAGGTAAAAAAGCAGCAAAACTGCTATATAAATGAACCTTGTTTGTATTACTTTTAATTGTCACTTTTGTGGTTTAGTGCGAATAGTTATGTTTGCTATTTTAACACTAATTATTTCAGTCACCGTTGAATTAGTCACTTTGATAACGTTTACACTGGTTAATTGGGCCTTTTTACACATATTACTGATTTTTAACACAAAAGTACGATTTAAAGATTTTTAAATGAAATTTACACACGGAGATTATTATTTTGGTCACCATTTGTTTAGTTGGTACCCACAGACCAACAATTTTTGAACTAAGTGAGTGGAAAATGCACACGACAACGGGTTGGCATTAATAAATTTGGCCGTTTGGGTAAAGAAATTGCAATATATTTAGAACTTCCCAATCCCCATTTATACACGGGCCATTGTTTCCGCCAAAGCTCTGCCACTATTTTAGTAGATGCTTCAGCCTCCAGTTCAGCCTGTAATTCTGCAATTCCTCATTATTTTAATAATTGTACAATACAAAATCTACATATAAATAAACAATAGTCAGTGTGTAGTTGTGTTTCTTTTAAAAATACTTATTTGTCTATATCTGTGTTTTATTCCTTCCTTCGTAGATAAAATATTGTATGCAACTGTACGTTATTGGTCTTTTAATAACTCGTGCCCACCTATTTCGGTACGCGCTACGCTTGTACCGAAAAATGGCACTCGTATTAAAAGACCATCCATAACGTAACAGTTGCTTAAATAGCTATTATCAACATTTTGTCATAATTCATAATCTTGAATTTGCTAATATGGGTACTTAAATAAAGTTGTTGAAAATACAACAGACATGTCATCCGCTTGCGTAATTTTATTATTACGCTAGTTACGTTAATCCAGCCGGCATTATAAAGTATGATCTAATGATGCCACTATTTTTACTGAAATCTGTGTTGGGTTTTTCAACTGAGTTAACATCATATCAATTCATTATTTGTATAATTATTTTAGGCATTATAAAGTATGATCTAATGATGCCACTATTTTGACTGAAATCTGTGTTGGGTTTTTCAACTGAGTTAACATCATATCAATACATTATTTGTATAATTATTTTAGCTTATCCTTAAAACCGCAGATCGGCCTGTTACATCCCTATTCTGTATTAGTAAATGCTGACACTATTGCATAGTCAGCACTGGCCCACCAAGAAGTTGTTTTGCTCGTTGGTTTCCAGCCAGTTCGGGTTTGGCATTCAATGAGTTGGGACGTATACCGAATTTTCCCCAAATATATTGTATACTAATTAGGAAGTATAAATAAATCTTTTTTAAAAAGATTCGGGACTTTTCCATTCTAACATTTGGTGGCAGCGGTGGGATGAGACATCCCCAGTGTCCTTAAAACGGTAAATACGTCACAGGAAATAAAAGCAGTGCGTGTCTGTGTTCCTAAAAGTGTCCAGTGATTGTGTCGCCCAAAAAGTTCTCCAGCCCGAACTCATCACATCGAAGGTCGATACTATACGACCTGGTCTAAGCCTGGTTGCCACTCCGGGTCCCCTGCGCAGTAAGTGGTGCTAAGCAGTTGGGTAGCACTTGCTGCACCCAATCTATTTTGTATCCAGCGCCGACTCGACAGCAGCCGACGGCTTCTCGTCCATACGTCCAAGGTAGACGTAATCCAGTAGATCCAGAATGAAGAATTCCTACGAGCTGTTCCTGTAAGTCCAAATTACTCTATCCAGTGAAAGTTGTGTGTGTTGTGCGTAAAGTGCGTATATCGTATTATAATCTCGTGTGTTAATTTAAAATAAGATTAATTTTAAATATCTATAATTAGATTCAAGGTTACTTGTTATGAGGCTGCATGCGCCTCGATCCCACAAGTCGTCCTTATCAGTTGTGCATTACTTATACATCCGGACCTCACGTAGTTCTCAGAACTTAGTAACTGATAACTTCTATTTGTCTTAGTAAAAACATCACGCCGATACTTCCCGAAGGGTTAAGCAGTGGCGTATAGTTTCTAGCATTCCTTATTAATTTACAAAAGTAAATATGTCGAAATCCGAATCTAAAAAAGACATTAAAGGAGATGAGGAAATCCCATTAAATGTTGTGCTAAAATTCATTAAACCATTTAATGGCGATAGAGACAAATTAACAGCTTTCCTAAGAAACTGTGATAGCGCAATATCCTTGGCGTCTTCTCAACAGGAAGAAGTCGTTTTTAAATTTGTTCTAAGTCAATTGGAAGGCAAGGCAGAGACCGCGTGTTCTATTAAAGATTTTGAAACATGGCCATCGCTTAAAGAATTTTTGAAAAATCAGTTTGGTGAACGTAAACACTATGCTCATCTACTCACTGACTTGCAAGACTGTAGGCAAGGAAATCAAGAGCCCGTTAGCCAATTTTCTTTGAGAGTAGAAACCTGTTTGCAAAAACTTCTCACAGAAGTAACTGTTTCTAATACAAGGAAGACCGAACTTCCGGGCAGATTAGCCGCGATGGAAGACCTCGCACTCCATACATTTATATTAGGTTTAATCCCTAGAATCGCTAATATTGTGAGATGTAGAGACTACAAAACTTTAAATGATGCCATTAATGCTGCGATATCCGAAGAGAAAATACAGCAGTTCTCTTATCGCAACTTCAACAGGCAGAAAATTACTGAATCCTTTAATAAAAAAAATGATACAAATAATACATCTCAAGCAAAAGTTTTTATTAAAAGTAACAATTCCAGTCAACCCAATACTTCTTACAATGATTCTATGTTCTGCAGATACTGTAAAAAGCCAGGACACACTCTTGAGTATTGCAAATTGCGTGATTTCAACAATAAAAGATTTTCAAATGGCCCTCAGCCATTTACTCCGTTTAAACCTTCTTCCTTTAATAACAGACAAACAGGCGTTAAGCCAGGATCTCGTGTAAACTTCACTGATAATTATGAGGAAGAAGGCAGAGATGAAGTTGACAAATCCATTAATAATATCAATTTAAACTAAATAATGTCCCGTTTAAGTATCGCACGGGGCAAACCCCATTTAATCAAGCCGATACTACCCCTTATATCAAGACCAATGGACAGGGTAACCAGCCCCAAACTCACGGTCTTTCCAAAAGTAGGACCACGCCGCAGGGTAACCAGCCCCATAAGGAAGGTCTGAACTCTTCTAATAGTAGGATCACGCCGCAGGGTAACCAGCCCCATAAGGAAGGTCTGAACTCTTTTAATAGTAGGATCACGCCGCAGGGTAACCAGCCCCATAAGGAAGGTCTGAACTCTTCTAATAATAGGACCAATGGACAGGGTAACCAGCCCCAAACTCACGGTCTTTCCAAAAGTAGGACCACGCCGCAGGGTAACCAGCCCCATAAGGAAGGTCTGAACTCTTCTAATAGTAGGATCACGCCGCAGGGTAACCAGCCCCATAAGGAAGGTCTGAACTCTTCTAATAATAGGACCAATGGACAGGGTAACCAGCCCCAAACTCACGGTCTTTCCAAAAGTAGGACCACGCCGCAGGGTAACCAGCCCCATAAGGAAGGTCTGAACTCTTCTAATAGTAGGATCACGCCGCAGGGTAACCAGCCCCATAAGGAAGGTCTGAACCAACAATCCAATTGTAAACCTGAAAAAGAACTTAAAATATATGAAATCCTTACCCGAGAAAGATACATACCTTTCATTAAACTACAAACCCTTGTAAATAAAAATCCACTTACCTTCTTGATAGATTCTGGAGCAACACTTTGCGTCTTGAAAAAGAAAAGTGTAACAAGTACTCTGCAATTAGCAGATAGTGATGTTGCAATTAAAGGGATAGATACAAAAAATAAAACTTTGAAAAGTGTAGGAAGTTTTAAACTGCAACTACAGTTCAATAAAAATTTAACTATAACCCATCCTTTTCAAATATTTGAAGATATAAACCTACCTTATGATGGTATAATAGGTAGCGACTTGTTCACAAAACATAAGTGTCGCATTAATTATCAGACCGCATCCTTAGAAATAAATAATCATTATATTAAATTATCCTTCGATGAACCAACATATGTCATTGAACCTCGTACCGAAACAGTAATAGAGTGTTCAGTGAAAAACCCTGAATTGAAAGAGGGAATGATATTAGATCAACATATTTCCGATTCCCTTCTTATATCAAATTGCCTTGTTAAAGTAAAAGACAATAACAGAATTAATTTGACAATTGTTAATGTATCCGAAAAACCAGTTCAATTAAATGCTAAATCCCTTACTAACCTTCTAAAAAAGGAATTTCCATTTAACTGGACCAATAATCAACAATTATCGTTTGAGCAATTGAAAGAAAAATTGGTAACTGCACCAGTCCTTATTTACCCCGATTTTACTAAACCTTTTATTTTAACTTGCGACGCCTCAAATTACGCCATTTCAGCTATATTATCCCAGGGTGTAATTGGTAAAGACCAACCAATCGCCTTCGCGTCAAGGACACTTAATAAAGCAGAATGTAATTATAGTGTCACTGAGAAAGAATGTCTAGCTATAGTTTATGGAACTAAAACATTTCGTCCTTACCTTTTCGGCCGTCAATTTAAAATATTGACAGACCATAAGCCCTTAAACTGGCTTTTTAACTGCAAGGATCCTGGCTCTCGATTAATCCGTTGGCGCTTAAAACTAGAAGAATATAATTATGAAATTCAATATAGAAAAGGTAAGACAAATACTAATGCTGATGCTCTTTCGAGATACCCAATAAATCCTTTACGAAACGTAGAGGAAACCCAGACAAATAAAACATTATCTAATAATCATCCAATACCTAATCCTGATAATGTGTCCACTAACCCTGACCAAATACCTACTGATGACGTCCCTCCTTCGCAATCCTCGCCACAATTAAATCCTGGAATCTTAGACTTACCTGATGATTTTATCCTCCCTGAAAACCTGGAACTCCCTGATGACTTTAATATACCTACTCCTCAATCCAGTGAAGTCATTGATGATGATGATACGTATTCCAAATGCCTGAAAACTATAAATAATAGATTAGTGACATTTGATACTAAAATTCTCGAACATAACGAAAATCTCTTAAAGACCAAATCAAAACATATTGTAATACCTACTTCAATCGACTTTGACGAATCCAATCGTTATGTATCTGAAATTATCGGAAACATGACTGAAAGTAAAGAATTCCTTACACTTGAAAGAACTCTATATTCATTTTTGATATCTGAAAAAGAGGATACTACTTATTATTTTTTATTCACTAAAGTATATCATTATGACACGACCACTTATGATGATATTTTCAAAAGCCTAAAGAATTTAAAAAACTATATTTTATCTGCAAATGTAAACGAGTTAAGCATCACGGATTTTAGAAATCCATTTGATAGCCACAGTTTTATAAAGGTACACAATATAATCACGTACCTATTTCATAAAACAAGTGTAACCATTAATATTTATAAAAATATTATAATGTACCCAACTATGAGCGAGATTGCTAAAATTATGCGTGAAAATCACGATATCCCCATTTCAGGTCACTTAGGTTCTAATAGAATGTTAAAAAGAATCCAAGAAAAATATTACTGGCGAAGCATGCGTAGTGATGTTGAAAATTATGTCCGTAAATGTGTGTCCTGCCAAGCTAACAAAGCACTACGTCAAACCAACCGTGCCCCCATGCAGATCACCACAACGTCAACACAGCCGTTTGAACGCGTTGCTTTAGACATCGTGGGTCCGCTTCCTGAAGTTGGTATCGCTAAATTAAAGTTTATTTTAACATTGCAGGACGACTTGACAAAATATTCAGCTGCCTATCCTATCTCTAATGCTACCGCAGAGGAAACCTCTGAATGTCTAATTCATTTTATCGCTCAATTCGGTATTCCAAAAATAATCCTAACCGATCAAGGTACGAATTTTACGGCCGAACTATTCAAACAAACTTGCACCTTTTTAAAAATTAAACAGCTCTGGTCTACCCCTTATCACCCACAAACACAGGGAGCCCTTGAAAGAAGCCACTCAACTTTAAAAGAATATCTTAAATCTTTTGTGGATGAAAATCAAACTAATTGGCCCAGATATGTCTATACAGCCATGCTCACTTATAATACAACGGTTCACAGTACCACAAATTTCACCCCTTATGAACTGGTATTCGGTCATAAAGCACTTATACCTTCATCCATTTACGATTCCGCCTTAGAATCTACATATAATAATTACGTTAGGATTTTACAACAACGTCTACGAATTTCTAGAGAGAAAGCTATAGAAAATATACTGAAATCAAAAATAACCTCCAAAACATATTACGATAAGCATACCAAACCAGTGAAGTACAAAGCAGGTGATATGGTATACCTCAAAAATCACTTACGACTCCGTAAAGCTTTATCACCAATTTGGAAAGGTCCCTATAAAGTAATTAAAATAAATGGAAATAACACACTTACTTTATTAATTAACCGTCGGCATGTAAAACATCACTATGATGAAGTTAAACTTGCTGAAACAAATGATTAGTTTTTTTTATCTTTGTATTTAGATAGTAGATTAGTTCTATAACCTAGAATATTATTTCAGGATCGCCTCGGCGTGTATCTCCGTTATCTCAGCCGATGTTATAGAACCCATTAAAGAAAGTACTGGAATCTATTTTGACCCTGAGGGAACTTTGAAAATCTCTAATAATTATCTCCACATATTAGTCCCGATTGACATTGGGTATATACAACCTCATATAGAAAATATTAAGTCCGCCTTAGGAACTGCTAGATTTCTTTGCCAACAGAATGAATTAAGTGTTTCAAAATGCCATAACTTTCTACAACCTTTAAAATCTCGCCTTGATAGTATACTGAAAGATTACAGTGCTATATCTCATCTTATTCCCGATAGAGATAAGAGATCTGCGTGGTTTGCTGGTATCGGTTCTTTTTTCAAACAAGTAATTGGCACAATGGATGAGGACGACTCAATTAAGTATAATTCTGCAATTCAACACTTAGAAAATAATGATAAGAAACTTTCATCTTTCTTAAAAGATAATATTTTGATGACTAATACAGCATTACAAAATTATAATGAAACACTTAAGATAATCAAAACCAATGAAGCTCGATTAGGCAATGCCATTGAAAATTTATCTGCTGTATTAAACAATGTATCTAATATACCTAAAGAATTATATATAGAATCTAAAATGAATGAAATATATAATGAATTGTTTTCTAGTTTACTAACTTTATCTTTTAAACTTGATGATATTATTAACGCTATAATGTTCACTAAGAGTCATTCTATACATCCCTCTATCTTAACCCCTAAACAACTCTATGAAGAGTTAATACATAGTTTTAAAGATTTACATAAGGATAGTGTACTACCTATTAGTTTAAGTTTAGATACTATCCATATGTTAACCGACTTAGCACAACTATCGTGCTATTTTATAAATAGTAAAGTAGTGTTTGTTATTAAAATTCCCTTAGTACATAAGTCAGAATACGTTTTATATAAACCTATCTCTGTACCTATCCCACATGATGTGGACCAGCCTCATTCCTATGCTATGATTATACCTCATTGTAATCATATAGCTATAAGTAAGGATAAAATAACATATGTATGCCTCCAGGAACTAAGTAAATGTGTTAAAACTGTTAATCAGATTTATATTTGTAATAATATCGATGTATATTCAATTCAAAATATGCCTACTTGTGAAACAGAAATGATAAGTAAAATTATAAATAAATTGCCTGAACAATGTGAAACTAAATTAATTCATGGGAATATAGATATTTGGCAAGAATTAAAAAACAATAAATGGTTATTTGTTAAATCAGAACCAACTAAACTTACCATTGAATGTAATTCACAGATAACAGAGTACAAACTATTAGGTACTGGTGTAATCAGTCTAGAACCGGAATGTAAAGCTTATTGTAAAGATAGGGAACTTCTATCTAAACCTTATTATAAAATAGTTATTAAACCTATCATTTCTGATTTTAATCTTATCAGTGATCCTTGTTGTGACATAGATAAATTCAAGTTAGTTAAACCTAAATTAAAACCTTTAAAGTTAAATGACGTACATCTTGAAAAACTTGTAACTGTTTCAAATTATCAATTAATGTCAGATATTGACAAAATTATTAATGAACCTAGCCCATTCATAAAATATGAATCTCATTATCCAATTATTACTTATTGTATAATCATTCTATTTATAATTTTTATATCATATAAAGTTTGTAAAAAGTTCGGTAAATGTCCAACTTTCAAAACTAAGAATGAATCTAACAGTTTAGCAGATGAACCTCAGGAATTAGAAGAAATTCCAGCTCCAAGACTTCGCATATCTCCCTGAAACTTATGTAAAAATATATAAGTTTCATCTTGTTGGGGGGGTTGTTACATCCCTATTCTGTATTAGTAAATGCTGACACTATTGCATAGTCAGCACTGGCCCACCAAGAAGTTGTTTTGCTCGTTGGTTTCCAGCCAGTTCGGGTTTGGCATTCAATGAGTTGGGACGTATACCGAATTTTCCCCAAATATATTGTATACTAATTAGGAAGTATAAATAAATCTTTTTTAAAAAGATTCGGGACTTTTCCATTCTAACAGGCCGTTTATACACTATTACGTAGTTATCCTCAATAACATAAAATGTTGTAGGTTTGAAAAATATCCTATTATTAGTTACTAGTTAGTTAGCCAGCAGGTATAATAAAGTATGATCTAATAAAGTAAATTGGTGGGCATGCTTGTCATACATCTGTATTTATTACTACCTTTTTTCCAGTGGCTTTTTCGCTACCGTGCATGTTTCTGAAATAAATAAATAAAAATTACTTAACAGGTTCACTGTCCTCATAGCAGACCCTATAATTAAACAATCATAAAAACCATAGGAGTCATGGGGCTGTGAACTGGTTAAGACGATAAGTGTAACATGTTGGCGGATTTTGTATGTCTTGAGTTATCGTACCTTTTAAGTATCGGAGATCTCGCTTCGCAGCCCTTCAACGAGTTTCCTGCGGGTTTTCTGCAAACTGCGCAAGTTTTGCCGTAGCGTTAGCGATATCAAGTCTTGTCGCTACACTTAAATACATGAACGCTCCAATTAGTTCTCTATATGGAAATTGTTTCCCATTAATGCTCATCCAACTCTTAATGCTCATTACCTAATAGGGAGTGTTTGAATGTTAAGAACTTCATTGAAAAGACATCAATAGGACGCGTCCACGTTCACTTCTTTTAATTTTTTTATTTAGTCTTTATTAGGTATAAGGTAAAGATCTTGTAGCCGCAACAGCCAAATAGTATACGAAACTTTTGTTCTAAACTTGTTTCATTCTTAAAAACATAATTTACATTGTCTCGATTTCGAAGTAATATTATAGGTACCTGGCTGTATGTTTAGAATGTCTTTGCTTGTGTTTTAGAATTTATGACGATTCTCATAATGCAACCCGATGACGTTATGGGTATCATAATGAAACCGCTGTCAATTTTGTAATTCGAATATAACGAAACCGAAAAAGATAAAAGGATATTTTTCAAACCATAGATTTAGTTTTTTTTTGCTCTATATCTATGTTTCAAACCAACAAAACTTCTATTACGACATCATGTTTGCAGAATAGCTACGTATATTATTGTACCAATGGTCGATCTACGGGTTATTTAAAATTATTTTTTAGTTTTGTTTTTTAAAATATTCACTAAGCCGTAGCTTTTTGTTCAAAATTAGAATGTTACCAACACAGTTCTGGCTTCATTAACAAATAAACTCTTACAAAGTAAGTAATAATGTTACAAGAGGAATGCTAGACATTAGTGCTGTGGTCAATGACTATTAATCATATGTATTACTAGCAGACGCCTCGCGGTTTCACGCGCATATTTCCCGTTCCCGTGGAAATACTGGGATAAAAATACAAATCTTTCCTCTTTAGCATATTATTATAGATAAATGTAAACGTCTTCCTGTGATGAAGTTACAGGCGAAGCAGTCTTTGCATAACAAGAAAAACTAAAAAGAACGTAGGTATGATGTAAATGTTGCAAAATTGTTGGGGACATTTCAACATGTTCACAACACAACCGGAGTTCTCGATTTCTGTAGTTAAATGGTAAAGTAAGATAAAATAATTAATGTGTTACTTCGGCTGGAATATCTGACTATGAACTCATTTTTAGGGTTCCGTACCCAAAGGGTAAAAACGGGACCCTATTACTAAGACTTCGCGATCCGTCTGTCTTTCTGTCTGGCTGTATCTCATGAACCGTGATAGCTAGACAGTTGTAATTTTCACAGATGATGTATTTCTGTTAACAACAAATACTAAAAACAGTATAAAATAAATATTTAAGGGGGTTCCCATACAACAAACGTGATATTTTTGCCGTTTTTTGCTTGATATTAATAACGCCAACAGGTAGACGCTTGAAATATTCACAGAATATTAAGTTGTATACTCTCTTCAAAAAATAATAATTATTAAATTAAAATAAAATAAATTAAGGGGGCTCCCATACAACAAACGTATTTTTTTTTGCAGTGTTTTGCGATAATGGTACGGAACCCTTCGTGTGCTAGTGCGACTCGCATTTGGCCGGTTTTTTTCTCATCCCATGGTGTGGGGTATCGTTGGATAGGCCATTCAAAAATATTATGGGTTTGTTAAAGCTATTTTCAATTCAGAGATTTGTTTGCGTAAAATTAAGCTTTAGAATGCAAATTTATTATGTATAATTTATAGTGTCCCCCACACTTGACTCTAACATAAATTTGCAACCTTAAGCCCTCTGCCAGCGAAATGGTTGCTCTTGGCTATGTGAAAAAATTTACGGCAGTAGTAAATATAACGAAACTAAAAGGAAAATTATCACGGATAAGGTTTTACAAGTTTACGAGTAATAGTCGACCAACTTATAAAATGTACTTGGCACAGTAAAATTTTTGTACAAATGCCATTGAAAAATTAATTAAATAACGTTGTTGGATATGTAAAACAGATAGTAAATATATGCTTATGACCCATGTAAAAATATACAAAAATAAAATCATAACATCCTCAATAATGATGATGATTTCTTGATAGAAATCATATTTAAACACGTATTTGGTGTAAAATATAAGCAGAATTTATTAAGCACAAGACATGACCTAAAAACATTTTTGACAAGTAACAGAACACAATGTCAGTCATTTCAATAAATTGGAGTCGGCCAGGATTAGCAATAAGGTTTTAACCCTCCAACACGCCCTCTTAATCCTGGCGGACTTCAAGCATATCTCGTACAAACGACAAGTGCTTACAGCTAGGCAGTGCCTTCGTGAGCACATCAGCAGTCATCTGCTCTGTTGGCATGTACATCAGTTCTAGCACCCTATTCTCAACAGCTTCACGAATATAGTGATATCTAATGTCCACATGTTTTGTTCGCTTATGGAACACTGGGTTACTAGCCAGCTTCGCCGCAGACTGATTATCACTATACAGGGTTACAGTGTGACATTGACCTATCAACTCAGCAAGAACCGCACGGACGTATACCGCCTCTTTGACAGCTTCAGACAAAGCTATATACTCCGCCTCGGTAGACGAAAGTGCGATACACGATTGCTTATAACAACCCCAGGAAATAACATTCCTACCTAGCTTATAAATATACCCCGTGTAAGATTTACAATCCGCCCCGTTAGCCCAATCAGCGTCAGTAAATCCATAAACATGAAATTTATCATGTTCATCACTTTTTCTGTACACAAGACCTAAATTCATTGTGCCTTTTAAATACCGCAATACACGTTTGGCCGCTGCAAAGTGTTCCGCTGTGTAGCAAGTATTAAACTGACTTAAGAAACATGCAGCAAATGAAATGTCAGGTCTTGAGGTCACAGCTATATACAATAAACATCCTATCAGCTCCTGATACGGTAGTCTACTCTCGTGGGTGGCGCTATCAGAAAACTTTAGACCTACATCTAAGGGCGTCTTAGCAACTTTACAGTCACTCATACCGAAACGTTCAAGAAGCTTTTCAATATAGGTTTTCTGACTCAGCTTCAACTCACGACTAGTGCGCTGTACTTTGATGCCTAGCATATGTTTAACCTCACCTAAATCTTTAATTGTGAAGTGAGACTTCAGTGACGTTTTTAGCTTATCAGCAAGCTCGTCACAGTCGTAAAAAACGAAAAAATCGTCTACATAGAGAGCAATAATAATGGTTCGCTTACCCACTCGGCGACTGAAGATACAGCTCTCATACTTGCTCTGCGTGAAATTCTCTGCGAGTAAAACTTCCTTTACCTTATCGTACCAGGCACGTGACGCCTGCTTTAACCCGTACACGGCTTTCTTGAGTCTGTAGACCATATGCTCATTGCCTTGCTTGACGAAACCTTCAGGCTGTGACATATAAATTTCTTCACTCAAATTGCCATTCAGAAAAGCAGTCTTGACGTCAAGGTGATCAATCTTCAGATCTAATTCTACCGCAAGAGACAACAGCATTCTCAACGAACTATGTCGCACAACCGGAGAAAAAGTATCCATGTAGTCAATTCCGAACTTTTGGGTAAAACCCTTTGCAACCAATCGCGCTCTATAACACGCCACTTTGCCATTGGCGTCACGTTTGATTTTAAACAACCATCGATTCTTGACAATATTCTTGTCTGCCGGTCTGTCAACTAGCTCCCAAGCCTCATGCTTATTGAACGAATCAATCTCATCTTGCATAGCTTGCCGCCAAAGCTTACTATCACTCGATTGCAAAGCTTCCTTGACATTCGTCGGCTCACTCAACTCTGTCTCGAGCGCAGACATCGTCCTCGGTACTCTCGGCCGTAAATTATAGGCTGGTCTGTCAGATGATGGCTTCCGTGGCATTCTGGTTGTATCACTAGATGAACTCGGCACCTGCTCGTCAGCCTCAAACCACACTTCAGGCGCTACCGGTCTCTCCGCCTCAACCTCAGCCTCTACAGTTGGTAGTGATGGCATCTCCACCTCAAGCTCAGTCCCAGACTGATCACGAACATCCGCATCTTCAACGGTATCTCCGTCATCACTAGTCGGAAAGAAGATCTCCACGGGCCGTTTACTCTTAACACCTGGAAAAATTGTTTCGTTAAAAACAACATCACGACTACGAAAAACTATATTTTTCACCGAATCGTAGAGCCTATATCCATTACCGTCATAGCCAAGAAATATACAACGCTTGCTTTTTGGTTCAAGCTTATTCCGCTTCACTTTATCAACGTGAGCATAAGCTTCGCAGCCAAACACACGTAAGTGTTTCAAACTAACCTTCTTACCTGTCCAGGCTTCCTCAGGAGTTTGCACTGAGAGCCTTTTCGAAGGTGACACATTTATTAAATGTGCAGCAGTACAGGCAGCTTCTGCCCAAAACTTGTGGTCTAGGTTCGAAGTATACAAGAGGCACCTTACTTTTTCTAGGAGGGTCCTGTTTAGCCTTTCCGCACAACCGTTCTGTTGAGGACTGTAAGGCACAGTTACCTGATGGACTATCCCCTTACCTTTCAAAAAGCCTTCAAGGTCTCTGTTCACATACTCGGTCCCATTGTCCGACCTCAAAACTTTAACTTTGTCACCAGTCTGAGTTTCGACTAGCTTAATAAAGTTTTTCGTGTATTCACTCACCTCGCTCTTACGCTTCAGGAAATACACGAACACCTTCCTCGAATGATCATCCAAGAATGCCAGGATATACCTCTTGCCTCCAAGCGAATTCACCGGCAACGGACCACACAAATCGGTATGGATTAAATCCAACCGCTTTACAGCCACAGACTTCTCAGGATTGCTGGGAAAAGGAAACCGAGCTTGCTTTCCCTTTAAACAAACTTCACAGGCAACGTCTTTACAAGGGTCGTCCTGAAAACTAATATCATTAGCAAGTCCCTGCCTCAAAAGCTTCATATTGTTGGCGCTTAAATGGCCAAGTCTTTGATGCCAAGTTGCAGTGCTAATAGTAAGATTCGCCCGTAGACTGCAGGTCTGAAGTCTGTAAGCCCCTCCAACGTCATTTGCCTTAATCAAAACATCGCCCAGCTTAGAAATTGTACAACCAGTAGTATCAAAATTAACAATACAACCATTCTTAATCAATTGCGAAACAGATATGAGATTTACAGACAGCTTAGGTATATACAACACATCAGTTAACGTCACGCTATCCGACAACTTAACAGTACCTATACCTGTACACCGCAGTTTATCTCCACTAGCAATGGTGACGTGACCATCTCGCGATTTGAAGTCTGTCATCAAATCACGCCTGCCAGTCATGTTATTTGTAGCCCCCGAGTCTATGTACCACGAAGATTCCGAGTCAGTTCCAGTACTATATGCTGATAAGACACAGTTTCCTGAAGAATCCTTCGCGTTCCGGCAGTCTTTCTTCAGATGTCCTTTCTGTCTACACTTCCAGCACCACGGTTCTCTCTTTCTAGCGGAATTATCCTTCGCTTTTGACTCATACTTGTGCTGCTGCGCTTTTCTCGTCCAGGAGTCACTCGTACTAGCGCCTTTTCTTGTAGAATACAAGCACTCACTCGAATCTCCACGAGTAGTCCAACGTTGATCCTGTAGCAGTTTCGATTTGACTAGATCAGCAGTAATGACAGCTCCCGAATGCTCTAGTGCCATGATCATGGGCTCGTACTCTGTCGGTAAACCTTTGAGCATCAACGCACCAAGAAACTCGTCATCAACAGGTTTGTTCATATTCGCCAATTGCTGCGCTAACGACAATACTTCATTGACGTAAGCTTCCATGCTAGAATAGTTCTCCAGTTTGACAGCGCACAAGTTCTGAAGAGTTCTCACTCTTGAACCGAGTCCTTTATCATCATATGCACGTTCCAGTGCATTCCAGGCGTCTTTCGCCGTATCCGCTGACATCAAATGTGAAAAACATGACTTTTCAACGCTCAAGCAAATTTTAGATTTTGCAATTTCGTCACGTCGATTTTTCACTTCGGACGTTGTTTTGTCATCCTTACCGTAACCGCTTATACAGATCCATAAATTGTCGTGAATCAATGCATTTTTCATAACAAATTTCCACTCGACGTAATTTTCACGTCCGCGTAATTTTTCATGTGAAAAACTATGATTTTTCGTTTCCGACATATTTACAATAACGTTGCACTATTTTTGCTGAACCATAACCTGATAGAAATCATATTTAAACACGTATTTGGTGTAAAATATAAGCAGAATTTATTAAGCACAAGACATGACCTAAAAACATTTTTGACAAGTAACAGAACACAATGTCAGTCATTTCAATAAATTGGAGTCGGCCAGGATTAGCAATAAGGTTTTAACCCTCCAACATTTCTAAATTAATAATGTTTAAGCTCGAATAACGCATTGGAGTCGTTGGCAGTACCAGTCCGTACTCCATACGGCGCATGCGCGCGGTGGAGTCTATTTTGTGTTAGTGCAGAAGTATTTTCGACGTTTTGTAATTAAAACGTAAAAGTAACGTCAAATTAGATTCGATTTCCAAGCAAATTACTTATTTTCTTTTGTCGATATCCTTCTATAAAGTCAATATTCGACCCGACTTCACCACTAATTGTGTAGCGTAAAACTTTCCAGAATGAAATAGTGAATACCGCAGATTAGAGGATTCACCTCTAATCTGCGGTATGAGAGGAGATTAGAGGTGAATACATACGTTTTTTTTTCTAATTCCGAAAGAGAAATAAATAAGGAGCGTGCACGCAAGGATCCAGGAACGAACTATACCATTCCCCGTGGCTCTAACGCGCGCTCGTATCGGCTCCTTTCGCAATTCGCACACGCGGTGGTACTCAAATACTCGTAGATAATATTTTTCTAACTTCAGTTGCGAAGTTGGATTTTATAACTCCTTCTTCAGTTACCTGTTAGTCCTTATTTAGTTTAAGTCAAGAGTGAATAGATTACATCTAGGCAAGCGTGCTTCACCGTAGACCACATCATCGCTTACCATCAGGCAAGATAGTGGTCAAACGCGAGAATATAGTTTTTAGACTTTGTGAGCCGCTGAAATCATTCTAATGTTCATGTAACAACAACAAAACCCTCTTTTTACCCGACTGCCGAAGGAGGTTAATGTGTTTATCAGTCTATGTATGTATGTAAGTATGTATGTATGTATGTATCTATGTATGTATGTATGTATGTTTGTTCCTATGTGGCGTGCTAGAGACCAAACGCGTGGGCCGATTTTGATGGTTCTTACGTCAATCGATTCGTCTTAACCCCGCGAGTGTCACTGGCTACATAAAAATTGGCAAATAGGAAAATAGCGGTTCTTGGGCGCCATATTGTGGGGGCCCAATTTTTTTTTTCTACCAAACCTATCGTGTGGGGTATCAAAATAAAGGATTTTAAGAGGTGATTTCAAAAATATATAACACTTATATGTTTAAATGTACCTGATTCGAAAAAAAACATAACTAAAAAGTTATAAATAAAAAAGTTAATTAAAAAAATCAAAAAACCCGACTGTTTGAAAAGCGAACTAAAAAGACGTAAACAAGGAGAAAATCATGCTGTGCAGTTGGAGGATACGTCTGGTTTTTATCAGCCAGCTCGCGAAGATGTATCCTCCGACAGCACAGCATGATTTTCTCCTTGTTTACGTCTTTTTAGTTCGCTTTTCAAGCAGTCGGGTTTTTTGATTTTTTTAATTAACTTTTTTTTAGTCCGCATTATTATGCAACTTCGAAACCCTATTAGTGCGCGTGGCCCGACACGCACTTGGCCGGCTTTTTTTTTAAACTTTTGCAACGGTAAGTTTTTAAGTTGATCAGGTATTTTATTAAAGATTACAGGAGCCATACATATCACATTTCTTTTTAATAAGCTTGTTTTAAAAACAGGAATCTGAATCGCGCTGTTAAGATTCTCCGGCCGTAACGTAAAAGCTCCGACGATGTTTTACTTTTTCGGAACAGTTACAATCATTTCAGGGCAAGTGACTAGTTGCGGTTTTATTTCTATTTCACTTAGTTTTTCCTATCAATGCAAGTTTTGTTGTTTTAGTCGACGGCACGAACTATTTTGTGCCCGAGTTTAAAATGCATGCTGTCTCATCCGGCAAAACGTGCGAAAGAGATAGATGCTGTAAGAAGCTAGTTAACGTACGAATTAGCACTTTTGCATATTAGTAGCGAAATTAATGATGTATAAGATGAAACCGAGCGCGCGAATTTTTATAAACAGACATTTGGGAGTATAGATATCATGGAAAAACTACTAAATGTATCAATTCAAAATAAAACTATTTGCATTTTTGAACTACTAATCTATCCCTGTATGGTGGCTGTTTTGCTATTTTCCTTCTTCTTATGGTATTTATTTGTGCCCAAAGATGCGTTACAATTAGTGTAGAAATATGTAACTTTCGACTGTCATAACTTTCAAAAATCCTTTTTTTTTTACTTTTTTGTTTCCATACAGGGCTAGATAATGATGAGACAAATTGATATCATTTTTTATTTTGGTGGAGTAATCGCCAGACTACGTTTGTATGGAAGAATGATCGACTAGGGTAACCTTAATAGCAGGCAACTCTTGGTATTAAACAACGATTTACCTCAGAGACTGGTAAATGTTGAAAAACTGTAATAGCTATATCACACTGTGATACGAAATGATGATAATAATTGAGGGCTGATTGATTAGCTTTACAAGTGTAGATATAAAATTAGTTACAAGATTTAAAAAATGCTTCCATGACTTCAAAAAATTTCCTGTTTGCACAAATTTTCCCGGTAACAAAATAAAATAAATGATCATCAACAATACCAAATTAAATAATAATGTCCAATATTAATTAGCTTAACAATATAAATAGGTTAAACAACCTATTATTGTAGTCTGCTAAAATTTGGGATTTTTAATTGCGAGAAACACAGGACCGATCGATGATCAATGCTTGGGGAATTTTATCTCCACCTGTAGCCGTCCTTCGGTTAAAATAATTATGAATGAAAACTGTTGGCTAAAATGTGTCGAATTTACACACACACACACACATTTTAATCAGGTTTATCTACTTTAAGTGAGTAAAAAATTGATTGTGATTCAAATAGTGAACTACTTCGAAAAAATATCGCCTATCTTACAAACATTATACTTTGCTTTTTTATTATAGATAGCGCTAGCGCTTGATCACTATCTCACCTGATGGTACGCGATGATGTGGTCGACGGTGAAGATAATAAATCAGTCCTTAGGATGGTCGCCCACAGTGACTTTTTGCAGCAATACAGTTTCGCGTTTTGTGAGCGCATCGTCTATATCGCTCCTTCTGCAAACCACCAGAAGGAGCCATGGCTCCTTCTGGTGATTTTTTCTAGTTGTTAGACCACCGGGCAGAAGTTATCTCGTCTGCATCTATATGTTATTGACCAAGTGATTAATACGGTATTATTCATAATGTCAACCCTAAGAAGTCTCAGGCCATGGTTATCAGCGGTAGGAATATGCGGAACAGGCTTGATGTTGGGTCGCTGTCTCCACTCTGCTTGAATGAAATTCTAATTGAATACGCTAGGACGGCAAAAAACTTGGGGGTGATCATGGACTCTCATTTATCGTGGATTGCCCATGTGGCTGAAGTCAGCCGCAAAGTACACTACACTTTACACTCGCTGAAATGCGTCCAGAGGTTTTTGTCCTTGAACACTTAAAATTCCCTTGGCAAAACTATCATTCAGCCCTTCATTGACTACGCCAACGGCTGTTATTTATATGCCACTGAGAAGCTTTTAAATAAACTTGAGTGTTTGCAAAATATATGTATTCGTTTTATTTTCAGTCTCAAAAGTATGCTTCAGACTGTCGCAAGAAGCTCATGCCATGGTTTCCATCCATCGGATGCATCTTGCAGATCGGATCTCTTAAGATGCGATTCGTTGACTTTACTGTGCACGTGGTGCGGTTGTGGAACTCTTTACCGCCTGACTTTAGGGACTCTTGAAGTTTTTAAAAAGATAATGAAAGAACACTATCTTTCGATTCCGTCTTACTTGCATATAATAATGTATTATATTTATAATACTACCTTTAACACGCGACTTCGTCTGCTTAGCATTACTACTTCACACAGCCAATTTTTTTAAGTCGCGCAATAATATAGTAGGTGTGTGGGCCGCCTTGTTTTGTTTCACCATACAAACTTCCAACCCCTTTCTACCCCCTTCAGGATTATTTCCGGGTTAAAAAACTATTTTTGTGCTTCCACCAGCCTCAAACTATCTTCGTGCCAAATTTCATTTAAATAGTTTCAGCGGTTTAAGCGTGAAAAAGTAAAAGACAGACATAGTTAGTTTTACATTTATAATTTCCTTTATTCATTTATGTACATACTTTTTACATTTTTAAATATTAGCTTATAAAAATAAAAAAAAAAATAAAAAAATTGTAGCCCCCCGGTATCGGGAACAGGCTCCAAGCTACCGGTGGTCAGGGCTCCTGAGAGAGGAACCTCCTTACTATACGCGCCGTGTCCAGGAGTACCGCTTTCTGGATCAAGCCCTTGATCCAGCTGCCCAACGAGAGCCTCCTCAGATGTTCTTCGAGGCTCTTGGCTATTATGCCATCATATCATCATCGGCACAATGACTGCTGTATTCACATCCCACATGTTGACAACCTCGCGAGCCAGATCAAGATACTTATAGTATGGATTATTTATTTATGATATTATTTAGTATTTATTGTTGTAATGTATTTTATTAATATACAAATTTGTATTTGAGAATATATATTTATTAGTTATATTGCATACTACTTTATAGTGAATTGTTTGATGTGTTCTCTCTCACGGTGTCTACATATTTTTTTTCAACAACGGAAGAGATTTCTCCCTTCCGAGATCTTCCTTCTTCTTGTCTATTATTATGTGTGTGTACATTAACGATAAAAAAAAAATGAAAACCGTCTTCCAAACAAAAACACAATAAAGTGAAAAATAACTTCAAAGTCGGAAGTCGGTGTTCCTGTTTTCGTTTCTTCGTTTTTTGACACAGACTTCCGAAATTGAAGTTATTTTTCACTTTGTAGTGTTTTTGTTTGGAAGTTGGTTGTAATTTTTGTAAAAAAGATTTTTATTTTTCACTTTTTAGTTGTGATACATAATGGACCAGTTCTATAGGCTAGGTACCAATAATGCCCAAAGTGAAGCCAGAATAGATTAACTCAATTACATGAAACTTAAACAAACAAAACTGGTGGAATGAGAGTCTACCAGGGTGAACTGTTCACACATGCGTACCCCTTTAGAGCGTACCAGTGTGATGTGATGTTATGAAATGTTGTTAACAATAAACAGACATGCGATTGCAGCTATCCCGAGTGATATGCCGTCATTTATTGAAGAGTTCTGATGTATATCTCCAAAGATTTACATCAGATCTTGATAAAAATTAAATGGGACCAGCACCAGCTTTCGAATAAAAAAAGAATTATCAAAATCGGTTCACCCAATAAAAAGTTCTGAGGTAAAACACATTTAAAAAAAATACAGTCGAATTGAAAACCTCCTCCTTTTTGCGAAGTCGGTTAAAAATTATACCCAGACAATTTGAGAATGCCCAATATGAAAAAGCAATATGCTAAAAACTATTGAAATAATTAAATTATTCCGGCTCTCTGAATAATGACGCATCATTTATTGGGCAGGCTAATAAAAAAAAATTGTTTTATTTTTTTAATGTTGTCATGTTTTTATTATAAAATCAGTATGGTAGGTAAGAGGGGAGGAGGAGTGTCGGTGTACGATTACTATATAATCAACAGAGTCGCCGGAGCCCCGCTGCGGGGCTCCTATTTCTTTCCGCAGGGTCTAAAGTAACCTAACATGAAGGACATTTCATCTCGAACCTAACCTATCGGTGTCGGGGTAGGCTAATTTCGCTTTTGGACTAATTCGTTGAAAATAGAGCAAATATTAACATACTCACTGATTTGCACCACTTACAAATATTATTTTATGGTAACCGATTGTATAATCCTGCTGACCAAAAAATACAATGTTGCTGTGAAAATAGAATAGAATAGAATACTCTTTATTATGTACACCATATAAGTTACAGAAAGTATAGACGAAGAAAACATTACACTGGGTGACACAATGGGCGGCCTTATCACTAAAAGCGATCTTTTCAAGACAACCTTTGGATGGATTTTAAAAATGGAAGGAAAGACAGTACTGAAATAGTTATTTATGCTACAAGTGCGGAAGGTAGGTGATTGGTGTAGGTGACAAGTCGGAAATCATCTTACGTACGTGTATCATACAACATTTTACTATGCATTGTGCGAGGAAATAAAAAAAACTATTTGAACTAAGCAAGAAATTAATGAAATGGCGGGCTTATTCAAGCGCGCTCAGCACATCCACAGATTAACTAATAGTTCCTCGGCCATATCTACTGCGCATGTGCAAATAGCTGTCACGTCGAAACACAAAAAGGCACGAGCAAAATATACGTTCTGCCAAACATTTAATGAATATTTAAAATTAATTTATTGATAATATCAAAGTCTATAGTAATTAAAAACGCCTTTAATGAAGTATAAGTTTTATTTTACCTTTTATATGAATGATAATCTGTACTTAACTAATTTGTAAAAAAAATCTCAAATAATAAAAACTCTATGCGTCGGGCTGACGTTGGCGTTAAAAAAACAGGAAAAAAAGTGACACTTTCCGCACAGTTTGTCTGCTTGGAAAACGCTCTTTTCGAGGACATGCACTGTAAATTACTTTTTGCAGATTTTTCTTGTTGACCGAATATTTAAAATAAAAAAACCGTACACAAAACAAATCAGATAGGTTTTCAGGGCACACCAGCATAGCACGTTTATTATTTCGCTTTTATTAGTGTTTGCATTACAATAATCCGTTGTCCACGCACACACTTGCAATTTCTTGTCACTATAATGTTGCGGGGAATATGAAGCATAAATTTAGCTAATGTAACGATCGTCTCCGTGGCGCATTAGTCGAGCATGCGGTATATAATTTCTTACGCCCTGGTACCGTAGGTTTCTTCAATTCATTACTAAACTATTAGCAAAACTTCTTTTTATTTGAGTTGGTATTTACGACATTTACTAGAGATGGGTCGTCGACGTAATTTTCGTCAATGAAACTAGACCGTCCATTTCCGTTGATCGACGAGTCGATCAACTAGTTGAATTTATGGACTAGTTCATAACGTTAGTTGACGTTCACTATAAACTTTGCGACGACGCGACGCGCGGCGTCTACGGACGGACGGCTTGACAACAACTTTCAACTTGCCGATTGAACGTAAACAAGTACAAACCGGTTTACCTCGCATCGTTCGATCGGTCAATCGCTTTGTTCTTTTGCAGACGTGAAACTATTGGCGTCCTTTTCTTAACACAATGCATTTTTACTCCAAAATGGCATTCTGCTAATAGAAATATCAACTCTTTATATCAATTATATCTAGAGTTAGAGTTCAAATTAATTTGCTCGATGTTCGTCCGTTGTTGTTATATTTTCGGACGTATGAACTTGTACTACTCAACAAGTTCTTGCGTCGATCGTCGCGTTACAAGTCGACATGAACATAGTCGAGTCACAGTTTAGCCGTCTACGAATTCAACTAGTTCTTTGATTATCGGTGAACCGTCGAATCGTTCATTGTACGTCGACGGTCGAATTAACTAGTTCGTTCATTCAACGCCCATCGCTAACATTTACCGCCACCTGGTGACTTAGCGACGCAGCGGCGACGCGCGGCGAGCGATGCTTCGGTTTACTAGCATCAATCCTAGCTAGTTCCGGACCAATGGACGAGATGGCGCTGCTTCGCCTGTATAAAATCGATGTGACGCAACTAAACGAAGAGACTCTAGAACAGCTTCTTGTCGTTAGCACCAACTCTTTATTTGAATTTATATCGGTTTTTTCCAACGTTTAAAGTTATTGTAATTAGAAGCATTTTTAAAGAAATATAATATTGTTCACCAGGAAGAATCGCCTTATTTACCCTGAAGAACCCAGAAACCCAAACAGTTGGAATATATTAGTTGTCTACCCTCTAAAAATGTCAAATCGTATATAAGTTAGTAGTTGTTCATCGTCATAATGCTATTGACTATCGGGCTTTCGTTAAGTTTTTAGAAATTATACCCTGCAAGTTATAACCTTTTGACCGCCACGGTCTTCTATAGAAGACAATCCTTTCCGTGCCCTCCACGCCACGTCTTTATTAGAAGACAATATATAATCATAGCGCTTATTACATTAAAATACATGAACAAATGCTTTGTGCGTATTTTTACTATCGCCTAAAACCCTAAACTTAATGTTTTATTCCAATAGTGGTATTTGTTTATATTAAAAACAGGAAAATAATATCAGCCAGAATTTTTGTAGTGTCCCAGGCGCCGTAGTCTTTATAGGAAGACGTCTAGTGCTGAGGTTACTTGATTAAGTTTTTAAAGTATCGATATACACAAAAGTTAAAAAAATACACTTTTATTTCGAATTTTTTTTTTTCCTGTGTGGGTAGACACAGGGTATACACACATTAAAGACAGCTCCAAGTTTTAATTTATTTTCAATTGCATTTTTTATGTTTTAATTATATTTTATTAATATCTACCACCCTAAGCTCACTATATATTATTTTCAAGTCTTTCTGATATCTTATACTTACTCCAATCTAATAACCTACTTCATCTCAATCACTGACACCATGGACTCAAAGCTGGCAACAAGTCTGGAGGATCTGGAGCTACTGTTCCAGTCACGGATGGCAGATTATGAGAATAAACTCAGGATTGTGTCCACTGAAACTCGGCCTACACTGGAGTTATCAGCGCTATCACGTGAGTTCGCTGATTTTAAATCATTTGTATGGCAGGCACTCTCCAAATTTAAAAGCCAGATTGAGATGTTGTTTGTAGGTTTCGACAGGCATGAAACACTGATGAGAAGAAAGGTACTCTTGTTTCATGGTATCACGGAGCAACCTGGTGAAAAGCTGCATGATGTGGTTCACAGGGTATTATCCAACCAAATGAGCTTGCCTGAGATTGGGAAGGATAAGATCCATGTCTGCCACAGACACACAGTTCTACACGGGGCAAAGCTCGGCCTATATTACTCAGGATGTACACCACAGAGTACCGACATTTAATCTGGGAGAGCAAGAAGTCCCTGAAAGGCACCGGAATCACAATCTCCGAATTCCTGACGCACACTAGGCACCGCACCTTCATGGACGCGCGTAAGCATTTTGGCATGCAGAGCTGCTGGTCGGTTGAAGGGCGGATAGTGATCATCACACCAGATACCAAGCGCCACAAAATTGAGACTCCGGGTGAACTTCGGGCTCTTGTGTCGAGGTTCCCCAATGCATCTGGCGGCCCTCGAAACGCTACGCTGACTGTGGAACATTCTTCTCCGAAGAGTGTGAGCACCTCTGAGACTACTGCTACACCCTCAAGGGACCAAAGGAAGGCGCGTCGGCGTAATTAATGTTGTTTATGTTTTGTCGGTTCGTCGGGCTACCTTCTTAACTGTGTCGATCACTTTAACTTGTTTCTGTGCCGGTACTTTAAATATTTAGTATTTTCCGCATCACCTTCATTCCACTATAATGATAATATGATGTCGGTACCTATAATGTTTTTTTTTTCCATTTTAATAATCTCTGTTATTATTTTTTTCTGTTTACGACAAGTCATCCAACCAACTGGACTGAACTGTCATTGTCAATTTGATAGTAAGACTACTGTCAGATTGACAATGACAGCCGTGTATCGTTCCGTTTCGTTCATTTGTATTGTCAGTTTTCGTGCATATTTGAATTTTGTGTTTCGTGTTACGCTGTGATGTTGTTATTATTTTGTGTTTATTTTCTTACTTGATATTGGTGGATGACTTATCCAACTCACGAGTGAGTTAGGGTGGTTGTTTTGAAAGCAATCAGCCTATAGATACGTTGAGTTTTAATTAGTTTTATAGTTGCATTATTGTCTACGTATTATATTTATTTTAGTGTATTTATATATGGATAATCCTGTCAACTTAAATGACAGTTTTTTCTCGTGTTCTTCTTCGACCTGTAGTTTTGTTAGTGCTGGAGGTGAGTCTTCGCTTCATACTTTGCATGACAACATCTCCACTATATTTTCAAACTATCCTAAAAATTTCCACATAGCGCATATTAATGCTCAGAGTGTTCCTGGTCATCATTCCGATCTTCTGGCATCCTTTAGCAGTGCTCATCTTGATGCACTCTTAGTGTCTGAAACTTTTCTTAAGCCCTCTCTCCTTTCTACGCACTATGCACTTCCTGGCTTTGTTCTGGTCAGAAATGACAGGACTGGCAAGGGTGGTGGTGGTGTCGCCATTTATATACGTGCTCATATACCGCACAAAATTGTTAGTGCGTCCCCATCTCAGTACTCTGTGTTGGCTGAATTCTTGTTCCTAGAGATTACTTTAAATCATGCCAAAATATTACTTGCGGTATTCTACTCTCCTAACCTTCACATCAACTATTTCGACTCATTGGAATCGTCCCTAAATAATTTTTGCCCATTGTACGAGCACGTTGTCTTGATGGGTGATTTTAATACGTGTCTAATTAAAAATGATTATCGTTCAATAAAACTGCGTTCCCTCTTGTCTTCTTTTAATCTTGAAATTCTACCTCTGTCTGCAACTCATAACTTCCCAAACTGCACGCCTTCTCTTCTTGACCTTATGATTGTTTCTTCCCCTCACAATGTTGCTGAGTTTGGGCAACTTACTGCAACCTTTTCTTACCATGACCTCATCTATCTGTCCTATCGTATACGGCCTCCTAAACGAAAACCTCATTACTGTTATATGCGTAATTATAATGGGATTGATCTGGTGGCGTTGAAGCGTGATGCAGGTGATATCGACTGGTCTCTCGTTGTTGATAGCGCCTGTGTCGAGGATAAGGTAAACTGCTTCAATGCCAAACTTCTGAGTTTGTACGACAAGCATGCGCCGCGTCGGCGAGTTAAAGTAAAGCATAATCCTGCCCCGTGGATGAATACTCAAATTAAAGAAGCAATTGCTCGTAAGGACAAGGCGAAGAGCAGATATAGGCGCAGACCCACGGATCAGAATCTTACTCATTTCAAAGCACTACGTAACCACTGCAATCGTCTGTGTCGGGATGCTAAGAGACGCCATTTCCATGAATCTCTAGTCGATCGCAAGTCCTCTGACGTTTGGCGATTTCTTAAGTCTGTCGGTATCGGCAAATCTCCCACTAATACCTGTAAAGATGTCGACTTGTCGGCTCTTAATAGGCACTTTTCTCTTCCACCTGTCACTCTCGACCCTATTGTCAAAACTTCGACGTTAACTGAACTTTCCGAATTGCCGTTACCAAATTGCCCACAGTTTAATTTAAATTCAGTCTCTGAAGACGATGTTAAAAAATCTCTTCTTGCTATTTCGTCCTCTGCTGTTGGCCATGACAATTTGTGTTCGCGAATGATAACTCCTATTCTCCCGCAACTCCTTCCCATTCTTGCTCATATTATTAACTACTCGTTATGCACTGGCACATTTCCTTCAGCCTGGAAACAGGCACACATTATACCACTTCCTAAAATAACCAATTCTTCTTCTTTATCTCATTTCAGACCCATCTCCATACTACCTTTCCTCTCTAAAGTTCTCGAGCACATCGTTCATGGTCAAATTTCCAGATCCCTTTCGTCTAATGCTCTTATCTGTCCTTTTCAATCTGGCTTCCGGACTGGTCACAGCACGGCAACTGCACTTCTGAAGGTCACTGATGACATCCGCTGGGCTATGGAGAATAAATCTCTCACCGTGTTAGTCCTGCTTGACTCCAGTTGTGCATTTAACTCGGTGGATTTTGACATTTTGCTCGGAGTCCTTCAGTCTATTAACTTTTCTTCCTCTGCATTAGCCTGGTTTGACTCTTATCTTCGGGGTCGCTCGCAGTGTGTTCGCCTTGAAGAGATATTCTCTGATTGGTGTGATCTCACTGCTGGTGTTCCTCAGGGTGGCGTTCTCTCTCCTCTTCTTTTCTCTATCTTCATAAACACTGTTACCAAGATAATCAGCTCCAACTTCCATCTTTACGCAGACGATTTGCAGCTTTATCGACATTTCTTGCTTGCGGATGTTAACTTTGCAATTGACGCCATGAATCGTGACCTGGAAAGTGTTAGTGAATGGGCTAAGTCCTATGGATTACAGATCAACCCATCCAAGTCCCAGGCTATGATCATAGGCAGTCGATACTATCGCACTGCGCTTGACGTGTCCACTTTGACACATTTATCCCTTGACGGCTCGACCATCGCTTACACTGATACTGCTAAGAACCTTGGTGTCTTAATAGACAGTAATCTCTCTTGGCGAGCTCAAGTTAATGAGATAAGTCGCAAGGTGCACTTTTCATTCCACTCATTGAAATCCCTTCAAAACCTATTGCCCTTTAAAACCAAAATCCATCTAGCTCAAACTCTAATTCAGCCGATCATCGATTACGCTGATGCCTGCTATCTGGATGCCACGGAGGAGCTCTTAAATAAGCTTGAGCGTTTGCAAAATCTGTGTATCCGTTTTGTTTTTGGTCTGAGGAAATACGATCATGTCTCTCAGTTCCGCAAGGATCTCAAGTGGCTCCCTATCCGTCTTCGCAGGAACACTCGAGTATTATGTCTCCTCTTCAACATCCTTTTTAACCCTGCATACCCTGGATATCTGAGCGATCGCTTTTCCTTTACTCGCGCTGCCGATGTCCAGTGTTGATCCCATCTAAGGCATCATCTAAACTTCCCCTCCCACAATACTAATTTCTATTCCCACTCCTTCTCTGTTCATGCAGTACGACTATGGAACTCACTTCCACCTAAAATCCGTGACTCTAAAAATGTATCTCTATTCAAGAGACAGGTCAAAGAACATTACCTCTCCACTATCTTGTAATTTGATATATTATATGTTGTATGTATTTTATGTTTTATATATGTAGTCAAGGTATATGTGTAATTTATATATATTTAGTTTAGTTATTATTGTCTATTTTAAGTTTCTTTATTTCTTTCTACACACTGTGTCTTCGTCTATCATCCAACTTTCCTGTTGCAGGTCTGCTGGAAGAAATTTCTACTGAAATAAGCAGTACCTTTGTGCTCTTCTATCTGTATTCCTTCTTTCTCTGTTAATTGTTTTGTGTGTACATAAATAAATAAATAAATTATTATTGTTAATAATTGTCACCAATGGAAGGCAATACCTCAAATATCAAAATTGTCATTGTCAGGGGTTTTCGAGTGTTGTGCTGTTGAGCTTATTAAATATAAATTAATGCTTGTATGTATCTATAGAGTACCAAATGCTAAGAATTTAAATGGTTGTTTTGATAGACTTGAGAATTTGCTTAAAAAAAATGTCCAACAAGCGTCCCAAGAATGTTGTAATTGCAGGCGATTTTAATAAAGATATTTTAAAACCGAATAAGAATTCGGTTACGCTGGAGTATCTGCTACTAGGTTTCAACTTAAAACTTGCTCTTAAAAAGCCAACTCGAATGGCTAGTCAGAAGTGCATAGATAATTTTACGCATAATTTTAAAAAGACTTTTAAAGTGGATGCATTAGAGTTTGCGTTATCAGACCATACAGCACAGCTTCTTCAATACCCAGTTCCTAATGCATGCAGTATAAAATCCCCCATATGTGCTATATTTTGCGATATGACTCAGGCGTTTGATTATGGCCATTATAATAACTTACTAAATAAATTAGAAATCTATGGCATTAGAGGTAACATGCTCGAACTTATAAAATCTTATTTAGAAAATAGAACACAAATAACCGAAGTTAGCCGCATTAATGTAATTAATAAACATGAAGAGATAACAAGATTACGAGAACGTAAAATCTCATACGGTGTACCACAAGGAACCGTTATGGGCCCGTTTTTGTTTATATTACATGTCAATGACATGCCCATATCCCTTGAACAACCTATAACAATGTTTGCAGACGATAGCATATTAACGATCCCTTGTAAAAACGTAATTACGTATGAAAATGACATTAATAGTTCTTTTGACTCTCTAATTAAATGACTAGACAAGAATAATTTAATTATAAATTTAAATAAGACAAAGATAATGCACTTTAGACCGCGTACTCCCGGCTTAATTAATCTTCATATACACTACAAAAATGACAATATTGAGGAAGCAGGAGATACGAAATTTTTAGGATTACAAATAGATTACAGCTTAAATTGGAAAGTACATATAGATACATTGTATAAAAAACTGAGTTCATCTGCATATGTTTTATATAGATTATCCTCCTTAGTAGATACCAAAACATTTCTAACGGCTTACTACGGCATAGTTGAAACTCATTTACGCTACGGCTACATATTCTGGGGGAACTCAACTGATAGAGAAACGGCATTTAAGGCCCAAAAAGGATGTCTCCGGTCAATGTTTAAACTTAAAACTACAGACAGTTGCAAGCCCTATTTTAAGCAATACAATATCTTGACACTTCCTTGTATTTATATTTTCGAGGTGGCTGTGTTTGTAAAGCAAAATCCAAGACGTTTTGAACGCCTAGCTGATGTATTCCCAAGGAATAGGCGTGACAATAGCAAAATATGTCAAGTATCATGTCATACCGCTTTGATGCGCAACAGTGTTTATTGCATGGCCCCAGTTGTTTACAATGAATTACCAAGTGGTTGGAAAGATTTAAATACAGTGCTGTTTAAGAGTAGACTACGTATTTTTTTAATAAATAAAACGTACTACAGTGTGGCTGAATTTTTGGCAGAAAAAAATATATTTGTTGATTAATTGATAATATATTGAATGATAATTATAATGATATTAATAATTTATTAATTGATCTATTTTACGATAATTGTAATGATAATGATAATTTAAATATGATCTATTGAGTGATCATTGTGATGATAATGATTATTTATTATTTGATCTATTGAATTGTAATTGTGATAATAATGATAATATATTAAGTGATCTATTGAATTGAAATTGTGAGCATAGTGATAATTTGTTAATTGATCTACTGAATGTTAATTGTAATTATATTTTATTAATTGATCTATTGAATGATAATTATAATGATAATATATTAATTGATCCATTGAATGATAATTGTAATCATAATTTATCTGGTTTTATACGTGCTACGGGCGCCACGGTCTTGATAAGAAGACTACTGGACGACGCCAAAAGAAAATAGGGATGTAGCCAACTTCATACGGTTGGATTGAGATATGTATCTGTTTGGTCATTACCTATAGTGTATTCTGCTTTTTCTTATCACAACTATTGTTAATAAAACAAGGTATCGAAATATGACATTATTTTATTTATTGAGATATCGAAATACGTTTTTAATTCTATTTACCTGGCATATTTATAAAAAAAACCTGTAAGTAATATTTATCGATACTACAATTATCCTCATCATTACGTTTTACTATATATTTATAGTGTAGTTAGATGATGCATTGAACATTTGCTTCTTGGTTGACATGATGAAGTCGATCTCGTTTTTAGTCGCACCATCGGGGCTTTGCCAGGTCCACATCCATAAAACTGGCCAGTAGATGACCCCGGTGGTTCCGACGTCAAACTCCAAATTGCCCCACTTGCAGTTCATCCTCGTCTCGTTTGCACAATTTCACGTTAAAGTCCCCCATGACAACGGTGAAGTGAGTTTTGAAACCATTCATGGCTCTAGAGATATCCTCATACATGGCCGCTACCTCGTCGTCGGGATGTGCCGAGGTCGGGGCGTAGACGTATATGACATTCAGCGAATATCTTGTGTATATTCTGAGTATAAGGTACGCCACCCTGGTCGACACACTCTCGATCTTCACCGCGTTGATCACAAGGGACTTGTGGACGATAAACCCGACACCACCCTGGGACTGCTGGTCATCCTCTCGGAAATAGAGCAGGTTACTGGATTTGAGGATTATCGAGTCCTTCCCCAAGTAGCACAAACTAGTTGCTTAAGAGCTTTGGAGCCAATCCGATTATTCCCAAAGGCGCCAAGCTCAAGCGCCAGAGCGTGCACTGCAGACCTTATGCAGCCGCTTTGCAGCCAAAGGGGCACAACTTTTTGCAACCTACAGTTCCTTTAGAACTTTTAAATAGTGGCATAAAACCGCTACAGGAGCTGCAACTAATAATTAACACCAAACTAAAGCTCTTGTGGCGCTTATTGAATGAATGACAGGTTTAACTGAACGAATAAAGGATCACTAATCATTCACCTTGTCTCTCATTTATTAAATACATCTGTTGTTCCTGAGTCAGACATTCTGAATACAAATAAATATAAGTGAAGTGAATTTAAGGGAAGTGTTTTTGAGCTATATTTTGGTATTATATGCAAGTGGCTAAAAACGCAGATCAGTTTATCGTGCATCTAGTTGATATAATTGGAGTATTTTTAACGCGCCTCAATAATTACCTCAGAATATCGTAAAATATGTAAAATATTATTATATAAATAATAAAATATCACATACCTACACGGTATTGAAATTACATACTTGACTACTTTTTTATTTTGTAAGTTGCTGGTTCTATATTTAGTTATATTTTACTGCAAATTGTGATAAAAACCTTTACATTTCTCAAGTAATGATAAATAATTGTCTTGTAAACATGGCGTCTATGAGAAGCAGCTTTAACTTGCAACTTCAACCTTAATACTTCCTCTCTGCGAGTCAAAGCGTTAAGTTTCACTATTCTGAAGTTCCAAGTAATACCTGCACCACTAATGCAGTTCAAGTCTTTACAATCACTTTTATTTCGTACTTACTGCAGGTATCGAACCACACTAATGGTTATTTGTTTAGAGATCCGTAGAACTCGTTGAAAACCCTAAAATACGATGATCGTTTGTAGCTGCTTCTATATTTTTCGCTCTTTCAATTGTTTAACACTTACTATGTCTTACCATGTTTTCAGAATACCTTTCAAAATAATTAAAATATATATAGTGAACAACAAAATAAACAAGAACTTTACATCTGTCCATCTACGTGGGAAAAACATGGAGTGTTACACTGGCCGAACATGTTCTCTATGTTATTATATTAAAACTTTCAAATGGTTGAATTGCAAATAGCAATGGTACGTTTTATGTATTTTTTTAAGTTAGGGCTCACTTTTTTTTCTTCTTTCTTTTCTTTTGACTACAGTGAAAATGTTTTCCTTATTTTTAGGCCTAAAATCGTGGCGCTGCTACAGTATCTAATCCGCCAGAACAAATCCAGATTCAGGAACCTATGCTGTTGCTGTTAATGAACCTACATCTGTAGTTACTGTTAACAATGAAACTATTTCTGGTCCCGTAGTAGCTATTGACCCTTCAGATTTGGAGAAAATTACAAGCAACCAAGCGTCTGTGTGTGTGAAATGTGCCGAATATTTATTTTTATTATTAATAAACGTGTTGATTATGCCAATTATGTAATGTAAGTAAGGGCCAATTTGCCAAAGAAACATGTTGATTTTGATTCAAATATTTCGTCTATTTCGATTCACCATGTCAGACACATGAAAAGACACAATCTTGTGCAAATATTGTTTAGAACTTAATATTTTAGAATTTACCTTGTTTAATTATTTTAATAATGTCAATAATGGGCCAATTTGCCAATAAAACAAGTTGATTCTATCTCAAATATTTTTTTATTTCAATTCACCAATACAATTATACAAGAGGCGCTTCGATTGTACTAGTTACAATGTGTGTAGTAAAGGAACAAAATATAAATCCGATTCATATCGAGTGACCACAAGTTTACATTTAACATCACACGGCGAACACACGTACTCTGAATTTTTTATAATATGCCACACCAAGCTATAACTTACTTTTCCTCTGTAACTGGTCCGTTATCACTAATAACGTAAACAAAATCTACGGGACCCTCGCTTGTGTTTGTTGAATTCGAACTTGGCGCATTATTACGCTCCTGCTTCTATTGTGAAGCCTTAATGTCGCTATTAGTAAAACAGTCGATCAAATTGCTACTTAAGTCTGCGCAAAAGTACAAATCACTTCTGCAATGAAACTTTCAGTGGTAGAACAGTGGTAAATTTATCTTTTATACAGTTCCGTTAAAAAGTCTGCAATTAAAGTCTTTATACAGTTCTGAAGCGTACAGCAGCGGCAATATAATTTTTTTTGCACCTTTAAGCTTTAACATACATGTTGTAACTCTCTTTTAAAGCTATAGACGGCAATAGGTTGTAAAATGAACTCTTATAAAGCCTAGAGCGGCATTTGGTTCAGTTTCTGCTACCCCTAGTGACATTTACAGCTATGAGCAGTTACGGAAGCAATAGTAGAACTTAAAGCCACTTTCTGAACCCCTAAAGCGCTACTGTACAGCTAAAAGTTGCAAAATAGGCTGCTATTTCCACTAGTGTGCTGATAACCCCATAATACTCCATTGTAACCTGCTCAATTCTTCCTCGAGTTCGGCTATCTTCTCGTCGGTCCGGAGTGTTCGCGTGTTATATGTTCCCAGGTCCAGTCATCGGTGTTTATTGTGGTAGCCGGGTCCACTCCAGGGATTCTTAGCACCCCTTGCCACGCCATCGCCTCGACCGCTACCGTAGCCGAGGGTAGACGGGCTGCCGGGCAATCGGGACCGTTATTTCTGTTTGCTATTCATTAGGTTTGGGGGGTTTGACATAATCGCCACGCTTGGCAGGCGGATTGGCGATCGCAGTTTGTTGTTAAAGTGCACAGAGAACGCTGCTGCCCATTCTCTGGTGTGTTCCTTAGTCGCCTCTTATGACACCCTCGGGAAGATATGGGATGGTGAAATTCTTTACGTCCGTCACCATACGACATATTTTCTTTCTCCAATAATGTTCTTATTATCAGGCAAATTTTTATTTTATTTTTTTATTTAAAGTTAACGCGTTGGTGAGATTCGATCCTAAGTCCTTTGATTTACCAGACGATTGCTTATACACTCATGCCACGGGACCAGTTAGTTACATAGTTAAATGTATGCTTCATATTCTTTTCTTCATATATATTATGCAGCAAACACTAATAAATAGGTGAAGTAATACACCCGTTGATTTCACGCACACGAAACATCTATGTTGGTGTGCCCTGCAAGCCTATCTGATTTGCTTTGTGTACCATAATTATGGAATTAAGAAAGAAGAAAGAAAGAAAACATTCAACAATATTTGTGACTCGCACAGGAGACACGAGATAAGAAAACACAAACAATAGTAAAAAAATAAAAATAAATAAACCCGTGCGAGACCAAAAAGGCTCCTATCTCAGCATGTGCAACAGTGACAATTGTCCCACAGTTATGTAGCAATATTCAGACAGACAATGTGATAAATAATGAAATTTAAATCAGTATTCATTAAATTGCCCGATTTTACTTGACTTGATTCATATTGCCCGGGCATTTAACAGATGAAACATTTGTACCATGACATATACATAATTAAGCGCGACTGTATTAAAGCAAACGCGTGACGGTCACGATTCAGCATCGCGTCTGTTTGATACATGCGTGCCACTGCATCAATGCTGTATTGCGTTAGTCTCGATGCAGAATCATAATTAAGTGGGTGTATATGAACTCAAATCTGCGACAGCATAGCGACTGTATCGCGTCTGCATCGCTGCAAAAAGTCGCCGTGGGCACCCTTAATTTTTCTCACGTTTCGTGTGTAAATTTTTTTTGTTCATTTTGATTTTGGTTGCGGAATTTGATTGACACATATTTTAACCTTGAACTACAAAGTATATTCTTATCCACAAAGTACTAACAAAACTGTAATGAATTCAGTTTGTGAATGAGTGTAATAAATCTCTGAAGTGCTACTATCTATATCCGTGATAACTCTTAATCCGTGAATATAATGTAACGTTTGTAATTCTGAATTATATGTGTTTAAATTAGTCGCCTTTTTCATTCTTGGTGCTGTGAAATTTTTGGATTTGTTAAACTTTATCGTCGCGTGATAGTGATCACAATTAATAAATAGTGATTGGACTCTTATGTGAACTTTTTACTGTTATTATACCATGGTTGGTCATTGCTTCGCATCTAAGGGTTCGCTGTTCGGCGTGTAACGCCACAGCCCAGCTCCTCCACACTATTTACTGCCTGCGTATCTGCCTGCCTGTCCGTCTGCCTGAACCTGACCCCGCCTACCCCGAGCATCCCACGTAGTACGAAGCCGGCCCTTAGTTTTAACCCTTATCTTTTTTATTTAATTTTAAAACATAACTTACGTTTAGCTCATAGAGTTATTTTTTTTTTATTTTTATTGTTGGGCTCGCGTTTGACCACTATCTCGCCACATGGTAAGCGATGATGTGGTTGACGGTGAAACACGCTTGCCTATAAGTAACCTATTCACTCTTGACTTAAAGATCCCAAGGTTGTAGTTATCAGGCAACAAAGACTCCGGCAGGGAATTGCATTCCTTAGCTGTGCGCACAATGAAAGTATTCGCAAAAAGCTTTGTACGTATGGGTGGGATTTCCACCATGTACCGGTGGCGCATTGCCGTACGTCTTGTTGTCCGATGGAAAACCCGGACCCGGACCGTGGTCCCGGAGTCTACCCGGGACCACGGTCGTTGCAACACGGCCGAAACGTCAGGTTAAATAGGTAAATAAATAATCTAAATCATCGCGTTAAATTCCCGTGATATATTACTTTTCCATTATGAAACGCGAAAGTTTTAAAGTTAATATTGTTGTCCGATGATGGAAAGGGCTAGGCGGAATCAAGTTGTGCAGTTTCATCGCAAACTCCCCGAAATGTAACCGATAAAAAAGCAATAGACTGGCCAATCGGCGTCGATTTTCAAGACTCTGGAGCTTTGCATCGTTGCCGATAAGCCCGTTTGTCAATCGACTCAAGTGCATCAAGTTGATATTTGGCAGATTCATCCCAGAGGTGAGAGCAGTACTCCATGCATGTCCGAACTGTGCGCTTTATAAAATTTGAGCAGCAGTTCAGGCGTGAAGTACCGTCTCACCTTTGCAAGGATCCCCAACTTTTTTGTAGCCTACTGAACCTTTGCCTCAATGAATGGACCAAAACTGAGGGTCGATGTTAACATAACACCAAGAAGGTCGAGATGGTCCTTTATCGGCACAGTTACACCACGGAAAGATGGAGCCGGGTGAAATAGGCTCTTTTTTACGGAAAAACGATATGCCTGGGTCTTAGCATTATTGAATCTGACTAGATTGGCGCTCAACCATGGCCTCCCGGATAGACCGGAGAGCCAAACGTAACGATATAGCTTTTCATTAAAAAAAAACAATATTTACTAGGCTCTGAGGTAAATCATGATCATCATCATCTGATTTACCATGTAATTGCTAGTAACAGCCCGAAATTAGCGATTAAAATAATTACCACTAAATCTTGGTAAATCTTAGATTTTAAACAACTTTCCAAAAGGAGGAGGTGCTATGTTCGGCTGTATGTTTCTTTTTGTGTATGTTCACCGATTTCGCCGTCAGTTGTGAATCGATTTTTAAAATTATTTTTTTCTATGGAAGAAAATGTTCCCCAATAAACAGAAGTGCGATTGCAGCAATCCCGAGAGATTTTAGGTAATTTATTGAATAGTTCTGTTGTGTGTATCCGAAGTTCTTCATCAGATCTTTAACCCTTACTTAAATTACGGAATATCTCTCGGGATTGCTGTTTATTGTTTACACCATTTCATACCAAAACGTCACGCCAGTACGCTCTAAAGGAGTACGCAGATGTGTACAGTTCACCCTGATACACTCTCACTTCACCAGTTATGTTCAAATTTCATGTTATTCGGGCATAGTTCTCGCCAAACTTCTTGGCCGCCCTAAAGCTGGCTACAATGACTGCGCTGTAGAAATGTCATACAAAAACAGCACCGATCCGTGCCTAGCGCGTTAGGAAGCCAACTTCAGGGCGACCAAGAAGTTTGGCAATCTATTATGGCATAACTGTGGCTATTATAGGAACTTCCCCATAATGTACCACATCTAAAAAGTGAACAATACCGTGTATGATCGTCCACGTATTTTTAAGAAACTAGAAATTGATTGCAATTATTGCTTTTTTTTTTCAAGTAAATGAACAGTGCAAGTTTCATCAAAATCAATTCAGTAGATTTTATGTTTTCCATACTAATAAATGCGAAAGTGTTTCTGTCTTTCTGTCTGTTACCATTTCATGCTTTAACCGCTGAACCGATTTAGATTAAATTTGGTTTGTAATAAAAGCTTATCACAAATTATTCTATTTTTTTAGTAATTAACAGTCTCATGTGTCTCAATACGTAAATTAAAAAGATAATATGTGGGATATTAAGCACTTGGTTTGATTTTTTCCTCGTACGCTCGAAAATAGTTTTTGGCAAAACATCATCAACAGTCTAAAGATTCTTGGTCCATGAATTCATCAGCTCCACTAGCTATACCAAATAGGATAGCATCCTCTTCCTCGGAGTCTTCATCTTCGAAGCAAACCAAACGCCCATATTTGGATTTTTATTTCTCAAGAAGATTCAATGAAATAGAAGATGATCATATATTTCGTGTTAAATTCAAGCCTACAAGCCCCATGGCGCTTTCAAATTCAAATTCAAATAACAAAAAACAACAAAACAACAAAATGACGATGATGAATGATGATGATGAGTGATGATGATGAATGATGCAAAATAACTTTAATTTTCAAAGTCGGTGTCAAAAATATAAGAAACAAAACCAAGAACTTGGCGATAAATTAATGTTATTTAGTACTTTGTAGTGTTTTATTTGGAAGTCGTTTATTTTTTTAAGCTTTTTATTGTCATCATCATATCAGCCGAAAGACGTCCACAGCTGGACATAGGCCTCCTCCCTCCTTCATTTTATTGTTATCATATCTTATGTTCTTTAGCAGATTGTTGCACCTGAATCTTTTATTTAGTTTTAATTAATTATTAGTTTAATATATGTGAGTGTTTAATGTTACCTTTTTAGGGTTCCGAAGTCAACAAGGAACCCTTATAGTTTCGCTCTGTCCGTCTGTCCGTCCGCAGCTTAGCTCAGAGAATCTAAGTACTAGAAAACTATAATTTGGCATGTATATACATATTAATAATTCCGACAAAGTGGTAACCTAAAATCATGAAAAATATTTTTATTCCGGGTACCTCCCATAGACGTAAAGTGGGGATGTATTTTTTTTTCTCATATATCCCATGGTGTGGGGTATCGTTGGATAGGCCATTCAAAAATATTATGGGTTTGTTAAGACCATTTTTCGATTCAGACATTCGTTTGCGTAAAATTAAGCTTTAAGTTGCAAATTTATGTTAGAGTCAAGTGTCCCCCCCCATTAGCGAAATGGTTGCTCTTGGCTATGTGAAAAAATTCACGGCAGTAGTAAATATAACGAAATTAAAAGGAATATTATCACAGATAACAAGGCTTTACAAGTTTACTTAGACTTTGTGAGCCGCTGAAACCGTTCTAATGTTCATGTAACAACAACAAAACCCTCTTTTTAGTCTGCATTATTATGCAACTTCGGAACCCTATTACTGCGCGTGGCCCGACACGCACTTGGCCGGTTTTATTTATATTTAATATGGGTGTAGAACGCCACCTGCTACGATGCTTACATACTTTCGTATGTAAGGATCGTAGCAGGTGGCGTTCTGTAGTTTCTGCCTACCCCCATGCGAAAAAGGCGTGAGTTTATGTATGTATGTATGTAATGTGGGTTTGTTAAGTTTATCTTTTAAGATTTCGGGAATTAGGGTAGTTTCACGCATCTAGGTACAATAAATACATTTTTGAAATTAGTAGTAACAGTTTAAATGAAAAATCAGATTTTGACCAATATTGAAAGAACGCGAATGAGTTTTTATTTCAGTTTAATCAGCATCTGCCACGGAGTATTTGCATCTGCAGCATACTGGAATGCCACCCTTAGGCCTAGCGATTTCAATTAAGCCTTTATCAGTCAATACGAAGAAGTCAAAAGCCATATACGTGTTCTCACACTCGATCTTGAACTTTACTAGTGTTTGAGATCCCTTCAAGAAATTAGGCGTGTCGTAATAAATTTGTCCCGGGCGTCTGAAATAAAAATAGTAAATATTAAAGTTTTGTCCTTCCTTAATCCATTTAATGCCATATAATATTCTATATAATATGGTTGGCGAACAAAGATCACTCATGTAATGAATAGTAATGTAGTACTCCTATATTCCTACATGAATGTGTAGTAATAACTGGGCAGGTATCTGTGATTTTTTATTTCTTATTGTTTACTTAATAAATTATTACATGAACACCAACATCCTGCCTAAAATTCTTATTTTCACGAACAAGGGCTACGATTTAATTATATTTTTGCATTACTACCCACTTAACGATTTAAACTTAACGCAGACCCACGTTCTACTTGAATTCACAATAATATCACCATAGAAACTCGCTAGCTTGTAATGAAATATTTAAAAAATACTTACTCGCACCACTTAGCACTGTAGATTTGTTGGAACTTCTGCGGTGACTGTACTACCGCTCTGACTTTATCTTTTTCATCAAGGATGTAGTAAATAGGTTTATCCTGAAAAACAAAGCATACTTCATTGAGTACTAAGTGAATCATTACGGTAGATATATAGGAATTAAATTGGTGACGTGTCTCGTCTGGTCGCATACGAAGTTGCGAAAGATGCCGATCTTTCGCAATTCGCACCCGCAGTGGTACTCAAATAGATAATATTTTTCTAACTTCAGTTGCGAAGTTGGATTTTATATCTCCTTCTTCAGTTACCAGTTAGTCCTTCTTTAGTTTAAGTCAAGGCAAGCGTGCTTCACCGTAGACCACATCATTGCTTACCATCAGGCGAGAAAGTGGTGAAACGCGAGCATATAGATTTAAAAAATATCATCCTATGGGGGCCCGTTTTTAGACGTTGTGTGCCGCTGAAACCGTTTTATGTTCATGTTACAACAACAAAACCCTCTTCTTAGTCCGCATTATTATGCAATTTCGGAACCCTATTACTGTGCGTGGGCCGACACGCACTTGGCCGGTTTTTTTCCTAATACAATCAAATTAATTTTGTAGTTTTAGTATTAAGTTCTTGTAAAGAGATTTGTAACTTTTTGGTGTACAATAAAGTATATTATATTCTATTCTATCTTTTCCGCTGGGTACCGAGACTTTCAGGGATGTTAAAATTGTACCAGCTTAATTAATTATCATCGTTATCCTAATGTGTTTCGGGACGGCGTAACAAGTATTCTGCCTACAATTATGCCTATTAGCCGTCTTCCTAATAGGATTCTAGCGATTATTTTCCACACGATTGTCAAAGCTTGGTAAAGACATAAACATACTTACAGCAAATGTTTTATTCGTTGGGCAGTCAAGATTGTCACTTCCCTTGGATAAACTTGGAGAATTTCTATCGCCAATCGGCTGAGCAATTCTTTCGTTAAACGGCTGAAACATTAAATTGCACGTTAATGCCGAAAAGCTCTGTTTTTGTATTAGGTTAGGAAATTTTATGAATAGTTTGCTCACCAGCATTACCAGTTTATCTAGTAGATTTTCAATGTAGCTTTCAGGATAATTATCATCCTTATCAAAACAGTAACTTTCCCCTTCGCATGACAGCGGCATGTCAACTGTGATATAACAATCTATCATTAAAAGGGAACGATTCCTAACATAACTTTTGCTCCCCGAAAATGTATGTAATAATAATACCAGCCGGTTGCTGTCCCACTGCAGGGTACAGGCCTCTTCTCATACCGAGAAGGCACGAGCTTTGATCACCTCGCTTGCTCAATGCGGGTTGGCGATTTCAAACTTATATAGCCTGGACTTAACTATATATTCCTCTCGATGTTTTCCTTCACCGTTGTCAGCGATGTTCAAGAAAAACTTAGAAAGTACAACTTATGAATTTGAAAAAATCTCATTGGTTATTTACCGGATTCGAAAGTACGACTTCAAGCACGAGAGAAAATGTATGTAATATCAGAGAAAATTTCAAAGCTTAGTCTTTTTCACAGATTGTTTGGAGCGCTATATGATTATACCAAGCTTTTGGTTATATAATTGCGTCTAAATGCGGATATAGGAGGAAAGGTACTAAGCAACCAGATCCCATTCATAAAACAATAATTCATACTTTAATAATACGATAATGACGACCACTTGACAGGCTTTGTGCGACAATGCAACAACGCTCCATCTGTTCTATCTGTATTCTGTAGAGAAATTAAAGAACAGCTCCTATAAACCCGACATCGAATCGAATTGTCATTTCATACAATTTATACAAATGACAGAAATTGATGGAGGGAGTGCCAAAGAAAGATAGTTACATAGAAGTAGTTTGCGGGAGTCGGACAATATTTCTCCGTCGACGGGCGTTGCTCCTACTGCATTTGAGTTCATGTGAAGAGCGACCTGAAAATGATCATGTAAGATTTCTATTAATTATGTAGAAAATAGATTAAATGATTTATTCCTTTCTAATACCAACATACTTTGGAGCATCAAAACTGTGAAACATTTCCACCTGTACTACCGTGTGAGGTCACAAAAGCACTACATGACATGAAGACTGATAAGTCTCCTGGTGAGGACGGAATTACGGTCGAACTGCTCCAAGCAGGTGGCGAACCAGTTCAGAAGATTTTCGTTGAGTTTTTTAATAGGGTTATTTATGATATCCGTACCCCAGAACTATGGAAGAACGCTATAGTCACCATAATTCATAAAAAGGGTGACATTTCAAAACTATCAAACTACCGACCCATTAGTCTCCTTTCTCAGATATATAAGCTTCTTGCTAAAATCCTGACTAATCGGCTTACCCGTGAATTAGATGAAGCCCAGCCCATCGAGCAGGCTGGTTTCCGCAGTGGATATTCCACCACCGACCATATACACACGGTAAAGCAGCTGATGGAGAAGTGCCAAGAATATAACCGGCCTCTGTGTCAAGCTTTCGTCGATTATGAGAAAGCGTTCGACAGTGTCGAGCACTGGGCCGTGTTCCACGCTCTCCATCGCTGCCACATTGATTCCCGTTACGTGGATATACTGCGGGAGATATATACCTCGGCCACTCTGCAGGTCCGAATGCATACACTTTCAAAACCCGTACCGATCGAGCGAGGAGTGAGACAGGGTGACACCATTTCACCGAAACTATCACACAGCAGTCCTAGAAGATATCGTGAAAAGCATAGATTGGGATTCGTGTGGTGTTAACATCAATGGTACCTACCTGTCTCACTTAAGATTTGCAGATGACCTTGTGCTTTTCGCTGAAAACCTCGATGACCTCCAGAAAATGCTTCAAAACCTTTGCGATGCTTCTTTTAAGGCAGGCCTTAGAATGAATATGGCCAAGACGAAGGTTATAGCAACCCTCTGCAGCGATTTAAAAACTCTTGGTAAAGTCGGAAATGAAACGTTGGAGATGGTTGATCAGTATGTCTACCTTGTTCATGTTCTTTCATTCGGCAAAGAACATCAACAGACGGAGGTATCGAGAAGAATACAGCTCGGATGGGCCGCTTTTGGCAAAATGGACGACATTTTGATGTCAGTTAAGATTACACAATCTCTGGAGACCCGCCTATATAACCAATGTATTTTACTCACCATGACTTACGGTGCCGAGACGTGGACGCTTACACAGGAGGCTGTGTACAGGCTTCGAGTCGCACAGAGAGCCATGGAGCGTTCCATGCTTGGCATACGGCTAATAGACCGAGTTCCAAACGTTGAGATCCGAAGACGAAGGTTTTCGACGTCGGAAAACGAATATCGGAACTGAAATGGAGCTGGGCAGGACACCTACCAAGGCACGGTGATGATAGGTGGAGTAAGGTGGTGACTGAATGGCGTCCAAGGACTGGAAGAAGAAGTATTGTTTGTCCAGCGGCGAGATGGGCCGATGACATTGTTGCCATTGCGGGTAGAACCTGGATGAGGTTGGCACGGGAACGTGGTGTTTGGTACAAGAAGAGAGAGGCCTATGCTCAGCAGTGGGCGAGGTCGGGCTGTGGATGATGATGATGATGATGAATACCAACAACTAATACCACTAGTATTTGTTCAATTCATATTTATTTTCTATTCCGAACAGATACCATTATTTAAACGAATACCAAAATAAGTTCAAAGATAATAAGGTACAGTCAGTAAAAATACTTAATTATTAAAAATTATCATTTTGTTTCTTTTAGTTTTTTTAATGTATTTTGAAGAACAGATAAGAATGGCAGTTAAATTGTGCAGTAGCGTTTTTGTTAGGATCTAAAGAATTTATGGTAATTCAAGTAGAAATTCGCTTGTTTAATTATCATAATAATTATCGAAGAATAAACGAATAATATTGGCATTAAAGTAAATACATCATAAAAATCGATTGAAGAAAATAGAATCGATTATATTTTGTACGAAATTAGTAATTAGCAACTCTTTTTATTTTATCCACAAACCAATGATTGCCGGATTTACCTAATTTCATTTTATCTTTTCTGTACTTTTTTGTCCAAAAATATTGCAATCTTGTTTGGATAAATGAATACGCGATAAATAAACATAAAACAAAATGTTTTTATGTAACAAAAGCTAAATTGTTGGGCGTTTCATGGCAAAAAATGGGCATTTGCCTTTAATTTGATTAGGTTTGACTTAGCTGACTGTACCAAATTCAAGTTGTTAGTATTCGTACGCCCATTAAATTTAATTATTTAGAGTTCGTTATCCGTTCGGAATAAAAAATAAATATGAGTTGAAACAAATACCAGTTGTTGGTATCAGAACGGAATAAATCATTTAATCGGAATAAATCGATTAAATTTATTGTCAATTTATTCTTTAGGACTTTTTGAGTGTATTTTTGTTTTAAGTAATAACAACTGAGGGCCTAGCTAAACAAATTGACATTATATCAGTGATACCTAATGATTGTCAAAATATCTAAGATTGGCCATGGTTTTAATATGCGTTACTGAAATGCAACTTGGCATACACTACAGAGTTTGCCCGCCCTGAGAATATCACCCTGAACCCCAGGCTACTTAGATCAACGACACAATCAAAAGACTAACGGAGTATGTAGTAACACATATTAAATTGTTTGTAAAAGATAATGCAGTTGTGGATTCTTCCCGAATTGATCGTTTAGAGTAAAGAACGTGGCAAACGCTACTTTAATACCAAAAATTATGACATGACCATGACAAATACTCAAATCAAAATTCTTAATTCAGGAACCGCCCATAAATGTAGAGGCTGTTGAAATGTTGAAGCTTAGATTTATAATTTATATTTTTGTGATTATTATATTTATTATTTTTTTATATTATTACAGTAGAATCCGGATATAACGACCTTCAAGGGACCGGCAATACTATGTCGTACTAACCGGATGACGTACAAAAAAGTCTGTTATTTGAGTTTGTTTTTGACTAACTTTTGTTCGGTAATAAGAACTTCGTACAGCATTGTGAATTCGTGACATCATTGTTTTTATAAGATCATCATCGAAGTTAGTTTGAACAAACTCATTGAGCGTTTCCACAACCTTCAGAGCTTCAGATACACTCACGGTAGGATGAATCTCCTCTGGTCCGTCATCATCACCGTCGCTATCTTTGCCATTGTGCGTCGTTTTAACCGGACGTATTATCATAAATAATGGTCGCTATAAGCAGTTGGTCGCTTAAACCGGAGTCGCACTAAACGGTTACATTTTCTCAGTACCTAACTATGAAACCTAACTTGAGTAAACATTATCGTCGTTAAAAGCGGTTAGTCGTTATAAGCGAACTCGTTATATGTGGATTCTACTGTATTTTGAAATAATTAAATAAAAAAAAACTTACAAGACAAAGATTCACCAAAAAGCGATACATTTTGAGTCACCTATGTTTCAATTGAACCAGAAATAAATAGATAACTTCAACAGAACACGACCGGCGAGAGCGCGGTTATGTGCGTTGTACGATTATAATTACAGTGTATGTCTGTGACCCTTTTATAATGCCCGCTAAAAGGAAAACCGGCATATATATATAAATTCAAGTGATTCACACACATTATATTTATTTATTTATTTAAAACTTCATGCACAAAGGTACAATGGCGGACTTAATGCCTTAGGTATTCTCTACCAGTCAACCAACACAACAGGGTGGTGAAGAGATATCATGGCAGGTGCATTATTTTAAACTGTGACAAGCAAAAAAGTAAAACAAAGAATTACTAAAGTTGCTTAAAATACACATACATATATATTTTAAATAATACATACCTAAATAAATACATATATATAATAATAAAGTAATGATTAGAAGTTATCGAGATGTCCCTTCTCCCCGTTGAAAATAAAACCGCAATTTACGTTTGAAAGCATATTGACTGGTGGCCGTCCTGATTTCGAGAGGAAGCTCATTCCAGAGAAGAATAGACTGAATATGAAAGGAAGAGTGAACAATATCAGTAGTATGAGAAGGACACAGTAGGAGAAGATTATTGGACGAACGCAGATTCTTGGCGTGTGAAGAACTTAAATATTGAAAATGAGACATAAGGTAAGACGGTGGGGTGGGAGAGTTGAGTAGGGAAAAAAGCGTAGTTAGAGCGCGCAAACTTCTTCTCTGGCGAATGGGCAACCATTTGAGCTCAGACCTGTAGCTCGAAACATGGTCATATTTCCTCAAATTAAATATGAACCGAATACATTGGTTGAGGAGCCTATCAAGCTTATTCAACAGAACCGCATTCAAGTCGTAATAACACACGTCACCATAGTCGATTATAGGGAAAATTAAAGTCTGCACAAGCATAGTCTTTGTCTTTGCGGGCAAAAAGTTCCTCAGACGATACAGGTATCGCAAAGTGCCGTTGACTCTTTGGCTGACACTAGCAACCTGGCTATGCCAGCCAAGTGTCGAATCAAGATGCAAACCGAGATCTTTTACGCTAGGGCTAATGGGAAAGATGGTACCATCGAAAATAAGAGGAGGAAGAGAGCTAACCGCCACTCTACCCATCATACGTGAGCTTCCTATTACAATGGCCTGACATTTAGAGGGGTTTACAGACACTCCAAATCTATCAGATTTGGAGTGTCTCGGTTTACATCTTCTATAGCGTCCGATAAACCTTCTACCTGCGCAGCCGCATACAGCTGGAGATCATCGGCATAAAGATGATACGAACACCGAAGACAGATAGTTATAAAATTAATGAAGATAGAGAATAATAATGGAGAAAGAATACCGCCTTGTGGGACACCAGCACCTAGATCACGCCAACTCGACGAGCTCTCGTCAACGCGAACCGACTGCTGACGTCCTCGATCCATTCCAGCGCCTCGGAAGAAACCATAAGATGTGAGAGGATGGATAAAAGGATATCGTGACTGACAGCGTTGAAGGCATTTGAGAAATCTATGAGTACCAAAACGGTAACCTTGGTATCCTCCATTGCCTCTCTGATGTCACCAGTCACTTTGAGGAGAGCGGATGCAGTGCTGTGCCCAGGCCTGAACCCAGACTGGAAAGAGTTGACAAGGTTGTTACGGTGAACGAACCCCGAAAACTGCTTGTGAACGCAGGCCTCGAGCACTTTTGACAGGAAAGGGAGAATGGATATTGGTCGAAAATGATTAGGTAGAGAGGGATTTGAAATTTTAGGAAGTGGACGGACATAGGCCATACGCCATAGGGATGGAAACTGACCGGAATCTAGAGAAAAGTTTATTATATGGGTAATCGCAGAAGAAAGTCAAGGATCAAGGTGACCATATAACGACTGATGTCGTCATGGCCTACAGCCTTAGATTTAATAGAGAGGATCATCTTTTTGATTTCATCCTCGGTAGCCGGAGAAAATCGGAACGGTTCTATGATAGGACCGGGTAGCCTGGAAATTGAATCGACCGTCTGCGACAACATTTGGGATTCCAAATGGCAAGTGGTTGTGAAATGACAGTTGATTTCATCCAGGCCAATCGTCTTGGGAAAATGACGAGGCCTACCAATTCCGAGAGTTCCGAGGAACTTCCAGATAACGGCAGGAGAAGAAGAAGAAATGTTTTCTAGAATATGGCGGCGTTTGGTGTTGCGTATCACCTGATTACACCGATTCCTTACAGCTTTGAACTGGTGCCTATTTTCCTCACTGCGATCTTTTTTAAATTTCCGAAAGGCCCGATCCCTGCGCCTCATCATCATACGGACCCCTGACGTCATCCAAGGAGCGGGTGGACGCCTTAGTTTAACCCCCTTGACAGGAGCGTGTTTATCGTAGAGAGCAAGGACCGTCCGGTTGAAGATTTGCAGTTTATCATCTACAGCTACTGCCGCAGCTAGGTGTCCCCAATCGACTTCCGATGCATCCTGACGCAGCTTCTCGACATCCATTCGCGCAAAACAACGCATTTGAAGTACTTTAAGGGGAAGTTTAGGTGGTTTAAGGACATATGAGAGGAAAATGAGGTCATGATGGGAAAAGCCAGGTGCAGGACACTGACCATGAGAGGAAACAAGGGAGGGAGTGGACGTTAGGATTAAGTCGAGCCACGTATCATCTCCTGAGATATTGAAATGCGTGGGTTGCAAAGGAAGAACATGGAGACAAACGGACTCGATGATGTGGAGGAGTTTACGGGAACGAGGAGTTGGATGGGTAAGGTCTGTGTTGAAATCGCCCATGATGACGTAGTGTGCATACTCTGACCCTACAGCTTCTAGCGCCAGTTCTAGGTCGAGAAAGTAGTCAACGGCGGGCGGACAGTACACCACGCCAAGTAGGGTCTTGATACCCTTTATGTAGATCTCCAGAAAAAGGTACTCAGCAGAAGCACTATAAAGTGAAGGAGACGAGGCAATGATTTTGTAAGGAAAATCGCTACGAAGATAAATAGCCACACCTCCTCCTCCCTTACCAATCCTATCGTTACGGATAAGAATGTAACCGGGAAGAGGGTAGGACGCAGAAAGAAGATGGGGCTTAAGCCAAATCTCAGAAATCAGAACGGCGTGGACATTGGCGTCAGAAAAGGTGTCGAAGAGATCACTATAATGACTTGCCACACTCTCAGCATTTATATGACATACATTAAATAAATTACGGTTATGTATATTAAAGCTCTGACGCACAAAGTCACCAAGGGTGTCAGTCACGGAGCCAAAACTTGCAGTAGTGGCAGAGTCAAGAGACTCAACGGCAGAGTGAAAAGAGTCATCAGCAGATAACATAAAATAAGAATAAAAATAATTTACTAAAAATAAATAATTATAAAACTAAAATAAACCTAATTATAAAAATTTTACGGTGCAACACCACTATCTTTGCACCACCCACCAGCAGAACCAATACAAAACAAATGAATTAAAACAAGAATGAAGTTACTTACAAACACAAACACGATAACATTAGAAGCAAATTAAAGAAAAAACTAAACAATATCAAAATACATGAGCAAAAACGCAAACTACACACAACAAAAACGTAGAACAGAGAGATATTATGAGACGTCAATTCAACACTTAACATTTACAATGGCAGGGTACTCAGAAACTAAAAACAGGGTATTACGTACAAAATAATTTCATGCATTTTGACACAATGGCAAACAAAAATATTACTTACAGGTGACAGTGAATAGGTATTATTTACATAAATATAGAACAAAGGTAAGACGAAACACAAAAGTTATATTACTAGCACAAACAAGGGATTAAAAACGACCACAATATAATAATTTAAAAGCAAATACATGTAAATCGATTGGGTAAACGTGTACTACAAACAATGCGAAATAATTACCCATGATCCCAAGCACAGAATAAAGTGTCAGCATCACCATCACATAAAAACAAAGTTCAGTTATAGCGATACTCAGCTTCTACGCATTCCACTGTTGCTTCCCGTTGCCCCAGATAATTCCACAGCAGCGGTCTTCCTAGGGTACTTGGTCAGCAAAGGATTGAGTTCATCCAAAGAACTAATCTTCAACCGTGCGCCATCCGGGGCTCTGATGACAATTATCCCGTCCTGTGTCCAGCATGCCGACATCCCAAAGTGTAAACGCGCCTTACTAAACCGGTCTGCCTGGTCCTGGTCAAAAACTCTTTGACGGTAACCGAGGTGCCCTTCAAGCCAGACTTCGCCTTCCAGACTGAAGATTTATGGTCAATATTTGAAAATCTTACCAGTATCGGCCGGCTACGTGTGGGTTCCTTGCTTGCTGCCCCCAGTCTATGGCAAACCTTAATCGATGATCCAGTGATGTTGGGCAGGGCCAGCTTGTTTTTTATTGTGTCCAACACTAGAGCCCTGCAATCCTCATTGACTGCTTCAGCAAATCCTGTGAAGATCAGCGCCTTGCGACGTGTGCGTGTCTCCAATCCGTCGACTACTCTGGAGCACTCGGTGATCTGCTTCCGAAGAAGACCCAGCATACTGAACATCAGCACCCGGAAGGTCCGGAACTCCTCTCGGACTTTAGCGATGGTGTCCTTTGCCGGTCCTGCACACTGTATTTGTGCCTCCAGCTCAGACATCTTCTTATGGAAGCACTCCTCCAAGCTCCTCTGGGCAGATTGAATGTCATCTAGTTGAGACATTTTGTGTTATGGGTTTTTGTGTACAGTAGGTACTAGTTAGAGCTGGCAGGTGGTTTAGTTTTGGCCGGTTAGTTACATGTACTGTTTACCAATACAAGTACCGCTGTTTTACTGTTCAACTATTTCCAAGACCAAAAGTTTAAAATAATACTTAATTATATTTTTAATAATATTATTAAAAAAAACTGTCTAAAAATTTGCGTCCTATCTTTTTCTTAACCTACCGCCGAAAAAAAACTAAAACAAATATTATATGTATGTATATATCCCATAAAAAACATAAATGTGAAAAAAGGAGCCAAGTTCAATACTAAGAATATGTGCGGTTGTTGACTACGACGAAAAAAGAATTGAGATCTAAATGGGTGCCAAGTTCTGATCCTGACATTTATTTACAAGAACATAAAATATTCTAAAATAAATTTAAAAACACAATTTCTGACTTTTTCTGCTACAACTTACTTACTTAAGATCCTATGGCCCCTAGCTGGGGCAGAGGGCTTCCACAGTAGTCCGGTCACAGGAGACCGGTCTTGAGCTTTGCGCTTCACCTCGCTCCACGTCATTCCGATACTCGTCGCTTCAGCCAATACGGTGCGCCGCCATGTTTGATGGGGACGTTCTCGCTTCCTTTTTCCTTGAGGATGCCAATCCAAGGCCTGTTTAGGAATTTGATCGGAATCCCTCCATAGCGTGTGACCAATCCAACACCATTTACGCCGCTTGATCTGGCGGTCGATCAGGGTCTCGTGGCATCTCTACAACAGCTCTACATTAGAGATGATCTCGGGCCAGTAAATTCCGAGGATGCGACGAAGACATCGGTTGACGAAGGGCACGGTAATTAAAATTCCCTTGTTCCAGTCGTCCGGGAGTTCTTCAGCGGTCCATATCCTTTCAATTAAAGGCGTCAGCACGTGTCCGTAATTTCAAGCCAAATGTCGTCGGTAAAAAATCAGTTCGGTTTCTTACTACTGCTTCAGTTTCAGGAATCTAGGGTTGTCGGGCAAGCGAGTGATTAGCCCACTGTGCCTTAATCCGATAGCGAGGCTGCCGCTTTTGAGCCTTCGGATGTGCTCGGTTTAGTTTCGGGTACCCTCCCTAGTGAGACGATTCTGTTTTCAGGCGCAGAATATTCACCCTTCGCCCTGCATCCGTTAGCTAAGCTGCAACTCGGAGTGGCGGACGCGCGGCGGCGCGGTTGCAGCAGATCCCAGGAAGAACGACGGGGACGTGGATGACTCGGATTGGCAAGGGCTCTGCTTTATACGGTACTCCGCCACGAGTACAGCAGTAGCTATTTTTTGCACTTTTTAGGTAATGCTGTTCCCACCAACAGCGATTCCCACCAAGCTATACCCTATACTCGTATAGCTTCTCTCCCCAACGCTACAACAATATTTGTTATTTTAAAATATAACTTCTTAAATATGAAAAGTCAAATGATTTACAGCAGATAACTTAGAATAAAAAATACTATATACTTAATCTTGTAGCTCAAGATTTGACTTGGCTAGTTTTCACATGCATGTTTTAACAGGTCAGGATACAAAACTTGGCACCCATATATATATATATTTTTTTTTCTATAACTTGTTCCAGTGCCTGTATATGGTCTATTGTGCTAAACTAAGAGCGAAAGCCAGCTTGTTCTATGGGTTGTGCGTTTTCAATCTCTTGTGTTATGCGTTTAATAATTATAGATGAGAAGATTTTGTACATGTTTGCTAGCAAACTTATTGGTCTATAATTGTTGATATCTAGAAGGTTTCCTTTTTTATATAATAGTATGATGTCTGACATGCACCATTGGATTGGTACGATTTCAGCTTCTAATATGAGATTGAATAATTCTGTAAGAGCTCTAAGTAAAACTGGTGCACCTATTTTCAAAGCTTCTTTGGTTATTCCATCGGGACCAGGGCTTTTATCTGATTTTAGTTGTTTCAGCTGGGCGTATATATCTTTTTCTTTTATCAGTCTTATTGTTTCCGTGTTATAACAATAGTGTGATTCGTTGGCTTCCTCGATGGTTTTATCTTTGTTTTTGTATAGTTCTTGGTAGAAAGTAGTTGCCTGCTGTATGATTTCTTGTCTTGTTTTAGTTTCTTTATGTTGGCCTTCTAACGTTTGTATCCACGTTTTTCTTAAGTTTAATTCTTTAAATGATTTCTTTTTGCTTCTGAATTTGTTTAGAATTTCTGTTATTATCCTTTGTCTGTGCTTACTATAGTCTCTTTTGATCGCTTTGCTAGTTTCCTTATATAATTTGCTTAGTTCTTTCTTTGTATAAGCATCTTTAGTCTTTGTTATAGTTAGTTCAATACGCTCGTTAATTATGGCTACTGTTTGTTTGCTAAATATTTTGTGTCGTTTTTCTTTTTTAGGATTGCTTTGGATAGTTAAACTTTTTGTTATAGTTACTTCTAGCGCATCATAATTAGATTGTACATTTCTGGCATCTACTAGTTTATTTTCGATGTTCAATTTGATGCTGTCTATGTAGTGTCTTGTTTCCTCTTCAGTGTTCGGAATTTTTGGTGGTGGTTTAAAGCCTTTTCAATTTTTTTTCGATTAATCACTAGGATTGTTGCTCTAAGTAGTCTATGATCTGTTCAGAACTTTACGTTATTGAGAACTTCATAATTTTGGACTATTTTTGAGACATTTGTCATGATATAGTCGATTTCGTTTTTAACACTTTCGTCTGGTTACTTCCAAGTTCATCTTCTGCTGGTTTTTTTTTTTAAATAACTGTTGATTATTGCTAGTCTATATTCAAATGCATATTCTAGCAGTCGTTCGCCTCTTTGGTTTCTTTGGCCTAACCCATACTGTCCCATGACGAGATTTTCTCCTTTTTTGGGTTGCCCTATTTTTGCATTGAAGTCTCCTAATATTATGGTTTTCTCATCGGCTAGTGTGTGAGCTTTTTTTAGACCATTGTAGTTTTTTTTTATTTCTGTGTCATCGGATCTTTCCGCGAGTGCTTATGCCTAAACTATAGAAATGTTTAGTCTGCCAAATTTCATTTGTAATAACGCTACTCGCTCCGAAATGTCAGTAAAGTTAGCTATATTAAATTTACATGCCTTTTTTATTAGAAATCCGACCCCATGCAATCCCTTTGTTTCTTCTATATAGCAGAAAACATAGTCTGAATACTCTTCTATGTGACAACCCATTTTTCTTGTTTCTGAGAGTCCTAGTATGTCGCAGTTTATATCTTTCAGTGCATTATTGAGTTCTAAGTATCGGTGTATTGATGACAGAGAACTGACATTACTGAACTGTCTTTGTCCAGTTTAGTAGTTTTTTGTTTTTGTGGTTTTCCTGGAGGGTTGTGGTCGTACTCTTCTACGGGGACTAGCCGGCTTGGAAGATCTACGGAGTCTACGGTGCTAAAACCTATTTGGAATCCGGCTTATTCGGGAGGCTGTGTTTGTCAAAACCGGGTGCGCGTGACTATTCGTGATGACTCTTGAAAACAACTTGCAGACATGGCTAAGAAGTGACATAGGCCTGTAGTTCTTCAGCCAGCTATAGTTTTAAAACCATGCATGGCTCTAGAAATATCCTCATACATAGTCTCCACCTTGTCGTCGGGGTGTGCCGAGGTCGGGGTGTAGTCCTATATGACCTTCAGCGAATATGTCGAGGTTACTCTGAGTATAAGGTACGCCACCCTGGTCGACACACTCGATCTTCACCACGTTATTCACAAGGGACTTGTGCACGATAAACCCAAAACCACCCTGGGTATGTTGAGGGTGACCGGCACCCTCTCGGAAATAGAGCAAGTTACCGGATTTGAGGATTATCGAGTCCTCCCCCTCTCTTCGGACTTCAGATAACCCTACAATACACCATCGTAACCTGCTAAATTTTTCTTCGAGTTCTGTGATCTTCTCATCGGTCCGAAGTGTGCGCGTGTTGTACGTTGCCAGGTTCAGTCGTCGATGTTTGTTGGGGTAAAAAGATCTCGTCCGGAGATTCTTAGCACCCCTTGAAATGCCGTAACCTCGACCGCTACCGTAGTCGAGGGTAGGCAGGCTGCCAGGCACTAGGGGCCATTTTTTATTTATGCTATTCATAATCGCCATGCTTAGCAGGCGGGTAGGCGATCGCAGTATAGTTGTTATAGATGCACAGGGAAAGCTGCTGCCCTTTCACTGGTTTGTCCCTTAGTCGCCTCTTACGACACCCACGGGAAGACATGGTATGGTGAAATTCTTTACGTCCGGCACCATTCGGTATTTTTATGTAAGATAGGTTTTTTTTTGGTACCTAATGGGCAAGTTCCGAATAACATGAAACATGAACATGACCGGTGGAATACCAGGGTGAACTGTACCCATCTGCGTACACCTTTAGAGCGTTAAATGATAAATGATTTTATTTCTGTAAGTTGGTTTGTACAAACACTTTTACATGTCAATCATATTTTTTAAACTAAATGAGGTCGGCGTTTCCTATCTGACTACTCTGAGAAGAAAGACCGAAACAAACTCAGAGGTAACAAACTCTTTCTAGCGTGATGTTATGTTATGAAAAGGTGTAAACAATAAACAGACATGCGATTGCAGCAATCCCGAGAGCGTTGCCGTCATGTATTGAAGAGTAATGTTGTATATCTCCGAAGTTCTTCATCATCATCATCATATCAGCCGAAAGACGTCCACTGCTGGACATAGGCCTCCCCCAAGCGTCGCCACATTGACCGGTCCCGTGCGTCTCGCAACCAGCGGATTCCCGCAACCTTCACCAGGTCATCGGTCCACCTGGTGGGAGGCCTTCCAACGCAACGTCTTCCGGTTCGCGGTCGCCACTCCAGAACCTTTCTGCCCCATCGGCCATCCGTTCTGCGAGCAATGTGCCCTGCCCACTGCCACTTAAGTTTGGCAATTCTTCGGGCTATGTCGGTAACCTTGGTTTTCTTGCGGATCTCTACATTTCTGATTCGATCACGCAAGGAAATTCCGAGCATAGCCCTCTCCATTGCCCTTTGAGTGACTGTAAGTTTTCTGATGAGGCCCATTGTAAGCGACCACGTCTCAGAGCCATATGTCATCACTGGCAACACACACTGGTCATAGACTTTCGTCTTGAGACACTGTGGTAAGTTGGACGAGAAGACACCGCGCAACTTCCCGAACGCTGCCCAGCCGAGTCGGATTCGACGGTTGACCTCTTTCTCGAAGTTGGCCCTACCCAACTGGATCGTTTGTCCCAGGTAGACATAGTCGCCCACAACTTCGAGTGTAGAGTCTCCTACCTTGATAGGAGTGGGTGTAACATGGGCATTCAACATCACCTTGGTTTTGTCCATGTTCATTCTAAGACCCACTCTTTCGGAAGCACTACTGAGGTCATCGAGCATTGTACTGAGGTCCTCCATGGTCTCAGCCATAACCACTATATCGTCAGCAAACCGAAGGTGAGTGATGTACTCGCCATTGACGTTGATGCCTAGCCCTCTCCAGTCCAGAACCTTGAAGACATCCTCCAGTGCAGCGGTAAACAGCTTCGGAGATATGACGTCTCCCTGTCTCACACCTCGCTGCAGAAGGACTGGTTCCGAGGTCTGATCCTGAAGTCGAACTGACATGGTGGCGTTTTTGTATAAACACTTCAACACTTCGATGTACCGGTAGTCAATTTGGCACCGTTGGAGAGACTGCAGTACAGCCCAAGTCTCGATCGAATCGAAGGCTTTCTCGTAGTCCACAAACGCTAAACAGAGAGGCAGGTTGTACTCTTCGGTCTTCTGTATAACCTGCCGCAGCGTATGTATGTGGTCTACGGTGCTGAAGCCTTTACGGAATCCGGCTTGTTCGGGAGGCTGGAAATCGTCAAACCTGCGCGCGAGACGATTCGTGATGACTCTTGAAAAACTTCATCAGGTCTTCACAAAATTTAAATGGGTAGTCCCATTTAAAGTTTGGCAATTCTTCGGGCTATTTCGGTAGCCTTGGTTCTCTTGCGGATGTCTTCATTTCTGATTCGATCACGCAAGGAAACTCCGAGCATAGCTCTCTAAATTGCCCTTTGGGTTACTTTAAGCCTTCTGATGAGGCCCATTGTGAGCGACCACGTCTCTGTCCCGTAAGTAATCACTGGCAATACACGCTTATCATAGACTTTCGTCTTGAGACACTGTGGTAAGTAGGGCGAGAAGATACCGCGCAACTTCCCAAACGCTGCCCAGCCGAGTCGGATTCGACGGTTGGTCTCTTTCTCGAAGTTGGACCTACCTAACTGGACCGTTTGTCCCAGGTAGACATAATCATCCACAACTTCGAGTGTAGAGTCTCCAACTTTGATAGGAGTGGGTGCAACATGGGCATTCAACATTACCTTGGTTTTGTCCATGTTCATTTTTAGACCCACTCTTTCGGAAGCTCTACTGAGGTCATCGAGCATTGTACTGAGGTCCTCCATGGTCTCAGCCATGACCACTATATCGTCGGCAAACCGAAGGTGAGTGATGTACTCGCCATTGACGTTGAAGCATATTCCAGTATCAGAGAACAGTTTCGGAGATATGACGTCTCCCTGTCTCACACCTCACTGCAGAATGATAAATTCCGAAGTCTGATCCTGAAGTCAGACTAACATGGTGGTGTTTTTGTACAAACACTTCAGTACCTCGATGTACCGGTAGTCGATTTGGCACCGTTCGAGAGACTGCGGTACAGCCCAAGTCTCGATCGAATCGAAGGCTTTCTCGTAGTCCACAAACGCTAAACAAAGAGGCAGGTTATACTCTTCGGTCTACTGTAGAACCTGGCCTATCGTATGTATGTGGTTTACAGTGCTAAAGCCTTTTCGGAAACCGGCTTGTTCGGGAATGGAAATCGCTGGAAATCGTCAAACCTGCGCGCGAGACGATTCGTGATGACTCTTGAAAACTACTTGTAGACATGGCTAAGAAGTGAGATGGGCTTATAATTCTTCAATCGAGCATTGACGCCCTTCTTGAAGAAGAATACCACAACAGCCCTGCACTATGCCTGTGGCGGTTTCCCTTCAAGTATGTATTTATATGACTGTACAAGTATAACTATGACTTGGGATTATTGATGCGTTTAACACCCGGTGCTAGTGTGGTGCCCGTGTACAGACTATGTCCCACTTTCTGGAGTGTCCTAGCTACTTGCACCGTGGACGACCTGTATAGTGCTTCTGATGCTGCAATAAGCGTGGCCACCTACTGGGCCGAGACAATCTAATTAAAAGTGCCATAGAATCGAAAAGATGATGAAGATGAACTCCTCATGTTAGTCACCGGTGGTCACACCTTGTGGTAGCCCATGTCGCGTTTTTCGGTGCCCGGTGCCGCCTATATAATGAGTGCATTTCTTGAATTAGCTATAGTACACACTAGAGCTAATTTGCAACTATTTTTACCCTGATAACTCGCGTTGAAGGTGGTCAAATAGACGAAAGTTACGGCTTTCACCGTCTGATGGTTAAATAAACAAAAACCGAGAAATGACAAATCTAGGCCATCGCCCATCTGATCGATCAGAACTCTTCAGTTTGTCAAAGTAAATACCATATATCGGTTTAAAAAAACCGAAACAAGCAAGGCGTGTATCGAATAATACATATTAAAACTACCCACAGAAACATACGTCACACACACATTACACGTTACATTTGTTTTGTGTAAATTGCCTCGACAAAGAGAAGTTTTAAGAAGTTTTCATAGCTTGGACTTTAGGACGCGACTCTTAATTACCAGAATTCTATTGTACTTAATAACTTGTTATTTGAGGGATTGATTCTTTCATGAGATATCAGAAAAGTATCAGTTTATTAACTAGGCTGAAGTAGATTTTTCAAAATTCGCAGTTTTGGTTCGCCAGGTTGAAAACGCGAATTCATTTTTTTACAATATTATTTTTTCTTTGGCGATTCACACGAAGTAGGAGTAAATAAATAAAATAAATACATTTTTGTATCGAGACACCGATGTAGTTGGCATGTCATTCACATAGACAGTACAGTAGACAGACAGACAGTTCCAGTGTAATAGTAGTGGAGAGTATTGTTTGTTTTAATACTGGGCTTGTTAATGTGCTTTTTGTCATTTTTACTTATTTTCTTTGGATTTGAGACCGTATAGGATATACTGGTCTATATATACAATAGGACTTAAGGAACTTATCAAAAAGATTTTGATAAAATCTTCTTAACAAAATTGGTTTGACACGGGGACTTTAGGAGGGCGCGCCCCAAATTATGAGGGACATGAATATGACACTCAGCTCCTACTTCGTGCAAATTGCCACAGAAAAAATAATATTATAAAAATTTCGATTTCACATTTTGTGGGAATCATCCAATAACCCGAAAATTAACTTTGGATTTAGATAAAGTTTTCACTAACAGAAAGAGCGATAAACGAGTAAAGTTTTTGTATATTAATTGTCCCGTGCGAAGCTCTCTATCAGACATTAGCAACGCGCAGTGTGTGAGAGCAAACATGATCGCTCACAGATTTTGACGTGCCTCTAGGGATGTGAAGAGTACTATTTTTTAGTACTAAGGCCGGTTTCGGTTGCTCATGCTCATATCACACTGGAAATAGACAAGTGTGATTGGTTAGCTTGTTTTTTTTTTGTTATTAACTTGCTCAAGTCCATGTCCTAGATGCCCCGGACGTTACTGAATACTTTTAACAAAAAATCAGTGGAATTTAGTAGTGTTAGCATGTACTTGGAACGTACTCGTACTTGCAAACTTTTATTTTCGTTAAATACTTGCTACAAATTTTTTTTAGAAAGAATCTGAAACGTCTGGGGCATCTGGGCTCTTGATCTATTGAGTACGTATTATGTCAAGCTGAAGAATCATATGCCAAACTCGAGAGTTGTGATAAAATCATACAGTGCTCTTCACGTCCATTACAATAATGCATTCAGAATTTGGAGCCCTGCAGATATATACTTCTCAGAAAGACACACAATTTATTAATTACTATTTTTTTTTCGCATAACATTAGTTTTTGTTGACAGAAACATATCGCTTAGGCTGTTATGCCCTAGATTTAAACATAGGTTACTGGCGAAATGTGAGTGTTCCCTATGTTTAGTCGCAAACTTATTTACCAATATTCAAGAGTATTTTTCTTGTATCTATACAGCTTTGTTTTGCCATAAAAACACCAAACATTCATCTACCCTACCTACCCTACCTTACCCTCCCTACCCTACCTACCTATGTAGGTAAGGTACCAATTTATTCTATTCTTAATTTCTTTTTCATAAGATCCTTCTCCTAACAATAACAAACACAACAAAAAAATGAATTAACGAAATCGGTTCAGCTGTTTTCGAGATTTTCGCTTAGCAACACTTTCAGCGATTCATTTTTATGTTATAGATTATGCAACTTGTGAATAAAGGACGGCCACGAACAAGTGAAGGATTCTAAAATCTGAATCACGAGCGTAGCGAGTGATTCAAATGTTAGAATTCTGAGCAACGCGAGTGATTCATGGCCCTCGTTATAAATCCGATTTATTCAAGAGTTGCATAATCTATAACATAAAAATGAATAGCTTTATACCATAACTACGAGAAAAAGAAAGATTTAAGCGAAAAGCACAAGGAGTTTGTATGTCGAGTATTCTGTGCACAAGGAATTTTATCGAGTATTTTATACGCAAGGAGGTTGTATAGCATTGAGATGGAGGTCGAATATATATAGGTGTGTTTTAAATTCAAACACCAAAATAGTGATTTAAAGTGCTTTTTTTTATTCAAAGTTTTCAGTGAATAAAATAAGCTTTTTAGAGGGGGAATGGTATAAAATCTATTTCATAATTATAACACCATAATTAGAGGCTTTGAAAAAAATCGCTTCTAAAATCTGATCCTGATTAAAGGCGTGATGTTTGATATTTTGAGAAGTAGTTAACTTAGTAGGTTTTATCGAAAAAAGAATTGAAAGAGTAATCAATAAAAAAATATTGAGTTGATGTATAGCATTTTAATTTGTTGGTTTATATTTATATATTTTTTAAAAAAATAAAAAAATCTTTAATTAACAATCTATAAAAGTTTCATTATCAGGCATCGTCGTTACGTGAAAATCGTCTTGCTTTCCAGCATAGATCTCCCCAAAAACTTGCCACACTGAGCGGTTCTGTGTTTTTCTTCTTCATGTAATACCCGCTAATCTTCTAATGTCGTCCTCCCATCTACGACGCTGTCTTCCTTTCTTTCTTTTGTGTTGTCTTGGGCACCACTGTGTTACGTCCCTAGACCATTTGACTTTTTTGTTCCTTATCATAATTATGTCCTGCCCACCTCCATTTCAGCTTTTTATTACAGTAGCTACTTTAATATAATTTGAAATTAAGTATCTACTTAACATATTATAAATTTAACTATTAATACTTTACAAATGGCAATAGAGTTTTTGAAAACTTTGCACAATGTGCAACAATAAAAAATAAATATACGCGACGAATTGAGCACCGCCCCCTTTTTTTGAAGTCGATTTAAAAATCCCCTCGAGTTAGAATTTGTTACATTTTATATAAAAGCACAAAACAGGCGTCGTTATTCTTAAGCTTTTGAGATATGGCATGAACAGCAGACTGGAATTGTGTAACTCTTCATCTTCAGGCGATGCGCTTCAGGATCATATACCAGCAGACTCCTCGTTGCAGTAGATTCCCGGCAACTGGATTTCAAGTTGAAGTTATTGAGCCCCAACCTCCTGAAGCATTGCGGTTCGCCTTCCATGAGACTTTTATTTTCCCTCTCACTGTGCCTATAGTAATGCAATGAAAAAAAAATATACATGTGTAATGGCGTATTATTCATATGTATTTATTTAATATTAAGTAAGTATTTATTTTTCTGTATATGTATTTAATCATAATTATGATTCCTGAATATGAATTCGAATATCTTAATAAACCTCTAAAAACATTTAAATAGTATTTTTATAATTTTTCTAGTGTCACATTAGTTACTTTAAGTGAGCCAAAAAGGGGAAATATCTAATCACGAAAATTACTTAGTGGACAAAATCAAATTTGTATTCCTATTCATAGTTATTGTATTCTTATGTTATTTTTTATATTTTTCCAGAATTTGACTCACACACGGTTCCGTTGTTGTTGAATTAGGTATTTTACCTATGTTTGCATTTGTAAATATGTGAGAACCATGTTCCTATTTATCAAATTAATGAATTTACCTGTTAGTGCTTTTATTACTTTATACCTGTACGTAGTATAGTGTGTAGTGCTATTTTTGGGTGCATCGTCCTCACATATATGAATTTATTAATGTATGTACATAAGTTAACATTGTAAAACATATTTTTTTTAAAAAAGAGTAAGTAAGGAGTTTCTTGTGCGTTCTTCTCCATAACAAGCTACTTTCCGAATGCACGGTAGAGTAAATTTTTATTACTTGTACATTTTTAATTTAGATTTAATGTTTGACGTTCAAAAGTGTCGCTTATTGGCCTAGTTGAAATAAATATATTTGACTTTGACTTTACTCACTTGCAAGTCACTCTGGCTATTTGTTGGGGGAACACCTCAGTTTGCACAATGATGTCCATTTTCGTTCCTGAGGGATTGTTGTAGGTGTAAACTGACTCCCACTGAAACACATAGCACAATTTTATTCAAAATGATGTTCATGAATTCCGCATTATATGTATGTACTAGGTATGTACATATAAAATAAAATATATTTTTTAATTTCTCCGCTAAACGTAGTGGATTCTCATACACACATAAGGTTAAGTTAATTGACTATCGCAAATCTTACCGATGTTACACTTGGACAAATATCATCATCTTCATGCGAGTGCGAGATGGGTGCGCCGCCGCCGCCAGACCTACTTACGACGTCCTGAAATAAAACATAAAATTAAACCGCTGGTATTCGATAAGTAACATTATGCTTGTAAAAATTAAGAATTATCTGTAAAATGTTAAAGATGCAGCCTAAATAAGCTCAAATGCTCATGAGAGAAAAATAAATATCCATTCGTTAATATCCAAAAATTAAATGTGACTATTTGCTTAAGCGACTGTGTAAACGGGGCCTGATTTAAAGTATTATAATGATTAATAAATAAGGTAATGAATAAAGCATCTTACAGCTATATTTAGTTGAAGGAGACTGTTGATCTTAGCCTCGAATTCGTCGTAACCTTCAGGCCTGATGGTGCAGAAATCTTTTCCCTTACACCCCTCAGGAATTGTAATGCTAGAATCAACTCTGACAGAATCTGTGTAAGTTAAAAATAAACTTTAGTTAAGTCGGTACCTCTATTTGAAAGAAGATACTTTTGCCAAAGAGAACTTACTCTGTGGGGCAGCACTGCTGGCTGCAAAAAAAGACACCTGAAAAATAAAAAAACAAATAACTATTGGTAAATATCTTTTCCATAATTCACAAATAAAATATATCATTTATAAAAAAGAACATTAGAGTTTGTATACTTAAATAATTAATGAATTCAGAGATTTTAGGTACAATATCCGAAAGTAAAAAAATATAATTTTTGCTTTTATAAAAAGTTTAAAGTTTTTTACCACTAATAGAACAAATGTGTAAGACGCCATATTAATCCTATTCGACGTATTTTTATGAAATAAGCAAATTGTGCTGATATCGATTTAATCAACAAATAATTTGTTCATATACACATATTTACTAGGTACACGATGTTGCTTCGGCGAATGTCAACTTACAACAGACTGTTTTAGTTGTTTCAGAATTCAATTTATATAGATTCTACTAAATGGTTACTAATGGTTATGTTGGTTGGGATATTTTCCTCAGGGATAATATTGTCGTGTAAAAAGCAACGTTATGGCCGTTCACATCTTTTACTAGTTAAAATTAATTACTACTTATTTATCTTTTGTAAACAGATTTTTCTTCAATACGAAACATATGATCCCAGTGGCATCTTAACCACAGTTATACATTTGCACAGTATTTTTCTAAATTAGCCCAAAATTGCTTCCATTTATGAATTCATGATTTAAAAAATCCGGTGTAGGCACAAACTTTGAACAGTCCTAAAATATTATATTTCGGGTCTGTACAAAATAAAATTAAACCAAAAACTATATATATCACGAAAAAAGAAATAATAACGGTTAAATTGGTATTTTGTAAGCTAACTAATGCCGATTGTGGGATCATTCCTGTAGTGCACATGACTTTAGTATCGGCAGCTGTGAGTAGCGGTCTATTAATATCATCTGTATTGTATAATCCCCTCTCACAGAGAGGAGGCCTGTGTCCCAGCAGTGGGAACATTAATAAGCTGATGATGTGATGTGATATGTGATGTGTATTGTATAATTATTGTCATACTTCAGGACAAAAATAGGTTATCAAAGCAAGCATCACGGTTCACGTAGGTATGATACTATCTTCAAAAATGAGTTGTGACAGAAGTGCTATTAGATTATATACTAAAGTCCGGGCGTAAAGATTTCAGACGTCCCATAGCTTATCAATATCTATTTGTGCGCTTTGTGATCTGCGCGTACCCAGAGGAAAACGTTTGAAAATCCATCTTCCAAAAAAAAGTTGTCGGTATCAAGAACGAAGAATCAAATCCAGAAAGACGCACCGATCGCAATATTTAGAGGAACTTTAACATCTATTGCCCGGGATCCGTAACATTCGTCCTGAAGTTCTTACTGAAAACTTAAGGACGAATGTAATCTATAGCTATCTATAGCTATCTATAGCACGGCAACTACACGAATAGAGAATGAATAACAAACTAGCCTAGAAAAGATGTCTGTTGCAACTTAGTTAATCGTTACAATTTGTGGTTTAATATTTCATGTTTCTCAATAAAAGGTTTGCTACATATCTAATAGATGCGTTAAACTTAATAGGCATTTTATTTTGATGATAAAGATAGTTTGGTAGAAACCGCAGACTGGATCATAAAGTATGTTGCCTAACGGAGGCAATTGAAAGGTTAAAATTATATAACCATAAATTTTAGTAAAAATTTTGGTCCAGTGAGAGCAGTGAAAACTCAGTGGTAACGGCCGTGACTAAAAAGTTGTAGATCGTAGGTTCGAAAACATCATGAGGAAACCGGCAAGTCCTAGAATCAAAAATTCGAAGGTATGTGACATCCACCAACCCGCACTGGGACCCGCGTTGTCCCAGCAGTGGGAATATTAAAAGACTGATGATGATGATGTGGTTCAGTATGCATGTCACATAAAGACACAAAGCTATGTAAGTATAGCATTTTTATTTCGATTTATTTTAGATTTTCTGCCTCGTAGATCTAGTGATCGCAAGCGCTTCTGCTGCACATGAGGTCCTGGGTTCGATACCCGAATCGGGCAAAGTATTATTGTTTTTTTTTTTCATCTGGAATATCTCAGTAGCTGTCCGCGGTCTACATTGGTGCCTGTTTGATGGCAAAAGGATCACTCCCTATTACATGGGACTTGAAATGTGAGTGTAGGTGTTATTTTCCAACAATTTTTATGTATTTGCTGCCCCGGCCAATTAGTCAGGATCGAGTCTAAATTTTTACATCAACGTTTTTTTGGGACAATCCCACCACACTATTCCCAAACCACAGCAGATCCTGAAAGCCAGAATCAACAGTGGCGACCACCAGAAAAGCGCCGAGGCAATGAAGCTCAAGTCCCGGCGAATAAATGTAACTATCTTGGATCCCGCAACGAAATTAATCAGAAAAGATTAAAGGAGAAGTAGGAAAACTAAAACAAAATTTCCACAGCAATGTTTCTGAGGCCTGCCCCGAGGCACCCACCTCCCCCGGTGGGTTCCCGCATTGTCGAGGCGAAGGCGCTTAGTAGTCGTGGCTTGGTCACCCACGGAGAAGCGAAGAGGAACCCGAGTAGGGACCGCTCGTCAGGGCTTTTACCGATTAAACCGACGACGTAGCGGCCAACAAGTAGGTTACGGTGTCGCATGTTATCAGAGGCGGGCTACATCGCAACTGAGGCGGGCCGTGATGTATGGGGCTTCCCAGGGCGTCCAATACGATATCACGGCTGACAGTTTTAAGCCGCGGTGGGAGAGAAGTGCCGGTATTGCGGTGCGCCGCTCTCCCTACCTTCCGCAGCCTTTACGGGGTCGCCACCTTCTTATGGTGGACGCGGTGGGGCCACAGGGGAGGTCCCTATCCCCTGCGGCTGAAATGTGGTAGGTGGCGGGGCACTGACCTGACCAGTCACAGAGGGACCAAGGGGTCCAACGGGGATACACGGGGTCGTCTGGCGCCCATTTGCTGGTTTGGTCCCTGTGGATGGTCACAACGTGCAATGTGTTCTGGTGCGCCGGTGATGAGGGGTACCCCCGAGAGTAGAGTTAAGTGACGGACAGCGGTAGCGGGGTCACGGTGAGTGCTAACGCGTGCCCATGTTCCCACCATAAGCGGCACAGGAGGACACCGTGGAGTTTTAGTAGGTTGGAGTCCCACATGACTGCGCTATCTCCCCGTAGTGGCCCAGTATGCAAGAGCATTTCTACAAGATTAAAAAAAAAAAAAAAGGCCTGCCCGAGGCACTATAGGCTCCACCGTGTCACCATCGTTTGACTTACTCACCGTGTGTAGATTGTGGGCCATGTGTCCGCATGGATTATCTTTATTCATTTAGCATACAAATATACTAAAGCTACATGCGTTTAAAGATTTTGGAAAATAATAATGCTCATTTGCACGTTGAATCACATAATGGGGTCGTCACCCTTTCTCAGTATTTGTTAGCGTGTGGGTTAGTATCTAACTAACCCACACGCTTGAATCATTGACAAATTATTTTCTGAAAATTAGAATGAGAAAATATAACGATTGTTTGGAATTAAGCGTTAAATAGTTTTTAACTCAAGGTTTGACCTACCAAAAACACATCATAAACAATTGATGACGCGACTGTGTCGACCACAACTATTCCATTTTCCACACGATGTATGCGTAATCGTCATAACACACAAATTCTGGTGATGGTTACCTCGTATGAATGGGCCGTAGCATTCTTATGTTTGCTGACTGCTGTTATTAGTCCAGTCTGTGGAGATATATAAAAGCCTTTGCTCTACAAAAAACATGGAGCAGAGACGGTTTCGACATGTATTACAATCCAAGTTTTCACACACGAAGGGGACGCGCGAGCCTCCATGTTGAATAAAATTTAATGTGCCACAATAAAGCCTCAACAGTTGACTCTATATGACAAAAGTGTCAATGAAGAGTATAAAGAAGACAACATTACTTACCTCTTATGAGCACATTTCCCTAAGCAGTGGGACGGTGTAAGCTTTATAGTAAAAAAATAACCGTCAAGTGCGTGTCGCACTTCGCACATTAAGTAATGTACGAGTATATGTTCACAGGGAACAATTACCTGTATGCTTAGCATATGCTATTACTATCCACAAATCGCAAGGCTACAAGGCGCATTTCTCGACATAGGTTCCTCTATATTTAGTAAAGGGTAGGCTTACGTTGGACTCTCCAGAGTTTAAACCTTAGATGGAGTACATCTTATCAATTTAGATACAAGTCAAATCACGGCACAAGAGAGCTCTATTGTAGATTGCAACCGCCTGCGCACGTTATACCGCTCCAACTTGGCCAAATTAAGTATAAACAGAAAACACGTAATAAAAAATCCTGATACTGAATGGGCAATTCACTCGAACATTTCAAAGGTACAAAGGTAAGAAAATATAGAAAAATAACACAAAAACCATTTGGTATTAATTTTATTATGAATAAGTACTTACTAATTATTCGAATAACGACTTATAATTAGTCGTTATTCGAATAACACAAGCAGATGAGTAATTATGCTATGATGCTATGTCATGTTTTACTTAACAAAATTATAAGCTTACCCTCAATCTTCTTCATAATCTATCTTTTGTAATATTTTATAAACGTCACGGCCGACATGAATAATGTGGTGGATGACTTATAAACATATCGATGAATTTCACAGCAATGACACAGATAATATAATACTAGCATACAGATACCTCATCCCATACAAAGAAACCTTGCCGACGTAACTAGCGTTTTTCGACTGCTTATTCTGGCAATTTTTTGTACATCGAACGCATTCGGTTCTGTTTCACGGTGATAGATAGATGGTGTTAGCAGCGACTTGCAAGTAAAAGGGTTTACTAGGTTCGTGAATATTTTTTTCTTTAAATATAGGGAAGGTTTGTTTTCTAGCATTTATTTGCACGTTTTTACAGATTTTTTTGCACCAAAATGTGTTAAAATGCAAACTTTAACAATCGAGTGGAATGCCTCAGAAATTAAACAATGCGCCATCTATTGTGTAATAGATCACTAGATAGACAACAGATCTAGTACAAAGCGGTAGGTCAGTAGGATAGAAAAATACTCAAGAATAGATAATACTTACGTGTAGTTGGTAATTCAGCAATAACACACAGTTTGGACTTTGAACTATTATTTATTTACCATTTCACACTAAGTTACCATCAACTCCATACAATATATCCACTTAGGTCAACAGTACAATCTTTCAAGCCCGCCCAGACTAGACTGACGAACTGACTCAACGCGCCTCGTGTCCGAACAATCCCCCTCCAATAGACAACTGTCATTAGATGTGACGACATTTGACATTTGAATATTTTCTAGGATAATCAATTTAACAACTTTTAAGTACTATTTGATGTTAAATATAAATAATTTAATTCTTAACAAATAAAAGATGTATTTATCAAAGAAAACCTAACACTCGACCATCCTGACAACGTGTATGACCCCATACACGTATCCGGTGATAACCTAACACTCGGCCTGTTGAGTCAGTTTTCTAAAATCAAATCCACCATCAAACCATTCAATGGCACTTTTGAATGAAAAAAAGTTCAAAGTCACAAAAAAAAAATGATTCTACTGTCCATTCGCAAAAGTAGTTTGCTATGGAGAAGAATGGACAAGAAACTCCACACTTACTCTTTTCTTTAAAATAAAAAACTTCTTTTAAATATTTTTTTTTTCATTATTAATTCATTAATTATATGTGAGTACCTTATGAAGTATGATTCACCTAAAATAAAACGGCTGTTCTATGTATATATAAAAAGTATTTCAAGCAATAACAATTATATTGATTCGTTTGATAAATATGAACATGGTACTCACATATTTACAAAATCTGCATTTTATTCGTCTGTATAGAAACCCGTGACTTATTCGCATATATATCAGTTCGCGACTTGCTCGCATATAGACTTACAAAAATTAAGAAACAAATCTAATCAATTGTAACGTTTAAATTTGGCTACTTCGTTACATTATACGTGAGTAATTTTTAAAGCATGATTCATCAAGAACAACACGGTTGTACCACGCTTAGGTACAAAGCATTAACAGTTAAATTTATCCATTTGATACATAGGAACATGGTACTCATATACTTACAACATCTGCTATTTATTCGCTAGTTTGCAAACTCGCAACTTATTCGCATATAGATAAGCCCGTGACTTATTCGCATATTGCGATTTATTCACCTGTAGGCAAGTCCCGCGACTTATTCTAAAATTTATATGTACTGAGATGTATTCGCCTGTAGGCAAACCCGCGATTTATTCGCATATAGACAAACCTGCGACTTATTCGCATATAGCGATTTATTCGCCTGTGGGTAAGTCCCGCGATTTATTCGCCAGTAGGTAAACCCGCGACTTATTCTCAAATTTACATGTACTGCGATTTATTCGCCTGTAGGCAAACCCGCGACTTATTCGCATATAAACAAACCCGCGACTTATCCGCATATTGCGATTTATTCGCCTGTGGGTAAGTCCCGCGATTTATTCGCCAGTAGGTAAACCCGCGACTTATTCTCAAATTTACATGTACTGCGATTTATTCGCCTGTAGGCAAACCCGCGACTTATTCGCATATAAACAAACCCGCGACTTATCCGCATATTGCGATTTATTCGCCTGTAGGCAAGTCCTGCGATTTATTCGCCTATAGGTAAGCCCGCGACTTATTCGCAAATTTAATAATACTTCGATTTATACACCTGTAGGCAACCCGCGACTTATTCGCATATAGCGATTTATTCGCCTGTAGGTAAGACCACAACTTGTTCTCAAATTTAATAGTACTGCGATTTTATTCGCCCGAGGGCAATTCTTGCTATTTATTCGCCTATAGGCAAGCCCCGCGACTTAATCACAGACATAAAAAAATTGGCAAACATACCAAATCATTTCCAACAACATTTAATTTTTACAATTTCGTCCGCACTCTACTACTCTTCAAGCAAGACCTCATTCAGTATAAGGTTAATATCACAATTCATACTAATTCCATATATGACCTCTACGGCGTTCTGCCAGCGGAGTATTAGTATTAAACCCTCCAAAGACACTAATACCGAATAGTGATTTAAACATTGCACTTTTAGTGTTAAATGACTATTATCAAAACAAAACATATTGAGCTAAAACAGTGCTACAAATATTACCCATGACATACTGGGATTGACTGAAGTCCATCTACTAAAATAAACTATTATCGAAGGCTATGATCACACGTATTTCATAGGAAAACCAAAAATATCCCCTTAGTAAAGACAAAAGACAAGTAAAACATTTCAACTTTCATCGAAATATCAGAAAGAGTGTGTTCCACAAATAGTTCTAGAAAACCTGCCCTTTGTAATTATGCAGGCTTATGGAACCTTGGAAACCTCGTTGCTAATTAAATTTTTATAAAAACTTGGAAATACTCATTACTTTAAGAGTACCTTCATAATAGTACATTGTGATACAAGGTTGGAAAGTAGGCTATTGCAAACGAGCTTTCACTAACAAGCCCGAGCCTAAGGCAAGGGTTTACAACGACAAGAGTCCGCAACAACCCACACACCCGTGCATCACACGACGTTTTTCAATACAGTTGTGGGAAATAGTAAAAAAACAATCAAAGAATTACATTTGTTTTTTCATAAAATAAAATTATCGTAAGTCGCCATATATCTTTCTCGAGATTTTGGGGGTATAATTTCATCTTGCGCTATTTCGCCTCATAAAATATCGCGTGGAGTTAATTCGATTTCATCACTTTTACTTGAACAAAATAAAATAATCAATTTATAAAACAAAAATTAAAATTTTTAGAAATGGGATTTGTTTGCAACTGGATATATATTTTTTTTTCAACGAAAACAGCCTATGCAAACCATTCGTCTTTTGAAAAACAAAAGCCTAAACAACCATTTAATAGACTTTTGGGAATTCAATGCTAAGATGTATAGACTCATTCATTTTTCCACGTATAAAATCTATCCCAATTTATTCTATGTATGAAAACTCCTTGCTACTAATCTTTTTTAAATTGACTTATACATTTAAAACTCAACTGCGAAAATAATTATCTAGCTCATAAAAAAAAGTTTCGACCGCGTAACAGAATTAATTTGCGTGCCTATGCAAAAGATTTAATTTTCGAATCGTAATTATAGCCTCTGAAAGTACGCAATTTGTAACAACTGTTTTGAAAAATAAATTACCTCTATGGGTGATTTCAATGCACAGATCGGGGTATCGGTAAGAAACATTAGCATTTAGTTGCTGGAAAATATGGTTATGGAACCACCAGAACTCGTGGAGTGAAACTTATTCAATACACATACGAGTAAAACCTCAAAATCATAAACAAGATGTTCATGTTAACACTTAATCGACCTCTCCAAAATAAACATACGAAAACAGAACCCACAATTACTTTCAAAGTACGAAGTATCGTCGTCAGTTTCGTTTGGATAAGACCACATAATGCAGAGAGCTACAATCCAACAGAATACCATGATAAGAAGCATGCGCACTTTTTTGACACGCCATTAACAATGAAATCGTTGAACGAGCAAGAAGTTATAAAAGGTCCTAAAAATAATCTACCAGGACTTATAGCGTCACGTGAAAAGTATGTCACAAAAACCTAATGCATATTACCATAAAAATCGTGCACTCTATACTGGAATGTTTAAAAGTTACTAAAAGAATAATATAGAATTTATCAGAAAAACCGCACAGTTAATGGAAGAAACCAATGACAAAATAAGCCAAAACTGAACAAAAACGATAAAGAAATGTTCACAAAATACCAACACAGAAATAAAGAGGTGCTCCCTATAGAACAACCACATATAGCGTACAAATATATCTATAAAAAATGCAAAATGTATGAGATTGTCAAGTGCTATCGTAGTATCACAAAATTGATCCCCACACTTTAGTATCATCACCGCTGACATCGAATGACCCTCTGTATAGCACCTGTCAAGAAATGTATCCATCTCTAATACACTACCAAAACTGAATGGAGATCATAAATATAGCTACGGTTTATTATGCCAAACTATATAACCAACCAGATGCATTACAACAAACTGGTATGATTAAACAAAGCGGGGAATAAATACTCCCCTGTACCTGTAACCCTACAACAATCAATGAAAATGAAACCAGAGAAGAGCTATCAGATAAATCAGGCAGGTACATAAACAATTGTAGGAGAATGGGCTGGAATCCAATTATGGAAATTTGGCCAAAAACTCATCAGCCACACGATATATGCAACCGATCATGAAAAACACTTGCTTCTTACAAGGCCCGTTCTCGTTCAGAGTTATTGACCTAAACGGGTAACTTATATCGAGCAGCGACGTTAAGGATTGGCATCCAATAGCTACGACTATACACTGCCGAAAAGGGCCTCTCAAGAAGAATCTTTACCACAATACCAATATTGCCAATTAAAAGTCGGTCCAGCGTTAGTGACCCAAACAGGCGACTCATTAGACATCAAAGCCAAGACTTGTGCTCGATGTCCAACTGCCATAAGATACAAAACAGAAAAACTTTTCAAAAGAACACTCAATATTAAACTGCCTTTTGCTAATTCAAAAATATTCAGATTCAATTACCTAAATAGGCAAGCAATTGGGCACCAAAATTACTACCTTTTCTTTTGGTACCTAACAGCCACAAGACAAACGCCACCGAAAAAAATCAACTCAAGAACCCTTGCTACAAGAAAACTATTGTCAATAGTTAGTCCGTTTAGAGTTAACGACCCCAATAGGAAAACCAGTCGAACACCGAACTCGAAAAGTTTTTAATTAAGGGTCACTACATTCACAGAAACACGGCTAGCGAGTACGTCCAAACCCCAATAAAACAAAATGCCAAGTAAGTCAATTGACGACATACCAGAATTTAAATGATATCTACTTAATGGATCACATTTAGAACTCTGTAGCTCCTCACGTGTCAAGTATCCAGAGAAGTCGTTATAATAAGGAATATTCAAACTGAAAAGATTCATCAGACACATATCCCAGCGCTACTGGGGCGAAGGACCCCCTGAAGAGATCCATCTAACGACACATCATATCGCTACTGGGATGCGACAAAATTGCCTATTGCCCTTTGCAAGGACTGTACTGTTAAGACCCATCATGCTTCTATGGAGCAAAATATTCGAAGAAAAAGTTATGCCGAAATCAGTAATCATCCTGTTGTACGAAAGGTAATCCAGTGGATATTGGGCATTATCAATAAAGAAGCCATATCAGCAAAATACCAGCAAAAATTAACTAACTATTACTGACTAAATAATCACCACATGTTATCCACTAGGTAAATGACATCCCTCTCAAGTTTGTAGAGAAGTGTACCCATCTAAGCAAATGGTTCTCCCTCAGCAAAGCCAAAAATATGAAATAAGTCTATAGAAAATTTGAGTAGTAGAGTCGGTAAAAGATTAACGATCACTTAGCTATGTACATCCAGGCTGCTGCTGTAGTAGCTTCTTGTTGTGATGTCCTGGACTGCTGCGCCTTGGGCTGTGACGTCCTGGACTGATATGCCTTGGGCATCGACGTCCTGAACTGCGTCACCTTGGGCTGTGGCGTCCTGGACTGGTGCGCCTTGGGCTGGCGCCTCAAGAGGCATGATGTACATAAAACAAATAGAAATGGTTTAAGAATAACTAAAGTACACAAAATATATTTGAAAATGTATGCAGGGTATTTTGAAAATATCTCTGAAACGGTGCGTCTGAGCTAAAAAATAACCAAATTATCACAACCCTTTAAGAAACCCCGCTTAAGGGACAAGATACTTAGTCACAATTTTTTTTTTGTTTTTTTTTTTTTCTACCCTCATATTTTTAAAATACATTAAATATAGTTTTAATAAGACATTTAAAACTAATTTAATAAAATCGTAATCAAAAGCACTTGATTTCGTAATAGGCGTGTACTTCCCGCTTCTGAAATGTAATAGATCACTAGATAGACAACAGATCTAGTACAAAGCGGTAGGTCAGTAGGATAGAAAAATACTCAAGAATAGATAATACTTACGTGTAGTTGGTAATTCAGCAATAACACACAGTTTGGACTTTGAACTATTATTTATTTACCATTTCACACTAAGTTACCATCAACTCCATACAATATATCCACTTAGGTCAACAGTACAATCTTTCAAGCCCGCCCAGACTAGACTGACGAACTGACTCAACGCGCCTCGTGTCCGAACAATCCCCCTCCAATAGACAACTGTCATTAGATGTGACGACATTTGACATTTGAATATTTTCTAGGATAATCAATTTAACAACTTTTAAGTACTATTTGATGTTAAATATAAATAATTTAATTCTTAACAAATAAAAGATGTATTTATCAAAGAAAACCTAACAATTGGCATTAATTTTAAATGATCCGTCTAATAATCTTTGAAATGTGAATTAAGAGCTTGATATTCCATTATTTTGTACTAGGAGAGTTGATTGAACAAGAACATACAATATAACAGATGGAGGAGCATATCGCGCTATCTAGTGATATTTATTTGAACCAAATTTTCAATGAGACCCCGTGGCAATGATAAGTGTCAGAATGACGCAGTGGTATATTTGATATACAAAACGTAGAACGTACGCAAAACATCTTCATTCATCTCATAAATTAATTATTATTATCTAATGTTTCATCAACTGAAACTAATACTTTTGTTTCGGGTAAATTATAAAGGCTAAGCTGTAGCTGGGTAGGCCAATTAGATTTACCTTCCTTTAGGAATGAAGGTCCATATCACCACAATGATGATGCCTGCACAAGCTGTGGATCAATCAATACCCCTGGACACAAAGCCTACAGGGTTCAATATTGTTGGAACATGCTTCCATTCCCATTCTTTTGTCAGTTGATTTATTTTCTTTACACGGTTACGCACAAATGCTTCTAAGGCTTTATTTTGTGTTTTTATCCATCCAAGTACTACTGTGGAGTCAGTCCACATCTATATTTTTCTAACATTGCATGGAACTGACTTTAATACTTTAGCACACAACTCAGCTCCTGTTAAGGCAGCACACAACTCTAGTCGTGGAATAGTAAGTATTTTAATTGGTGCTACTCTTGTTTTAGCGCATAGTAGCCTAACAGTAACTGTATTATCTTTATTCAACTAATGTACATACTTTTTAAATTTTTAAATATTAGCGTATAAAAATAAAATAGAATAAAAAACATTTAAAACTATAAAAAATAGTAGCCCACTGGTATCGGGAACAGGGCCTAAGCTACCGGTAGTCAAGGGTCCTGAAAGGGGAACCTCCTAACGATAAGCGCCGTGTCCAGGAGTACCACTTTCTGAATCAAGCCCTTGATACAGCTGCCCAACGAGAACCTCCTTAGATGTTCGTCGAGGCTCCTGGCTATTATGTCATTGGCCGTGACGACTATCCGCACTGTATCGGTGCTGTATTCACATCCCACATGTCGACAACCTCGCGAGCCAGATCAAGATATTTTTCTTACCTCTCTCAGCCTTCACGAGGTTCTCGTCATAGGGGACCGCTATATCAAAAATCATTGCCCGACGCTCTAGTCAGTCTATCATCACTATGTCAGGCTTATTGGCAACAATAGTCCTGTCAGTGATGATAGACCGATCCCAATATCGCCATTTTCGAGAACTGGGTCGGGCACATACTTATAGTAAGGCATTTCCGATTCCACAAGATTGTATTTAAGAGCAAGTTGCTGATGGATAATCGTGGCTACAAGGTTGTGTCTATGCAAATAGTCTCCGCTAGCCAGACTAGAACAACCGGATATAATGTGTTGGATTGATTCTCCCGGCCAGTGACATGTCCGACAGATGTTAACCGTGCCGTCCTTCACAATGAATTTCCATCATCCTACCTTCGTCCATAATCGCACAGACAAAACCTTCGGTTTCCCCGAAAAGGTCACCAAATCGCAGCCAGATCACGGACGCTTAAAGATCTACATCGGGCCCATGTAGGTCCCGGTAGAAGCGTCCGTGAAGCTCCTTGCTCTGCCATACCTCCCTGCGGTCATTAGTATCTAATACTATACGTTTGCGCCAGTTCTCTTTAGCCAAGGAGAGCGGGGTAAGGCCCTTGTCCACCGCTACCACATCTCGATGCATACCCACGTCGGCAGTCTGGAAGTATTCCCTAAGACTGCATACCTCGCGGTTGAGCAGGGTCCTAACAATTAAAAAAAAAATAAAAAAAAATAACAAATAACCCGACTGCTTAAAAAGCGAACTAAAAAGACGTAAACAAGAATAAAATCATGCTGTGCAGTCGGAGGATACATATGCAAGAGCTGGCAACCAAAACCAGATGAATCCTCCGACTCACGGTAGAATCATTTTTATGTAACGTTCGGACGCACGGTAGAATCATTTTTATGTAACGTTCAAAAGTGCCGCTTGGTGGCACTAATAAAATATCTTTGTCTTGTCTTGTCTTGACTGCATAGCATGATTTTCTTCTTGTTTAAGTCTTTTTAGTTCGCTTTTTAAGCAGTCAGGTATTTTGTTATTTTTAAATATTTTTTTTATTTATCACCTTTGAGTTATTTTTTTTTAGCATTACTTTTTTTAAACATATGAGTGTTATATAAATTTGTGTAATCACCTCTAGAAACCCTTTATTTTGATACCCCACATGAGGGGTTCAGAAAAAAATAATTTGGGCCCCCACAATATGGCGCCCAAAATCCGCCATTTATCCATTTTCCAATTTTAATGTAGCTAGTGACACTCGCAGGTTTAAGACAAATCGATTGACGCGAAAATCATCAAAATCGGCCAACGCGTTTGTTCTCTAGAACGCCACATAGGAACAAACATACATACATAGACTGATAAACACATTACCCTCCTTCGGCAGTCGGGTAAAAAGCCACGACCTCCGCATTTTCACGGGATATACAGTCTCATAACCGATGACCGTAGGTGATGCATACGATTTGCGGTAAGAAATGTGCGGACTCTCCTACCCAAGGCGTCAAGTTCTGTCTGAGTCCGTTTGAGTATGCAGAAAGAGTACATCAAGACCGGCATGACCCAGCTGTTGAAGGCGCGCACCTTGTTTCTACCTGATAAAAGACTATTTAGTATTTTTTTCAGTAGCGTTGATGCCTAGTGCTTCCGACATACCCAAATACTTGTAAGTTTCGGTTGAGGAAAGGGATCGAAGGTGTATGGAATCCGAGAGTTGTATTCCCACGGATTCCATAATCTCCCGTCGCTTTACATGCATGACTGCACATTTGTCCACACCAAATTTCATCCTGATGGCATCACTGAAGGTTTATGTTACCTCCAGTAGCTTCATCAGTTGCAAGTTGTTGGGGTCAAAGAGCTTCAGATCATCCATGTAAAGGAGATATGATATGAACTGACCAACTCTTCTCAACCGATAGCCCAGGCCCACCCGGGAGTGGGCCCAGGGCTAAACAACACCACAGATGACTCAGACTGTCGTCCTGAAATATTCCGCGCTTGATCCTTACAGATTCGCTGTTTTCCTGAATCTTTCAACTTCCTGGATAGTGAAGGACCGTCCTCCACTGCCCCATACATGACTTCGGGAAGGTGCACAGAGTTGCATCAATTTTATACAACTCCAGCACCCTCATGAGCCATGTATGTGGCACTGAGTCATAGGCCTTCTTATCTTTATTATTATTAGAGCACATATAGGCACATGCTCCATAAGGTTGTTGTGATGCATCAACAAAGCAGTGCATCTCCACAGATTGAACATCTAATTTTCACCCAAAACATAGCGTGGTAAGACAATATCAGACTAAAATGGTATTTTTTATAAAACTAAACCATTTTTTAACATACCTACTGTTTTGGTACCGGGTCATCCCAATCCAATTTGAGAGCCCATACATTTTGTTAAAATATTTTAGCTTTGATTATACAACAACTTATCAATCCCAATGGATCAAATAGGTTACATGTACTTGAAATAATTATTCTTTTTGTAGCCTTATTTCCCTAATATTTAAACATTTTTGAACAAAGTTACAATGTTTTTTTTTTGTTTTTTTTTTGGCTCTGCACTGTGGGGCCAGCCACTCAAGATTCAAGATTATATTCAAGATTATTTATTTGTGGCACACCACCACTATCCAACCTACCATGCTATCTTGTAAGACAGGTTTGTTGGTGCTGAAGGCTCAGTGTTTTCAGTAGCTTCATTTTTAGTGAAGTGTGAAGTGAAAGTCACACAGTGAAGGTTTCAGTGAAGGATTCCTTTTGAATAGGAGCAATATTTATTAATGCATTAAAGTGATAGTTCATTACAATATTTGGATTATCATTATATCTCTTACATAAAGCTTGCCATGCCATTTTGTAATCCTTAGCCGCAAAATTTGTTGAACTAATAGCAATCTCAGCGCTACCTATCAACAAACTTCTCAAATAGTGGTATTTATTTAACCATTTATTCATTTTATATACATATTTTTACATTTTTAAATATTATTCTATAAAAAATAAAATAAAAAACATTTAAAAATACAAAAATAGTAGCCCACCGGTATCGAGAACAGGGTCCAAGCTACCGGTGGTCAGGGCTCCTGAGAGAGGAACCTCCTGACTATACGCGCCGTGTCCAGTAGTACCGCTTTCTGGATCAAGCCCTTGATCCAGCTGCCTAACGAGAGCCTCCTCAGATGTTCGTCGAGGCTCTTGGCTTTATCAGTAACTATCTGTGGGAAAAAGTTGACCACCTAACAAAAACCGTGGAAGCTCAAAATAAGCACATACTTGAACTGGAGAAGAAATATACCCACCTCAACAATAAATAGACTCATCTTGAGCTTGAAATGAGCTCATTGAAACAATATCTGCGTAACATTGAACAGCAGCGTCTGGATAACATGGTAGAGGTAATAGGAATCCCAAAAGCTCAAGAGGAAGACCTTGATTTGATATCGGTAAAGCTGGCTGAAACTCTCAACGTGGATAAATCACAAATCATTAATGTTATACGCATGGACGGACGAAACGAACGCGAAGAAAACATCCAGGTGGAGCTGAAACAATCACAGCAGGCAAGCGCGTGGGTACAGGCTTCCAGGAAGGACGAAGTACTGCTCGAAAATCTCTTATCGAAAGCCCCTATGGAGAAGGGCAAGTCGACCTGCGTCGCGCCCTGACCAAAGCTAATAAATCGTTACTATGGCTAGCCCAACAAAAATTGCGACCAGCATACAAATATGTGTGGTTCCAGGATGGAAAGGTGCTGCTACGAAAGCAAGATAACGAGAAGCCTACAATAGTGAGGAGCGAAATGGACATCGAAAAGCTTTCAACTACAACCACCCAGGCAGGTAGGCAGAATATCCGTCGGTAACAGTTTTTTAAATAAGTTATCCCGGTCCTATTTTCAGATCACCAAGAATTATTCGACTGTGCAAACATCAATGATTTTAAAAATATTATACCTTCCGTTTATAAAACTAGTCTAAATATTGTACACACGAATATTAGATTCATTGTTAAAGACTTTTGTTATGTCACACAATTAATTAGTTCTTCCAATATTCCAACTTTAGATGTCCTAATACTAACTGAAGTTAACATAAATGAAATCACTGTTAAAATGTACAACATCAATGGCTACAAAATGTACAGTAAATTTGCTTAAAAACCGAAAAGGCGATGGAATAATCATGTATGTTAGAGATGGCTACGAGTTTACTATAAAAAAATCATTCTGTATCTCACTGTGAATGTATCTTTGGACTAATTACTACTTCTCACAACTACCACGCATATATTTGTGCAATTTATAGACCACCAAGCGAAAGTAAGCATCTGTTCGTAAAATAAATAAGTGGTATCCTATCACAAACATCCATTCAATCAAACGACACTTATCTGCTAGGAGACGTAAACATAGACCTAAAAACCAACGACAACATCCGAGAATACTACGTTAGTAGCATGTCCGAGTGTGGTCTAACGAGCGCGATATCTGACTACACAAGGATTGAAAAACGCGGTAATAACACTACACGTAGCTGTATAGATCACATTTTTACAAGAACGCACTCGTTAGATCTGTACTCGGCCGCACTCGGAACTGTATTGGCAGATCACCGCATGGTAATACTATCGTGTGTTGGACTTGACCCAACCTCAAAACAGGCTGATCCAAAAACAACTCAACAAATTGATAATGTCAAAATTTGATCATTACTTAATAGCGTAACCTGGAGTGAAATAGATAGTACAGAATGTACAAACACGATTTATAACTGCAACAAAAATCAATTTAATAAATTTTACGAGGAATTAAAATACACCAGAAAAATAAATCAAAACATTAAAAGAAACAAACAACCCTGGATAAATAATAAAATTGATAATACGTGTAAAAGAAAGGATATGTTATTTATAAAATGGAAAACAATTCGACTAATAAAATTCTGCGATTAGAATATAATAAAATAAGAAACAGGACTCATAAAACAATTGAAAAATATCGAAATAAATATTATATATGTCGCATCAAGGCTGGCCGATAGACGTAAACCATCGGGAAGTCAGGATGTATTCCCTTAGGTTAAGACATCGTGTGTGGGCAGGTCGTTGGGTACAATCGTGAAAATGAAATCACACAAATTATTCGATACACTGAGTATATTCAAATAGACACAAGTTACATTCTTGCTTACTAATATTACGGATCGACACTGATTCTACGACGTGTTAGCTCTACGGCTGTCAGTACTCAACTGCCAGTACATTTTAGCTAAACTGCTACATTCTATTATCCCCACCACGCAAGTGGTTAGAGAAAGCGCGCCAAAGCGTAGTTGTTCTTGCTTTGCCGCCAGATGGCGTGCTTGCGATTTGCTTTGACGTCCGTACTATTGACTAAACCCGACACGGCCATCCTGCAAGACAGGCGTCCTCGTCTGTTCCTCATTGTCAGGTTCTAACAGTGTATCGAATCATGTGGAAATCCTCAATGGATGTCCTCAGCCCTTGGGGAAACTGAGGGGTCTGTCAGACTCCTACTGACTAAAACCACATGGTGTTCTCTAGGCCGTAATTACTCTTGAGAGGCGAGCGTGGAACACACACGTCGCCTTCTCGGGCCTCTCTCAGGTGACAGATCCCCAAATCTATCACCCGCAGGCTTCATCATCTTGTCCTTGCTCCATGCCACCTCATGTCGTGTTGCGCCATACGTCCTCTTAGTCTACTCCGACCCGCCAGTCGCCCATCATACAAGGGATGTTTTTCTGAAACACAAAATTTCCAAACAGTATTCACTCGTCCAATCCTGACGCATACTCTATGTGAGTGAGTAAACACTTTGAATCAATCAAACATGATCATTTAAATGTCTCCTTTCACCTTTGCAAGGAAAGATTAATTCTATTTCCAATTTAAAGAAAATAGCAAGTTAATCATCGATTTGGTACCTAAAAGCACCCAATCATAGTGATTACAAAGTCCAAGTACCACTGATAGTCATTAATCTCAAATTAAATCCAGCAAAAGAAACCACCAGGTATCTTATTCACGATATTTAGCTATCTCATAGCTCTCTTAGCAATCACAATTGCTCTACTCGAACATCTCCACGATGTCAAGTCAACTCAACTCTCTGAACTCAGAACCTGTTCACACAGAGATTTAGTCTGTCCTATTGGTACTTGAGCTTTGTGTGTCTTACTAACACGATCTACGCAAAGTAATCAAAATTAGAAAACCAAAATTATTTCAATTTTCGTAATGAGGGCTTGACGATTCGAACGTCATCAAAATTATCATGGTGACCTCACCAAACGCATGACTGAGAGTTTAGTTTCTTTTAAACTCTAAACTCAATAGGAACTTTCTGTAAGGTTCCTAACACAAACATGATTTTTCCCACCAGACATAGTGTCACACAGGCTTACCGCCAGCCATACAGGCCACACAGACCTACCGTTGCCATACAGGCCTACCGTTGCCACACAGGCCAACAGTTGCCACACAGGCCAATAGTTGCCACACAACGCTCGGCTATTCCTGACCAAACTAGATTATTGGGTTCGTGAAAATAAAGATTTTAGAACCCTACTCTTTAAACTAAACCGTTACCCTGGGCCATGTACCACAGTCATTCCAAACAAACTTTAAAACTTATTCTGCAGCAAAAACTGCCAAGCTTACAGAAACTCTCGAGTAAAACCTCTAACGCCACGGCTCTATAGCCGACTAGCAATTATATTGCTTTCACACAACGGTCTCTCTAGACCCCGACCTCCGCCAGAATCCACTGGTACGGTCAAACATAATATGGCTGATAGACTCAATTACTCGACACCGTAAGCTTGCTCATCATTATCAAAATCCTTTTGACATCAACATCGACTGGTACATAGCCCGCTGGCATCTTTCTTAACCTACAGTGTGCATACTTGTAGGTCCTAAGCGTACCTATTTAAAGCTTTCGGTGTATAACGCTCACCATCCTGTCATATTCACCTATCGCGGACTTAATACAGGGCCTATTTAGTTTTCGTACTAGAGATTCCCACACAACACTATTCATTAGAAAAAAGGTCCGACGATCAACAAGTTCAACAACTAAACAAAGTAATAGTAACAATGCTGTTACAGTTTGTTATAATTCAAAGGCAATGTATACTCAACTCATGAAACTTCTTCAAAAACCCATCGCCACATGTTACGCATGAGGTGCGGTCCAGAATTTGTCTAATGAGCAGAAATGTTAATCAGATTTGGTTTCACTACTGTCATCAACTATGACGTCGATTCTCAAGAAACTTGGTGATCGGGGATCCTTCTCACAAGATTCGCACTTTTTACCCAAAGATCTTGGAACATACCGACTGTTAATATGAGGGGACCAATTAAGCCTGATAATGTCCAATGAAGCCGTGTGAAGGAGCTTCACGAATTAACTCTGATCAAATCTTTAAAATCAAATACCAACAGTAACTATTTACTATCGCTCACTAACTCAGTTTTTATGCAAGGAAAAAGATTGCCAGATCTACTGCTATCATAATATTACTTTGAAAGTAAGCAAGTGAATTCAGATCTGAAGACGGTGGTTGTAAATCGTTACGCAACAAGATCCTTTCTGAGTACTGGTAAATGACCAGTACCGTTACTAACTGGATACAATTTCGTTACCCCACGACATTACAGACTCGCTTTGCCACTGAAAATTACTAGTTATTCAGTCATTTTGGATATCTCAACTCCTTCATAAGGGATATCTCATCCTAAGGTTCGTACTAAACCTAATATTGAAAGTATTAAAGTACTAACTAGCCAATAGGAAACTCATTAGCTACCTGATTTTTACGTAGTGTGTCTCAATTACCTACTGATAGTGCTAGATATAACCACGACCAACTCAGTGGTCAAACATGAACACTCTTAAAGCTCGAACTAGCATCTCTTCACTAGAGAACATTCGACCTCACTATCGAAATAACATGGAAGCGACTCACCGAGTATTCCATTCCAAACTTGCGCGCGCTCCCGACATCACAGCTGTGGTCATAGCGTTCGACTACCACCTGCGAACTGCTAGCCTGCCATCGGTCTTAACCTCTCAAACGTTGACACGTCAACCTTCGCGCTCAGCATCTGAATCGCTAGCCTGCAGCAGAGGCTTCAGGCTGCGACACAATATGGTATCTGAAACATGAAAAACATTACGAGAGTATAGTTCACACGGTTATCTTAACCATACACAGCTTTGATGGAAATTAATCGATGCACCGGTGTACTCGTAGTAACCTAAACTAATGAATCCAACTAGCCTTTTCCCAACTACACTGGTGTCGGCTTCCAGTCCTACCGGATTCAGCTGAGTACCAGTGCTTTACATGGAGTGACTGCCTATCTGACTTCCACAACCCAGTAACTGGGTAACACGGTACCCCTTGTCAAGACTGGTGTCAGATCTCAGGCTTCTGACTACCCGTAACGACTGTCAAAGATCTTCAAATGACAGCCGGGACCAACGGCTTAACGTGCTCTCCGAGGCACGGAGGAAACCCGGTATGTTGAAATGGTCACCCATCCACGGACCGACCTCGTCAAGCGTTGCTTAACCTTGATGATCGACCGTGCGGCTGTTATTATTTAGCCACGAGCTTCTAGTAGTAGTTACCTAAACCGGCATGGCCAAATAGGTTATTATGGACACCGAATTTGAGTGCAGAGTTCCTGTCCAAAACATGAACCACACATTAGTGTCCCAAGTGCCCAGGTCGCTGTCGCTAGTCGATGGGCTTTAGAGAATCCAATGAATGCCATAGCGTTTTAAGTCGCAATTAACGAGGCCTGGTAGAGTTTACCACTTTTAAGATAGTTTCGCCCTACGACCACAAAAGAAGAATACTATGCTTCTTCTCAAACTTTGCTAACTCTCACTACATAGAACTATCACACTACAAAACTAATCAAAATATTTCATTTGGAATTATAATATTTTCCAGACTGAAGTGTAAGGTAGGTACGTTATTTTCCAGACTAAAGTGTAAGGCAGGCACCATATCGTTCTAAGGCCGTCGGCGTCGTAACCATAGTCTGCCAAGGCTAGTCAAGGGTCATTGCCAGTGTTAGCAGAATAATAACTCTTCAATAACACCAAAACTTGACCAGCGATAACTAACATGAGAGTATGGACCGAACACGGGCCACCCCGACAATCCACTGGCCGCCATACCGTACACAAAATCAGAATTTTGAATAACGAACACTCTTGGCCATAGTCATAACAAATAATAGAAAACGACTCACCAGATTGGCATAAAGATCAGTGTGTATGGATCTTTCCACAAGTCCACACGCGTCTCCTTGACCTCTCCAGCTCCTTGGTTGTTGCTAGCCTCCTTACTGCTCCACTCCAGACTGGTTTTTCATTATTCCAGTTTCCGAGGGTAGTCGCAACTAACAACGCGATTTTTGCAAGAATGTAACCATTTTTACTAGCATTGTTTTTACGTGTGATCTCATTAGCACGACCGAATCCCAGTTCTGATGTCGCATCAAGGCTGGCCGATAGACGTAAACCATCGGGAAGTCAGGATGTATTCCCTTAGGTTAAGACATCGTGTGTGGGCAGGTCGTTGGGTACAATCGTGAAAATGAAATCACACAAATTATTCGATACACTGAGTATATTCAAATAGACACAAGTTACATTCTTGCTTACTAATATTACGGATCGACACTGATTCTACGACGTGTTAGCTCTACGGCTGTCAGTACTCAACTGCCAGTACATTTTAGCTCAACTGCTACATTCTATTATCCCCACCACGCAAGTGGTTAGAGAAAGCGCGCCAAAGCGTAGTTGTTCTTGCTTTGCCGCCAGATGGCGTGCTTGCGATTTGCTTTGACGTCCGTACTATTGACTAAACCCGACATATAGAACAAATAAACAATAATAAAATAAACCCTAGGAAACTATGGCAAATACTGAATAACTTGTCTGGTCGCAACAAAAAATATGTTGACGAAACAATCTTAAGAGCTTTCAAAAATAATAATTTAAATATAAAAACCATAGATGACAACTTTGCCGTTGAGTTTAGAAATAGTGTTATAAAATTTTTGCCAAAATGCGTATTTTGAACGAATCAGAATATGTATTTCCTAATAACACAACAATGTACTTCAAAAAAGCTACAATTAACAATGTAAGCAAGATAATCAAAAACCTTAATACTAATAAAGCTCCCGAGGTAGATAATATTAGGTGTGTTGACATAAAATCCATCTGCGACAAGATAACTGGCGTTATTGTCAAACTAATCAATAATACTATTAAAAAAGGAAAATACCCGGATGACCTTAAAACTGGTATAGTGCGACCAATACATAAAAAGGCAGTTTTGCTGATTATGCAAACTACAGACCGATCACCATTCTACCAGTTATTGAAAAAAAAAAAAAATATAAAATAATAGAAAAGTATGTCTGCAACCAGATTCCAGACTTTTACGTAAAAAATGAAGTGTTGTCCAGCACACAATACGGTTTTGAACCCAATAAATCAACCTCACAGCTATTGTCTAAATTCACGGACGAGATGAACAATGAGATGACAATGAATTTCTGAATGATAAAAATCATGTCATTTTCGCTATTTATAGATTTCAGCAAGGCGTTCGACACGCTTAGACATGACACGTTGTTGACAAAATTAGAAAATTCTGGAGTTCGAGGACCAGTACTTGAATGGTGCAAGGACTACCTCCACAATCGAAAGTATAATGTGAAGATCGGTAATGAGAGCAGTGACGCTATTAAAGTCACTGAAGGGACGGCCCATAGTTCCTGGACCTTTACACTACCTGACATATGCCAACGACATGGAACATGTGGTCAACCACTGTTCTGTCTATCAATATGCAGATGACACATGCCTGGTAGCTGCTCATAAAGACGTTAATGTAGCTGCTCAATGACTGCAGTATGATTTCACTAGAGTTTCTAAATGGGCGCATGATGTTGGACTGGTTCTTAATGCAAATAAAACCAAAATTATCCATGTTCATTCTAGACATTTAAAACAAATTCCTTCTTTTAAGATAATCTCACATACTCACAACTGTCTTCACTCTGTTTCTTTAAATACATGTCGATGTGAGGCAATTGATCAAGTAACACACCACACGTACCTGGGTTTGGTCGTAGACAATCGTTTCAACTGGGCCTTTCACGTAGACTCAGTCTGTAATAAACTGCGGGCCATTGTGGCAAAGTTCTACATATTAAAACCTAAAGTGCCGCTAAAAATCCTGCGTAATATGTACATTGCTTTCTCGGAGTCAATTATAGCATACGGAATCACGAGCTACGGGCGAACATTTAAATCACATATTGAAAAAATTTGCAATCTGTTAGACTTTTAAAAATAATAGTACCCACAAAAATAAAATACCAGTACAAACATTGATGTATTAAAAAAGGGAAGATACGGTACTGGACACAGCGCTTGGTCCTACTAGACTAAGTGCATGCCCGTAGCGGGTACTCAGGCGCGCACAGCACAGGGTTGATCTCACAGCTCAATAATTTCAGTGTTTTTGTGTTTCTTTTTGCAATAAATATGCATCAAAATGACTTCTTGTGTAGCTAAACACTGTTTAAATAATACGAGGAAGAAAAATAAGTCACACGGCATCACTTACCACTCGTAAGTACAGTCAAAAATGTTAATTTATTGAAAATTACAATAAAATTTAGTGTTTGCTTCGCCATATTTGTGAGAGCGAGATAGATATTACAAACATGCGTGAGAGACACGATACGTGTCATTTCATTCATAATAGTAAACATTCGGTTAACATTCGGCAGCTAACGCGATTTCGCTCGCACTACAGCGCCGTCTCCTATTTTTGTCCTTGTCTATCGGTAACTGTAGGTTTGGGACTGGTGATGACGCTGAATACAGATGTGTGAGTTTCGGTGCATGTAGTCGTGCGCCGTGCCCAGGTTTTCTGATCGCGATGTTAGCGCGTAACGTATCTTCCTATTTTTAATACATCAATGAGTACAAAGGAAAAGTTCTGGAGCTTTTCAAATATTGCAAAAATCTGCCAGTACAGACTAGACTTAACATAGCCCTCTTAATTGAACAATTTAATAATACAACCATTCAAATACCCATATCGCATAAAATAATCACTAGAAGTATCACAAATAATCAAATAATAGTACCTCAGGCTAAAAACTATAATGGAAGGCCTTTGTACATAAGTTATCCTTTTGTATTTGTAATGTCTGTTTTGTGTACAATAAAGAATATGAATAGGACAAAATTCTTGATTCCCACTCTATTAAATGAAATCACACCAAACATAAAAAATGAAAATAATTGTAAAATTATTAAATAAAATTCAAGAAATACTATTACGACTACATATTAACTTAGTCTTAACTAAAAATTGTAAAAATCAGAAGAAAAATAAATAAAAAAATTAAATAAAAACTCAGTTTAAAATGTATCAACCTATATATCCTGTTTAGCTACCAGTTTTCTAATGATTGGCACAATGGCGCACAGCTTGGACGAAAATTCACAAACAAAATGTTCATATACCCACAATCACTCTCAAAATTGCCCTATTTCTTTTGCTGATAGATGTTTAGGGCTTAAGGGTACACTATTCGAAAATTCTTCCATACAAACGTAGTCTGGCTTTTACTCCACTGTTTGACGATATACGTTCAAAATAAAAAATTATATCAATTTGTCTCATCATTATCTAGCCCTGTATGGAAGCAAAAAAAGTAAAAAAAAATATTTACTTGAAAGTTATGAGCTTCGAAAGTTTCATATTTCAACACTAATTTTAACGCATCTTTGGGCGCAAATAAATACCATAAGAAGAAGGAAAATTGAAAAACGGCCTCCATACAGGGATAGATTAGTAGTTCAACAATGCAAATAATTATATTTTGAACAGATACATTCAGTCGTTTTTCATGATATCCGCAATCCCAAAGGTCTGTTTATAAAATTTCGCGCGCTCGTTTTCGTTCAAAATCATCATCCATTTCGCTACAAATTTGCAAAAGTGTGTATTCGTACGCGAACTAGCTTCTTACTCCTCATAACAGCATCTATCTGTTCCGCACGTGTTGTCGGTTGATATAGCATCCATTTTAACCCCGCGCACAAAATAGTTCGTGCCGTCGACTAGTGTACCCTTAAATAAAGGATTGCGTGAATGTTTAGTTTTTTAGGATGAGTGAATAGTTGATTAGTTACTTAATATAGTTATTAAGGCGAATGCGAGTACCAACACAAACCCATACAGGTTTATTGGTACAAAATTAAAGTGAAATTGTACTCAAGACTGTATTTATGAATAAATAAAAATAAAACAACAATGAGAAAGGTAAAGTTGAATAAAATGTTCACTTAGAGTGAACATCCAGCAGTCAAACAAGCTCAAACCTCGCTGCTGCCACCAAGCCCGCCAACCGCACGGACAGCAACCGTAGGGCGCCGCTGCCGGCCCCGTTGCCGAGCACGCTGGCAGCACGCTACGTCCACCGCGTACCGATGCAGGATCAGCTGGAATGTTCGGCAAATAACTGTTTACAACTAATAAATGACCAAAGTAATGACGAATAGCACAAAAAGTAAGGTTGCGGTAGATGGACAGGAAATCCATTATGTCGATGAGTACATTTACCTGGGCCAGCTAGTATCCTTCGAAAACAGGCAAGACAAAGAAATCGACCGCCGTGTCGAGAACGCCTGGAAAAGCTACTGGTCCATGAAGTCACTAATGAAGGGAGACCTACCCTTATCCTTGAAGCGCAAGCTCATCGACATGTGCATCCTGCCCATCCTAACCTACGGAGCTCAAACTTGGTCTTTGACCGAGTCTCAAAAGTCCAAACTCAAGGTATGCCAAAGGGCGATGGAGCGTAGCGTATTGGGTATTAAGCTCAGCGACCGAATACGTAATACTACGATACGCTCGAAAACAGGAATCGCCGATGTGGGCAGCAAGACTGCTGGGCTGAAGTGGGATTGGGCGGGTCATATATGCAGAATGCGTGACAATAGATGGGCCAAAATCGTAACGCAGTGGGAGCCGGAGGATGGGCGTCGTCGCCGTGGGAGGCCTAGGAAACGCTGGCGTGACGACTTAGAGGCGTTTACGGGAGATTGGCAGGAGATGGCAAGTGATAGGGAAGAGTGGAAAGCTATGGGGGAGACCTTTGCCCAGCAGTGGGACAATATAGGTTGAGGAAAAAAAAAAAAAAACTAATAAATATAATTTCCTTTTGCCTAGGAACCAAAAAACCGATCAATTGTTCGTTAAAAATATGAATATGTATTTTAGTGCGAGGTTCTCACACTTAGTGCATATAATTATGGCGTGCGTATAGCGATAGCCAGGCTATAAAACTAGGCAATTCTCCCCACAGCTTCAAATTAGCTCGGCATTTATACGCAACCAAAAGCTGGGAAATAGGGATAGGGATAGAACTAGGAACGGGATTACTTCCTTTTTATAGCTGTTGAGACGTCGCCGCCATCTTCGTCATTCATTGAATTCTTCCGATCGACGACAGCAATTTATATAATTTATAACGAGGTAATGTTCCTCGAACTCAAATAAATAAAAAAGAAATAAATCTTAATTTAAAATAAAAAAAAAATCTTAAATTAAAACCACCTAAATATAATAAAACAAATAATATTCTTATAAATAAAATTCTAGAATATTCAGCTAAAAAAATTAATGCAAATCCTCCTCTTCTATATTCAATATTAAATCCAGAAACTAATTCACTTTCACCTTCTGCAAAATCAAAAGGAGTTCGATTAGTTTCTGCTAATCTAGATCTTATTCAACATAAACTTAAAGGAAATATAAATAACACAAATCAAGTAAATTCTTGATAAAAAAAAAACTTTATTAAATTAAAATCCATAATTATAATAATTCTAGATATTAAAATTAAAGCTAATCTAACTTCATATGAAATAGTTTGAGCTACAGCTCGTAACCCCCCTAATAAAGCATAATTAGAATTTGAAGACCAACCAGCAACTATTACAGTATAAACTCCTATTCTTGTACAGCATAAAAAAAATAAAACCCCTAAATTAAATCTAATTAAATTAAAATAATAAGGAATTAATAATCAAATTATTAAAGATAAAATAAATCATACTACAGGAGAAAAATAATAACAAATATAATTAGAAAAATTAGGATAAGTTTGTTCTTTAGTAAATAATTTAATAGCATCTGAAAAAGGTTGTAAAATTCCTAGAGTCTGGCCAACGAAAGCGTGATCTGGGGTATTTTCAAAGTTGGGGTATGGCAACATTATTAATCTGTGTATTGTCTGTGATTGCGATTGTTAGTATGACTTGGTAATCTTGATCCATGTTGGCTGATTGTTATATATTTACGATATGATGATACCTTTTCTTATGTTTATGTTTCAATGTTCCTCATTTGGCTGAATAACTGCAGAAGACTGGAAAAATTGACGGACCATGTAATAAATGTGGCAATTAAATATAAACAAAGAGATCACATAACAGAAGAAGTATTGGAAAAAATTATATAAGTGTTGATGATGATTCAGATAAAGATGAATACTTAGAGGTTTGAATTTTTGGACTATGATTTTGAGTATGATGATTAAGTAATTAATAAATTAAATGTTAAGTGGGTTAATATTATGTACATACTAATAAATAAATCTACACACTCTTTTTTAACTCACATCCATGACAGTCACGGCTCCGTCATACTTCACCAAACGGAGCCAATAAATCAAAAAATAAATTATAATAAATACAAATAATACAAGTATCAAAACTTTTAAGTAGAGGTATAGTTGGTGATACCACATTAGGATTTTTTGAATTTGCCGCGTTTTTCAGATCACACTTTCGTTGGCCAGACTCTATAAAACCTACTTTATTAGGACCTTTTCGAATCTGAATATAACCTAAAACTTTACGTTCTAATAAAGTTAAATAAGCAACCCCTACTAAAACCCCAATAATTAAAATTAATAATCCAATTATAATTATATAAATATCAAATATATACATATACTATCTATATAATTCAATTATATATTAATGAATTCTAAAATCATCACATTTTTCTGCCAAAATAGTATATATATATATATTCTTATTTTACAATTTTATAATAAAATTAATAAAATTCTCAATATAAATTTAATTTCAATATTTAATCCTTTCGTACTAAAATATTATAATATTTAAAAGATAGAAACCAACCTGGCTTACATCGGTTTGAACTCAGCTCATGTAAGATTTTAATGATCGAACAGATCAAAAACTTTAAACTTCTGCATTTAAATTTTATCTTAATCCAACATCGAGGTCGCAAACTCTTTTTTTTATATGAACTAAAAAAAAAAATTACGCTGTTATCCCTAAGGTAATTTTTTCTTTTAATCAATAATATTGGATCAAATATTCACTTATATATGTATATTTAAAAAAAAAGTTTTATATATTTTTCTATCACCCCAACAAAATAAATAATTTAATTTCAATTTATTTATTTTATTAATAATTTTAATTTAATTTATTTATAAAACTCTATAGGGTCTTCTCGTCTTTTTAAATTATTTTAACTTTTTAATTAAAATATTAAATTCTAAATTTAAATAAGAGACAGTTTATATTTCATCCAATCTTTCATACAAGTCATCAATTAAATGACTAATGATTATGCTACCTTTGTACAGTCAAATTACTGCAGCCCTTTAATTTTAAAATCAGTGGGCAGATTAGACTTTATATTATTTTCAAAAAGACATGTTTTTGATAAACAAGTGAATATAAATTTTTGCCGAATTCCTTTTAATTAATTTTTTTTTAAATAATAATTTTTAAAATTTTATATACTAATTTTATAAATTTTTATAATTTTTTTTTTTTTTTTATAAAAATATAAAATTTTATTTTAAATGAAATTATTTATAATAAATTATTTTTTTTAACAATATAAATTATAAAAATTTCAATATTTTTAATTAAATATTTGTATAAATTTAAATTAAAGCTTATCCCTTAAAATATAATATTCTTTTATAAGAAAATTAATTAATTAATTTTCTTATAAAAGAATAAAAAAAATTTTTTTTTTCTAAAAAAACTAGATATATTTAAAAACGATTAACATTTCATTTCAAATTAATTATTTTAAATATTTATGCTACAATAACTTTATTAATTAATTATCTCTTTTAAATTGGAGAATTTTTATTTAAAAAAATTTTTTTAACAAACTGATACACAAGATACACTAAATTAAAATTACTTTAAATTATTTTTTTATTCCTATATTTCAAAATTCTTTCACAATACTAATTTACTATAAAATAAACTAAAACTTTACATTTTCATTGTAAAAATAAAATATTTTTTTTTATAAATATTTTAAGACAATATATATATCTCCCTAATATCTTCAATATTATACTCTAATTTATAAGCTATTTAAATTAATTACTAAATAATAATATAAATAAAATTATTATTATTCAAATAATAAATCTAATTAAATAAATTTTAAAATTATTAATTTGATAAATATTATAAAAAATAGAATATTTTTTTAAAATTTTAGTTATTCCAAACCCTCTATATAATTCTCTTCATCCTAAATCAATATTTTTTATTAAATTTTGACCAAAATTTAAAAAATAATATCTTAAACCATAAGTCGATAAATTTGGTATAAATCATATAATACATAAAAAATTTCTTAAATTATAAGTTATAATAAATTTATTAATTGAATAACTTTTTATATTTCTAATTAAATAACCTATAATACCTCCAATTAATCTCACATAAATTACCATTATTTTTAAATTAAAAGGTAAATAAATTATATAAGGATAAGAAAAAATTAATCATCTTAAAAATCTTCCTCTAATAATTCTTATAAATAATAAAACAAATATTCTCTTTAATACAATATAATCTTCATCATATAAATTATAAATTCTTATTAAATTATAATCATTTACTATTAAATATATTATTAAACGAAAACTATATGTTGAAAGATATATCACCTTCATGTACTAACACTAGCCACTGGCTAGATAGAGAACTGTCTAGTTTGAACGAGCTATAGAATATTGCTTTGTACTGTCTTTTGTACGGTTGTCCATGTTTTACTATACTTGATCTTATACCTTCCTATTACAATATGCTTAACGATATTCCATGTGTTTTCGCTCTGTAAACCTTCCCCAACAAAGGTTATGGGCCCAGAGCAGTAAAGTGTATTGTGTACGTTGTGAAAATAATTCGAAATTGTAAAAATATAAAGTACATGTCGGAAGAAAAATGAATGTACGAATAGAATTATTGACGAAGGAAAACTACGATAGTTGGAAGGTACAGGTAGAAGCATTGTTGATAAAAAATGACTTCTGGGAGTATGTGAGTGGCGAAAAGCCAAAACCTACTACGGATGCTGCTATATTGGCATGGGAGAAGGCTGACAGAAAAGCGAAGTCTGAGTTGATATTAGCATTAGATCCAAGTGTGGTTCGTCATGTAAAAAGGATGGAGACTGCACGAGAGGTATGGTTAAAATTAGAGAGCTTGTTTGCATCAAGAGGACCTGCAAAGAAAGCGAATTTAATGAAAAGGCTCATGTTACAAAGGATGAGTGATAACCAAAAGGTATGTGAGCACCTTGATTCCTTTTTCGAAGCCGTCGACAAACTGGAAGAAATGAATATTAAAATCCATGATGACTTGTTAACGATTATGCTGCTGTATAGTCTGCCGGGAAGCTATGAAAATTTTAAATGTGCTATAGAGTCTAGAGATGAGCTCCCAAAGCCAGAGCAACTAAGAGTTAAAATCATCGAAGAGGATAGTTCAAGAGGAAACGCTCAAGTTGACAAAATAGAAGGCGCCATGTATTTGGACAAACATTCGAAGAAAATTACTGGAAAAACATTTAAGTTCAAATGTTTTAAGTGTCACAATTTTGGCCATAAGGCATCGGAATGCACAAAAAAAAGGGAGAAGACTCAAGAAACCCGATGTGCGGAGTCATGCACTAGTCATGAAAGTTGTGAAGCCTTAACCATATATCATGTTTCAGATGACTGTCGCATCGCTGTTGGTGCGAAGCACCGTCAGGAATGGATCTTTGATAGTGGTTGCACTTCTCACATGTGCAATGACGCGGAAAGGTTTGCTGAGGTACTCCCTGCGAGTCAAAAATTAAAATTAGCCACAGATTCTTTGACAACCGTGCAAGGTAAAGGTACAGTTAAGTTATTAGCATGCAATGATGATCGAACGCGTAAAATTCAATTTGAAAATACCCTATTAGTTCCCGATTTACGTAGTAATTTAATTTCTATCGCCCAGCTTACTGAACGAGGTTGTGAAGTCACATTCAAGCGTGATGTAGCCTATGCAGTAAAAAAAGGTGAGATAAAACTGACCGCTGATCGGCGAGGCGATTTATATTACTTGAGGGAGCAGGACGCATCAGCGTCTGTGGTATGTAATGAAAGTGTTGATTTGTATAGATGGCATGAGCGTATGGGACATCTGAATGCTAGGGATCTTATGAAATTACTAAAGAAATCAGATATTAATCCGATAAAGATCGATAGTAACTTGCATGATTGTGATGTGTGTGCTAAAGGAAAAATGGTGTCGTTGCCTTTTGTGAAATCCAATTCACGTTGCAATGAGAAGTTGCAAATAATATATTCTGATGTGGTCGGTCCAATGAGAGTTCAATCGAATGGCGGAAATAAATACTTTATCACTTTTATTGACGATTGTACTCGTTGGTGTGAAGTTTTTATGCTGAAAAATAAAAGTGACGTTTTGTCAAAATTCAAGATTTTTAAATGTCATGTCGAAAATTTGACAGGAAGAAAAATTAAATATTTACATACGGATAACGGAACTGAATACAAAAATAAATTATTCGATGAATATTTATAAAATGAAGGCATTAAGAGACGTTTTACGACGCCATACTCACCTCAAAGTAACGGCATCGCTGAACGGATGAACCGTACGTTAATTGAGATGGCAAGGTGCATGATCTTATCGTCAGGTATATCACCAAGTTTTTGGGCAGAAGCTGTAGCTACTGCATGCTATTTGCGTAATAGGTGTCCAACGAGCAGTCTCAAAGGTGAAATTCCATACGAAAAATGGTTTGAGAGACCTGTGAATGTCAAATATTTAAAAACGTTTGGCACCAAAGTACATGTCTTGGAAAAGGAACCAAGTAAGGATAAGTTTGCAGCACGTAGTTCACTTGGCATTTTTGTGGGTTATCCAGCTGATGCTAAAGGCTATAAAATATGGATACCTGATAGTAGAAGAATCGTAGTGTCGAGAGATGTAAAATTTCAGGAAGGGAAGCTAACTGAAATTGAGTGTAAGGTCTCAAATGAATCACTAATTGAACCACAATGTGAAAAAAGTATTGTGAGGAAGACTGTGGATATAGAAATCCAAACTAAAGAACAGTCGGATGTGTCATTTAATGATGAGCCTTCAAGAGAAGAAATTCCTTTAAATATTCAACCGAATGTGCCAGTGATTAATGAAGAAAGTACAGAAAATACGGAATCTACTGAAATTAGTCATAGAAACATTATATTTAAAAGAGGTCTTGGAAGGCCAAGGATTCAGAGAGGACAAGTTGGCCGCCCTCGTAAAATCTATAATATGGTTGAGATAAGAGAGAATAGCGACAATGATTCATCGGCGGAAGAATACGTCGACACTGATGATTTTGCTGGAGCTATTGAAACCACGTTAAAGGAAGCTTTGTCATCTGACGAAAAGGTCAAATGGGAAGAAGCGATTCTTTCAGAAATAAGAAGTCTAGTAAATAACGATACGTGGGAAATTGTAAAGAAACCTTCAGATCGTAATATCGTGGGTTGTCGATACGTGCTGACGACAAAGCTAAATGTTGACAATACTGAGAAAAAGAAGGCCAGACTGGTAGCTAAAGGATACAGTCAGCAACATGGCCTAGATTATAATAAGACATTCGCCCCAGTTGCGAGACTTGCAACTGTACGTTTGTTGGTCGCTTTAGCTGTCGAAATGGGCATGGACATTGACCAGATAGATATAAATACCGCCTATTTAAACGGTGATCTGAACGAAGATATTTATATGAGAATCCCAGAGCTGCTGAAAGAAGGTTTAGAGAAACTAAAAAATGCAGATGGCGTAAATTCTGCAATAGGTAAAAAAACTGCAAAAATGCTTGAAGATATGAAAGCAGGTGGTGACACATGTCGTCTAAAGAAATCTCTGTATGGTCTCAAACAAGCTGGACGACAGTGGAATATGAAACTGGACGAGAAGCTGAGAGAAATGGGATTGACATCTACGATAAATGAACCTTGTTTGTATCATAAGCGTAATAAAGGTGGATCAGATCTTTTTGTCGTCATATACGTGGATGACATATTGATCGCATCGCAAAATAGAATGTATATAGACAAATTCAAGCAGGAATTGGCGGGGAAGTTTGAACTCAAAGACTTTGGCCAAGCAACCTTCTGTCTCGGGATAGATATTAAGAAAAATGGCAATGAATATTTCTTATCACAAGAGAAGTATATAAAAGACATTTTGAAGAAATTTGCTATGGATAGTTGCAATCCTATTCGGACTCCAATGGAAATTGGAAATCCTGTTATTTGTGAAAAAGAAGTAACTAAAGGGAAACAATTTCCATATAGAGAACTAATTGGAGCGCTCATGTATTTAAGTGTAGCGACAAGACCTGATATCGCTAACGCTACGGCAAAACTTGCGCAGTTTGCGGAAAACCCGCAGGAAACTCATTGGAGGGCTGCGAAGCGAGTTCTTCGATACTTAAAAGGTACGATAACTCACGGTTTGGCTTTTAAGCCGACAGGGTTATGCATACAAGGGTTTGCGGATGCAGATTGGGGTAACTGCGTTATCGATAGACGATCATTTACGGGTTATTTATTCGTTCTAGGTGGAGCAAGCATATCATGGTCTTCACACAAGCAACGCATCGTTGCGACTTCTACTTGTGAGGCTGAGTTTGTAAGTTTGGCAGAAGCTATGAAAGAAGCTATGTATTTGAATAGCCTGTTGAAAGAACTAGGTTTACATCAACTCTGTAAGGTAAGAATGCATGCTGATAATTTAAGTGCTATTTGCCTTGCTGAGGATCACGGTGTACATCATGCGAAAAGTAAGCACATTGACATTAGACATTTCTTTATAAGGGATGTGCTACGTGACAATAAAAACATAACGTTGGAATATTTGTCAACTGATAAGATGTTGGCAGATGTCCTCACCAAACCTTTACCTCGCGTAAGACACGAATTACTAACAAGTGCTTTAGGATTGTGTGTGCGAAAGTAAAGATACGTTTATTTTTATAGATTGTATCGTACATAAGTTGAAGGGGGTGTGTTGAAAGATATATCACCTTCATGTACTAACACTAGCCACTGGCTAGATAGAGAACTGTCTAGTTTGAACGAGCTATAGAATATTGCTTTGTACTGTCTTTTGTACGGTTGTCCATGTTTTACTATACTTGATCTTATACCTTCCTATTACAATATGCTTAACGATATTCCATGTGTTTTCGCTCTGTAAACCTTCCCCAACACTATAAAATATAGTTAATCCAGTAGAAAGATAATATAATTTTTTTTTATTAAATTTAAATTTCTAAATCTTACTAATTCTAAAATTAAATCCTTAGAATAAAATCCAGCTAAAAAAGGAATTCCACATAAAGCTATATTAGAAATATTTATACATAAAGAAGTTAAAGGAATATATAATCTAATCCCTCCTAAACCGAATATCTTGTATATCATTTATTATATGAATAATAACCCCAGCACATATAAATAATAAAGCTTTAAATATAGCATGAGTTAATAAATGAAAAAAAGCTAAATCAGGTAATCCTATTCTTAAAATTCTTATTATTAAACCTAATTGTCTTAAAGTAGATAAAGCAATATTTTTTTTTAAATCAAATTCATAATTAGCTGAAATACCAGCTATAAATATTGTTAATCCTGATAATAATAATAATAATTCGGACGTTTCTACCGGGTCCTACATGGGCCCGATGTAGATCTTTTAGCGTCCGTGGCCTGGCTGCGATTTGGTGACCTTTTCGGGGAAACCGAAGGTTTTGTCTTTGCGATTATGGACGAAGTTATGATGACGAACAACTACCGGAAATACATTGTGAAGGATGGCACAGTTGACATCTGTCGGGCATGTCACCGGCCGGGTGAATCTATCCGTCACATTATCTCCGGTTGTTCTAGTCTGGCTAATGGAGACTATTTGCATAGACACAACCTTGTAGCCAGGATTATCCATCAGCAACTTGCTCTTAAATACAATCTTGTGGAATCGGAAGTGCCTTACTATAAGTATGTGCCCGACCCAGTTCTCGAAAATGGCAATGTCACGTTGTATTGGGATCGGTCTATCATCACTGACAGGACTATTGTTGCCAATAAGCCTGACATAGTGGTGATAGACCGACTAGAGCGTCACGCAATGATTGTTGATATAGCGGTCCCCCATGACGAGAACCTCGTGAAGGCTGAGAGAGATAAGAAAACCAAGTATCTTGATCTAGCGCGCGAGGTTGTCGACATGTGGGATGTGAATACAGCAATCATTGTGCCGATAGTCGTAACGGCCAATGGCATAATAGCCAAGAGCCTCGACGAACATCTGAGGAGGCTCTCGTTAGGCAGCTGGATCAAGGGCTTGATCCAGAAAGCGGTACTACTGGACACGGCGCGTATAGTCAGGAGGTTCCTCTCTCAGGAGCCCTGACCACCGGTAGCTTGGACCCTGTTCCCGATACCGGTGGGCTACTATTTTTGTATTTTTAAATGTTTTTTTATTTTATTTTTTATAGAATAATATTTAAAAATGTAAAAATATGTATATAAAATGAATAAATGGAATAATAATTATCAGGACTATTGTTGCCAATAAGCCGGATATAGTGGTGATAGACCGATTAGCGCGCCGCACAATGATAATCGATGTCACCATCCCGCATGACGAGAACCTCGTGAAAGCTGAGAAAGAGAAACAAATCAAGTATCTTGACTTAGCACACGAGGTTGTCGACATGTGGAATGTAGACTCGGCGATCATTGTGCCGATTGTCGTTACGGCCAACGGCCTGATGGCCAAGAGCCTCGACGACCATCTGTCGAGGCTGTCATTGGGCGGTTGGATCAAGGGTCTGATACAGAAGGCAGTACTCCTCGATACGGCTCGCATTGTGAGGAGGTTCCTGTCTCTGGAGCCCTAACCACCGGTAGCTTGGACCCTGTTCCCGATACCGGTTAGCCTCTATTTTTATATTTTTAAATGTTTTTAAGTTTTCTTTTTTAATATTTCAAAATGTAATATATAAGAATGAAGAAAAATAAAGAAAAAAATAATAATTAAAAAAAATATATATCAATTAATAATATATTAAATCGAATTAATAAATAAACTCCTGTTGTTACTAAAGTAGAAGAATGAACTAAAGCAGAAACAGGAGTAGGTGCTGCTATAGCCGCAGGTAATCAAGATCCAAAAGGAATTTGAGCACTTTTAGTTATAGCAGCCATAATAATTGATCTTCTAATTATATTTATTTCTCAATCATTATTTATAAATTCTAAATAAAAAATATAATTTCATCTTCCATAATTTATTATTCAAGAAATTACTATTAAAATAAAAGCATCACATATTTTCTCATTCTAATAAAATAATTATATTATTTAAAATAAAATATATTATAAAAAAAAAAAAATTATTCTTATTATAAATAAAAAAATAAAGGAAATAAAACAAATTGAATATTTTATATTATTAATAATTTAAAATGAATTTCTCATATTTTTGATACCACAAATCAATGTTTTATTTTAAATTATTTAAATAAAATCAAATTATACTACAATAAATTTTTAAAACTAAAATATTTAAAGGTAATCAATGTAACATTAATATTAAATATTCTCGTGAAACACCTATATAATATCTATAAATACCTGAATAATATTTTCCATGTTGAACAAATGAATATAAATATAAACTATAACCAGCTCTAAAAAAAGAAATTAATATTAATATTAATATAGAAATTCAAGATCATCTTATTAAACTATTAATTAAACTAATTTCTCCTATCAAATTTAATCTAGGAGGAGCTGCTATATTAGAAGATATTAATAAAAATCATCATAATCTTATAGGAGGTATAAAATTTATTATTCCCTTATTAAAATTAATAAACGTAATAAACCATAACCTCCTAACTTTAATATAATTCCAGCTAAAATTATAGAACCAGAAACAGGAGCCTCAACATGAGCTTTAGGTAATCATAAATGAACAAAATATATTGGTATTTTTACTAAAAAAGCTAAAATTATAGAAAAATATAATATATAAATATTTATATTAAAAAATTTTCAAAAATAAATTATTATACAATATATCTCATTAAATATATAAAAAATACCCATTAATAAAGGTAAAGAAACAAATAAAGTATAAAATAATAAATATATTCCAGCTTGAATACGTTCAGGTTGATACCCTCAACCAATAATTAATAATAATGTAGGAATTAATCTACCCTCAAAAAATAAATAAAATATAAATATATTTATTGTTCTAAAAGTTATATATAATATAATTAATAAAAAAATAATATTAAATAAAAAAAAATTAATATAAAAATTTATTTTATTTAAATTTCTTTTTTCTTTCTAGCTATAATCATTAAAATAGAAATTCAAATTCTTAATATAATTAAACCATAAGATATAACATCACAAGATATTATATAACTTAAATTACAAAATAAATTTAATCTTATCCCTAAATTTATAAATAAAAATATTATTAAAAATAATATTATTTGAACCATTCAAAATATATTTTTTATAAAACAAAAAGGAATTATAAAAATTATTATAAATAAAAATTTTATCATTTTTATTAATTAATTAATATATATATATATATATAATATATATTATACAATTATAATAAATTAAATCTTTGAAAATAATCATTTCCATGAGTTCGAATCATAGAAACTAAAATAGATAACCCTAAAGCCCCCTCACAAACTGAAAAAACTAAAAATACTATTAATATATATATATCATAATTAATAAATCTTAAATAAATTAATATAAAAAAAAAAAAATCTGTTTAGAAATAAAAATTAAATTTCCAACAATAAATATTAAAATAAAAATAACTTATATATTTAAAATTATCATTTGTTTTTATAGTTTAAAAAAATATTGGTCTTGTAAATCAAAGTTAAGTTATTTACTTTAAAAACTTCAAAGAAAAAGAATTTCTTTATCAATAATCTCCAAAATTATTATTTTTATTAAACTATTCTTTGATTTGAAATTATTAAAATAACCTTATCTTTATTATTAATTATAATTTTATTTTTTATATTATTCTTAAATAATCCTTTATCTATAGGATTAATAATTTTAATTCAGACCTTATTAACTTGTTTATTAACTGGAATAATAATTAAAACTTATTGATTTTCATATATTTTATTCCTCACTTTCATAAATGAACAAAATATATTGGTATTTTTACTAAAAAAGCTAAAATTATAGAAAAATATAATATATAAATATTTATATTAAAAATTTTTAAAAAATAAATTATTATACAATATATCTCATTAAATATATAAAAAATACCCATAAATAAAGGTAAAGAAACAAATAAAGTATAAAATAATAAATATATTCCAGCTTGAATACGTTCAGGTTGATACCCTCAACCAATAATTAATAATAATGTAGGAATTAATCTACCCTCAAAAAATAAATAAAATATAAATATATTTATTGTTCTAAAAGTTATATATAATATAATTAATAAAAAATAATATTAAATAAAAAAAAATTAATATAAAAATTTATTTTATTTAAATTTCTTTTTTCTTTCTAGCTATAATCATTAAAATAGAAATTCAAATTCTTAATATAATTTAACCATAAGATACAACATCACAAGATATTATATAACTTAAATTACAAAATAAATTTAATCTTATCCCTAAATTTATAAATAAAAATATTATTAAAAATAATATTATTTGAACCATTCAAAATATATTTTTTATAATATAAAAAGGAATTATAAAAATTATTATAAAAAAAAATTTTATCATTTTTATTAATTAATTAATATATATATATATATATATAATATATATTATACAATTATAATAAATTAAATCTTTGAAAATAAATCGCCTCGCCGATCAGCGGTCAGTTTTATCTCACCTTTTTTTACTGCATAGGCTACATCACGCTTGAATGTGACTTCACAACCTCGTTCAGTAAGCTGGGCGATAGAAATTAAATTACTACGTAAATCGGGAACTAATAGGGTATTTTCAAATTGAATTTTACGCGTTCGATCATCATTGCATGCTTATAACTTAACTGTACCTTTACCTTGCACGGTTGTCAAAGAATCTGTGGCTAATTTTAATTTTTGACTCGCAGGGAGTACCTCAGCAAACCTTTCCGCGTCATTGCACATGTGAGAAGTGCAACCACTATCAAAGATCCATTCCTGACGGTGCTTCGCACCAACAGCGATGCGACAGTCATCTGAAACATGATATATGGTTAAGGCTTCACAACTTTCATGACTAGTGCATGACTCCGCACATCGGGTTTCTTGAGTCTTCTCCCTTTTTTTTGTGCATTCCGATGCCTTATGGCCAAAATTGTGACACTTAAAACATTTGAACTTAAATGTTTTTCCAGTAATTTTCTTCGAATGTTTGTCCAAATACATGGCGCCTTCTATTTTGTCAACTTGAGCGTTTCCTCTTGAACTATCCTCTTCGATGATTTTAACTCTTAGTTGCTCTGGCTTTGGGAGCTCATCTCTAGACTCTATAGCACATTTAAAATTTTCATAGCTTCCCGGCAGACTATACAGCAGCATAATCGTTAACAAGTCATCATGGATTTTAATATTCATTTCTTCCAGTTTGTCGACGGCTTCGAAAAAGGAATCAAGGTGCTCACATACCTTTTGGTTATCACTCATCCTTTGTAACATGAGCCTTTTCATTAAATTCGCTTTCTTTGCAGGTCCTCTTGATGCAAACAAGCTCTCTAATTTTAACCATACCTCTCGTGCAGTCTCCATCCTTTTTACATGACGAACCACACTTGGATCTAATGCTAATATCAACTCAGACTTCGCTTTTCTGTCAGCCTTCTCCCATGCCAATATAGCAGCATCCGTAGTAGGTTTTGGCTTTTCGCCACTCACATACTCCCAGAAGTCATTTTTTATCAACAATGCTTCTACCTGTACCTTCCAACTATCGTAGTTTTCCTTCGTCAATAATTCTATTCGTACATTCATTTTTCTTCCGACATGTACTTTATATTTTTACAATTTCGAATTATTTTCACAACGTACACAATACACTTTACTGTTCTGGGCCCATAACCTTTGTTGGGGAAGGTTTATAGGTAAAAAAGCTGCAAAAATGCTTGAAGATATGAAAGCAGGTGGTGACACATGTCGTCTAAAGAAATCTCTGTATGGTCTCAAACAAGCTGGACGACAGTGGAATATGAAACTGGACGAGAAGCTGAGAGAAATGGGATTGACATCTACGATAAATGAACCTTGTTTGTATCATAAGCGTAATAAAGGTGGATCAGATCTTTTTGTCGTCATATACGTGGATGACATATTGATCGCATCGCAAAATAGAATGTATATAGACAAATTCAAGCAGGAATTGGCGGGGAAGTTTGAACTCAAAGACTTTGGCCAAGCAACCTTCTGTCTCGGGATAGATATTAAGAAAAATGGCAATGAATATTTCTTATCACAAGAGAAGTATATAAAAGACATTTTGAAGAAATTTGCTATGGATAGTTGCAATCCTATTCGGACTCCAATGGAAATTGGAAATCCTGTTATTTGTGAAAAAGAAGTAACTAAAGGGAAACAATTTCCATATAGAGAACTAATTGGAGCGCTCATGTATTTAAGTGTAGCGACAAGACCTGATATCGCTAACGCTACGGCAAAACTTGCGCAGTTTGCGGAAAACCCGCAGGAAACTCATTGGAGGGCTGCGAAGCGAGTTCTTCGATACTTAAAAGGTACGATAACTCACGGTTTGGCTTTTAAGCCGACAGGGTTATGCATACAAGGGTTTGCGGATGCAGATTGGGGTAACTGCGTTATCGATAGACGATCATTTACGGGTTATTTATTCGTTCTAGGTGGAGCAAGCATATCATGGTCTTCACACAAGCAACGCATCGTTGCGACTTCTACTTGTGAGGCTGAGTTTGTAAGTTTGGCAGAAGCTATGAAAGAAGCTATGTATTTGAATAGCCTGTTGAAAGAACAAGGTTTACATCAACTCTGTAAGGTAAGAATGCATGCTGATAATTTAAGTGCTATTTGCCTTGCTGAGGATCACGGTGTACATCATGCAAAAAGTAAGCACATTGACATTAGACATTTCTTTATAAGGGATGTGCTACGTGACAATAAAAACATAACGTTGGAATATTTGTCAACTGTCAATTTACCTTTTCAAGGGAAACGCTCGAAACTGAATAATTACGAACTTTATATTTTTAGTAATTAAGCATGAAAATATTTTTTGAAGCAAATGATTTTCCAACCAGTAATGTAATATCTATTTCAATAAGTAGACTTTCGTAAAACTACCAAATGATCTTTAATGTCGGTTTGTAACAATTGTAAAGTGTCCAGCTCTGTTGAAGTATTTCTATTGCATGTGAAAATTGCTTGTGTACGACATGAGCATTGTACTACACAGCAATGACGAAAATTTCTTAAAGTTTAATTATATGTAATGATACTGATTTCATGTAAAACTGACACGTTATGTCATTAAAATGTGAAAATAGACGTTATACTAAAACCTCGACGGAAAAACGTTTTTGCAACCCTACCGCTAAAATACTAGCTTTAGACACTATACCAGACTAGTAAGGTTGATTTTTCTTTGATAAGAGTCTTATAGGCTAGCCGTATACGTTGCGCCCTGTTTCCTACCCAAATTGTCAACATAACAATTGCATATGAAATGTTTAAACACATTCTTGGTCTGCAATATGTGTACCTGCGACTTGTAAGTTACACAATTTTATTCAATTTACCTGCCTATTTGGGTGTTTCTGTTTATATCGCTGCGCAAAAATGCACATAAATTGTATTAAGTTTTTTTCTCATTTTTTTAGCTCTAGTATAAGTAGTATAATCTCTACATAAAATGCGTAAAACAATGTTATTATTCTTATTCTTTATATAGTGGATAACTTAAAATGCCCGTAATTTTTGCCTCTGTGTGACTTCACAAGGTATCCATTTATAACCAACATTAGAACTGTAAGTCTGAACTACTTAGTTAAGTACCACTTAGTGCAAAGCATCAGTAATTACAGACAAAATATCCTTTTCTATTTTTCTAATGACTACAACCATGCCAGATGCACCAGTATGACCATGAATACAATTATCATGTAACACTGTTGATATTTCAAGTAGTATTGTATGTAGGGTAGGTAGGTATTGTTCCGAAACTTGAATGAATGATAAGTGTAACTCCGAAACACATATTTTGAAATCGAGACGTCATCGCTACGTCATTTGCACAAAGTTCTCAACGGATGGTGTAACGCCGGATGCTGCGGTTGGAGCGTCCCGGATCTGGCACTTGGGTTTTGGGTTTATCTACCAATAACTAGGATCTAGGTTATTATACGATTTGCTGTTGCGTTCGCGTTGCTCTTGGGGAAGTTAGTGAGTACTGTCATATCCTTTTCTTATTTTTATTATTTCTTCTTCTTTTGGAGGCAATGTAGCAACTCTTTTTGCCTAATGTGTTGTTTTTTAGATTTCTGTCGTTTGCACTATTTAATTTCTGAAACGTGAAACCCCCTGTGAAGGGGTAGGTAGAACGCTATAGAGATTTGAGGTGGGTCGTTCGGATGATACCTACAAAGTTGGGCAAGCAATCTATAGAGAAGTATTAATGAGGTCCACGTTATTGATGGTTGTTTAACTAAAAAACGAAAGGCAAGAACTAGTAACACTATTGTTAAGGGTTTAGTTTGTAAAATCTTCTACCACTGTTCTTGTTCTTGTAATGTAATGTTTGTATGTCGTTTTGTGGCAATTAAATACATTTTCTTTCTTTTCTTTTTTTTTCTTTCTTTTATCGTTTAGATTGTCTTACTGTTTCGGGCGCAAATAGTAACTTACTAAGTTTAGGTGAGGTCATGTGCGTTACGATCGATACGAGGGTTAAAGTAGTAAAATTATGTACACATCCGTATCATTCCTTGTGAATGAATTTTAAAATGCGGTAAAGTAGGTGCATATTAAGGTAGGTGCATACAAATTCCCAGCTCGGGATACACGTATACGTAAGTAGCTAATTTTAAAAATGTGGTTACTGTAAAACCTCGTGTTTTCCAAAAATATCGACTTATTAGTAACATGCACAGACATTAAAATAAAATTCAACAATGGAATGGCATGTCCATACCTAATTTATTTTTAGGGTTTCCCAACTAAATAAATTAACCGTAATCACAGTCTACCAATGGTCATTTTCCTTAAAACGAAATCCCATTGCACATAGTCGATTAAGTTTATAATGAAATTCGCTCTCGGTCCAGTGTTGCGCTTGCGCAGACCGACGGCGACGGACGCGCACTAGGATGTCGGATTAGATAACGATGAATGTGGGCCGTTGTGCAATGGTGGTAAACCCTGTGGCAGGTGGACCCCAACCAACTGTAACAGGTTTTTTTGTATAGTGAAATTATGTCCAAAGTTCACATTTCAATAAAACCTGATATAGCTCACTTTCCTTAAAGGTCAAATTTTTAAGTGCCCGTTGACCTCAACAAGCCTTCTTTGAATATAGGTGTACCTATATTCAAAGAAGGCTTGTTGCTCAACCACATCAAACTCTATAAATATATGACAATACTTAGGTACCGAAATAAATAAAAGATCATGAATATTTATAGGGAAAATGTAACCTTTAGAAAATAACAAGAAGTATACGTACCTATTTACCAAATAACATTCTATAGCCATTGTGTTTGCCATATTCGGAGAAAAATGTGCCGTTTTATTTGTCATTTGTTCAAAATAGGTGACTATAGGCAGTTCCTTTAAGGTGACTAGTGGCCAAATCCGAAACTATAGGAGTAGCGTAAAACACTAAAATATTTTGATGATAACTAAAACTGCATCATTTTAGATTTTTGAAAAAACCAATATTCCTAGCCCGGAATCGAAGCTCAATTCTCAATTCTTTATTGCGTACCATAATGTGTATGGTAGGTAGGGAAATAATCATAATAGTCACAATTATGGACCCTGTCGGGCACAGCATAGAGAGAGGAGGCAGAACACTGTTTGAGTGTTTAATGCTATAAATGTTATAATCGGTTAAGTATTTGTAAGTTATACTTTTTATACAGAATTTAATTTATTAATTATAGTTATTGTTTATAAATTATTTACATTTATTTATTTAGTAACATTCTACAAACCTTTTATTTTAATTATTCATATTTATTTTATTTACTTATTAATATTTTTATTTATTACATAAATTATATTTATCTATTTATTTTATTATTAACAGAAAATACATACAGAAAACACATCATGACAAAGGAGTACAAAGGTACTGCTTATTTCTTGAGAAATTTCTACCAGCAGACTCGCGAAAATGAGAAATGTAGACAAATAATGTGTGAGATCAGGAAGAGAAGAAAAGTGAACGACTAACCTAAGATATAAAAACATATAAATATATATAAAGATACACATATAGTGTAAGTGATATATATACAAATACAATATATATACTTAAATAAATACATATCGGAGGAAGGTAAATGATTAGTAATAAATATCCCTTGTAAACTTATTACTTCAGGTTTGTTTAATTGGCAACATTTAGCTTCTGATCAGTTCTCAGTTCGATTTTATTCGATTGACAACACTTTATTTTTCTTATGTCAAAATACTCGATTTGGATTGGATAATACAAGCAGTAATTTGCCGGAAGAGATTCTCTTAGCCAATAAAAAGCAGGAGTGTCATAGAGGCACTCTGAGTGGGTTCTCCCGCCATATTGGGTCGTGAAGTTAGAAAAGATACGCGCGGACGCGCGTTTTGAGAGTTAAAAAGGAGTTGAGAGAAAAAAGAGTTGAGAAGTAGCCTAAAGTGGCGTGTGTGAACTTGAACAAGTGTGTTTTAGTTGGGAAAAAGCGAAACGATTGGTGGCCGAATCCACTGCTTTGATAAAATTGGAACAAGAACTATCTCTAAAACGGCATAAGTTACCTGCTTTGTGCATTGCATACCCACGATATGCCCACAGCCCGAGGGTATTATTGAAGATAGCCCTCCTATCTCCGATATCAGAAGTCTAAACAATGCAAGCACAAGGCGATGATGGACCAAATGAGACGAGTACCTAATGGCTGGCGCGCTCTCTTTGGTGCGCGAAATTTAGCATGGAAGTACCTACCTACCTAATGGAGATGTTTTGCAACTTGCCGGCTACTAGAGACAGGAATATCATGTTGCCCGTTCAACTGTATAGTGTGGCCTATCCTAGACAACATGCGAAGTCGGGTTGCAGATAATGATGAAGTTAATGATGACATCGATGCCCAATCCTGACTAGATACTTGGGAAACGCAACTGTGGTGGTGATGTTCAGGGAAGTATAAACTTAAGTATTCCGACAATAATAAGTACCAATGTAATGCCTTATGAAGTTTAGCCACAATATTGTTTTTCTTGGTTTATAGTGGCTAAAATTTAAAATAAATTGTTATTTTCGTTATGATGCTAAATGAAACTCAGCCAGATTCATACTGTCAGCGGAATTCGCAAGAGATTAAGACCACTTGTGCAAATACAGTGCAAGAGAGCAAACATCCTAAGCTACAACTTGTTTCAATAAAACTTTATGCTTGTGGAAATCTTGCTCATAGACATGAATTTTTCAGCCATTCACACAATATGCAACAAATAGCACGGACGTCTGAGCCCTTCAACATGGCTGTGGATACCACAAGACCTGTTGTGACCGGCTGCGTGTAGTGCTACAAGATAAGTGTGGAGCTCAGGTTCCATTTCAAGAGGCAACATACAACCTGCAGTCTACAGCGCTATGAAAGAGGAAATTTAGTGGTTTTATACATGCCGCTGCGGTGATCAATCAATTTAATATTTTCTGATAGCACCTAGGAGTCTGGACATGTGCATGGTTGGCACTGCTGCCTGACCTTTCCGGGAGTACAGGCTTAAAGGTATGTTACTTTGATCTGCATTCAACTATCTGTGCATTGGCATACATTTGTGGCAGCCGAAGTATGTATTGGATTTGGAAGTACCTAAGTTTTATAATTAATTGTTGCATTAATTGCAATTTATAACTATTGCATTATGTTGTTTAATGGAAATGTTTAATTTAAGTTACATGAAAAGAGTAGAAAAATCAAACAGCGCCATCTATGTAATGGTATTGATACTGTATGTTTCTTTCAATATTCATCGAAATTGGATTCGGGACCCCATTATGCCGTGATTTACTGCTTGGGGGAGCTTATTGAATACGAGCATGTTGTTTTTTTTCGTGATTTAAATAATAATAAAATTTAAAAACAAACAAATAATTTTTGCATAGACAGAATGAGAAGTCCGTGCATGTCACGCCATCTTTTAAATCTTTGACGGCTTAAGCTTTGAAATATTTTGTTTCAAGTATTTAATCGTTTTTATTTACCAACAAAATAAACAATGAAGCGATTTTCGCAATTTCATCTTTCTAATGTACTTGGAGCATTGGAATGTGAGAACAAAACGGAAAGAAATTAGATTTCATTACATTATTTTATGTTGCATGATATTAGAACAATATACGGTTTTGTGACCACTAGTGCTGTCAATAGGTTGTTAGTTTACTCACTACTGATAATCGAGAAGTAAAGATACTAGGCATTTTAGCCATGCATTCTTTATTAATAGGTGTCACTTCAGATTGCCCGTAAATATTATTACCACTGAGTTTGTTGTTGATTTGATCTTCAAGGAAATTTGTGAATATGCTTTTCTTTGAAAATAACGTACATTCTAACTATTCGCGTTGGTATTTTTAATGCAAGTGTGAATCCAGTTATGGAAAGTAAAAAGAAAAATCGTAATAATAGTGTATCTTTTCACATCTTTGGCTGATTGGGATTGTTTTTACAACTAAATTAAAGTATCAGGTAAAAGGGAAAGAAATTTATTTTGTTAACGTTGAATTCAAATATCTTTGTGTAATACATTCGACTATTTTTAAATAATATTTTGGTTCATATCAAAACAGAAAAATCGAATCTCGATATTCTAGGGCGAAATATCGATACGCTGGATCGATTCAGTACTGGATATCGATTGAAAAATTGTTTGTTTATTTTTTGCCTTTAAATCGATTCGTCGATTAATTGATAACAGATCGCCATCCCTTACTCATCTCTATTAGACAGTGACATGAAAGTGTCAACATTCGAAAAAGTTCGAAAAAGTCATCAAGACAAAACAAATAACTTATAACTGTTGTATGATTTTTAACTTATAAGCTACTAGATAAAGACTAGATTATTAATAAATCGTTACAAGGTGTGAGACACTGTGAGGATTAAACTTTTAACTTTTGCTTCGTTCCAAAGAGTTGTGATAACTTTCAGTTAAGAGTTATGTGATCAAGATTATTTTCAAACCGGTGTTAAAGTTTAGTGAAATAGTTTTCTGGTTGACTCATTTGCAATCTTACAACCTGGAAATATCACGAGGATTAACGTTACTTTAGCCTAGACAGTTGGCGTTTAGTTTTGTTGCTACAACGGTTGAATAAAGTTAAAGTTAATGTTTAGTTGTTATAAATCACAATATACTAACCAACTGATAACATGTCATTCTAACGATACCTACAAATAAAAACGATTTAAATTGACTATGGCAAATGAAAAGTGCAACTAGACATTAAGATGGTGTCTAGAAGACGTATTCAGGTATTATGGGATGCTCGAGGTATTGGCCCTCTCGACGAACTGTTGAAGTTGTGGCTGAAGATGAGATAGATGTTCAATTGGCAACATTTTAATTTACATAGAACAGTTTCTCAGTTTCGTGGGTCAGAGAGATGACGGAGTCAAGAGTTGATTCGGCATTTAAGTTGAAAGTGCATTCTGTGTAGCCAACGTATTTGTTAAGTTATTGTTGATTGTGGACCATGAATGGGACACTTGGGTTCTATTTGATTTACTTGATACAGGAGCTTTTGTGTTTTGGTGGAAACTAGGAATGGTTTCCTTGTTCTGTGTTGTTCAACGATGCTTGGCCTCGATAATCTTGAACATTATTCAGAAGTTTTAATAATTGTAACATCTCTTTAAAGAAAGGTGTGCATTTGTGAATTGTGTGATTATGTGGTGTCATGTAGGCTAGTACCTACCTTGAATAATAAATGTGGAATTTAAAGTATACTGTCAGTAATGGTTGTGGTGTTCTAACTTGTTGAATGTTCTGTGCTGGTCATTGTGAACATACCTAACGTAATTTTGTTTTATTTGCTATCTGAGCAAGTTGGATAAGATAATGTTAATGCAGATGTACACTCGGTGACATGCAGTGCATGATTTCATTTTCATTTTTAGTTTGCAAAATTGGTAATGTTTGATGTTGGTAGTTATTATACCTATCGCACTGAGGGTTTGGTATGAAATCATGAACATAAAATGGAGTTCTTGAATATGCTTTTGGCTGGGTAAGAAATCCTGAATTTGAGATTGCCGTTGTAGTCAGTACTGAGAATGAAGATTGAAATAACAAATTTGATTTTGGTTTGGAGTTTATGGTTATTGGAGTTCTGAATGGTGGCAGCTATGTGATGCATTAAAGGCTTTGGTTCATGATGAGTTAGAGGAAAGCTGAAAGATCAAGTACCCATTGAAGTAACTGAATGTATTGTGTTGAAGACTGATTCAAATCAATCTAGCAATGGTGAGGTCGTGTGTATGGTCAAAGGACTGACTGTACGGTGATGAGTAGTCGCTGCGGTGACTGCTGTAACCGAGGTGGGTTACGAGGTGAGTGGTCAGAGATGACTGCTGTAACCAAGGTGGGTTACGAGGTGAGTGGTCAGTAAGATGACTGCTGTAACCGAGGTGGGTTACGAGGTGAGTGGTCAGTAAGATGACTGCTGTAACCGTGGTGGGTTACGAGGCCTGGTCAGGATGACTATGGTTGCAGGGTGGTCACTGGGTTGACCATCAGGAGCTACAGCGATTGCTGTGGGACCAAGAAACATTGCTGGATTTGTCAGGGGGGAACCTGGTCCCTCTGGGGCTTTGGAGTCCTGTTATCTGTCTGGGGAAGACTGGTCACTCTGGGGCTTCGGTGACCTGTTGTTTAGTGTATGTGGCATGGGTATCTGGCAGTATTGTTGCTTCGAGAGGACCGGTTGTCTGGGGAAGCCTGGTCCCTCTGGGGCTTTGGTGACCTGTTGTTTTGTGTATGTGGCATGGGTATCTGGCAGTCTTGTTGCCTCGAGAGGACCGGTTGTCTGGGGGAGCCTGGTCCCTCTGGGGCTTCGGTGACCTGTTGTCTGGGGGGAGCCTAGTCCCTCTGGGGCTTCGGTGACCTGTTGTATGTCTGGGGGAGCCTGGTCCCTCTGGGGCCTCGGTGACCTGTTGTTTGGTGTATGTGACATGGTATGTTGTGTTGGGCGTTTGGGTGGTTTCTGGCACACTTAGTGCTTCGAGACCGACTTGGCGTTTGTTGGGAACCTGGTACCTCTGGTGCTTCGGTAACCATTTAGAATGTGTTAATATGGTTGTCTAAATGGTGAGGTGGCTGGTTCGATAGTACGATGATGGTTGTGTACGGTGTATGGTGTGGAGACCTAGATTTACATGGAGAAAACAAATGAACAGTGTGAAAGCTAAGAGAATTCAGTTTTCATGAGTAAAGATGTACTTGAGTTTTGTTGTAGGCTGGTAATATAAGGTGTTGATTGAAGGTTTCACGTGGAAGATGTCACGACCACGTTATTTTTTTTTATTTGGTCAGGAGCGGCCGAACTTAACCTATTACTTATTTTTTTATCTCCTCTTGGTTTTTGTTTTTTGGTTGAGTAACGATGTTGCTCGTCGCTTTACATCAAACGTGGGACCGTTTGAATGTCAAGATGGCCGTATCGGAGGAAGGTAAATGATTAGTAATAAATATCCCTTGTAAACTTATTACTTCAGGTTTGTTTAATTGGCAACATTTAGCTTCTGATCAGTTCTCAGTTCGATTTTATTCGATTGACAACACTTTATTTTTCTTATGTCAAAATACTCGATTTGGATTGGATAATACAAGCAGTAATTTGCCGGAAGAGATTCTCTTAGCCAATAAAAAGCAGGAGTGTCATAGAGGCACTCTGAGTGGGTTCTCCCGCCATATTGGGTCGTGAAGTTAGAAAAGATACGCGCGGACGCGCGTTTTGAGAGTTAAAAAGGAGTTGAGAGAAAAAAGAGTTGAGAAGTAGCCTAAAGTGGCGTGTGTGAACTTGAACAAGTGTGTTTTAGTTGGGAAAAAGCGAAACGATTGGTGGCCGAATCCACTGCTTTGATAAAATTGGAACAAGAACTATCTCTAAAACGGCATAAGTTACCTGCTTTGTGCATTGCATACCCACGATATGCCCACAGCCCGAGGGTATTATTGAAGATAGCCCTCCTATCTCCGATATACATAACTCTAAAATATATAGATACTAAATATATATAAATAAGCTTATAAAGATCAGATTTGAGAGGAAATATTTATAATGCTCTTTTAATCGTTTTTAAAAAGCGAGATAGTATCGAGATCTCTGATGCTAGGGAAGTGATTTATTATCCTCATGGTAAGTTATTTATTGGACTCTTCATATTTATCTATTCTAATAATATAATATTATAAAGAGGAAATATTTTTTTGTTTGTTTGTTTGTACCGAATAGGCTCCGAAACTACTGGATCGATTTTAAAAATTATTTCATCAATAGAAAGCTACATTATTCCTGAGTGACATAGGCTATTTTTTTATCCCGAAAAGGGGTCCTGTGGGGTGGTCCACGGGAGCGAAGCCGCGGGCAACAGCTAGTTAAAAATATTTTCGTATTATGGATTAAAAAAAAAAGAAAGAAAGAAAAATATTTATTTGTGACCCGCACAGGAGACACGAGAAATAAGCATAAAAATTACACAATAGTCAAAATAAAAAACCCCGTGCGAGACCAAAAAGGCTCCTATCTCAGCATGTGCAGCGATATCCAAAAAAGGAAATAACCCTGCGCTGATATTCTGATAGGGCCCACTGTTCATGCCACGCCATCTTAAATATTTGTAGTTATTAATTTAAAAAAAAACACACTGTATTATTACACCATCCGATAGGTAGTGTCGCTAGGTTAGCCAGATCGATTGACTGATACGAAGTCTGCCCACTGAGGGCATCCTGAAAAAAATTTCATCATCTCTAGTAATTCCTAGTGTTTATGATCAACTATTTATTAGAGATTAAAAACCAGCATCTTGATCGGTTTCGGAGACTGAGGGTTACTGTATTGAAACAACTGCTTGAAGGTTGCATTTGGTGGTGTAAATGTTTACGTACCAATTCGCTTATTTTTTATTTTTATTTATTGATAGGCTCGCGTTTGATCACGATGGTAAGCGATGATGTGGTCGACGGTGATGGTAAGCGATGATGTGGTCGACGGTGAAGCAAGCTTGCCTAGAATTACTTCTAGGCAAGCGTGCTTCACCGTCGACCACATCATCGCTTGAGTGAATAGGTTACCCTATGCACTCTTGACTTTAAGACCCCAAGATACTGATATTTCAAAGAACAATTCATACTTTTCTTCCCTCGCGGTTCTTGTTGAACGGACGAATAAGTAACAGATTACAAGTCATGTTAAAATAATGACTGCGATCGATTGAAGCTTGATGCTAAATACAAGTGCTCAATTAAATCATTGCGAAGAGAAGCATTAGTTTTCGTGTTACCCGAGATAACTCTTACAATTTACTCAGAAAGTATTTAATGCTGAATCGATCGCCATTTTTTGCATGTTTTCATATAACCATTCTGATGTAACTGTATATACAGCTACATGATTTGTTTCCTAAAAAAGACAGCGCGTTATTACATAGCCTACATATTTGCTGGATCATGGCACTTACATGACTCTGTATTAATAAACATAGGCCAGACTTAGATATTTTTATTGATGATGTAACTGTAAAAAATATGATTTAAATTCGTATTGTGAGCAAAAAATTAGGTATTATGAGTATTACGTGATGTTTGTTTTTTTCTGGTGATCGTAAGATTTTACATTCGAAATATAAAGGCGAAAGTGTGTGAGTGAGTGTGTGTTTGTTACTTTTTCACGCTCAAACGGCTGGACGGATCTCGATGAAATTTGGCACAGAGATAGATCTTAGTCAGGATTACTTTTTATCCAGGGAATATGTTCCATCGGGATAATTTTCGACTTTCACGGTGGCGAAGACGCTGGCATAAGCTAGTTTTATATAAGTAAAGCTAGCTTCTTTCAGCGGTTTCGTCCGAGTGACGGATTCTGCATATCAGTTATTATCCCACTAATCTTACTATATTAATATGAAACAATAACAAAAAAACCTATTATGTAAAAGGCTTATTCAGCTTGATAAGTATATTATAAATGCGAAACTTTGGATGGATGTATAATGTTTGTTACTCAATTATGCCAGAACGGGTAAGCGGATCTGGATGAAATTTGGCATAGAGACAGATTATAGTCAGGAAAAGCACATAGGCTTTTCATTCAGGTATGATGTTCCCTTGGTATAAATAAACACTAGTCAAGCGGGCGAAGCCGCTGGCAGAAGCTAGTAGATTAGGTATATTCTGGCAGAATTAGAGGCTTTTCCTTAAAGCAAGAGTGTGTTGAGTTTTCAGGTTTCAGACAAACATTAGGCTGGTGTTCTGATGCGCTGGTGATGGGGGGTGCTCCCCGGAGAAGGACGGCCGCGACGGGTTCGCGGTGAGTGCTATCGCGTGCCCTTGTTCCCGCCATAAGCGGCACAGGAGGACACCGTGGAGTTTTAGTGGGTTAGATCCCTGCGAGAGAACTGCGCTATCTGCCCGTGGTAGCGCAGTATGCTTGAGCATTTCTCCACGCTAAAAAGAAAAGAAATCCTATTTCAATTCACACTTCTCTTCTTCTTCAACCTGTAGGTATGCACCTAATACTGAGTGTTGGCCTTCACTACTGCACCCTACTACGCACGTTCCCGATCTTCCCACCTAATTTGACCAGTTATTTCATGCTTGATCTCCACTCCAACGACTTCTTACCCCATCCAGTCTGCAGCATATTATTTACACTTACTCCGCTTCCTCAGTTTGGTTCTTTTTTGGTCATGAAGAGAAATCCCCTGCATTACTATTTCTCTAGCCCTTTGGGTTGGAATGTTGAATAGTTCCCCAAAACTGGAAGTTTGGTGATTGCCTGCTTGCTTAGTGAGCGACAATTCAATTTTATAAATACTATGACTTCCAAACTCTTAAAGCAACCATAGATATAATTACATTTATAAGTAATTATTAAACTACGCTTTAAATATATGAATGGGAAATACCATATATTTGTGAAACAATAACAAAAAAAGGCTAATAATTACAAAGCTTATTCAGCTTGCTGCATCGTAATATTGTAATAATAAGATTATAAATTAATATTTTATCAAGACTATGTCGCAATAGCTCGGCAGATAAAAACTCACTTCCTAAATCAATAATGTAAGACTTCCTTAGAAGGAAAAATAAACTATTATCTAATACGATTACTTAAATATAAAATGTCGAAACGAACCAAGTATCTGAGCGCATATATTGTAACATCAGTCAGCATCCCTTCCCTGCATGTTGCAAGTAGTTGACCGACAATCGCCAATCACGCGCAATGATTAGAGCCATTTTTTATATGAAAAGCAATAAATGTGATTGGGGTCATTAAATGCACACATCTGAGCGCTTCCTGCATCGTTTTTTGACTGGACTACGTAATATTGCGTGTAGGACAATAAATCATTCATGTTACCGCTGACGGCGCGATACATTTCTAATGATCGATACAGATAATATCGAGTCTTTGCTGAGGTATGATAGAGAAAACTGGTAAAAAAATGTTAAATACATTTGTTTTTCATAAAACATAGTTCGAAACTATGGTAACGACGGAAATGAAGAAAGATCATATATTTAAAATGAATAACCAATAGATCACGTTTTCAGTAGATTAATAAGAACACATACCTTCGACTGTATATATATATATATATATAACAATGAATTTAAAACAATACTTTTCGATATACAGTTTGATGAACACTGTAACATACTTATGAAAAAATGTGTCCCAAGGAAAATTACAATAAAAATTTAATTAAAAAAATCAAAATGCCCGCTTTTTAGCGAACTAAAAAGACGTAAACAAGAAAAAAATCATGCTGTGCAGTCGGAGGATACATATTCGCGAGCTGGCTGACCAAAACCAGATGTATCCTCCGACTGCACAGCATGATTTTCTTCTTGTTTACGTCTTTTTAGTTCGCTTTTTAAGCAGTCGGGTATTTTGATTTTTTTAATTAAATTTTTATTTATAACTTTTTAGTTAACATTTTTTTCGAATTAGGTACATTTAAATATATAAGTGTTATATATTTTTGAAATCACCTCCTGAAACCCTTTACTTTGATACCCCACACGATGGGTTTGGTAGAAAAAATAAAATTGGCCCCCCACAATATGGCGCCTAAAAGCCGCCATTTTTCTATTTTCCAATTTTAATGTAGCCTATGACACTCGCAAGGTTAAGACGAATGGATTGACGTATGAATCATCAAAATCGGTCAACGCGTTTGGTCTCTGGAACGCCATATAGGAACAAACATACATACATACATACATACATACATACATACATACATACATACATAGACTGATAAACACATTACCCTCCTTCGGCAGTCGGGTAAAAAGGTAATGCCCCCGCTAATAGAACATGTTTTTAATTGTATCTGTGTATTTCCCGAATGGGGAATTTCAAGTTATTTAACAAATGACATTTTTATTTTGACAATAACAGACCATTTCATCGATCAGCATTACAGTTTGCATCAATTACATAAATTAGCCACCGTTCTTTAGTACAGCAATAGGTACCTACTGATCAATTTTTAATACCTCTATATTCGTTAACTCATAATAAAATAATAGGTCATAAAAACTGACATCGTTGACAAGTTGAGCAACAATTTTTCAGCAAAATGTTTTTGTTGCTGTAAGTATAGTACAAAATTATAAGCAGAAACGAGAGGTGCTGTTTTTTCAGAATTTGACTTTTAAATAGCAGCAGATGTTGGACGGCGCTGCTAAGGTGACCCAAGATGTGAGGAGGCGACCTAGATTCGTACCCCTGGCTCGAGGTGTCTCAGGATAAGAACAGCTAGAAGATATTGAGGGCATCCTCTTTACCCAGCTTAAAAAGGCATTAATCAGTAGCGCTCGGGAAATCACAAACATATATTGGATGAGCTTAATGAGTTTACATTATTGTGTATATGTTATGGAAACAAGTGATACAATGACGCCCAATGAGCCCTACCCTTTTCATACGCGTTTGTATTTAGGGATGTTATATTTTAGTTAAGAATTTTATTTTTGTTTCAATGAATTAGCAATACACAAATGAAAAAAAGAAGCATTTTATTCCATGAGATACAATATTTTTGCCTAGAAAAACATGCAACTATATTTATTATTAAAAAAAAATACAATTTAATTCCATTCTAAATAAATTATTCAATTCTAATTAGTTAATTCAATTCTAAATAAATGATTAAATTCAATTCTAAATAAATAACTCAATTAAATTCCAAATAAACAATCAATCTGCGGCACTTTTGAACGTTAAAAAAAATTTACATGTTATAAAAAATTGATTCTACCGTGCATTCGGAAATGTAGGTTGATATGGAGAAGAATGCACAAGAAACTCCATAAACACCACAAGAAAATCCGTTTTGGGGTGCCCTAAGCTCCCGAGGTCGCTACGCTCGCTCTCGGACTAATTCGTTGAAAATAGCGGCACCGCATCCAAATATCATTTTATGCTAACCAATTCTATATACTAATGCACCAGAATGATCGAAATGCGCAACAGTTACGTAGCAATATTCATAATGAACGAACCAATGTGATAAATGATGAAGTTTAAATCAGTATTTATTGCATTGCCCTATTATACTTTACTTGATTCATATTGCCCGGCCATTATCTTCTTTCTTTTCTTTCTTTTTTTTTTTAAAAACGTTGCCCCACACTAGGAATTTCTTCCTGTATCGTGGGTGCGTTTACAAACATATAAACTCACATACACAAACACCCAGAGCCGGAACAATTATCTGTAGGTCATACAAATATTTGTTTCGTGCGGGAATCGAACCCGCGACACGCAGCGCAGCAGTCAATCGCTCAACCACTGCGCCAACCGTGCGCCCAAATAATAAACCTAAACCAATTATATATAGTGACTTGATAATACTTGGTCCATGACATAAACAGTAAACTCAAAAATCAATGCTTAGCAGCTTCAGCATCCTAAAATTTAACTCTGCATCCGAACTTTTGTTGCTTGGTCGATCTCAAATATGACTTTGAGATAATGACTAAGGAGCTCGCGTTAATGTCTTTTCTTAAAAAGTAGGTCAAATTTACTTGCTTTAAAAAGTCGCCCTCTGTGTGTCACACCTATTTCAATAGAGCGTCAATGTTATGTTGCTTGTTCAGAATGTGAAATTATAAAGACAACCTTTGTTCTTATATGGATTCCTGAAAATATAGATTTTATTCACGTCTACTTGTAAGGCAGGAAGTAATCCACTTCATTATGTAGTTCTGCCATTTTAGCACTAATGAATGGAACTAGATCCTTGAACGAGAGGCATCCGTCCGTCCCGAATAGCGTATTGATAACACACGATATTATGCGATAATTCACAATCGCTAGAGGGGATTGCAAGTTTAAATAAAAAGAAAACTCAGCGCCGTGGCCAGTGAGAGTGAGACGTCTTAGCGAACGCGCGCGAAAGTTGCATTCAAACTCGCGCCATTACAAACGTCATCCAGACCGCCATTTTTTCTGGAACGGGATACTATAAACGTGATAATTAGCTGTTTGTGGAATTTACTTTTTTCAAATTAAGTGTTTGTTAGTTTGCTTGTGGGGTGACAGTGCAAGTGTTCAGTGACTTTCGCCGTCTGTTTGTGTAGGATGATGAACGTACGTAATATAAAGGTAAGTTAATACACACAATGATAGTCGTCATTTAATATTTTAAGTGTTTCACCTCTGCGGTATTTATTTTAAAACGGAAGAAAGTAATCTCCATAATGGTAGAACCATACTTAGGTAGATTTCGCATTTTCCTTGCAATTTATTGGTTATTAGAATCAAATAAGTTTTTCTTAACTAGCTAAATTAAATATAAATAAAATATTTTTACTACAAATACCGTAGTATTTCGCAATGAAAAGGCTTTTTAACCACTGCCAAGTTTCACCTTTTCGCACAATGCTAGTAAACAAAAAGGTGTGAATTTGTCGTTGTTGAACTTCGAAGAAAATAAGTAAAAAAACTTAATTGATAGAAGGCAAAAATATTCTCACCGATTGATTGAGTAAATGTAAATAAAATAATTGTTAAATTGATATAGCTTGAAGTAATAAATAAATGGCTGAATGACACGCATTACAGTTGCGTGTCGTCTGCTTGTTTTAGCCGCAGAGTTTTAGATGAATGTTTACAAACTAGACGGAAAATATATAAAAAGAATAATCAAAATAATTTCAAGCATAAAACCAGGCTTCCTTGTTTAATGAAGCCGTTATATCAACTGAATAAAATAAGAACTACATCCGTCGTAAGATCCAATGATAGTAAAACTAAAGGGGTAACTTTGTGTTGTAATTATTTTGGAGAAAAACGATGAATATTCTGCATTTTACTACTCTTGAAATTTATGGTTACGCAATAGGATATTTGGTTGAATGATTTCAGATAACACTTATTAGATACTGCGCACTATCTTTGTAAAACAATCTCGTATATTGTCGGATTCAAAATTATATGGTCCATTATATAATTTTATGAAACTTCAGCTATACCTGGGTCAGTTTCATAATCGAAGTAAATACTTTTTCTTTGGTTTCCTTGGAACACAATCCCATAACAATATGTCACTCAGTAGGAAAGGCATCAGTAGGCAGACAAAGATCTAAACCTTTCCTGTCTATAGTAAACAACGACACCCACATATAAAGTCTATATAAATATGCCTGGATTATTGCACAGGCCTATACATAGTAAAAAAAAAAAAAAAAAAGACACCGTAAGTTTGCATTTAATCTTGCGAGATTATAAATTCTCGATATATTGTGAACTCTCTTCTTCAATCGGTCCTTCATTGCTAAGGGTCGTGTTCACTGGCCCCTTCAAGCAAGCAATCTGCCTCCATCGATTGACACTAATAATAATAGGCTTATGTTTAACTTACCACCAGATATAGTAACATATAACAGACAAAAATAGTAAATGATCACCAAAATTAAACCCGCATCTTATTGTAAAATTATAACCAAAGTTTTAACATCTCGCTATCCTGTTTAGGCAAAATGACTCCAAATAAATCATTGTTAACCCAAAAGTAGTAAATGATCACCAAAAGTAGTAAATGATCACCAAAATTAAACCAATGACCAAAAAGATTATAAAATTTCTGGGAGCAACTTGGAAGTAGCGCTCGCCGGCCGCTGCCGCGGCACCGCTCGCTTTGCTCGCTCGGCTCGCGCGCGGTTGGTCACAGTTCTAACCTAACCTAACCTATTTTACAACATTAAATAGCGCAATAATTTGCTATTAAAATTTGGTGATCAATTTACTAAATTTGGTGATCATTTACTATTTTTGTCAGTATATTACTAGATTTGGTGGTTAGGGGTTATCGTCACAAAGTTTTTTTTGGTGGTCATTATATTTATTCCCATAATAATAATATTATAAAGAGGTAAGATTTGACTGCTTGTAAGTATGTAAAATTGTTTGTAATGGATAAACTCAAAAACAACTCAACCGATTTTGAAAATTCTTTCACCAGTAGAAAGCTACATTATTCCTTAGTGACAATGGCTTTTTACCTCGGGAACTCAAACAAAGTTTACAATTTCACACGATTTATAATAAACTTACCGAGTCACCAATAATTCGGTGACCACAGGTCGTGACTTCTCGCAATATAACCGGCCAAGTGCGAGCCAGATTCGCGCACTGAAGGTTCCGTACAAACTGCTACATTCACCAAAATAATTAGATAGGTAACATTACTGAAGTTAAGAACTATGAAAGCACCGAACATTCCTCTAACGAAAAGATAAACTAGATTTAGGGACAAAATCAACTTTGTAAGACTTATCCCCATACATCGACATAGGTTGCGGGTAGTTTACCAACTGCAAATAAGTTTATGATAGCATATTTTGTGATGTAGGTACAAATTTACGGTTTTCAGTTTTTGTTCCTTTAAATGTGCTTTGCCAAAGACATTGCCTTTTGCCAAATTTCATGATTCTAGGTCAACGGGAAGTAACCTAGAGGTTTTGATTCCCTTGCAAGTGTCAAGACATGTGGCATAAACGGCCGTATCTTTTGATTATGGTGACTTAAAATTTGTTTTTTTCACAGTTCACAAACAGACAACTGAGCGATCCTATAAGGGTTTATTTTGAACTGAACCCAAATAATTGATAAGCTTTCATGGAATTATTGACGAGCTGCTTACAAGCCACTCTGTCCTCGGCTCTACTCAGGGCAGTGGTCATCGTGAGTCCCGTAGTCGCCCTGATCTGGTCTAACCACCATGTGGGTGAGCGTGCGCGTATCACATCCACTTTTCCTACAACAACCAGTTCTTCCAGGTTATCTGGCTGTCTCCGGACGATGTGACTAAAGTAATTTAGGAGTCTTGGGTAGCAGATCGTGGAGAATCTGGTTTTGATGTTCAACTGGTCGACTATGGACTTATTTGTGCATTTGCCTGTCCATGATATGCGCAACGTCCGCGTCCTCCTCCAGCACCACATCTCGAAAGCCTCAATCTTTCTTCGACAATACAATTTATTTCTTACATGTTTTTCATAATTATAGATATATAGAGCAAAGTGAGTCAAGAGTTATAACACCAAAATTTAACGAGAACTGTTGATTGCTAAAGAAACCGATGTATTTGTAGATGCATTAATTGATTAGATGATACAAAGCAATTTCAACAGAACACAGTAATATAAATAAGTTCTGTTTTAGACGCTTTTTACGGTTTGTTACTTACCATTTATAATTACTACAATCTGTTCTAAAATGTGCAAAATAACTGTTACGATACCTGCAAGCTCTTCCGGTCGAGATGGTCAGGTTATGCAAGTTATGAGTACAAACTCTTATTTCTTAACTTTTTTGTGGTTTACACGTGCTTTAGAGATCCGCATGTGCTTCATAACAAAAATCTATGTTCCACTGCAAGATTAAGATATCTACGCATTTACCTAGTGCGCTACGTCATAATTCTGCCTTATTAAAATAGCCATTTCAATTTCTGAAAAATGTTTTTTGACTAGTTTTCAAGAAGACACACATGTAGGTCAAAGTGCTTGGAAATATGAGTTCTAAAAGACCGCTATAAAATTCCTGACTACGTGGTTGGGCATACTAAAATCTTCATAAAGCCGTGTTATTTAATAATGTCAGATTTTGTGCCAAGGCTTGAAGTTCAAATCTCAGGTCTCATATATTCTCATCATTTTATTGTTACTTCAACTGTAATTAGGTATTAGTGAGATACCCATCTGACGTAAACTTAATCATAGTGTAACATATGTTTAATGAATACCAAATTCAATGGGAAACTAAGATACCATACACGCGAAGTTTTACAAATTAAAGTAATTATAAGTATTATAGAAGTCAATTCATTTGTTGTTTGTATGAGGTGAGGTTCGGGGCGGTGCCCCTTATTTGAGAGAGAGAGGTAGTTACATTGAGCCTTTAATTATTGACTCTCTGTACGTTTTGGTTAACACTGTAAGTGAAGAGAGTAATTGTAATAATAAATAAATAAAATAAATAAATTTAGAGTAAATAAAGATTTTTAGTTAGGCATTTATGACTTTTTGAATAGTTACTTTAATACTGCTCGTACAAAGCATCTTTATTAATATGAACTTCTGTTATTTTATCAATATTAAATTAAGTATTTTTTGTAAATACTTACTGATTTGGGACCTACAAGAAAATTCATATTACGGAACCAAGTATTTAGAAATCAGTTCGATTATGTTTCTCTGCTAACTTTCAAAGCGGTCATGTTTATGCAATGGCAGTGAATGTATCGTTTATTTAGTTTTATTTATAAGTTCATAACACACTTCCTCACTGATGTTAAATTACCTATATCTACCTGTCAGCTATGTAATGCTTTGATCAAGTAATAAAAAAACTAATTCACAAAATCAAACTGAAATTAGGTTTTGGTTTTAAACGGCAAAGATATATCTTATTTACGAATATTAAATAAAAAACCGGCCAAGTGCGAGTCGGACTCGCACACGAAGGGTTCCGTACCATTATCGCAAAACACTGCATAAAAATCACGTTTGTTGTATGGGAGCCCCCCTTAATTTATTTTATTTTAATTTATTGATTATTATTTTTTGAAGTAAATATACAACTAAACATTCTGTGAATATTTCAAGCGTCTACCTGTTGCCGTTATAAATATCGAGCAAAACACGGCAAAAATATCACGTTTGTTGTATGGGAGCCCCCCTTTAATATTTACTTTATACTGTTTTTAGTATTTGTTGTTATAGCGGCAACAGAAATACATCATCTGTGAAAATTTCAACTGTCTAGCTATCACGGTTCATGAGATACAGCCTGGAGACAGACGGACAGACGGATCGCGAAGTCTTAGTAATAGGGTCCCGTTTTAACCCTTTGGGTACGGAACCCTAAAAATGAAGAATAACAATAATTTGTTGGAAATACTAAGATTACCCGTTAAGAAAACAAACTTGGGTTTCTGACTAGAAAAATAAATCTTAGAATTTTGAAAATAACCTACTTTTTAAAGATTCTAACAGAAAACTATTTATAATAATTAATTTTGTGGGTAACTGATTCATAGTAATAGAAACTGTTTTGTACCGATTTATCTGCCTCCATTTTATAGAATTGACATTACGCATAAGGTTTAATTAAAATCTAAAACTAAACCAAATTAACCCAGTGATGAGTGAGTACTTAACAGTCGTAAACAACTCACTAGATGAGTAAAACAGGAAAAACTGTAAATAAGGATAGTTTTCATATATTCCGCTCTACTTCCGCTTCGATTTATGCTTATTATTAATGCCAATTTATAAGATGAAACACAGAATTATTAAAACTAAAAACAACATAGTGTTAAAAGATACATCCTACCAGACGTACGGCGATACACCATCAATACTTGGTGGACATCCCACCATACGCACTAAACTTTTTGGGAACACTTTTAGTATGCGTACAGCTAAGGAGTGGAATTCTCTGCCGGAGTACGTTTTTCCCGACAGCTACAATCTGGGGGCCATTAAGTCAAGAGTGAATAGGTTTTTTCTAGGCAAGCGTGTTTCATTGTCGACGACATCATCGCTTACCATCTGGTGAGATAGTGGTCAAGCGCGAGCCTATAAAATATAAATAAAAAAAGAGATTTTTAACTCCACACACCTCAGCTTTAACTGAAATAACTTATCTCATATTTTTTTCTAATTAGGAATGCACCAAATCTAACAGTATACAAAAGTAGCAGTTTACGTGTCTGAGCCTTCGATCAATGATAGACTGATCGAAGGTCTGAGGATTTAAAATAAATGCTTGTAAACTGTTAGCCTACTTGCGCCAATTTTTTTTACGTCCGTCCGAATTGTCGATATATTTGATACTTTTCCATTTCTATCAGCTTTTTTTGTATATACATTTCTTTAATATTTGCCAACAGTCCAGCGGAATCAAAAGGTAAATAAATTTCCCTTTCTTTAAAACTTTCGGCACACTTGCGTTCCTACCTCCGGTTTTTTCTCCACGTTGCATAACGAGGATGGGTGAACAACCTTCCTTACGTGCGATGTGACCTGTCCAACTTAACTCTTGTGACATTCTATAATTGTAATTATTATTGTGTGGATTATAAAAGCCCTTATAATATGCCATGATACTTTTCTTCTTCAGCAAAATATCAAAATACGAGTACATTTATGGAAAGTGATTATTATAATTGCATACCTAAAGTCGGACTGAGCATACCTACCATTTTAATCATATTATATAATTAGTAGATTTGGGCATACATTTCTGCTATTGTATTTAGTTGTATTAAATGTTATTATTTCTTTCTATATGGCTTTGAGACGTGGTCGCTTACAATGGGCCTCCTCAGTAAGCTTACAGTCACCCAAAGGGCAATGGACAATACTCGGAGTTTCCTTGAGTGATCGAATCAGAAATGTAGAGATCCGCAAGAGAACGAGAGTTACCGACATAGCCCGAAGAATTGCCAAACTTAAGTGGCAGTGGGCAGGCCACATTGATCGCAGACCGGATGGCCGATAGGGCAGAAAGGTTCTGGATTGGCGACCGCAAACCGGAAGACGTTGCGTTGGAAGGCCTCCCACCAGGTGGACCGACGACCTGGTGAAGGTTGCAGGGATCCGCTGGATGCGAGACGCATGGGACCGGTCAATGTGGACGCTATGGGGAGGCCTATCTCCAGCAGTGGACGTCTTTCGGCTGATATGATGATGATTTCTTTCTAATTTGAGCAACTTATTATTGTCACGATAACAAGACGAGCTCCGAATATTGATACTTAGTTATGGAAAAGTAAGTATTTTGCTTCTCTATTCCACCTTCTTTGTCTACTGCTAACCAATATAAAGTAGGCCATAGAAGTCACTAGAAAATCACAGTCAAATCTGTTATAATGAGTTTCAAAATGGCTATTATATATAAATGCCAAGTAATGTATTCAAAGAATTAACTTTCTCATATTCGGAGTTTTAAAATACGCGCTTATTTTGCATCACCAGAAGCCGTTATAATTTCGCCGGCTGTTTTTTGTCATGAAGGTACAAATACTGCAGAAACGGTAGAAAAGTTGATTATTGTATCAATTAATAATTAAGTTTATGCACTTTAGCAGCGTTTATAACAAAAAATGCCGAAATACAAGAGGCGTTGACGATCCGGCTGATTAAGTAGGTCATACAAAAATATTGGTGACATAACAACGAGATCGTAAGATCGTCGTAGCCACTGCGCCAATCAGGTCGTCAAAATTACTTGCATCCTTTAGCATTTTATGTAAAAGAATCACACTCATAGCCGATGTTTCATCGAACACGGCGCCGCCCGGGCGGCGTGAACCTGCGCAAAGGCCACCTATAATCTCGATCACGTTCGGACGTTGACGTGTAACGTAACACCACATTGAAAGTGAAGCCGTTTTGCTTTCTGACTGCCACCGTGCGCCCGCGCCGTCCGGTGTCGGCCAAATTATAAACATTACTATATTAATTCGGGACTGAGTTATCGATAGAAAGTGTCCCTCCTATGTGTTTGAGTAATAATGATTTACTTACTATATTTATAGTGTTTCGATGTAATAAGATCGTTAGATACCATTATTTTGGAATGCCGAAAGAGGGGCAAGTAACTTATTACACTGAAGTTTGCGCTAACTAGAACAAATAATTCGAGTCACCCTTTTCATACGCTTATTACATTACACCACTGACAAGACAAACCAGTCTAAATAGACATGATGAATAGTCACAAGTTTATTGTTATTATTTGGAAGGACATTGTAAAGTATTTACATAATATTGTAAAATAAACAAGGCATTATGCAATTGTATTGTAAACATTGTATTTGGATTTTTTCTCAGCTATTTGCTAGTTACAGTAGTTGACCCACAAACTTATTTAGACATATTTTTTCGTATGTGTAAGATCGGAAACTAGAAAGATTATATTTTCATCTACTCGGACTTTATAATACTGAATGATCCGTTTTAGGAACATTTTGTTATAGTTCTGGCCATGGGTATGTGTGTCAATCAGTCATTGTTTTCTCTGGTATGCACAAAGCTATAACTTGCTTGATCATCTATTAGTCTCTAGGTCGGCAATAAAGCTTTCATAATATGCAATAAATGTTGTAACAATTCCTTAAATCATTGACTATAAAAATATAGACAATGGCTCATGTGCATTGCCATTAAAGGCATAGTTGGGTGCTTTGTAAAACTATAAAAGAGAACCGTCAGCATTTACGAGAATTTAATTACACGTAAAACCCGAATCTGCCATAATTTATGCTTTCAGTCCTACATAACACTGGACGAGTATATTTGCTTTAACTGGGTATTCATCGAGATACCGAGCTGCTGCTGAAATGTTCATAACAGACTTCAAATTCCAACACATTGCACATTTTTTTTGGATAAATCCTTTACTGTCCAGGCTACTCGTCTGTGGAATGCATTGCCAGATCCAATCAAACGTGTTCAATTATTGCCTGTGTTCAAAAGACTCGTAAAGGAACATTACCTGTCGCTGTCTTCGTCTTAGCGTGTTGATTTCAAACAGACACTGTGAATGTGATTATTTTATTGCCATTATATTTAGTATGTATGTATTTATGTATATATAGTATATGTATTTATCTGTGTATCTATTATAATAAAGTATTTTAACAATGTTATTGTCACACCAATGACAACCCCACTTCATGTCCAGACAATTACTGTCCATACCAGGTTGCCTGGAGGAGATCGCAGAATGCGATAAGGCCGCCCATTGTATGTGTATTAATTTTAAGTTTCTTTTTATAATTGTTTTTTTAAGGTGTACAATAAAGCATATAATAATAAATAAACAGAAAGCTCAAAAACACTTTGCTAGAAGAACATTATTCATTGCAAGGTTAAAACCAAAGATTTGCCAGAGCTATTAATACCTTACTAATTTCTTTATTCACAAAAAGTACACGCATATGTATTACTTCACTCAGAATTAAGTAATCACATGAGTCAGTGATAGTCAACTAGAACTATTTCGTCGGCCGGATCTCCGTCTGATCCACAACGCGCAACTACAATTTACCTTTTGACACGGTTTTGGCTAGACAGAAACGCGAATCGTCTGTGACCAAAGGAAAGTGTACACTAACAAAAGATAGTGCAGATAAACAGTTTTCTTTCCTATCAAACTGTCCGCAATATAGACGAAGGTGTATAAATAATATCTTAAATAATACTTACTTATGTAGGACTTCATGTTATATAAAAATCTAGTCGTCCTAAAATTGTGAATTGCGGAAAACGGCACTTGACCGTATTAATTAAAAAAGTTAATAATTTATGATGAAACTGGTCACAATATTAAAACAAACATTGTCCTTTCTAGAGCCAAAGACACTTACTACTGCTTGACCTACAAGGAAACAAGCGTGAAGATAAACAAACACATTCACATGTTCTCAAGTTATTATCACTACGAACGCGGCACTACTGCACATGTTTGACATGCACTCTAACTTTCACCGCAAACAGCTAAAATTCTGAAGACACTCCTGCGCAGATAAAATGCATCGAGGGAATGTAATTATGGTGATATTATTGATTGAAAATATAAATTGGAGTTTCATGCAATGGTGAAATAATTGCGATTAATGTTTTGTTCTTAATGAAACTTTAATGAGTTTTTGTCATTTGAAAAGTCATGAGAGTGTAATTTCACCAATACATAAATCCTTCCACTACTGGAAATAGTGAAGATAAACGGATTGAAAACGACGAGAAAGACCAAAGAACGGTTATACAAGATTTTAAAACGAAACGCGTTTAGCATGGATTTCAATGTAGATTCATATTCACTTAAACTAAATCGATTCATTGCTTTTGTAATCTGCATTATTACATACGTTTGATTGTGAGATTCAATTCACTGACATTCACTATTGCGATATAAATGTGAATGATGCCTAGTGTTGCATAGGTACCTATTTGTGATGGCCCATTTACTCGTTTTGAGCGTTACCAATTTACCGAGTTCACCATCTACGGCATGTATGCGCGTTTTTCCTATTTTTTGTTGTTGTATAATTTCAGAAAAAGACAGGTAAATCCCAATTAAAAAAACTAAGACTAAACTACCAGTTCAATGAGCATCATTGCTCACAATAGCAATTGATGATATATTTTGAGCACCTCGGTCATCCAGCTAGGTGAAACAATGTTATGGTAAACAATAAATTTCTTCGTCATCCGTAGGTAGTTACACAGTCTAATTCAAACCAGTTGACAAACGATTGTATCATTTTAAAACACCACAGTGAACTGGTTTATACAATCTACATTTAGTGATAGAATACAAAACACACAATGCAATATTTTGAACAATATCAAAACAATAGTTGTATAGAGAACTTGTAACCAGCAGGGAAGGAACAAAATCAGTTGCATGATGGGTTTTTAGACTGTTTCACACAATGCAACATTGTTTCCAAAATGAACTGAAGGGATAATTCTGCTTTAAAAATGGCACGATACAATTTGGTTGTCAGAACATGTTTATACAGATTTTTTGAATACACTTTCCAAATAGGGCAATTTTTTATTGAGGCCAAAATCACAGTCTTAAAGTATCAAACTGTTAGAGCACTGACAAACAGATTACCACAACTGTATAGAAACTACAAAGCTCAGGCTCTCGTCATCGATAAGGAAAAGTTTAAAATAAATATTAATATCACATGTGTGCAGACCGGACTCGAAAAGGAAAGAAAGTAGTCTACGGTTTTTCTGACAGGCAATCCGGTTTGCGATACACGCCCGTTAATGACGCTGTGTTGCCGACGATGTCGGAAGGTGCTTCCTTGAGATCGCGAGTGTGTCTGCCGCTTGAGTATTTTTGCTTGCTAATTTTATTGCGTTTTATTGATTTGAAAGGGACATAAGCGAAAGCTGATTGTGCTAGAATGGTAGAAACTAAAATTGCTTACTTTTGGCTTTTTTTTTTCATTCACTACATTGAATCGTATCCAGTACAGCGTTAGACAAAAGGCCGCACTCGCTCCTAGGAGGATCAAGTTAGCTTATTTTAAATTGTCCGTTTTTAGGGTTCGGTACCCAAAGGGTAAAAACGGGACCCTATTACTAAGACTTCACTGTCCGTCTGTCTGTCTGTCTATCCGTCTGTCACCAGGCTGTATCTCATGAACCGTGATAGACAGTTGAAATTTTCACAGATGATAATTATGTATAATAATTCCGCTATAATAACAAACACTTAAACAGAATAAAATAAATATTTAAGTGGGGCTCCCATACAACAAACGTGATTTTCTTGTCGTTTTTTTGCGATAATGGTACGGAACCCTTCGTGCCCGAGTCCGACTCGCACTTGGCCGTTATTTTTCTTATTACGCAGCAACGTGGTATTTCCCAGACATAGCGGTGCGTCCACTGTAACTTCTGGCTGATTGTGACTGCAGATTACAAGATGTGTTGCTCGCAGATTATAATGTAACAATCCTTCAAATACGTAACATAATAACACTGTTTAAACCAGTTACTGTTACGTGCATTACTTAACAGCTAACAAGTTATTAGTGCTAACGGATTCGACAGTCCTACTTGCGTCACATTATAAGGAAAAGAGTGTCGAATTGGTGAAGATGTATAAAAAATGTATGTTATGTAATGCGTAGCCTTAATTTTAATAGGAAATGTTTGTGTTTGTCAATTCTGGGTCATTACATTTACGGATATCCAACTGATTCATTAATTATATTATATTATATCACTACTTAAGCAGTGGTGGCCCAGTGGTATCGGTCGCGACATACAAGTTGTAAATCGTGGGTTCGAGCCCAGACAGGCGCTTTACTTTGTGTTGCATCACCACTGCTCGCAAGACGGTGAAGGAAAACATCGCGAGGAAATCGAAGACATGTGACATTTACCAACCCGCACTGGGCCCGCGTGGTGGATTACGGCCCATTCCCTCTCACAGAGAAGAGGCCTGTGTCCCAGCAGTGTGAACATTAATAGGCTGATGATGTGATGCGACATCAATAAAAAAAAAATTATTTGCTCGCGTTTTACCACTATCTCGCCTGATGTTAAGTGATGACTACTACACGCCATTCACTCTCTATCGTCTCGATTTTTAAATGTTATATTTTTAATTACAAAAGTTGCCAGTTTTTTTGAATAATTTAAGAGAGAAAACAAGAAAGCTACGTGAAACAAATATGCAGTTAAGGTCTTAGAGCAATAAAGAAAATAAAACTAAAATAGATTTATACTCAATTGAGATATAAAATGCTGTATACTAAGCAAGGATGCTAGATGATTCACGATGTATGTCGTTGAATTCGTCATAAATCGTCGTCGAATTCGTCAATCCTTACTGTGAAATAAAAACTGAGTTCCTAGCAGACGCTTGACTCTCCACCTAGGTAGATAATGATGAAATAATGAAATATAAAAATCTTTTTAAAACAAGCTTCTAATGGACTAAAAAGTGGGCCGGTGTGAGCATTTCTGCAGATGTGTACTGTGAATAACTGAACACAATTATGGAGAATCTCGCACGTCTCCAACCCGCTTTGGTCGCTCGTCTCCGCTGCTCCTGCACGATAACGAGCGACCTCATACTGCACAGCAGACGGTCTCCAAGTTACAAGAGCTCTCCGTCATCTACCATACTCACCAGACCTTGCGCCTACAGACTTATACGTTTTCCATATTTTGGATAACTTCTTGGCGGAAAAAGAAATCAATAAGCGAGAGGCAGTACAAAATACATTTGAAGGATTTATTGCCTCCCGTCCAGTCCCGTCCACTGTGTTGGTTAAGATGCATCGATTGCATGGGTAAAACAGAAAAAGTACATAGGCAATTTCATAGGTAAAGTAATACACAGCTTGTAAAAACACGAATATAAAGATAAGCTATATTATTAAGAACTTCCATTCGTTCATTTCACTATAAAAAACGAGAGAATCGATTTTGTATAACCATTGGTAAGAGGCAACTGGTTTTGTACCTATCTGTATTACGAAACACTGCCAAACATGCGTGTTTGTTTAGAAATTTTTCTGCAACAAAGCTTAAAAAAGGGTTTTCTATACAAAGTTAATTTAAGGCAAAACAGTCTAACTATCCAACTATAAATAAACAGCCATGTCCTCTGATTACAGATATAAATCCTTACTATTAGATACTTCAAGTATTATATACTTAGAATAAAACCTTACAGGAACTGCCTCAGTCTTAGCTAGCATTTGGTAGGTAGGTAAAACTTTGTGAAAGTTTTTTACCATAAACAAGAAAGATGAAATTGGTAATCGGTTCGGTTGAATCAAAGAGACAATGAGACTAATTGTCATGAATGAAACAATAGGCACCTAGTTGTTAACCAATATCACAAAGTAAGGATCTCGTCACTATCGTTGAATACATCTCATTCATAACACAGGAGAGGATCAAAGATCAAACGTTGACATCACAGCAGACTTTCTACAACCTTTACGACATTCGTTTACCACAACAAATTTTACCTACCTACGCGCAAACTGTGACCGCATCTATATATATTTTTCTTTTTCCATATCCCTGAAATATTAAACGTTTTATGTAAGCGATGCGATATTACGACATAATAATCATGTTTTGCCACCGCCCATTGTTTGAAATAAAAAAATGTCTTAAAAGGAAATGGTTGGTACCGATATGCTATTACGATGCTCCACTGGATGCAAATTGTCGGGTATGACACTTTTATTGGCACTCTATGGCGTGTAACCTGTAATTGGACAGTTTCCTTTAAAGTCGCTAATTCTTTAAGTACGTACGCCATGGATTGGTTTATTGGCCTAATTAGCAAGATGGAAAAGAGTGACAAAGCTTTTACTTCATTATAGGAACGCCAATTTTGAGAAAAAATGGAGTAGAATAGAGGTTCAAATACGCAGAAAGAACTTTTTCGTTTGTATATTGTAAAAGAAAAATATAATGGAAAATAGCTAAAACAAGTTAAAATTCAGTTGCAAGATTTGACCCGAACACATTTACATACACACACTACGAGTAAAATAAAATAAACTGGAAAAAAAAGTTGAGGCTGTCTGACTCGTGGAGTATATTTACTGCACTCCGTAATAGTGCTGCTATATTTAAAAGTTGATTCCTATTTTGCAGCATCCAGTGCACTTGTCATTGCAGTTTCTAAACTAGAAGTTGTAATGTTTATTAATTAAACCACGCTGGTAGAGTAACACATTTATTTCTTAGTGTAATATAATAATAGGTGTCCGTCCTTACAAGTCTGCTAACCAGTGGCGTTCCGAGTCGGACGCGTTCCCGCGCTACAATATTACCATCTTTTGCATAAGCACGTTCCATTTCCAGCATAATGTAATAACGTTATAGAAGTGTTGGTTAATTCTACTCCCGATACCGCTAATTCAATAGGTATACCTGAAGCCCTAGACAAACGAATTTCTGTCATCGAAAGCGTGGCGATACCGATTGGAAAAATGTACATCAATGTCAAACGCTATAGAAATATCACGTGACCAATCCTTAAATTTTGGCATTTTGACCTACACTATCGAATGATACTTTTCTAGAGGATCAGTGCGCTTGTAATGGTTTATAGAAGAAATGGACATTCTTCGTTATGGTCTAATTTATAAGACCTACATACAAAGATTTCTCTAAGTGTCTACAACAGGCGAACAGGAAATTAAAACTTGGTGATTATCGCTATTAAGTTTCAAAGAGGCGTATTACACGTAGTAAAACAAAGTCTTATCTTTTATTTTTTTTAATTATTACCGCGTATACATACTCGTTAGTGTTCAACACCCGTTAAATTGAAATATCTCATTGGACATTGTTCGTTAGCGCATATAGAATGCACTAGTAGTGTGCCGCGGTTTGCCCCTCACGTGCTATTACTTACTAAATTTTCGCTTCGCTTTCCCTCTAGCTCTCTACCTAGTGAACCTATAACCTTCTTCAAGAATTGGGCTATCAAATAAAAAAAAAAAAAAACAAATCCGACTGGCAGTTGCGGAAATTAGCGCTTCTACTTAAATACGTACAAGCGTACGTAGAGGAGGGGGCTATTATGCCAGAAAAAAGAACTCCAGTCTTTCCAAGGGGTATCGTGTAATACAGTTACTGTACTAAAGAGGTCAGATAGGTATGTGTAATATACTGGTATTGAACCGCTTCCAGAAGTTGGGAAAATAAATTTATTATTTATTTATTTTCGAGTCTATTGTTAAATAAAATAAAAATCTAGGTGAGGTAGTCTGCCTCATGGGGAATATTTACTGCACCCCTTTATACTGCTGCTATATTTAAAAGTGATCTCCATGCACGAGTATGTTTCAACACCCATAACTCCAGACTATTTGTATGTTTCGGTTGGCGTAGCAGTAGCACCAATTTTCCACATCGACGCCGACACAGCCACTTAAAAATAAACTTCCGTTTTGCAGTTGTTTTTCATTACTTAGCAACACACTGAGCGTCTTTTGGTGTAGGCAGAAAACAAACTGGACAGAACTATCGTCATGAATTATAATACGAGTATGTTATTCGTTAATTACAGTCATACATTTTTAACAACATAGCCATTAAGCTGTACAATCCTCGTGTTTTATGAGGTGTAATTCATGCTTTAGAAACCAACCTAGTTTTAATCAGTATAACAAAATCAAAGTTTGGCAAATCACAGTTGGTAGCGGCTATTCAAAACTATTATCTATTCCGACAACCTATCAATTTCTTAATAGAGAAATTTTTGTTTACCTTCAACCCACAAAATAAATTTTCTCTTCGCCTTGACACTAGATCTTAAGAATTCATATATTATGTCAATAACCTCGAGGCCGAGGCAACAAAATCAGCGATTCAAAAATCGTGTAGTCAAACACGGAAGTGGGTGAATGTCAAGTGTTGAATTTCAAAGTTACTCGTAATAACAAAACTATACTCTACGAAATTAAAAAAAAATTATTAAATAGACTGAACATTTAATAACCTTCCTAGATTGTATTAGAATAATATTGAATAAAAATAAGATAAAATCTTATCTAATAAAAAAGGACATTACAAAAAACAATCAATTACTTCACAAAAATGTGTCTCCAGCTGATCGCTTCCGCCGACGGCATCGGCATCGTCGTGGCCCCACCAAGCGGAACCATGCAGGATGACGTCAGAGCGGCGCGCGCGCATAAAAACTTTCACTTTTCTTTCACTGCCAAGGCTCGGCCCGCGGCCGCGCACTGTCGTCATAATCACATTATGTTTATAACAATATAGCTATTGTTTCAAATTACTTACTACTTAAATTGTACGGGAAATGTGGAAACGATAAGGAGCCGTATGAAGAAAATAATGTAATGTTACTGTTTCCTACGTCATTTATTGTTAAGACTTGTTATGTCGCAAATAACGGGTATTATTAAATGTGTTGCCGAGCCCAATTATTTAAAGTAGCTTCAGATGCTGTTGACAATGGTCTAAGTGCATTGTTTAACAGGTCGTGTGTGATGTAATATTAAAACAAATAAATGAATACATGCCTCTCATAGAGAGGAGGAGCAGTGGGAACATCAAAAAGACTGATGATGAATGAATACACTAGACGAGCAGATGAAAAATATGACGTGGTTTATAAATACAGCTTCAGGAATCTATACAATGTAACAATGAAAGGGTCGCTAAAAAGCTAAGTTATAAAAAGTAGGCTTTGAAATTAAGACATGATAGACTTATCCAAAAAGGGTCATAAATCGTCAGGTCACAAAAATATATTCTAAGTCATTACTTTCATAAACCCAAATTCGTTCGCTAACGAATTGACCTTTCTTCCCCAGTTATGGATCTGCGTGGCGTGCCTGGCTTCCTCGCTGGCTGCACCGGCGCCGGCGCAAGGCCCGCAGCTGTACCTGGACATCATCGACATGGCCGCCATCAGCCGGATGTCGCCGCAGCAGCTCGAAGCCCTTGCTGAAGGATTGGCAGCTGAAGAGATCATGAGGTATGGACAGAGTCGACTTAGTTTACAACACAAGACTAAAAAATTTGGTGTTTAGACTAAGAACAAATACTTTTGTTATTTGGAACAGCCCGAGATCGCTAAAAATCTGCTTGGGAACTACGAGTTTCTTATTCCCGGATGTTTATTCTTCCACTTTATGATAGAGAACGTTCTTAATCGATCTGAAACAGATCTCAGATTTAAGCAACCATAATAAAGTCCCAATACGATCTTTGTTTTTGAAATTTGACAAATAATCTTTATTTTGTATTTCCCCCACCAGGACAAAGCGGTCGTCAGCCGCAGCGCTAACGTCAGTGGTGTCCAAAGCATCTTCAGGGCTACAAAGCAAGGTTGGGCTGCTGGGGCAAGCGTCTGCCTTCATCTCGTCAGCCTCCAGTAAGACCAGCGGACATGGGGAAGAAGGCCACGGGTACAATTATGAACCTGTAAGTTATAGAAAATAATGACATTATTGGGGAACTCTCTAGTATCTTGAAATAAAATAGATTGAGTTTGTTGACTTGTGTCGTGAATTAGAAATAAGAGAATAATTTTCGTCGGTTTACATATCATTTGGTGTCCTATCTAGCCATACGAACCCAATAGAATCATATCCATTGTTTTAAACTTTTTTTTCTTTCAGCATCAACAGGACGAGAAGTACGACTACTGGGGCCTAAAGAAGTCGATCCTCTACACTCTGTTCCAAGCTGTGAAGGCCATCACCGGTGGAGTGACGATCTTGAAGGGACAGCTCATCAAGGGAGGTGGTGCGCTTGCCGCCACGATCGGCAAGGTCATCTCGGTAAAGGGAGACGCCGTCAGCAACCTCGGCAAGAAGATCGTCAGCTCTGCTGCTCTTAGCAACAAGAAACCACATTGTGAGTAGTCTTTTAAGATTTTAGTCGCAAATGCCGCTATCAGTATTCTACAGTATGGTGCTTGCAATTCAGTTTTGTTGTGTTTCAAAATATAAGAACTGATGAGAATAGATTTAAACATACTGTTGCTATATTTGAGAGTAAGTTTATTTATAAAAGGTTTCTTTGCAATTTTTCTACTCGCGTAAGCTTATAAGAACGTCACATTTGGAATGCTAAGTTACGGTTGAGTTACTAAGTGCTGATAGAGTTATTCATGGTGCTTTACAAGATGCAGAAAACAAACAGAAGCGGCTTGAAAGGAAGGCTTTGGACAGAAGATAATAACTCTATTTAATTTTCACTTTAATCCTATTAATAAAGGTTTTTGTGCGACAATCTACAAGCTACTCAACGGGACTTATGAAGGAGCTCAACATAGTACAAATTAATATTAAGTCGTTACTAATTAGAGCTGTAAATAATGTTACATGTTATAATGTATCTGTTACCAATTGCTTGTTATGTCATCTATATGTAATAGTTGATTAAACTTCCAAAACAGACAGCAATTATCTTTATTTACATACTTAGCTTATGTAACATCTGTGTTAGTAGGCTGTAACATATTTAGCTAATCAATTAATGTTACTACATATATAACTACTATGTATTGAGTACATAACATCAAAGTTTTCCATTCATGCGCAAACTACCATAAGTAAAAGTAGTACATAATGGTTACCACATATATTTTTACTATTAAGAAACTAATTACTTCATAGAACATTAAACATACCTATAAGGAAGGGAAGCTGGAGATATGAAGACAAGAAGCAAAGACGAAGCAAGTCCCAAGAAGAAAATTATTATAAACTAAGGATGTCTACATTCTATCTCTGTATATTATATTTTAAACTTAGAATTAATAAATGAGTTGTTCCCTTATTACGCGGCGTAAAATTAAATGAAGGTATAGTTCTCGCTAAATTTCATGGCCGCCCTGAAGTTGGCTTTCCGATGCGCAAGGCACAAATCAGTGCTGTTTTTGTATGAGATTTACTACTGCGCAATCATTGTAGCCAACTTCAGGGAGGCCAAGAAGTTTGGCGAGAACTACACTCATATATTTTTATTGGCACTACTTTTATTTCGCGTTTATTTACACAATAGGTGTAGTTGTTAGTTCAACATACCGAGTTTCCTCCGTGCCTGGGAAAGCATTTTAAGCCGTATGTCCTGATTGTCATTTGAAGATCTTTGACAGTCGTTACGGGTAGTCAGAAACTTGAGATCTGACACCAGTCTTGGCAAGGGGTATCGTGTGACCCAGCAGTCACTCCATGTAAAACACTCATGGTACTCAGCTGAATCCGGTTAGACTGGAAGCCGACCCCAACAATAATTGGGTAAATTCTAGGCAGATGATGATGAGGGGTAGTGTTAGTTAATGCAATACATTAGACATGCAAAGAGATCACTGCACCTAATGTTTATTTGATATAAGAACTTACCGATCAATAAATTTGGCTATAATTATTAACTGTTATAGTTTGCTTGAAAAATTATGTTTCATTTAGTTACAAGCCAAACCAGAAAAAAATTAACAGATTTTTGTTTTTTGATTGTTTGTTAATGTTATAAATGCAGTTTTTTTATATCACCTACATAACGTAAGCTGTTAAAAGTTCTTATTAAATTCGCTATCGGACTTCCGATAAAAAGTCTATGAAAACAAAATCTTATTTTTTTATAATCTATATGCTCGCGTTAATTGATAATTAACTGGAACTGTTACGGGGTCAACGGCCACTGAAATATTAATGAATTTAGAAAATATTTTTAATTCCTAGTTGACTTAAAATTTTAATAATTAATTAATTCAACGTAAACACGGACTTACTCGCTCTATTTATAATTTATTTTGTTACATAAAGCCTGGCTATTAGGTAATGCCTTATGATATTAATAAAATCCACCTTATGTACAGCCATCATCCGTAGATGTTTATTTATTCATAATGAATATCAAATTAGACATTATTTGAAGCAATCTTGTAAACAATATTAACAAGTGTTTTGTATAATAAATGAAATAATTGTTTACAATGCTATATTTAGTGGTTTCTTTCTTTTGTTTATTTATTATATCTATTTGTACCTTCACATTTTTTTGAGAATACATATAGCCTACGTATTTTGTGGTAATTTCAAGTTATTAAATAATATATGTCAAATGATTAAATATTATAATAAATGCCGTGGATGCTTAATTAAACAAATGAATGTTATATCTAAATGGTTATCGTCAGTAAGTACCTCAAATAGTAAAAAAATAAAGGTTTATCAAATCAAAATAATAAATTCACTTAAATTTGAATAAGTCTTTTTACTAAACTTTGATAAAAAAAGCAACATGGCGCGTAACCGAAAAACGTGACGATAGAGTCCGTCCAACGAAAGAAGTCCCGTAGACGCGGCGCTTGTTTCTATGCGACTGTACGCTGTCCTCTAACAAATCTTGTTAGTTCCATGTATTTCCGCGGGACTTTTTTCGTTGGACGGACTCTACGTACAAAATTTTCTACCATACGTCGATAAAGAAGTTTCACTTCAATAATTGAATATAAATATATACTTATATACATACATATAAATAATGTTATTGAGAAACCGAATCCAACAAATTAACACTGTGATGATTCTGCAAACAAAAATATAGATTTTTCTGAACACATAAAAAAGTTTGAATGTTTTACCGATGTTAAAAATGTGCCTCCTTGGAACGTATATAATCGTATAATAAACGGTCGAAAGACTGTTTATTTAGTTTGTCTTCCAGACACATTTTTTTTACACATTGTACTCAAATGACGTATCTACTCTGAATATCCTTCCGAATACTCCATAAGGACCAAAGACTAATATCGTTTACCTGCAATGTTCCAGCGACAGCGGTGTACGGGCCTCCACCGACATCGCACCTGGAGTACGGGCCCCCAAGCCTGTACGGAGCGCCCACTGCACCAGCGCACTTCTCCTCGCCCTCCGTGCCCACGGGCTACGCCGCTCACAAGTACCCCTCGCAGCTAGACGGTAAGGACGCCTCTTATGTTACGATAAAATCTTAAAGAATCCAAGAACCTCTAGATAAAGTTTCATTTTATCATCGATAACGATTTGACGAAGTTAAAAATGTATGGGACTGATATCCGCTAACCTAATTTCACATATTCCCAAATATGGTAATCCCAAACATTTTAGCATTTCAACAATCGCCGTCACCGGTCTTTTTGTCAGAAAACGTGATTTTGTTTTGTTAAATGGGTTTAGGGTTTAAGGGACGGTCGTTGATGCTGAATAAGTGTATTTTTCTTCGAATGTCTCAAAGTAAAAATGGTTGCACTTGCAACATTATCAATTTCAATTTTGAACTTATTGCATTCGCCGATGACTATATTCAGTTTTTGTACAAAACCACTGTGCGAAATTAAAACAAATATTTATCTGCGGCCGTTTTTAAGAGAATTAATATAATCTGGTTCACATATTTCATGTAAATTTACCTTACAAAATTGCTAATGTTATGACAGGTTTAATCTCTTGGCAATGATCATGTCAAAAAAAAGTTACTGAGCAGTAGGCTGAGTACCTACTAAATAAACCAGTTTTAAACAAAAACTAGAACATCAATGAAAATAGCACTTCTTACAAGTGCCCCATATATTATGTAAGCTAATAGTCTAGTTAGGAGCTTGTACGCATAATCGTAAAAGGGTTTGCGTAAACATTCGCCACATTTGGAAAAAACATCAAAATGGTTAAATTAAGTACTGTCACAATTGCTTATTGTTTATTATTGCTTAAATGAGGATTAAAGAAGTACTTGATCTATCGCTAGAAATGAGCAGGCTCTTTTGTGCCTATTGCATAAAACATCTGCGTAAAGAAAATGCCATTACTATCCGGTTATGTTTCACAGTTGTTCAGTACTTGATTGATCATCTACCTATAAAAAAGAAAAGTGAATGGTTTTAGGTATACACAACTAAAATATTCACAGCAAATAAGGAAGCATCTCCCAATACATAATAAAGCAGCAAACTGGGTTATCCTCTTACGTACTAAATCTGCAAAAAATATTACCTAACGTGATCAAAAAATCGTTACAAAATCTATACCTACATCATAAGCATAAGCGCACAAATAAAAATACGCAAAGTAGAACATATATATTATCTTCAATCTATTACGCAATGCAAACGGTCAGAGGTCCCAATTCACCGGAACTGAGTTACATAAGATTCATACAAGACGCATCATGCTTACACAACGCGACCGGTAGTACCAAGTAATGGATACTATCGTGGGAGCAATGTGCGCTAATTATAATGTTTTATACGCAGTGTGAGATTAAATAGAGAGTAAACAATAAGGCTAGACAAGACTTGGGACTTTTGCAACTATTCAAGTACGATTTGGCAATGAAAGGATAATAATACTAAATACCTTTGCTTTGACAAGTCGAGGAATTGCCAATAAGATCGTAAGTTTTAGATAATAAGCAGATATTTTAAACTGATAGTACTTAGAATAACTTTATAATCAACCCAAAATCAATATGTAGGAATAAATTGGTCGCAAGTTAAAATATGCAACATGTCGGTAATAAATATGTATTTTACGTTTATGACAAGTTTACAATAATTGTTGTATTAAGTAGACACTCGATCATAAACGTTGACACCTACAACTGTTAAGTAAAGCGCCAACTATTAACAAGTAATCGTAAAACAGTTGCAATAACTTTAATTGCTATTAACGATGACTTATGCTCAAACACGAACGATTTGTCGCTGGATATATTCTCGTGTTATGGCGAAAAGTTTACTTTGTTGAGGACTCATTAGCATAAAAGTCATAACTATATTTTAGTTCACATAGGCACAGAAATGTCAGAAGTGAATGTGTGAAAATAATGACTTGCTGTTTCAGCTTCTGACGCAATAAGTTTACACTAACTTCTGTATCAGGTCCAAAGTAAGAAATGTCTGAGTACTCGTAAATCGAAACTGCTAAATGATAATAATACAACTATGAAAAACAAACATATGAATGCAGATGTAACTTAAGAAGCGCAGATCTCACCAACAACGACCCAATCAAAAATTCTTATATTTTTATTCATCCCTTACTGTCCATGTATATGCGCGGCCAAATCTAATATTATTTCGTTATATCTGCATTTTTTATACACTGCCGAAACGAAAGTTTCAAAACTAGCCCGTCAGACGGTTTTCTCTCCAAATAATTTGTATAAAAATCCCATAAAAAACAAATTCTTTAAATTTTTTCCATTTTCATGAGAATTTTTTGATATTTTTTTAATTTTCGTTCTTTAAAACCTTAATCGAGAAATGATCATTACAAAAAAAACCAAATCGATCCATCCGTTCTAAAGCTATGAGCTTACCAACGAGACTTAAGACAATTTTAGTGTAGTAGAGCATCCAATCCATCAATCAATCCATCCCAATAGCATTATTTTGCGGTAATCTTAGCAATGTTTCGAACGGATTGAACTTCAAGTCACGATCTTCCAATTACGAACCTCTTACTACCTTGTTCTTATCACTTGTTGTATCATTTAGTGCTTCATCTAGGACATTATTACATAAACTCCATTTCCTAGCCATGTTGCGTAAAGTTGACATTTATCAGCTAGATCACCTGGCATCCTAGATTTAAATTTTATTGCTTTTGTTAATGCCATATCAAACTTTTTCCGCTTATGGTCTTAGTAAAATTTTAATATAAAGTGTATGTTAATTCAGCCTAGATTTTGTTTTATTCATAAACGTTTTGTCTTCCTGGAATTCGATAATTCCGTTCCAAATGGATAGGAAGCCATTCTTATTTTTAGAAACAGGCAAACATGTACAATCAGCGAGGAAAATAAACTTTAAATCTAATATAGTAAAGTAGTGGTTCCCCTTTTAAAGGATATTCTTTGCCAAGTACGGCTATCGCTGTAGTAGCTTTGGAATAACACTTAGTATTTCCCCAAAATAAACCAAAATCATCGTGGCATTGAAAATAAATTCTGCTTTCAATAGGATTTTCTGTAGCAAAATACCTAACCGGATAATTGATATTTTATTGAAAGAGCGGTATATTTATAAGGGGATAAATATAATGACCACCAAAAATAACTTTGTAACCAAATTTTGTAAATTGACCACCAAATTTGAATAACAAATTATTGTGCTATTTCTACCTAAATACCCAACTTAATACTCGTACCTATATAACGATTGATTGCCATAAAATGTTGTGAAATAGGTTAGGTTAGAACTGGGGGGTGACCATAAGCTCTTAGAGTAAGGTTATTTTGATTGTGTGTAAGGGACAGATGTATATGACTTGTCTACATCTGTCACTTACGCGATCTCAAAATAACCTTACTCTAAGAGCTTATGGTCACCCCCCTGTAACCAACCGCGCGCGAGCCGATTGAGCGAAGTGAGCGGTACCGCGGCAGCGGTCGGCGAGCGCTACTTCCAAGTTGCTCGCAGAATTTTTTATTTTTTATGTGGTCATTAACTATTTTTGGATTAAACAATCATAATTTGGAGTTGGTTGTTTTAAGTTGGATCACAAGTTGTAAATTTTTTGGTTATAATTTCACGCTAAAATGGGGATTTAATTTTGGTGATCATTTATTATTTTTGGCAATATAAAGTGATTATCTCTCATCATAAACAGGTCAAACGTACCTATTTCTTGGTAATTCACAGATACATGAGGCACATCCAATTTATTAATTAAAAACAACCTGAAGTAATTCTAAGCAATAAATTACAGTTTGTCGATACCCAATTTATCACGAGTTATTTACGATATCGTTCCTTACATAACTGACACCTAACGTTTATCATCCGCAGTCGGTACAACTGCCAAAGAGGTCGCATTCGTCCACTCACCTATTGTTTATCGAGCAGACTTTTACTTTTGGCAACAATTTGTACTTGAATATATTTAAATTTTAAATACCATAACTTTTTGTGCTGAATACGAAATTAGTTGTTTGGTAAACCAGTACTAATATTTCAGTAATTGAGGTCATGCAGGTATACCTATTCGTCTGGAGTCCAATACTTTTTGAAATAAAGTTAACCTTTAACTGCCGCACTCAGAGACATTTAACGGTTACTTAAGGCGCTCCATAGTGTAAATTTTGTACTAAAAATCTATACTAAGGAGAGCTTTAAGTAACCGTTAACGTCTCTGAGTGCGGCAGTAAGTTAGCTTTATTACAAAAAGTTTAATAAAGCTTATTAATATATACCGCTTTAAATATATAGACCATTAAGGAATTTGATTACGATTATGGAATGATCTTTTAAAATAACTAAATGTTTGACCATAACACTGGTTTAATCCGATGCTAATATACAAATAATTATGTCTATGCTCTGAATAAAATTATCGGAAATGACTAGAGAGCTACTAGCTACCCAGTGACTGTCATTAGTAAGAAGTATCTAAATGGAAAGTAACTTTGACTTTGTAAATCAATTCGATTTAATTTACAGACTAATTTCAGTATTTCTTGCGATGTATGATGATTTGACGAAATCGACAATAAAATAATTCAATTGTGCTATGGTTTGTAATTTTATTTATTAAGGATAAAATCCCTAATAACTTACAAATAACAATTGATTAATATATTATAATTTTTATCAACATTATTGGGCTCAAAAATTGATATCACAGAGTCGAGAAATATGTCATTTGATATTTAAATTTATTTTTTCAGAAATGATTGTGATGTCTTCAGTAGTAGATGCTGTTTCCGAGGAGCCAATGCCTATGCCCTCAGAGGAGCTATTGTATCGCTATTTTGACCTAGTCAATGAATTGTGGTAAGACTATAAAGTTCCAGTCTTCCTCTTGCCTTCAGGCACTGTGTTCTCCACTTGAGCTTCATTTCGCTTTGCAATCTTGCAGACATGTTGGTGGTCGTTTAGTAGTGTTGCTTTTTCAGAACTTACAGTATTACTTTAGGTACTGTTTTCAATTGGGGTCGAATATTCTAATAGAAACGATACTAAATCTCTGAAGAATAAAAGATCTTATAAAGTAAACGCTATCCAGCGTATTTTGGATTCTTATTTTACCTCTGTATTATATATAGCGATTCTTTTCTTGTCTTCTCGTCTTGACTCGCACACATTTTCTCTTTTGGCACTCTAAAGCAGAACAGATTTCCTGACTTTGTCTCAAAGTGTTCTGCATTGTAAAACTGTATTATAGATTATGAAGAACATCCTGCATCTCGTCGACCAAGTGGTGTTTAACCAGGACTTGGAGGTGTCTACGTTATCAGTATTGGAAAGTAAGCAATCAATAATTAATCTGCACCTAAAAGCAACGATTAATCGTCAAAACTATCTTGCTACCTTTTGCTCTCCGTTTTATCAACCGACTTTTAAACAGAGGATATTTTGAAATTGATGTTGTTTTTTATGTAGCCTATTCGAATAGCATTGTTGTCCTTGGTTTTAAACAACAGTTTATCGTTACCTTGAGCATGATTTTCAAACCTGGTATTATGGCTATTACAACACTTGACATTCATTGGTCCGTTTCATGCCCAAAAACCGCAGCGGAGTCCTCACCTTATTTACATAAGACTTTCCCTTTCAAACGGAAATAGACGTTTTACATGACGAAATAACTCAAAACACTTGACTGACAAATAACTGTGTATGTGATTTTGTAATTCTCTAATAATTTTCAGTTTGATGGCTATTGCAATATCACTCTGAAGACAATATAAGAAAGATTGCGGCCATTTTCAATTTCGTATTTTCCCATACTTTGAGGAAACAATCTTCTGTCATTGTTTGGCTGTCACAACTTTTTACCAAATTATTTTATATCTTAGATTTCTTCCGGGATATAAGAGGTTATTCGCAACTCAAGTCTTTACCATCTATTGACCTGATTGTTGCACCAATAAGGAAGAACCTAATGCTACCCACTCATAAATATGGCGAAGCTAAACAACTACGCTTTATTACATCTAATCACCTCTTCACTTTTGAACGTTTTCCAAGCGTGAATAACCACCTTTTTTCTACACTGTATTTGCAATAGAAGTTATCTTCATATCTACTGACCTGGATAATTTCCTACTTAATGTAAAATAACTAAAAGTCAACAAAAGACCTATTTAGAAGGTATCTCTGTTCAGAGATCAGGGAAGTGCAAGATGTACTCGTAATAGTGTAATATTCCGTAACATTTAAGGAAGGCTTACAGTGCCCGTAACAGTCGCTAAGATTTAGTATGGCGCGCCTTTGGGTGCCTTTCAGTGAAAGTGTATTATGTCACGGATCCAGCCGGGCCGGTTGTAAGTGTAACTGTGTGACCACATTTATGATACATGAGCACCACGTGTAGTCTCTCAAGTTATCAGATCCTTTACATTGCACTGCGCCTGCGCCTATGCAATAGTTGTTGCAACTTCGGAAAATGATACATTATACTGACGGCATATCATGGTGCAACCTGTGCAACATAATAATGTTTGTAAGACATGATTCTTGCACAATATTACTCATTTTGCAGTGTGAATTACGTCTAGAAATAATCTGGGAAGTAAATATCTTTAGGGTCCTAGAAGATAAAATCTTGATTCAAATAAGTCTCTAATTAGGCAGTTGTTGAATTTTATCAAAGCACTGGTGAGAATTAGTTACATGGTTGTACAAAATAGTACCTAATTATAAAATTGTCGACCTGTTACTAAGAACTTGTCGACGACGTAAAATGATGATATCATTAATAATCCCAATATTGTTTGCTATTGTATAACACAACGGTATTCCATTTACTAATGATGTTGTATTATATCATATTAACATAGCATTTTTATTTCACTTTTAAACATTTGTTCCTACATTTGCCCTAGATATGTGTTTTTAGTTTCGTCTTTCAATTAACTAATGTTGTTAGTGTTCTGTTATATGTACTTTCTAAGTTTATCTTGGACATCGCAGACAACCAGTCAGAGGCCTGTGGGATTCGCAGAGGTGACTTAATTAACTCTAACACCAGAGGTAGCCACATCTTCACACAAAAACAAGAAGAAGATTAACTCACTAAAACAACCACCAAAATTATTACGTATTAAATAAAATCTAGATAGTGCTTATTCATTAACGTATATAAAAAAATAAATAAAAATAATCAATCATCAACGCAGTCAATTGCATAACACCTTTCAAACAACATTAACTTAAGCGTCTAAAAAGTTAAACTATTTTCGCCAAACCGACCGTTTTGCGACTAAACAGATTACGCAATAGAGATCAAAGAAAAATAGCCGAAACAAATTAGATATCTGACAGACTATCTATCATTTTTGTTAAACGTTTGCTGAATCTTCAAAGGATGTTAAATTCAACGTTTAAAGTTCTTGCGTTACTTGACAAATTATACAGAAATGTGGAAAAATAAGTACCTTCCCTACCTCTAATGTTTTAGTTGGTCTGTTGAAATAATTTAGCTCATATCGGTTTTAATGAAACATAACGCATGAGTAGATTAGTAGTACAAATGAAACATTCATATGTATAAGGTATTTAACGTAAAAGAGTGTGCAATATGTATAAAAATATAGTTGCGCTTCTCTTTACGTGTACTTAACATCAATTAGTTAAATTGATGCCAGTTAAAAGTTTCGTTTTATTATATATTTTTTGATACGAGTAGGCTCGCGTTTGACCACTATCTTACCCATAGATATAATGTATTTTATATTTCTATGATCTCACAGGATGTTAAGTGATGATGTGGTCGACGATGAAGCACGCTTGCCTAGAAGTGACCTATTCACTCTTGACATAAAGACCTCTAGGTTGTAGCTATCAGGAAACAAAAACTAATTAACAAACTACATCAAATTTGGTCGCTCTTATTCGTAAAATCTCTTCCTATATTCAAACCACGACCTCGCCATTGACACTTCAATCGCATAGTCTACAAAGCTGTAATAGATACTCGTACCCAAAGTCAGTGACCTTCTGTGGTCATGGGCGTAGGCGCACAAATCGAGAGCACAAACTAGAACTGCCACATTCTGTGCAACTTTCAACTCATGTAAGCTTCGCATGTAGGGCTTGACATTTTACAATAATCGACTGTTGACGCGAATCAGTCATCACTTTCACACAGCACGTATGAAAGTAGCTACATGTGAGTGGGGAGCATCACGCGTTGTATGGATGTGATCAGGTGTGACATTGTTGAACTTCTCTGTTAGTCTTAATCCAATCGTCTCTTTCAGAATCACTTTTCGGCTGTTGAAAATGCCAAATCGTAATAGGGATGATGACTAAAAAAATATTTTTAGTCCGTCAGTTAGATTTCCAAAAAATATAGGACACGTATTTTTTCGTTTGTCACGTTAACAAAAAATTATGTCGATATAAAAAAAAACTTTTTGCAAAAAAATACTACCGACTTCCAAATAAGAAAACTACAAAGTGAAAAATAACTTTATTTTTGGAAGTCGGTGTCCTTGGTAGGTACCATTTTTTGCGTTATAAACACTGACATTTTTTCACTTTGTAGTTTTCTTATTTGAAAGTCGGTAGTATTTTTTTCCAAAAACGTTTTATTGTTTTTCACTTTTTGTTGTACTTACCTAGTTAATAGGCAAGTGGTTAAGTATGGTAACATAACCGGTGAAATGAGAGTGTACAAAGGTGAATTGTACATATCTGCGTACCCTTTTAGAGCGTACTGGCGTGATGAATGGTATAAACAATAGACAGACATGCGATTGCAGCAATCCCGAGAGATTTGCTGTAATTTATTGAAGAGTTCTGTTGTATATCTCTGAAGTTCTTCCTCAGATCTTTACTAAATTAAAATAGGACCAATTTCGGAACATACTCTATCAAACAAAAATAATTTTTAAAATCGGTCCACAATTGATGTAGATAAAAAAAAAATCATGCATAATGTCGAACCTCCTAACCTCCTCCTTTTTGGTAAATCGGTTAAAAATATCGCATGTCATACCTTAGTACACTTTTTACATAGAAGTTTCTTTTTTCAGAAGAAAAATATTTTCCTTTGATATTAAGTATCCATTACTGTTTTATGACCAAACAACACAGTTTCAGTCTTAGTGTTGTTAGTCTCAGCTTAAGTTATTACCATTTTGTACCAAATTGTCAAGTCTTCAAATCTTGACTGGCATTATTATTACCGTACCTACGTAATATTAATTTGATGATATTTGTAGTGGGTCTGGTAGGTGAACATAATATATTGTGCGGTAATATTAAAGCTCATGCATATTAAAGTTTACGGAAGCAATAATATTTTGTGTGAAAAGTAAACACTTCCGTATTGTTATTAATTTCTGTTTAAAAACATTTATTCTGGCAATTGTTTTCCAGAGAGAGTTAATTTGCGAGGCTGCAAATATTTTAATAAATTATCATTTTAAAGTTTACACGTACCATAATTATGAAGTAGTTGCGCGGTTAGGATGATTATTAAATCATTAACGATAATATTATTACTACGTCAACTTTGTTATCTATAACTTTAAACATCTATAAAATACAATACATAATAAAATTATACAAAATCCTATGAGCAAAACAAATAACGTAATTTAGATAACTATAAATTATGAACTAATTTGCCTATAAACTAATAAGTAATTGTCCTGTTTTAATTTAATTAACATATTGTGATCCTGAATCCTGGTTCGTTATTTTGTAATCTGTTGTAATCTACTCCGACATAACGAAACAACCGGGACATAACTAAACACTGAAACGATCACAGATGGTGTCACATATCGATGCAAAAAAACATCTTGTCATATATTACTAAAGCATATCTTTGTAAAAAAAACTGCAACATAACAAATTACACACATTACAGTTGACACAAAAAATGCTCTTTACAAAATCCTGTCACGGACGAGTCAATAACAAAGAATTTCGGAAAGCAATCCGAATGCATTATTATTGTATTCTTGTCTCGTTATTGCATCACTGTTACCCAAGAGCAATTGCTGCAGTGACAGATAAAACTCGTTATTTTAAAACTTTATTAGGGTTGTTAGTGAACTCATCGGATGTAAGATGTTGCGTCATGTAAGTGCAATATGAAGTTTGAGTTGTGGAATTAAATTGGTCATCATCATTTTGTACGTTGTAAAGAATAAATGGAGTGTGACTACTTATTTTTTATTGCAAGCAACCAGTGGGAACCATGTGGGCTTAGCAAGTTTTCAGATAGATTTCATCAACAAACTACATCGTTAAATCAATAATTTCCGTTTTTCCAATTTAATTGATTTCTTTTTCTTCTCTCATCTGAGAAGTCTCTTTGCGAAATCGACAACTTCGCCATAGCCTTTACGGCAATATTTAACATATTAACAGGACCTTAAACACTTACCTAACTTAAGCTGTTCATGCGCATATATCCGCCATCTCTTACGCTTATGACATCCTTAGGACTGCCAAGTCTTAACTTACGTCTCAAGTCTCTGCTGAAGTATACTTAAATATACAGTGTTGTAAATATTATACTTACGTAATTGCACTTATTAGGTAAAAGTGTTTAGTTTAATGCAAGCTCTTTGATCTAGGAACCAATAAACATTATGCAGAAGCCTATTATAGGCAATTTCACTTGCGCAAGTAATTGGGTTTTACAATTCGAAATAAACTGCATTTAAAAGTTTCTTCGAGGTTCTTCATAGTAAGCTATCAATATGTTTGGTATTTATGAGTAGGTAACTAAATATTGGTTTCAGAACAATTTGGCTGTTTGAACGGTTATCCCCAAAGGTATAAACAATGGTTTTGATTGTACGGACTGTATTGTTTTCTGTAAATAGATAGGCAGGTAGGTAGGAAGGTACCTAAAGCCGAACACGGTACCTAAAAAAAAACCTGTGAGGTATCACGTGCGTCAATGTAAATAGGCTTCATCAAATAGTATTATTCAGTTCAACCTTGTTATGTTCTCACATTCCTCCTTTACCTAATTCTGAGAATTAAATAATTTTTTGTTCTCCAAACAAATACGTGACAATGAACAACGGTAGGTACAGAAATATATACATTTGGCCTCATTATACCTTCCCTAAGGTTCTATGAGTAAAATCAAAAGTTTCTATAAACAGATTTCGAAAAATACTTAACTGTTGTTGAATTATTTGACCTGTGCAAGCATTAATTGTAGAGATATCTTGAAACTGAAAAAAAAACGTATTTACAAAAAAATACAACTGACTTCCAAATAAAAACACTACAAAGTGAAAAATAACTTCAATTTCAGAAATCGTTGTTCCTGTTTTCGTTTCTCCGTTTTTTGACACCGACTTACAAAATTGAAGTTATTTTTCACTTTGTAGTGTTTTTATTTGGAAGTCAGTTGTATTTTTTTTTAAAGGCGTTTTTTTTTCTGTTTTTTGTTGTGGTACCTACATAATGAATAGTTCTATAGAACATTAGGTACTGCCCAAAGTGATGCCAGGATAGATTAACCGGATAACATGAAACTTGAACAAAACCGGTGGAATGAGAGTATATCTGGGTGAACTGTATAGGTATACAGTTAACCCAAATATGTTTAAATGTGTTCCAGTGGTGTTCAGAACTGCTTGTTTAGCTACTAATTTGGCGTTTTGATGGGGTTTTCTGTGATTAAAATAAAACAAGTTGTCGTTACAAATGGTCGTTAGCGAATATATTCATATATTAACTAGCTGACCCGGCAAACTTTGTTTTGCCATAAAAACACCTAATATGCATCTACCCTACCTACCCTACCCTACCTACCCTACCCTACCTACCCTACCCTACCCTACCTACCCTACTTACCCTACCTACCCTACCCTACCTACCCTACCCTACCTACCCTACCCTACCTACCCAACCCTACCTACCCTACCCTACCTACCCTACCCTACCTACCCTACCCTACCTACCCTACCCTACCTACCCTACCCTACCTACCCTACCCTACCTACCCTACCCTACCTACCCTACCCTACCTACCCTACCCTACCCTAATTTTCCATTTTTTTTTTTTTTTTTTGTAAATCTAAACCATTCTCGAATCTCCACGAACACACACAAAAAATTTTATCAAAATCGGTCCAGTCGTTTAGGAGGAGTTCAGTCACATACACACGCACACAAGAAATATATATATTATAAGATATACATCTATCGAGGGAACAGGGACGGGAACAAAAATGGACCAATCACAGCAAGCTATCGCGTCATTTAGACGTGCTATGATTGGCATACGATAACGTGATATAATTCTGTTAGGATATTCATCCCAAACATGCCCGCGGCCTTGAAAGCTTCAGCTTACAATCAAGTTTACTCATGGTCGACCAGAGGGCAGATCTTCGTGTATGGCCGTCTCACGATGCCTGATGATGTTTGAACGCCTGCTACTCGTGAGATACCATCGTTGCCAGGTATCGTCTTTAGGATTCGACCCAATTGCCATTTCAGTGGCGCAAGCTTGACGTCCTTAATAATGACAAGCGTGTCAGGTTTCAGGTCAGCCGTATTTATCCTCCATTTGATTCTAGCTTCACACTCACATCACACTGGTACGCTCTAAAGAGGTACTCACCTGCGTACCTCTTTAGAGCGTACCAGTGTGATGTTATGTTATGAAGTGGTGTAAACAATAAAAAGAGATGTTATTTCAGCTATCCCGAGTGATTTGCTGTCATTTCTTGAAGAGTTCTGATGTATATCTCCGAAGTTCTTCATCAGTTCTTGATGAAGTTTAAATGGGACCATATGGCAAGGATCAGCTTTCAAATAAAGAATCACAAAAATCGGTTCATCTATTAAAACGTTCTGAGATAACAAACATTAAAAAAGCAGTCGAATTGATAACCTCCTTTTTGAAGTCGGTTAAAAACGAATGACATAATATCCACGTTCAATTGAGATGGTCGTTGTAAGCCAGTCGACGAAACGGCACTTAATTTTAAAAAGCGACGCACCGTACCGTTACATATTGTCCTACTAAATAATGAACATTCAAAAATAAGATATACGAATAGTATCTATGTACAAAACATCGTCATCAACTGCCCCTTTTATTTAAAATTCTGTATTTGCGTTCTAAATTTAAAATGTTATTATATTCTTCTTTCTTATTTTCCAGTTTATAATCAAAAAGCATGTACCAGTTATTTACTGCTAATTAAATTGTGCCCACCATCCAATTCATTTAACGGCACAACAGAGAAAGTTCCTTATAAAATATTTCCTCCGATAATAGTGTAGTGAAAGTATGTAGGTACTTACCTACCTTCAGTAATTCTTAATTAAAATACAGGTAAGTATCACGCTCCCGCAGAAATATGTATGTTATAGATACAACCCAAAAATAGATTTAAACCATAAAATAGCTAGGTAGGTCCTATGCAGCCGTGACAATTTACTCCAGTAGGTATACTCGATTATGATAGTAAGAGGCAAAAAGTAAGTTGTTTTATTCTTGCCTCTTTCTTTTAACAGATTTGGTTATTGGAACTCTAGATTCTGCTATAATCTTTTCAGATAAATACCCCCTCATTCACATTTGGTAGGTGTCAAGAACAATCTTTCTACATGAATTTCAGTAAATAGTAACATTATATCCGGGAATACCACAGTACAATACTATTTAATCTCTCGCGTAAAACGGAATTCCCTACAGGAAACGTATTTTTCTAAGGAAACAGCACATGGGTCATATTCTCAAAGCCATGACCAATTGATTCTATTGAAGCGGCTATTAAAGACAAACATGCAATTTAATTAATGGCACGCACCGCGGCGTTTTTAAAAACAAAAATATCCGAGTACTTTATTACTGACTAGCTTCTGGTCGAATATTATCCCAAGGATAAAAAGTATCCTATGTACTATTCCAGACTATAATCTATCTTTGTGTCAAATTTCATCCAGATCCATTCTGAAGTTTTTGCGTGACAAAGTAACAAACATACAAACACACACAGTCACAAACTTTCGCCTTTATAATATTATAGTGTAAGTGTGATTGAAGCCATATAACGCTTAAACCCAAACGCACGTAAATATTATAATTATGTTAGTTTTAAGTTCATTGTCATTTTATTGCAGACTCAAAGGTCCATTAGTTTTGTGAGTGTGTGTGTTTTGTGTTTTAAAAAAACTTTGAGTCTGAAATATTCTTTTTTATTAGTAATCTGTAATGGATTAAATGGATAATGATATAATTAATTACCCACAAACCAAACTAATTGGATATTTTAGTTTTTCCTGACGATACCGACTAATCTGAAGAGGAAAATACAATGCAAAACTTGTATAAAAGAGTGTTTGCAATCTGAAACTGACGTAGGAACTGAAACTAATAGCGTCATCGGCGAATAAAATATAACATATTTCACTATCTTTGTCATCGGAAAATCCATAAAAGAACTGTTTTATTTCAGCATCAATGAAAATTCGAACCAAAAAGATCTAATAAATTGTTAATTTTAGGATACGACGACCCGCCACAGCCTCCTCGAGATGTACCACAGTTTTACAACCGATTAGGTACAAAATGAGTAGGTTCTGTATACTTGAAGAGACTAAACCTCGTCGTACTTTACTTTGAAAATAAATACTAGTAGTTATGTAGTGTATCATGAGAATAGTCGTAAAAGTAGCTTTTAAGTAGATTATAGGCAAAGTATAAAAACAGACTTTAATGACGCTAAAGAAGCTTCAGATGTTGCTTTTCATGAGTAACAAAGCTAATGATAAGATGTTGTTAAAAGGGACGCTTCATTTTCAACACTACACTAAGCAGAAGCTTCGTAAGGGTTAGAATTTGTAATCATTGTATCATTATAAGCATAATTTATTTATTTACTTTGAACAGCACATCATAAACTAATATCATTACGACACCACCATCAACACTAACAACATATCACCTAAGACCGACACATTTTTGAGACAGGCCGGAATAAACTGAACGGCGTCCACGCCGGGCTCGTCATACTGACACCGCTGGGAGAGGTGGCGCCGAGCGAGACCCTGGACACCGCGCACTCCGAACACCCCGGACACACGCCCCTAGACCCACCCCCCTCCATCCTGCACACCGTCTACAGCGCCATCAAGAACGCTTTCTCTTCCACCGTCCCTTCTCTTACTGAACCTGCTCCTTCGTACGCCGCTGCTCCCTCGTACGAAACCGTTCCTTCGTACGCCGCCGCTCCTTCGTACCATGCTCCTTCAAACCCAGCCCCCTCGTACCCACCGACCTCGTACGCCGAGGAGCCGACCGCTCCTGCAGCACCGGTCTCCTACCAACCGCCCCCTCCCCCGCAACCCATCCCAACATTCAAGCCCATGGCGTGGGGAGCACTCAACTCATACGGCCAGGCTGCTGCCTCAGATTATTACCCTGATTACGACCCTAGAATTCCGAACTACGATTACGCGGCACCCAAACGCTCAGTCGCCCCCACAGTTAAAACGACGGGCTTAACGGCAGAAAAAATACAGAGAATCACCAATAACTTGAAAAAAGTCACGGCACAAATCAACAAGCAGCAAAGATCCTCTGAATCGTTCAAGTTAGCTGATCTAGATGCCTACCGGGAAATGTTAGTGAAAGGCGAAATTCCCTTCTTGCCCACCCCTGTAGTTTCTGACAATGAGCTGGGCGTGCTCCCCGCGGAACTCCTCGACCCCGTACCCACCACCACCAGCACCACTTCCACAACCACCACAACCACGACCACAGAAAAGCCACAGACTACCACAGAACAGAACAGAAGACAAGACGTGAAATACTATCTACGAGGCAACAAGATTGTTCAAGTGCGATAGCTCTGACTCTTGACTGACTGGAAGGTATGTGACGATGACTGACTCTTCTGCTATATAGACTGCGACTGTCTCCTCTTGACTATGAGTGGCTAGTCTTCTGTACCATGTACCAACACTTTACTACTACAAGACTAACTTTCTCGTTACATCATTTCATGTGCATGTAGTACCTAGTAATAATTGTTAGTTACCTAGTTACCTACTACCGCTTACATAAGTCAATATCTGTCAAAAATATTATTTTATTTAAGATCGTAACGTTACTTGATACAAAATAATCTATTATTTTGCTATTAAGTGAAACTTGAAATTGGTACGATTTATCCAATGTTAGTTAGCTCTCAAGAAAGTCAAAGCGATGAGAAGCAAACTCTCAGATGCATAATAAATCATCTTAATGCATTCTTCATGTTTTGATAGATATTGACATTACATTCATACTTCATAGCAATCTATGTAGAAAGTAGTTTACATACAAAAAGCCTTTGAATACAGTATTTCTGACACATCGTAATTGTAAATAGCAAGCTGAATGAAAAGTCAATCTAAATATCACAAGTGTTTTAATTTGTTGTATTTTCGTTTTCCAGATATCCCTGTCCAGCATACATTGTTCAATGCTGAGGAGCTGCAGCACTATTACCATCAGTAATTATTATAATTCATAGTAATTATTTGGCGGTAACAACTTTAGTTTTACACTGTTTTTTTTATAACTCATATTTACTAAGCCAAAAATATTTTTTGAAAACATACAAATTGGTCTCGAAGACTGCTTAATTTCATAACTAGGTTTTGAGAGCCAGGTTTTTTTTAAATTAATAATTTAAGCAATAAGCATGGTACATTATTTAATGTTATATTAAGTGAAAGGATAATCCAGTGATGAAAATGTTAGTGACAATAAGAGTTCTACCGAGGAATACCAAAAAATCGTGTAAACGAACTGAAAACAAATGCCGAGTGAAACAACCCAATTCAAAATGCAAATAGATCTAAAATTACAATTTTCGAAAACATTTGTAAAATTGTGCAGTGCCTTCTGAGTGAAAATTGTGCATAATTACTTACTAATTTGAACGCACTAAGCAGCTGGTCTGGGTAAGCAGACTGAGTGGCACAGCTGGGCTGTGGCTCAATCTCTGGATTTGTCAGTAGTTTTCATGTTCCTAACTGTCCCTAGGCGGGTTGCTGAGTGCGGTGATTAATCTACTTAGAGCGTAGAAACAGGAGGCAGCTTAACGCACTTTAGGGCTAAGTTAACTCTTTTGGCTAATAGAGAATTTTGCCGATTGACACTCTCGAGATTATTCGAGCAAAATATTGTATACTTAACAGAACTACCACTGTTATGGATATTATGTGAAGTTATTCTCGAGCGTGGATTTTACTTCATTCAATGCCTAAAGAGCCATAAATTGAACTTGCTGCCTCCCGATCTACATACTGTACGATAATATGTATATTATTCGAAGTATTAATGTAGGCAGTTTGAAAATAATGTGAAGTACATTTTCGTACCTACTAAAACCACTTTTGTACCTAATTTATTAAGCCACTTATTTGGAGAATTGGTGTTATCTGTAAGTACGTAGAGAGATTAAAATTTATTTTGTAAATAATGCTCAAATAAGTAATACTTAGATACTATTTATATTTTATAATGTATTAAATGTAATTTACTATTTTTGTAAATAAATGATGAAGGTGTGTGATACATAATTTGTGTTTTGTTTAACTACCAGCTATCATTCAAGATCAGTATTCCCAGTCAGCCGATGCAACGTCAGTTCAGAAAGTTAATTGGAGCCGGACCACACAGCGCTTTCGTCAGCGTTGCGTCGGCTTAGCGTTGTCGCTGCGTCGTTTTAATATATGTAAAACGACGCAACGTTGACACTGCGACGACGCAATGCAACTACTACTACGCACTAATGAGGCCTCATCCTTAGTACATTTGCATAAACTGGGTTTAGTTACAACTAATCGCGATTAGTTTGATTGGTGAAATCGACCCTTAGTATGTAAAACGACGCAGCGCGCTACGTCAACGCAACGCGCCATTTGGACCGGTTCTTATCTGAACAAAACAAAAGTTAATAGGACGATATATTATCTACTTCAAGAAAGCATGGGAGAGTAACAGAGACCTAAGCTAAACCTTTCCTAGTCATGAGGCCACGACTCGCTCAAACTTAGGATTTTCGTTTCACCAGAAAAGAGTTCCACTGACTCCACTCTTCAAGTACAAAAGACAAACTCAACTCAAAATCATTTATTTCAATTAAACCATTTAAAGGTACATACTTTTAAATTGTCCAGCAAAATATGAACTAGTTGCATATTCGCGAGTGTCGATAGGTTACTATGGAGAAGAACGTGCAAGAAACTCCACAGACACTCCAGGTATATCTATAACCAGCTTGTAGGGTTTGAGTTCATGTTTTCAAATCTCAACTTCAGAACATCCAATCTTTTGCAAGTTTTAAAAATAAAGGATAGCACGTTAAACCTTACAACCCACGTTCCAGCTGGCTAAGGCTTTGGGACACACTGGATGCGGAAGGCAGACGAGAAGAAGACAGACGAATATACGAGAAATAGAAGGCAGACACCTAAGTTTAGCAGTTGCGACTCGGCTGGGCAGCGTTCGGGAAGTTGCACGGTATCTTCTCGTTCAACTTCCCACAGTGTCGCAAGACGAAAGTCTATGACCAGTGTGTGTAGCCAGTGATTACTTACGGGAAAGAGAAGTGGTCGCTCACAATGGGCCTCATCAGAAGGCTTAAAGTCACCCAAAGGGCAATGGAGAAAGCTATGCTCGTAGTTTTCTTGCTTAATCGAATCAGAAATGAAGACATCCGCAAGAGAACCAAGAATTGCCAAGCTTAAGTGGCAGTGGGTAGGGCACATTGCTCGCAGTACGGATGGGCGTTGGGGCCGAAAAGTTCTGGAGTGGCGACCGCGTACCGGAATAGAATAGAATAGAATAGAAGAGGGACTCCCTTTTCCGCACTTAGACTCTCATTTGGTCCGTTGTGCGTGGGGTTTCCGGCTAAAGTAGCCAGCCTAGCTCCGTCCAAAAGCGCAGAAGCTTCCTGGGGGCTTCACAGGCTTCGCGGAGCGACCTCACCGTTCCGAGGATTTCTTCACGTTGGGAATTCACGGCCTTGCAGTCCAGGATGACGTGGGCAGCTGATTCCTCGGCGTCAAAACAGCCCCTGCAAAGTGGGCTGTCTGTGGCGCCTATGTTAAAAAGATGTTTGTTTAAGAGGGCTATGACCCGTAATTGTCCCTATGATTATTCTGAGGTTATTTCTACTTAGGCTAAGAAGTTTTTTGGTTAATCGCGGGTTTACATCCGGTAAGGCCGTTCTTGACTGTCTACAGTCTGAAGCCCGTGACCATCTGTTGTTATGCAGTTCGGTTGATCTTTGGCGGATCCATGCACGAATTTGTGAGAAAGGCAGGGGGAGAAGTGGGTACGGGCCTAGCACTATCATCTCAGAACCTTTCCTTGCAAGTTCATCCGCGGCATCATTGCCTAAAGACCCACTATGTCCCTTGATCCACTGTAGGGTAATTCGATTGGATGTCGATATACTCTCCAGGGCAAGGTGGCATTCAAAGATTAGTTTGCTGTTGGTTTGTTTGTTTTCTAGGGCTTTGAGCACTGCTAGACTATCGGATAGGAATCTGATTCCATAGTTATGGATACCTAAGCGCTTTACAGCAGTAGCGGCTTGTGTTAGGGCGACACATTCACATTGAAAGATGGAACTATATGTGCCTAGCGGTAAGTGAAAGTTAATGTTGAGGTCAAGGGAATGTACGCCAGCACCTGAACCGTTGTCTGTTTTTGAGCCATCTGTATAAATGCGTACTTCATTGGTTCCAGACTGATCCCTGTATTCCTCTATAGTTTGTATGCTGTAGTTTTTATTAAATATTGGTTGATTTGGTGTTTTATCACACGGAGCGGCGATGAGGGGTTGGTACCGAATCGCCCGGTCCAGGATTTCAGCGTGTGGGCTGGTTAGATTCTTTCCCCATATGCCCAGATGCGACAGCCTGATGGCAGCTAGCGCTGCCTCCTGCTGTATGTATAGGTCAAGAGGAGTTAATTGTAGGGCTATCTCCATGGCTGCTGTCGGGGTGGTCCTCATGCAGCCAGTGATAGCTGAGCAGGCCAGTCTCTGGAACCTTTGGAGTCTGGCAATGGTGGTAGACAGTTCCGTCCTTGTCCACCAAACCAGAGCGCCATAAGCCAACATTGGCCTGATCACCGCTGTGTATAGCCACAGCGTGATCTTCGGAGAGAGCCCCCATTTTTTACCTAACATTTTTTTACATTGGTAAAGTGCGATTGTGCTTTTGTTAAGTTTGTAGTCAAGGTGCTTGTTCCAGAGCAGTTTGCTATCAAGAATCACTCCCAAGTACTTGACCTCGTCTTTAAGAGTTAGTTCTGTGTTGAAGAGTTTAGGGAGTCTATGGGGTCCAAGGACTCTTTTGTTAGTAAACATTATTAGTTCCGTTTTCGAGGGGTTAACCGATAGTTCATGCTTAGTGCACCAACCTTCGATTATATTGAAGGCTCTTCTCATGAGGTCGCATAAGATGCCCTCAAATTTCCCAGAGATTATAATTGCTATATCATCTGCATATCCCACCGAGTATAGGCTGCTAGCGTTGAGCTCTGCAATCAGCTCATCCACAACTAAATTCCACAGTAGTGGTGACAGCACCCCACCTTGTGGGCAGCCTCTACTCACGACACCGCGTGTGGTGGTGTTCACAGTAAATTGAATAGCGCGGTGTTTTAACATGTTATTTATCCATTCTATAAGCGTAGGCGCAACACCGTGCTTGGCGAGTGCCTGTTCGATGCTGGTGAAGCTTGTTTTGTCGAAGGCACCTTCTATATCAATGAAAGCGCCAAGGGTTGGGTTTTTGGCTTTAAGTGCATTTCCTATGCGTGAGACTACGCAGTGGAGTGCCGATTCGGTTGATCTACCTGCGCAGTAGGCGTGTTGATTAGGGTGTAGAGGAAACAGTTCCGAAATTTGGTTTCTGATCTTCCTGTCCTCCAGTCTCTCCAGCGTTTTCAAGAAAAACGAGGTGAGGCTTATGGGCCTAAAAGATTTGGGCTGGGTGTAGTCGCCCCTACCCGGTTTCGGAATGAAGATGATTTTTACTTCGCGCCAGCTCAAGGAGATGTAGCGGTGCGCTAGACAGGCTCGAAACACCTTGACGAGGTACTCCGCCAGAGAGTCTCCGCTCCACCTAAGCAGAGCTGGGAAGATACCGTCTAACCCTGCTGCCTTGAAAGGTAAGAAGGTGTTGATAGCCCATGTTAATTTGTCTTTGTCAATAACTTCTGAAGCTACTTTCCAGTCTGAGCTACTCGTGTCCCTTTCCCTATGTGGTTCCCAGACTTTCTGGGTAGCAATCTGACAACCTGGGAAGTGGGTGGTCAGAAGCAGCTCACTGGTTTCCGCGTCGTTTGTTGTGTATGTGTTATCTGTTTTTTTCAGGCATCCTATTGAGTGTTCTGTCTCTTGAGCAAGACAGGTTTTGACCCTAATTGCCTGGTTGTTGTTTTCAATGTTCGTGCAAAAACGCCTCCAACTAGTCCTACCTCTGAGGCGTATTAGTTTTTTATAGTTTCTACGGATAGAAGTGTAGCGGTTCCAGTCTTCTGGCGACCGTGTGTTCTTAGCTCTGTTGAACAGACCTCTCAGCTTGTGACGGTGTCTTTCCAATTCTGGACACCACCAGGACTGCCTAACTCCCTGCCTAGGTATGGTGAGGGGGCAAGACTGTTCATAGCTGGATAAGAGGATGGTTGTGATGTTGTTTACAAGTTCGTCTAAATTGGTTACAGGTATTTCAGCCGGTAATGAGGGTAATTTTCCTAACTCGGTTTTGACAAGCCTGAAGAACTTAGGCTGGTCTGTGTTCGAGGGGACCTTCTTGGCTGTGGTTTAGGTAGGTTAAGGTTTATGGTATACCGAATCCATCTGTGGTCTGAGCATGATATCTCGTTGGAGACCTGCCAGTCCTGGATGGAGTTAGCTATGCCTATGGTTGCTATTGTTAGGTCAATTATTGTTTGTGATCTTGCGTTAATGAAGGTAGGTTCTGAGCCTTTGTTAAGTAATACAAGATTATACTTAAGAATAAAATCAAGCATTTCCTCACCTCGGTTGTTAGTTTTGACATTACCCCAGAGCGTATGATGCGCGTTGGAGTCTGTCGCGATGATTAGCTGCAGTTTCTCCTTTTCACAGTACTCCACCAGTGAGGCGAGCTCAGGCAGAGGCACGTCCTCATCGCCTGGCAGGTATGCCGAGGCTAGTACGATGTCCGGGAGTTGCTGGTCTGTTCTGGAAAGCCTTGTTGCTGTAAGGTCTCTTGAACAAAATTCGTTAATTAGTAGGTTAGGTACATGTTTCGGTACAAATATGCAAGTTCTTGGGTTACTCACGGAGGTGTCAAGCAGCAACTTACCCCCGATATTCGCAAGACCACATATTCTGCCGGCCCTAATCCACGGCTCTTGAATAAGGGCGATGGTCTTTTGCTGTTGGTTTTCCAGCACTCTGCGCAAAGTGGCCGACGCAGTTTGGCTGTGCTGGAGATTGGTCTGTAGGATCCTACATGTCCCGTAAGGGAGAAGAGCAGAGGCTGCTGTCAATGTCCTCCCTCTCCTCCCCCGTTGGAAAGCAGTCCTCGTCCGATGTTAACCCGGGCGAGGGGGGATCCTGTGTTGGATCTGAGGTTTCCTCCACCTCCGTTATCGCCATGGTGGTCGCCTTCTCCACCAGATCCTCAACGCCCTCCATCGCAGGAGGCGACGAGGAGCGCGTAGGTAGTGGTGTGTCGAGAATCAGCTCTGGCACGACGGGGGCTGACGAGGTTGATGGCGCTGTGCCACCCTCACTGGGAACACCCTCCTCCAGGAAGCGAATGTAGATGCTCCCCATAAGGTAGTAGACGCGCCTTTGCTGGTCTTTAATTATTTTTACTATGGACTCCGGCACACGGAAGAAAAGACAGGTACCTGGGGGTTCCTGTCTGCCCCTCGCGTGTGTCAGGGTCCATGTGTTGATCTTTAGGTTGCCGTTCTGCCTCGACAGGAGCTTTACCAATGCTGGAGTGTCCTCTGTGTTCTCTGGCACGTACAGCATGCACAGCGTTTTTTTGTGTATCTCCGCCTGAGGCCGGACGGTTAAAGTGGTCCCCGTGTAACACTTTTTTTTGTGGTAGATAAAAGTTTTGTCAAAAGAAAATTAGTTACCTCCTTCCGCCGTATTTGTATCGCTCATTCGCCTTGGAACTGCCGCTGGGTGGTGGAACCACTTTGGAACCGCACCCTGGGACGGTGAGTTCCCTATAAACACTCTCATTTCACCAAAATAACTTAGAATCACTTGATATCCGTGCACCGAAGCTGTATTCTTTGTTTGTTTTGACGGACTGCAGCTGTCATTTGGACGTACTGCGTTTTCGTTCGGAAACGCGCCCGTCTCCGCTAAGATTGGCTTAATTATTTCTTTGGACGAGCACACGGGTAGGATTCGAGTTTGGTTTTGGGATTGCGAGGACGTTGTCCCGCTTCCGTTGGCGTGCCTCAAGGAATTGCTTATGTGAATGATGGTAGCCTTTGAGTTCAGAAGATTCGAGAACGATCGGATTTCCTGAACGAAACGCGGGAGCAGGGTGCGTTCAAAATTCTCATCCGGGCTGTCAGGGATTGATAGTGTTTTATTGTAATCTGATTTTAAGTCGGGTTTTGGAAAGTTGTATGGTGAGGCGTAGGTCTGGGATAGTGTATTTCTTTGAAGGAAAATTGTTCCGCGTAAATTCTTCGAAAACGGAAATTTTAGGAAACAGTTTATGGGATTCGGTGTTTTAGGTTTTCGGTTCGAGAATGATGGTATGAGAGCGCACCCGGCGAGAATTTTTCTTGGCGACAAGGGCGAACTGCGTGGAGGCTTTTTTTTCTTGGGCTGACCGGCTTGAGCAGAGCCTGGAGATTGCGAGTGGGCTGGAATTATCGCGTGGGCGTCGGCCTCTGTGCGGCAGAGCGTTTCCTGTATGTGCCTGACGTGATTGATCGGAATACGTGAAGCCAAAAATCGCCGGTGACCGCGTGCTTGATTGTGGATACGCGGCCTGGAAGCCGCATGTAACCGTCGTGGTGTGATACCCGGCGTGATTGTGTTCCCAAGCTGGGCTCATAATCCCTCACGGTAAGTTGCCTTGCTCAGGGGATTGACCCCATCGTATTTCGTTGTGAGTTCTGTGTGCTGACTTGCTGGTTTCTTTCAGAACAACGTGGCGTGGGGTCGAAATTGGGCCGACCTATCTACCCTACGGGTTTTCTTCCTCCGAAAGGTACGTGTTTGACTTCCTAAAGGCTCTGTCAGTTGGTATTCGGTTTCTTAGGGCGGCCGATACATTTATATTATTTGGGCTGGCCTATCCTTTGTGGGTGTTTGTTGACAAGCTCCATACAATTATACATATTTACATACACCTTAGGCATGATTTCCATATACTCAGAAGGGCCATCCATTATGTTAGCCTATGTAAAGCCCGGTCTTTAAGATAATATTTCCCGTATTCCAACGATTTGTCTGATCTGTATAACAATAAAATCTGTGTGTTTAATCATGAAGAGTGCGGGACAGCTCATCCATTGTGTTCACCTATGTAAAGCCTGTGTGTAAGATAATACCTTCCATGTGTAGCGAGTTGTCTGCTCCGTATAACCCTAAATTCTGTGTGTTTAATCATGAAGAGTGCCGGACGGCTCACCCATTGTGTTCGCCTATGTAAAGCCCGGTGTATAGGATGTTACTTTCAGTGTTTTAGCGACCTGTCTGTTCTATATACTCAAAACCCTTTGTGTTTGATTTGAGTTTTTGTGCTAAGAAGTTTTTATTCTGTAACTTCAGGAGGTGTCTGGTTGGGGCTGATTGCCTGGCTGAGGCTATCTGCTCGAGGCAGGCTGTTGCAGTGTGGAGTTGGCTGGCTACGCGACGGTTCAGGAGACGGGTTTTCTGACCCTTCCGTTTTATTATTATTTTTATTTTTTGTTCTTCCACCCTCCACTATAAATTAGTTGGGAAATATTTTGGTACGAAGAAAAGTTGACCAGCCAACTGCAACCAGCGACCCTTTTAAATTTTATTTACTTTGGTAACGTGTTCAAGGGTTACATTTAATAAACATCGTTCTCAGTATATGGTGCTTTATTGTTCCCAAGAAAAAATCCCGTTACACCCGGTAACGGGGACGTCATGGTACCTATGATCCTCTTTAGCCAGGCCAGCGTGAAGTTGTCCTCGCACCAGGTCTTGAGTACACCTTCTGCGAAGTGGGCTTTACCTCGAAAGTGGATATCGGTGTTTGATGTTGCGTTGGTTGATTCAGGGTCCGCCATGAGCAGTGCCCGCAGTTGCTTTTCAATGTTGAGCCGGATGCCCTCTGCCTGCTCTTGCGTCATGTCCTGGAAAGGCTCGGTCATGACGGCGACGCACAGTTCGTTGCTCTTGTACGCCGCGGCAGCCTCGGCGTAGGTTACCAAGGATCCGTCCACCATAGGAGAGCGAGCAGTCTTGCTCTTCTTGCCTACCCCCGTAGGTGTGACGGAATCCTCGGGTCGCGTACGCTTGAGTGCCCGAGCATCGGGTCCTCCACCGGTTTTCGCAAGTTTTTGCCCGCCTCTCGACTTTCTGCCGCGCTTGCGCTTGACTACCACGGCACCCGCACCTGCTGTCGTCCCAGTTGTTTTAGAGACTACCGCAGGGCAGTGACCGGAGCCCGCTGGTTGCCCGCGTGCCCCGGCGTCCGCCACGACGTCTTGCCGCCCGGCTTCGCCGATTGTAGACAAACGCCTCTTAGAGGACGTCTTACGGGCGATGGTTTGCCATGTTGTATTAGGTGTTGGTGTGCCTGTCAGTGGGGCCTCGGCCAGACTCGTCAGGTCTCTCTCAGAAGCCGCAGCCGTTAATGCAGCCCGAGTTGTGGGCGCATCTTCGTCAGCAGGCCTCTTTGAGTCGCCATGTTCAAGAACTGGCCTTGGTCCTGTGTTCAGGTTAGTGTTGGGAGGCGCATCCTTGGACGCAGATGGGGTCGGTGTTGCCTGGGACGCAGCCTGGTTTGGCGCGCTCCTGGCGGTTGCCTTCCACATCGCATCCTTTGACGCAGCCGATCGTTTTTTCTTGTTAGTTTTGCCAGAGGACGCAGCCTTAGGCGGTTGACGCTTGGGCGCATCCTGTGACGCAGGTGTTGTGTTTGGCGCATCAGAGGACGCAGCCTTGGTTGTGTTGGTGTTTGTTGGCGCATCCGAAGACGCAGCCAGTGTATTGGTGTTTGTAGGCGCATCCGAGGACGCAGCCCGAGTGTTATTTTTTGAAATTTTTGTCTCATTATCCATTTGTTGATAATACAAAAATTCGCCGTCGGAGCTCTCCACCCGCCACGGAGCCCTCAGCCGGGGACGTCACTCGCTCAACGAGTGACGCCAGAGCTACTCCTTCGGTATAGGACCAGCTTAGAGAGAATATGACGAGCCCGCACGCAGCGGAGGGCCACGGAACTGCTAACGACACGAGACTATGTCGCAGCTCATCCCGCCACCCCACGCCACGCCGGCTGCCAACCCCCCCTAAACCGATCCTCGCATGACAACCCGCTTATGGGATGCCACAGCCGATTGATCGTGGGTAGCTACCCCACGACCTCCCGTGTGAGAGGAAATCCAGACCAAAGTGATGTGTTGTGTGCAGACCTGCTCCACTCAATCACCAGGATTCCTTCATCCCTCCGTACGGGTCCCCGCGCACGGCACAAACACGCGGGAGGTCATTGCTGTCCAACGTCTGGTCTTGTTCGATGGTGGACACCCAGGAGCATGACCTCGCCACCCCTGTGTTAAGTCGTCTGGCAGTTTTAGTTACGTCTATTTCTTAGGGAATTAGACCAATAACAGGGCGGCAACCACGTGAAGGATAACCACCAGGCTTGCCTTGGGGATCTACACGACCGTAGCGCTCTCCCCCAAAACCACGCCACCTTGCCGCCTCTGAGGGAGGAGGCAAGGTAGGTCTGCATCTATACTAACAAGCAAGCACTTGGCCGGCGAGTTGTTTCGCAACCATTAAAGCACAAATGCAGACCAGCCCCACCGCGTACCGGAAGACGCAGCGTTGGAAGGTGGATGCGAAACGCACAGAACCGATCAGTGTGGCGACGCTTGGGAAGGCCTATGTTCAGCAGTGGACGTCTTTCGGCGGAAATGACGATGATGAGCTAAAAATAAGTATTTTCTTATCTCACTATCATCAATTCTTTCCGAATCATAAAACGCCTTTCAGAAAAAATATAGCTAAGCTGTATAGACGTGTAAAACAAAACCACTACGTACCGACAGCTATCAGTTACACCTAGGTAGGTCATTATTAAACCAATCGGCTGATATTAACTGTTTTGATTCCTACTAACTTTATTTTATTAATAACTAGGTATCAATATCTTCTAGGAACTACAGTTAATTGGTCGCGTGTCTCCCACCGCGATCGTTATTCTGATAAAAGCTAGTCATCCGGTTTTATGGAGGAAATTAACCATGATCACGAATTAATAAACCAGCGTCGCTGCGCACTTCCTTTAGCAGCAGATTGCATTTGTGATTAATTGTGATTAAACCGCTTAAGACGTGACTAGGGTAGGTAGTAGAAGTGTTCACATGTGTGGGTGAGGTGGTCACCTCTGATACTGTATTAGCAAGTTATGTTTTCTTGTTCTTCCTAATCGGTCTCTCTGCTGAGAATCGTGACTCCATTTCAAACTATCACCGGTTTTTCTCCATCTTTTACGATCAGCAGCCTGGTTGAGTGCGACTTGATTTACTTGACTTAATGTCCTATAACCCCTAGATGGGGCAGAGGGCGTCCACAGATGTCCTCCATAGCAATCGGTCTTGAGCTTCACGCTTCACCTCACTCCGTAACATTCCGATGCTCGTCGCTTCTGCCAACACGATGCGACGCCAAGTTTGACGGGGATGGCCACGCTTTCTTTTCCCTAGGGGATTTCAGTCCAAAGCTTGCTTAGGTATGTGATCGGGACCCGTACGGAGCGTGTGGCCAATCCATCTCCACTTGCGACGCTTGATTTGGCAATCGATCGGGCTCTCGTGGCATATCTCCAACAGCTCTACATTGGTGATGGTCTCGGGCCAGTAAATTCTAAAAATGCGACGAAGACTTTGTGAGATTTTTTGATTTTTATTGACGTGAGATGTCCTTTGTGCACCCGGAGAGCAGCATGGATTTGACATTGGACCCGAAGATTTTGAGTTTAATCCTTTGGGTCAGTTTCCGCGATTGCCAAACAGGTCTCAGCTGCGCGAAGGTGGCTCGGGCTTTGGCGATCCGTGAAGCGATGTCCTCTTCACTATCCCCAGTCTCTGACACGAGACACCCGAGGAATGTAAATTTGTGAACCTATTCCACTGCCTCTGTGCCAATCAGCAACAGTGAGTGGTTCTTCACACCAGTTCTTATTTCTTGGGTCTTCCGGATGTTAATTTTGAGCCCCGTTTTTACCGCTTCCTGACGTAGATCGTTCAGCTTTGCTTGCATATATGACTCAGCAGGCATAGGTCATGTGCGTAATCCAGGAATTACAAGACGTTGGATAATCCCCACTGTATGCCGCGGCACCTGTCATCATAGATGCGAAGCATAATTCCATCAAAAACGACTAGGAAGAGGAGCGGCGACAGGAGGCAGTCTTGGCGGACACCCGCGTGTACTGTTACGTCATTTGATATGAGACCGTTACAGTGTACGAGTAACCTTACAGGAATATTTTTTGTAAATACTCTGCAACAGACGGACTATTTTCGGCGGCACTCCAATGTCCAGTAGGCGGGACCAGATACTAGACCACTTCAGCGTATCTAATGCCTTTTCGAAGTCTACAAAGGTTAGATAAATCTCCCTCTGCCATTCTGATGCCTGTTCCAGTATTATACGGAGAGTGTTGATCTGGTCCGTACAGGTGTGGTTCGAGCGGAAACCAGCCTGCTCCTTGCGCAGAAGAGGATCCATAGCCTTCGACAATTTATCCAGGATGATCTTGCAAAAAACATTAGAGGGAATCGAGAGCAACGTTATACCTCTCCAGTTATCGCACTGGCTAAGATCACCTTTCTTGGGAACAGTTATAAATGAAGGCCTTTGTTCCATTCGTCTGGGTGTTCTTCGGCGATCCAGATCTTTTCAATAAGCGGCGTCTGGACGTCGACGGCGGCGGGTAAGTCGGCTTGTAGCAGTTCTGCAGTTATCAGGTCGAGTCCTGGTGCTCTGCCTGTCTTCAAAGAACGGACTGCCTCCGCAACTTCAGAAGCTGACGGTGGTTCCGTGTTAATGTTGAGAAGCTGGGATGGTGGGGAACTGACTTGCAGCGTGTCAGGCGTCGATGCAGCCGACAAACGGAAGACCTCTTCAAAGTGTTCACGCCAGTGAAGTAGCTGCCTTTCTGACGTCACAATGAGCTGAACATCTTTGTACTTCAGCAGCTTCTTCTTCTTACCTGCCAAGGTTTTGGTAGATTTGTACATTTCTTTCAAGTTGCCGGAGTTTGCAGCTTGTTGAGAACGATCAGCAATACCATCAGCCCACCGTCTCCTATCTTGGCGGGTACAGGCAATAGATTTCCTTGCGTTTCTGACGGTATTGCGTATTAAGTTCTGCTCGTATGGCATCATTATGGGTCTCAAGTAGTCTCAGATGAAGTTCTTTCTACCTTCGATCAGGCTCCACGTGCATTGTGACATCCAGTCCTCCCGAGAATGAGTCGATTAGTGCCCTAGAACAACGGAGCTGGTTTCTGTATAGGCCACTTTGATGCAGTTCCACGCCACGTCTAATGAATTCGTAGCAGCACCGATTACAGAAAAGCGATTGCGCAATTCCAGCTGAAAAGTTTTGTAACGCGTGTCTTAAACAGGCTTGGGAAGCACAACAGGTTAAAACTGATGTGGGTCCCTGGGCACAAAGGAATCCATGGTAACGAAGTGGCTGATGAACTGGCAAGAGAGGGCTCAGCAAATAATTTTGTGGGTCCAGAACCATGTGTAGGCATTTCGACGTGTCTCGTAAAAGCCGCATTTAGGGACTTTGCAGATCACAGACAACGAACTTATTGGCTGTCTAATATCGCACTCCAAGAAATTTCTAGGCTCTACGTTCAAAGCCCGGGAATGCATTTGGAATATGAGCAGGGGCAAATCCGCTACCTGCTTAGGGCCTTCACTGGGCACTTTGGAACCAACGACATGCTCATGAAGATGGGTTTAACTACGACCCCCGTGTGCAGTGTGGGGAACATACGGAACGCATGGAGCACCTTCTGTGCACATGCGATTCACTGGCTGGCAAGCGAATGGGTCTCCTAGGGGTTGGATACCCAAAACCAGAAGACTACAGGCTTATATCTCCTAGTCTCGTTGTAAAACTCATGAAAACGGTTTTCAACGAGGTTGAGGAGGAGTAAGGTATCTAGGGGACGACAATATATCCCAATGGGTCGAAGTGTCCGAGTTATTTCTCGGCCCCCTCCATAAGATAAGATAAGATAACGCGTGTCTGATTCATGCAGTTTGCTCACCTCGAACCTTCTTCCAATCTTGCCAGGTCCTCCAGCCGCACGGGCTACTGCAACCTTGAGCCGGACTTCAGCAACTACCAGACGGTGATCGCTATCAATATCGGCGCCCCTGCGGTTGCGGACATCGTGCAGTATGGTCTATACATTTGGAACTAATGGCAAGGTGGTCAATTTGGTTCTTGGTGACCCCATCGAGTGAGTTCCACGTGTACTTATGGTGGTCGCCATGAATGAATAATGTTCCTCCGACGGTGACATCGTGGTTCTGACAAAACTTGATAAATCGCTCCCCATTCTCGTTGCACACTCCAAGTCCCTGTGGGTATATATATGGGTACATATGCCACTCGCGGTTAGTGTTTAACACTCCCAAATTTTGCATTCAGATCCCCCATGACGATGACGATGTCTTGCTTTTTTATGCTCCTAAGGGTGGCGTTGAGGGCATTGTAGTAGTCGTCCTTGGTATCCTCTGTTGATGCATTGGTTGGGGAGTAGCACTGGATAATGGAGATCTTCCGGGCTCTTGAGTTGAAACGGTAACACATGATCCGGTCTGAGATCGGTTTCCAGTCCAAGAGGCTATTCTCAGCTTAGAAAGGAGGAGCGCCACGCCATACTCGCGTACATCTGCCTCACTTTCTTTACCTGAATACAGCAAAGTCATGCCCCCGGACATTCTCAGCTCACGATCAGCAGCCTGGTTGATTGCGGCGTTGATCATCAACTCCAGTTGCGCCGACCACCGTTTGGGGCTTCAGCTTCTCGATCTTTTATCATCTATTCAAGTTGTGTTTAAAACTAACAAAACAATTGCCATTACCCAAGCACGAATTTAGATTCTTGCTGAGGAATGCCTGTTCTCGATACGAATATATCCGTTAACCGACACAATATTAGTTATTAAAAAATATACTTAATGGCTTTCGTTTGGTATTTAAAAGAGCCGCAAAAATTCCATGTTTCTACCATGGGTCGAATGAATGCAGTAATAATGTTGTAAGATTTTTGTATTCTCCCTCTAAGCATAGGCCGCCCAATACTACCAGGTCGCCCGTCAACGCATTTCGGTTTGCCCGAATGCCCGCCCTCAACGGTTAGCAGTTGGAGATTGTCTGTTGGGTGACACTGGTTATTGATTTTTATTTGGTTTTTTCTGATGTATACTCGTACTATTATGTTGTGTGTCTAATAGTCTGTGCCAAATAAATGTATTATCTTTGTTTTTTTCTTTATTTTCTTTATTGCAGGCTATTCTGCTCTTAATGAACCTCAATATTATCCATTACGAATGTATGGAAATACCAGTAAAAAAATTAGGAAACACAATGTTACGGGCTCATCATGCATGAATAAAACTAGGTAATTTGATCAACCTTGACATATATTTATATTACCACTTATACTTATACTATAGACTTAATCTAAACCTAATCTAATTTGGACGCCAGGAGAGTTATTATTTCCGGTGAACTCTGCCAACACCTTTGCCTGCTAGCTGTTACTCAGGGTCCTTATTCTTACGAATAAGCTCTATCAATCACTATCCAACTTATAGGGCGTTGCGTGAGGCTATAACAATGATACAAAATACTGTAAAGTACCTAATCGTGATGATAAATTCATATACAAGCCCATTACCCATTAAAACTAAAACTTACCCCTATTTGGATAACACTTATATATGCACAATCACTGTGACTTCATTTACTTATTTATATATTTCTACTATGTCGGTAGATAATGGCTCACAATGACCTTATGGCTAATGAACACAGGTCTGTCTTCTACAAGAGAAATGTCGCAAATGGCCTAAATCACATGAGAATAATTTATAATATTTTCGAAATCGAGAAAACCCAAAAAGAACTCGCGTGGCCCAGAATCGAACTCAAGACTCCCCGGTTGAAACAACGGGGCTCACCATTCTGCTACGGTGCTACTTGTAGGAACCGACGAAAATAAAGACCAAATGATTCACGCGAGTTTGCCTATTACCGAACTTAAAATAAATGAACATGACATATACCTCCACCATAAACAAAAAAAAATTGTTTAATAATTTTTTTTTTTTTTTTTTTTACATTTGCTTTAAGTCTTTAATATGCCACATTCCAATTGGTTTACCAAAAGCATTATTTAAACGATAAACAGAATCTGATAGCTTTGCAGTCACTATAGCCTTTTCAAATTTTGGTGCCAACTTGGCCATAAATTTATTTTTAGCTTTCGAAAGGTACTTGGTTCTTTTCCAGATTACATCGCCCATTTGAAAAGATCCAACATTGCGTTTGTTGTTATAAAATTTGCTGCTCTTCCTGTGAGATCTTTTCATATTGTCACTCACAATCCTAAACACATTATTTCTTACAATTTGTCTTTCGATGAAAGGTTTTGTATTAACTAGCAAATTGTTAATGTCTGGAATCATGTCCCATCCGGTATCGCAGCTGGCAGTAGATGTTTCTCTCCCTAGAAATAAGTATGAAGACGTATACCCGGTAGTTTCGTGTACTGCAGTTCTGATGGCGTGCGCAATTTCTTTAAGGTTGACGTCCCACTCATTATGCTTCTTTGACTTAACGTACGCTGATATCATAGTACCTATAACCCTATTAACTCGTTCTGTAGGGTTACTCTGTGGATGATAATTTGGCGTAAACCAAATTTTATAATTATATTTTAGCGCTAAATCTTGAAATATGTTTGAGACAAACTGCTTGCCATTGTCACATATAATGGCTTTTGGGGCCCAAAAAGCAAAATCTGATTTTCCAATATTTCACATATTTTCTCTGTTTTGCCCGTTCTGAGTGGAAATATTAGAGTAAATTTGCTGAACCAGCAGGTAATGACCAAAAGCATAGTATGACAGAGCTTGCTTTTAGGAAAAGGACCCATCAAGTCCAGCGATATAACCTGCCAAGGTCCTGTAACCTCTCTATGTTGACCCATGTGACCCAAGGGTAACTGTTGCGAAACTTTAAATTTTGCACATGTCTCACAAGACTTAACGTACTGCTTGATATCGCGAATGATATGAGGCCAGTAATAGAATTGCTTTACTCTGAAAAGCGTTTTTCGGATGCCAAAATGTCCCGCTTTAGCCTCATCGTGACATTCTTTTATTACGTTACTTCGCAGGTCGGTTGGTATAAAAAGTTTCCATATAGACTCACAATTAGGATACTGTTTAAGTTTCACTTTCTTAAACAAAAGACCATCTCTGACATTCCAACTTACGTCACGTTCCTCACCACTTAAAATTTTGTTTACTTTAGATTTATACCAATTGTCTTTATCATTTTCACCTATATTAACTAAATTAATTTCTGTACATAACTCGATAGATCTGGAAAGTGCATCAGGCACTGTATTACTTTTGCCCGGTCTATGAACGATTTCAAAATTAAACTGCTGAAGCTTCATAGCCCACCTAGCCAGCCGCCCGTGAGGATCTTTCATTTTATGTAACCATTGAAGTGCACTGTGGTCCGTTATCACAGTAAATTTTGTCCCATCTACGTACGGTCTGAATTTTTCAATTGCATGAACTACACTCAATAATTCTCTTTCTGATGTCGAGTATTGCTTTTCCCTGTCCGTGAGTTTCCTACTTAGGAACGCTATAGCTTGCTCATTTCCTTCAACCTTTTGGCAAAGTACCGCCCCAATGCCCTTACTGGACGCGTCACATTGAACTATAAAAGGCTTACTATAGTCAGGACAAGACATTACAGGTGTCGTTGTGAGAAGTGTTTTAAGCTCTGTGAATGACTTTTCCGCTTCATCATCCCATATCAACTTTTTGTTTTTCTTAGCTTTGGTGAGATTATGCAAAGGTGCTGCTACCATAGAAAAATCCTTTACAAAACGTCTATACCAACTAGCCAGTCCAATAAATCTCTTTAGCTCTGTAATATTTCTAGGTCTAGGAAAATTCAAAATAGCGGACACTTTATCGGGATCAGTGCGAAGTCCATCTTTGTCTACGATGTACCCCAAAAATTTCAAACTGGGCCTTGCAAATTTGCATTTTTCAACATTAATGGTCAAATTAGCGTTTTTTAAAATATGCATGACTTTCTCTAATGTGTCCAAATGCTCTTCAAAGTTTGGCGAACAAATAACAATGTCATCCAGGTATGCCCAAACCTTCCCCTCTAACACATGCAACAAAATATCCATAAGTCTTTGTTGCGTTTGGGAAGCGTTCACTAGACCGAAGGGCATAACTTTAAAGTGAAACAATCCCCGGCCTGGTACGGCAAAAGCAGTCTTTTCCTTACTCGAGTCGCTCAATGCAATTTGCCAAAATGCCGATTTTAAGTCTATTGTACTTAAAAATCGGGCATTTTTAAGATTGTCCAATATATTTGATACCCTGGGTAGCGGATATGTATCTCTCTTAGTGACTTTATTGATCTGTCTACTGTCCAAACACAATCTATTTTCACCGTTTGGTTTTTTTACAATCAGAACTGGAGAACACCAAGGACTATGTGACGGTTCTACCACGTTCTTTTCTAACATTTCGTCCAACTCACGTTCTATCTCTCTCCTAATTACGGGAGAAAAATTGTACTGCTTTTGATGTACCGGCTTACAACTACCTGTGTCAATTTCATGTTTTATAATATCATCCACTATATCCGAGACAGAAAAAAATACATCTCGGCAAATAGCTCTTTGATAATATGGCTGTATGTTACGTAATATAATTGAGATTTTCTCCTGTTCTGTGATCGGTGATGGTAAGCGATTAAACATGTTTTGAAGAATTGACATATAAATAGTAATTGACTCATCCTTTCCCTGTGTCCTTGCCTTAATTTCAGCTAATAAATCATCTTGATAAAATGACGATTGAAACGTTCTCTTTAACAAGATCACTAACTCTTTCCAGTTTGTAGCATAAACTTTATTAGCTCTGAACCATATCAAGGCGTCACCCTTAAAGAAATCTATCGCATAACGCCACAAGTCGTCATCGGTTGCATTCCTAGCTTCTTTAATTTCATTAACACGCTCAATGAATGCATTAACACTGACATTATTGTCAGCTGAAAAATAAACATTCCATTGACTAATAGGTACCAGTTTACGTTTCGGGAAATCTATATCCACAGTAGAAGTTCTTAGTAACTTTGGTTTATTTTCTGCCGGGTCATGATAACTGTTGTTGGATGAACAATCATTTTGTAATTTTCTAATAATATTGTCCCCTATATCTCCTAAAGTTTCGTGTAACACTTGCCTAATTTCCGAAGTGATTTCGTCCTTTTGATCTTCGATATCATCTTTCGATTCAAGTTTGTTCAATAAGGTGAGACAACGCGTAGAGAGTTCGGTCTTTACTTCATCGTCGGTCTCCAAATCAGTTCGAATAAGCACCAATCTATTTTTCACATGATACAAACGTGATACTAGTCGTTTAAATAAATGCCTATCAGGTTTCCCCGAAATTTCGTCTATGTATGCAGCTAAAGTTGTTAGTTTTGATTTGCAATTATCCAATTCCGTAACTGGCGCTGCTAAAACGTATCGAGGAGCCTTGATCTCGTAATTTAGTGTACCAGACTGTTCAGTAATAAGCAACTCTTTTAAAAGTTTCTTCAACAAATCGACATTTCCATTTATAGAAACACCCCTCGACTGAAGTTCATACTCCAATTCCTCTTTTAATAAATAATAAGGATCCATAATGGCTTCTTAAATAAATAAAGCTATGAATGTGAGCGATTATCAATCAACTTACAATAATAAAAGCTACCTACTTATCTACTTTCAGAATACTACAATTTGCAAGATTTATTTCTAAACAATCAACGTTCATGCGAAAATAAAGCCAACTATTAATACTTATAAGGTAACATAAAAAATCCGACTGTCTATGTACAGATCCTACAATCTAACTTATTAATACTACATAAAAAAAGAATTTTATAATTTTATTATCGGTGGAAGAATACTAGTATGTAACAGAATATACCATACTAAGTACAATTCTTCGATCTAAATTACTATTACAACCAAAAAATATTTTATAAAAAAAAGAAAGAAATAGACGGTGGAAGAATACTAGTACCTATGTAACAGAATGTTGAACCCGTTTTTTATTTTACGTTGGGCGCTATTTGTTACGGGCTCATCATGCATGAATAAAACTAGGTAATTTGATCAACCTTGACATATATTTATATTACCACTTATACTTATACTATAGACTTAATCTAAACCTAATCTAATTTGGACGCCAGGAGAGTTATTATTTCCGGTGAACTCTGCCAACACCTTTGCCTGCTAGCTGTTACTCAGGGTCCTTATTCTTACGAATAAGCTCTATCAATCACTATCCAACTTATAGGGCGTTGCGTGAGGCTATAACAATGATACAAAATACTGTAAAGTACCTAATCGTGATGATAAATTCATATACAAGCCCATTACCCATTAAAACTAAAACTTACCCCTATTTGGATAACACTTATATATGCACAATCACTGTGACTTCATTTACTTATTTATATATTTCTACTATGTCGGTAGATAATGGCTCACAATGACCTTATGGCTAATGAACACAGGTCTGTCTTCTACAAGAGAAATGTCGCAAATGGCCTAAATCACATGAGAATAATTTATAATATTTTCGAAATCGAGAAAACCCAAAAAGAACTCGCGTGGCCCAGAATCGAACTCAAGACTCCCCGGTTGAAACAACGGGGCTCACCATTCTGCTACGGTGCTACTTGTAGGAACCGACGAAAATAAAGACCAAATGATTCACGCGAGTTTGCCTATTACCGAACTTAAAATAAATGAACATGACAACAAAATTGATTATTTTCTTGAAGCAGATTTGTTAAACACTGAAACAGATACTTGGCCAATGCAAGTGCAAACAACGGTAACACACATTTGCTTTACATCTGCTCAAAGGCGCTATCCACACGCAAATTATAAATACGCACTCACTGAGAGCGAAAAGCAATGTCAGTGGTAGATAATTTACTCCTTATCCCTAGACAAGGTACCAAAGGACCAGTGACATTGGTCCTACACCTAAATTTGATGCTGATTTGATTTGGTGCTAATTTGTTTTCCATCAGGAAAACCGTATTTTTTTAAAAACTTCAATGTAAATCTGGTAGACTTAACACTTCTTAAAACTCAATAAAAAGTGCCTGCCGTTTGTAGTAACAATCAAATATTTGCAAACTCAATTTTTCTGATTATTAAATATCTGGATTTAGATCTACATCATTACTCACCAACAGCGTTTCCTCTCACTGTACTTACGTCAGAATATTGTGAATATGGCATGAACTGACAGGAAAATAATATTTCACTCCGTCCACCTTTACAATGGTAATGGCGGAAGAGGAACGCAATGAAACGAAATAAAACGCCATAAGTTTACATAAGGCTAAGCACAAACCTTCCTGCTACGTCGAGCTTCATTACGCTCACTTTCAGAATGATTGAGGTGCGGGAGCTGCAATTAAAAGAGGTTGCTGACCTTAAGATCGGTTGAGGATTTGTTGACTTGAGGACAGCTTCGAAAATCCTATCTTACTTCTTAGTCTTAGGTTCTAATATTACCTACTTAATATTAAAAATGTAAAAGTTTGGCTGGATATTTGTGTGGATGTGTAGATGTCTGTTTGTTATTCAATCCCGCTAGAACGGCTGAACGGATCTGGACGAAATTTGGCACAGACATAGATTATAGTCTGGAATAGCACATAGGCGTAGTACTTTTCACCTCGATATAATGTTCTCTTGGGATAAGAAAACACTTTTCACACAGGCGGAGCCGCTGGTAGAATTTAGTAATACATAAAGATAAAATGCTTATGATGGATTGTCCCAGGCACAGTTTAATGAGAAGTATTTCAAGGAACAAAACAAGAGCTCTGAAATGCCTATAACAACCGCCTCCCAATTACCAACTCCCGAGTCCCAAGATACAGACTAACTCTCTCGTTTGGGACTCACTGGCAACTATATCTATGTAATCTAGGTGTAAGTAATATTTAAGATTTTCTAACATTTCCACAGTATACCATATACCATCTGTAACTATACAAATTTTATTTCTATAATTCAATAATGTTGGTTTCTATTAGTAATTTTACTAAGACCTGCGTAGTTTCACCCAATAAACATTTAAAAGCGTCGGAAGCCTTAAAGCAATAAATTATTGGAAGCTAAGCGACAAATAACCACAAGCGAGCGCTCTTGTGGGCTTTAAACAACGCCTTCTTGACATGAACACGGTTTGCAGCAGGACTGGTTGCCATTCCAACACTGCCGCAAATCATTAATAACAAAAATTTTACAGCTGCGCGGAAGTTGTAAGAGTCGTCTAGCAAAGGGAAGCATTGCAACACTCGTGGTTTATAACATTTCCTTCTACAGCTGGTGCAACGACAATCTTTATTGATTATTTTTCTATATTTAGCTATTCGAAAGAAAACGAACTATACTACTGTGTTTTTCAAGAGGAGTCACAATGTTTACTTGGGCCTGATATCTAGGTACCTACATATTAACGTCTATTCCCCATACTTCCACCTCTGCCCGCCCTATAAGTACCTAAGAGTCGTAAACCAGAACAACCTAGTCGCAACAAAAGTAAAAACTAGTGTGAAAATACTGCGTCGCTGTCACCGGTCATCGGCGACGATTTCCAGTTGGCGTGCGCAGGAGTCGCTGACTCGCGCGCCGATGAAAAACGCACTCTCTAATACATGGATGATATAATTTGTCAATACCCGGCTAATGTACTCCTATTTTATTTTACAACGTTAATTTCTCCGTTGAACAATTTATTAAGCACGAAGTCACAAAATCGTAATAAAGCGTCAGGTGTCGTTATCGTTGTATCGCCTGCTGATAATAATCTTGTATAATTTGACACTAAACGCATTTAACACACGAAGTTTAACTGCGCGACTGAAATTGATATATACGAAAAATAACTCCAATAGAAAAGATGACATATAATTATTATAAGTTTAAAACAGTTTTCAAAAATTGCATATATGAATTTTCTCGCTGCGTAGGTAAAGTAATACTTAAACAGTTCTTTCTACAGTTCCATAAAATGGCAAGTCGTGTCTCGAAGTCTGCAATTGATAAATTCTTCTTAAAATACCTAAATGTCACTACTGATTTACTTGAAAGTAAAATTGTTAGACAAAAACAGATTGTAATTCTTGTATTATGACCTCCATCTTTATCGTTTCCATCTCTAAAAAATAATTGCCCTCTGATTGTCAAAACATTATTCACTAGCCAATTCCCCGATGATAAAGGAAGTATGATATAGTAGCTAGTAATTTACTATGACTACGTCTTACTAACTGTTCACGCTAGCAAGCGCTAGAGGGGGATGGTATAAAGACAAGAGCTGACCTATTTCGCGTTCCACAACCATCAGACGGCAGACCACTACTGTTGTTACTGCTATATACCAATTCATTGCAGTATTGCAACTTTAAAATCGTGATTCTGTACCAGTGAAAACGATATTGTGACTGTAACTGCATCCGTTAGTGCTTGGACGAAGTGTTTTGTGTGACTTGTGATCGACTTCGGTATTATGGAGGTTCGTTTTCAGCATATATTCAAATAGCACTAAGTACTTTTGTAAACATTTTTTTTAATTTTAAAATCTAGAGTGTCGCAGAAATTTTTACTTTATTTGTAACTTACTTAGGTTTTATGTTAAGTTTCACTAAGAAACCTACGTTTTTGCCGACACTATTTACGGCCTTATAAAATTGTTGTTAGGTAGGTGCTATTTTGTATCGTTTTGGGTATATATCAAATACATGTAATTAGGAATAAGCATATTAATTTAGGTAGGTACTTCTATGTTAAGTATAATAAAGTTAAAAGACATAACGACAGTAAAGCTGCTGAAAAAAATGGTTTAGTACATTTTATATAAGTAAAGAAAAATATAATAAGTTGGCCACAGGGTCTTCTTTTGTTTTTGGATATGAACATTTAATTCATGTTAATAATTTATTCCTCGTTAAACAGAGATCTAGTCCACAACAAAAACAGGATTCAAAAGCAAGAATCTGCTTACTGGCACAACATAATAATCTGTCAATTTCACCGCAATGCCTATCTGAACAGGAGAAACTGTATTAGCATGTCTCTGATAGCAGGATCGGCAGGTTCATTACCAAGGCCGGAACGTGGCCTTGGAGTGCGTGCCAAGTATGTTTATCGTGATACAGATCGGCGTAGGCGCCTGTTCTCGCGTGAATTTTCTGCAGTTGACAGGTCCCACTTGTTTTATCTTGGGGTATCTAATAAATAATAAACCATTGCTGGTGTAGAAATATTGAATAATAAGCTAGATACACGCAAATGAAAACTTTATTAAAAAAATACTATTATATACTAGTACATTATAAGAAGTGGTGGCCCAGTGGTATCGGCCGCGACTTACAAGTTGTAGGTTGTGGGTTCGAGCCCAGACAGGCGCTTTATTTTGTGTAAATTATTTCATCACCACTGCTCTCAAAACGGTGAAGGAAAACATCGTGAGGAAACTCACAATGTTCTAGAACCAAAAATTCGAAGACATGTGACATCCACCAACCCGCACTGGGCCCGCGTGGTGGATTACGGCCCAATCCCTCTCACAGAGAGGCCTGTGTCCCAGCAGTGGGAACATTAATAGGCTGATGATGTGATGCGATCTAATAAATACAAAGATAGATATCCCTTTTCTAGAAGAAACAAAACTTTACCAACATGATGTTGAATTTCATGGCAACTGTTGTAAATAGCTGACTGAAAGAAAAACAGCCAATCAAAGAACTATGGCTTGCGATTTAACAACAGTATAATGTCCAAGCATTCAGAGACCAGGGTCGAGTCGAACAGGAAAAAGACACAGATGGAATAAACAGTTGGCTTATACCCTTTGTTCCCGTTGAGTTACACCATTTTGTGTCACACTGTTAACCATTGATGAGATGGGATAAAAAAGTCCTATTGGTAACACTGTAACTCAATGTCAGGTTTTTTTCCCATCAATTTACACTGCAACCTAATAGTACGTAATAAGGTTACCTACATATCAAATGACAAAGTCGTAGGACTCCGCTGCGGAGCTCACACGAAGGAGATGACGAGAGCTGAGCTCACTTCAGCTCCCGTCATCCCCATCGAACCTAACCTATCCGTGTCGGGGTGCCCTAAGTTCCTGAGCTCGCTTCGCTTGCTCTGCACAGTGATGTCACCTCGTCGGTTGTTCTGCTAGTTTATATATTATAATATGCTAATGTAACCCTATTACGTACTATTAGGTTGCAGTGTAAACTGATGGGAAAAAACGTGGCATTGAGTTACAGTGTTGTTACAGTGTTACTAGTCGGTAATTTTTATCCCAATGGGTACAGTGTTACACAAAATGTAACTCAACGGGAATATGCCGCTTATACGATGCTTAGTGTACCCAATGCCTACTCCAACTGTAGGAAAACAGTTTTTTGTCTTTATGCTACAGAGACACGCTTGATCCTGACTAAGATTTAAAATGTCACCAAATATTTAAAGGCGGAAAGAAAAATAGCAATGTACCCCAATATTGGAATCGAGAGCGCTACGCCTAGAACCGCTACTCCGCACACACCACTGCACTCTACATTTGCGCTATATTTCTCTTCATAAGTTAGTAGATGATAGTAGTAATCTTACAGCTTACAATTTAACACATAAGTACACACGCAGCGTTAGAAAGAAGCACTATGACTAGCCGGACCAGTCCAGATTTCACATCGACCGGTAATGACAGTCGTCAATGGCCGTCGGGTGTCATCCGCGCATTCAAACTCAACGTTATTACATACTTCTTTGTCGCTTTTACTTTTATTATTCAAATAATCGAATATGGTGTTTTTGAAGAATTGCCCTTCCATTGTATCAGCACAAACTATGAGAACAACACAGTGGATGTGAAAATGTTAGTCGGTCAGCTTATAGGTATGATATTGTGGCTAACTGCCACAGATATAAATCTAACTAGATGATGCGATTGTATGTACTTGCCAAAAAACGGTGGAAAAGTAAAAGGCGATGATAGCTCAGTGGTAGTGACGTCGGATACAGAGACGAAGGTCGCGGGTTCGAATCCTACAATGAGCTTGAGCTTTCGGTGAAGGAAAACATCGTGAGGAAACCATAGCACGGTGGTAGGGTACTTTGTAGTACCCGCCTGGCTGGCAACCACCCTCAAGTTGAAAATCTGTCGCCAAGCACCTTCCGGTGTGTTCCGACAGCAGCACTTGAGAGCCAGTTCCCTTCTAGGCTTTGTGTGCTTACCACCATCGGCCACATCATCACTGACCACGGTGAGATTGTGGTCAAACACAGGTCTAAACATAGTAAAAAAAAAAAAGAAAAAAAAGTACGATAAATGATCGTAATTTAAGCATGCATGTATTTAATGCTAACTGCTTTCAAAATATCTAGAAAATATAAAGGAAATCTAGAAAAATACCTTTTTATGCCATATTGAGCTGTAAAGACTGTATAGAAAAAGTTGGCCGAGGCATTGAAAATGTTTTCTTTCATTGGTCAGTAAATTTGTTTTTAAATTGTGAGTGAAAAAGTGGCACGCTTGGTTTTCATACAGATGGAGGGACTTGCGTGATCTAGTTAGATTTATGTCTGTGCTAACTGCCCAGAATGTGCCGCACTATAATAATATTGAGTCTCGCACTCGTGAAAAATATTCCAAAACACCCTTATACATTTACCCCTTTAAATAAACACAGAGTAAACTATGTCAAAGACAACATCATAACTATGTGGAAGAGCAGTGGTGGCTCAGTGGTTACGGCCGCGACTTACAAGTTGTAGGTCGTGGGTTCGAGCCCAGGCAGGCGGTTTCATCTGCCTAGCCTTTTTCCCAATTATTGTTGGGGTCGGCTTCCAGTCTTACCGGATTCAGCTGAGTACCAGTGTTTTACATGGAGCGACTGCCTATCTGACCTCCACAACCCAGTAACTGGGTAACACGATATCCCTTGGCAAGACTGGTGTCAGATCTCAGGCTTCTGACTACCCGTAACGACTGTCAAAGATCATCAAATGACAGCCGGGACCAACGGCTTAACGTGCTTTCCGAGGCACGGAGGAAACTCGGTATGTTGAAATGGTCACCCATCCACGGACCGACCTCGTCAAGCGTTGCTTAACCTTGAAGATCGACCCGTGCGGCTGTTATTATTTAGCCACGAGCTCCTCTCCTCTCCTCAGGCAGGCGGTTTACTTTGTGTAAATTATTTCATCACCACTGCTCTCAAAACGGTGAAGGAAAACATCGTGAGGAAACCGGCATGTCCTAGAACCAAAAATTCGAAGACATGTGACATCCACCAATCCGCACTGGGCCCGCGTGGTGGATTACGGCCCATTCCCTCACAGAGAGGAGGCCTGTGTCCCAGCAGTGGGAACATTAATAGGCTGATGATGTGTGTGTGATGTGAAACTATGTCAAACGAAACCTATTTTCGTTTACTTATTAGTTTACTTTAGATACTGCGCAACAGTATAGGTGATACGAGAATGAGATTATAAAGTTGTCCAAATTGAAAATAAAATTAACGAAACAAATAGATATCGAAATTTGAAAGGGCCCATAAGAAATCGTCTTGATCCTGACAACTTTGAAAGGAGTATGTAGTTATTTAATATTGTGGAATGTGGGAAAGAACGGACGGTATGGAAGAAGAAAACGTGCTGTGCCGACCCCAAGTTACATGGGACAAGGGCAGGAAGACGATGCTGTAATCTAGGAAAGAAGTGCAAGCAGATATCGCTGACCTAGAGATAAGCTAATCAGATAATCGCGCATGAGCTAAAAACTTAATTGAGGGAAAGGAGAGATAAATGACGTGATCGTTCCCACAAGTAATGGTGACACAAATTGCCTGCATCGTGGCAAATTAATTTAATAACGCATTACTTGTAATAACCATTAAAATATCCACCAGTTAGCTAGTCATGTCTTGCAGAAAAACATACCGGTATACCTAGCTCAGAAGTAGCAAAGCATTTTTAACCGACTTTCCAAAAAAGGAGGAGGTTCTATGTTCGACTTCATGACTACATGACTGTTTTTTTTTTTTCACCGGTTTCTCCGTCAATTGTGGACCGATTTAAAAAAATCTTTTTTGTTTGATAGAGTATGTTCCGAAATTGATTCCATTTTAATTTGGTGAAGATCTGATGAAGAACTTCGGAGATATACAACATAACTCTTCAATAAATAACGGCAAATCTCTCGTGATTGCTGCAATCGCATGTCTGTTTATTGTTTATACCATTTCATAACATAACATAACGCCAGTACGCTCTAAAGGGGTACGCAGATGTGTAAAGTTCACCTTGGTACACTCTCTTTTCACCGGTTATGTTCAAGTTTCATGGTATTTGGGTAATCTATTTTGGCATTATAAGTACCTTACTTAAGACTTGCCTATTAGGTAGGTACAACTAAAAAGTCAAAATAAAAATACTTTTTACAAAAATATACTACCGACTTCCAACTAAAAACACTACAAAGTGAAAAATAACTTTCTTCTTCAAAGTCGGTGTCCATAACGAAAAAAATTGGTACCTACCAAAGACACCGACTTCCAAAACGATCCCCAAATCAGGTAAGAAAAGCGTTTGAATATTACCAATTATTTATACTATATGCAGAATTTCTATAACACACATCCAATTAGTACCTATATATTTGCAAAGTCTTAAACTAGTAACTGGTGGATGGTTATGAGAATAATTCCATGTTCTTACGAACACTTAAGCATACAAGATAATAATATCAGTGGCTAATTTTCTCTGAGTGTAGCGGCTCCGTGGCTATTAGACTGTGGATACTGCACAAGTGCACACGGTGACCGTAAGCGTTCTGCTTTATTTACTGCACGGCATTGCACTCAGGCGCAGCAGTTCTGATGTTGTTTGAATACGTGCTTATTGCAGTCTAATGTAATACCCACTTAGGTAGGCATAGTTTTCTTATTCGGAAATATTGAAGTCCACTCACATAACACAGATAGGTACACTCTTATTGATGAATTCAATTTAAGTCTTAATAAATTCAAATCATTCATTAAACGTAAGTTGTGCCAGAAAGCGTTTTAAACCGCCAAAGATTACGTTGAGGATAAAAAGGCTTGGGATTGAGCTGCTCCAATTAATTATATTTTATTTTTATTTTTTGCGTCATGAATTTTGTTTTTTTTTTTTGGTTTTCTTGCAATGACAAGAATATTTACTTTAAAAAAAATAAAAATATATTAAATATTAATAAAATTAATAAAATTAATATTTAATAATATATTAAATATATATATATTATTTATTATTATATTTATTTATTATTATATATATTATTTTTATTAATATATTGAAAAATTTTTTTTTTGGCTCATTCTTTATTTCTTTTTGTTTTTAATTTTATCTTTTCTCAGTTAGTTTTTAAACATGGTCTGGCAGTTTGAGTAATTTATGCAGCCTACCCGACTAGCCTTTCTTTGGTATTGTTAGTCGAATCGTTGAGCTCCTTAAATTTTGAGTTGAGCTGCACGGTTATTGGAAAATGCGTACACTAACTGGACAGGTCCACTCAATCGGGCTTCCTCAAAAGACCATTTCAGACATCAGTCCACATGGTCTTTACATGATCTTACCAAGATTTTATCTTGACTTTAAAAGAGACTGTGACCTCTGAGTTTGTTTCAGCCTTTCTTCTCAGAGTAGTCAGGATATGATTGACATCTAAAAGTGCTTCTTAAAGATTTCACACACGTTATGGAACCTGAAAGACAAATCAATTAAAAATAAATTAGCTGTTAACAGACCGTCAAGTCAAATCAAGTGACTTGATTGTCTCTTGTTAGGCTTTCAGTTGGTCAATTACAGTTACAAATAAAACTGTCTCTAGAACACCTACTGGAATCGGTACGAGCCAACCATAACTTTACATTTGATTAAGGATTGCAAACGCAGTATACTCTAAGATAAGTATATCCTTTTATGGTATATCAACTTGGCACTCAATGTTTGATATCGGGCTATCTACTTACTTCACTTGACTACTAAACAAAGTTAACCCAGAGACTCAGCTAACTTGGCTACTTAGAACCCAACACTACTAAGAATTTTATAATTTAAAGGTGACTTGTGGGTAGTAAGAAAGTCAAGAGTGTATAGGTTACTTCTAGGCAAGCGTACCCCGTCGGTGTCGTCGATCACATCATCGCTTACCATCAAGTGAAATAGTGGTCAAACGAGAGCATAACAATAATAAAAACCGGTCTAGTGCGAGTCGGACTCGCGCACGAAGCGTTCCGTACCATTATCGCAAAAACATCACTTTTTAGGGTTCCGAAGTCAACAAGGAACCCTTATAGTTTCGCTCTGTCCGTCTGTCCGTCCGCAGCTTAGCTCAGAAAATCTAAGTACTAGAAAGCTATAATTTGGCATGGATATACATATTAATAATTCAGAAAAAATTCAAAATAATTCAAAGTGGTAAAATAATATAATTGATATAGACGTAATGGGGATGTTTTTTTTTCCTCGTCTATCCCATGGTGTGGGGTGTCGTTGGATAGGCTATTCAAAATTATTATATAAGTTATATTCATATTTATGGCAAATATTCTTTGATAGTAGTGCATTACTTATGAAAAATGTAAAAATTAAGTCAAAGATTGTTCCTGATTGGATAACGCCTGGCATAAAACGTTGCAGTAAAGTCAAACGCCGTTGTTTATGGCAATTAAGAAGAAATCCTAATAACGATAACATAAATAAATATAGAAATTATTCACGGAAACTTAAAAAAATTATAAATTTAACTCAAAAAGCTAAAAATAACCATAAAATTTTAACATCCACAAATAAATCAAAGGACACGTGGAAAATCATAAAGGAGAATAAATATCGCTCACCCACTGAAAGCATTACTGAAATAAAGGAAAATGGTATTACATTAACAAGTCCCAGTAAAATTGCAAATGCATTCAACGAGTATTTTGTAAATCAACCACGAATACTTTCAAGCACCACAAAGTCTCAATATAACAAGTCCCCACACGTGGACCATCCCTTGTTTAGTCAGTCCATGTTTTTAGCCCCTACCACCCCATACGAAGTACATCGTATTATTCTAGACCTAAAAAATAAAACTAGCGTCGGGTCTGACGACATTTCTACAAAAGTTTTAAAATTCGTGTCACAAATAATATCAGGTCATATTAGCCATATAATAAACTTATGTATTTCGTCTGGATTATTTCCTGAAAGATTAAAACAGACTATTATAAAACCGCTATTCAAAAAAGGAAATAAATCTCACATGCAGAATTATAGACCTATTGCGCTCATACCTGTTATATCAAAGATATTTGAAAAGGTAATTTACCGATCCTTACAGTCCTACCTAACTAAAAATAAAATTCTAGCAAAGGAGCAGAAAGGATTCAGACAAAACATGACAGTGAATGTAGCAATTTATGATTTACTTAATATAGTAGTGCCAGATATGGACAAAAGAACCAGAACCAGTGCAATATTTATGGATATGACGAAGGCGTTCGACCTAGTGGACCACGATATATTAATAAATAAGCTAAATATGTATGGAATAAGAGGAAATGTACTCTCGTTAATAAATTCCTACCTTTGTAATAGGAAACAATTCACAGAAATCAGACGAATTTGTAAAAAGACCAAGAAAGAAATTAAATATATATCTGAAGTATATACAAATTCTTATGGCGTGCCACAAGGCAGCGTGTTGGGCCCTCCGCTTTTCCTTGTGTATATAAATGACTTTCCTAGGCACGTGAATCATCCGATGATTCTTTTTGCTGATGACAGTACTTTAGTAGTAAGACAACTTGATGAGAATAACCGCGAGACAGAAATAAAAAATGCATTGAAACAATCGACTGAATGGCTGGACCAAAATAATCTTATCTTAAATTTAAGCAAAACTAAAATTATAAATTTCCGACAAGGAACTGCTTCTACTGCGTCTGATATAATTTTAAATAAGGAAAAAATTGAAGCAGTTTCAAGCACTAAATTTCTAGGCCTAACAATTGACTACAAATTGAATTGGAAAGAACATGCAGCTCTACTAATGGCACGACTTAGTAAATATTCATTTGTTTTATATAAACTTAGCAAAGTAGCTAATAGATCAGCAGTCGTTGCCGCCTATTTTGGTTATGTTGATTCCATACTTCGCTATGGTATAATTTTTTGGGGCAACTCCTGTGAAAAAACCTCTGTTTTCAAGGCACAAAAACGTTGTTTAAGGTCCATATGCAGTTTGAAATCGATAGATAGTTGTAAACCATATTATATTGAGCTCAAAATATTAACACTGCCATGTCTCTATATATATGAAACCGCAATTTTTGTAAAGAAAAATATTGAACTATTTCGCAAAAAAAAAGAACACCATCCTAAATTAACAAGACAAGTTTATCGTCATGAATTGTACTTAAGGCCTTCAAAAACCGCCCTCATGCACAATAGCATACTGTGCATGGCACCTAAAATCTATAACAAATTGCCTAATTCCGTTAAAGATTGTAATTTATTGCAGTTTAAACGAAAATTATATAATTTATTAATCCAAAAATGCTATTATTCAATTACTGAATTTCTTTATGACGGAAATATTTAATTGACAATTTGATTATTTGCTTATCTGACATTACTTTATATAGCTTCATGTACTTTGCATAATAATATAATATACTTCAGTAATAATGAACGAATTTTCTTAAAAAAGTGTAAGCCCTATGGGTAGTTTTTTGAGCACAATGTTTGTATTTTATAAGACCATGTAACCTCACCAAAAAACACACTTAATAAATGATTTGATTTGATTTGATTTGATTACTTTTGTTTTCCCTAAATTTATAATTAAGTTATTTTTACTAAGCCAATTTATACATTTTTCGGGCGTAATTTATACATTTTTCGGGCGTAATATTAACATTAGCTTCATAAGAATCTCTATTATGACACTTAATTATGAAAGTGCTGTCATCAGCAAAAATGACCATTGGATTTGGCGTTTCACTAGGCAAATCATTTTCATACAGTAAAAATAATAGAAGCGAGTATGCTGCCCTATGGGACACCAAATTTGATATTTCTTCGAGAAGCGCACTTTTTTTACCCGACTGCCGAAGGAGGGTAATGTGTTTATCAGTCTATGTATGTATGTATGTATGTATGTATGTATGTATGTATGTATGTTTGTTCCTATGTGGCGTTCTAGAGACCAAACGTGTGGGCTGATTTTGATGGTTCTTACGTCAATCGATTCGTCTTAACCCCGCAAGTGTCACTGGCTACATTAAAATTGTAAAATAGGAAAATGGCGGTTCTTAGGCGCCATATTGTGGGGGCCCAAATATTTTTTTTCTTCCAAACCTATCGTGTGGGGTATCAAAATGAAGGGTTTTGAGAGGTGATTTCAATAATATATAACACTTATATGTTTAAATGTACCTAATTCGAAAAAAAATAACTTAAAAGTTAAAAATAAAAAAAGTTAATTAAAAATATCAAAAAACCCGACTGCTTGAAAAGCGAACTAAAAAGACGTAAACAAGAAGAAAATCATGCTGTGCAGTCGGAGGATATATCTTGGTTATGGTCAGCCAGCTCGCGAATATGTATCCTCCGACTGCACAGCATGATTTTCTTCTTGTTTACGTCTTTTTAGTTCGCTTTTCAAGCAGTCGGGTTTTTTGATATTTTTAATTAACTTTTTTTATTGTTTTTTAGCAGTGTCTAGAAATTTCTATAAATTATTTGCGTCCTTTTAGGTAAGTTTTAATCAGATTAAGCACATTTCCTCGTATAACGTATGATTCAATTTTATTTAAAAGTATGTCATGATCTACATAATCAAAAGCTTTTGATAAATCAGTGTATAAGGCACATATAGGTATTTTTTTATCAACATTTGGCATTACAACATTCAAAAAGTCGCAAATAGCCGTATTAATATTATCATTTTTCTAAAACCCTTTTGCTCGTTACACAAAATATAAAATTTTGTCAAAAAGGCGTATAAGGAATTATAAGGGTCCCGTTTTTACGCTTTGGGTACGGAAACCTAAAAAATAAAATACAGCCACACGGGTTGATCTTCGAGGCCGGCGATCCATAGATGGGTGACCATCCTTTTCATACCGAGACTCCTGTGAGCCATGCCTAGGAGCCATTTCTTCCGGCTCATTTTTAGTACTTGGACAGTCAATGCGGTAATCAGAAGCCAAAATATCTGACACCAGTTACCCAAATGATTAGTGGAGGTCAAAAAGGCAATCGCGCCATTTCAAATACTGGTTCCTTCCCACTAAACTCCATAGGCCCTAGACAACTGACATTCTATCATCGAAAGCGTGGCGATAGCGATTGTCAAAAAGTCAAAATTATATGGGTTTGACAAGCGAAATCGAAAATCACGTGGTCAATCCCTTATATTTACATTTCGACAATCGAATATCTAGAATAGAATAGAAAAAATTTATTCGACACAGACACAACACAAAAGCAACAATCACAAAGAAAAAGAAGACGCGTGATCAATCACTTACATTTTAACATTTCGACTAACAAATAGAATAGAAAACCATTTATTCGACACAACACAAAAGCAACAATCACAAAGCAACAGAAGACGCGTGATCAATCACTTACATTTTAATATTTAGACTAACGAATAGAATAGACTAGAAAACATTTATTCGACACAGACACAACCCAAAAGCAACAATCACATAGCAACAGAAGACGCGTGATCAATCACTTACATTTTAACATTTCGACTAACGAATAGAATAGAATAGACATTTGTTCGACACAGGCACAACACAAAAGCAACAATCACATAGCAACAGAAGACACGTGATCAATCACTTACATTTTAACATTTCGACTAACGAATAGAATAAAATAGAAAACATTTATTCGACACAGGCACAACACAAAAGCAACAGAAGACTATCTACCTAGACTATCGCCTTCACTGACATCGAATGCCACTTGTCTAGAGCGTCTGATGTAACGCTGACACCAATAAGTTTGGGAAGAGGCCTAGCTAAAATTTTAAGATGACCGTGACAGAATCATCATCATCTTCCTGCCCTTATCACATGTTATTTGGGGTCGGCGCAACACGTTTTCTTCTTCGATATCGTCCTGTCCCCCACGCCATCACTGACTCCCTTTTCTTTCATATCACTTCTCACACAGTCCATCCATCTTTTCTTTGGCCGTCCCCTCCCTCTCCATCCATCCACATTTATATTCATAACTCTTTTATTAACAAACGGTTTCCTTTCAACTTTTCTACCACTGGTGCTACTTTCAAACTTCCTCTAAGATACTCATTTCTCACTTTGTCCATTTTCGTCACTCCGCACATCCATCTCACCATTCACATCTCTGCATGCAATCTCTTTTCATCCATCTTTTTCACAGTCCAACATTCAGATCCATACAGTACGACCGTGACAGAATCATGTTTTCATCCCATCTATTCGAAAAGGACGACTTGGTTCGCCTTTAAGTGCACCCAAAGGCGGTGTTTTCTATAAGAAACTTTTAGCGGGCAGTAATGAGTTTTTGATCCTCTTTATAAGTGCGCCGCAATTATCTTTGCCGCGCACTTTTTGAATTTGGAACATCTTAGTGTTCAGCGCCAAAGAAATCGAACGCAAATATGAATTTAAAAAATAAAAACAAATTAAAAACGCGCGAACTACAGCCCGTGTTTTCGTCAAGTTTCGCGGATTGTTAGAAATGCATGGTTTTGTTTTGAAAAATGAGTTCTTCAAGTGACAGTGAAAGTATAGAATTAACTCCTGAAAGTATTAGAACTGACGCAAGAAATGTGATGGATATTTTATTACCTGCAAAATCCCGGGCGAAATATAAGAAAGCCTATGGTAATTTTATTGAATAGAGAAATGCAAGAGGCACCAAGAATTTTTCAGAATCTGTGTTTTTGGCCTACTTCCATTACTTAGCCAAAACTAAACAACCTTCCAGTCTTTGGAATACCTACTCAAGGCTAAAATCAACAGTCAGTTCTAATAACGACGTAAAACTGGACACATTCGAAATTAATAGCGTATCTGAAGAGGATGAAAAAATTAAAAATCCAAAGTGTTCTCAGTCAAAAACGTGGAGACTTTCCTTAATGAGGCACCCGACAAAGTCTTTCTTGCCGTAAAAGTAAGTAACTATGTATATTATGGTGGATTATTAAAGTATAACCATAGTTTATGTTTTATAATGCGCATTTTATTGTAATCTGTACTTCGATTGAAACTTGTCTTATTTACATTCGGTTTTATTACAGGTGACTTTAATTCTCGGAGTACATGGAGCTTGTCGTGGCAAAATCACTCGGATGATTTACTGTTAGTAAAGCTGACACACACAAAAACAAAAATTAACCGAGAATACAAAACTAGTGTACAAAAATACCTGGACCTGCGTCCTGCTGATAATAATATGAAGACCAATCGGTTTTTCATCCGTTATGAAAATGGCAAGTGCATCAAACAACTTATGGCCATAAATTAAATTTCTAACATGCCACAAGAAATCGCTACTTATTTGAAGTTATCAGATATCTAGCTGTATACAGCACATTGTTTTCGTCATACCTCTGCTACCCTTTTGGCAGATTCTGGAGCGGACTTAACTGTTCTCAAGCGACATGGAGGATGGAAGTCGAGTGCTGTAGCAGAGGGGTATATGGAAGATTCCATTGAGAACAAGGCGAAAACATGTGAACGCATCATGGAAAACATTAAAATGCAACCTTTAGTTAATCCATACCCACTCGTGGGTTGCGGGCGAAAACGCACGATCCGCCCTTCGGTGACAGGTCAGCCGTCTGACGTCACGTGACGTCACCGCGCGTGATTAAAATGCTGATAACTCGAAAGTTTTGTATAGGGGCTATACATGAAACTTATGTTGTTGAAATCGTTACAAAATAAGCTATCAGATTTCAAATGAATTATTTCAGTTTTGACTTGTAAAATATTGGTAAAAAAATAGTAAAGTCAGCGTACGCGAAATTCTCCCAGATTATTTTACAAAAGTAGATAGAAAAAAAAATAGAGTCCTTTTTTTATAATGTTTTTTACTTATTTACACCCTATTTTACATAAATCAATCATTAGATCACACAACCCCATACATATGCCACTGCCGCTGCGCCCATCTACATCCAAACAACGAGATTCACCGTCACATTTTCCTCAAAATGAGCCAGATTCGGACATTATTTCAAACACGCAGAATATAAAATCTACAACAATCTCTAATCCTAATAAAACTGTAACAATAAATTTTCATAATTGCGAAAATGTGTCTGTGGGTGATGAAAAGTAGAGTGTTACGGGCGCAATAGTTATTTGTGTTACAAGGGGACAAAGTAATATTTAATTCTTACAGGGCGTTATTTTGAATTCTGAGCTAAGCGAAGGATTCTAACGTAGAATCCTGAGCTTAGCGAGGAATTCAATATACGCCGCCCGAGAACAAAATATTTTGTCCCCGAGTGATACACACTATTTTTCATCACTACCTAAGAGAAAAATAAAAAGCTACGAGTACCTACTCGTAACTAGTATTTCCTCTATGGCGAAGCCTAGTGTGAAAAATTTCCGGAAAAATAGTACATTATGGTACAAGTGTGTAATGTTGGTGATTACCGTTGAGGCGCCATTGAGACCCGAGCCGCTAGGTGAAGGTCTTAAGAGAGCCGAGGACGGTAATCATCAATACACACGTGTATCATACGACGCTTTTCAACACACTTGTTATTAAAATAATACAAAAAAATCATTTTCAACAGTGAAAACGAGTTGTGAAATATTTTTTGCAATGGCGGGCAAAATTAATCAGTTTTCCTATGCGCGCGCATCTAACAATGGCGATCAGCCATAGACTAAAATAATGAGATTTCTTTTTTTTTGTCTTTTAGCGGGAAGCGTTTGGCCACGTACAAAATGGGGAATTTTAAGTTTTCTTTATTACAGAGAAAACAAAAGTTTTATTTGAGTGAAAGTTTTATTTATTAACACGTACAAGTTGAAATTATCTATTTAAATACGAAGTTGCATGAAATGAGCAAGCAATAGGTACATTAATTTATTTGTACTATTGAGCACGATCTTTTTTGTATCGAAACTTTTTTAAGAATAAAGAAACTCAACCAATAAAAAAAACTCTATAACAATCTCTCTCTCTCTCTCTCTATTTGTCTCTATAGACAATTATCGTTTTACGAATAGTTGTGATGAAAAATATATTTATGGCTCGGGCGACGTATTTTGAATCCCTCGCTACTTTCAGGATTCTACTAAAGAATCCCTCTCTTCGCTCTGGATACAAAAAAGCGCCCTCGCCGTAATAATATTATTTCTCTCCCTTATGATACAATCCACTATTTAAATATGTTTAGCCTTAAATAGATTTACAAATTATTGGCGCTAGTGGACCTTAGTGTAAGTACAAATAACACGATAACAAACGTTCATAAACCAAGGGCCTACTTGGCCTTCAGTAATTTTATCCTTACCCTGCCCTTGATAACTTACCATATAGTGAATTAACGCTAATAAAGTTTATAAAAAGAAACACCGCGCGATAGTATGGCCCCTTAGTGCCAAGAGGTACTTAAATCTCATTGGTTTACCCCAGAAACCTACAATTTTCCCATTATCGAGAAAGCATCGGAACAGAATTATAGATTGGGCAAGCCGAAACCTTGTATTATGTTAAGATAATCATAGGAAGCTGGTAAAACTAGGATTTCCATGAGATCTTGGCATTTGAAACGTGATTGATGTTAACTATTGCTTGAAAGATAGGAAGGTATTAGGCGGGAATAAAATCTCGTACAAACGCATTGTCGCGTGGCGCTTGTCTTTGGGAGCCTTAACCATCCGTTTAAATCCCTCACGTTATCTATAGTATCTAGCTATTCCCCGATGGAAAATTATAACAACAGGCCAACACAATAGCAACATCATAAAATTTTATCCCATTCAGTAGACTAAATACTATGAGCAATCAAAAAAGCATGAGCTGAGTCTAATTAGTACCTATAAAACAGTTACACGTGAAGCAAAGATTTTTAGGAAAAGGTGATCTCTATCGGAAAAGCTGAAATCGTAAAAAAGCAATCCGACTGTTAAAACAAAAGTTGAATGATTTTTTTTACAATTAATTGAGTCTATGCCGGTTTTTTATATCTTATCGTTTGTAAATTGATTACACGTTGTAGGTTTCATAATTTACGTCAATTTCTACCGATTTTCCTTTTCGGAATCCATACTTATCATTATAAATATATTTATAGTAGTATATATATATGAGTATATAGTATTATTATACAGGGTGTCCCAGAAATCGACGTCAAGCCGTAAATGGGTGATAGACCAAGTTATAACAGTTCTCAGAAAAATACGAAAAAAAATCTATCTCATGTTTTAAAAAATTTATGGTCACTTTAAAAATTTACTAAAAAAATCAATCCCTGTAATGGTTCTTTAACTCCAATTGCTACAAATCCCATAATTTATCTAATTTTTTTATTATTATGTAATCTTGAATAATGCTTGTGTAGATTTTTGCCTAAAATTCAAAGCCAACTCCTCCTACTTGGAAGAAAATTAAACTTTTTCAAAACCACATTATTCAAATTTACTATTTCGCCCAACGTTAACTGACTGTACTGAAAAAAAAATGTACTACGCTAGTTTGGCAAGTAACATGAAAAATTGGCGCATTTAATAAGGATTCAAAAATGGTGTAACACTTGCTAGATTACGTTTTCAATAATTGGTCAAGTTTTTTTTTGTAAATAGTCTCAGTTTTTACACAAAATGTCCATACTTCCTTAAAATGACTTTAGCTTACCTAAAGCTTTGCTAAACTCCGTTTCTAGTTCGATAGAGACGGAGAGAGTCATTTTACGAAGTGTGAGCGAGACAGAGAGTGACGCCACCTTTATCAGTGACACAACCTTTATCATGAAACGGAGATACAATTTACCGATGAGTGCGAATGAGACAGCAGTAGTTATTGTTCTGTTTTGTAAGCGCAGACGCACACACAATTACAAATCAGTACGTTACGCTGCTTTGTTTACTGCGCATCTCCGTATTCGTTCATGTTGATTCCGTACTTACCACTTTTTGCGTTGTTTTCTGGACTTAATTGCTTGTGATTTGGACTGTTTAATTCCTCTTTCTGACGACCTGTGCTTTACTCTGGACTGTTGCTGATCCTGTGATTGTGTAGTACTACCATGGCTGTGTACACTGCATTGGAATATGCGAACATGCACCTCGTTTATGGGGAATGCAGATGCAATGCCAATGCAGCCGCTAGACTTTATCGTGAGAGGTACCCGAACAATCGTCACCCAGATCATCGAGTTTTTATTAATGTGCACCGTTCACTATCAGAGGGACGATTCCCTAACCAAGTACATGGTGAAGGAAGACATCGTAATCCGTACGAAGACGTCGTACTACAAGCAGTCCAAGAAGACCCAAGTGCTTCTGTACGTGGAATCGAAACAAGCACAGGTGTATCTAAGAGTACCGCCCACCGAATCTTAAAAAAGAACGAGTTCCACCCGTATCATGTACAGCGAGTACAATCATTACTGCCACGGAATTACGCTCCCAGAGTTGCGTTTTGCCAAAGGATGCTAGAAAGGCACAGAGAAGACCGTCGATTCTTAGAGAAGATTTTATGGACCGATGAGTCAACATTTAAAAAAGATGGCTACATGAATTTGCACGAGTGGCATGTAGAATATCCAAATTTGATGAGGCAAGATAAGTCACAGTATCGATTTAAAGTAAACATGTGGACCGGGATACTAAATGGCAAAATAATTGGACCTTTTGAGCTGCCAGAGATTTTGAATGGCGCAGTTTATTTGGATTTTCTTCAAAATACTTTACCAGATTTATTAGAAGACGTGGCACTGAACGTTTACAGGGAAATGTGGTTCCAGCAAGATGGCTGCCCAGCGCATTATGCCCGTTTAGTAAGAGAACATCTTGATGAAGAATACCCGCTCAGGTGGATAGGGCGCGGTGGGACAATCTTGTGGCCACCCCGTTCGCCTGATTTAAATCCCCTAGATTTTTTTTACTGGGGAGCGGTAAAAGAGAAAGTGTACTCAAAAACAATAGAGAATTTAGCCGAGCTGCGGGAAAGAATAACGGAAGCCGTTGTCTTTGTAAATAGGGGAAGATTTGCCCGGAAAATAACCAGATCTTTTTTAAGAAGATGTCGTGCTTGCATTGCCGTCGAAGGAAGGCAGTTTGAACATTTATTGTAATAAAAAAAAATTAAATCTGATAATTTGTTTTTTTTTTCTAAGATGAGAAAACTGGTCCTGACTTAAAGTAAAAAGGTTGAGTCACTATCATAACTTTGCTCTTAAATTACGTAAAATTTCGATTTCTTATCTTGCTCACACTTCGTAAAATGACTCTCTCCGTCTCTATCGAACTAGAAACGGAGTTTAGCAAAGCTTTAGGTAAGCTAAAGTCATTTTAAGGAAGTATGGACATTTTGGGTAAAAACCGATACTATTTACAAAAAAAAATTTGACCAATTATTGAAAACGTAATCTAGCAAGTGTTACACCATTTTTGAATCCTTATTAAATGCGCCAATTTTTTATGTTACTTGCCAAACTAGCGTAGTACATTTTTTTTTCAGTACAGTCAGTTAAAGTTGGGCGAAACAGTAAATTTGAATAATTTGGTTTTGAAAAAGTTTAATTTTCTTCTAAGTAGGAGGAGTTGGCTTTAAATTTTAGGCAAAAATCTACACAAGCATTATTCAAGATTACATAATAATAAAAAAAAATTATAAATTATGGGATTTGTAGCAATTGGAGTTAAAGAACCATTACAGGGATTGATTATTTAGTAAATTTTTAAAGTGAACATAATTTTTTAAAAACATGAGATAGATTTTTTTTCGTTTTTTTCTGAGAACTGTTATAACTTGGTCTATCACCCATTTACGGCTTGACGTCGATTTCTGGGACACCCTGTATATAAGTGTTATCAAATCAAATCATTTTTATTTGCTCATGAGTACCATACATACGTAACAAATTGTCAGCATGGAGAGATGTTAGGATACAAAATGATAGAACGTCATGTTGACCTTGGAAAATGGCATGCAAATATTAATAAAGAATACAAATGTTAATACATATAATAAGATTCTTCAAAAAACCTTTAACACCCCAATCATCTTTTTGTGGATAGTTTCGAAAAGTAAAATCATAAATGCGAAAGTAACCTCTGTATGTCTGTCTGTTACCTTTTCACGCTTACATCACTGAACTGAATTAGATGAAATTTGGTATGGAGATTGTATGAGACTCTGTGAAGGACATAGTGTAGTATCTCGGAAACCAACCGTTTGTATGGTAAACTAATAAGTTTTCAAGTAAGGCAAATACCGCAAATACCACAAACTCACAATAATATAGCGCGATATAAAAAAAAATTGGCTATTCGAAGTACTAATGCTAAGCAGACGAAGGCGCGGGAAACAGCTAGTGCTGTTATAAAATAAACCTAGCTGCTAAACCTGCCACCTTACCTGTATTTATAGATCGTGTTCTCAACTTAACAACAATGTAGCGTTTACCGGTCTTATAACAGGGTACCTACCTTGTTTCCTAGACAACTCTAACGGTTCCGAAGAAATAGGTCATCTTGCAGCGGATTTTTATAGAAAGTGATTGTAGTTCCCATCATTTAAGCTACTAATCTTTTTGTAAACATAATAATTAATAGATAAAGGCAGACAATTTTTAACCGACGTACCAAAAAGGAGGAGGTGCTTTGTTCGTTTTCATGTATGTTTTTTTTTTAAATGTATTTTCACCGATATCTCCGTCAATTGTTGACCGATTTTGAAAATTATTTTTTTGATTGACAGAGTATATTCAAAACTTGGTGCCATTTTAATTTGGTGAAGATCTGATGAATAACTTCGGAGATATACAACATAATTCTTCAATAAATAACGGCAAATCTCTCGGGATTGCTGCAATCGCATGTCTGTTTATTGTTTATACTAGTCTAGTGAATACCTTTTAGTTACCTCTTCTTTAGGGTTATTACCAGCACATGAATTTCCTACTAGGCTTGGTAATTGTCTCGATCACATTTTGCTAAAAACTGAGACAATAGCAACAGCAATAGTACTCGAGACCCATATCACAGACCATCTCCCTATAATTCTGTGTATGAAACATAATAATAAATTGCACCGTAATTCTCAAAAGCTCATAACTCGCCTAGACTACGTTTCTATTAAGAAAAATATTGACAAATGTGATTTCAGCTCAATTATGGACGAAACTGATGCTAACAATGCTACTGATAAGTTGATTTCGATCATTCAAAATGTGGTTACCAAGTACACAACACAAAAAAAAGTCGGTAGGCGTACTCGTATCTTGAAACCATGGATCACTGAAGGAGTGCTTCGTTGTATCAGAAACCGCGATAAAATGCATCTTAATGTTAAAAAGCAAATTAATAATAGCATTCTTCTTATAACATACAAAAGATACCGTAATTTTTGTAATAACCTTCTTAGAAAATTAAAACATGAGTATGAAAAGAATCAATTCCATAAAGCTCAGAATAATCCAAAAGCAATGTGGGATGTTATAAATTCAATTTCAGGCAGGAAATGTCAGTCACCGCCAGCAACGGAACTCTTGCAAATGTCAGCTAGTGCAAAGCACTCTGCGAACTGCGTCAATAGATATATGGTTAATATTGGAAAGGACCTGGCTTCTAAGTTGGTCCCTCCTGATTCTTCGAGAACTTATAATAATGTAGTGACAGCTTCACAATGCAACTCACTTGGAATTGAACCGGTTAGCGAAGAACAAGTGTCAGCGATCATTACATCGCTTCGGAGTAACTGTGCAACTGGTTGGGACAATATCTCAGCGTCAGTTATTAAACTTTCACAGAAAGTCTTGGTAGGACCCATTACACACATATGCAACCTTTCAATAACTACTGGTGTTTTCCCTAAAAGCTTGAAAAAAGCTTTAGTAACTCCTGTGTTTAAGAGTGGGGACAGGGAACAAGTTACTAATTACAGACCAATTTCGGTGTTGAGTGCATTATCCAAAATTGTCGAAAGAGTACTTAATAATTGTTTAACGAAGTACCTCACAAATTTTTCCATACTGTCCAATAACCAGTATGGATTTAGATCTGGCATATCAACTGAAGACGCTGTAACAAACTTCAGTAATGCGGTGGTTGATAGACTTGATAAGGGTTACAAATGCTTCGGTATATTTTTGGATATATCGAAGGCGTTTGATACGGTCTTTATTCCAATACTCCTAGCTAAACTAGAGGTCATTGGGGTTCGAGGTCTGTCCCTGGATATATTTAAGGATTACCTATCCAATCGCACTCAGGTAGTGAAAATTGACGATGTTGTTAGTGAGGAAGAACAGATCGAATACGGAGTCCCACAGGGAAGTATTCTCGGCCCCACACTGTTCTTAATTTATGTCAACGACCTATGTGGAATGAGGCTCGATAGTTGCGATATCTTTACGTATGCTGACGACACAGCCTTGTTAATATACGCGAAGAGCTGGTTGGAGGCCAAGTCTTTGGCCGAAAAGAATCTGAGAGAAGTAATGTTATGGTTGTCCTCGAACCTACTTACTCTAAATATAAATAAGACTAAATTCATTCGCTTCTATCTCCCAAATTCTCCTAGACCACCAACTGAAACCACAACCATCACGGCCCATTTTTGCAATGACTCAATCACCTGCTCGTGTCCACTTCTAGTAAATGTTACCAGCATAAGATATCTAGGTGTTATGATTGATGAAAGATTGGACTGGAGCACTCAAGTTAAAACTCTTACCGGGCGTGTACGTAGATTACTCTATATTTTTAAGAATCTTCGTCATTCTGCCGATCTATCAGTGATGCATACTGTATATGTTGCACTGTGCCAATCAATTCTTAGTTATTGTATACCTGCATGGGGTGGTACTTATAAAACTTTGTTTCTGCAATTAGAAAGAGCCCAGAGATACCTCCTAAAAGTCATAAATTATAAACCGCGTTACTACTCGACTGCGGACCTATATAGGGAATGTCAATTATTAACCGTTAGACAGTTATTTGTCCTCCGTACCATACTTCGGAGACATTCACAACTTCCCCTTAGTAACCGGATTTTACAAAAAAGACGCGGAGCACTTGTTTGTTCTCCTGTACAATGCAGGACCAGTTTCGCATTACGTCAATATGACGCATTGAGTTCTAGAGTTTATAACAAAATTAATAGTATAATCTCACTGTATAAACTTAATAAATATAACTTGAAAAATAAATTAACTAATTGGCTTAAGTCTTTGAATTATGAAGAAACAGAAAAACTCATATTAATTGTTAAGTAAAATACATCTCAGTGAATAAAATATAATATATAGATAAATAAATAAATTTAATGTAAGTGAAATCAATATTGCACACAGATTGATGTTTTAATGACATGAGAGCGGAGAGCCGCCGAATCCCGAAATACGAGCTAGTCTCAGTTTGGGAATCAGTGTGTTATTTATAATTGCCCCACTGTACAATTATTTACCATTACCATTGTGTTGCATTGATTTATTTATTGTACTTTTGAAAGAAATAAAATATTTATTATTATTATTTATTATTATTATACCATTTCATAACATAACATTACGCCAGTACGCTCTAAAGGGTACGCAGATACAATTCACCTTGATACACTCTCATTTCACCGGTTATGTTCAGTTTGATGATATTCGGGTAATCTACTCTGACATTATAGGTACCTTACTTATCTACTTGCCTATTAGGTACGTACAACTAAAAAGTGAAATAAAAAAGGAATTTGGAAGTCGGTAATGTACGAATCGACAACTCTAAAAGTATGTAAGTACCGTAGACCGGGGTTACTTTGATCAATATTGAACTTAGACGGTCCAATCTTTTAAATTTGTGGGTGTAAAAAAATACAAAACATTTCTTATAATCGGTTTTTTAAGTAAAAAAATGTAGATTGATTTTGAGAAAAAGAAAAACCTGTCTGATGGATAAGTAACCCCATTCTACGTATAACTTTGGTTATACGTAGAATAGGGTTACTTACCTACTACCCTCCTATTTTATTGCGTAACTACAAAGTAACCTCAATTATAATACCAATAACATTTTTAAAATAAACATCGACTAGCGGGATGTCATTTTTGTCATATTTGTCACTTTGACCTAATAAAAGTCATCAAATAATGAACATTTCTTTATTAAAAATGTTGGTAACATAGTTTTAGCTTAAAATCAGTCCTTCTTATTTATTTTCATTAAAACTATATGAGAACTTAGAAATAATAATTAGTCTTCATAAAATCATACACACATCACATCATCAGCCTATTAATGTTCCCACTGCTGGGACACAGGCCAACAGGCTGCTGGTTCATAAAATCAACAAGATAAAACTTATGCAAAGGTATAAAAACATTAAGGAAAGTCTTAGAAATTCACAAAAATCAAAGTTTATTTTTTTATACTCGCGGCATCTTCCTGAATAAAAAAATATTTATTTATTTAGCAAAAGCTTGCAAAAAAAGCATATAAATAAAAGGCTATACTCTCTGGGGTTTTTTTTTTTATTATTATTGATACGCTCGCGCTTGACCACTATCTCACCTGATGGTAAGTGACGATATGGTCGACGATGTAGCACACTTACTTAGAAGAAACCTATGCACTCTTGACTTAAAGACTCCCAGGTTGTAGCTATCAGGAAACACAGACTCAAGCAGGGAATTCCACTCCTTAGCTGTACGCATAATGAAAGTATTCCCAAAACGTTTGGTGCGTATGGGTGGGATGTCCACCATGTACCGATGACGCATCGACGTACGTCTTGTAGTCCGATGATGGGAATTAGTTCATGCAATTCCATCGCACACTCCCCGAAATGTAACCGATAAAAAAACGACAGACTGGCAACTTGGCACCGATGTTCAAGGTTCTGGAACATAGACTTGACCAGTATATCATTGCCGATGAGCCTCTTGGCCCGTTTTTCGATCGACTCTAGTGCATCCAGCTGGTACTTCGCAGATCCATCCCAGAGATGAGAGCAGTACTCCATGCATGACCGAACTTGCGCTTGGTACAAGTTGAGCTTTTTTCTGGCGTGAAGTACCGTCTCACCTTTGCAAGAATCCCCAACTTTTTGGCAGCCAGTTGAGCTTTTGCCTCAATGAATAGACCAAAATTCAGGGTCGATGTCAATGTAACGCCAAGAAGCTCAAGATGGTCCGTTATCGGCACGGTCACACCACGGAAAGAAGGAGCCGGGTGAAATTGGCTCCTTTTAGCGGAAAAAAGACACGCCTGGGTCTTAGTAGCATTGAACCTGACCAGATTGGCATCACCCCACTCGGAGACTGCCTTCAAGGACAGATTAAAGCGCCCAACCATGGCCTCCCGGAGAGATCGGATCTGAGGCCCAGTAGCACGCGCGTCGGATACGTATCTCTCAGCAACAGTGCTGTCGTCTGCATACCCAAAGGCGGTTTTAGCAGATCATTTATGTGCAACAAGAACAATGTTGCTGAGAGTACCGATCCCTGAGGGACCCCGGCATTGATATCCAGTTGGTCAGATGAGCGGCCATCAATAACCACTCGTATAGACCGGTCCCTCAGGAAGCCCGCGATCCAATCGCACAGTCCACTGGGCAGACCGAATGAAGGAAGCTTACCAATAAGGCTCTCGTCGCTCGTCAGACCCTGTCGAAAGCCTTCGAGATGTTGAGGGAGACGGCAAGCGCTTCCCCGTGCTTCTCGATGGCCTCACGCCAGATGTGAATGGCATACGCTAGAAGATCCCCAGTTGAGCGATTTTGGCGGCAGCCATATTGGCGGTCACTGTGGATGTCGTTAGCTTCTAGGTATGCCAGGAGCTTGGAGTTGAGCACCCGTTCCATACTCTTACAGAGGATGGACGTAACTGAAATGGGTCTGTAGTTGGCCGGGTCAGCCCGACCTTCTTGGGCACATGCTGAACGTTAGCTTGGTTCCATGCATTCGGCACTTTTCCAGTCTCATATGAAAGGCGAAACAGGCGTGTCAGGATCGAAGACAGTTCAGGCGCACAAGTTCTCAGAACAATTGCTGGTATCCCATCGGGGCCACTAGCTTTGTTCACGTCAAGGTTGCGCAGCACCCTACGGACGTCTTTTTGACAGATGCGAATGTCCGACATACACGTCTCGCATCCGTCAGGGGAAGGAGGGGGCTGCGCGTCACCAGAATCCAGGCGTGAACATTCCGCAAAAAGAGAGGCAAATAAGTTTGCTTTCTCCTCAGCGGAGTGGGCCAGTGTTCCGTCGGGTTTCAGCAGTGGTGGTAGTGAGGGACGGCAGAAATTCGATTCAACCGACTTAGCCAGGGACCAGAACGCTTTACTACCGGCTGGGTAGGATGCAAGTTTAGTCCCAATACGGCTTATGTGGTCAAACCGAGCCCTTCGCAATACCCTCTTACAGGACTTGGCAGCCCTATTAAAGGCTCTCTTCCGCTGGCTCACGTCGCTAACCTTGCGCGTCCGAGCGTCGACCCATGCGAGGTACGCCTCATGTTTAAGCGTGTTGGCGCGATTGCACTCGGCGCCAAACCATGGCCGGTCAACGCTAGACATTGCTACGTCAGATAATGGAATGTAGTACTCCATTCCCCGACGCAACACATTGGTCACGGCGTCCGCACACGACGAGGGATCAGCTGAAGAAAAGCAAGTGGGCCGCCAAGGATAAGAAGCGAAAAACGAACGCATCCCATCCCAAATCTACTGACCTGTACCGCCAAACCCGCCGAGTGCCTCTTGGGCTGGGATCGGGCGGGGAGTAAACGGATACAGACTTCACCAGACAATGGTCGGAGCTACCCAAAGGTGAAGATACCGACACAGAGTAGCGGTCTGGATCTGTTGTCAGCAGAAGGTCCAAGCAATTGGCAGTGTGCGAATCAACTTCTGGCACCCTCGTTGCTCCCTGGACCATCTGGGCGAGATTTAACGCAAGCGCAAGCTTTCGCGTCTCTCGCCCAGCATGATCAGTGCACTGGTATGGGAAGAGTCACTCCTGGTGGTGGGCATTGAAATCCCCCAGTATCACTAATTGGGCAGAAGGGTACCGCTGCTGTGCCGCATCAGCCGCCTCACACAGATGCTCCGTAAGCCTGCGGAGCGAGCATGGGCGTACCCAAGACATTTGTGACAAGACATGATAAATTATGTCATGTCTTACAATTTGTCTTAAATGCTAGCCGGGTCAAACATGTGACTTATTTTAAAGGCGCGACATGCCTTTCTTGTTGCTTCCCGGCGACCACGGCCTACTGTGACATGGCTTGAGTCACACATTTCATCGCAGTTTGGACGATAAAGCCATTTTGTCTTAATTATTAATACCGGCGGCGTGAGAAAATTTCCTGACGTTTATTTGGGACTTATCGGGTCTTACTTTGCTAATACGGGCGCACCCATTTTGTCACAAATTTCACATTTAGACAGATGATTAAGAAAAATGTATCACTTTCGTTCGGAGGTGGTGATAAAATTTTATAGTTGAAAAATAAAATATTTTCCTTCTAATTACTGCACCAAATGGCAATAAATTTATTTTGTGTGTGTGTTGATCAATGCTTATTAATTAATTGAAATTTTACAGGATTATTAATTAATTATATTTTATTACTTTTTTTATAATTGTTATTTTTTATTGTTATTCCTATTTTTAATTATTATTTTTATTTTGATTATTACTTTTTATAATTATTTTCTTATATTCCATATTCTTCTTACTTTCTACATTTTAAATTATTTCTTAAATAAAACCCCCAAAAAATATTAATTAATTGAAATGTTACAGGATTATTAATTAATTCTATTTTATTACTTTTTTATAATTATGTTCTTATATTCCATATTCTTCTTACTTTCTACATTTTAAATTATTTCTTAAATAAAACTCCCAAAAAATATTAATTAATTGAAATGTTACAGGATTATTAATTAATTCTATTTTATTACTTTTTTATAATTGTTATTTCTATTTTTAATTATTATTTTTATTTTGATTATTACTTTTTTATAATTATTTTCTTATATTCCATATTCTTCTTACTTTCTACATTTTAAATTATTTCTTAAATAAACCCCCCAAAAAACAACTAAAATAAAAAAATAGGGGCTCACCGGTATCGGGAACTGGGTCCAAGCTATTATATTTTTTAAGTAATTATTAATATTTTAATAACACTTAATATGTTATCAAACAAACAAAGAAAAATAAAGTGTGCATAAGTCTATGGTCGTGGGTCAAATATTAATTTGTGCCCAACAAAATTAAAAAGTATTTTATCTGTATGAACGGCACACTTTTATAAGTATTATTTTATTTGGTCGTCTATTCAGATTATGTCGCACTATGAAGTCAGCCACAAGAAAGGCAAGTCGCGTCTTGAAACTATGTCACATGGTTGTCCCGTGCTAGTATTTAAGACAAATTGTAAGACATGACATATTTTATCATAACTTGTCATGACCCAAAATATTTTCTGTTAAGAATTTGTAGTTCAAGTCGAAAAACAAGCAAAGTACAAAAAAAATTTTTTTTTTCTTAAATTCATGTTGGGATGCTGGGGGTATCAAAGGGGGGGCCAAATTTTGGTTATTTTTTGCCTAGGACATACCGTTTTCGAGATATAAAACGTTTTATGTAAAATAAAATAAAATTCGGAGGCCCATAATTCGGAAATAGTGCGTCGTAGGACTATGCTTCTCTGAACCTAAATGGTTTTTATGGCCAAGGTTAAACCGAAACTGCCATAAAATTGGCAAATTTCCGAAAAAGAAAACAAATTAATGTCAAGAAGTTATGCCACAAGTCAAGAAAATATCTCACGCCACCGTGCTAGCATTTCAGACAAAATGGCTTTATCGCCCAAACTGTGATAAAAAGTGTGACTTAGGCCATGTCACAGTAGGCCGTGCTCGCCGGGCTGGTTGTCTCCTGATCTGATCTGGGTTAATTTGATCATTTGATCAATCTCACACCATATACCCTATCAATGACACCCCGCATTAAACAAACTCATGTCATTGCATTTATTTTGAGGTTACAAAAACAATAATCACTGTGTTGGATAATCGATCATAGGCCACATAATAGAATTTATCAAGAAATTTCATTATACCTTCACGTGATTAAGTACACAACATGAAGTTTTGCAGCACAATTATGTAGCTATATATAGAGATAAACATTATATTTAGCTTTTAGTTTTTTTAGTTTTTTGTGAATTCCCAGCGTGTCCTCCGAAAAGTATTTGACAGTTCTTCAGTGTTGCTACTCGCTAACCTAGAAAAAAAAATTGCGTTTCATTTTACGCAATTCGCGATTATAAATGAAATGGAAGTTTTGATCAAAGTCATCCAGTGATTCAAAGTAACCCCAGCTTACGGTAGGCAATTGGCACACACATTGTGTTTTATGCAATACCGTTAAGATAAAGTACACTCAGTACAGAAGTATTAAGGGGTAAATATTGTTATTGATATGAAATGACACACAAATTAATCACAAATTTCTTTATTAATATAATTACTAAATGATTTGAGGATGTATTCCACATTCGTAAACCACTTAAACTGCAACTGATTAAATGGCACCATTGCGAATATGTTGGGGAAGGTTTACAGAGCGAAAACACATGGAATATCGTTAAGCATATTGTAATAGGAAGGTATAATATCAAGTATAGTAAAACATGGACAACCGTACAAAAGACAGTACAAAGCTATATTCTATAGCTCGTTCAAACTAGACAGTTCTCTATCTAGCCAGTGGCTAGTGTTAGTACATGAAGGTGATATATCTTCAACACACCCCCTTCAACTTATGTACGATACAATCTATAAAAATAAACGTATCTTTACTTTCGCACACACAATCCTAAAGCACTTGTTAGTAATTCGTGTCTTACGCGAGGTAAAGGTTTGGTGAGGACATCTGCCAACATCTTATCAGTTGACAAATATTCCAACGTTATGTTTTTATTGTCACGTAGCACATCCCTTATAAAGAAATGTCTAATGTCAATGTGCTTACTTTTCGCATGATGTACACCGTGATCCTCAGCAAGGCAAATAGCACTTAAATTATCAGCATGCATTCTTACCTTACAGAGTTGATGTAAACCTAGTTCTTTCAACAGGCTATTCAAATACATAGCTTCTTTCATAGCTTCTGCCAAACTTACAAACTCAGCCTCACAAGTAGAAGTCGCAACGATGCGTTGCTTGTGTGAAGACCATGATATGCTTGCTCCACCTTTTAAGTATCGAAGAACTCGCTTCGCAGCCCTCCAATGAGTTTCCTGCGGGTTTTCCGCAAATTGCGCAAGTTGTCTACATTTAGCTTTGTCGTCAGCACGTATCGACAACCTACGATATTACGATCTGAAGGTTTCTTTACAATTTCCCACGTATCGTTATTTACTAGACTTCTTATTTCTGAAAGAATCGCTTCTTCCTATTTGACCTTTTCGTCAGATGACAAAGCTTCCTTTAACGTGGTTTCAATAGCTCCAGCAAAATCATCAGTGTCGACGTATTCTTCCGCCGATGAATCATTGTCGCTATTCTCTCTTATCTCAACCATATTATAGAGTTTACGAGGGCGGCCAACTTGTCCTCTCTGAATCCTTGGCCTTCCAAGACCTCTTTTAAATATAATGTTTCTATGACTAATTTCAGTAGATTCCGTATTTTCTGTACTTTCTTCATTAATCACTGGCACATTCGGTTGAATATTTAAAGGAATTTCTTCTCTTGAAGGCTCATCATTAAATGACACATCCGACTGTTCTTTAGTTTGGATTTCTATATCCACAGTCTTCCTCACAATACTTTTTTCACATTGTGGTTCAATTAGTGATTCATTTGAGACCTTACACTCAATTTCAGTTAGCTTTCCTTCCTGAAATTTTACATCTCTCGACACTACGATTCTTCTACTATCAGGTATCCATATTTTATAGCCTTTAGCATCAGCTGGATAACCCACAAAAATGCCAAGTGAACTACGTGCTGCAAACTTATCCTTACCTGGTTCCTTTTCCAAGACATGTACTTTGGTGCCAAACGTTTTTAAATATTTGACATTCACAGGTCTCTCAAACCATTTTTCGTATGGAATTTCACCTTTGAGACTGCTCGTTGGACACCTATTACGCAAATAGCATGCAGTAGCTACAGCTTCTGCCCAAAAACTTGGTGATATACCTGACGATAAGATCATGCACCTTGCCATCTCAATTAACGTACGGTTCATCCGTTCAGCGATGCCGTTACTTTGAGGTGAGTATGGCGTCGTAAAACGTCTCTTAATGCCTTCATTTTCTAAATATTCATCGAAAAATTTATTTTTGTATTCAGTTCCGTTATCCGTATGTAAATATTTAATTTTTCTTCCTGTCAAATTTTCGACATGACATTTAAAAATCTTGAATTTTGACAAAACGTCACTTTTATTTTTCAGCATAAAAACTTCACACCAACGAGTACAATCGTCAATAAAAGTGATAAAGTATTTATTTCCGCCATTCGATTGAACTCTCATTGGACCAACCACATCAGAATATATTATTTGCAACTTCTCATTGCAACGTGAATTGGATTTCACAAAAGGCAACGACACCATTTTTCCTTTAGCACACACATCACAATCATGCAAGTTACTATCGATCTTTATCGGATCAATATCTGATTTCTTTAGTAATTTCATAAGATCCCTAGCATTCAGATGTCCCATACGCTCATGCCATCTATACAAATCAACACTTTCATTACATACCACAGACGCTGATGCGTCCTGCTCCCTCAAGTAATATAAATCGCCTCGCCGATCAGCGGTCAGTTTTATCTCACCTTTTTTTACTGCATAGGCTACATCACGCTTGAATGTGACTTCACAACCTCGTTCAGTAAGCTGGGCGATAGAAATTAAATTACTACGTAAATCGGGAACTAATAGGGTATTTTCAAATTGAATTTTACGCGTTCGATCATCATTGCATGCTAATAACTTAACTGTACCTTTACCTTGCACGGTTGTCAAAGAATCTGTGGCTAATTTTAATTTTTGACTCGCAGGGAGTACCTCAGCAAACCTTTCCGCGTCATTGCACATGTGAGAAGTGCAACCACTATCAAAGATCCATTCCTGACGGTGCTTCGCACCAACAGCGATGCGACAGTCATCTGAAACATGATATATGGTTAAGGCTTCACAACTTTCATGACTAGTGCATGACTCCGCACATCGGGTTTCTTGAGTCTTCTCCCTTTTTTTTGTGCATTCCGATGCCTTATGGCCAAAATTGTGACACTTAAAACATTTGAACTTAAATGTTTTTCCAGTAATTTTCTTCGAATGTTTGTCCAAATACATGGCGCCTTCTATTTTGTCAACTTGAGCGTTTCCTCTTGAACTATCCTCTTCGATGATTTTAACTCTTAGTTGCTCTGGCTTTGGGAGCTCATCTCTAGACTCTATAGCACATCTAAAATTTTCATAGCTTCCCGGCAGACTATACAGCAGCATAATCGTTAACAAGTTATCATGGATTTTAATATTCATTTCTTCCAGTTTGTCGACGGCTTCGAAAAAGGAATCAAGGTGCTCACATACCTTTTGGTTATCACTCATCCTTTGTAACATGAGCCTTTTCATTAAATTCGCTTTCTTTGCAGGTCCTCTTGATGCAAACAAGCTCTCTAATTTTAACCATACCTCTCGTGCAGTCTCCATCCTTTTTACATGACGAACCACACTTGGATCTAATGCTAATATCAACTCAGACTTCGCTTTTCTGTCAGCCTTCTCCCATGCCAATATAGCAGCATCCGTAGTAGGTTTTGGCTTTTCGCCACTCACATACTCCCAGAAGTCATTTTTTATCAACAATGCTTCTACCTGTACCTTCCAACTATCGTAGTTTTCCTTCGTCAATAATTCTATTCGTACATTCATTTTTCTTCCGACATGTACTTTATAATTTTACAATTTCGAATTATTTTCACAACGTACACAATACACTTTACTGCTCTGGGCCCATAACCTTTGTTGGGGAAGGTTTACAGAGCGAAAACACATGGAATATCGTTAAGCATATTGTAATAGGAAGGTATAATATCAAGTATAGTAAAACATGGACAACCGTACAAAAGACAGTACAAAGCTATATTCTATAGCTCGTTCAAACTAGACAGTTCTCTATCTAGCCAGTGGCTAGTGTTAGTACATGAAGGTGATATATCTTCAACAGAATATTTTTCGGTTTTCAAAAAAGCGCGATTACTTGCAAATTATAAATATTTTCTTAAATCTAATTCCGGCACAAACACGCACATAACAAGAGCTACTCGTTGTTTATCAGTCTATGTATGTATGTATGTTTGTATATATGTATGTATGTATGTATGTTTGTATATATGTATGTATGTTTGTATATATGTATGTATGTATGTTTGTTCCTACGTGCCGTTCTAGAGACTAAACGCGTTGACCGATTTTGATAATTCTTACGTAAATTGATTCGTCTTAACCTTGCGAGTGTCACTCGCTACATTAAAATTGGAAAATAAAATAATTGCGGATTTTGTGCGCCATATTGTGGGGCACCAAATTTTTTTTCTTCCAAACCCATCGTGTGGGGTATCAGGTGGAGGTGATTTTTAAAATATATAACACTTATATGTTTAAATGTACCTAATTAAAAAAAATAACTTAAAAGAAAAAAAATTAAAAAAAGTATTAAAAAAGTTAAAAAGCGAACTAAAAAGACGTAAACAAGAAGAAAATCATGCTGTGTGTTTTAGTTCGCTTTTCAAGCAGTCGGGTTTTTTGATTTTTTTAATTAAGTTTTTTACCGCTCTTAATTCCAACCTAGTTGCCTCATGATTATAATATCCTGGTACTTAAGTTAGTCTTTACCGGTACCGAAATGAGCGTGATAGCGTATAGAGCTTCCTCTTTCACAATTTTTTTGTAGCGAATATTGATGTCTCCCTCTTATTATTTTTTCGCATGTCTATCTTATTTAACGTGCATATTTCAACGTTTTAAGTGGTAATTACTTATTTAATGCATTGCTTTCCTAGATTCAAGTAAAATATCTATTAACTTCGATTAATCCTTCATATTATTGCCGAGACGAGACGGGTGAGCACGACTGTAGATACTTTTTATTTTTTGTTCTTAAATAAATATGTGCAAATTCTCTACTACATACTTTAAGAGTTAAAAAAAAGTATATACGCACATTTCGGGCGAGTTAAATTCATGCGAATCATCCAATCACCCTTTCTTTTTCATATTTATGTGCATTGTGCAGTTTAGGTACATAATACTCGTTTATTTTGATTTGGGAAGCCCGTTTACAACGACAAAATTTATTATCGAGTGATTCCTAGAACAATAAAATAAATCAATGTAATTTATTTTATTGGAATACTCGTCGACGGTTCTGCAGTCATTTCTTTAATAACAATAATTTAGTAACTAGGAAAATAAGCGCCACATAACGCTAATGATGCAATAACTAATAAACTTGTATTAACATGTTCAGACGATCACAAATTGCGTGATGGCACGCTTGAGGACTGTTTTACGCGAAATTTCCTAAGAAAATGATAAATAATGATGTTTTTTCGTTCGCTTCAGACGATTGCCGGATTCCTTATGTCGCCGTTCGTTAAGTTTCATGCGTTATTAAAGATGTCAATGCACTTTTCTGTTAAATGGATGTTAATCATGTTATCGAGCAAGCTTTTGCATTACAAAAAGGTGCATGCTAATATTAATAACAATGATAGATAATTCAATTGAAGACCGAGATTACGATTGTATTAGCAATAAACTAGAAGTCACCAAATGAAACATATTTTGACGTACCTATAAGTTATATTTTATACCTAACGCCAATTTAAATCATTTATTTGGTCAAATATCTACGTACTTAATTTCCTTCCAGGTATCCCCCAAGGGGTCTAATATATCCAATCCTACCACTCCATGGGCCAAAAGTCGGTAGTTAAACTATCATCTTACAGTTGCTTGATCGAGTCTTGTGGACAGTATCCATCCACAAAATCCTTTGTTATCATATCTGGAATGTAACTTTGCTGTTATAGCGGCAACAGAAATACATCATCTGTGAAAATTTCAACTGTCTATCACGGTTCATGAGATACAGCCTGGTGATAGACAGACAGACGGATCGTGGAGTAATAGGGTCCCGTTTTTACCCTTTGGGTACCGAGCCCTAAAAAGAGGAATAGGTAAACAAGAATCAAACACTACTAAGAACGAATCACTAGATTTTATGAGCCGCTAAATTAAAATGAAATGGTTGTTGAAACTTATTCCTATTAAACAAAATTAGTGTTACAGTTACATACCTTAATCACCTATACCAATTTCAATGTCAAGTGTCACTGCGGTAGATAATTAACACTTCAAGTCCATTGTGCACTGAAGTTACACACACACTGCCCGGTTTGATCACAACGCAGTCACACCCGTCCGGCGCTCGAACCAAAACTAAATACGGTACATATATAGACATCGCACTTAGTCATATTAATATTTCACCATATTATTATAATTGGTATAGTTCTCGCCAAACTTCTAGGCCGCTCTGTAGTTGGCTTTCCGATGCGCAAGGCAGGGATCGGTGCTGTTTTTGTATAATATTTATTAATTAATACGACGACTAACGGCAACGACCTTAAGGGAACAAAACAAAGAACAAGAACAAAATTTAGTAGATTTTTGTGCTTTCCATATTATTCTATAACTTTAACTTTAAAAAAAGCCTCAGATCAAAATGTAGATAATTAAATTGTCTTTGAGATGGTGTCGATCTCATTCAAATACCCCCAGCGGTTTTGGTGAGATTGTCGTGTTTTTGTTCGACACGCCCTCCCGCCTCACCCAGAGCGGGAGAAGTCATTGGATGAGATCCCACCCAAAAAAAAAATATGTATGTATCTTATACTGTTGACTGTAGTCAAAGATAATACGGACAGTTTGCCGACATTAACTTTGAATTATCCATAACAACTTTAATAAAAAGTTTTCGTTTTAGTATTATTTTTACGTATGGCAGATGAATTTCCGAGAAACAGGCGTGATCAAAGTCAGCTCTGTCTGCATAGCAGTAGAACGGCACTTATGCGCAAGTGTTTTTTGCATGGCTCCAATTGGTTTGTTGAACCAACTTTTTTTTTGTAATAAATGGAAAGATCATATATAAGTTTTCATACAAAACTATTTTTAGTTTTTTTTTTTTCGTTGTAACTACAAAGTAAAATCCAATCGAAAATATTTTTTTTAATCCAGTACCGAAAACACCCCGACAGTTTTCCGAACAAAGCCGAGCCCGTGTGACGTCACAACGTTCATTTCTACTCATTGTGGCACATAGCTTATGCAGTGTTTTGACTTATAACCAATTCCATCTTGTTATTATCGTCAATATATTGATGAATATCGAATACATTGATCATAAATATCGAACCTTAAAAGTTATCGTGCTTGCTTCGCATCATTATGTGCGAATATTACAAATAACTCCCCATTATTATGTGATTCGCGCAATACCCAACCTAGCAAACTGTACTAAAGTTTTGAGAAATGTTCTATGTGTAACTAGATTCCAATTAGAATATGTTAATTATGTTGTTATCTTGTTCTAATTTAGTCTTGGATTCTGATTAATTTCTTAATTTGATCATTAAAGATAGAGAAAAGTAAATTTTTAAGGGAACTTTCGAGCAAAGTTGACATTTTTGTATAATTACGTACCTTGAAAACATGATTTTTTGTTTCTGGATGTATATTCATTATTTTAATTTTAAATGACGGATATAGGCGTAAAACTAATATTTCTATTTGAATTATGAAAATCGGTCGACGCATTTAAGAGATATTTGAAAATGTACCGAATTAATATTATCACGTTTTTGTTCTACAAAGTTTTTTAGTGTTTGTAATTATATTATATAGATATTTGTGTTTAATATTATAAAGGGATATGCAAATAATGAAAAATACCGAAAATTTTAAGGATGTTATGCAAAAAAATAAATAAAAATAAAGGCGCCACCACAGATTTCGGGTTGTATAATATTTAGTGGTAGCTATGAAGTTTTTTGATATCTAAAGTCCAAGTTGCGCGCCAATCGTGTTTGTTTGCTTTTTATTTTACACGAATATCACCTACCCATATGTAACAACAATTACATTATGACAATTATGTTTCTAAATGTATTATGTAAACAACAATGACAAACACCGGTCGCGGTCCACTAACACGTAACGACTACTTTACTTATGCTCAATTTTTCCAAATCGTCCATAAGATGGATATCTTATCGAAATTAGCCTTTATGAATCCTTTATCACACATGCCTAAATAAAATTTGCTGTTATAAATAATATTTTTGCATTAATTTTCGGATATATTTAGTCAATTCACGTGACACTGTACTATGGTGAAATTCCTTGAACGTTATGACGTCACCAACATGGCGACCAATCATGGCCCGTTCGTAGACAGGTGGTTCTTTTTAAAATATTATCGATTTTCAATTGCTTATAATAAATTGAAAAAAAATATTCTTGAGATTTTTGCAACGACAATATAATTTATGATATGTAAAGTTTCAAAATAAATTTTAAAAATCGTATATTTTTTAAAATTCAACAACCCAATTGTTTATAATAAGCTACCCAAAAGTTGGAGGGACCTTAATAATGTGCAACTGAAGAAACAATTAAAGTCGTTTCTAAGTACCAGGGCTTACTACAGTATTAGCAAATTTCTGGCAGAATCTTTCATTTTGACATAGATTGTTATTACTATTTTAACATTAATTGTTTTTGATTATCTTTTTACAAGGATTTGACATTCATTATTTTTAATTTATTTTTATAAAATTGATTGATATTTTTATATAGATTTGACATTTCACGATAAAAGAAAGGTGTGAGAAGGCTTATTTTACTAGGTATTGTTTTTATAAATTAATAAAATAAGAGAGTTGATGCCTAAACGTTTGTGGTATTACAATGCGTTTAGGCGCGATTTAGGGCATTTTTCAAACTATAACATACACAGAATAATCTAAAACAAAACACTTAAAAATTTCGTTATTACTACGCATTGTAATACCACAAAAGTTTTGGCATCAACTCTCTTATTTTATAAATTTTTAAAAACAATAGTAAAATAAGCCTTCTGGTGTGTAGCCTTTACTGTGACACTTTTATCGGTTTTGCGTACACGCGGTACACGCGTGCGCCGCTCGCTTCGCGATAACAGTGGCGCGTTAAATACCTACTTCATTTTAGCATTAAATTTGTTGCTGTTCTAGTGTATTCTTGCTCTAACTTATAGGCAATAAAAAAAAAAATTGATGCGTCAGTTTACATAAGGGTTGTGTTTACAAATACGAACAAATACTCGATTACATAAGATAAGATATATTTATTTGCCCCAACATGTGTATACATACAACAGATCATTACACTTGCATGCAAGATGACAACAAAAAAACAAAGGTTCAGCCATGTTTGCCATACTATGGCGTACAAATATTATAAAAAAACGATAATGATTAATTACTCCAATTAATTTAAAAATAAAATAATTCCAAATGTTAACAGTAAAAAAAAACAAAAAATTATATGGTAACAATGTCAAAAATATCAAGCAAACGTAAAATCTATGTAAAAATAATTCCAAATGTCAACAGTAAAAGAAAAATAAATAATCACAATATCAAAAGTATTAAGCAAATGTCAAATCTAAGTAAAAATAATTTCAAATGTCAACATTAAAAGCAATAAAAAATTATAACAATACCAAAAATATTAAGCAAATGTCAAATCTATGTAAATAAAATTTCAAATGTGAACAGTAAAAAATAAATAATAACAATGTCAAAATATATCAAGTAATTAAAACATACATTAACAATAATTTATGTCTAGTCTGTGTAAAAATATCAATCAATTTTAGAAAAATAAATTAAAAATAATGTATGTCAAATCCTTGTAAAAAGATAATCAAAAACAATCAATGTCAAAATAGTAATAACAATCTATGTCAAAATGAAAGTTTCTGCCAGAAATTCAATAATACTATACTTTAATTGTTTCTTCAGTTGCACATTATTAAGGTCCCTCCAACTTTTGGGTAGCTTATTATAAACAATTGGAGCCATGCAAAAAACACTTTTGCGCATAAGTTCCGTTCTACTGCTATGCAGACAGAGCTGACTTTGATCATGCCTGTTTCTCGGAAATTCATCTGCCATACGTAAAAATAATATAAATAATAATAACTAAAACGAAAACTTTTTATTTTAATGGGTAATTCAAAGTAAATGTCGGAAAACTGTCCGTATTATCTTTGACTACAGTGTAAGATAAATCCTGGACTTTGTATTATTTCGCCTGAACTTTAAAGTTTCCCAAGCATAATGGATGTAATTACATCACCCGTAGTTTATCAACGTGCTCGCATATCCCAGTGACGTGCACAAATGCTTGCAGTGAAATTGTCACGCCCGGGTGCGCGCGAAAACGAGCGATATTTATATTTTAACATGAAACTGAAATATTCTTGGCTTGGAGAATCTCGTGGCTAAATATAATAGCCGCACGGGTCGATCTTGAAGGTAAGCAATGCTTGTTGCGAAACTGTTCCATGCCTCGGAAGACACGGTGATCCTGGCTGACATTTAGTTGATCTTTGATAATAGTTACGGTAGTCACAAAATCTGACACCAGTCTCGCCAAACATCGTGTTACCCAGTTACTGAGATGTGGAGGTCAGATCAGCAGTCGCTCGGCGCTCCATTTAAAATGCTGGTATTCAGTCGCAGTCGATTAGACTGGAACCCGACCCACAACACAACATGTTAGGGAAAAGGCTAGGCCCAGGGATGGCTAACCTATGGCACGCGTGCCTGTGGTGGCACACGACAAAATATTTTGGGCCCGCTAAAATGAGTTTATTTTGAATCTTAGTCTAGAAAGAAACTAGAATCTAGGTAATTTGTAACAGCAACAATGACACCAACTCCTACTTTTATTTAAATTCAATATAAAACTGTAAATAAATATTAGGATTGCTGTAAGTATTTCTGGGTGCAAATAAAGAATTGATTAATTCATAGCATTTAAAGTTTTATTTTTTGTCAATTAAGATAAAGTCAAAGTTTTTTGGTGGCACTTCATTGTCACATAAAAATATATATAATTTAAATGGCACATTTTTTTTTTTTTTTTTTTTTATAATCTATAGGCTCGCGTTTGACCACTATCTCGCCTGATGTTAAGCGATGATGCGGTCTACGGTGAAGCACGCTTACCTAGAAGAAACCTATTCACTCTTGACTTAAAGACCCCAAGGTTGTAGCTATCAGGGAACAAAGACTCCGGAAGGGAGTTCCACTCCTTAGCTGTGCGTACAATGAAAGTATTAGCAAAACGCTTTGTGCGTATGGGAGGGATGTCCACCATGTACCGATGGCGCATGGCCGTACGTCTTGTAGTCCGATGATGGAAAGGGCTAGGTGGAATCAAATTGTGCAGTTCCGTCGCACACTCCCCGAAATGTAACCGATAAAAAACCGACAGGCTGGCAACTCGTCGTCGATGTTCGAGGCTCTGGAGCTTTGAGGCGACCAGTTCATCGTTGCCAATAAGCCTTTTGGCCCGTCTGTCAATCGACTCAAGTGCATCAAGCTGGTATTTGGCTGATCCATCCCAAAGGTGAGAGCAGTACTCCATGCAAGACCGAACTTGCGCTTTATACAAGTTGAGCAGCTGTGCAGCCGTGAAGTACCGTCTCACCTTTGCAAGAATCCCCAACTTTTTTGCAGCTAACTGAGCTTTCGCCTCAATGAATGGACCGAAGTTGAGGGTCGATGTCAAAGTAACCCCGAGAAGTTCGAGATGGTCCGTCAACGGCACGGTTACACCACGGAAAGATGGAGCCGGGTGGAATCGGCTCTTTTTAGCGGAAAAAAGACACGCCTGGGTCTTAGCAGCATTAAAACTGACCAGATTGGCATCACCCCATTCGGAGACCGCCTTCAAGGACAGGTTCAAGCGTTCAACCATGGCCTCCCGGAGAGACCGAATCTGAGGCCCAGTAGCCCGTGCGCTAGACACGTATCTCTCAGCAACAGTGCTGTCGTCTGCATACCCAAAGGTGCCGGGTTTTAGCAGATCATTAATGTGCAGCAAGAATAATGTTGCCGAGAGCACTGACCCCTGAGGGACTCCGGCGTTGATATCTAACTGACCGGACGAGCAGCCGTCGATAACCACTCGGATGGATCGATCCCTCAGGAAGTCCGCAATCCAATCACACAGACTACTGGGCAGACCGAAGGAAGGAAGTTTACCAATGAGGCTCTCGTGCCAGACCCTGTCGAAAGCCTTCGAGATGTCGAGGGAGACGGCTAGCGCTTCCCCGTGTCTCTCGATGGCCTCACTCCAGATGTGAATGGCATACGCTAGAAGATCCCCAGTGGACCGATTTCGGCGGAAGCCGTATTGTCGGTCACTGAGGATGTCGTTCGCTTCTAGGTATGCCAGGAGCTTACCGTTGAGCACACGTTCCATACTCTTACAGAGGATGGACGTTACAGATATGGGTCTGTAGTTGGCCGGGTCAGCTCGACTGCCCTTCTTGGGCACGGGCTGTACGTTGGCTTGCTTCCAAGCCTTCGGCACTTTTCCAGTCTCTATGGAAAGGCGATACAGGCGTGTCAAGATTGGAGACAATTCAGGCGCACAGGTTTTAAGTACAATTGCTGGTATCCCATCAGGGCCACTCGCTTTGTTCACATCAAGGCTACGCAGCACCCTACGGACGTCCTTTTGATGGATGCGGATGTCCGACATTTTCGTCACACATCCATCAGGAAAAGGAGGAGGCTGCGCGCCATCAGAATTCAGATGCGAAGATTCCGCAAAAAGCGAAGCAAACAAGTTTGCCTTCTCCTCAGCGGAGTGGGCTAATGACCCGTCAGGTTTCAGCAGTGGTGGTAGTGAGGGGCGACAGAAATTTGATTCGACCGATTTAGCCAGGGACCAAAACGCTTTGCTACCCGCTGGGTATGAAGCAAGTTTGTTCCCGATTCTGCTAATGTGGTCAAACCGTGCTCTTCGCATCACCTTTTTGCAGGACTTGGCAGCCGTGTTAAAGGCTCTCTTCTTCTGACACACGTCATTTGCTTTGCGCGTTCGAGCGTCAACCCATGCCTGGTAGGCCTTGTGTTTAACTGCGTTGGCGTGGTTACACTCGGCTCCAAACCATGGTCGGTCGACGTTAGACATTGCTACGTCAGAGAATGGAATATAGTACTCCATCCCCCGACGCAACACATCAGTCACAGCGTCAGCGCATGCCGATGGATCGTCCGAAGAGAAGCAAGTGGGCTGCCAAGGATAGCATGCGAAAAAAGATCGCATCCCATCCCAATCTGCTGACTTGTACCGCCATACCCGCCGGGTGCCTCTTGGGCTGGGATCGGGCGGGGAGTAGACGGATACAGACTTCACCAGACAGTGGTCGGAACTACCTAAAGGTGAAGATATCGACACTGAGTATCTGTCTGGATCTGTTGTCAGCAGAAGGTCCAAGCAATTGGCTGTGTGCGAATCAACATCTGGCACCCTCGTTGCCCCTTGGACCAGCTGGGTGAGATTTAGCGCTAGCGCAAGCTTGCGCATCTCTCGACCAGCATGGTCAGTGCACTGGTATGGGAAGAGCCACTCCTGGTGGTGGGCATTAAAATCCCCCAGTAGCACTATGAGGTACTCCATGAGCCTGGTCGTCTCCTGATCGCCGCTGTGCGAGCGGTAGACACAGGCGTAGATAATCTTATCCAGCCCTGTGTCCACCAGAGCCCACAGCACTGAGAACCTGGAGTCTTCAAGGTTACGGAGACGCCGATAGCAAGTGTCGTCACGGGCATACATGCATACACCCGCACGTGGTTTGAAATTGTGCTCCAGGGTAAACCCTGGGTAGGATAAGTACGACACGTCAGACGGACTTCCTATCTGCGTCTCCGTAAGGATAAACAGTGCTGGCTTTTCAGTCTCCAGATGATGGTGGACTGAGGTGAGATTGGAGTGCAGACCTCTAATATTAGTGAGGTGCACTTTGTGAGGGAGGGGGTGCAGCCGCTGTTTTACTCCAGTTTTCTTTTTGCTACTTGCCATTTTTATTTAAGAGTGAAAGGTGAGGAGAAGGAAGTGAGATGAGGTTCCACGCTACTAACCTACAGACACACACTGAAAGGACGCCATCATTGGGGCACTAGTCCGGAGACTGCGGGGACGCCCGAGCCCCCCCGGAGATGACCATCGGGCCCTCCCATCTGGTCGCCAACCAGCACGATGGTGCATTCCGGGATTTTTCGACAGTTGGCGGGGCAGCCTTTCGTGTGTGGCTGGCACACTACTTGGGCCCCCAACTACCTGCGGTCGGCCAGCGGCGCACCGTGCCTCGGATCCCGCTACCCTCCGCAACTAGTCTCCCGATACGCCCAAAACAGTGCGAGACAGGCTGGTCAGCATGCAGTGGAACAACTATCTCGACCCAACTCCTCTAGTGGCTACACCGAGCATCGTACCGGAACACGGCTAGGCCGCTTGGCGGTACGTCTTTGCCCGGTGGGTGGTCACAAGCCTTCGGCCGAAGCCTACCACCAGTAGTGTCACCTGATTAGCACCACCCGGGGACCACGTGTAGGGTAACAGCAATAAGGGTAACTCTCCTACGGACGCGGGTGACTCAGCCCCCAACTCATTTTCACGGCTACATTTTCGCCGTACGGGTGTAATTTTCATGGTTTTTGGAGTAGCTAAATGCTAATAAGGGGTCAAAATGAAAATCCAAGATGGCGCCGACCGAAATTTTTGAAATATTCGTCATGGCTGTTGTTTTCATGGTTTTCGGGGTCGCTAATTGGGAATTTGGGGTCAAAATGAATTTTCAAGATCGCGCCGACCGAAATTTTTGAAATATTCATCATGGCTGTCGTTTTCATGGTTTTCTGCTCCTAACTTTTGCTTTAACTTTTGGTGGTTAGGAGCGGATCTTAGGAGGTCTCAATCAATATTTCACCAACCGGTCTCTGGGGTGCTATTCCCTAACTCCTTCAACGAAGTTACGGTCCCGTCCTCAAGTAGGTACTCCGGCGCTTTGGAGTGAACCCTACTCTGTAAGTAATGATAAAAAAAATCCGTCGGGTAAAAACACATCGGGAGTAGGTCAACTGTCAAATTGTGTTGTCATTCAATAGTAGTTCGGATTCGGACCCCGAACGAATCATGCGTCCGTATGTGATACAGAGTAGGAAACGCCCGTAACGAAGGCCGTAACTTAGAAACTACGGAGTTTGTGCTTCGGAGGAGAGGAGCAGACCACCTGTTACCATAGCCATCGATGTATGCTCTAGGCATTTCTTTTATTTAATCGCCATATCGTTAACCCTACCACTTACCTACGAGTAAACGCTTACTGTGAACAATTTTCACGTCTTGTAAATATCCGGGCCGGTCGCCGCCGGGCTTCTTTCCCCGGTGCCTTACATATACGGAATGTCGCCTCGTTGCTTGTAACTGAGTAATTGCGTATATTTATATACTTACGCGTGGCACCGTATTGTGGGCGTGTTTCTTTTACTGCTACAGAAGAAAACTGTAGGATGAAATAAGGTCTTGCAAACAAAGAAAACACCTTGAAGGCTATTTTTTTACCAATTTCTGCAAATGCCAAAGCTTTCTTTTAATTTGAATATACGTAGTAGGTACCTACTTTCCAGAATCAGCAACCCTGCTGAATGAATGAATGCAATCTAACAGTACCTACCTACATAACTTGATCCAACTGAACGATTTCGATGTCTTCTCCAAGATAGTTCCAATCAAACTTTAATTTCAGTATCGATACTTCGCACTCTCCCCGCTGAAGGTACGGGCACTTTACTGTGTTGTATTGAATCGTAGCGCGAGACAAACCAATGCAACGAATCTGTTAAATGCTGTCATATCCACAACAAGTTTTGTAGTATATCAACTGCGTCAGAAGGTGCCATGACACAATACAACACAATCTTAACATATAAAACTTACTTTTCTTCAGACCTACATAATCTTCGTGGCCCTCTGCTCGCTAACACAATCGGTGTACATCAGCCGTATGTCTTCAGTCAACCGGCTTCGATCCCCAACGCCGTTCAGACCTGGCGCCAACCTGCAGAGGCCGTGGGGCCACACCAGACTCGTCCAGGCAGCCTCGCACAGAGCACCCTATGTGCTGTACAGGAAACCCCCTCAAAGGTAAGAGAAACCAACGACAAACACAACTAAAAACATCTAACTAAGCACTAAAACAATTTAAGAAACAGACCAACTTTTGAGACCAACAAAAAAACTATATCCTCCTCCTCGCATCGATTCCCCAATGCTGGGGGTCGTGACCACATCATGGTTTCGAAACTTTCTCTTTGATGATGTTTCTCCACCTGCTCCTATTCTCAGCAACATGCACGGCTTCTGAGGCTTTCATGTTCAGCGAAGTTCGGATTTGGTATTCCAGCGTATATAGGACTTCTGCCTCTAGGCCGTTTTCCCTCGGCTTTGCCAGTGTCAATAACCTTTAGTAAGTTGTCACTAGGCTTACGGGCAATATGGCCATAGAAGACAAATATCTTGCGGAGGCACACATTCGACAATCTAGGCCTTTTTTAAATTTTGAGGTCCTGCAATATCAAGATGTTCGTCCTGTGGTCCGTCCACGAGATACGCAGCATCTTCCTGTAACACCGCAATTCAAAAGCCTCGATGCGTTTGTGATCAGCGGCTTTTAGAGTCCACGTCTCTGCTCCGTACAAGAATATGGAGAAAACAAGGGAACTGACAAGTGACAGTTTTGTCATGTTCGAAATGTTGCGGTCCTTCCATACTCTCTCGAGTTGCGACATGGCACTCTTTGCCATTCCAATGCGTCTGCGAATCTCATCTTCACACGATCCATTGATCCATTATACTAGAGACCAGGTAAATAAAGTGATTAACTGTTTCGACGTCGAGTGTACCACTGCGAGCCCTAGTTTGGACGTAACCAACAAATAAACTACATAATGACCATTAGATCGGTACCCAAAAGATCTTTCTTAAGACGCTTTTTTTAACCTTTAACATTAAGTGATATCAAAACGCAGTTTAGCAATACCAGCACTTCATGTCCCCATTAACCATAGAAAACTACTTACCTAGGCTTTTTGAAAGGGAAAAACCGCAACCGTCGATACGCAAATAAAGTGTATAATTGTTTATAGACCTATATAATTGAGCACTTTGGGTATCCTTATATGGCCAGGCACGTGCTTTTTGGTAGAAGGAAAACATTTACCGACCGTTAGTCAATCAGTACATAAGTAAGACCTGCGGTATAATTGACAATGAAATAATTATGGTGTACCTATATTTAAATGTGACTAAACTTAGTAAATAACCAGGCAAGAGGTCAAGAGGTAGACCAGCAGATAGACGGCTTGATGAGATACCTACAGAGGACTGCAGGAATAAACTGGATGGAAAAAGCGAAAGACAGAACCATGTGGAGGAAAATGGAGGAGGCCTTTACTCGTTGAGAGGTCCTTATTAGCTAACATTAATAAACAATTATAAATTTTTACAAAGTGTTGATGCATGTTAATCATAAATAATTATTATGCATGTTAATATTAAGAAAACCAATTGTTATTTTAAATTAATAAGGAATAAAGAGGCTTCTTTTTTTTATTATTTATTAAACTTGGTAATTATGAATTTAATTGCTAGACCGCTACCGATAAAGATACTTCGTCATCTATCCAAGCCAGTTGCCACCATTACACTGTCATTATGCCAGAAATCTGCTACACAAGTTATTTATTGAGAATTGAGTTGTAGACTCACCTTTCTTTATACCTTCCTTCCGAAGACTTTTCGATATATTCAAAGCAAGTACAGTCACCTCTCCATCTTCCAGGTACGCAGTGAAGCACTTCGCCCCATCAGCGACGCGCAATATATTCGCAGGCGGACCATGGAAGACCACCGGCCGTCTACCGCTGTCCCCTGTCACCCCGGAATACGAGTTCGTGAAGGCAGCCTCGACAGCGCCCGTGGTGCATACTGACGGTGGTACAGGTTGACTGGCTATGTGCACTGCACTACACTTACTATTTTATATTCTTTCTTTGTATAGTCTACTTCAGTTAGTTATGGGTATCTTTAAACATATTTGATGAGGGCACTATTCTTGTTGAATGTTTCATTCTTATTGTGCATGTTATGACTTGAGCAATCTGTGTGGTGTACATTTTTTTTCTTTCTTTTTTCTACGTAATATTATCATAATATACAAGGTGTCATTCAAGTGGGCGTGGATGGCAAAATCCGAAAAACGCCAACTGAAAAACTCACCTGTATATTACACTAAATCAGAATTGAGACTCATTTAAATGTGATTTCCTTTTGGTAGGTTGCTTTATTTTTTTACCTTGAATTAGATGTGGTGACGGAGGCCTAGGCTCCTTCTGAAATTATTTATTTTCTTTCAGTATGCTTTCTTCAGATTCTTTTCTATCAACTATATACATACCTACACTGAAAGTCATCACTGACATTGTGAACAGCTCAATTTTCTCAGCAACCTTTCCTGACATCTGGAAAGCTGCTATAGTTAGGCCATTGCCTAAAAAAACAAATTCGACTGACTTAAAAGACCTTAGGCCTATTAGTACGGTATGCCAGCAGCTTTCAAAATATCTAGAAGATAAAGGCATTTTGCCTGAGCCACAGTCAGGCTTTCATAAAGGCATTTTGCCTGAGCTACAGGCTTTCGCAAACAGCGTGGTACTTGTACGGCTCTTTTGGACGTGACAGATAAAATTCTATCTGCTCAGGATAAGGGCCTATGTACACTACTTGTCCTACTTGATTTTTCACGAGCTTTTGACTGTATAAATCCTGATCTGTTTATATCAAAGCTTAACTACTATGGCTTTGACCAAAATACGATACACTGGTTCCAAACCTATCTCACCAACCGACGTCAGCCTGTAGAAATACGACTGACCAATGGCTCATCTCTTGTTTCGTAACTCACTTCTGTTTAAAGAGGAGTCCCGCAGGGCTCAATACTGGGCCCCATCATCTTTATTTTGTATTGTGCGTATATCATAAATTCCCTGAAGCGATGTAGGTAACATATTTATGCTGATGACGTACATTGCGATCAGGATCTGAACGATGATCTTGACAGGATAGCATGTTGGGCTGAAAATGACGGTTTCGTACTTAACCTTACTAAAACCAAATACATGCTGTTTGGAACCAAGAACCAAATCAGTGCAGTGCCGGCAACACTCAACATTGCCCTGCTGGGTGAGTCGGTCAGTCGAGTCGGTGAGGCCCGTAATCTGGGTCTGAACATGGACGCTGGGCTGAGATATGAAGCACACGTATCAGAGTCAGTGCGCACTTGTTTTTACCGGCTTAAGGTCCTCTATAAAATAAGACCTTATCTTTCAGAGGAGCTGCGGATCCAGCTGGCTGAGTCTCTCATGCTGTCTAATCTGAACTATGCGGACGTAGTTATTGGCCCTCGACTGCTTGCAAGAACTGATCGACTGATTCAGAGAGTGCAAAACGCCTGCGCTCGATTCTGCTTCTCAATCCCACCTAGAAGTCACGTAACGCCTTTTTTTAAATAACCACTAAAAGGCATTTAACTAAAAAGAGTCCGTTTGTCATCGACACGCTAAGAAGAATAACCACTCAATCCTCAAGATATAGTCGCGTCGTAAGTTGCACTTGGCATGCCTTTTTTTTTTTTTTTTTTTTTTTCTTCTTTTTTGGGTGGGAAATCATCCAATGACTTCTCCCGCTCTGGGTGAAGCGGGAGGGCGTGTCAGACTTTTACTGACTAAAACCCACCCGTGTTCCTTCAGTTGTTTGTGCCAGGGCCGCGGTAACACTCTTTCAAATTTATCCGCGACCGCACTTGGCATGCCTACTTTTTGGAGTTATTAAGTACAAGCAGCCGACCTATCTGTGCAATAAACTGAGCTGCATTGCTAGTAGAAGAGAATGCGAAAGTAGACATTGCTCACAGCAACTCTCCACACACTCACACAAGACAGTGGCTTTCAGGGGAAGTTTTAGATACGCCGCATCCAAATGCTGGAACAATATTCCCCCGCCGATAAGGAATCTTAAATGCCTTGAAACGTTCAGAGTTCGACTGCAGCAGTTCCTTATCGCCTCGCAGAAAAAACTGGGGATAACTGTTTTGAACACGTCCGTTATAATTAGAACTGGCTGTCTTGTCCTTCCCGAGCCAATCTGTCTATTTGGCGTATCTTGTGGTCAAAACCTATAAGCAAAGGATAAGGCCCCTGGTAATTGAATAACTTGTGGATCGTTTGTTGGATACCTACTAAATGTAATACACATATTATTTATGTATATTTATTTATTGTAAACATGTTTACCCTCTGAGAGCTATTAGCAGACACAATAGAAAAACAACTATTTCTATATACCCCGCATAAAACTCACTGCTCAGCGACCGTATGTCACTGCAGGGATCCAGCAGAATATCAGCGTCGGATAAATTTGCCTGAGACGTGCTGAGCTGGACGCCCATTTGGTGCAACCTTGAGACGCACACCGCGCTGTGTTTTAATCATTATAACTACTAATTGAAGTAGGTACCTATGTTACATTGTGTCACTTTTATTTGTATGATGTATTTTTCTTGTTTCTTATTTTTTGTATATTGGCACCTTAAATTGTTTCCAAATACCTACCTTTATGTAAATTAAAAAATATTGTGATTTTGTGTGTTGTGCTGTCTTTTGTATGCGCTGAATAAAGAGTTTATCTATCTAACTGCGATAATAAATAGATGCTTATATTTTTCTTTTGTATGTATTTCGACTTCGTGCACTAAAAGCACAAAATTAATTAAGAATTCGTCCACGGCTAAAATTATGTCACAAGATTTCCAAAATACCATAAATTAATTAGTTCAAATCTTTGGAACCCCATTCTTACCCTTCCCTTGGCTTTGATGATCGATATTTATAAGCGGTCGTTGAAAAACCCGGTGGGCTCTTTTGGTCCTCTTTGAATATATGGTGACGTAATCATCGCTGTGGTCGAAAGCATTTCGGTTCAGGCATGTGTGACCCTCAGGTGCCATCCACACGATACCAGCACCCAATCTCAGCCTGTCGGAGAAGCCAATAGTGGTCATAGAGGCCTCCGACAATCCTGCATCCGAACTGGTGAGTTGGACTTTATTTATGGTATATAGAGGCGTAGATAATCAGGCAGAATTGTACTTATAAAACTTCAACATTTTGCCAGTTAGGATGTTTAAGGGCTCACTGACGGCATCGCAAGGCACGACGTGGCAAAGGAGCTTCGACCTTATCTTAATGAGAATAGCGCTGAACTTCCTTTATTTCTACACACATATACCGAAATATTACGTGATGCCACAGTATGCAGCGGCAGAATGATTCGGTATGCCGAAGCGTGCCGTGCAGTCAGTGTGTGCCAGCCCAAAATCTTTTGTAAAAAAACGAGCAAGCGAGCTAGATGTGTTAACTAAAAAAAATGAATCATCAAAATCGGTTCACCTAGTAAAAAGTTCTAAGATAACACAAAAAAATACAGTCGAATTGATAATCTCCTCCTTTTTGGTAAGTCGGTTAAATAAGGTTAAAGACAACGTAATCGAGATGCATAGTTAGCCGTTTCAATCGAACGATAGATTTTGAAGTCAGATAGTAGCAAGACCTAGAGCCCAGCTTCTAACTATAAAGTAGAATATGACGGATAAGAATATATATTTACTGCCCAAGGTACCGAAGTGTTTGGGGATTGATTAACACTTTCTGATCCATGACGAGCCGTTAAGCCTGAGGGCCTCCAAATTGGAAGGTTCCGCTATACTTATCTTCAGTTCATTAGACAGTAATTTTTGGGAAATGGGCCTAAATTAAGTTAAATAATTTGGAAGCAATAAAACTTTTACTCAATTGTGGTTCGAACCTCAATATAAAAACCAGTCAAGTGCTCGCGAGTCGGACTCGCGCACGAAGGGTTCCGTACCATTATAGCAAAAAACGGCAACAAAAATCATGTTTGTTGTATGGGAGCCCCACTTAAATATTTATTTTATTCTGTTTTTAGTATTTGTTGTTATAGCGGCAACAGAAATACATCATCTGTGAAAATTTCAACTGTCTAGCTAGCACGGATCATGAGATACAGCCTGGTGACAGACGGACGGACAGACAGACAGACGGTTGAGGGATCTTAGTAATAGGGTCCCGTTTTTACCCTTTGGGTACGGAACCCTAAAAAGTATCTAACCACAAAAAGAATATCTAACCCATCCTCCTCAGTCTTCAATATCAAGCAGTTCGGATTTTTAACATCTATATATATAAAAGAAAGTCGTGTTAGTTACACACTTTATAACTCAAGAACGGCTGAACCGATTTGGCTGAAAATTGGTAGGGAAGTAGCTAAGAACCAGGAGAAGGACATAGGATATTTATATCCCGTTTAGGGTAGGGTAGGGTAGGGTAGGGTAGGTAGGGTAGGGTAGGGTAGGGTAGGTATGTAGGTAGGGTAGGTATGTAGGTAGGGTAGGTATGTAGGTATGTAGGTAGGGTAGGTATGTAGGTAGGGTAGGGTAGGTAGGGTAGGGTAGGTAGGTTAGGGTAGGTAGGTTAGGGTAGGTAGGGTAGGGTAGGGTAGGTAGGGTAGGGTAGGGTAGGGTAGGGTAGGGTAGGTAGGGTAGGTAGGGTAGATGAATGTTTGGTGTTTTTATGGCAAAACAAAGTTTGCCGGGTCAGCTAGTTGTACATAAAAACCATAATTTACAAGAGCTCATTTAAGTCAACACTCAAGGCTAATTGGAGAAATGTCTGTATTCGATAGACGATGACATATCCACATTTTAAAATTGATATTAGTTAATGTGAGACTGGGTAATAATTATTATGTAATAGCTTGTAATGTTATCGAATTATTAACTGTTCAATACAGTTAATAATTCGATGTTGATGTGATGTTTAAATTGTATAAGGAAAATTATTGTGTTATGAATGTGTTAGTTTTATAATTTTAATTAATGTGATTTTATTTATTTATTTAGATTAAGAGTTCAAACACAATGTAAATTGTTCATGCATAAAATTGAATTCAACCCAGACAAAGATTACACTTATATACCTACATTTCAGCCTAGACCATCATACGAAGTTACAGAAAAATATCCGGAAAGTGAATACAGCATGGCCAAATTAGAGTCGCCCATAGGATTTTCAAAAGCTACAGTGAGTTTTCAAAACAAGTTTTTTTTTGTAAAATATTTTCCAGACAAATAAACCTTGAATATGTCACCGGATTATTGCAGACACCCTCAATTTGTAATTAATCTTGCTATAAATAATTTACCGATAATCTATAGTTTAAAATATCACCGTATTGAGTTTATTCTCAATATAACACGGGGATATTTTAAGTTTTACAATATCACACGTTTTATTTTAACTTACGGTGTTGCGATAATCCGGTGACATTTATTTGTACTTTTTGCAGTCCTTCGCAACGCCAGAGCTTCAAACGCTGATAAGAAACGGAGCGGCGTTGCAGTTAGCATCCGAGTATCATTTGCCAGCTATCAGCATCAACCAACATCAAGGCTTACAGCACCAGGCTTTACAACATCAAGCTGTGCAGCATCAGTATCCATTGCAGGTAGTTAATATTAGTTTTTATAAAAGACTAGCACTCCGCCCGCGACTTCGTTCGCGTGATTTCGTTTATCCCATAAATGATTTTCTTATATGCAGTTAGTGATGGCGACCAAAAATAAGCTATTAATAAAACAATAAAAAACTGGGTATCGTAGATATACAGGGTTTATTGGATTGGGGCGATTCGTTATTTGACTTAAAGAATAATAAATTTTAGGTTACCGCAACGAAGTAAAATCGTCCCCTAAAAACTTATCAACCTTTTTTGCCCCGTTGAGGGTCGAGTTTTGAACAACCTAAATATACTATTCACTCTTTTCTTCTCTTTTTTATTTATCGTTTATGTTAGTCAGATTGCGCAGTGAGATTCCTCAAAAAAAACTTTAACATTTTAACGCTAATCCTATCTAGGAGGGAGTTTTTAAAAGGTTTTATGTAAATTTTGATTATCAACTTTATCCCCAAGGAATTCGATTAAACATACAAAAAAAAATTAACCCTTTTCACTTCCTGAAAGGTTGAACTGCCGAAAAATCGCGCCTTAGTGCTCCCCTAGATCCCTACGTCAAAAACGAAACCCTGTCCAGTAAGATTCTTAGCTTTAGTTAGTTTCGAGAAACTTATAATGACAACCTTTATTGTTTCCTTAGGTTGGTAGTTGTGCCAGGTTTTAAATTTATTTACCTAAGAAATAAGATTCTTCATAAACACTTTATCACCTCAAATCGTAAATCGTATGTGTACCCCGTAGATAAGTAAAACTAATAATGACAACATTTATTATTTATTTAGATTGGTATTTATGTCAAGTTTCAAATTTATTAACTAAAGTAATAAGATTCTTAAAAAAACTAACACCTCTAAATCGTCTTTTGGGGGTAGTTTCATAAAATATTAATAACAACCTTTATTATTCATTTAGGTAAGTATTTGTGGTATATTTCAAGTTTATTGACCCAAGAATTCAGATTTTTTCATACAAACTTCAACACCCCCTAAATCATCATTTGGGGGTAGTTTCGAAAAATTTATAATGAAAATCTTTATTGTTTATTTTGTTTGGTATTTATGTCAAGTTTCAAATTTATTAACTAAAGTAATAACGTTCTTAAAAAAAACTTTAACACCCCTAAATCGTCTTTTGGGGGTACTTTCATAAAATATTAATAACAACCTTTATTATTCATTTAGGTAAGTATTTGTGGTATGCTTCAAGTTTATTGACCCAAGAATTCAGATTTTTTCATACAAACTTCAACACCCCCTAAATCATCATTTGGGGGTAGTTTCGAAAAATTTATAATGAAAATCTTTATTGTTTATTTTGTTTGGTATTTATGTCAAGTTCCATGTTTATTGATCTAAGAAATCAGATTCTTCCATACAAACTTCAACACCCCCTAAATCATCATTTGGGGGTAGTTTCGAAAAATTTATAATGAAAATCTTATTGTTTATTTTGTTTGGTATTTATGTCAAGTTTCAAATTTATTAACTAAAGTAATAACGTTCTTAAAAAAATCTTTAACACCCCTAAATCGTCTTTTGGGGGTACTTTCATAAAATATTAATAACAACCTTTATTATTCATTTAGGTAAGTATTTGTGGTATGCTTCAAGTTTATTGACCCAAGAATTCAGATTTTTTCATAAAGATAAAGATAGATAAAGATAAAGATAAAGATAATTTTATTTTGCAAACATGGGTAACATTAAATGGTGACAAAAAAAAAAACATATTGAAAGTTCAGCCATATTTTACCACGTAGGCATGCAAAAGATGTAGAACATCAACTTATAACTAGATAGTAGGTAGAATTAAAAAAACATTACACGAAAAAGTAGGTACACAAAACAAACATTATTCTAACTTAAAAAATCTTTCTCAGTAAGGTATTCACTTAAATTATAATAAGCTTTCACCACTAAAAAGCTACGAAGTCTTTTTTTAAATAAATGGACTGGAAGCCCTTTCCAACTCTTAGGCAAGTGATTATAAATAACTGGAGCCATGCAGTAGACACTTTTGCGCATGAGTGCTGTCTTAGCTGGCTCCTGACAAAGCAAGCTATTGTCGCGTCTATTGCGGGGAAACACGTCAGCTATGCGTCTGAAACGACTCGGGTTTGCCTTCACAAACACAGCTACCTCTAGTATGTATAGACAAGGTAATGTTAAAATCTTATAACTTTTAAAGTATGGTTCACAACTATCCGTGGGTTTAATCTTAAACATCGATCGAATGCATCTTTTTTGCGCCTTGAAGGCGGTTTCTTTTTCAGTAGAGTTTCCCCAAAATATGATCCCATACCGTAAATGTGATTCTACTATGCCATAATAAGCAGTAAGAAGAGCATCTGTGTTAATTATAGGTGATAATGTATATAGAGCGTATGCAGACTTACTCAGCTTCTTACATAAGGTATCAATGTGTGATTTCCAATTTAATTTGCCATCTATTTTGAGACCCAAGAACTTTGTACTTTCAACTTCCTCTATGATATCATTATTGTAGTGTATATTTAAATTAATAGTAGAGGTCTGTTGTCTAAAATGGATAACTTTAGTTTTACTCAAATTTATTTTTAAATTATTCGCGTCTAGCCAGGTTACCATCTGTTGTAAACTATTATTAATGTCATTCTCATAATGATCTATCCTTCTACAAGGTATTGTAATCGTACTGTCATCCGCAAATAGTGTTACTGGTCGATCAATAGATTTCGGTAGGTCATTTATGTATAGTATAAATTTAAAGGGTCCCATAACGCTGCCTTGCGGTACCCCAAATAATAATTCACGCTCTGAAGATCGAAATATTTCTTCACGTTTATTAACTGTATTAACTTTATTAATTTCAGTAATTTGTTTTCTATTTTGTAGGTAAGAATTAAGCAAATTAAGGACATTGCCTCTCATCCCGTAGGCTTCAAGTTTCTTTAAAAGAGTAGTATAGTGTACATAGTCGAACGCCTGGGTCATGTCGCAAAATACACTACATACAGGATTCCGGATATCAACATTTTTTATGACATTGTATAAAAAATCATATATAGCCATATTGATAGTCCTATGTACACGAAATCCTTTCTGTTCCTCGCACAGAATGTTATTTTTTTCTACGAATTTATAAAGTTCCCTATAAATATATTTTTCAAAAATTTTTGAAATAACGGGAATTAATGATATTGGGCGGTAATTTTCCATCCGTTCTCTATTTTCTTTTTTAAATAATGGCTTTATAATCGATATTTTTAATGCATCAGGGAAAACGCCTGCGCTAATACTTAAGTTAATTATGTGACTTAAATGGCCACTTATTTCCTTAGACACATGTTTTAATATTTTTGTAGCAATACATACTTCAACACCCCCTAAATCATCATTTGGGGGTAGTTTCGAAAAATTTATAATGAAAATCTTTACTGTTTATTTTGTTTGGTATTTATGTCAAGTTCCATGTTTATTGACAATCTTTATCATTTACTTAACTATTTGTGCTAAGTTTTATGAATTTTGGCCGAAGGATTTAGATTGTTCATACAAACTATCAAACCCCTTTTTACCCCGTTAGGGGTGGAATTTCCAAAAATCCTTTCTTAGTGCACACTTACGTCACTTGAGGAACCTCTCTGCCAAATTTCATGCTTCTAGGCTTAGCAGTTTCGGCTGTGCGTTGATTGATCAGTCAGTGAGTCAGTCAGTCAGTCACCTTTCGCTTTTATAGATATAGATATAAAAAAAACTTCTATCTCCTAAAAGGCGACCACTCGAGCAATATTGGCGGAAATAAAAACTAGTTTTTAACTAAAGTAGGATGTCTTGCAAATAAGAATAGAAACAGAAAAAAAACTCTTTTCGAAAAACTCCGTTACCGACCCTATAATATTTTATTTTTTTATTGCAGTCTTTACATAACGCCTTGCCAACGCAACAAGACTTAATAAACACAGGAGCGGACGGCTTATTTATACCACCGCATGCATTATACCAACATGATCCATTGTACTTGCAAAAGCTTCAAAACCAGCTTCTGCAACGATTCCCATCCGTGGAATTTATTCCATACGCAGCTGAAGCCCCAAATCAAGTCCATTTACAACCTGAAGCTTCACAGATGCATGCCCAAGTGATCCATCCGCAAATGATGCATCCACAAGTAGTTCACACGCAAGTCATTCAACCACAAGAAATTCACCATCAAATGATACTTCTTGAAAATGAACAGTTAGACAAACCATTACTAACACAACACAATGAGCCGAAGACGGTTGTGCAAAGAGAAACACAAGAAAGTACACTTGTAACGTTATTACCACAACCGTTCATCGTTGCCAACACAACGGAGGTGGAAGATACTACATCGCCTCAACCAGAAAATATTACAGTAGAATTAGTAGCAGCTGAAACTGAGCCACCGACAACCACAGTTAAACACATAGTTGAAAGTAACACAGAACAAAACACAACTCCTATTTACTACGCACAGATCGGTCAAAGCGTTGGTAGTGTTATCGCCAATGGGTTTTACTCCGCCATCAATGACGTCAGAGCTGCGGCAGCACTAGCCCAAGTGGATAACTCGCCAGTCTATAAACTCCCTGAAAATGTCACTACTACGACTAGCAGCTCAGATATGAAAGCCTACTTTGTGCAAAACGAAGAAAAGCCCGAGAATAAAACAACAACTGAATTGAAGCCCCTGCGAGGAGCTCCGTTTACAAAATCAGCAGATTCAGTGAACGTAGCTTATACGTTAGTTAGGGCAGATGATAAACAAGCCAAAGTGAATCAAGAAGGGGCTGTGTACGCAGGACAAATTGTAGAAGCAACCATTACTGAAGATCAAGATTTTAATAAAGAAAAGGCTACTTTGATATCTCGAAGGGCACCAATAAGACTATTTGCTGTAGCAGACACTAAAAACATTGTCAGTTCAGCGAACACATTGCCTCAAGTGGCTGTAGTGAAGGCTAAGATTCCTCCAAAAAGCAAGCTAACGTTTGACGACAAAACTGGAGAACCTATTTTAAGGATATACGCTAGTTATGTTGATAATCCAAAACAGGTCAGTGATTGATATATTAAATATAAAAAGCAGGCAAAAATATCCAAAAACCATTTTTACTGTAATTTTACCAAATCGCAAAAAAATCAAAACATACACACAAAATAAATTCTAGAGTCGCTACAGAAAATCCAAAAATTTGGCAGCATACTTTTATATACCAACAACGCTTTTGCAATCACCTTAATTATCCGAGCCTTAAATACTTTCAGAAAGACGCTATAGTATCAAAACTGTCGAGCCTAAAGCAAGTTAAAGACGCTGCCACCAGAAAAGATGCCGTGGACAACTGGAAGGCAGCAACTATTAAGGCTGCCGATAAAACTCAGGGTGTGGACGCTAACCAGGTCACACAGTTTGGACTCAAGCTCAAAGAAAAGAACGATTTCTATAGTGAACTAATTTTTGAAGATTATGAAGACTTTTAATTTTAGGTTTCGTTTGGTAAACCGCACCTCATGCTAAAGATCTTTTATCTTAGACATCAGATTTATTTCTTGCTTGATTCAGGATGAGAAAATATATTCTGAAAAAATAAGGTTGACGTCTGAGCGGTTATCTTTGGACAGGCCGTGGAACTGCCGTTTTACTAATCTGCACTAGTAAGACGGCAATTTCGCTTATTTATTTCCGTTTCACCATTTTAGGGCCTTAAGACCCGCGGCCTTAAGCTTAGCATTTTCAATTCCGCCGAGAAACCGATGATTGTAAAGAAGGTACTTATTGAGTTTTGTCGGTGTAAAATATTGGAGATTTGATAATGGTCCTTATATTTCATATCTGTTTGCTAACTAATTACATATTGGTGTTTTTTTTTTTGTGTTAAGAAGGTCGTAGGTGTGTTGACTAGAGCTAGTAATAAATATACTGGATATATTTTATTACTAACTTCTGCCAACGGATATATGTATTCTATAGATTTTATAAGCATAATTAAAACAATGTGATTAGCAATATTAGCAAACATGATATCATTTAAATTATTGAAACTTATCTTTCGTATTCATAAATCATGTAAATATGATATTTTCCTCAAATAAGTAATAGGTAATAGTTGATAATCTTAACTTTAAAGTTGTAATTTCATCACTTTTCAGTAGTATAAGAATCCAAGGTAATCTCGAAGTTGGCGTCAAGTTTCAATTGTTTTTTTGTGTAATTGTTGTTATCCGTTACAAATAATATATAAAGCACATATTATGTGCTTTGATAAAAAGATGATTATTCCTTTACAAACCCAGAATTAAGAACGAAAATAATAAGTTTGTAGGTTCCTTCACAAATCCAGAACTAAGAACAAAAATCCAGTTTGCCCGTTCCTTCACAAATCCAGAATTAAGAACGAAAATGCAAAGTTTGCCTGTATAGACTTTACTGTTAAAGTGATGAAATAAACCCAATTAATGTTTAACTTAATTGCATTTAGGATTATTGTTATTTATTGATAGAAATGCCAATTTGTTATTCAAATAAAAACAATATAAACGTTATATTTATTTATTTCATTTTTTATCGCTATTACAATTTACAAAAATCGTTTCTCATAAATTTTATTGTATTTCGGTTTAACGACATGCTCGTCTGTTTCTGGTTTTACCCATTATAATTAAGAACAGATGAAAAAAATAATATAAAAAAAACATGCAGACTCGAATAATAATTGCACAAAGTTTTGAAGGTTAAAACAATCATTATAAAGTAGAAACCTAAAAATATATAGAGGCGTGTCAAGAACAATTCCAAAATTTAATTAGAACAATTAATTTAGGGTCGTTGTTTTTTTTTTTTTTTGGCGATAAGAATGTGTGTTCTCTCTACTTTGGGTCAGATGCCTAGATAGTCTTGTTGGCAACCCCAAATCGAATTGAAGGATCATTTACATGAAGCGAGTTTCTCGACTCGCGAGCTTCGACTGAATATGAACTATCCTATTGTCAGTAAGTTTGTAGTTCTTAAAAGAGGGTAAAAAACATGCTTTACATGTATGCTAATCAATACTGAACAAAATAAATACAAGAAGCGTCGCCTAGAGGTCGAGAAATTGTCTTCAAGTAAATGTTAAGTATCCCTGTATGTCTATAGACACCATATAATTCTCCATAACATTGAAATTTTTTAAACTGACTGCTACTTTAGTTACAATCAATCTTTCACTTTTTTTTGTAGTTTTTTGTATAAATGTTAAACCATGAATCAATCTTCATACAATCTAGGTAGTTATCAATCGTAGCAATTTAGCAAAATAATATGTATCGCTTACAAACAAAACCAAGGATATTATTGCCAATTGAACCCAAGAACTGTACAAATAACTTATAGAAATACTCCCATTTTATAATGGACTGTCTCGGCATTTGAGACATGAATAATATTACATTAAAGAAGACTCAGAGGTTATTTTAAGAACTTTTTGAGCTTTAGCTGCTGTACTATAAGTGCACTTTTCGAATATCAGCCCTAGGTTAGTTCAGAAAGCCATTCTGATAATTTACAAAAAAGTATGCTTTGATCACGATCACTGGCGGACTAAGCCTGTCAGGACCTCAACCAAACTGCCTCGGTAGCGGACCACCCCTGCCATCTTCCTAATTCGCCAGTATAGTCAGAATAACCGAGCCCACAGATACAGTTAAAACCACGTATTTCTTTTACAAGAGCACCCTATAAAAATAATAAATTATCATGTCTCAAATTCCAAAACAAGTTCATGGAAAAACCATAATATTTATATTTTTTATTTTTATCTGGCCTTTGCTGTCCCACTGCTGGGCTAAGGCCTTTCTCAAATCCTCAACAGTTTCTTAATTTATATTTTTATACTACCTACATTATGCTTCCACTGAGGTGGAATCCTTGTATATTGCACATTATGTCAGGAATTGTTTAACAGGTTGGCTTGATAAGTCTCATCTCCTAAACATCATGTAATCTAGCATCTATATTGACGAGCATCGTATGAATTCGTAGCTAAATAGATGTATGAAAAATTACTATAGTAATACTTATTTAGTTCATCTGAAACTATTATTCTAATATAATTTGAGTCTGTTGGACCATTTACAATATTGCCATTGAGAAAAAAGAAAAACATTCCATATTAAAGCTTATTTTCAATTTTAGAATAACACTCTAGCAGTCTTTCCGAATTAAAAATTGTTAGCACTCTTAATTCAAATGTTCGTGTTTCTTTTTAGGGCCTCGTAAAGGCGTCACTGTACATATTTAGAATAGGTTTACGTTCACCTCAGTGGGATGCAGTGGCTGTGGACACTAGGCCTGGCCATTGAGCTTTTCCATCTGGTCCATGAACCACGGCCGGCCAGTCCCGCGCTTTGTGAGTATGTCGCATCCAGTCTCCGTCACAAGCAGTGTTTGTTCAAACTGGAAATTAAAATGATGATGTTAAAACATGAGTTTTGAAATGTGTAGGTTTAAATGTTTTCTGTTAATACAAGCAACATTTACAACTTTTCTAAGTGCATGACATTCCATTTATAGGTCACAAAAAACTCTGAAACATGAAAGGAGTAGAGGAGGCAAACAAAAAAAACCGGCCAGGTACATGTCGGATTTCGCTCCAAACCGCATTATTTAAATTGGTTGTAATAGGGAAAATGAGGCAATTTCAAAGAAAACATCTGATTTATCAATATATTGGTATTTTTTTAGTAAAATATACGTAATAATAAACATTATCACCAAATTTTAAGTACATAGGTTAATGGGAAGTTAAAAATTCTTCGGACTATTTTTTCGTAAAAAAAAAGTTAATTCAAAAATTCAAAAAACCCGACTGGTCGAAAAGCGAACTAAAAAGACGTAAACAAGGAGAAAATTATGCTGTGCTGTCGGAGGATACAACTTCACGAGCTGGCTGACCAAAACCAGACGTATTCTTTGATACCGCACACGATAGGTTTGGAAGAAAAAAAAAAATTGGGGCCCCACAATATGGCGCCAAGAACCGCCACTTTCCTATTTTCCAATTTTCATGTAGCCAGTGACACTCGCGGGGTTAAGACGAATCGATTGACGTAAGAACCATCAAAATAGGCCCAAGCGTTTAGTCTCTAGAACGCCACATAGGAACAAACATACATACATACATACACAGACTGATAAACACATTACCCTCCTTCGGCAGTCGGGTAAAAACAGCCGAGTTTGGTGGCGTCTCACTCCTTTGTTTTACTATATTTTTTTAAACCAAAAACATACATAAAGTCGAACATAGAACCTCCTTCTATTTACAGTATTTATCTACTAACGAACTCTAAACAAAGATATGGTAGTAACCTACCCCATTCGATGGGGTGGTCACAAATTTTATTACGCGAACACCATAAAAAAAAACAATTTGTACGGCTTTGGGACAACAAGATGCTTATACTGTGAAAATTTGGAGATTGTAGCTCCAATCCAACCGTTTGGCTGTAAAACCCGTGTGACAGACGACGCACAGACAGACAGATAGACGGACACCTGAGTGATAGCAATAAGGCCCTTTGGGTACGGAACCCTAAAAAGACAATTCTGAGGCGTTGTCCTAGAAAGCATTCATCGCGCAAATACGCGATATCCTCGTTCATTTGTACAGCAAACAGAAAGCGTCGTCGCGCCGACAGAGTGCGCTTTCCGTTTTGCCCATCGACCACACAGCCCCTAGACGCCTAACAACAGGCGAGCGATGTCTGTCAACACATATGACTAAAAGATCATATCCAGGTATTATAGGAAGCCACTCGACAATTTCGAATTAGTAGCGACCACTTCTGTGAGCCGTAAACACTGCCGCCGGCCCCTTGTACATGTTCGTGTTGTAACAACAGCCAGAACTCGAGTTTCCCGAAAAATGACATAACATTTCATCGGTAAGTTAATAGTTACAAAATCATAATCAGATTTATTTTCTGATATTATTTATCGGAGTTCATTTTGTACTGGTCATTATTGTAGGTGAAAACTGTAACAGCACAAATTTTGTCGCGCGCGTTGATGTCTTTGGTGTTTCGTCTCTTTCTTTTTAAAGTATTTTTTTCACTATCTCTTTTCCTCTATAATTTGGTAGACAAAACTAGTGATGCACCATATTCTATGACCAAATCTATTATCGATAAAAATAGAAACTTAAATACTGTAATATCTTTTGTATAGATAATTATTTTTATTTTTTTATTTTTTTTTTCTCTTGATTGTTTTTTACTAATATTTAATATTATGAAAACACCGCCGAGAAAATATGCTATCTTTAGAATTTTGATATTTTGGTTTTAGTTTTTGCATTTTATGATATTACTGTATAATTAATAATAAAATAGCTAACATTAATAAAAAAAATATTAAGTACACTAACAATTTAAAAAAATATCGATACCTTCGTAGTTTTATTTAAACCTGTCCCATCCCTAGTTCAGCGAAATGACATTGGTAAGGACCAATCAGAGCGCAGTACCTCGCCTAGCCCCCGTGCCTCATACCTCAGCTAGTTGACAGAATTGTTTTGATGTATTAGATCAAGCATTAGGCGTCTAGGGGCTATGTGGTCGATGGTTTTGCCGAACCAATTAACGTGTTGATTACGTATTCGCGCAATGATTGCTATAAATAAAGACGAGGGTTGATAACACAAAACAAAGCTGCTATATACATTAATTAGATATTTTTCCATAGCAGTTTTCCATTGCCATGTTTTTACAGATAACAAACAATGCATCATAATAAAATTAAGCGTTTTCTACCTGTACATACACACACAATGGCTTTAAAGTAGAATCAGCGGCTTAAGCAGGAGGGAGGAGGGATTCCCAAACTATTAGGGCAAAAGACCCCTTTTCTAAAATGAACTGATACCTCAGACCTCCATAGCAAAATTACTTTAAAAGTCCGCTTATGCATTTGCTGAGTTTTTCATCTGTGAGCCACTTGTTGCACAATCAGCTGTATGGCCATATAGCAGTTTTCATAGTTTTACTTTTGACATTGAGCTGTTGTCGATAGTTCTATATACCAATATCAGTAAATTGATGAGTACAAACCTGAGCGGAGCGAGAGCCATCAGCAGTGACGGCGGTCCAGTGGTCCGGCCACTGCTCGTCGCGCCAGCCGCCTTCGTTGATCATGGGCTCGATGGTGAAGCAGTGGCCTGGTTTCATCACTCCGATTGCTTTGTTTTCTGAAAAGACGTGGAATTACCATTAGTAAATTATTCCTTTTTAGTGCCTTGAAACACTGACAATTTCAAGGCTGTCCCCCTAAATTTATATACTTAATGTCCAATAGTACTGAGACAGATTGTAAACATAGTTAAAAAAAAACCCTTAAATCCCTTTCTGTACGAAAGGGATTTAAGGGTTTTTTTTTGCATAAACTTACACACTCTTCAGATGGCTGGATTTATGGTGATATATATTTTTCAATTTTATCACCTGTTTACCCCCCATATTCTACAAATAAGTTTTGAATTTGGATTTGAATTTGATGCGACGCATTGCATCCTAATGTGGTAGTAATATGTGCTTGGGTTTATGGTCCTTCTTCAACTATATGTCAAAGCATCTTCCTGTGTAAGGCCGGGCGTACTTTGAATAAGTTTTCCAATGATCATTCAAGTACTATGGGAGCGTGCAGACTGGGTGTTAGTTAATCGAACGTATCCATGCGTGTAGTTCCAATGAATCCGACGTCAGAAAACAGTCCGAACTTGTTGGGATTTAAAACTCGTTCATGCATAAAAATTTATTAACCCTTTAATTCGAAGTGATCATCTTGAACGTACTGTTTACTTTCTGCTGATATGTTCTTAGTTTTTTATACACAATTCTTAGCAAAACAGAAAGGATACCTAATTTCAAAAATTTATGTAGCTATAATACTCACTGGCATAGTGCGGTACATTAGGTGTAGTGTGGAACAGCCTATGTATTCCATGTCCACAGTAGGATCGTACAACGCTGAATCCATTAGCCTGGGCATGTTTCTGTATGACATTACCAATTTCCCGATACTTCTCACCAGGCTTCACTATCTCAATAGCTTTGGATAAGCATTCATATGTAACTTGAACAAGCTTCCGGGTAGATTCTGGTACATTGCCGACGAAGAATGTCTCGTTGAGATCACCGTGGAATTCTCGGTGATAAACTGTTACATCAACATTGCAGATGTCACCGTCCTGTAAATAATACAACCTTTATAAGTTTTAAGTGACAAAGTGTAAACATTTAGGAATACAAAAATACAATCAATGTTATTGTAAGTATATCTCGTAAATTAGTTATAAAATAAAAATAACTGTTAAGTTACTGCTGTGAGATAATGACTGGGCAATAAAAGTTAATGAGTGTGTTTTTGCGAGAACAACAACACAGGCCAACTTGTTTTACGTTCAATAAACTCATAACAATATGGGGTTATATGCAAATGTTACAGACCATGACATGAATTTTTACCAAGTCATATTCACAACAGCCTATTGGAACAGACCCGTTTAATTCCAATAACATACAAATAAAGATAAAAGTTGTACATTGACTGGCCTGCCAATTGTAAGACACTTCTATTATGTTGCATAGCAATCCTGATGCAGTGTTAAGAGTAAATACATAAGTGGAAATGTGCCAACCTCCAAAGGGCGTAAGTCAGGTATTCCATGACAAATGACCTCATTGACAGAGGTGCAACAGCTGTTGGGGAAGTTGTGATAGTTCAGGGGGCTCGGGTAGCACTCTCGCTCAATACACGCCTCGTGGACAATGCGATCAATCTCTTCTGTTGTCACCCCCACATCACATACTCTAAAAACAAAGATATTATTTTTAATTATTGATTTAAAATCATAATATTTTCTTTACCATTATTCATAATAAGCCGATGCAGTTAGTGAATTTTATTTGTTTTGATAAACTTTGGATGTGTTGAAGATGAAATTGTATAATTTACTTCGAATACAGGGTGTATCCTTTATAAATTACACATCTGAGGGTATTTACAAACTACAACCAAACATTTCTTACACTAAAACAACAAACAAGCGTAAAAACATGAACTAACCTGGCAGCCTCGTCCAGCACCTCTCTCCCGAGACGACAAGCCACGCGCATGCCCTCAATTTCCTCATCATTGAGCACTTTGATCTGTCCGGAGCCCTTCGCGGCGTGCTCCGACGCTGGGAACCCGTTCGGATGATCAGCATAGTCTGGACGTCCGATATGCGGCGGCACCGTACGCTTCGGCCCCGCCGGGAAAGGTCTCAGCTTCCCCGTATAAGTGAAGGACGGCCACGGGTTGTACTCCACATTAGATCCATCTGTACTCTCACCCTCTAAAACAAAACTCACATTGTCATAACGTATTGTAACCTAACACCGCAACATAACCTACAACGCACTTACTCGCCAATGAGTGAATTATTTTGTGATTCTTCCAAGATTTCTTGAAACAGTCCTGATTACAGAAAAATGAGCCCTGTATTCCGAGTTTAATGCAAGTAGGACATTGTAATTGTGCAACGGATTTGCAGCCGGGAGTTTCACACATTCCAATCGCCGCCATTTTTTGGAACAACTGTCAAAGTCTATTTTGTAATTTTGTCTTTTGTCATTTGTCGTTGATTTATTGACTTAGATAAAGTACCTATAGATTAAGCCTTAAAATGAGCTTGATTGATAGAGCGAGATGGCTAATTGGCAGCTCCATGTAAATAATAAGGACAAAAGATTATTTTTTGTCTTTGTCACCATGGCCGGTTTCTGTTGTTTGTCAAACTCTAATATAATGGCAGGTTTGACAAACAAATTCGGTTTTGTTTGATTTTCTGTGATTTCGTGGTATTATGTGTTAATTGAGACAAGGAATTTGGGTTATTTATAGATAATAAGTGTCAGTGCGATGGTGGGTTGTAGTGTTCTAGTTCTTGTTGTAACACCAGAACTAACTATTGCTGTCTCATGTGCGGCCACGCCAGTGCTTAATCTATATGTACTTTATCTAAGTTTATTGACATTGGTAATAAGTGTTACCAACATTATTCGAAATTTAAATAATGCCGAATCGTCTCTTGACTACAGATATTTTCCAAAAATATAAAAAATAATACTTATATCGTCTTTCTAAATAAAATTACCGTTAATATGTGGTTCATTCAAAGGTACGATAACAGCAGTTACAGGTAATTCCATATCAGCCATCATTGGACTTGTACAAAAGATTCTGTACAACGAAGCTAAGCTAAAAAATTAAAAGTTAAAATGGATGAAATAATTCTAGCTTCTGCTAGCGACTTTCCCCACGTGATAGTTATAAATTAAACCACGGGAACATACTACCCGAAATTAAAAGTAACCTATCCTTTGAGTTCATTATCGGTGTGCCAAATCTCGTCAAAATCCACCAGGCTTTATGTAGGGATGCAGGGTAAATTAACATACAGATTTCCACATAATTATATAATGTAAAATGTACTATATAATAGATAGGTTTTCACTGGTGCGATGATAGCACTGTTGAGTGCTCATTTTTAGGGTTCCGTACCTCGAAAGTAAAAAACCGGCCAAGTGCGAGTCGGACTCGCACACGAAGGGTTCCGTACCATTATCGCAAAACACTGCATTAAAATCACGTTTGTTGTATGGGAGCCCCCCTTAATTTATTTTATTTTAATTTATTAATTATTATTTTTTAAAGTAAATATACAACTAAACATTCTGTGAATATTTCAAGTGTCTACCTGTTGCCGTTATTAATCTCAAGCAAAAAAACGGCAAAAATATCACGTTTGTTGTATATTTATTTTATTTTATTTTTTTACTATTTTTAGCATTTGTTGTTATAGCGGCAACAGAAATACATCATCTGTGAAAATTTCAACTGTCTAGCTATCACGGTTCATGAGATACAGCCTGGAGACAGACGGACAGACAGACAGACAGACAGACAGACAGACAGACGGACGGATCGCGAAGTCTTAGTAATAGGGTCCCATTTTTACCCTTTGGGTACGGAACCCTAAAAACGGACCCATAGGATCACTTTGTTGTCCGTCTGTCTGTCTGTCAAGACCCTTTTTCTCAGACACGTACGGAGGTATCAAGCTGAAATTTATATCAAATACTCAGGTCTACTGTCCCTTAAAAATCAAACTTCTAAGACAACGCAATCAAAAGATACAGCCGTTTATGCCGCAAATTTCCGCAAATTTTCGACACTTACAAGGGAATCAAAACCTACTTCCAGTGAACTCAAATCTTGAAAGGTACGAAGCAACGTCATATAGCACAGATAAAGGAAAAATTGCGAAATCCGTGAATTTTTAGGTATATCTATACTTCTATACTAAAATTATAAAGAGGAAAGGTTTTTTTGTTTATTTGTATGTTTGTACCGAATAGGCTCCGAAACTACTGGACCGATTTAAAAAATTCTTTCACCAATAGAAAGCTACGTTATTCCTGAGTAACATAGGCTATTTTTTAATCCCGAAAACGGGTCCTGTGGGGTGGCCCATGGGAGCGAAGCCGCGGGGAACAGCTGTAATAAAAATATTCTTAATAATTTTAAACTTACTACCCCTTTCCTCATGAACGCGTAGAGATATTAAATTGAAATTTGTATCAAATACTCAGGTCTATATTACCTTTAAGCTGAGGTTTGTACGGAACCCTCGGTGCGCGAGTCCGACTCGCACTTGGCCGGTTTTTTATCTGCCGCTAAAGTGATTGTGAGCTTTAATCAAGTTAAGTAAAATGTATCTATGCCAGCTACTTGGAGAGATTATAATTTTATGACACTTCGCGAATTCATAAAATAAGGTAGGTTAGCATTGGGCAAAAGAGTAAAATCAGTTAAAATTATCTACGAATTTCCAATTTTCTGTTGGCAGAGCTTTCTCCCGTGGTTTTTTTAGGCAAATAATACATAATTAGTAAAAGAAGAATCTTGTGAGTGAAAAATCTTTTAGGCCAGTCAAATTCATTAAATTGAAAATACGTGTGTCTATAAAGTGAGCAAGGGACAGTATTTACATCTCTGTTGTGACTATAAATAGACTTCGGCTATTATAACTCTGCATTATTCAAAAAATGTGGGCAGCCGAAAATTTGGGGCGGCTACCACCTACTATGAAAATTGATAGAATATTATAGGTTTATATTCTGATTCATTCCTGGTATAGAATTAGTCACTTTAGTACGATGCCGTCTGGATTTGATACAGTTTTATCACTGTTAGTGACCGTTTTCTCAGTGTATGATTAGGTACTGCAAAACCACAAAGTTTGTTGTTTTGCTTCATAATTTTCTAATTTGACATGATCTTCTTGTAAACAACATGAACAGGCGTATGAGCATTCGAAATAATGTTCTTAGTGAAATAATCTATTAGGAAAAAATCAAAAGGCGAAATATCAAAATCCTTAACTCGACGTACACGTCAGTCAACGTTGCGATATCTTGTAAACATTGTCGTTTTTGACTAAGTAAAACATAGTGCTGTTCCTTCACATCTTGGAATTTACATAACATGTAATATAATAACTTCCGTAATCCACTTCTAATAGATTTAACCATTTTTCTAATTGGAATTGTGTAAACAATGTACAGCTTGAGTAATCTGACAGCTCAAGTAGTGACAGATGTAAAAGCATAGGTATTACCTACATATTTTTTATGCATTATGCGGATATAACAGATTCTAATCTTTTTGGAGTATTTGGCAGCAAATTGTATGAAGTCAGCCTGCCCAGTACGCTTTGCTAAGGTAGTCATTACTAGATACAATAAAATTCTCCGCTCCACTATCCCGAGATCGCTTCTGTCAATGATTTCACATATTGTCCAGTTGCGTAGACGGTTGAGACACAAAACTACAACAATTTTATATCACAGTACCTATCCACTAGGAATCAATTTGCAAATAATACTAACAGATGCTGAACTTCACTCGAAAAAATCCTGCCAAAAACTCCTGTCACATAAAATCTTTTTAGGGATACCAATTATGAGTTTTGCAGAGTTATAATAGCTAGAGTCTAACTGTGGCAATCATAATATTCAAAAAGTTATGTGGTTAATAACAGTACTTACTAAATGGTTTACGAATGTTAAACAACCATCCGTCAGGCAGGTCCCAGGAGCGAATCAAACTGTTTCTAGTCTGGCAATAAAAAAAACTGCACGCAGCTATGAAAGACTCGAATTCACTGTCCATTTCACAATGCCACTCAAACTTTTCAATATAATTAATACACAACAACTGGATTGCGATAAGTTTTGTACCTTACACATATATAATGTAATTTAGAAAGAGATTGTCTATATCCTGTCTATAACATCATTAAGTATTCTGAGTTATTTTAATATGGAAATCTTTAAATGCGCCCCTCGATACCTACGTGTTGCTATTGACGTATTTGCTTTTAAAACTACGTGCTCTATTTTTAAATCGTTTATTTTCTTCCAGCGCTGCAGCGCTGTCCAGAGCGTATTCCAGTAATTCCAGTCGGACTGGCAATATTTTTATTGGCGTTCCACGTTCCTCACTTGATTGAAAGAGTTTGCCGCAAAAAGTTCTCATCTGGAAAAAAGTAAAACCGCTCAACCTTTTTTGTTGTTTTCCGTTCAGACGTTTAAATATGTTCGTAAAAATATTAAGGACGAGGGTTTAAAGCCCGTGATTTATCCCAAGTTACGGCGTTATAATGACAAAAGGTAGTTGAAAGTTTAACGAACTCTAAATAGGGTAAGAGTAGCTTACCTACGCCTCTAAATTAGGCCAATGTTTACCGTAATGCGGTTTACCTAATGGGTCTAAAACACGGTTGTTTACGTCTTTTAAGATACAACGAAATTGGGTTTTTGTCTACTGCTGAGGTTTGAAGGCCTTCCCTACATTTAGGTAATGAAATGAGGCTAAATATGACGGCCGTGAAAAGAAAAGCCTGAAAAATTCCTACTCACGCGAACTTGATTGATAAGGAATGGAATGGGCGCTTTCTTATTTATGAAAAAACAAGGTTACCAAGGTTGCCAACTATATTATAAGCACTCAACATCATGTAAAATATCTTGGGAGCAGTGTCATATATGCTGGTGAGGTAAGTAATGTCTTCCGAGTAACCTTAGTCGGGCCCACATTGATCCTGATTGTATTCGTAGGTTTTATAATTATGCAAAGTCCGTAAGGACTTTTATAAAAGTAGTGGGTACCTCGGGTTAGTCTACGAATTTAGGATACCAGCCTAATTGCTTAGAAGGAACAGATATTTAAAGGCACGTTTACAATATTTGTAAAAGATGATGTAAGACTTTATTAAAACAGAATTAATACAGTAATCGCCCTTGAGGTTTTCAGTAGGGTTGTCGACCACGTTTCATTTATACCCTAAAATTACGCATAAAGCCAATTAATTGTGAAAAGGCGAGGCAAATGAACCCAAATTAATTTAATTTTCGCAGAATACGTCGATACAATGTAGTCGCTAGAATAGGGCGAGGTATCGAATTAATTGTTCTGTCGTTTTAGTTTCAAATGGTCTGTCTAGAAAAGTTTTGGGTATTTTGGTTAGCCACTAGTTTGGGTTACATTTTTGGTTTAGGCTCCGCGCAAACGGGCCACCGACCACAGCCACCAGTGGGTGTCGCGCGCCACGTCATTTGGTACTGCCAGAGGCGTAGCTAGGTAACAAAAGGTCCTGGTGCAAAAAAACTTGGCCATTTCTTTTTTCTTTCTCGCGCTTGACCACTATCCCCTAGTTAAACTGTTTAGGTTTGATCAATTCAAAATATAACTTACTTACTTTAAAGGTTAGATTAGGTGGTGGTGGTACCCCCTGGTGGGTGCCCGCATTTTTGAGGCGGGGGGACTCAATAACCGTGGCTTGGTCACCCACGGTAAAGCGAAGAGGACCCGAAGAGGGGCCGCTCGTCAGGGCTTTTGCCGATTAAGCCAACGAAGTCTTGCGCAACAAGTAGGTTGCGGTGTCGCTTGGTAACAGAGGCGATATATCAACTGAGGCGGGCTGCGATGTCGTATGGAGCTTCCCAGGGCCTCCCATACGATATCGTGGCTGAGGGAGGTTGGAGGCCGCGGCGGGAGAGAAGTGCCGGTATTGCGGTGCGCCGCTCTCCCTACCTTCCGCGGCCTTTACGGGTTCGCCACCATCTGACGGCCGAGGCGGTGGGCCGCGGGGGAGGTCCCTATTCCCTGCAGCCGAAAAGTGGTTGGTGGCGGGGCCACTGACCTGACCCGTCACAGAGGGACCAAGGGTCGTGTATGGCACCCACCCCAGGTCTGTGTGGGAAATCCCATATAACTGCGCTATCTCCCCGTGGTAGCACAGTGTGCATGAGCATTTCTGCAGGATAAAAAAATAAAAAGATGGTTGTGGTGGCGCTGGTGGGGGTGGGGGTTAGGTTAGATTTGAGCTACTTTATCTTCAACAAAGTCAAAGTCAAATGTATTTATTTCAACTAGGCAATTATGCGGCACTTTTGAACGTTAAAATTTATACGTACTAAAAAATTGATTCTACCGTGCATTCGGAAAAGTAGGTTGATATGGAGAAGAATGCACAAGAAACTCCATACCTACTCTTTTAAAAAAATATAGGCTTTTTACAATATTTATATAGTACATCCTACTAATATTATAAATGCGAAAATTTGTGAGGATGGATGTATGTATGTATGTTTAATACTCTTTCACGCAAAAACTACCAAACGGATTTGAATGAAACTTTACAGTAATATAGGTTATACATCAGAATAACACATAGCCTACAATTTATAATGATTTTTTGTAATTTGGTCATAATATAACGATAATTATCAAGTAAGTCGGGAAAAATTCTGCCCTCTGAGAGCTATCTTCACGTGCGCTGCCTAAACTGTTGGAGATACACAAATATAATGTAGCGTAGGATTGTTTGTCTTAAATAGTTCTAAATAAAAGTTCGTGACAGCATATATCTACCTTTTATGTGGAAGCCACTATGACCAAAATAGTGAACCTTAAATACAATTAAACTGGATACTTTTTTACAATGCTCATTTTAGAATATTTATCAAACTCTTATCAAAATCGACACATTTTTCACTTTAAATATTTAATGTAGATAAACTTTGTCTTTTACACTAAGAAATTTGAACGCATAGTTTAAAAGTTATCACGATAAGATTGACTTGAATGGAGCTCGGGCGACATAAATACGCGCGGCGGGTAAAGCGAGGGGATGGGCGATGTGATCCAAGCCAGATCCAAGCAATGACGCGTCATGGCTAAGTGCGCGAACCGAACGCGGGCAGCCGCGTGGGGGCATTTGAAGTTAAACATCTGAAATTTCGGATACGTAGAACATATAGTTAAAAAAAAATGGTTTGTCACGAAACTTTACGTGGCAGACCAAATTCCACGCGAGCGAAGTCGAGTCGGGCAAAAGCTAGTACATTAATAAATTCCTTTACGTGAGAACGATGCACCCAGCACTACTATACTAAATATAGGTATAAAGCACTAACAGGTAAATTCCTTCACTTGATAAATAGGGACATGATTCTCACATAGTTACAAATATTGCAAACATAGGTGAATTACCTAATTCAACAACAACGGAACAGTGTGCGAGTCAATTTTTTTAAACAAATATAGAAGAAGAAAATAAATAAAAATAAAGCGTTACTTTAATAATTATGAATATACCGTATACAAATTAACCATTTTGATGTTTTCTACACTAAAGATTGCCCTACAGAGCAGGACCAGCATGTTTCCAAGCATTCTTATCTTGAATTTAATCATCTAATTTGTAATATGCTTGTTTACAAAGTGTGCTTTTAATTATTGTTTTAAATTTTCTTTCATTAAGTTTTAATATCTCACAAGGTATTTTGTTATAGAATTTATCACAGTACCCCATGAAAGATGTGTGTACTTTCGCTAATCTATAAGATGGCTGATCTAACTTATCTTTATTTCTAGTATTACAATTGTGTCCATCACTAACTTTACTAAAGAGATTTAAATTTTCCCTTACATACATAATATTTTCATAAATGAATTTGCAAGAAACTGTCATAATATTAATCCTTTTAAATAGCTCCCTAAGAGATTCTCGATGACTTAACTTATAAATAAACTTATAAACAAGGATCTGGACTAGAGTTCTGATCGCCCCGCGTCCACGACTGCCCAGCTCACGATTTTTTTTAAATATATTTCACGTTTTGGCGAATGTCTTAGTTCTGACCCCGATTAGTGTATAATGAGGACGTCAGTTGGACAGTCTTATGCAACTGAAAAGGTGGAAACACATTATTAACACCCGACCCGACCCCACGCCACCCGACGTGTCGACACCCGACGCGTACCGTGCACATATGCAACACCCCACGTGATGCTACAACACGCTTCGCTAGTATTGCCAGGTCTCGTTTTTGTTTTATCCCAAGTCTGCTCTTACCCTAGATTTTAAGTTTAATGAAAAAAAAATCGTTTTTACTAAATATGCTTTGCCTCGCCATACCATCTATATTTGAGACATTTCATGCAAGATCATACATAAGACGAAACATTACAATCTATTATATAATTACAGATCAGTTTTACTATAAGAATATTAGGAACCATTAAAAAAAATCTGGTTATTTAAGGATTTGTACCATACCAAATACTTGACTAATAAAAACCGAAAATTGCGGGTTCAAAGGAAATATTCAAACTTAAGTCCATCATTACAAATTTGACTGAAATAAGTTAATCATTTATATTAAAGCATAAATATAAAAATTACCCTCACCGAGTTTGTACCCTAAAAATTACCGTGCTGATGATACTTAACTCTAAATTAGGGTAAATTACCCTAAGTTGGCACCACTGATCATGACTGACGCGTGTTGTCGGGTGTTACTAGAGACACACTGTGTGCGAAGCGTCGGGTGGCGTGTTTTCCCCCACTCCCGGCAACACGCTGATCCAAACCGACTGGGTGTTGTCGCGTGTGATTGCGTGTCGTCACATGGCGTGTTGACTATGTGTCTCTGACCATACTAAATGTATGGGATGGATTAGTACTTCAACGCGTCAGCAGGCGTCGGGTGGCGTGGGGTCGGGTCGGGTGTTAATAATGTGTTTCCACCTAAATGCTGTTCTAAAAGGAAGAAAGAGTGTAAGGGAGGCAGGCAGAATTCTTAGTTTCTCTTTCTTTTCACGACGTTCTCCGTGTGACCAGTGTTAGTCAGGTCATAGAGTTATGCCTCTTTATAAACAACAAAAAATTATAAATCTCTGTGGCGCCGATTCCCTTGAGTAGCTGAGTTTAAAAGGAGAATCACGTCTTAACGGCCAGTCGTAATTTTTTGGAAAAAATATATGTTACATTAGAATATTTTCTGAATAGGTCCTAGAGGGAACAAAACGCGTTCTAGTTTCACACCCGCGCGACCCAAAATTTTGTATTTTCTGTACTTTCATTATTATTCTATGACTTTAAAAAAAAACCTCGGATCAAAATGTAGATAATTTAATAGTCTTTGAGATGTTGTCGATTTCATTAAAATACGCCCAGCGGTTTTGGTGCGATTGTAGTGTTTTTGTCACTTTTAGACATAACTTTACAAATTAATTACACCATATTATACGAATAAAACTCAAAATTTTCTTAGATCAAATTATTAAGAAAATGGTCTAATGTAACATATATTTTTTCCAAAAAATTAAGAGTAGTAGATTATGTCGAAAAATAAAAATAATTTTTTGGGCATTCTGTTTCAAACGAGTAGCTATGTTTAAAGATTTTCAAATTAAAGTCGTGTTGCAACCTATTTTATTTAGATGCGGAAGATGGGACAATTTTTCGCTTGTTAAATTTGAGGTTTGCTGGTCAGGGTCCGAGGGCCCCCTGAGACAGGAGGCCACGGTGCATGTCACTACCTAGCTCTCCGATAGCTACGCCCCTGGGTATCGCGCAAACGAAGGTGGTCGGTGGCCGCCACTAGTGGTTGATGGCCGCTACAATTTGTTACTTTCCTGCTGTGAGTATGAACAGCGACAGTATGAACTGCGAGTTCGGCGAATCCATACAAATTGACTTGTGTTATGCCCGCGTGGTGAATTACCTATGCCCCATTCCTTCTAACAGATAGGAGGCCTGTGTTCCAGCAGTGGGAACATCACAACAATCACGTGAGTCGTATATGACTCATTAGACAGGGAAGTTGTTATAAGGCTGATGATGCACCAAATAAATAATTTCACTCCATATTTCTTTATAGCACCTAGACATTTTGACCTGTTAGATTTAGATGAATGAACGCTCTCAGTACCAAAGTCACCTTTATTTTTATAACACGGATCGTAAAATTAAAAATAGAGCCATCACCGCATTATTCATGCAAATCTGAATGTTATTCAGCAGAATTTACTTAAAAGTCGGGACAGAAATAAACACTATTATCCAAACAAATCGAGACGATTACAATACAAATGTACTTAGGTATAATCTAGGGGGATTAGGAATATTTATCGTCCGCTTTCTTCTTTTGCTAATCCCCGGGCATTTTCCGAGGGTAGTGAAGGGATTCGCAGTGCGTTGCCCGCTTCAGTTCGTTAATTGTCGGGATTAACTTAAATGCATCAGAAGGTCGCCCAAGCGGGGTTTTGGAAGCTGCGACGGTTGATATTTTTATAATTTTTAACCATAAAGGAATATGACTATAGGTAATATTTTTTTCTGGAGAATTTTATTATCAGTCTAAAACTGAAACTTCGTTTGAAGAGGAAAAATTCACAATATTTGAGGAAGAAATTAATATGCAAATATTCACCAACATTGGTTGACATAGACTGAAAAAACACTATTAAAATAGTTTTAAATAGTACGTAGTTTTAAATAAAATGAAGTTTAAGCCTTAGTGGTTTTGTAGTTAGTTCGGAGAACCCGCTTACTTTGAAGCCTAACGTTATAAATCTTAACACAAAAGGCGGAATGCTGCGCACAAAAAAAATACACTTTTTGTCTTGGATTTGGCTTTGTTTCAGTATTATGTAGCAACACTTAATTGACACCAGACTGTAGGATTATGTGTGGCTTATCCGTATCTTGTGTATGAAATAATTTATGTATGTATATTTTTCTTTTAGGTGCATGGACTCTTTTTTAGGTTTAAATAATTTTGAGTATTCTAATGAGACTACATCAGTCATCATCATCACGACCACTGCTGGACATAGGCCTTTCCCAAGCGTCGCCACATTGACCGGTCCCGTGCGTCCCGCAACCAGCGGATCCACCTGTTGGTAAGCCTTCCAACGCAACGTCTCCCGGTTCGCGGTCGCCACTCCAGAACCTTTCTGTCCCATCGGCCATCCGTTCTGCGAGCAATGTGCCCTGCCAAGCCGAGCCCTCTCCATTGCCCTTTGAGTGACTGTACGCTTTATGGTGAGACCTATTGTGAGCGACCACGTCTCAGAGCCATATGCCATCACTGGCAACACCCACTTGCGACTACAGTAGGTTGGTTTAAAATGTCGTACAATCAAATTGCGTACTGACAAAAATATTATTTCATCTCACGGTTTCTCTCATTATATTTCTGTTACAGTAAAAAATAATTCCCCACGAAAAACGTCGTCAGCACAAAAGTTTCAATAGACTTGAAGGTGATAAAAATGTATAATATTTTCACCTCCGCGATGGCAGCTATGAAGGGGGACCGAATAAAGGCTCTTTTTCTGAAGCGCCATGAAACGGCTGTTTATTTATTCAACAGCCTTAATATTTTGTGTACTGATTGCAATGATAAGTAAAAATGTCCGAGGGAATGAGAAAGGCGTTTTTTGCTGAAATATTACAATTGATTTTCTTTTAGATGCGTGATTTCCGTTGGGAGTAATACACTCATCTTTCGGTAGTATAATTACACACTTAACACTTGAGAGATCTAGAACTATGTCAAATATTATAATATAAAGCTTATAATGGAATAATACCTACTGTATGCACTTTTGAAGAACGGTATGTTGAGTGAATAGGGTTCTTGTACGTAAGCTTACTCCATAGTCGACTTTGTTTCTGCCACCGCCGACCTAGACTCTAAGTCAAGAGCATTATCTGCCTAGCCTTTTCCCAACTATATTGGGGTCGGCTTCCAGTCTTACCGGATTCAGCTGAGTACCAGTGTTTTACATGGAGCGACTGCCTATCTGACCTCCACAACCCAGTTACTGGGTAACACGGTACCCCTTGGCAAGACTGGTGTCAGATCTCAAGCTTCTGACTAACTGTAACGGCAGTCAAAGATTTTTAAATGACATCCGGGACCAACGGCTTAACGTGCTTTCCGAGGCACGGAGGAAACTCGGTATGTTGAAATGGTCACCCATCCACGGACCGACCTCGTCAAGCGTTGCTTAACCTTGATGATCGACCCGTGCTGCTGTTATTATTTAGCCACGAACTCCTCTTTTTTAGAGTCAAGAGCAAACCCATCATATATTTAAAAAAAAACTTGTTAGAAAAACACAAAAACGATTGCATAAAGTCGGTATAATCGTTAGATTCTGACGCTTTATCCGAAACTATTTTCTTTTACCACTCACAATAACAACCTGAGGTGCTTCCGCGTATGTAGAGTCCATTTTTAGGGTTCCGTACCCAAAGGGTAAAAAGGGGACCCTATTACTGAGACTCCGCGGTCCGTCTGTCTGTCTGTCTGTAACCAGGCTGTATCTCATGAATCGTGATAGCTAGACAGTTGACATTTCCACAGATGGTGTATTTCTGTTGCCGCTATAACAAAAAATACTAAAAACAGAATAAAATAAATATTTATGTGGGGCTCCCATACATAAAACGTGATATTTTTTGCAATAATGGTACGGAACCCTTAGTGCGCGAGTCCGACTCGCATTTAGCCGGTTTTACTTAGTATCTAACGATAAGAACCTTCACTTGTAATCGTTTGATATCACAAAAATGCACAATTGTAGGGTACAGGCAAAAAACAGGGAATGTCCAAATTAATAGATTTTGAGAAAATCGCAGTTATAAGTTTAGAAGTACCTATGTAATTTTTATCCTTCTTCTTTACCGGTATGTCATGGACATTATGGACATACCCGGTTCTTTTCGTGTCTGCCATAAACAAAAACGTCTTTTTAGCGCCTTATATTTACTTTAAAAAAAGTTAGTGATTGAGAATAAAACTACCATAGATAAAGATTTGCTTGCCATAAAAAAATAGAAAAATTAAAACTTGTGACATTCCCTGTTCTTTGCCTGTACTCTTCCGGCGCGCCGCCGCCGCTTATGTACTTTGTGCCTTCAATTACCAACGATCAAACCAATATTATCCTCTAAGAAAAAGATGTAGATTTTAACTTAAGAGAGTAGATTCGGGTAAAGCGTCAGAAACTGTCGATTATACCGATTTTATACATGTGAATGTGTTTCTAGCAAGAACTTACAGTTTTTCAAAAACATATACAGTATTATTTAATCATATTTTTTTTTCTAATACTGCGATAGTTTAAAATAGCGTACGACGTAGCGGCCCACAAGTAGGTTGCGGTGCCGCTTGGGCGACATCGCAACTGAGGCGGGCTGTGATGTTGCTGAGGGTTGGAGGCCGAAGCGAGAGAGGAGTATTGCGGTGCGCCGCTCTCCCTACCTTCCGTGGCCTGGACGCGGTCGCCGCGGTCAAATGGCGGACGCGGTGGGGCCGCAGAGGAAGAGGAGTGTCGGTATAGCTTTGGCTGCTCTCTCTATCCCATGCGGCCAAAAAGTGATAGGTGGGGGGGCCACTGACCTGACCCGCCACAGGGCGACTAAGGGTGCCATACACGGGGTCGTCTGGCGTCCTTAGGGTGGTCATGGCTTGCCATGTGTTCTTGTGCGTCGGTGATGGAGGGTACACCCCAGAGGTGGGTCCGGTAACGGACAGCCGCAGCGGGTTCACGGATTATGGCTTGCCCGTATTCCCGCCATAAGCGGCACGGAGGACACCGCGGAGTTTTTGTGGGTTGGAGTCCCACATAACTGCGCTTTCTGCCCGTAGTAGCGCAGTTTGCATGAGCAAATATAAGGCAAAAAAAAGTTAATTAAAAAATCTAAAAACCCGACTGCTTGAAAAGCGAACTAAAAAGACGTAAACAAGGAGAAATCATGCTGTGCTGTCGGAGGATACGTCTTCGCGAGCTGGCTGACCAAAACCAGACGTATCCTCCGACTGCACATCATGATTTCTCCTTGTTTACGTCTTTTTAGTTCGCTTTTCAAGCAGTCGGGTTTTTAGATTTTTTTAATTAACTTTTTTTATTTATAACCTTTTAGTTATTTTTTTTTTCGAATCAGGTACATTTAAACATATAAGTGTTTTATATTTTTGAAATCACCTCTTAAAATCCTTTATTTTGATACCTCACACGATAGATTTTGAAGAAAAAAAAATTTGGGCCCCCACAATATGGCGCCCAAGAACCGCTATTTTCCTATTTGCCAATTTTAATGTAGCTAGTGACACTCGCGGGGTTAAGACGAATCGATTGACGTAAGAACCATCAAAATCGGCCCACGCGTTTAGTCTCTAGAACGCCACATAGGAACAAACATACATACATACATATTTACATACTTACATACATACATACTTACATACATACATACATACATACATACATACATACATACATACATAGACTGATAAACACATTACCCTCCTTCGGCAGTCGGGTAAAAAAACTTTGCATTTCGCCGTATTAGTTGAGTTATTAGTGCAATATCTTAAAACACACGATATTTAATGCGTTTGAACGTTTTTTCGTTTAAAAACAAAAAATGTCATAGGCGCTCAAGATTTATTTATTATTTATTTATTTAAGATCTAGCAAGCAAATGAGTGAAGTGCGGCCAGAAGACCGCACATGAACGGAACACAGTAGTGATGTGTGGTGACTTCTCTAGTGCGTAATACATTAATACCTCAATGCAGATAGGCGGCTTTTTACCCGACTGCCGAAGGAGGGTAATGTGTTTATCAGTCTATGTATGTATGTATGTATGTATGTATGTATGTATGTATGTATGTATGTATGTATGTATGTATGTTTGTTCCTATGTGGCGTTCTAGAGATCAAATGCGTTGGCCGGTTTTGATGATTCTTCTTCAATCGATTCGTCTTAATCCTGCGAGTGTCACTGGCTACATTAAAATTGGAAAAAACAAAAATGGCAGATTTTGGGCGCCATATTGTGGGGGCCCAAATATTTTTTTTCTTCCAAACCTATCGTGTGGGGTATCAAAATAAAGGGTTTTAAGAGGTGATTTCAAAAATGTATAACACTTATATGTTTAAATGTACCTAATTCGAAAAAAAATAACTAAAATGTTATAAATAAAAAAAGTTAATTACGAGCACTTTAGATTTACACGATTATAAGTATACAGACTACGTCAAACAATAAAATTTCATTTAATTAACTCAAATCGACCTTAGAATATAAATTTCCTTAGGTGCCCGTTTTTTTTTGCAAAAGAGTGTACATAGCCATTTAGTTAATAAAATATTCAAATTTAAAATTAAAATAAACAAAATTTAAATTACTCTTTCATGCAAAAGCTATTGAACGGATTTTGTTAAACCTTTACAGTAATATAGCTAACAGAGACTATATGAGAATAACAGATAGTCTCATAGTCTCTGTTGTTCCTAATTAACATATTGTTCCTATATACCGCGGGTGGAGTCGCAGGTGGCAGGTAGTATCTAATAAGAATAAGAACACTCAAGAGCGAAATATTCATTATAAATGATCCTACCAACTATCCAATATGACGGGAAGACAAAAGCTTTGTGTTCTTACTGCCAACGAAGTTGTGTCCTGCGCGCGGAGTCCGGACGGTCTCGAAGTTCAGATTGTCCTGTTCGTAACAGTGCCTGTAAATGCACAGCACTAAGTCAGCCTCTATACAATATTGTTGTTTGCCTACATATTTATATATATCTAACTTTTGCCTGGGACGTGGTCAAACCCACAGTTGTATCTAGATAGCATTCAGCAATATGCTAGCATTAGAAAAATATACAGGTAGCCCTGTGAAAGATTTTCTGTTATTGGTTCATCATCATATCAGACGAAAGACGTCCACTGCTGGACATAGGCCTCCCCCAAGCGTCGCCACATTGACAGGTCCCGTGCGTCTCGCAACCAACGGATCCCCGCAACCTTCACCAGGTCATCAGTCCACCTGGTCGGAGGCCTTCCAACGCATCGTCTTCCGGTTCGCGGTTCGCACTCCAGAACCTTTCTGCCCCATCGGACATCCCTTCTGCGAGCAATGTGCCCTGCCCACTGCCACTTAAGTTTGGCAATTCTTCGGGCTATGTCGGTAACCCTGGTTCTCTTGCGGATCTCTATATGTTATTGGTTGGTTGGTTTTAAAAGGTCATCATCATCATATCAGCCGAAAGACGTCCACTGCTGGACATAGGCCTCCCCCAAGCGTCGCCACATTGACCGGTCCCGTGCGTCTCGCAACCAGCGGATCCCCGCAACCTTCACCAGGTCATCGGTCCACCTAGTGGGAGGCCTTCCAACGCAACGTCTTCCGGTTCGCGGTCGCCACTCCAGAACCTTTCTGCCCCATCGGCCATCCGTTCTGCGAGCAATGTGCCCTGCCCACTGCCACTTGAGTTTGGCAATTCTTCGGGCTATGTCGGTAACCCTGGTTCTCTTGCGGATCTCTACATTTCTGATTCGATCACGCAAGGAAACTCCGAGCATAGCCCTCTCCATTGCCCTTTGAGTGACTGTAAGCTTTCTGATGAGGCCCATTGTAAGCGACCACGTCTCAGAGCCATATGTCATCACTGGCAACACACACTGGTCATAGACTTTCGTCTTGAGACACTGTGGTAAGTTGGACGAGAAGATACCGCGCAACTTCCCGAACGCTGCCCAGCCGAGTCGGATTCGACGGTTGACCTCTTTCTCGAAGTTGGCCCTACCCAATTGGATCGTTTGTCCAAGGTAGACATAGTCGCCCACAACTTCGAGTGTAGAGTCTCCGACCTTGATAGGAGTGGGTGTAACATGGGCATTCAACATCACCTTGGTTTTGTCCATGTTCATCCTAAGACCCACTCTTTCGGAAGCTCTACTGAGATCATCGAGCATTGTACTGAGGTCCTCCATGGTCTCAGCCATAACCACTATATCGTCGGCAAACCGAAGGTGAGTGATGTACTCGCCATTGACGTTGATGCCTAGCCCTCTCCAGTCCAGAACCTTGAAGACATCCTCCAGTGCAGCAGTAAACAGTTTCGGAGATATGACGTCTCCTTGTCTCACACCTAAAATCCTTTGTCTTGTCTTAAAAGACAAGACAAAGTTGTTTTGTCTTGTCTCCTTTGTTTTAAAAGGTAATCTTTTACAAACTAAAAAGTACCACTTAATGAAATTAATGTAGAAAAAATCCACGCCAAGTTAGCAGTCGTTGAAAAGTTACTCAGATACTCTTAAATGGCTTAACCAATTTAATTTGGACCAAATGGAATGCAATATATAATTTTCTAAACTCTCATTAATCTTGTGTAGAGTAAAAAGTTTCTTTCTGAAAGTTTGGTTCGCTAGGTACTTTATTATCTTCGCTTTTTGTATTTATAAGATAAAAAACAAAAACTCCTAAATGTTAAAATAAAGTTTAAAATAAAATAGAAATCATTCATATTCATATTCTTCATTTGTACATAAAACATACATATCCAAATACAAAAGGTTAACTTATAATCTTTCCTAAATAACAAGAACCTACACGATTAATTACTCGAAAGCATAAAGGTTACAACACAGTCTACGCATTGACTATAATACAATTAAATACATGCCAGACAACATAATTAGAGAAGGTCAAACGTTAGTAAAAGCAAAAAAACTATTATAACAGTCCTTTGTCCTATTTCTAAGAAAGTCTACCTTGACCTTAAGCAAGAGATAAAATAAATAGCAACAGATTAATTACAGAAGAAGTAACAAATAAAAATAGAAAATGGCTTCATGAAAAAGTGGCGAGATGCTACGCTCGTAGCGGCGGCGTAGCGTCGTAGCAGGTTCGTAGCGGGGTGGCTGCCAGTCGTAGCGCGTCGCCGAGCCTGAGCGCTTGTCGGACGGCGCCCAACTCGCGAACTAACTTGTATCGTGCTTTGTGCTTTTGTATCGGTAAGTGCTTTTGTATTAAGTTTTTAGAAGGCAGAAGGTTTTTTTGTGGGTATTTTATGTATGAAAAATTGTTGTGATTAAGATTTTTTTACTTTTAAGAATATTTTTATTTTATTACGTTTTTTTTACAATTATCAGATGATTTGGTGAAACGGCTGTTTACTAGTTTTTGCTGCCGTTTTATATTTTACTCCTCAGTGCAAGGGAATTATACGTATGGACCCTAGAGTTTAACTTGTAATTAAGCCTCCTCTTAACTTAACAGAAATGTATAAATATGTGGTTAAGTTTAAGATGAGATTACATTTTTAGGTATGAATTTATTAAAATGTAACTAACTGGTTGGCTGTGTTTTGAGATGTCATATAGGTACTTAACAACGTTTGTCAGATCTGCGACAATAAACTTTATTTTCCTTTCATTTTCTCGTTAATGTCTCGATTAGATAAATCCGTTTTATATGTTGTAGCTGAAAATCGAGTACCAATGTGAAAATTATATGAAGGGCAATTGAAAAAGGCAATCGATTCAGATTCCAGCTTCAGATATCTTTAAGTTCTTTTCACGAAAGTAAATTACAAAAATAGTTGGGTTAGGTGTTTTCTATACCGCAACTTAAGTGGAAAGTAAAGTACCCCTAAAATTTTACCTTATCCCAATTAACGGCTAGCTAACTATAAAAATTACCTTCCGTAACGAATTACCCACATAAGGGGCAAGAGTAATGTGTTTTCTTGCCACCCATTACATCATGAGGGTGTAATGGGGTATTGTGCTCCTTCCTCATGGGCAGGAAGCCAGGAGGTCGTTACTGGGCACCCGCCTGACCGTTATGACCATGGCGTGATGCATGTTGTGTATGCTAATATTTGGAAAAAGAAAAAAAAAATAATAATAATATAATATTGAGAAATATGAGGTTGATACTCGTTTGTTTTCTATACTGATACATGTTATAATCAGGTAAAATTGAATGAAGCAATGTTTGAAGTACTAATCTAATTAAGGTTTTTATGCTCGTTTACTAAGTTCGTACGAGTATGTTACGGTCAAATCAGCTTATTTATTTATCTCTTAGAAAGGCAAGCGAGTCAGTACTTGTAACGACATATTTACTATGATACCAAAATAGGTATTGACAAGTTTTTAATTCTGTGTAATTACGCCATTTAAGGCATTTACGCAGGAGGAGTGGTTGCCCAGTGATAACGGCCCCAACTTATGAGTCGTAGGTCGTGGGTTCGAACCCAAGCCAACGCTATATTTTGTGTAAATTATATCACATCACCACTGCTCTAAAAACGGTGATGGAAAACATCGTGAGGAAACCAGCATTCCCCAGAACCAACAAATTCGAAGACATGTGACATCCACCAACAAGCACTGGGTCCGCGTGGTGGATTAAAGCGCATCCCCTCTCACAGAGAGGAGGCCTGTGACAGCAGTTTGAACTTAAAAAGGTTGATGATGATGATGAAGGCATTTATAACAAGAAGTCATTCGAAATATGAAATCATCATATAAACTAGTTTTATAAAGAGGAAATCATAATCCTTTTTACCCGACTGCCGAAGGAGGGTAATGTGTTTATCAGTCTATGTATGTATGTATGTTTGTTCCTATGTGGCGTTCTAGAGACCAAATACGTTGGCCGATTTTGATGGTTCTAACGTCAATCGATTCGTCTTAACCCTGCGAGTGTCACTGGCTACATTAAAATTGGAAAATAGAAAAATGGCGGATTTTGGGCGCCATATTGTAGGGGTCCAAATTTTTTTTTCCCTCCGTAACTATCGTGTGGGGTATCAAAATAAAGGGCTTTAAGAGCTGATTTCAAAAATATATAACACGACTGCTTAATAAGCGAACTAAAAAGATGTAAACAAGAAGAAAATCATGCTGTGCAGTCGGAGGATACATCTGGTTTTGGTCAGCCAGCTCGTGAACATGTATCCTCCGACTGCACAGCATGATTTTCTTCTTGTTTACATCTTTTTAGTTCGCTTTTTAAGCAGTCGGGTTTTTAGAATTTTTTAATTAACTTTTTTTATATGAAAATGATTTCATTGAGTGAAAGCTGCACTTTATGTTAGGCTACGAGAAAAAGCTAGTTTCACATATAAACAAGATATGACAACACGTCACGTCATTTCGATAGTTATGGTTATACCAAATATAAAAAACAAAAATGGCACGATACTTAACAACAAGCAAAAAGGTTAACAATAATATCTGTAACCCGACTACGGCTTTTTAAGCCTACGTTACCCGGGCCATAATGACAAATCGATTGACACCTTATTCATCAAAATCGGATGAATACTTTAAGCGCTACGAAGTAACATACGAAAATACAAACATACATACATTGACTGCTAAAATCATAACCCTTCCTTTTGGCTTCGCCGTAGTCGGGTAAAAAGGTATATTAAGTAAGACGTGTATTAAAAGCCAAAGCAAGACTTTAATTCATTTTCAAATATTATAATTATTCGTATTTTAATTTAGCGCATCAAAGGTACACTAGTTACAGTACTTTTCAGGTGCTTTGCATTTTACTTCGCACGGCTTAGATAAGCCGGTATCGCCTACTTTTCAAGGAATTATGTAAATCTAAATATTTCAAGATTAAGCCCCAATTTACATTCAAAACTCTTTTAAAACTGTGAGCTTGCTTCACAATTTCGAAACCGAAAAAACCGTGTTACCTCCGCAAAAAATTAATTCAGCCATTAACTTAATATACCCTATTAAATTCTAATCTCCGACGATCGAGGTGAATCCCACCCACTTTGTAATGGAAAAAACTGATCCTATCTGTTCTAATTCAATTTCCAAGTCTTGTAGATTGCTCAGAAGAAATTAATATCGTCCGGTAATCCTGATTCCGAAGCAAATAGCCTTTGCCTTTGTAGAGCACTCTTTCATTGGTATACTGCTTTGTACTGTGTTTGCTTTGTATTTTATTAATATGTTCAGTTATGTATGTGTATGGTTTGACGACACGGTTGGCGTAGTGGTTGAGAGATCGGTTACTAGGCTGCGTGTCGCGGATTCGAGTCCCGCACGGAACAAATATTTGTATGGCCTACCGATGGTTGTTCCGGACCTGGGTGTCTTGTGTATGTGAGCTTAAGTGTTTGTAAACGCACCCACGATACAGGAAGAAATTTCTAGTGAGGGGCAAGGTTTAAAAGAACAAAAAATACGTATACCTACTCTATGTACATTCTATATAGTTAATAACTCGTGTGAAATAAAATACCTGCATATCTGTCAAGTTTAAGATCTTTATACAAATAAAGAAGAACAAATAAATAACATATACAAAAACTACTGCTTTCTATACCTAAAAACATAATTATATGTTTACCTATGTATATATATATATATATATGCCCTTGACTTATATGCGCGCTAATTTATAAACTATGCTAAAAAGTCGGTTACTACTGTATGATTACTTTGGCAAACGAAAATTACATTGAGTATGCACTTTTACAATTGGGTTATAACTCTCATTCACCAGTTTATGATTAACGAGAATGCTGCTATGAAAACAAAGGAAAAGCCAGAACTAAAAATATTTTAGATATAAATAAACAGATAAATTGTTATAAATATTATTCTCAACACTCAAATTAAGACGTCCAGAATCCGCTTTTAAATACGAAAGTTCCTTTACACTCCAAATGAAGGCGGTAGATTGGGCCAATAAAAAAGTGCTTGATCTCAAATTGAGTGTTTTGTTCAGCCGAATGGTCCAGAGAAATTCAATTTCGCAAGCCTGTACTTTCGTGTGACCTCACAACGTGTACCATTTTAGACTTTATTGGTTTAGGATTTTATACGTAGGGGACGAACGGGGAATGCTAATTTCTGAACGGATTCTGAGCAAATACGTTCCGTAGGATGCTTTATATGTCGTTACGATTCCTGAAGGTTGCGAGCATTCCGAGTGGGTGTATTGATTGATATCGTTTGAGTGAAATGTATCGGAGACGTGCTTACAGCTCTGATTGAGTTCCATTACGATTTCAATAGCCTAACTGACGTTATCATTATTATTGAAAGTCAATCATGTGGATTGGAAAGAGAAGGTTTTAGAAATAAATTTACTGAGGATCACCAAGTTCTACTTCAGTAGGTCTGATAAAATTTTCGTGAACCCAAAATAATTGCTTGTCTTTCAATGTAATTTCTTAATGAAAACTATTCCAAATGTTGTAAAGGCAAGCCCAATTACCGAATACATTGGCCCCAATCAATTGCAAACAACTTGTTTCGGTCAGCGTTCCTCTCCAACTTTAAAGTCCGGAAATCGTGCCAACTGTAAATCGATTTGGCCAACATTAAATCGCAAATCCGAAAGCCGGTGGGCGGAAGTTGCACAAATTAATGGGACGTCAAAGCCAGCCAGATTTCCGAATGCAAAGGTCCACTGTTTGATAGTCCGCGCTGCCCTAATGCTGCGGTCTAAGTGAAAAAATTTAGCGGTTTAAAAAAATATATTTTGTGCGACTAATATTAAAATTGTTGCTTAGAATACTTTAAGGATTTTATAGGATTCTTATCATAAGAATGACGTATTTCTTATGATATGAACTTTGATCGTAACTTAAAATTAATTGGTAAATCCTGGTAATATAATCCTATTTAGGTTTGCTGATGGAGATACCCATTGTCGAAACTTTTTAACTCCTTGTAATTACTGACCTTCCCATTATAACTGTTCAGTTATTTCAGAGCTATGCAATGGTAAGCACTGATGTCCGAAATATTACTACGGTAAGCATATGTCACTGCAAGTACAATTTCTAGTCACGAACTTCTCGATAACTTGATGTTATTAGAACAGTTTACTGATTGTCTCGCTGTCTCCTCTGACGTATTTCACCCCGCAGTAGGTGGTTAGTGAAATATTATTGGAACTCGTATATCCAAGATAATCCAGGGCTGGTTGTCGCGCGTCGGTGTCGGAGCGTCACTCGCGACCTTTACTGATGCTGCCTTGTAATATCGGAATCTTGGCGCTGTTTTATTTGGCTGTTCGTCAATAGTTCAGCATGTGTGAAAACCTACGCACTTTTGTGTAGCTTTAATGTAATTTTAAATGAAAGGAGTCGATATTGTTTTCGTTGGTGTCACTTTTGCAGCTTCTACCAGGAGTTTGTTCCATTTACCTCTTCTTAATACAAGAAAATAATTTGAGGCAGAAAGATAGGTACTGCCAAGAGGAAAACTAAAACTGGTCTTGTTTATCCTGGTGGTTCATAGAAAAAAAAGTTAAATTTAAGTACACAAATATAGGTAATCATGTAGATGAACCGATTTTGTTATCAGTACAGATAACCTCGACTGAGTTTTAGTTTATTCTGATTGTACACCTTACAGAGTACATATCAACTAACATTCAAAAAATGAAAAAGCGTTTCAACTTGTGGCAAGCGATTCTAGCTCTTATTAGCTAAATAAAAATCTTCAAAGCGGGGTGTGAACCGGACCAAGTACGTATTTCGATTCATTTCTTTTTTTTAACTGTTTTTTTCTATTGCTATTTCGGCCAATGGCCGGCTTTAATTTTTTAAAACGTCTTTGCTTCGTTCCATTTTGAGCTTCCTCAGTGGTCAGAAAGATTATAGATGTATTTTTGTTTGCGGAATTAAAACACCCAACTAGTTTTATATAGAGATAATAAAGATAATATGTTACATAACCGGCGTGTGTGTATGACTAGATGTATGAATGTGAGTGAAGCAAAAGAAGTATGTAAGGATCGTAGCCGGTGGCGTTCTGTAGTTTCTGCCTACCCCCATGGGAAAAAGGCGAACATTTAAAGGTCGAGGCGGAAGCCTAGGTTCAGCTCTATATCACCATCCATTTTAATCTTGACACCTATGCTTTTAAAAATTAAGTATTTCCTCTTAATTATTTTTCTCTATTGCTTCGATCTGTCAACCTGTTCAATTTCGTGCAAACAAAATAATATGTAATAATATTTAAAAAAATACAATTTTAAAAGGTTTATGGTTATTTTATTTCGAATATCTAAGGAAAATGTTTGTATTCCCCTATAATGAAAGGAACTCTAAAAGCATTTGTTTTACCTCCTCTTCAGTCTAGTTGCGGATTTCTCATAAAAGGGCATTTTATATTTAGAGTCCAGGCATGACGTAAATTGTGTTTACAGTACTTTTGTACATATCAACACAATTCTCGTAAAAATAAGTATTTGTGTAAAAGCTTTCTTGGATATTCTTCTTAGGATTTTATTATATATAAATTTTTATTATATATAAGTATACTAATATAAATACAGAAAATAAATTATGTGGTCAAAAGGACTCGCGGGTCCAGTAGCGAGCGGGTCCAGCTGACCAAAGATTCATACGAGTACCTACCCTACTACTACATGATTAAACCATCTTTAATTTACGCATACAATTATTATAGAAGCTTAGCTTTATTAACGAATTAAGATAAAATCTGTTCCAGTTAAGTAAAAAAAAAACATACACGTTCACTAAGCCCATTAGCTAGTGAAAAGATCAGAGGCAAAAAATAATAAGATTTTTTTTTCGTTACCTTAGAGAAATATTTAAAAAGTTAAATGAACCTATCAGTACCACCTTTTTTAATACTCTTAAATAATCATTTATCCATGAAACTGTAAACTATACAAAATAGAGGCCAAAAACCACAACAAAATTCACATATCATCCATTAAAACATAATGCCGACGTATATTAACTTTCAGCCCATCTATGGATCGCCCTAATAGCCACATTACCGTCACTAACGTCAGCTAATAGTTTGACCGGTGCCTTCATATTAGTTTACTCTCGCTGAAAAGGATGCTCTCTGCGTATATTATGTAAGCCTGGTACATGAATCGTGAGGAGTTAGCTTTTTGTGGGTTTTAAAGTTAACTACTTTTGTAAAAACAATATTGGCTAATCTATACTAATATTATAAAGCTGAAGAGTTTGTTTGTTTGTTTGTTTGTTTGTTTGAACGCGCTAATCTCAGGAACTACTGGCTCGAATTGAACAATTATTTTTGTGTTGAATAGACCATTTATCGAAGAAGGCTTTAGGCTATATAACATCACGCTGCAACTAACAGGAGCGAAGAAACAATGAAAAATGTGGAAAAAACGGGGAATATTATTCATATTTGAGGGCTTCCGTTGCGTGCGCTGCGAAAACGGTTCAAGATACCAAAAAAATATGTATGAAAGAATTATACCTCTTGAAATGATCTAAAAAAATGTCCGCGACAGTATATGTCTATCTTTTAAGATTAACTCACTAGAACCGTTTTTATGGTAATCAAATTTGGTCGAAATTAATGCATTATTATCAATTATTTGTTAGAGTTGTATCAACATAATTTAGAATATAAATGAACCTAACTGGTTCATTCTTTGATTCGATATTTAGAAAATAAATTGGGTTTGACTGTTGCAAGATCAGTTTAAAAGAAATCTTATCTTCCTAATCACAATAAATATCTAACTATATATATCAAGAAGTTTGCAGAATCATCACAGAATTGATTTGTAGGATTCGGTTTCTCTATAACATTGTTTATGTTTGTATGTATCTAAGTATATATTTATATATATTCCTTTTTTTTATATATATTTTTCTCTATTTATCCTTTCATTTTGTTGCACCTGCATTTTTTATCTCTGCACCACCCTAAGGTCGACTGGTAGAAAATACCCAAAGCATTAAGTCCGCCTTTGTACTTGTGCATAAAGTTTTAATCTTCTATATATATAAAATGCTTTGTCCTGAATGACTGACTGACGGATCAACGCACAGCCCAAACCGCTGAACGTAGAGACCTGAAACTTGAAAGGTGTATTCTTTGTATGATGTAGGCATCCGATAAGAAAGGATTTGCCGAAATTCTACCCTTAAGGGGGTTAAAAAGGGGGGCAAAGTTTGTATAAAAAATCTAATTCCTTGGGCTAATATTTTTGAAACTTGGCACAAATAGTAATCTAAGTACATGATAAAGATTGACATTATTAGTTTTTTGAAACTACCCCCTCAAGTCGATTTAGGGGTTGTTGAAATTTGTATGACAGAATCTTATTTCATGGGTAACTAAACTTGAAACATTACACAAATACTAAAATAAATAAATAATAAAGGTTGTCATTATTAGTTTTTTGAAACTACCCCCAAAAGTCGATTTAGGGGGTGTTAAAGTTTTTTTGAAAAACTTATTATTAGGTTAATAAACTTGAAACTTGGCATAAATACCCAACTAAGTAAGCAACAAAAGGTTGCAATTATTCGTTTTTCAAAAATACCCCCAAAAGTCGATATTTTATTTTTGAAGAATCTTACTTCTTAGGTTAATAAACTTGAAACTTGACACAAATATCAACCTAAGTAAACAATAAAGGTTGTCATTATAAGTTTTTCGAACCTACCCCCAAAATCCGATTTAGGGGGTGTTAAAGTTTTTTTGATGAATCTTATTTATATCTATATAAAAGCGATTCGGTCACTCATTCACCTATCATGAAATATCGAAAACTGCTTGACATATAAAGATGAAATTTGGCAGGGAGGTAGTTTATAGTTAGTAGATTGCCGCTATGAATGGATTTTGTGACAGGGCCGGATTTAGGGAGTCTAAGGGCTCTCGCAAGTTAGTATGAAAGTCCTTCATTTTTTGACCTACTAACTTAAAATTTGGCAGGGATGTAGTTTATATATAGTAGACGTCCACTAAGAACGGATTTTGCGACAGGGCCGGATTTATGGGGTGTCTCGCAAGTTTATATGAAAGTCCTTCATTTTTTGAGTTATTTACTTTAGATTATAGTTAGTAAACGTCTGCTAAGAACGGATTTTGCGACAGGGCCGGATCTAGGGGTGTAAGGTAGGGCATGCATTTCGAAATTTCATAGTTTCGAAATTTCGGACCATATTTGCATGTTCATTAATTTCGAAATTGACACCCCTAATTTCGAAACTGGATTTAATTTAAATAATATGTTATTTTTTATATAATTATGTATTTTTTATTGAAACCAAAAGAGGATCATCTGAAAATGAGCCTGAATAGGAATCTAAAGCCTGAAATTTAGCAAGTCTAGAGTTTATGAGTAGTATAAGCTAAGAAATAATTTTGTGATACTCTTTATTTTTTTTCTAATTCGTGCTTTAAAAAATGATGCATAGTGTGATAGGCATTTTCTGTTGACTGAAATATAAAAATAGTTTGCGTTAAACATCATTAAACTTTATATCTTCTTAACCACGCGGACGAAGTCGCGGGCAACAGCTAGTGTAATTATAAGATTTGAGATGTGAATTTTAGTATGCTTTTGAAATTCCTTCGTAAGTAGGTAACGGCTTTAACAAAGGCCCGTAAAAAAATATTGTCAATCGGAACGACAAGTGTAAGAATGACCAATGTCTATAAAATAAAAAAATAATAGTATATTATGCAACTAGTGAATAAAGGACGGATTTAAAGCGAGGACCATAGATGAATCACGAGCAAGTAAAGGATTCTAACGACTGAATCACGACCGTAGGGAGCGATTCATGATGATTTAATCACGAGCATAGCGAGTGATTCATGGCCCTCGATATAAATCTGTTTTATTCAAGAGTTGCATACCAAAACTACGAGAAAAAGAAAGTTTTAAGCGAAGAGCACAAGTAATATTAATAAATAAATGGTTTATTACCTTCAACATTTACAAAAAATGTGAATCCCTGACCCCTGAGCTATAACAGCACCTGAGTTTCAGGGGTCAGTGACCACCTCCGTTACGTTACATAATTATAATTATTGAAACACCAATGCAATTAATATTAGAATTTTAATCCAAATAAGAATTTAATGAATATCTTAGGCTAAAATCAAAATGACAACACCAACCCACACTGGGCCCGCGTGGTGGATTACGGCCCATTCCTTCTCACAGAGAGGAGGCCTGTGTCCCAGCACTGGGAACACTAATAGGCTGATGATGTGATGTGAAAATCAAAATCATTATTAAAATCTATACTAATATTATAAAGCTGAAGAGTTTGTTTGTTTGTTTGAACGCGGTAATCTCAGAAACTACTGGTTGGAATTGAAAAATTCATTTTGTGTTGGATAGTCCATTTATCGAGGAAGGTTATAAGCTATATAACATCACGCTACGACCAATTGGAGCGGAGCATAAATGAAAAATGTTGCAAAAACGGGAAAATATATTCCTTTTTGAGAGCTTCCGAGTTACGCAACATTCATGTATGTAGGGTAGGTAGGTAGCCAGTTGACGAGAGCGAAGCCGCGTGGGACAGCTAGTCCTAAATATAAACAAACTCAAAATTAAAATCGAAGAAGGTGTCGAAGGTGTGTGAAAGTCGAGTATTCTTTGCACAAGAAGTTTGTATCGAATAGTTTTTGCGCAAGGAGGTTATTTAGCATTGAGATGGAGGTAAAATATATTGGTGTGTTCTAAATTCAAACACCAAAACAGTGATTAAAAGTGCTTTTTATTCACTGTTTTCAGTGAATAAGGCTTAGGATGCGCAGGCTTAGGATGCGCAGCATATATTTATGAGGCTTTTGTCCTTTTTGCAATGTATTTGATAAAGTGATGATAGACGCCAAATGAAAAACTTGGCACTTATTATTACTTTATTTTATTGTAACGAATACATTTTTGGATTGTCGCGTGAGGCACCTGCAAGAGCGAGGCTGCGGGCAATTGCCCTGCTCGCCACCCCCTAAGGCCGCCACTGACTGTAGCTGAAATTTAAATCTCCTTTCATGATCTAACAGGTGTTTTGTCCGATTCAAACGTCAGATCGAAACAATTCATATTAACGTGTCGACCTTGCCAAAATAGTTTTCCTCATAAGTTGTGTGACCTTGACCGCGGTCTTATTAATCATGAACTTGAAGCGACGTGGGTCATAAATAACATGTCCATTAGTTCCAGTTAACTTTTCTCTCTTCGATAACAATGGAATAACGTTTTCTTGCTAAAGAATAGGTAATTTAGTCGATGCCTTTTATGTAGGGTCATAAGTTATAAAATAATATTTAATAAGTTATATAAAGTGTGCATTTTTCCACTTTACGTTTGACAAAATTTTACTAAATAAACGCTATTTTCTGTCTGGTTAAAATTGATTTATTTTCGTTGGATCCCTAGCTTTAGATCCTATTTTAACCGACTTACCAAAAAAGGAGGAGGTTCTATGTTCGACATTATGTACGTTTTTTTATTTTTTATTTTTATGTATGTTCACCGATATCTTCGTCAATTGTGGACCGATTTTGAAAATTCTTTTTTTGTTTGAAAGAGTATATTCCGAAATTGGTCCCATTTTAATTTGGTGAAGTTTTGAAGAAGAACTTCGGAGATATACAACAGAACTCTTCAATAAATAACGGCAAATCTCTCGGGATTGCTGCAATCGCATGTCTGTTTATACCATTTCATAACATAACATCACGCCAGTACGCTCGAAAGGGGTATGCAGATCTCTCATTTCACCGGTTATATTCATGTTTCATGTTATTCGGGTAATCTATTCTGTCGTTATAGGTACTTACTTAACTACTTCCCTATTAGGTAGGTACAACTAAAAAGTGAAAAATAAAACTTTTTTACAAAAAAATATTACCGACTTCCAAATAAAAAAACTAGAAAGTGAAAAATAACTTTATTTTTGGAAGTCGGTGTCCATAACTTAATAATTTGGTACCTACCAAAGACACCGACTTCCAAAAATAAAGTTATTTTTCACTTTCTAGTTTTCTTATTTGGAAGTCGGTAGTATTTTTTTGTAAAAAAGTTTTTATCAGGTATTAACTATGTGTCCCATTTGCTATTTCCATTGAATCCCATTTACAGCCAAATAATTCGTCAGAAAAAGCTTGACCTAAATTCACAGGTTTTTAAAGAATAATCTCATTTAGCGTGTCGCAAAAAGAACTAAAAATAAAACAACTAATTGAGTGACAATCGTAATGGAACAAATCTAAGGGCAGTTACAGACGAAAGTCTTCTTTGCCGAATTTCGGACATTGCGTCTGATTCGGTCCTATTAATTGAATAATGTATACGAAAAGCTTTCTCTAGGGAACCTTTCTAAATTTATTATAGACGCTAAACGAACTATTAACTCGGAGATATAATTGGACCACTTAGGTAAAATTTTGAGATCTTTTCGCGTTGCGTAAGAAATGGTCTTGACTGCTAAGGGTCGGTTGATTAAATCTGTTGGTGAAATTGAAATTGAGAAAATTAAACTTTTAATAAATCTAGTTTGAAGAGTAATGGAAAGGAGATGTTTGATTTTGGTCGATCACTATGTACACTACATAGAAATAGAAAAAAATAGTGGAATGCCATAAAAATACTAAACAAATAATTTGAAGAAGGGTACAGGCGTACAAAAATGATCATTAGTAAAGTTTTTTTAATAAGATAACTCTATTTTTATGGCAGCCATGACAGTTGTTTTTGACATGACGTTTGACGAAAAGCGTGCCAAGAGGCTCATCGGTGATGAGACACTGGTTAAGTCAAAGCTCCAGAACCTTGAACATCGTCGCCGAGTTGCCAGCTTATCGGTTTTTTATCGATTACATTTCGGGGAGTGTGCGATGGAATTGCATGATCTAATTCCGCCCAGCCCGTTTCATCATCGGACTACCAGACGTACGGCGATGCGCCATCTGTACATGGTGGACATCCCACCCATACGCACTAAACGTTTTGAGAATACTTTTATTATGCGTACAGCTAAGGAGTGGAATTCCCTGCCTGAGTCTGTGTTTCCCGATAGCTACAATCTAGGGGTATTTAAGTCAAGAGTGAATAGGTCACTTCTAGGCAAGCGTGATCCATCGTCGACCACACCATCGCTTACCATCAGGTGAGATGGTGGTCAAGCGCGAGCCTAAATCAAATAAAAAAAAAGAAACAAAAAGAATTAGATATGTTTCGGCGTTTTTAGTGATTGTTTTAGTTTTGCAACCCAGTTTACATTGATTGATTGCTTCTCTGTTGCAATTGAATTCGTGTTGTATTTTTAACGCAGATATTACGATGACAAGTCAATAAAATGTCATTGTCAAAATTAAATTTTACGCATACTGCTGATTTGTTCCACCATGTTTAATTTTATGTTGTGTTGCTCTACTTGACAAATAATTTGAAAGTACATTGAAACGAAGTGAAATTAAATAAAATTAACAATAAAAAATCGTTACTATATTAAATAGCGATTTTTACATATATGGAACATCTCCTTTCTATTAATAGAAAAAGATTAAGATCATTTCAGAAGTGGGTAAATTCGGGCTTTAAATGATGTTTATTAACCGGTTTTAATACCTATTCTCCCTATGGATATCAGGATATGTTATAATATAAAAATATTGTGTGTGAAATTAAAGAGTTTTATTTTAGGAATCTTGAATTCTAAGATTTTAAATTTTCATTAAAAAACAATTGGCCCAAGCTTTAAATTCACTTAAATTGTCATGTTTTCTACCGACTCACCAAGAAGTAGTATAAAACAGTATCTTCAGGCAACAAAACACTGGCAATAAGCCAGACAACCTAAGCCTGAACATGAAGCAAAAATGCGGTCTTAGGGTCAGCTCACACCGAGAGGCGACGCTAAGCAATGTTGGCGCGCCCTTTTTATGATAGCCATACCCATTTAATTTAGACTTTCTAAAGTTCTGTCCCTCTAAAGGAAAAAAAAGAAATCCGTATAGGTACACTTCGTTGTCTATCTGGCAGACGGATGTCTGTCAGTTTTTCACAAGGTCATGTGGAGGTATCAAGTTAAAATTAATATTAAATACTCAGGTTTTAAATTTATTGAAGTTGTTTAGAAATCAAACTTCTAAATCAACGCCATCAAAATATACGGCCGTTTATGCAACATATGTATTTTGATATTCGCAAGGGAATCAAAACCTATGGGTACTTCCCGTGTTTGACCTAGAATCATGAAATTTGGAGAAACAACCTTGCATAGATTTGGTGAAAACAGTCACATATTATCACAGTTTCGCTACGCATCCTCGCACAGCCTCGCTACGCATCCTCGCACAGCCTCGCTACCTCGCACATCTTTGGTGGAAAACTACCTCTAAGCTGCAAATGCAGGTTGACTAAGAAAAAATATTCATAAATCAGCTTTACAAAGAGGAAAAATAAAATTATACGTTTTTTTGCCGACGGACACCAAAACTGAGAAGGTAAATAATGCAATTAGTGAAGTGATTCAAGTTCACACTTTTTCGTTTTGCCGAGTTCATGAAGAACGTTTTTTAGAATTTAAATAAAATATAGTCCAGTCAAATTAACGATCAACCTTGGAATGAGAGATAATAAGCTGAAAACTCGTATACACCTTCATTTTATCATTCTAAAAGTTTTCTCACAAGGCTCATAAAATCTCGTGTCTGCGTCGAAGTTATTCAAGGTAAAAGGGCCCAATAATCAGTTTTTTTGCTTAATTCTCAACAATCTATGATATTACTGCAAATTGTTCTGAGGGCAGTTTTATTCCTTATTTAATTGTAGGACTCTTTCTACATAGGATTCACTAATGTTCATTAGTTTTCGCGAGTTATGAGCCAAAAATACTTTTTTTTTTGTAGATACTAAATCTGTGCTGATGATAATTTAGGCTAGTTAAATCATGTTTTTATGCTCAAGAGAGCCATTTAACATTGAAATTGAAGTTTTCATATATTTTTTCATGTTTCTACAGAAAATTTATCAATTTTGGGTATTTAAAATATGTATTTACTTACAAATAGAAAGTTAACGATACTGAGATTGCCCCATTGCAGTGTTTTTCAGGAATGAAACAGCTTCAAACATAAGCAAATGTGAGAGATACCTAATATTAGATCTGTTTGGGATCTTTGACATCCAATTTGTTCTTTCGCACTTGAGATGTTTATGGACTTTTCACAAGCCTGTCACAAGCGTTGTTATTCCCATAATAAACATAATTTCGATAACAGTACTCAATTAGAAAATTTTTTCGCTGATAAGCCTCCAATTGCAGTTATTTTCCTATTATTATTTCTCACATTTCATTTAAGTTTGAAACTGTTTCATTTTTCCTTTAGGACGTAAGTGAAGAACTCCTAATTAATTATGCTTATATGACTGGGCTAAGCCTTATTTAGTGAGATAGCTGTCTTATTAAGCTGTACCTATGAAGTTAGTTCTTAAGAGGCAATGCGGTCGCAGCCATCCGATTAAATTTCGTTAGTAAAAAGTCATGATTCGAGGTTTGGCTCTCGCCTATTTCCTCCTAAACTGACAAAGAAAGATTATATACTGAGCCCCTATGTATATATTTTTTCATTTATAGTTGTCAGATTTGTAGGCCACTAGGTCTCTGTTGAAGGAGCAATTTTGAGCATCTTTTGAGGGTTCTAGTGCTTCTGAAAATAATGTATTAGCAAAAAGGAAAACATTTTTTTGATTATAAGAGACAAATCTTTCTTTTTCAGTTTATGGAATATCTTATAAATTAGTCCAATATTGGGGGAGGAAATAGGCGAGAGATAAACCTCGAATTATGATTTCGTTAAAAATATTAGAACCCACTTTTCGATTCTAAAACAGATTGGGAGAGAAGAGAGAGAATTGTTCATCTCTTTAAGGACCAGTTGAACAACATAACAAAAACTGTGGACTGTGGTCTTTATGTTGTTTCCTGCCTTCCCAAATTGTTAAGACGCGAGCCTTTTGCAATAAACCAGCAGCTCGTCGAGCACGGCTTACTGTGACATGTCTTGACTAGTCTTGAGTCACACATTTTATCACAATTTGGGCGATAAAGCAAAATAAAAATTCTTACGCGGAAATTTTCTTACGCTGCCGTGCTAGCATTTAAGCATTCTGTCTTAAATGCTAGCACAGCGGCGTAAGAAAATTTCTTGACTTGTGACATAACTTCTTGACGTTTATTTGGGATTCATTGTATCATATTTGCTACGGGTGCACCCATTTTGTCACAAATGTCACTTTTTGACAGATAATTAAGAAAAATGTGTCACTTTCGTTCGGAGGTGGTGTTAAAATATGATAGTTGTAAAAAAAATATTTTCCTGCTAATTACTGCACCAAATGGCAATAAATTATTATCATTTTAATTAACTTTATGTGTGTGGTCATCTATGCTCGTCGGCCTTTGCCCTGCAGTGCGATGGTTACAGGATTATTTATTAATTTTATATTACAACGTTTTTTTATTATTATTTCCTTTATTTATCTTCTTTCTTATTTAGTACATTTTTAAATAAGGCTTATTTGGAGAGGTTTCAGGACTACTAGAAATAGTAAAACTTTCCACGTCAGCAAATTCAGATCCTTCAATCCAGTTAATCAAATTTTTATTAGAAACTTTTCCTAGGAAAAAAAAACGTCACTATTTAGGAAAAGACAACAACTACAACCTCCTAGCCACCAAAAAATAACACAACATACTCAAAAAGCCTACACAATGATAATGGTTATCATTCATTTTTCAGCACATACGTAACTCAGTAATGTAAACTGAAACACGATGTCATTACCCTTATAATCTAGGTGTTAATTAAAAATTTCCACTTTGTTAACACTGTGCGTGGGAGAATCATGCTTGCGAGCAAATGTACACTATAGTGTACATATGTACAGTCACTGTACACGTGAAATAATGTGGAATTCTTTAGCAAGTGAATAATGTGAATAGTGGAATTGAGTAAAAACTTAGTTTTCAAACACAATCGCTGTTTAGTCTATTTTATAATAGGCAAGCGTGTTTCACCGTCGACCACATCATCGCTTATTATCAGGTGAGATAGTGATAGTGATAGGTCAAGCGCGAGCCTATCAATAATAATAAAAAAAATGTGATCAGAAACATTTATGGTCACTAAACGCGTACCTACAATACAAACGCAACGCCTTAATTTATGCCATAAAATAAAAACAAACGGCATTAATGTCACCTTTACAAACTTATATTTTCAATTATTTTCATAGTCCCCTATATTAGTTACAACCTAACAAAAATTTAGCCATCCACTCACCCAAACAAAATGTAACATAGCCCATTATCCACAAAACAGGGTTAACCTTGTATGTAACAGCACAAAGCCTGAAATATCGTATTCAACTGAATGTGAAGCCCCTAACCCGCCTGCTGTTGACAGACCATTAATTTATATCGATTATATATCGATATATCGAAGCTGTATCGATGCTGTATCGATTTTGGACCGACCTGAGTCTGCTCATGACAGGTTGGTATTTCGTTGTTTAACTGTTTAGACGCTACGTTAGTTCGCTACCAAGTCGGCTGTTAGCCCCGAATGATCGATAATGTTGCCAGTTTATAGAAATAGAAGGCCAGGCTAGATTGCGTGTTTATTTTGTTTGGCTAGCTTTCCTTTGAGCTTGATATGGATATAAGTTTGTTAGTGTTTTTAACGTCAGGCACAGAAATGGCTTAGTAACCCAGATATACTGGTTGGCACGAGTAGCGCAAAATGATACAAAACGTATCACGTAAACGTATAACTGGAAGAAAACTTTCAGTAAGTAATGTAAGTTTTCTGCCAAATATTTTGTTATTTTCAAAATTTATTGATTCATAATAATTATGCCCATTGTTTTTTTAGGGTTCCGTACCCAAAGGGTAAAAACGGGACCCTATTACTGAGACTCCGCGGTCCGTCTGTCTGTCTATCTGTCTGTCTGTCTGTCTGTCTGTCACCAGGCTGTATCTCATGAAGCGTGATAGTTAGACAGTTGAAATTTTCACAGATGATGTATTTCTGTTGCCGCTATAACAACAAATACTAAAAACAGAATAAAATAAATATTTAAGTGGGGCTCCCATACAACAATATATTTTTGCCGTTTTTTGTGATAATGGTACGGAACCCTCCCAGCGCGAGTCCGACTCGCACTTGGCCGGTTTTTTTAGTAACTTAAGGCCTAAAGCACTCGAAAAAATTTACTAAACTTTATAAAACTTAAAAAATGTTTAATATAATCTGAAAAACAAGAATACGAAGATGCTATTTAGCGAGAATTTGCAAAGAAACTTATAACGAGAAACTGCGGAAATTCTCCAATAAAGTAATTTGATATGCGCTAAGCCAACTTAAACCGTTATTTAGTAGGGCTGTGTTTGTTAAATAACTGATTTATTTTGGTCTTAATTTTAGTCTGACCCGCTGAAGGGTTATTAAGGTAATTATATCGGGCTGACGCGTCAGGAAGTTCGTCAGGAGTAATTAATTGTAATCTACGTAGACGCGGCGTGACAGGAGCGAGTGCCGAAAGAATTATATTTTCACTTTGAAGCGAAATTGTGGTAAGATCGTGTGGTTACTGGCTGTTTTGAGTGAGAACCATGTGAACGGGGAAAAATAATTGAAATAATTTATTTAAAGGGTTGACTGTCAAAAACATGGATTTGTACCGAATTAGGTACCGTTGTTTCATTTTATAAAGGGAGAATATGTAGGGCACATGAGATCAAAGATATTTCAAACATATTCTCATTCGTAATACCACACTTTTTAGGGTTCCGTACCCAAAGGGTAAAAACGGAACCATATTACTAAGACTCCGCAGTGCGTCTGTCTGTCTGTCACCAGGCTGTATCTCATGAACCGTGACAGCTATACAGTTGAAATTTTCACAGATGATGTATTTCTGTTGCCGCTATAACAACAAATACTAAAAACAGAATAAAATAAATATTTAAGTGGGGCTGCCATACAACAAACGTGTTTTTGGCCGTTTTTGTGATAATGGTACGGAACCCTTCATGCGCGAGTCCGACTGGCACTTGACCTTTTTTTTTTATTGTCCTTACCCAATCATCAGCCCAAAACTGGTTACCGCACTCGGCAATTCTAGCTACAATCGAGCAAATGACAAAAAATACTACAAAATACCTACAACAGCACGTATTCTTTATACTGAAAATCTTTTCCTTGTCGATTGTCATTCCATACCAGTATGTAAATACACAGGAACCGGAACATACCTGAGTCTACTTACCTCGAATACACAACAACACAATTTTTTACTTTGCCAAACCAAGGGCTGTCAAATCACCATCAAATTCACCTGATCGTTTGAAACAAATTAATGGCAAATTCCGGTAGCACCCCTTGAAAATTGTCAATATTACATCTAGCCCAGAGGTAGGAGAAAGTATGCTAGAGACAGTGACAAATTAATTTGAATTTATATACGAAACTGTTTCATTAAAGGAGATGTAAGGTCGGTTTGTTTTTAATTAGAGGACTGTGTTGTGGCCTTTATGCCGATTAAATCTTTGAAGTTTAACCTTTGAAATGGTTTCGTAAACTTGTATAATTGTTTTAGCCCTAAACTATTGTATAATTACAAAATTATATAACGAAATATAGTACTTATCATTTCACAATTGTAAATTAAGACATAATACCTACATTATTGCCAAATTATTTTCTTAAGAAGCTTGTTTTCCTGACGAAACTCAGATTCATGGCGGGTACATCACTCACCTTCGGTTTCCCGACGATATAGTGGTCATGGCTTAGGCCATGGAGGACCTCAGTAGAATGCTCGATGACAGAGCTGCCGAAAGAGTGGGTCTTAAGATGAACATGGACAAAACCATCACCTTGATGTTGAATGCCCATGTTGCACCCACTCCTATCAAGGTCGAAGACTCTACACTCGAAGTTGTGGACTATTATGTATACCTGGGATAAACAATCCAGTTGGGTTGGGCCAACTTCGATAAAGAGATCGACCGTCGAATCCGGCTCGGCTGGGCAGCGTACCACAGTATCTCAAGACGAAAGTCTATGACCAGTGTGTGTTGCCAGTGATAACCTATGGCTCTGAGATAAGGTCGGTCACAATGGGCCTCATTAGAAAGCATACAGTCACCCAAAGGGCAATGGAGAGGGCTATGCCCGAGGAATTACCAAACTTAAGTTGCAGTGGGCAGGGCACATTGCTCGCAGAACGGATGGCCGATGGGGCAGAAAAGTTCTGGAGTGGCGACCGCGAACGGGGTGGACCGATGACCTGGTGAGGGTTGCGGGGATCCGCTGGATGCGGGACGCACGGTACCGGTCAATGTGGCGACGCTTGGGAGACGCCTATGTCCAGTAATGGGCATCTTTCGGCTGATATGATGATGATGACCCAGATTGAATGCCAACACTAAACCAATTAAAATTTTTGTAAGAGATCTGTCTTTCTAAGTCATTATACGGCAGGTCTTCAAATGGTCGTGACATAAAATTAAATATCCATTAACATAGGCAGAATCTTTTCATAAGGAGCCATCTTATTTCGAACGAGACAAGTTTTTAAGTGTTCACTTTGACTCACGTTTTATGCTTCGTTCAATATCTTAATGGCATAACTTGGAATTTATTATACAGAACTTGACTCTGATGAATGTTGTTTTTATGTACATTTTACTAAAAACACCAATATTTTGATAAATCAGATTTTTATTTAAAATTTTCTTATTTTTCCTATTAAAACCAACTTAACTTTGGGTTTTGGTACGGAACCCCAAATGTGCCTGTTTTTTATCATATTCGTGACCTAATTACACCATTCTCTCTTCAGCAAACATGGTGGCAGTTACCATAATCTTTTAAAAACGCAGAGCAAATGAACCGCGGACGCTATCAGCATCCGTGTCCAACTAATGGGGATTGCCATCCGGATCGCTATCGGGATCAAAGCGATTGCTATCTATCTCGCTCGGATATGACACGTACTGCTTTGTACTGTACTTTCATATGGTCTAGGTATGCGTTTTGTATCACTGTTGCAAAAACATGGCAAGCATAGATGTGGAATGGAGTGGAATTTCCTGCAGTATCATACCGTAGCGACAGTATGAATCATTATTCCCGTTGGTTTACGTACCTATTTCGTTGATTTTTAAAAAAGAATGTGCCAACATCAATGTAGATTAGTCTATGGTAGCTTCTAAGTCCTTTTTAGGGTTCCGTACCCAAAGGGTAAAAACGGGTCCCTCTTACTAAGACTTCGCGGTCCGTCTGTCTGTCTGTCACCAGGCTGTATCTCATGAACCGTGATAGCTAGACAGTTGAAATTTTCACAGATGATGTATTTCTGTTGCCGCTATAAAAACAGAATAAAATAAATATTTAAGTGGGGCTCCAATACAACAAACGTGATTTTTTTGCCGTTTTACGCGATAATGGTACGGAACCCTTCGTGCTCGAGTTCGATGCGCATTTGCCCGGTTTTTTAGATAACTACCTTCACAATCTATTCCGTAGCCGTGGCAACGTTACCATAAAGATATTTCCTAAAATTTGCTGCGACGCACGATCATTTTTAATATTTTGCTTTTCCCTGTCGTTTTTATCCACCATCGAACGCGTTATACAAGTTCGGAAGCCACAAAATTTTGTATATTCATGCTAAAACATACGTAGTGAAGATATAGGAATTACTTTAAACGTTTTCTCGTTTATCGACTACATCTAAGTACAAAATCTTTAATATTTATTGTCGTTTCTACCCGACTCTTACTTTTACGAAGCAATCTCTGAAATGGAATGCGTTTGCGGTTTTTTGACTTTGATCTCTGTGTGTCTTGGTATGTTTACGTAAACATTGGATAAATTGAGAGTATGATGTTACCCTTATAACTTAACTTACTCTTCAGAAAAACTCTTTAAGTTCCTGTGGGTTAATTTTCGACTTTCAGTCTTTGTTCGAAACCAATCAACGTCTCGTTCTTTTTATTTTGTTATTTTTATGCAACACTGTGTCAACTCGCTGTCATCGATTTGACAGCTTTTGGTTGAGTTGAAGTTGACTGCACTTGTAAAAATTTCATTGACATATCGAGACGCGATGCGTGGGTCTTGCTTTGCTTTTGTTGTACGAGTAATTGCTATATAATCAACCCATCGTTACCCGAAATTACGTTCGCAATCCGCGAGTGGTATTGTGAGTCGCCAGTGCATTTCCGACTTCGAGAGCCAAGCCGTTGGTAGAAGCTTGTAGTTTAATTAATTAGTCTTGAATAAATTACGGATAAAAAAGTAGGTATTACGCCATGTTGAATTAAAATAGAACACGAAATTATCTACAACTAGGTCGACACCATTATAAGATAGGCACGAAAGGCTACCCTGGTACCGATCCTACAATTACTTCGCAGAATTAAATTCATTCGCCAAAAAAGAACAATATAGTCAAAGCTTAAAAAGGGATTTGGGGAAACACTTGACAAATGCTGATATAAAGTGCTGAAGAGGCAGTGGTATTGTGTACAGGAAGAATTTTTTGCTCTTATTTAATACTGTTAAAAGCTTTGCTGAAATAAAGGTTTTAAAACGAATAGAATATCTAAGGATATAAAGGTCTTAAACATTAGCGTTTTCAATTAAAAGTCTTTGATAGGTACCAGTTTTTTGCGTTATGGTAACAGACTTCCAAAAATAAAGTTATATTTCACTTTGTAGTTTTCTTATTTGGAAGTCGGTAGTATTTTTTTGTTAAAATGTTTTTTGATTTTTCACTTTTTAGTTGTACCTACCTAATAGGCAAGTAGTTTAGTAAGGTACCTACGTATATAATGCCAGAATAGATTACCCGAATATCATAGACTGAACATAACCGGTGAAATGAGAGTGTACCAAGGTGAACTGTACAAGTGTACACATCTGTGTACCCCTTTAGAGCGTACTGGCGTGATGTTAAACAGTTATGAAATGGTATAAACAATAAAAAGACATGCGATTGCAGCAATCCTGAGATTAGCCGTTTTTTATTGAAGAGTTCTGTTGTATATCTCCGAAGTTCTTCATCAGATCTTCATCAAATTGAAATGGGACCAATTTCGGAATATACTCTTACAAACAATAAAAGATTTTACAAAAAATTACTAAGTCGAACATAGAACCTTTTTGGTAAGTCGATTAAAAACCAAAGAATGTTGTTTCTCTTTATTTGTATTCCTATGAGAACTTCATGGTTTTGTATTTAGTGAACAGTTCAAGGTTCAGCGGTCAACAGTTCGCTTTTGTTTTCGAAATTTTAAGAAGAAAATACGAGAAAAAAAGAGGAAAAAAGGAGAAACTAGACTGATTTCGCCAGAACCAGATGGAGAAAGCGCGGGCTCGTGAGAGGCGTAGGAGGAGTGGAAATATACTTTTGCCCAGTATAGAGACAGAAGAGGCTAGAATAAAAAAAAAACAATTTCCTTCCAAAACACGAAACTATTTAATAACTCCAAAAAAATGCAACGTTCCCACTTATAATCGAATCGACAGGAAACTAACAAGAATAAGTCAGCGGAATCCCCCCTCGCTCCAAAAACACGACTTTAACTTTTAACAAGAAATGAAATCACTTTGCAAATAGCCAGGAAATAAAAAGGCAGGGGTTCTGCAGGGGGTGACTCATTATTCGGGGATGAAAGAACGCAGACGTCTAAACACGGGCGTCTCGACTAGATTTACATTTTTATTAAGATACCCGTCGTAACGAAATTCAGGTTGAAAAAATGTTTACCTAAGTATCGTTTTTTGTTAAATTTCGGTGTTGATCTGAAAATAAAAATAACCTCCTCCTAAAGGTCTGGGAATTTTTAAATTACGTAATTTCCTTTCTAAGGCTGTGTAACCTTTTTGCTCTTGGATCTATTTTTATCTGCCGCTGCGTAACTAAAGGTCTCCTTGTGTAAGCATTTTTAACAAGAACGTAAATTATATTCTCGTCACTTGATCCACAAAATAACTTTAACGATTGCTTTTGTATCAGAAGAACCTACCTGTAAAAGTTCAATGTCTTCATATTCACAAAGGCTTTTGTTATTTTTTTTTGTAAAATAAAAGTAAACTGTGTTAGGCTGGATAGATGTTAATATTTATACATTTTGCGTAGAGATATAGGGTAGAACCTAACTAGGGATCATATTATTTTCTTGTATCTTTATAATTCCTTTGAAGATAGTCTCTCTTTGAGTAAGCTTCTAAAAAAGATGTCTGTGCTAAGCCAATCTAAATATTTTAACATTATTTGTAAGGATAATGTACTTATACTTATTAAAAACTACTGTTTATATTTTTTTTCTCTGAAGATGGATTCAGAGTAAAAATATAACGAGTAGTGTTTTCGCAAAAATATCATGGAAAGCATCTCAGACTCTTTTACGAATATTTTCTGTTAGTCTTGTTTTACGAAGATAAGAATGAAAATCTATAAGCACATTCTTTTGTATGTTGATTAAAAAGGAAATATCGATAATGAGGGCACTTATTCAGAACTCAGTTAATAAAACGAAATAAGCGCTGCAAGCGATGATAATCACTTAAAAGCAGATAACAATCGGTCGTATTTAAATGGCGGCTGCCTTGCAATTTGTTTAGACTGCTTTAAATGAGCTCGGACACAGAGCACGGAATTAAAGTGCTGGCAGCGACTAGTGACGCCGTTACTAATAGTAATAACATTTGTGCCTGTGTAATATGCGCTGAGCACAATTTTCAGCTGTCATAGCCATATAGTGGCTAAGACCTCGGCGTTCGTGCTTGAGGTATTTGGTTAAATCCATCAAGTACAAGCAAGTGACTTTTCCAATTTATATGTACTTTCTAAGTTTATTTTGGACGTCTCAGACAACGGTGAAGGAGAACATCGTGAGGAAATAAGACCTAGACTTACAGTCAATTTGTTACAAGTTTGTGCTCCATTGGTGTAATAACTGGAAGGCGTTCTAGTGCGAGAATAATCGAAATATAAACTATAAATAAGTAAATCACGGGCCAAACTACACCCACTGACAAGTTTTTTAGCCAACTTCCTAAAGAAGAGGAGGTTCTAAGTTCGACTGTATGTATGTTTTTTTTTAATGTATTTTCACTGATATCTCCGTCAATTATGGACCGATTTTGAAAATTCTTTTTTGTTTGAAAGAGTTCCGAAATTGGTCCCATTTTAATTTAGTGAAGATCTGATGAAGAACTTTGGATACATACAACAGAACTCTTCAATAAATAACGGCAAATCTCTCGGGATTGCTGCAATCGCATGTCTGTTTATTGCTTATAGCATTTCATAACATAACCTCACGCCAGTACGCTCTAAAGGGGTATGCAGATGTGTACAGTTCACCTTGGTACACTCTCATTTCACCGGTTATAAATAATAAATGAAATGATAAATGATTTTATTTCTGTAAGTTGATTTGCACAAACACTTTTACATGTCGATCATATTTTTTTAAAACTTGATGAGGTCCGCGTTTCCTGTCTGACTACTCTGAGAAGAAAGGCCGAAACAAACTCAGAGGTCACAGCCTCTTTTAAAGTCCAGACAAAATCTTGGTTATATCATGTGAAGACCATGTAGACTGATGTCTGAAATGGTATTTTGAGGAAAGAACCAGCCAGATTGAGTGTACCTGTCCAGTGCACGCATTTGTCAACAACCGTGCAGCTCAGCTCAGAATTTAAGGAGCTCAACGAATTGACGAACAATACCAAAGAAAGGACGTTCGGGTAGGCATGTTCAGTTTCATGATATTCTGGCATTATAGGAACCTTACTAAACTACTTGACTATATTAGGTAGGTACAACTAAAAAGTGAAAAATAAAAAACCTTTTTAACAAAATAACTTTATTTTTGGAAGTCGGTGTCCATAACGCAAAAAATTGGTACCAACCAAAGACAAGTAAAAAAAAAAAATCACTTTGTAGTTTTCTTTATTTGGAAGTCGGTAATATTTTCTTATAAAAAAAAGGATTTTTGTTATTTATGGAAAGTTTTGACAAACCTATTTCACATAAAAAAGTAGAGTCAGCGGACGCGTATCGGTAATCTGTGGGCTGAAGAAATTTTGTGGCCGGAATTGTTTTATCTGACGGCATAAATAAATAATACACTGGGAATTCAGCAAGACTTAATTGGTTAGGTGAATGCTTATACTCTACTAAACGATCACCCACTATAAAGATGTTCCTTTGGCACAATAAAATGGATTGTCCATTGGATATAATTATTAATTAATTATCACTTTTACTCTGTTTATTTTTATATAGTTCTCTTTAGCAACTAGTAGTTCTGTTAATAATTATGTGGATTACGTTCGGTAGGGTATTTGTTACCTTTATTATTAACTAGCTGTTTCCCGCGGCTTCGTTCCCGTGGACCACCCCACAGGACCCGTTTTCGGGATTAAAAAATAGCCTATGTCACGCGGGAATAATGTAGCTTTCTATTGGTGAAAAGAAAGAGGCAAAAGCTCAACTGGCTGCCAAAAAGTTGGGGATCCTTGCAAAGGTGAGACGGTACTTCACGCCAGAACAGTTGCTCAACTTGTACCAAGCGCAAGTTCGGTCATGTATGGAGTACTGCTCTCATCTCTGGGATGGATCTGCCAAGTACCAGCTGGATGCACTGGAGTCGATCGAAAAACGGGCCAAGAGACTCATCGGCAATGGGATACTGGTCGAGTCTAGGCTCCAGAGCCTTGAACATCGGCGTCAAGTTGCCAGTCTGTCGGTTTTTTATCGGTTACATTTCGGGGAGTGTGCGATGGAATTGCATGAACTAATTACCCCTAGCCCGTTCCATCATCAGACTACAAGACGTACGGCGATTCGTCATCGGTACATGGTGGACATCCCACCCATACGCACCAAACGTTTTGGGAATACTTTCATTATGCGTACAGCTAAAGAGTGTAATTCCCTGCCAGAGTCTGTATTTCCTGATAGCTACAACCTTGGAGTCTTTAAGTCAAGAGTGAAAAGGTTTCTTCTAGGTAAGCGTGCTACATCGTCGACCACATCATCGCTTACCATCAGTTGAGATAGTGGTCAAGCGCGAGCCTATTAGTAATAAAAAATATAAAAAAACAGAGAGTGCCAGCAATACTGACCGTTTTTGGCCCATTGTGTGTTAGTGAATGTCACACATCTGAGGATTTTTTGGCTCTGAAGTTAATGCGTGGGAGTTGAATACGCCATACTGTAATTTATAGCTCCTTTGTTGATATATATTTTGCGTAAATATTTTAACATACAGATTAAGCTTTTAAGTGCATAAAAATTGGCTCATTCATTTTGAAGCTGCTCAGATGTTGTCAACAAACATAATTAACTTTAATTTCCACTTTTTGATGGATGACCACCACACCGAAAATATGAACTTAAATTATGTATAAGCACTTATAGAACTTTTTATTTCATCGTGTATTTTGTGACGTCACTTAGCCAGCTGATGATGTAATTTATCAACACTGAAATTGCTAGTCGAGTGAATAATGCGAGACCGAGTTGAGTATTGAGTGAGATGGAGGAAATTTGAATCCATTAATTAACTTCTGTACAATCTCTCATCATCTCGTATTTATTATAAAATATTAATTAATCGTTCATTTTTGCAGGCAATAGAAAACATACATTTCTGAAGGATAAACTTTCCCTAAAAATATTTTTTTGTCTAACTAGATATAATAAAAGCTCTTCAGAAAATTCTACTCACCATTACATCTTATCAGTTAACAGCTCAAACTATTTAAAACAATGACACCGACCGTTATCACCAATTACTCCGTTCACGTTCATTTAAACAATCACAAAGGCTGTACATTACTGAAACTGAAAACAACACTTATTTCATTATGAAACTGCTTTATCTCACTCTCTTTATTTTCACTCCATTTAAGCCACCAATCCACTGTAAGTTGAGATATTTCTGCTATTTATTTTATGTTTGCACCCGTCTCGGGTTTATAGTCATCGTTAGGTGGTTCCATGGCTTGGTATTGAAAGATATAGGATTAGTTTAGCTCGGGTACGTTTCTAGACAAACGCATAGAAATAAAACTGCGTAGGATTGTACAGGTTACAAAGCTGAGTCGTTGTAGTTATCTTACCGTCTGCGTTCTAAATGGTAAGATAAGCCCAGTTTTGCTCATACTTATGCGAAGGGCTTTTTCGTTTCTATGATAGTGGGCCATAACATGCATAATGGTCTTGTTGACCAATTTATAGTGATTGTAGCTTGAGTAAAGTGACTATAGCAAAATTTAATTGGTTTTGGGAAAGCTTTTGGACAACGAGGGTAATGTGTTTATCAGTCTACGTATGTATGAATGTATGTATGTATGTATGTTTGTTCCTATGTGGCGTTCCAGAGATCAAACGCGTTGGCCGGTTTTGATGATTCATACGTCAATCGATTCGTCATAACCTTGCGAGTGTCACTGGCTACATTAAAATTGGAAAATAGAAAAATGGCGTCATACTGTGGTGGCCCAATAATTGTTTTTCTTCCAAACCCATCGTGTGGGGTATCAAAATAGATTTATTATATATTCGCGAGCTGGCTGACCAAAACCAGATGTATCCTCCGACTGCACAGCATGATTTTCTTCTTGTTTACGTCATTTTAGTTCGCTTTTTAAGCAGTTGGGATTTTAGATTTTTTTTTTTTTTTTTTTTTTGTATCTCTAGTATGACCAGACCAGAAGACTATGATCATGTTTTACTGAAAGAATTTAGCTCTGTGACTAGAACAGTTTACGTCTCCTCATATTCTGTGGATATTCTACTGATTCCACATTCCACTTGTTCCAACCACAGGATTGATAGTGGTAACATCAAAATGGCAAGAAAATCTTTTCATCATCATTTTAGCTGTAGGACGTCCACAGCTGGACATAGGCTTCCCCTCGCATCCAATGGATTCCTGCGATCGATAAAATAATGTTTCACATCGAATTAAATATAGGCTTATTTAAAAATAATTTACCTCTTACATACGTTATAGCTATAACTATGCTATCATCCTAAGCACACTATTCACTTTAACGATTGTTTTTGGAGCGAAAAGATCTATGTAATAGGCTTAATTAAAAATACCCGCGCGAATGACTCCGTGATGGGCTGCCAGTTTTATAGCGCCAGCGTTCAAATGACGAGGTGCGGACTGCGGAGTGAGGGGGAATACCACCTGGGAAAATGATTATTTAACTAATTCATTTAATTTCATTTTTATTTTAGACTTGGAGAGTTTTAGAGGTTTTTGAAGTGCTGGTATTAAAGTTCAAGTTCAGAGTTAATTGGATTTGTGTTTATGGTTTGGATGTTGATTTAGATCATATATTAAGTCTTGTAGAGCAGTGGTGGACCAGTGCTATCGGCCGCGACTTACAAGTTGTAGGTCGTGGGTTCGAGCCCAGGCAGGCGCTTTACTTTGTGTAAATTATTTCATCACCACTGCTCTCAAAATGGTGAAGGGAAACATCGTGAGGAAACTGGCATGTCCTAGAACCAAAAATTCGAAGGCATGTGACATCCACCAACCCGCACTGGGCCCGCGTGGTGGATTATGGCCCATTCCCTCTCACAGAGAGGAGGCCCAGCGGTGGGAACATTAATAGGCTGATGTGATGATGTGATGTGTGATTAAGTCTTGTTGACACTACAGCTTTCGATCTCGTGTAGATTTATCTGTTCAGTTTGATCTCGCTATGTATGGTAGCTATACGGATTGGCCGTAGACGGATGAATTTATTGGAATTTCTTTGATAGGGGTCAAAGAAAAACCAATAAATTCAACTGTCTATAACACCATCAAACCTTAATCGGCTGTCTCACAGACTACAAAACTCCCTCTAACTTATATAAAAGGTACAAAATTCGTATTACTTCCGAGTTTCGACTCCTCATGTCCGTCCTATGACGAGGGTCGCCTATTATTCAGTATTTATATAGAAATAAATCTCCGTGTTATCGAGAAATGTAGCCGTTTAGATATCATTTTGTATTTAATGGACGACAGTTTAGGGTTTTGGTGTATCGGCGATATATTGGGACTAGCAAAATTCCTCAAGAGCTGAACGGTACCTACTGGAATGACATGGCATCACGGCACGGACGGCACAGTTTTACTACAGTAAACCCACACTAACCCATACCACAGACAGGCACGGTTTCTTTGTATGGGATGAGGCATCTGTATCACATCACAACACATCACATCATCAGCCTATTAATGTTCCCACTGCTGGGACACAGACCTCCACTCTGTGAGAGGGAATGGGCCGTAATCCACCACGCGGGCCCAGTGCGGGTTGGTGGATGTCACATGTCTTCGAATTTTTGGTTCTAGGACATGCCGGTTTCCTCCCGATGTTTTTCCTTCACCGTTTTGAGAGCAGTGGTGATGACATAATTTACACAAAGTAAAGCGCCTGCCTGGGCTCGAACCCACGACCTATAACTTGTAAGTCGCGGCCGATATCACTGGCCCACCACTGCTCTCGGCAAGCATCAGGCATCTGTATGTTAGTATTATATTATCTGTGCCCATACTAACAGAGGATGAGTCAACAGGAATTGTAAACAGAATTATGTATGTTTGTGTTCTTAAGTTTAGCTTGTCAGCAAGAACTAGTTTCCCGGAAATCTTGCCAAAAGATTTGAACCATAGATCATTATGATTTGAGAAGTATAGAGCGCATTTAAACTTCGGAGTAGGCACATGGAGTTCTATGTTCAATTCCCAGATAATGCAGACTTTACTCAAGTAATTATTCACCATCAATAATCATTTAATATCTATACTTCATAAAAGATAGCTTGACCTCTGTGACATATGTCAAACTGACGTATACGTTATTGTGAGCCTGTCAAGCGCTATTGTTACTGTATTGATACTGACAGCTGTCGCAGAGATCAAGCTATCTTTTATGAAGTATAGAGGGAAAATATTGACAAGACTCGTTACTGCCATGCAACACGTACCTACATATATTCATCTGCGAAGCTTGGTAGCTACCCTACCTATCTTGAGTGACATTTCTAAAGGACAAGACGAGACGAACGTATTTCTTTCTTTAAATCGTATTCTTACAAATCAGACAAATATTTAAATGGAAAAACAATGGATGAAACACGTCGTCCGTCCGTCAAGCGGAATTTATTCCGCGTTGAGTGACGGCGGCGAAATAAATCCAGCTAAAATGTGGCGTATTCAGCGGAGAAACTGTCTCAGATTTTATGTGGCACTTTTTATATTCAAGTGTTTTTGTAACGCGTAAAGCTGAGAGTTTCGGGTGATGCATTAGTGACGGCGTCGAAGATATACGAAGCTGCCAGGATTATTTAAGAGATACCAATTTACTTTTTTATTTGCTACACACTACAGGGCCATCCTTCGGGCTATTCTTTTCCTGAGCTGCCTCGGACCAGTCCTGGTGGTATGCATCTAAGTGCCTCTTAGTTAGGTCAAATTATAAGTAATGGGTTTTATTACCTCAGTGCTTTTCTGGTGGTCGCCACAGCTGATTCTGGCGTTGGGGAGTTCCAGTGGTTGGCAATAGTGTGGCGAACTTTATTTTTATTTTATGTAGCCTACTTTGTCCCACTGCTGGGCAAAGGCCTCCAACACATCTTTCGATGACGATCTGGACTCGTTCCTACCGGATTGGCTGGAGAAGGCAGGAGACGAAGTAGTCTGTACTTCGTCTCCTGCCTTCTCCAGCCAATCCGGTAGGAACGAGTCCAGATCGTCACGCCAAAATTTTATAGGCCTGCCTCGGTTACGACGTCCGTCTCCAGGTACACACTGCGTGGCGATCCTGGGCCATCTGTCCTCCTGCATCCCGCATATGCCAACCCGCCCAATCCCACTTCAGCCTCGCAGACTTGTCTCCAACGTGTATTTCGGATGCGGTCGGTCAGATTATTTTGTAGAATGCTACGATCTATCGCTCTTTGGCAAACCTTAAGTTTGGACTTCAGAGCCTCACTCAAAGACCAAGTATGAGCGCCATAGGTTAGGATTGGCAAGATACACATGTCGACGAGCTTATGCTTTAATGAATTTGGAAGGTCGCCCTTCATGAGCGCCTTCATGGACCAGAAGCTCCTCCAGGCATTTTAGACTGAACGGTCGATTTCTTTGTCTTGTCTATTGTGGAAGGAAACCAGCTGGCCCAGGTATATATATTCGTCGACATAGTGTATTTCCTGCCCATTCACCTCGACTCTATATTTGACGGCATTGCTCGTGACCTTGGTCTTAGACCGATTCATCGTCAGTCCAAACTCGAGGCTTGCAGTTCTCTGTTCTTGGTGCATTTCTTGCAGTTTCTCGCGAGCTTATAGTCCGTAAAAAGTATTAGGATAAAAGCTACACCTAGTTTAATAAGGATATATATTACCTGAAGAAAATCGGCTCAATAGCTCTATTAGCTTGATTATTTCGATAGTCTAAAATATTATTTGTAATATTTGTATCACAACTACTACTTACTAGATCATAAGTAATTTTATTAATTTGCATTAGGCTTTGGTAACGCTAATGGCAGCATTAATCAAAATGTGTATGAAAACTAAAACTTTGTAATTTGCTAAATTAGTTTCCAAATAATCATCGTAAGAGCCAAGTCTTGGCTTCAGAATGGTGTACTTCTTCTAATTAGTAGTCTCCCAACAATTACCATTTTCTGATATGTATACCTAATTGAACCTCTGCCTGAGACAATCAATCTGATGTTGTTGAGACCCCTTAATTGCCTACTTTTCTACAAGACAATACTTTGTCGGTACACTTAATGAGTTTCATTACGTTAATTACTTAACTAGCTAGCAGTTAAATGAAAACGATGTTTACAACGCGAGATAAACTTTAACACTAGCATGAATCGTGTGTTGTGAGCGCTTTTGACAGATGGATAAATAAAGGACAACTAATGTACAGGCGGTGACAGAAGTGGAACTGCGATAGTCGAAATGAAGTTTAATTTACATTTATTTTATTATTATTATATTTATTTAAACTTGATGTACGATGGTGATACATAGGCGGACTTAATGCAGCAAGGCATTCTCTACCAGTCAACCTTTGGATCAAAAAGGACACAACAGTGGTAGGTGTACAATTTTAATGTTAATCTGGAAATATTTTTATATATATTAAGTAAACAGTGCTTTTTACACTCATCTGAAATGATAGTATTGTTTCTTTATGAAGCATTGGGAATTACTGTGAGCTAGGTACCTTGATGATAAATCTGGTTTTAACTTGCGAATTGTGCCTTATGTCTGAGTAATGCTTAATAGGATTTTTTACAATAAAAATTGAGCAAAGGTACGTTTAAAAAATTCTCTATAAATACAGCTGCTACCTTTGCAGTATGGCTTTTCAATCTTCAAAATTATGTCAATAAAATGAGAGAACAGTAGAATATAACGCTTTAAATTAACGCGAAATTACCTACCAACAGACAGGAATTTATACTGACAGGCCACAAAAACCACTGGTTCGAAAAAAAAAGCAAATAATTTAAATTGACAGTTCCATTTTCAAAAAGTGCATGCCACTTGTGTTATCAGCTGTACTGTCTCCCGAGTGTGACGCGCTCAGTCGCCTTCGGGAGCCCGCCGTGACCGTGTGTCTGTCAGTGATAAGTGATAGTGATACCCACGACTGACGAGTGAACCGAGCTAGTGGACTGTGTTTTATGATACGGTGGGTACTAAGATTTTTTACTTTTGAAGTTTTTTTTTTACTCTCCAGAGGGTATAAAAAAGTTTATTTTTGTTTACAAACGAACCTCTTTCTTTTTAAAGTTAGTAAATAGCGTTTTGTTGGTAATTGATCTTTGTTATGTTTTAGAACAAAATTATATCGGTTCACTTTTCTTTTTAATAAAAAATTGGAGAATAACAATTAAATAAAAAAGTTATTGTGTTATATAAAGAAAGAAAGAAAACACATTTATTTGACACTAGCCTCTAGAGCACACAACATAAACATAAAATAATGAAACTCAGACTAGACAATAATAATATAAAAGATATAAAACAATATAAAACTAACATATGCTATTTGTTTTATTTACAAAAAAATAATATTTTAGAAAAATACCTCGTTTAGACAATGTGCTAACTACCCACATATTAATTCCGGGTTCCAAAGACAATTTACCCCAGTTGTTTACACTGTCGTGCAAATTGGAACTCGACAGTGCAAGTAGGTTACTACTACAATCCTACTACAACAAGTTACCTGTGCTGTGTTCCAGTGTAGAGTTACACAAGGTACAGTCACCAGCAAACATATTTAACGCTTATGCAAAATACAAACAGCCAGTCTGTCGGTTTTTTATCGGTTACATTTCGGGGAGTTTGCAATGGAACTGCACAATTTGATTCCACCTAGCCCTTTCCATCACTTGACAATTAGACGTGACGTACGGCAATGCGCCATCGGTACATGGTGGACATCCCACCCATACGTTCAAAGCATTTTGCGAATACTTTCATTGTACGCACAGCTAAGGAGTGGAATTCCCTGCCGGAGTCTTTGTTTCCTGATAGCTACAACTTTGAGGTCTGTAAGTCAAGAGTGAATAGGTAACTTCTAGGCAAGCGTGCTTCACCGTCGACCACATCATCGCTTACCGTCAGGCGAAATAAGGGTCAAACGCGAGCCTATCGATAAATAAAAAAAATAAAAAAACAGATTTTCGTAAAATAACTAAATATTATAACACAAACAAAATGCTTTTTTCATGATACTCTTAGTTTGGATGCAAACATATTATGTTCGTAGCTACATCAAATTTCTGTGAACACTTTAGGAGAAGAATCTCTTTTGAATTTTGCGTAAGTAATTGTTAAATATTTATGCTCGTGACTGTACACGTTTTATGAAGCGACGTCAATTTTCTCATTCATTGCTGTGGCAGAGAAATGAGACGGGAAGTGGAATTAGATTGTTGATTCATCTTTGCGGGTTTTCTTGCTTTTCGTCAGAATTTAGTGGATTAGTGTATTAGTCACGGATTCTAGATATACTGTCTACGAAAATCAATCAAAATACATAGAACATTATTAAAATGATCTCTGCAATAAAAACATAAAGAAGAACCCATAGTCTACTATTGGATAAAAAAAAAAATTACAAAAAAATACTACCCACTTCCGAATTAAAAGACTACAAAGTGAAAAATAACTTTATTTTTGGATGTCGGTGTCTATAACGTAAAAAATGGTACCTACGAAAGGCGCCGACTTCGAAAAATGAAGTTTTACTTTTTAGTTGTACCTACCTAATAGGCAAGTTGTTTAGTAAGGTACCTATAACGCCAGAATAGATTACCCGAATATCATGAAACTAGAGCATTACCGGTTAAATGAGAGATCTGCGTATCCCTTAAGAGCGTACTGACGTGATGTTATGTTATGAAATGGTATAAACAATAAACAGACATGCGATTGCAGCAATCCCGAGATATTTGCCGTAATTTATTGAAGAGTTCTGTTGTATATCTTCGAAGTTCCTCATCAGATCTTCACCAAATTAAAATGGGACCAATTTCGAAACATACTTTTACAAACAAAAAAATAATGTTTAAAATCGGTCCAAAATTAACGGTATCTCCGTGAACATACACAAAAAGAAAACAAACATAATGTCGAACATAGAACCTCCTCCTTTTTGGTAAGTCGGTTAAAAATGTAGGTTAGCGATCGAAACGACGCGGAATCAAATAGTGCGACGGAACTGCACAATTTGGTTCCGCCTAGCCCTTTCCAGTCCGACGATGTCCAGTCAAGAGGTACATCGTGAGAGAAGTAGTGGCCCAGTGGTAACGGCCCCGACTTACGTGTCGTGACTCGTGGGTTAGAGCCCAGGCAGGCGCTTTACTTTGTGTAAATTATTTCATCACCACTGCTCTAAAAACGGTGAAGGAAAACATCGTGAGGAAACGTCTTAGAACCAACAATTCGAAGACATGTGACATCCACCAACCCGCACTGAACCCGCGTGGTGGATTAAGGCCCGTTCCCTTTCTCACAGAGAGGAGGAATATGTCCCAGCAGTGGACACATTAATAGGCTGATGATGATGATGACACCATCTCTTTACCAGGCATAACATCCTTCACTATGGTTATTATCTAGCAAAACACACAGATCACTGAAACCCCTCGTAAGCCATACAAACCAATCGTGTCAGTGAATGTCATTATATTCATAGAAATTGACAAACCCTAATTACAGCTGAGACTATTGATTAGCGTACATTACGCAAACAAGAATATTATTCCAACACTAGTCGCTGATTCTGTGCTCTGTAACAAAATACAAAAGGAAGAAGGGACCACCCTCTCGACAAACCCCCGAAACAATTAGTTCCGTACCCTATGAATAGCCACAAACGCTTATTAATAGTTAGTTAATGTAATAGGATGGTAAACAAATGGCTGCAGTAATTAATGGGCGGACTCAGGTGTCACAACATGTATTATGTTGTGTTAAATATAATTACGCACACATTGATATGTTGTTTGTTTTTGTGGTTGGTTTGCTATTGTTTTTAGGTGGATTTTAGATATTGATACCTTTTTGGTATGAATGGGAGATGTGAGTAATTTTTACAAGCTTTTTTTTAACTTGCAATGTATGTAAGTGTGTTCGGGTCAAATCTTGCAACTGAATTTTAAAGCAGTTATCCTCTATCGATTAATGTGAAATTTAGCATACACGTTTAGTTTGGATGACAATGCATGGTAGCTAAGGTCATCATTCTAATTCCAATATGGCGGACGGCCCAAGATGGCGAGCTAGTTATTTTTTGTGCACTGCCAGGATATGGGTACAAAAAAAAGGGTTTGCTGAGTAGAATACGAAAAGCTTGTTTAAAAAAAAATATTATTACTAGTTTCTGCCTGAGATTTCGCCCGCGTGAATGTAGAACATTATCCCAAGGGAACATATTGCCGGGATAAAATGCCTACTATGTGCTATCCCAGACTATAATCTATCTCTGTGCCAAATTTCATCTATATCGGTCCAGCTGTTTGAGCGTGAAGAAGTAACAAACATACAAACACACTCACAAACTTATTAGTGTGATCAATCATTTTATTTTTATGAAGCTCTAGCAAGATTGATAGTGTTCAAAAGGTTGTGTAAAGCTAAAGACCTACGGTATCTCAAAGAAAGCATCGCGATAGTAATTAGTAAAATGTTTAAAATGTATTGCCAAGCGCTATCAAAATGTCTCGTGATAATCCATAAGGCGTTACGACAACCACCTTTGCTGACAGAATCCTCTTTGTTCAAGCCTCTAATCTCGTTTGCACGGCAATCTTGGCTAGAAATCGCCCAAGATAGAGAGGTTTGGCACATAAAAAATTGACCAAAAGTGAGACAAAAAAAGTGCTCTGTAACAGGGGTCAGCAATTACTTTAATTTGGGATCCGTTTCCTAAAAATAATATGACCGTCGCGGTCTGTAAGGTTTAAAGCCAATTTCTGTCCCCCCCTCCCGCGTGTACATCGTCACGTGTATTTACTTTGTTCTTCTTGTTTTCGTGTGTGGATGTGGCCACCTCTGGTGCAGAGTTAATTAAGCCACCTCTGGGAACCCCACAGGCCTCCGACTTGGCTAAATTAACAATATAATTGTAGGTTTCCTCTCGATGTTTTCCTTCACCGTTGCCTGTGATGTCCAAGATAAACTTAGAAAGTACATATGAATTTGAAAAAGTCAAATTGGTAATTTCCTGGATTTGAGCCACTGGGCCACCAAGATATTTACTTTGCTAAAATTGTAAAACAAATGCCAACAAAAGTAAACACCAAGAAAAAAAAAAATATTGGTATTGTACAGTTCACTTAAGGTACAAACTAAATAGGTCGGCGGTCCGGATCCGCACCGCGGTCCTCCATTTGGTGACCCCTGCTCTATAATATGCATTTTTTTCGGATTCTGTATCATTATTTACTTTTATTTAGTTAAACTTCTGTCGGATGTAATGTCACACGTTATTAATTTGGGTTACACGGACAACGTTGTGACAGGCGCACAAAATGTGCTTGGTTTTCTTGGTAACAATCAAAACTTACCTATACGACAAATATAAAGTAATTTTGACATAGCCTGAGAAAATTTAACGAGCTTAGACTGAAATTCAACGAGCTTAGACTGAAATTCAACGAGCTTAGACTGAAATTCAACGAGCTTAGACTGAAATTCCGGTGGATGCGAAACGCACAGGCCCGATCCTTTGGTGTCGCTTGGGGGAGGCCTATGTCCAGCAGTGGACGTCTTTCGGCTGAAATGATGATGATGAGACTGAAATTACAGTAAAAGTGGCTTTAGGAAATTAATGTTGACCTTCTGCTTACCAGACTTCAGTCACCTACTGAAGATATTTTATTTTTCATTCTGACTTCCACCCTATTCCCGAAATTAAAACTTTATTAACACCTTGTTAAAGTATAATTTTGCTTAGTGGAACAAATAGAAGATTTAATAAGACGGGTATTATCATGCACAGTTATTAACGTTTTCCTTGATTTAATTATAAACAAACATTATTATTAGTAGGGGAATAAATTGTCTTATCTTATTTTCCACACGAAAAGGAGGATTTGTTTAGTGTATTAATTAATAATTTAATACTGAGTTATTAATTAATCTGGTTTAGTAACAGTATTGTTCCTTTAGTATTTATGAAAATACATAAAAGTTAGACTTATTTTGATCATGGATTCTTTACCAATTGCCACGTTTCCACTGAAGAAGTTTTATGAGATGAGTCTTTGATACAAAAAAACCGGCCAAATGCGAGTCGGACTCGCGATCGACGTGTTCCGTATCATTATGGCAAAAATCAAAAAACCCGCCTGCTTAAAAAGCGAACTAAAAAGACGTAAACAAGAAGAAAATCATGTTGTGCAGTCGGAGGATACATATTCGCGAGCTGGGTGACTAATACGAGATGTATCCTCCGACTGCACAACATGATTTTCTTCTTGTTTACGTCTTTTTAGTTCGCTTTTTAAGCAGGCGGGATTTTTGATTTTAGAATTAACTTTTTTTATTTATAACTTTTTAGTTAACATATTTTTTCGAATTAGGTACATTTAAACATACAAGTGTTATATATTCCACCCTTCTTTCAAAACTCGAGGACATAGGCATTCGCGGCAAAACGCACAGCCTCTTTAAAAGCTTCCTCCAGAACAGGAAACTCAGTATCAAGATTGATAAGTGCGTCAGTGAAGAAGTAATCACCACGTACGGAGTTCCGCAAGGCAGTGTGCTTGCCCCTACATTGTTCCTAGTCTATATAAATGACCTTTGCACACTGCCTCTCCTCAACTCCAAGATAGTAAATACGCTGACGACACGGCGATTGTTGTTTATGGCGATGTATGGACTGATGTGAAACATCATGCGGAGCAATCGTTACGAATGGTTGCAAAGTGGCTGCAGAATAATCTACTTACCCTAAACCTGGCTAAAACTAACTACATTCCCTTTTCTATTAGTCACAGGACCAAAGCCCCATCGGATTTTTCCATAACGGCACATACATGTCCACGTGCTCATGTACAGCGTTATCCCGTGTTTCTCACACCAAATACCTGGGTGTAGCGATTGATGACGGACTAAAGTGGTACACCCAAGTGGACAGTTTAATTTCAAAAGTCAGAAAATTAATTTACATCTTTAAGTCACTGCGTCATTGCGCGGATTCAAAAACACTAAAAATGGTGTACCTGGCACTTTGCGAGTCCGTTATCAGCTATTGCATCCCGGTCTGGGGTGGGACTTATAAAACAAGGCTGCTTGGGTTGGAACGAGCACAGAGAGCTATACTAAAGGTGATGCTTGGCAGACCGTATAGGTTTCCCACTACCGATTTATATGCGGAATGTAAGGTACTTACTGTGAGGCAGCTCTTTGTGCTACAAGCCACCCTCCGGGCTCATCGGCAGTGCCCTTTGCCAGACCCTTCCAAACGTAAAGCCAAAACTACATGCGCATCAGTATCTCATAATACGGCCTTCGCTGGTCGCCAGCTTTATGTGGTGAGTTCACTTATTTATAGGAAAATTAGCAAACACATCCAAATAAATAAGCTAAATAGACATGAAGTTAAGACTAAATTAAAACATTGGCTGTACGATCAGGACTACTTCCGTACAGAAGACTTAGTTACCTATCCACTATAGTCACGCAGTTTTACTTACATAGTCACACACAGTCATTTCACTCCAAAACATATTTTATCCTACCATATTCGTTTATTGTTAGTACTTATAATACATTACCAAACACACGCACACACACAAGCGCGCTCGCGTTTGCACACACATATCCTCACATACACCCTTTCTATCACACTCTCACATCCATGCATACACACTCACCCTACCCACACGCACACAACAAAAATACTAATAGTTTAATTGAATAAAACACAAAATACTTATATATCCCACTCTGCATAACCACATCTCACATTGAAAGCTTTTTGTTAATAATTGTTCTACCCCCGTTATGTAATTAGGTTCTTCATCATAAATAACACACACATTAAGGTTTATTGGGACTTTCGAGGTAACAGTAGAACACTGACTCCTAAGTCACAGGTTTCCCTTAGTTTAGGAGGCAGGGTTTCCATTATTTAAGCTACCTTTATTTATCTGAACTTGTAACCTAATCGCTAAGTAAGCTAAGTACTTTTGTAACAAAGGTTATCTGTATCAATAAAGTTATATTATTATTATTATATTTTTGAAATCTCCTCTAAAAACCCTTCATTTTGATACCCCACTCGATGGGTATGGAAGAAAAAAAAAATTGCAACCTCCACAATATGGCGCCCAAAATCGGCCATGTTCCTTTTTTTTTTAAAGGCACTTAGCTAAGAACACTTGGGCGGTCTAGACCTATCTAACGATGTCTTAATTATAAAAATTCGCCAAGTAGTTTGAGAGATATGAGGTAATAAAGAATATTACATACATACAAACAAACATACAAGATACGCGCGAAACACATAACCCTTTCCTTGCAGCCGGGTAAAAAACGGCAAAAAAAATACGTTTGTTGTATGGGAAATAAATATTTATTTTAATTCAGAAATACATCATCTCACAAAATTTCAACTGTCTAGCTATCACAGTTAATGACATACAGCCTGGTGACCGACACACAGACAGACGGACAGTGGAGTCATAGTAATAGGTTCCCGTTTTTACCCTTTGGGTACGGAACCCTAAAAATGTGTATTATGATCTTTTTTCGACTGTGGTGTCAAGAATAAAAAAAAAAAAAAAATATTACGGCTTGATGTGAGAACCTTTGTCCGTTTTATTAGCTAAAAATATCATGCAGTTTTATTTTCCTGTCAAACCACCCGTCTTAGATACTTCCTGTGTCAAAAACCACTGCATACCTAAATCACAATTAAATAAAGACTATTTTACTTCGTAGGTACTACATTTTAGCATAATAAAATCCAGTTCCTGAAACATGTTTCAGCTCTACACTACAATAGAAAACCATTACAGTTTATTAATATTCATACAGAGCACTGTAATTAAGTTTTATGCACGGATAGATGAGGGGGGGATGGGGGTACACAAAACTACCTCACATTAACAGTTAAATTCCGCTTTGAACACAACTACAATATTTGTATTTCACAGTCCTGTAGCGAAAATAACAGTTCCGTTCACTGTTTAGTTTTCCTGATCACACTGAAAATTTGCAAATGTTAGTTTGAACACGAAAACTAAATGTTCCTGTAAGCTTTACACGTTTTTTGCTGGGGTTTGCTGAAGTTACTTTAGTATACAAGCAGTTTTTTCATTAGTCTAAACAAAAAGGGTTTATACATAGTATGTTTTATAACTTGCCTTAAAAGATAGTTGAGCTGTCAAGTAAGAGTTAGTTTGATTTTGGATAGTTTCTGAAACACATGAGACCACGCATATCTGTATTATTAAGCTGTGGTGCGCCTACATGATACTCACATTCGCCAGTTATCTGAATCCATGAAAGTTTAAAAAAAAAAAAGAAGATGTGCCAGAAATGTATGGAGCCTGGGCCAGCACTATGTACACTTTAAGTAAAAATCGCTATATATTATAGTACCCGTATTTATTGTTTATTTTCTTTGATTTCGGTTCGTTTCAATGTACACTCAAATTAACTTGGTTAAGTAGAGCAACACAACATAAAACTAAACATGGTGGATCAGATCAGCATGTTTAATTTGACATTTGATTGACGTGTCATCGTAATATCTGCGTTAAAAATAAATAACACGAATTCAATTGCAACAGAGAAGCAATAAATCTATGTCCGTAGTATTAAACTGGGAAAAACTAAAATAATCACTAAAAACTCCGAAACATATCTAATTCAAAGACAAAGCAAAGAAAGAGTCAAAGATGTCACTTCTCAAAACTTTCAAACTCGTAAAACGTCATGTCAAAAATAACTGTCATGGCTGCCCTAAAAATAGAAGAAAATATCTTATTAAAAAACTTTTCAAATGATAATTTTTATACGCCTGTACATTTACTACAAATTAATTTGAAGAAGGGCTTCAAATTAATTTGTTAGTATTTTATGGAATTCTTCTATTTTTTTCCTATGTATCTATGTGGTGTACATACTGATGGCCTAAAATCAAACATCTACTTTCTCTGAAAATATTGTGTTCGTTTGGTACTTCTGTGCGATATAGCAGGACTCTACAACAGATGGAATTATATGATGGTATTGAGGATTAAAGTAATCAAAACTCAACCAATCTCAATTTATTTTATCATCTTATTTTATTTATATACACAGCCTGAATTCTCCACTGCTGGGAAAGTTGGCCTCTTTTTTCTTCTGAGAATTCCCACCACGCTTCTTTTCCAACTTTATCTACATGTAAATATTTCTACAAATGATTGTAATAGCACTCGACAAGCATTCCACAGCTGTATAATTACAAAGCAGGTTGATGTACAGTCACGCACAAATTACGCTTAAGCTCGTAACTTGACAGTTTAATTTACGTTTTGTCAAAATTGATACAAATATCTGCGGCTTGTGACGTCACGATGTAAAGAGCTTAGCTTTGAGTACCTACGTCATGGTTAGATGTTATGTGTGGGTCTAACGTGGTATGTTAATGAACAGAAGTAATTGGATTATTGGGTACGTTATGGACCAAGTGATTAATACGGCATTATTCATAATTCCCGGGCAAAAAATTTGATAAATGCCCAATATGATTAGGCAATAAGATAAAAACGATTGAAATAATTAAATTGACCGGGCTTTCTAAATAATGCCCATAACTTAGTGTGCCGGGCAATAAAATATGTTTTTATTTTTATTATTAACATTGGTTTTAATATAAAATAGGTAATTACGATTACTATTTAAGCAACAAAATCGACGGAGTTCGCTCGCTTTGCTCGCTTACTAAAGCTCCCGTCATCTCCTTCAAACCTAACCTATTTGTGTCGAGGTGCCCTAAGATCCCGAGCTCGCTTCGCTCGCTCTTGAACTAATTTCATTGAACATTGTTATCGAATAGTCCAACCGGTATGGTGTTCCCACACCGGCTCATCTCAAATACATTAACACATTTACTAATAAATGTTAGGAAATTAATGTTTGTTTACATTTTTAAACAGCGGTGTTCCCACCATTTCGTAGCAATATTCATAATGACCAGACAATGTGATAAATGTAGAAGTTTAAATCAGTATTCATTACATTGCCAGATTTGACTTGACAACATTAATAATGCCCGGGCATTATACATAGTGCCCTGATTAAACACTTGGTCCATGACAGATATACCTAGTGTAAAATATTATTAATTTATATTTATTTACATATACTTTATTGTACCAAGATAAAAACATTACATACGGAAACCTTAAAGTAACAACAAACATACAACCGGCGGCCTTATCGCGTTCTGCGATCTCTTCCAGGCAACCCAGAATGGAGAGAAATAACCTGGACATGACATGGGGTGGGGTGGGTTGTTATGTGTAAGAGCCACATGGATCAATCTTCAACGTTAAGCAACGCTTGCCGAGGTCGATCCATGGATAGGTGATCATCCATTACATACAAAGACTTCTCCGTGCCTCGGATAGCATATTAAACCACTTATCCCAGCTGTCATTTGAAGATCTTTGACAGTACGGTGTACAGTCACGGTATATCCAAACAGAACTTTAACAACCGTCTTGTCAAGGAGTATAGTTTTATGTTAGAGGCAGGATGGGGGAGTTGTGGAGGTCTGATAGGTAGTCGCTTCATGTAAAGAAAAACACTACAAAGTGAAAAATAACTTTAATTTTAGAAGTCGGTGTTCCTGCTTTTGTTTGTACGTTTTTTGACACCGACTACCGAAATTGAAGATATTTTTCACTTTGTAATATTTTTTTTAACCGACTACCAAAAAAGGAGGAGGTTCTATGTTCGACATTATGTATGTTTTTTTTTTTTATGTTCACCGATATCTCCGTCAATTGTGAACCGATTTAAAAAATTCTTTTTTTGTTTGAAAGACTATATTCCGAAATTGGTCCCATTTTAATTTGGTGAAGATCTGATAAAGAACTTCGGAGATATACAACAGAACTCTTCAATAAATAACGGCAAATCTCTCGGGATTGCTGCAATCGCATGTCTGTTTATTGTTTATACTATTTCATAACATAACATCACGCTAGTACGCTCGAAAGGGGTATGCAGATCTCTCATTTCACCGGTTATATTCATTTTTCATGTTATTCGGGTAATCTATTCTGTCGTCATAGGTACTTACTTAACTACTTCCCTATTAGGTAGGTACAACTAAAAAGGGAAAAATAAAAAGCTTTTTCACAAAAAAATACTACCGACTTCCAAATAAGAAAACTAGAAAGTGAAAAATAACTTTATTTTTGGAAGTCGGTGTCCATAACTTAAAAATTTGGTACCTACCAAAGACACGGACTTCCAAAAATAAAGTTATTTTTCACTTTCTAGTTTTCTTATTTGGAAGTCGGTAGTATTTTTTTGTAAAAAAGCTTTTTATTGTTAGTCGGTAGTATGTCCTATGTCGGCAGTTTGTATTTTTCACTTTTTTGTTGTGGTACATAATGAGCAAGTTCTAGAAGGTACCTGCAGTGCACAGAGTTATGCCATAAAATTTGAACATAACCGGTGAAATGAGAGTGTACCAGGGTGAACTGTACTCATCTGCGTATCTCTTTAGAGCGTACCGGCGTGATGTTATGTTATGAAATGGCATAAACAATAAACAGACGTGGGATTGCTGCAATCCCGAGAGATTTGCCGTTATTTATTGAAGAGTTCTGGTGTATATCTCAGAAGTTTTTCATCAGATCTTTACCAAATTTAAATAAAACCACATGAAAAGCACCAGCTTTCAAATAAAAAAAGAATCATCAAAGTCAATTCTTTTTTATTTCAATTAGTCCAATAAGCGGCACTTTTGGTCGTCAAAAATTTAAAAGTAATAATAATTGATTTTATCGTCGCCGTCGGTTCACCTAGTAAAGAGTTTTGAGGTAACACACATATAAAAAATACAGTCGAATTGAGAACCTCCTCCTTTTTGAAGTCGGTTAAATATACTAGCGCTAAGCTGCTTCCGGTAAAACTGGAAGCCAAGCCCAATACCCAGTAGTTGATACTATTAACTCAATGTTACATACAAGGACAAATAAAACTTCTTGGTCTCATTCGGGCTCATGCTGTAAAGTTTCTGCGGACGATTCTTTTCGACCTGAATTCCGGAGTTGCCACCTATGCAGTTCATTAATAAAACAGTAAAAGTCATTAATTTTCCTAAAAAAATATATAAAAAGAAAATTATAGATACTGGTTCCCGTATAAACATAAATGTCACCAATTCACCACAAATCCACTCCAATTAAAACAAGAAAACACTTTGGTTTACCTTATTTTTTTATTTTTTTTCGGTTTTCCCACCAAGTAGTCATAAGTAATTATCTCAGTCAAAACATGTTTATGAGTTCTTATGTTTCGTGGCAATTAATTCAGATAATAAACATAAAAATAACCATGTTATGTTGGAGGAAAACCAAGTATTTGCTCATTAGCGTCATCAATTTAGATAATTCATTTTATTGCAGTAATGTATAAGTGTATAGTACCTGGGCGACCAAGCTCTGCTCGGGTGAAAATAGTGAAAACGACGTTATCTAAAAATGAAACCTAAAAACCATACTAAATTTCATGAAAATCGTTGGAGCCGTTTCCGACATTCAGATTATATATATATATATATATATATATATATATATATATTCTTGTATAAATGTATATATATATATATATATATATACATATATACGAGAATTGCTCGATTAAAGGTATTTTATATTATACTAGCACTTCGCCCACGACTTCGTTCGCGTGATCAGTGTTTTATCCTACAGAAGACTTTTTAATAAAAAGTTTTATACAAACTTTTATCCCCTATTTCACCCCCTTAGGGATTGAATTTTGAAACATCCTTCCTTAATGGATGCTTACGTCATAAGAGGAATTCGTGTGCGAAATTTTAAGTTTCTAGCCCTAAGGGTTTGGCCTGTGCGTTGATAAATCAGTCAATCACTTTTGCCTTTTTAGGGTTCCGTACCCAAAGGGTAAAAACGGGACCCTATTACTGAGACTTCGCGGTCCGTCCGTCTGTCTGTCTGTCTATCACCAGGCTGTAAATCATGAACCGTGATAGCTACACAGTTGAAATTTTCACAGATGATGTATTTCTGTTGCCGCTATAACAACAAATACTAAAGACAGAATAAAATAAATATTTAAGTAGGGCTCCCATACAACAAACGTAATTTTTTTGCCGTTTTTTGCGATAATGGTACGGAACCCTTCGTGCGCGAGTCCGACTCGCATTTGGCCGGTTTTTATATATATAGATATAGATAGGGACAGGGAGGAGTGCCGGATAGATTGGGACAGGATCTTTTATTATAAAACCCTGTAAGGGTCAATTTATTTTTTGGTGGGACAGTTTAATTTTAGAGCGGAATTTCTCTCCTTTAAACTACGTAGGTACATACACAATTACACCTGCACAATAATAAGTAGAGGCTAATGCGAGAATGCATAATACGTGAACGTGACTAATGAAACTTTTTGATTGAACTTGTATTGACTTGTTCAAAAATATATTTCTCAGCATGGGCGTTATAATATGAAGTACACTTAGGTCTAAGTTACGTGGGCTGTGTCCGTGTCTGGACCTCACAGTGAGCCAGTAACAGAAAGTCACACGCATTTCAGATCACACTTCTAATAGTAATTTATTACAAATATATCGTTATATTTTTTTTTATTTATTAATATAAATGTGGATGGATGGAGAGGGAGAGGAAGGCCAAAGAAAAATGGATGGACTGTGTGAGGATTGATATGAAAGAAAAGGGAGTCAGTAATGACTTGACGGGGGACAGGACGGTATGGAAGAAGCAAACGTGTTGCGCCGACCCCAAGTAACATGGGATAAGGGCAGGAAGATGATGATGATATCGTTATCTTTAATTTTAAGAAACAGTTGTTTGTATAGTCAAAGTCAAAGTCAAAGTCAAATATATTTATTTCAATTAGGCCAATAAGCGGCACTTTTGAACGTCAAAAATTAAATGTAAATAAAAAATGTACAAGTAATAAACATTTACTCTACCGGGCATTCGGAAAGTAGCTTGTTATGGAGAAAAACGCACAAGAAACTCCATACTTACTGTTTAAAAAAAAATATGTTTTACAATGTTTACTTATGTACATACATTAATAAATTCATATATGTGAGGACGATGCACCCAAAAATAGCACTACACACTATACAACGTACAGGTGTAAAGTAATAAAAGAACTAACAGGTAAATTCATTAATTTGATAAATAGGAACATGGTTCTCACATACTTACAAATATTGCAAACATAGGTAAAATACCTAATTCAACAACAACGGAACCTTGTGTGAGTCAAATATATCAAGTAACCTCTTCAAACGGTCATAACTCAAGTGTTATGGTGGTAGGTGCACTGCGGGTAGTCGATCACTTCAGTCATTGTTGCTACGCATAACTAGATATATTTGCAAATAACAATCGCAAATTGTGTTGATTTATACTCATAACAAACCATGAAACTTTAAATAACATGAAAACTTGACTTGCAAGATTTATTTACATACTTTTGGTGCCACGTTGAACCTTACCTACAGTTTATTCTATATCTGTAATATTGAAAAGGATTTTATTCAAAAGTATTTTATACATACACATAGGTTTATAATTCGAAATTTGAGGTAATGAGGGAACAAATGAACATAAATGCATACATACTTACATACCAATCAACAAACACTGCGACGCCCTAGTCGAGTAAAAAATTATTTTCATGACTTTGACGGAATATATCTCGTAAACGGTACGCTTGACCAAAATATGATGTATCAAACCCTGCCTTCATTATAAAATCCCTGTTCAACGATACCACACATAATAGGGACGGGCGATTTATTTTTCTTGACTTCAGACCCCCTTAGAGGGCACCATATTTAATTTAATATGACATCACATAGCATATAACCAGCGAGCAAACAAGACGCTTCCAACGAAGGTGTCGTTGGAAGCGTCTGAAGGTGTCGTTTGTCAAATTATAATAAGTAATTTAAAAGTTGTGAGGGGGCAGATGAACATACATACACACATACCAGTCAAAAATATAACCCTCCCTTTTGCTTCGCCGTATTCGGGTAAAAAGGTAGCATGTTCATACCTTTCAAAATTGGAGATTACCGTTTTCCCTAACAGATAGGTACGTTATGCGTTTTTCTACAATATAATATCACAAAATAGTTTCCAATCTCACTAACTGCCATAATACAAAGAAAGCATCCACTTTATTATTGGAATGTATCACTCTTATCACCCTCTGATAGCGCTGACCGATGCTCCATAATATGCTACGCGTCATTACATCCTATGTACCAGCGCTATATATACAAAACTCAACTCTAGCTTTAAGTCACAAGGTGCAGTTTCCAGTGTGGTGTGTCCAGGAGATGTGTGAATGAACACATGCTTAGAGGTCAAAGAACATTGCCTGATTAGGAATGCCGATTGCTGGTACTTAGAACAAACGTGCTGGTTCGATGATAATATATTTACGAGACCGTTTCAATACTTTTAGGGTAGTTTGTTGATAAATAATGTTGAGATTCACGTGCACGAAACACATCGATTACGTACAGTCAGAAGGAGGGTTATTATAAATAGCCACCACAAGTGATAATAGGTATTCTATATCCGAGTAGTGCACTCTACGCAGTCAGTCTGAGATATTTTTATCATGAGTTGAGATATTCTTTTAAAATAATGCAGAATTTTTCATTGAATATCCTTAAGATTTTTCCTTATCTTGATTGTATTTGGAGTATCTTTGTGTGGTCGAATCAGAAATATAGAGATCCGCGAGAGAACCAGGGTTACCGACATAGCCCGAAGAATTAACAACTACTTAAGTTTGATAATTCTTCGCTGGCAGGGCACATTGCTCGAAGAACGGATGGCCGATGGTGCAGAAAAGTTCTGGAATGGCGACCGCGAACCGAGAGACGTTGCGTTGGAAGGCCTCTCACCAGGTGGACCGATGACCTGGTGAAGGTGCAGGGTTCCGCTGAATGCGAGACGCACGGGACCGGTCAATGTGGCGACGCTTGGGGGAGGCCTTTGTTCAGCAGTGGACGTCTTTCGGCTGATATGATGATGATGATGATTGTATTCTTGCTTTAATGATAAATCTATCAAATATTCAGTAGTATCAAAATTAACAGTCGAATCTGAAGTCATCTGTTGTGATTGGCCGACCGAATTAACCGACCAATCAAATCACTTAACTTGAGATTCGACATTTAATCTCTAAATTGAATTGGTTCCCAGTAACCGGAGGTTAGAGATCGTTATTCGTGAGCAATTGAACTTCATAGTAAATTATTTTAATCCCCTCACATTTCATCATTCCGTAGTCTCTACTCAACTCTTGCTAAAAGAGGCAACGATTTGGCCTTGTGTTAAAGTTTGCCAGTGCTCTTCAATCAATGTAAGCAATCACCGTTCGGTGAATGCATACATTGAGAATCTGGTACAGAATGAGATATTCTTTCAGCGACGACATTTACTAACGAAGCGCCACGTGATCAGTTCCTCACATTCAGAAATCTCGATAATTTAAGTTGCTATATACGTTGGTACGGACTCCGGACTCTGGCCCGAAAGAGATGAGAATATACACCGACGGATCGAAAACTGACTCCGGTACCGGAGTCGGAGTCTTCTCACACGATTTTAATATATCCAGACCGCTAGGAGGGTTCAACACCGTCTATCAGGCGGAATGTGTGGGCATCATACAAGTGGTCCATGCCCTAGAAGCCAGGAGGGTTACGAACATCCACATACGGATACAATCCTTACGGAAAAAATACATTACATCAAAACTAGTACTAGAATGTCACAACGCACTAGAACAAATAACTGTATCTAGCCGTAACACGATTATACTACAATGGATAAAGGGACACAGCGGATCGCTGGGCAACGACGCGGCTGACGAGCTTGCGAGACGCGGATCCAGCTAGGCGGTCTATGGACCCGAACCTGTTGTACCCATCCCCTTCAACCAAATACGCAGGCGGCTACAGGAATTCACCCAGACACAGGCGGAGAACTGGTGTTCCTCGACACCGGGCTGTAGGCAATCCAAAGAAGCTCTGCCATCTTTGGACAGTACGCTTACCAGGCTCTTTTACGCCTGGACAGGAATGGCCTGCGCCTGGTGACGGAGACCATCACGGGACCCTGCTCACTCAACAAACACTTCCACACAATAGGCATAACGGACAGTCCTCTACGCAGGGCATGCATGGAGGCCGAGGAAACCGTTACGCACGTTCTCTTTGAATACACAGGTGTCACCCAGATAAGAACACGAACCCTCGGGTCACCCAGATCTTACACGGATGTTTTGAGAAAACCAGGAGCTCTAATTGACTTCTGGAGGGAGGTGGGCTGGTTGGAATGACCACCCAACGGCTGCCATGGCCCACTTACAAAGGTCCATTTGAGGGACTAAGTGCGGAAACCAAACCCGCCTAACATAGAACATAGAACGTAGGTACGGATTCCGCTGAGTTACTCATCAGTACGAAACTCGTGACCTGGCTCCGTCATTAGTTCACAAAACAACTTCTTCTAAAAAAAAAAACAAAAAGCAATCACTAAGCTGAAATGATAAGTAGGCACTGACGTCATTTGTTTTTTTAGGTGGTAATTTAGAGCATTTAATCTTCAAAATGAACGCCGAAATTGCCCGAGCAAAAACCTATCAGTAAACAGTCATTAGAGTCATCCATAACGGCGATATAAGCAAACATTCCTGACCCAAAACAAAATAAAATAAAAAGCCGTCCATCAGCCGGACGGCCGGACGGCTGGACCGCCGTATCTTCCGGCCCTGACCCCCGGCTTATCGCCGAAGTTCATAACACTCTTTATGCTGTATCGTGGAGGAACAAATTTTTTGTACGTCAAACTTTTCGATAAACCGACCTTCGAGTTCTAAGTGAGCGAAGTGGGAGGATCATTTCCTTTACTTGATTTAAGGATACTCGAGAGTGGAGAATGTTACATATTTTTGTAACCTTTTAATAATATAAGTTGTAGTTTTTTTCACTTAAAACCGACCATCTTCCTGCTCATGACCGAAAATAGAAATCTATGATTAAAATAAAAGTAATTTAAAAATATACAGAATTTTGTTAATTTCCTTTTCTTTGCATAATTTATTTTAGAAATAATACAAATATTATGTGAAACTCATTTATTTAGTCATGAGCTTTGTAGAACCTAACATGGCATGCCTTGAAGGCAATATTAGGTCCGTACACATCTATACAAATAATTTATTATTCCATCACAAGTATGTACAAATATCTGGTAATTGAAGTGCTCTTTAGGCAAAAATAGACTGTAGTAAAGCACTTCACTCTTCCAAAACATATTATTACAACAAGTACCTAACAGCATACAATTTTGAGGACGAACACGCCCATTTCCTTTGAGATTGGTGATTTGTAGATACCTAGATACAATATACTAATTTCATACAATACCTACGCATTTAAAAGTTTAATTTTAATTTTACGTAAAATTATGTTCGGATTTCAATTTTTCTATCTGAAACTTTTAAAAAAGCTTCTGTACAAAGCTTTTTGTGACCTAGATACTGGTGTTTTATTATTTTTGTAAGGTATGCTTGTTGTAGCCCGTAGGTATATTAAGATTAGAAAAATAGTTCGTGATTTAAGAAAGGTATTATTTTATGAAAGAAGGTAAAAACATCGTAAATAAGGGGGCTACATTCAATTTGCTATTGGTCCATAACAACAATTATCTACTGGTACATCCACATTACCAAACTATAATCACTTACCAACCATACCAATATCCATAATCTCTCAAAACACAGCCCGCTCTATGCCTCACCGTTAATACTCTACTCTAAAACCTCTCGACTTATCACAACTTTAAGACGTATACAACCATATTCCCAAGTACAAAGCCTTAACTCCTTAGAGTAGAACAATAAACACGTACTAAAACAATACGCAGGGAAACTTCCAACCCTCGTAATCGCTGGGGTATTGTTTTCCTATTAAAAAACGTTGGCATCACCACCGTTACAAAGCACCAAACTATCTTAAGTGAAACTTCTCAAACTTGCTTCTGCTTTTGAAACTACATAGCGAGTTGGTTCGGTAGTTTGCAACCGCTAATCATTGCTACAAAGAGAGATTTTGCGGCGAATTAATTTTGTTTGTTTAGTCGCGCAATTGAAAAAACGAAGTATTCCCATTTGAGCACCTATTTTTAGAGCACCTATGCTAAGAGCACCAAAGGTATTCCCATTTGAGCACCAATCAACATAGTAGCTTGGTGCTCAAAGGCGACCAAAAAATAAATTATGACTTTATTCCCAATTGAGCACCTACGGTGCGGTAGCTTCTAGTGATGGGTGGCTTCTAGTGTATAATACCTATATCATATCGATAAAAATCAGCAGTTTTATTGCAGAATGTTATCATTTGATAATTACCCACATAATTATTATCGTAACCATAAAAGTTTACTTAATCATTTATTATTAACTAGCTTTTGCCAGCGGGTTCGCCCACTTGGGTGTCGGTAAGATACTAAATTTTAACAAATTATACACCTAAACCTTCCCCATGAATCACGATATCTTTTGATGAAAACCGAATGAATATCCGTTCAGTAGTTTTTGAGTTTATCACGAACAGACGCGGCGAGGGACTTATAACATGTAGTGATATCACAATAAGTTTTCTCAACTTTAATTTTATCTATCCGTGAACCAATTGTAGGCTGGATGAAACAATAACCATAGAAATCGGTGTTTTCATATTATTATGAAGAGTAGTTAAGTTGAGAGGGCCGTATATAGGCAGTGCGCGCGCCACCTCTATCGTTCGTCGGAATATCTCGAATAGCCCGAAATATGACGAATGAAACCGAACTGTTCCAGCACTTTTTTACGTCTCTTGTATTCTTTGCAAATCTATATATATAATAAAATCGTAGAGACGTCAAAACCGTACATAAAATATTTTTGAAAATAAGTAAAACCAGAGTAAGTTATACGGGGTATATGAAGGTCACTGAACCATTTTTTTTTAGAATGTTTATCTGTTTGTCTGCTGCAATGCAATGCATTCAATTGGCGCCAAAACTACTGGACAGATCCTGTTAAAATTTTACATAAATAATCGTAAGAGGTCATAGCAATACTTATAAAACATTATCGCGCTATTCTTAATGGACCATGAGCAATGTTGCATTAGGTGTGTATTGTTTTTTTTACTTTTCCGCGGTATTTTTAAAGGAAGACACAAGATGTATTGGAGATTTGAGTTCAAACCCCAGCTACAGTTGTTATTTTTGTGTTTATTTCATCTTTTTCCTTTACGATAATATTTCCAAAATAATAACAAAATAAACAGCCCCACCTCAGTATCTCTACATTGACGTCGTGGTGGGGCTTGCGCGCTTAAATGATCTCTAGGTTTGTGCCTGTAAATTCTGCTTTGCTGTAACATGCCTAGGCTGAGGGGCCAGACTATGAGAGATACAATCCGTAGGGCAGCTTTGTGGCGAGCTGGTGGGCAGTGGCGACCCCAAGGACCTGATCTCCAGGGAGAAGCTTTGTTCCTCATCTCTGGCTTGCCTTTATTGGCTGGTTGGAGTGAAAACTGACGGGGACCAGAGTTCCCACCTCTCTCTTGCCTTATTGGCTGGATTGAGTGGAGATTCCAAAAGCAAACGTGCTCGGAGGAAGGAAATTAACCCAGTAAGATGCTGGTAGGGATCTTGACCGTAATTTCGGGATTATCCTGATAGCCGTGGTATACATCTCCACTCCTCGTGCTTGAGTGCTAGCGACCCTTTATGGGGCCCATTAATTGAGGGTGCAAGTCACCCCCTGCCATTTTATAGCCGTGTAGTTCAACAGTGGTCAGGCAGGAGCCAGTAGTCATCCTATAGTTTTAGGCATTCGATCCACTAAATCTACTAGACCCATAGCCCTGTACATTTTTTCTCCATATTTTGCAATAGTCCTGAACCAACCGGGGATTGCCCCTGGGTGCACTTGCGTAGTGCATACAGTGTTAATCGTCGGTTGGTGTCACATTTCTTGATACATGCCTAACAAGGCCTCTGCGAGTTGGCATCGACCCCTCGCACAAAAACGGTTGACAACTGACGGTTGGATAATTTGTGACAAATTGTCAGCTAATTCGAAATGTAACAAGCGGCTGAGAAACTGGGCTTAAGCATAGCGTTATTAGTCTATTTTCGTGTTAAATGGTGATAATTTAAACTTAAAATATTTATTTATTTTTTACCATATTACTACTATCAAAAGTTTCTATAACTGATATAGAGTTCATATTTGTCGTTTCTAAAACATACAAAATCTTTACTTGTGTTATATATGTAAGTATTATTAAGAAATATTATTTAACTAAAAAAATAAGCGTAAAGACTACTGTTGTTACAAGGAATGTAATTTGTTTTATTTGTTTAAGTAGGTGTGGACCAAAAAAAATCTATGGCTGATTGTTACATTAATAATAATTAGTTTATTTCCTAAAATTAATGTAATAAAGTACTGTAAATTTTTATCGATATGTTTTATTTTACATCCTATCACTAGAAGCTACCGTAGGTGCTCAATTGGGAATAAAGTCATAATTTATTTTTTGGTCGCCTTTGAGCACCAAGCTATTATGTTGATTGGTGCTCAAATGGGAATACTTTTGGTGCTCTTAGCATAGGTGCTCTAAAAATAGGTGCTCAAATGGGAATACTTCGAAAAAACCGGCCAAGTGCTTGTTTGACTACGCACATTTAGGGTTCCGTATCAAATGTCTAATATATTGGTATTTGTTAGTAAAATATACGTAATAATAAACGTCATCGCCAAATATCAAGTTCATAGGTTAATGGGAAGTAAAAATAATCTTCGGCACAAAATTTTGTGACATTCGATGGACAGACAGACGGTTAAACAGACAGACTGACAGATAGACGGACAGACGAACACGTGAGTCGGAAGTACAGAAACCTAAAAATAACATTAATCTTAGTAATTTATAATCGTAGTTATAATCGTTAGTAAGATTCCGCAGAAGATGCCTCAAATTTTTTTTAACACCTCTTAACCCTATCTGGGCAGTAGTTTAAAAAACGTTTTAAGTAAATTTCGATTATTTACATTATTCCCAAGGAATTCGATTTTTCATACAAACAAATTTTGAATTTTTTTTTTTCGATTATTTACATTATTCCCAAGGAATTCGATTTTTCATACAAACAAATTTTGAATTTTTTTTTTTTTTTGCTTTTTGAAATTCCTGCTTAATGCTCCCCTAGAACCCTACGTCAAAAACAAAAACCTGTCCAGTAAGATTCTTAGCTTGGGATTAGTTTCGAAAAACTTATAATGACATACTTTATTGTTTACATGGTACTTATGTCAAATTTATTAACCCTAAATACGATTCATCAAAAAAACTTTGTCACTCCGTATAGGTATCACCTTTTGGGGGAGGATTCGAAAAACTAATAGTGAGTACCTTTATTATTTACTTTGGTTGGTATTTATGTCAAAAATCAATTTTATTAACTGAAGAAATAAGATTTTTCAAACAAACTTTAGCATCCCCTAAATCATCTTTTGGGGGTAGATTCGCAAAAAAATAATACTGACAACCTTTATTGTTTACTTTTGTTGATATTTATGTCAAGTTTCATGTTTATTAACCCAAGAAATAAGAAATTAAAAAAAAAAATAACAACCTCTAAATAATCTTTTGGGGGTAGTTTTGAAAAAATAATAATAAAAAACCATTATGGTTTATTTAGGTTGGTATTTATGTCAAGTTATAGTAAGTCTAATTATATACTATACTTATTAACAATAGTCTTCAGGCAAATCGGCATTTTTTTTAGCTTCTGTAATTATCTTTTAATATGTTTTACGAACTTACCTAGTTGAACTGCAGTCAAAAGCCACACTCAATAAAAACCCACCCAATAATTCTGACCGGTAACTTAAAAGTAGTGTGAAAATCGATTGTATGGCTATGTGATGCCGAAAAATGCGGAACAGTTGTTGGAGAAGACAAAAAATGGATGGACTGTCGGAAAATATGATATCGTTAGAAAGGACCTGAGATGATGAATAATACAGAAGTGTGGCAGAAATAGACATGTTGCGCAGACTGCTTTATTAATTGTTGTAAGAGCCAGGGAATAAACAAGAGCAAATTCAATAAACTACTCTTATTTACGGCCACTATATTACCGGAGTAGGGTGCTGCCTCAGTTCCATCCACGTTGCGTCTGGGCCCTGCCTCAGCATGATGCTATGAAATTTAGCCACTTTAATGTGATTGCACTTACATTAGCAAGATGGCGACGGTGAAAAATTAGTTTGCTTGAGATTGCCTGAGACTGTGGGAGCTTGTTTCTGATTTTGTTTATGTTGTGTTGTGTTTTTAGTGAAGGAAATAATGTTGCACTGTTTGATGTTGTGTAGGTAAATTGGTCGTCTTCATTATATACTGGTTTTTTTATTATGTTCTGTTGCATCCGGGTAGACTGGAATCCGGTCTAAAGAGAAAATGTTAGACAGATGGATTTTGGCCTTCTCCGATTAGTACTATACTTTTTAGCAACCCAAGATACGACACGTGTCTGTCTGAGATCTATCTCGCGGTCGCGTTTGAATTTGCAGCAAGCGGCGCTGGTGTTGAGTGAGGTCTTAAAATTACAAATTTCACTTTTTGTGGTGGTTTTTTGCTTTACCGGAAATTTAATTTACAACTTTTTTATTGTTGTGCATATCTTTTAAATATGGCAGGTTTAGATAGGTACGGGTTTTACCAACCACTGCTATAATAGAGTATTATGTTTCGGCAATTTATCCTTCCTTTTTATTTCGAAAAAAATAGGTTTGCGCGAAACTGCGAACATAGGTACTCGATGTTATATTTAAACGCACTTATACGGCATTATAAATGACTAGCTGACCCCCGCGGCTTCGTTCCCGTCAACTGGCTATCTGTCTACCTACCTACCCTACAAACAAACAAACTCTTCAGCTTTATAATATTAGTATAGATGTTGATAAAACTCCTTCGCAAATGAACAAATTTGATTAGCATAAATAAGGTTATAGTGAGTCAATCTTAAAAGATAGACATAATATGCTGTCGCGGACTTTCTTTAAAAATTTAAAGAGGAAAAATGCCATTGTCATCATATTTGCGCAACTTGAACCGTTTACGCAGCGCACGCAAAGGAAGCTCTCAAAAAGGATTTTTTTCCCCCGATTTGCAACATTTTTCATTTATGCTCCGCTCCTATTGGTCGTAGCGTAATGTTATATAGCCTATAGCCTTCCTCGATAAATGGACTATCCAACACAAAAGTAATTTTTCAATTACAACCGGGTAAGTAACCAGTAACCTTGTGGTCCTATGACTTGGGGCTAATACAATAATGCCACTGGTGATGTAAATACATAATACAGGCATGTTGTAGGTATATTTAAATAAAATAACAATATAAATCGTTTTTATTAATTGAATTATATGCATTAGTCTTCATCCAACCTTTTCCTTAAGTTACGTGCGGAGGGATGTAATTGAATTTACAGGAATTATTAATTATTGTGTTAAAGTAAGTATATAAACTGTTTGATTTTCCTATTACCTTATATAAAGCGCCCATTCACACTAATAATTAATTGGCCTGTTCTAATTGTAAATATGTATTTGAATTGTTTGCCTGAATAAATAATTTCGTAACGAATATTTACCAAGAATTACACGATAGGTTTGGTTTCTCAAAACTAAAACTTTAGTTACCTTATTCAGTACAGTTCAAGACTAAAATGTAAACAAACAACTACGTACCTATTTTCAAAATAATTGCTTTGTCAGGCAATTATACGGGGCACGATAGAGACAATTGTTCATTGGGAATGTTTGTTTACATTATATACCATTCGTACATCCTTCACAAACTCATTCCAAGAGGTAGGCAGAAACTATAGCACTGTCACAGTCCTTTAAATCCAAAATGCCTTTATTTATTACCTTTTAACTAATTTTACATATTTTTGTGCATATCAGACTGTGAACAGTTGTTTTTGATTTCCAACATAGTCCGCAGACCCTTCAACAGTACACGATCGTATATTTTTCTTCTCCACGTCGTCGCTTCTGCTGTCGATCTCAGATCGTCACACACCTATGGACTGGTATTCTTCTTTCCTTCGTCCCCTTTATTGTCTAACATTCAGTATCGTCTTTGGATTACTTCTCCACCCATTCTGCGACTTTTTTTTGTTTTGTTGCTTGGAGAAATGCTCATGCATACTGCGCTACCACGGAGAGATAGTGCAGTTATGTGGGACTCCAACCCACTAAAACTCCACTGCGACTTCCTGTGCCGCTTATAGCGGACACACGGCACGCGTTAGCACTCACCGCGAGCCAACCGCGACGCGGTCGACCGTCACCGGACCCTCCTATGGGGAGTACCCCCCATCACCGGCGCACCAGAATACATTGCACGCCCTGAGACCAAACCAGTACATGGGCGCCAGACGGCCCCTTGTATGGCATTCTTGGTTCTTCTATAGTTCTTCATTCTTGGTTCTTCTAGGGTCAGGTCAGTAGCTCCGCCGCCTACCACTTTTTGGCCGCAGGGGATAGGGAGAGCGGCCAACGCTATACCGACACTCCTCCTCCCCTGCGGCTCCACCGCGTCCGCCATCAGACGGTGGCGACCCCGTCCAGGTGGTAGGAAGAACGGCGCCCCGCATTACCGGCTTACTCCTCTCCCACCGCGGCCTCCAATACTCAGCCATGATGCCTCCCATAAGACATCGCGGCCCGCCTCAGTTGCGATGTCGGCAACAAGCGGCACCGCAACCTACTAGTTGGCCGCTACGTCGTCGTATTAAACGGCAAAAGCCCTGACGAGCGGCACCTCCTCGGGTTCCTCTATGCTTCACCATGGGTGACCAAGCCACGGCCACTGCCACCCCCGCCTCGACTATGCAAGAATCCACCGAGGGGGCATTATTATAAACCTACCCACTGCCACTTTAGTTAATTTTATTGTGAATGTCACGTCTATAATATTATTGTTTTTTTCCTTACGAGTTTTAATTCACCATGATCCTTATTACAAGCTCCTAAATTTTTTTTTAAATTTTTTTTTTGTTTGTTTGTTTGTAGCGAATAGTCTCAGGGCTGATTTAAAAAAATCTTTCACCAATAGAAAGCCACATTATTCCTGAGTGACATAGGGTATCTTTTTATTCCAAAAACGGGTCCTGTGTGGTAGTCCACGGGAGAGAAGCCGCGGGGAACAGCTAGTATTAAATATAAGCGTAAAAGACCTACCTATCCCGTCAATCAATCAAATGAGATATGAGCCAGCAAAACCTAAGGCTAGGCTTATCAATTGAGGTCTGGCGTCAATCATTGTGGCCCAGACACAATGCTTTTTGTTAGGTGTGCTACTGCCCTCAATGACCAATGTTCTAAAGTTCTAGATGACTAGTTTTTTTAATTTAAATGTATAAATGGTATGTTGTTATAAAGGGTTGTTGGCCATGTCACAGTTATAAAATCACTGCACACTATTTCATGTGCGAGTCACAGAAATAAAATATTTTTCTTTCTTTACTTACATAGAATAGATCACCTTACTTTCCTAACAACAAAAGTCTAAAAGAAAATAACATTAAAATTAATTTTAAGCTTGAGAAAATAATTATAAGGAATTCTTACCTAACATTATTATATGGCATTCTTACCTTTATTTATAACCTACATTAGTAAAAATAGTTTTAAATATAACGAAGAAAATAAGTGGTATAATTCATAAGTCATTTATTTCATAACAAAATACATTGTGTCCAAATTTGTGGTAAGTAAAAACACCACTAAAACATAACAAAAGATAAAAAATTTATTAAAAAGAAAACATTTTAAATAACACTAACTTTCAATAACAATAATAATTTATGAGGTTATAGGGAATAACTAGTACCTACCTACACGCCTTGAGCGAGCATCATTGACAAAACGTTCACATTATATCTGTAATTCATACCAACGATAATCTAGATTGATTCGCCACACACAATGGGTTGGATGGCAACATCATGAAACTTTGACCCTCGCAACAAAAAGTAACCTAAATTCGTCATGTCCAATTTAAAGGTCGTACCTACTACGATAAACTTTATCGAAGCAATTTGTTTTACAGGGATGAAAACATTAGGCTGTCTGGTTTTTTTGTCCTTTTCTGTTATCGAACTGTTATGGCCAGGGAATATTTTAGGTAGCTTAGTATTTCAAAATGATACGATATATTTATGGCTCGTGGCTAAATAATAACAGCTGCACGGGTCGATCTTCAAAGTTAAGCAACGCTTGACGAGGTCGTCGGTCCGTGGATGGGTGACCATTTCAACATACCACCACTCCATCAAAACGCTTTGCACCAACATTTTTATTTGAACTTTTATCAAACATTTCTGACCGAGCTTGTGTTCAACACCTCTGCTAAATCCTTAGAGAATTACACGTGTGATGTTTATATAAATCTACGAACTGAATAATACGAGGAGCACGTGGCTGAATAATAACAGCCGCACGGGTCGATCTTCAAGGTTAAGCAACGCTTGGCGCAGTCGGTCTGTGGATGGGTGACCATTTCAACATACCGAGTTTCCTCCGTGCCTCGGAAAGCACGTTAAGCCGTTGGTCCCGGCTGTCATTTGAAGATCTCTGACAGTCGTTACGGGTAGTCAGAAGCCTGAGATCTGACACCAGTCTTGCCAAGGGTTATCGTGTTACCCAGTTACTGGGTTGTGGAGGTCAGTTAGGCAGTCGCTCCATGTAAAACACTGGTACTCAGCTGAATCCGGTAAGACTGGAAGCCGACCCCAACAATAATTGGGCAAAAGGCTAGGCAGATTATTACGATATATTTATGAATTCAAACAATGGAGATAATGAAAACTGAAACAAAGAAGAGTCAAATTTTTTTGGTTGTCACTGCTCAGGTCAAGCAGCTAATATTACACAAAAATAATGAAAGAAACCACATGAAAGAGCCCTTAAATACGAGGCCGAAACGCAGAATAAAAACTGGTAAGGTACCCGAAATTCTTCTCCACTTTTCCCTTTTCAACCGTCTATCCTGTATTAAATATAAAGTAACCGTTTTTCTAACCTCAAGAGGGGCATGTCGTGATGATAAGTACGGAGGGGAGCCCTCTTCAGCCACGTGGATAGGTTAGGGGCGGCCCTGCTTTGAGCGAGCCCCTTGACCCCGTGAGAGATAAAAGCATCATGATGGACTTATGTACGATACATGTACGTATATACAAACGTCTTGAGTGGACCTCAATGTTATTTATTAAGGTTTGTTTCCTTTTAAGAGGTCAGCGATCTTATGGAGTGGCCATTACGGTCACAAATTGCGGCAAAATTGATGAATACGCACAAGTAGCTAGAGGACACTTCAGCAGGTTTAAATAATACATATGTAGGACTCGTAGGGTCTTATGTGAATGAATATGTTTTACTTTAGGAGGTAGATTTCCCTATGGTACCTAAGTTAAGGCCGTCGTGTTCTAAAGAAGTTTAGGCTCCCTATTTTCTTGATATAATTTCACACTCGGTCGTGATTTTCTCAATCCATTTTTATAGTTATGTCTACATACAATACGTATGATGAACGTAATTAACTAAAAATAAAAATGACAGATTGTTTCATTTGTTCCTAGCCAAACATGACTTTGATAACTTATTGGCTTCTGTACTAAATGAGTAGGTAATAATTTTTGTATGACTAACAAGTTCATTGCTATGTTCTTAGATAAGATTGAACTGTTTTGACTATGTAGGCGCAAACAGCCATGGACACATAATCCTAATATAAGTTTCAGCATGTTATTTTGTCTTGAGCAATGGTAAATAGTGAATATTTCTTAAGCTGGAGCGATGATTTTTGTGGGTCTTCTGGAAGTCAAAGAAATAATTATTCAGTGGAGTGTTTGTGCCAAAGAATTTTACATTAAAAATTTGCTAACGATTATGATAATCAATTAATCAGTCTATAACGTTCTCACTCCTTACCTTGACAATCTACAATCGATAACGCTAGTAGATAAAAAACATTTTTACAAAAAATATTCTACCGACTTCCAAATAAGAAAACTAGAAAGTGAAAAATAACTTTATTTTTGGAAGTCGGTGTCTTTGGTAGGTACCAAATTTTTAAGTTATGGACACCGATATTTTTTTTTTTTTATATTTTTGATAGGCTTGCGCTTGACCACTATCTCACCTGATGGTAAGCGATGATGCGACTTCCAAAAATAAAGTTATTTTTCACTTTCTAGTTATCTTATTTGGAAGTCGCTAGTACTTTTTTGTAAAAAATATTTTTATTTTTCACCTTTTAGTTGTACCTACCTAATAGGGAAGTAGTTAAGTAAGTACCTATCACGACAGAATAGATTACCCGAATAACATGAAACTTGAATATAACCGGTGAAATGAGAGATCTGCATACCCCTTTCGAGCGTACTGGCGTGATGTTATGTTATGAAATGGTATAAACAATAAACAGACATGCGATTGCAGCAATCCCGAGAGATTTGCCGTTATTTATTGAAGAGTTCTGTTGTATATCGCCGAAGTTCTTCATCAGATCTTCACCAAATTAAAATGGGACCAATTTCGGAATATACCCTTTCAAACAAAAAAATAATTTCACAAAATCGGTCCACAATTGACGGAGTTATCGGTTAACATAAATAATAAAAATAATATAAAAATAACATTCATAATGTCGAACATAGAACCTCCTCCTTTTTTGGTAAGTCGGTTAAAAACGAATCAATGTATGGGAATGACACATCTGAACGTTAAGTCACGTGATCAGACCATACAAATAGAAGGCGTTAACGATTGTAGAAAGAGATTCGATGCGAAACGTTTGTAACTTGGCTAGTTCTTCTTTAGGAGAGGAAGCAAGAATTTGACTTTCCTACGATTAATAAGACACTTGTATTTATCAATAGCATGCATTACTCTAGAGTTGCGATCACAGAACAGAAAAAACGCCTTGTTGCGATACTAAAATACTACAATACAGTTTTACCATGATAGAGCTACCCTCATTCGTACGTGCTGATATTTTGCGTGGGTTTACAGACATCTTAACGTGTCTGAACTTTCACGAAAGTACTTACATACGAGTACCTATTTCATTTGCCTAGCAAGCGGAGTTTGTGTGTCTTCACACAGGTACAAATTAAATTAAATTCCACGTCTCGATTTATTTGTACGAGTAGGTGATTGAACCACGATTGAACAGACTTGTAAATGTCACATGATATATAAATAGGCATTTTTGTACATTGCTGTTATCAAGTACCTAAGAATTAATGGTTAATTAAATCTTTGATTTGTTTTCATCTCACTCTCTTCGCAAATTGTCTCTTTTTTAGAATGTCTATTTTTACCCGACTGCCGAAGGAGGGTATTGTGTTTATCAGTATATGTATGTATATATGTAGGTATGTATGTATGTTTGTGCCTATGTGGCGTACTAGAGACCAAAGCGTTGGCCGATATTAATGATTCTTACGTCAATCGATTTGTCTTAACCTTGCGAGTGTCTCTGTCTACATTAAAATTTGAAAATAGAAAAATGGCGGATTTTGGGTGCCATATTGTGGGGGCTAATTTATTTTTTTCTTCCAAACCCATCGCGTGTATCAAAATAAAGGGTTATAAAAGTTGATTTCAAAAATATATTACACTTATATGTTTAAATGTACCTAATTCGAATAAAAGTATCTCAATTAAATACTTTAAAAAAAAGTTAATTAAAAGAATCAAAAAACCCGACTGCTTAAGAAGCGAACTAAAAAGACGTAAACAAGAAGAAAATCATGTTGTGCAGTTGGAGGATACATCTGGTTTTGGTCAGCCAGCTCGCGAATATGTATCCTCCGACTGCGTCTTTTTATTACGCTTCTTAATTTAAACATTACTTTCATAGCATTATTATTGCAAGCAAAATTACACTTTCCTCGAACAACGTTTTCCTGAAATGCTCTTTCCGAAAGTACTTTTCGTAATGTCTTAACTACATGTTCTTTAAAAAGAGTGTCTTTTCAAGAAATCACTTCCAAAGACACTTTTTGTCAATAGGTCAAGCACCTAAATCATTAAAATTAATTGATCACGCACAAATCCTTAATAGCCAAGATAAGTATAAAATTATATTAGAGAAAAATGCTCTTAAAATAACTTACGTAGGTTTAGCATTAAAATGAGTAGACCACACTGTTGCTAAAGACAGAATTACCAACCAGTTCTATTTATATTTAGTTCCCTATCACTGGAACTAGTCTAGAGTAAATACAAACTAGAAAAACAAATATTTGTTAGCGAGTATCTGCGGTTAGTTCCGCTAATGGTGGACGCTGTCTTGTGGTTCCGTACCACTTTATTTGTTTACTACGGATTAAACAAAGGGTTTAAATGTACGAACATTTGCTGGATTAGAGATCTGTTCAGGGTTTTAAATGTAGGGATGTGTGTGATTGCTCTTTGATGGCCGGTAAATCACTTTTCTTTTAGTCCATGTAGGCACAGAATTATGAAGGACGATGATTACTCATCGACTTTTAGAAATAAATAAAAATAGTATCAATATCAAATCCTATTTTTGCAATCTTTTTGTACCTGACTATGGGATAAATAATGATATCTGGGGCCGTGGGCATAATTAATTAAGAAAAACAATTGTGTATAGATGTAAACATGATATACTTTGAAAAAACTTGTAATTCATTTTTTGTATATCTCAATTACCTAGATATGTTGAACATTGACATCCAAATACTTTGGATGAAAAGATGAAATGTTTGTGCAATGTATCTATTGACTAATTCGCCCTTGCTTTATTTCATCAACGTTTTCATCTAATCTCCAGAGCGTATTTGCTTCAATTTGGAAGTTTTATAAATTGGGCCCCTTTTCATGTAGGCATTTGAACTGCCTTTGAATAGCAGTTTATGTACCTTCGTATTAATTAAAGTGTAATGATTTTGTGTACTGAAACGTTATTTATCCATTGAACGGAATCTGATTAATTACTCTTTATATTGATTGCTTTTCGAATGTTGATCACATTGAACTATCATATAAAATAGTTTATGAGAACTATTTCTTTGTATAGGTTTAAAAAATATATTTAGTATAAATATTTTAAAATTGTTGTTTCCTTGTTTCAGATAATTCCACAAATGAACAATAATATGCCATAGTGTTCAACAAAGTGTAAATAAAAATGTTTCCCATGACTTCTCGGCATAATCGTGCGTCCGCTGTGGCGGTTAGCACATTACTGACGATATTAGTGTGTGTGGTCTTTAAAGTAAGCTCGGTGGAGGGGAGGGAGGAACCTCATAAATACACGATAGACGAAATATTGTCTATGGATTTTGAGCACAAAGACTCTGGAGACCTTGGAATGGACCCTTGTAAAGCTGGTAAGTGCTAGAGTAATTTAGTTTTTTAGTGATTTCTCATAAAGTCCAAAATATCCTTTTAAGTATTTTATCGTTACTTATAATAACCAATGTTTCTGTAAGAGTTATCTGTGAAAATCAAATCTCGGAATACTTACCTACTTATTTTTATACCGTGTAAGTATTACAAGAAAACAAAAAAAAATATTCTATCAAAAATAAAAAAGAACTTGCAACATAAAATCACAAAGAGATATACTCGTTAAAGATTGTACGTCCCTTTGACGAGTAACAAAGATCTCTTTTTCAATAAAAATCAGTAGGTGTTGAACTTTTTATGTTTGTTCTCGTAAAATGACAGTTCTAGATCCTCATTTTTCTTTGACGCTTATATAAAGCCGTAGTATAGGCGCGAGACAGATATCAAATGTAGACAAATGCCTCGCTGACGTTTTATGAGGGGAAAAAGGTGAAGAAATGTGAGTAAGTTTTGTAATTGAAAACCGTACCTGTTCAGTGACGGGCTTTGCTCTCTGAACTCTTTTCCCTTTTAATACTATGTGATGAATAGGGATGTTTCCTGTGTAAAAAAATGATAATTCTATTTAGACCGTCAGTGAGATTATCAAATAATATTGTACACATATTTTATGCTTGAGAGCAGTGGTGGCCCAGTGGTATCGGCCGCGGCTTACAAGTTGTAGGTCATGGGTTCGAACCCAGGCAGGCGCTTTACTTTGTGTAAATTATTTCATCACCACTGCTCTCAAAAACGGTGAAGGAAAACATCGTGAGGAAACCGGCATGTCCTAGAACCTAAAATTAAAAGACATGTGACATCCACCAACCCGCACTGGGCCCGCGTGTTGGATTACGGCCCATTCCCTCTCACAGAGAGGAGGCCTATGTCCCAGCAGTGGGAACATTAATAGGCTGATGATGTGATGTGTGATGTGATTTTATGCTTTACCAAATCATCAAAGTTCAGGAGTGGGGGCTTGTGACGTCACTAAGGCAGTATAAAGTTTACTAGCGGCGTGATGTTTCACGTTATTTAAGTGCATTATATCTTCGTCACTTTATGTTTAAGTGTCAAAAGAAAAAATACATGTCCAATATTTTTTATAAATCTATCTGACGAACAAAAAACTAATTTTCAGTCAACTACCCTATTGTAAATTTTGGACAGGCTCAATGATTTGTAATGTCTGAAATGTTAAATGTCGTTTTGAATGTCGCTCTTATCGAGAGTTTTATTAAAAACATATTTAATAAGTGCTAAACTTCGTTTCGTAATTTTGAGCAAATATTAAAGAAAAATTTGCATTCAACACAAAACTTCGTAACACAAAAATGAATATAAACCGGCTAAGTGCGAGTTGGACTCGCGCATAAAGGGTTCCGTACCATTATCGCAAAAAACGGCAAAATATCACGTTTGTTGTATGGGAGCCCCACATAAATATTTATTTTATTCCGTTTTTAGTATTTGTTGTTATAGTGGCAACAGAAATACATCATTTGTAAAAATGTCTACTGTCTAGGTATCACGGTTCATGAGATACAGCCTGGTGACAGACAGACAGACTGACAGCGGAGTCTTAGTAATAGGGTCCCGTTTTTACCCTTTGGGTACGGAACCCTAAAAACTACTAGAACACGTCAAGACTATTTAACTTAAACATTAAAAGCACTTAACCTGACACAACGTTATACAATTTGAAGACATTGTGACGTAATAATAAAACATTTTACAAAAAATTTGGTGTATCTTTATTCCTACCAGCCAATCCGTCCGACCGTTTGTATAGAAGCTTCTGTTAAACTCTGCCCCCTCACAATATTGCTCACGGCACGCCGCATGGGCAATGCCGGGCAATTGGAACAAACAAACCGTGAAAGGACGGTGGGCAGATAGGTCGGATTTACGTCATGGACAGCTTATAATTCCCGCTGATTACCTCCGCACGGAATTTGACACAATTCCCACCGCGGTACGGTGTGGGTGATGAGTGATAGCGAGTTAAGAATCGAACTTATGTAACCAGAGGCCCTTTTCTTTTTTTGTTTACGGAGAATCCTTCAAAAGGCGACTGGACTTTTGGGGAAAAGACCAGTGAGCCACCACCCCGGTGATCACCATCAGCACCGGGCCCCGTCACCTCTTAAAAGACCATCTCGGAACCAGAGCGGGGTGCAACGCCTGTTAGGGCACATCCCTGGGGAGGCTGAAAGAACCACCTCCCCTGAGCCACGCTGTGCACGGCAGCACGTGATCACTGTACTGCCGTCCTTCCTGAAGTCACTCGGTGGGTGGACAGAGTCCGCAATCTGACCAGCCCCGACCCCGGAGTCCCGTTTAGGCATCGAGGAGGTTGCCTCCCCGACGCCTTTTTCTTCAAGCAGGATCAGCTCTCTCACGATCCCGAACCATAGGCCCTAGACAAATGGCATTCTATGATTGAAAGCGTGGCGATAGCGATTGTCAAGAAGGCCAAATTGTATGGGATTGACAAGCGATATTGAAAAATCACGTGAACAATCCCTTACATTTTGAGATTTCGACTATCGCCTTCACTGCCTCGAATGTCACTTGAATGAGCCTCTATACTTGGTAACCATGTCTCAAAGATAAGGTTTCGGCAATAAATAAGACAAAACTAAATAATAAAGCAAACAAAAACTCTATGGAGTCTCAGTTTTATATAATGATAACAAAAAAAAATATATATTGTATATATAAAAAATTAAAACCCGACTGCTTAAGAAGCGAACTAAAAAGACGTTAACAAGAAGAAACTCATGCTGTGCAGTCGGAGATTTCATATTTGCGAGCTGGCTGGCCAAAATCTGATGTATCCTGCGACTGATTTTCTTCTTGTTTACGTCTTTTTAATTCGCTTCTTAAGCAGTCGGGTTTTTCGATGTTTTGAATTCACGTTTTTATTTATACGTTTTTAGTTTTCTTTTCGAATTAAGTACATTTAATTATATAAGTGTTATATATTTTTGAAATCAGCTCTTAAAACCCTTTATTTTGATATCCCACAGGATGGGGTTAGAAGAATATAACATATTGGGCTCCCGCAATATAGCGGGGGTTTTCCCATTTTAATGTAGCCAGTGACACTCGCAAGGTTAAGACGAATCGATTGACGTAAGAATCATCAAATCGGCCAACGCGGTCGGTTCGTTCTCTAGAACGCCGCATAAGAACAAACATACATACATACATAGACTGATAAACACTTTACCACCCTCCTTTGGAAGTCGGGTAAATAACTATGCTTTTATTTAATGTCATTTAATACCTGGTCTAAAATAGTGCAGTCCAAATATAATTTAACCCCGTTACAGCTTACAGTTTGCACAGTTTTCCTGAAGCGAGCGGAGAGGGTCTGTTTTTATCGTCCACCGTTGATTTCTGTTTTAGCTCTTTTTAATGGTACCTCTCTGGCCGAGATTTAAATACCCTACATTGTCCGCCTTTAGTCGCGGGAATAGTTTCAACAGCTTTTTTTAAGCGTTTAAAAGTTTTAAATTTCGCTTTTGTGTGTTTAAAAATGTAACGATAAAAGGATTTTTTTAATTTTCGTTAAAACAGGGTTGGCGGGCTTTTAAAATAAAATGACCTCCATTTATTTTATATTTGGTTGAACTTGTGCTAAGTTAGAACTGGGGGGTGACCATAAGCTCTTAGAGTAAGGTTATTTTGAGTGTGTGTAGGGGACAGATGGATATGACTTGTATACATCTGTCAAATACGCGATCTCAAAATAACCTTAATCTAAGAGCTTATGGTCACCCACCAGTTTTAACAACCTTTCTAATCCTACTTATATTATGAATGTGAAAGTTTGGATGCATGTATGTATGTTTGTTACTCAATCAAGCCAGAAAGGCTGTACGGATCTGGGTGATATTTGGTACAGATATAGATTTTGATCTGGACTTTTCATCCCGGTATAATGTTGCCTTGGGATAAGAAAACACTTTTCACACAGGCGAAGCCGCTGGCAGAAGCTAGTATATTAAAATAAATGCAATTACAAATCTTGGTTTCTGGTTGAATCAATTTGCACACTGCACATGAAGTAGCTCGCTCTGTGTTTAGTATGAATACTAACAAAAATTCGACTTTATTTGATGCTTGTACAGTCATGGGTCAATAGTGCAGTTGTACTGTACCAACACTAAAGTTTCTAAAGAAACTGGGTGATTAACCTTCTTCTACAACAAGGAAAAATTAAAAATTCCCAAAATATCCGACAATTTTTTTATTACATTATTTTTAAACTACATAATTTATCAAGTAGTAGACACGCATCGATCAACAATCTATCGAACACGTAATTATGACACGATATCTTGCGAAAATAACGCCCATAACTTTTGAACGGCTGAACCGATTTTCAAAAAACATAAATAAGAACACTCCTAATAATGTCACACAATCGGTTCATTCATTAAGGAGCATTGATGCCACAGACAGATACACATATACACAAGTACACAAACACACTGGTACACACGTCAAACTTAAAACACTCCTCTTTTTCCGCCGGGGTTAAAAAAATCTTTAGACATTTTTGTTTTGGTAAAGTACGACTGCACTTTTGACCCTTGACTGTACTTACATATTATCTACAATTGTGTAGTCATAGAGATAATTGTATTTGGACGCTTAAGGGTACACTAGTCGACGGCACGAACTATTTTGTGCGCGGCGTTAAAATACGTGCTACAACCGACAACACGTGCGGAACAGATAGATGCTGTTATGAGCAGTAAGAAGCTAGTACGCGTACGAATTAGCACTTTTGCAAATATGAAGCAAAATGGATGATGATTTAGAATGAAAACGAGCGCGCGAAATGTTATTTACAGACCTTTGGGAGTCTGGATATCATGAAAAAACAACATTACATACATTCAGTATCTGTTCAAAATAGCATTGTTGAACTACTAATCTATTCCTGTATGGAGGCCGTTTTTCAATTTTCCTTCTTCTTATGGTACTTATTTGCGCCCAAAGATGCGTTAAAATTAGTGTTAAAATAAGGAACTTTCGAAGCTCATAACTTTCAAGTAAATTTTTATTTTACTTTTTTGCTTCCATACAGGGCTAGATAATGATGAGACAAATTGATATCATTTTTTATTTTGAACGCACATCGTCAAACAGTGGAGTAAAAGCCAGACTACATTTGTATGGAACAATTTTCGACTAGTGAACCCTTAAGAATGTGCCCCGCAACCTTGATGTTAGGGCAGCACATTCCACCACGCATTGTGGGATTCCACATTTCAATGCATTAGTGTTACTTGTAAAGCTTGCTGATACCATTTTTATATTATGTCGTTCTTTGAAGTAAACTGGGTGCGAAAGGCATCTTAGGTTCAATTCGGGTTGAACCAAATTCCAGCACTAACAATGTTGGCTTTTAAAATAAAAAAGAAAATAATAATTACTTCATCACAAAAAGCAGTCGTTTTTTACAGAGTCGTTTCAGCCAGTGCCAACAATAAACATTATAAAATTGAAACCCACTCCATCTGGCGAGCAAATAAATAGGGCTGCCCGTTGGCGTTTTAAAATAAAATAAACAATTAACGCATCCCAACTCGACGGATGATGGAAAAACCGTCAAAGTTTATCGGCACGAAACGGTCGCACGGCACTAAATTGGAATCTGGCACTCTATAAACCTTTAATGTCAATAAAGCGGTCCCTCATCAAGTGAACCGTAAAAATCGTTAGAATGCCGGTTTTTACACCCGTCACCACGACCGTCGATGAAATTGTCTTTTTTTTTTTTTTCAATGTTTTTGATTGTTGTCGGTTGCAACGCTACCGCAGGATATAAGGAAAAAAAATGTTTTTTTCCGAAAACTGTTTGTGAAATTCAATAGAGCTGTCAATAAATTCATTCGGCTTTTACAAAATGAAAACCTGTGCTAAAAGAAATAACAAACACTAGTGTTTTGCAGATTTTTCCGTTTTTTTGTAGTCCCAGAACTGCTTTGAAATGAGATTAGAAATATTTAAATGACTATTTTACATAAAATTGATGAAGCGTAAAATGTAAGTCAAAGAAACTCGCTTTTCGTAGACGGCGCTACGCTTGAACTGCTACGCGATTAAAACTCGTAGCACGTCGTAGCGCCGTGCAGCCGTGCTACGGCTTTACTTTCCTTTTGCTTACCAATCATTTTTATATTAATTTTAGATTCAGAAACACGAATCTTGTCATCCAAACATACATAGTACTAGCTGTTCCCCGAGACTTCGCTCCCGTGGGCCACCCCACAGGACCCGTTTTAGGGATTAAAAAATAGCCTATGTTACTCAGGAATAACGTAGCTTTCTATTGGTGAAAGAATTTTTTAAAGCGGTGCAGCAGTTTCGGAGCCTATTCGGTACAAACAAACAAACTAACAAACAAACAATAAATCTTTCCTCTTTATAATATTAAGTATAGATTATAAGTAAGTATAGATTTATTTGTTAAAGTTTTCACTTCTAAAATTGTGATTCGGTTTTTTTTGCAGACTTTATTTTGCATAAAATAATGAATAATACTACTGTTTCATACAAAGCTAGTTCTGAATTAACCACTACAATTGTTTGTTAAATAACAAATTATTACCTACTGTACTCACTAATTAGGTATCTCATTTACCCACAATACTAGTTTAGGTACCGAATTGTGGGCGTTTCACGAAACCATTCTCCGCAATATTTAATGATATCGTTCGCAAGCAGACCCTGGCACAATTAATACCAACGGGATTTACCACTTAAGTTCCGTATTGTTGAAGTTTGAGTTCCATTGGAGCGAAGTTTTCAACAAGCATTTAGTTTTACGTAGGTAGGGAAGAACGTGGTATTTTTATGTTTAAGGATCTTGTTGAAAATTAAGGTTCTTCTTTCAGCAGAAGAATGTGGATGGTCACCACCAAGTCAAAGTTAAAAAATTGAGGCAGGAAAACGGTTTATTTTTATTTCTTAGTTTTTAGGGTACCGTACCTCAAAAGGTAAAAAAGGAACCCTTATAAGATACCTTTCTTGTCCATCTGTCCGTGTGTCACCACCGATTTTCTCAGGAACGTGTGGACCTAGCAAGTTGAACCTGATACTGAGGTCTATAGTCCCTATTAGGTGTATAATAATCAAGGTCCTGAGTCAACACGATAAAAAGATATGGGCCAATTTAGATTTTCGCGAAATCTTGTAATGTAATTTACATTAATTTTCAACATTTTTTATTTTCGGAATTTTCCCTTTACTTGCGCTGTAAGACCTTGCTTTTGACCAAAATTGACAATTCTAGGTAAACGTGAAATAGGTTTTGGGCCGGAAACCTGTATGGTAGTACCCGTTGACCTACTTACCAAATTTTTGTTTATTTATGTAGTATAATACACAATTACTGTCGGCTTGACTTGCTTCGGTTATTGCCAGTTTTAAATCTCGTGGAAATATTTTTTATTATAATAACAAGCAGTCTGCTGATATGCATATTCGTACTTTCAATTTCACCCTATGTCTTCTTTTGTTTATACGTCAAACGCACTGCATCAGTATTTTTTTTTATTTACAAAATTTAAGTTCTATTAATACTATGGTTAACGGTTTAGTTTAAGCAAATTTTTATGAATATGTGTAGCCAATAAATACTTCTTTATTCTTCTTTGTGTGTTTGCACCTTTCATACAAACTTTCATATATATTTAACACCTTTAACCGGTTGAATGCCGTTATTACCGAAACAATTAAACAGCTATTGTGCCTCACGTGGATCCACGTTTTGGGTATACAAGGAATTAAGGGATACATTTTCAAATATCCTTCCTTTGTGCGCTTTGTCATTTCTAATGTCACGCTTTTTCAAGCCCAGTGGTTTCGGCTGTGTGGTTTCTGTCAGTGAATTAGTGATTTAATAATTTTAAAATACATAATGCATATGAAATCTTCATTCCACAAACAACACATATCGTTTACAAATCGTATCATTCATGTATTGTAATTTGTGTGGGAAAATAATAAAAACCAAAAGGCTCCGGGCGACGCTCGTTACATTTGCAATCCCACGCCATGTCGCCCATGCTGAAAGATATCCGTCACGGCTGATATGAATAGCTGCGTATCTCTATCTACCTACGTATGTCATGGTGGGTATGTACGCCTGTATGTAGGATCTGCACTACATGCTGGTTTTACTTTGTGAAGGGAACGATAAACGGCTGTTTGCTCTTAACAGTGCGATCTAAGAATGCAATATTTCTTCATGTTGTGTTTCGGTTTAGAAGGAATCCGGACAACTAGACGTACGGCAATACGCCACCGGTACATGGTGGACATCCCACCCATACGTACAAAGCATTTTGCGAATACTTTCATTGTACGCACAGCTAAGGAGTGGAATTTCCTGCCGGAGTCTTTGTTTCCTGATAGCTACAATCTTGGGGTCTTTAAGGCAAGAGTGAATAGGTTACTTCTAGGCAAGCGTGCTTCACCGTCGACCACATCATCGCTTGCCATCAGGATCCAACGGAAATAGTTTTTGGGATTCAACGACAATAAAACGTATTTCACTTGCATTTTTAAAATTTGGGATCCAACGGAAATACATAATAATGTTTTGTGGGATCCAACGCCAAAAATATTAAAATGGGATTCGAAAGTGGGATCCAACGAAAATAAATAGCGACATCATGGTCAAACGCGAGCCTATCGATAAATAAAATAAAAAAATCTTTTGGGATTGGAGTTGCTGATAAATCCTTTCTTTCTGGTAGAAAAACGATAATTCTATTTAGTCCGTCAGTGAGATTATCAAATAATATGGGCCCCGTATTTTTTGCTTTATCAAATAAATAAAAATTGACAAAGATAAAGCGCATCAAAGTTCAGGAACGGCGGCTTATGACGTCACTATATCAGTATAAAGTGTAGCACACCGTGCCGTCACACGATATTTCAACGCACTGTAATGTCGTAAATTACGACATTACAGTGCGTTGAAAAAGTAAAAAAATATGTATCCATTTTTTTTAGGTTAAATAGATTTTTTTGTCAACTTCCCTATTCTAGGCAATCTGTAGCTTTTATAACACAGCAACACACTAAATCACTCCTGTTCTTCCCAAAGGGTTAGGCACCTTTAGAACACATTTCGCCACTTTGTTTAAGTCCTATAGTGTAATTACGGGGTGATCCTTTTGCCATCAAACGCGCACAAAGGTCAGACTTTGGGCTACTGTAGAGAAATTCCCACTAACACTTGAACTTTTTTACAATAAAATATTTTTAATTGTTAATCCCACTTTTCTTAATTTAAATTTATTGAAAATTATTTTCTACTTTTTGGTTTGTTTTTTTTTCTGTTTTATCAACAAAACAATGACTTCATAAAAAACTTATCTTAAAACTTATAAAAGGCCTAAAAACGTAGGTACCTATTGTTAACAATAAAAATAACCCGAACATTTGCGGCCGCATGTAATGTATGAGAACAAATTAATCTTCTTCGGTTACTAGCTTTTTATGTTCCTAAGTACAAGGGTATAAAATATTTAGGGGTTAGAATTTGTCCCTGCTCGAGAAATTACTCGGTTTCGGAATATGTATTGCGGGCATTTCAGCCTTTGGCGTTGGAATGTTTCCGTGGCCACAATGTGAGTTGTATTTTTGTTGTAAATCAACTGTTGTCCTGTTGTTGAAAGCAGTTTTTATTCTTAATATATTCTTCTTTTTACGTTTCAGTAAAAACAGTGATAATATCCATGCAAATGATTGTAGCCAACTCTTCAGCTCCTTCTGATGCGCCTGATGGAAAATGATAGTCTAAAATGAAACGAGTGTGCCCAGAAAATGCCTGGTCACTCTTAATTTGAAGGGAACACAAAACCTGGTTAGCTGGGTGCCCCATGAGTGTTGTAAATAGCACTTAGTATGACTAGTGGGGATACTAAGACCTACACTGTTGATATGATCATAACTCGTATACCGATGGATGGATTGTGTGAGGAGTGATATGATAGAAAAGTGAGTCAGTGAGCGTGACAGGGGGATAGGACGGTATAAAAGAAAACATGTTGCGCCGGCCCCAAGTAACATGGGACAAGGGCAGGAAGATGATGATGAATGCTGCGATTATTTCCGATGTGTGCGTAACACGTGCGTGATAATCGCGTGCTCTCTGCGTGAACGTCATGTTTACGCAGCGTGATGACAAAACAAACACCGAGCTATCACTATACCGACGTTATGTGGGCGTGCAAGCTAAAAGGGTCCAGTCCTCGGCATTTAGTTGCCGAGATATACGCAGTCTTGTACAGTTGGGTTTCAACTTCATATGGCTGTTAAAAATATGTGCCAGTTTTTGAATATTTTTTTAATCCATATTATTATTATTAATTGACGACTATTTTAGATAAAGAATTCTTAACTCAATAACTGGACACTTTTTGCTTGGACGCCCATTATTATTTTCAACATTTAAACAGAATACTAAAACTGGAGAGGTACACATGAAACATCTTAACATCTCAGAATTAATATTTGTTTCGGGATGTTTACCATGTATATTTAGATTTTGGTCACACCAGCACCATCACACCTCAACTACTGAACGGAATTGGATGTACTTGGGAACAGAAGAAGACCATAGTCTGAATTCATTATGACATAGACTTTTTATCGCAGCAGTGCGTTACTGTGAGATTTTTTGACGTTTGCGCGGGCGATGCCACGGACAAAAGTATATTGATCAAATTATTTATTTATTAAAACTTTATGCGCAAGTAGGTACAAAGGCGGAAATAATGCCTAAGGTATTTTCTACAGTCGATCTTAAGGTGGTGCAGAGATAAAACAAGGCAGGTGCAATTAAATGATAGGATAGGGGGGGATAGGGTTTTTTTAATTTAAATAGATAAAAAATATATATGAAAAATAATATATAGGTATATATAAATATATACTTAGATACATATAAACATAAACAATTTCATTGAGAAACCGAAACCAACAAATCAATTCCGTGATGATTCTGCAAACTTCTTGCGAATGTGCTCACGTGCCTTAAATTTGAAAGAGAACCGACTGGTTGCCATCCTGATATTCTGAGGGAGCGCATTCCAAAGGGAGTTCGCCTGGACAAAAAATGACGAGTGGATAAACTCAGAGCGGGGAGAGGGATAATGTAGAAGACGATTCTTGGTGGAACGAGAAGTCAGATAAGAAGGAGAAGTGGGTTTATCACTGGAAGAAAACAGAGAATATTGTATCAAGAATAACTTCTACTTATATCTATTTAAAAACTAATAATACTGGTATCATCATGGTATCAAAGTGCGACATTAAAAGGCTGGCCTTTTAATGTCCCACTTTAGAGCAAAGATCTCTTCTCATAATGAGAAGGCGCAAGAATTAATGTTTGCTCAATGCGGTTGGGCCATTTCAAACCATATTAGATAATTTAAATGCCTACTTCAAAAATATTCAGTTTCAAACCTGCTTTAGCTTCAACAAGGCCTTTAATTTTCAATAGATCGCAACTCCGCTTAATATTCAAAGTGTCAGCACTCAAAAGTTTATAGGCATTATGTAATATTGAGGCATGTTCTATCTTTTATCTCAAACCGTTTTAGCTTAGGAAGTGCCTGTTCTGATGTAGGTGCACGGCAATTTAATTGGGTTAAGGTATACGAAAGAAACTAAATAAAAAAGTGAACTAGAAAGATATAAACAACTTCTTGTTTACATCATGATTTTTTATTATTCAGTTTTTATTTGCAACTTTTTAGTAATATATTTTTTCGAATATCTTTTAAACATACAAGTGGTATACATTTTTGTAATCACCTCTTATTACCCTTAATTTTCATACGTCATTTGTAAGGAAAAAAATTGGAATGCCACAATATGGCGCCCAAAATCAGACATTTTTATTTTTTAGTATTTGTTGTTATAGCTGCAACAGAAATGCATCATCTGTGAAAATTTCGACTGCCTAGGTAACACGGTTCATGAGATACAGCCTGGTGACAGACAGACGGACCGCGGAGTCTTAGTAATAGGGTCCCGTTTTTACCCTTTGGGTACGGAACCCTTAAAAAAACTCGGTATAATGCACGATTTCGTAGCGTAGACACGGGAAGAGACAAGTCTTAGATAAAATTGAATTTAACCGAAGATCACATTGCACGTTCATTCTTGGTCTGCGACAGCCGTTTCTGTTTTTAACCCCCGACGGAAAAAGAGGGGTGTATACACATAAGTTTGAAGTGTGTACCTGTGTGTTAGTGTATTTGTGTATCTGTGTGTCGCATCATATCTCCTGAACGGATGAACCAATTTTGAAAGTTTTGAAAGGTGACATTATCGAGAGTGTTCTTAGCTATGTTTAATGAAAATCGGTTCAGCTGTTCAAAAGTTATGGGCGTTTTACTGTTTGAATCGGGATATTTTCGCAAGATATCGTGTCATAATTACGTGTTCGTTATATTGTTGATCGAAGCGTGTCTATTAATAGATAAATTTTGTAGTTTAAAAAGTATAAAATAAAAAGAAATTATCGGGGATTTTAGATTTTTTATTTATACTTGTATTACAAGTAATTATTTAAATTGCTTGGCTAAAATAATCATCATCAAGAAACACATTTCTTGAACAGCCAAATCTTCCCATTCACACATAGTTACATACACGCAACTTAACAATTATAAACTTGCCTGAAGTTTAATTAAAACCGGGTCAGTAGTTCCGAAGATTATCGCGCACAAATATGCTAACTTAGATTAAATAGTTTCCATAAAGTCCGCGGCACGTGTACTTGAGTGAATTTATAAGAAAACCGACTTCTCAAGAGGTATTAATATTTTTTCACATTGGTAAAATTCTTTGCGAGTTCGCTGTTATAAGTTGTTTTGTCAAAGTTTTATAACTACTTTGTGTTTATCTTTTTGGGTCTCCTTACAGTTCATGTCAATACTTCATTTGGTGATTTTTGTTCGCATCGATAAGGCTGTTAGGATTTCGTTTTTGACCCCTATATATACCCTATGAATTATTAATATACAACACTATAAATGGGATTAATCTATAATATAATGTACCGTAAATTAATGAAACAAATAAATGATAATCAATGCGATGAGATTCAACATTCATCCGATTCATATTCCACAATATTCCCAACATAGATCTTAAACAAAGACTATAATGCCTTTGGAATCGCTTACCTATATAATCAACTAGCTGTTCCCCGTGGCTTCGCTCCCGTGGACCACCCCACAGGACTCGTTTTCGGGATTAAATAATAGCCTATGTCACTCAGAAATAATGTAGCTTTCTATTGATATGTTTTTTTTTAATCGGTCCAGTAGTTTCGGAGCCTATTCGGTACAAAAAAACAAACAAAAAAATCTTTCCTCTTTATAATATTATTATTTCCTTTATTCATTTATGTACATACTTTTTACATTTTTAAATATTAGCTTATAAAAATACAATTTAAAAACATATCAAAATATAAAAATAGTAGCCCACCGGTATCGGGAACAGGGTCTAAGCTAACGGTGGTAAGGGCTCTTGAGAGAGGAACCTCCTAACGATACGCACCGAGTCCAGGAGTACCGCTTTCTGGATCAAGCCCTTGATCCAGCTGCCCAACGAGAGCCTCCTCAGATGTTCATCGAGGCTCTTGGCTATTATGCCATTGGCCGTAACGACTATCGGCACAATGATCGCTGTATTCACATCCCACATGTCGACAACCTCGCGAGCCAGATCAAGATATTTGTTTTTCTTATCTCTCTCAGCCGTCACGAGGTTCTCGTCATGGGGGACCGCTATATCAACAATCATTGCGCGACGCTCTAGTCGGTCTATCACCACTATGTCAGTCTTATATTATTATTATTATTACTAGCTGTTCCCAGCGGCTTCGCTCCCGTGGACTACCCCACAGGACCAGTATTCGGGGTAAAAAAATAGCCTATGTCACTCAGGAATAATGTAGCTTTCTATTGGTGAAAGAATTTTTTAAATCAGTCCAGTAGTTTCGGAGCCTATTCGGTACAAACAACAAACAAAAAATCTTTCCTCTTAATAATGTTGGTATAGATATAGTATAGAAGTATAGATAAACCATGAATCAATATCATTGTTAAAGCCAAATTACCCCTATAGATAGTGTGAAGGTAACTACTTACAAGATGCCAACCTCCTGCCAATCTACCCGACAACAATGGCTGCCGTGATAAATGACGTTGTCTGTCACCGTTCGCGTGAACGAACAACTTATATTATGAAAACTTCCGAACGCTTTTCTTCATAATTTCAACTTGGTGTTCAATTTTAAAATTGATAAGTTTTGAATACATTTAAAACAAACAGGTTTTTAATGAAAACACATGGCATTTTTGTTGAGCTTAATAGCAGAACAGAATGCAAACTTTGTTGATGGAGGTGTGTCTAATTTTGGTCAGGTAGACGAAGAACTGATTGCATCTTTGCATCTGGCTGTTAATGTAAATCGGCCTAATGTCGTGGTGGCTCAGTGGCTATAAGACCTTGCCTCTCGTGCTTGAGTTCGTGGGTTCAAATTCGGGCAAGTACTAATGTGACTTTAACAAATTCATTTATGTACTTTCTAAGTTTATCTTGGACATCACAGGCAACGGTGAAGGAAAACATAGTGAGGAAACCTAGACTTATATAATTAATGTAAGTCAGAAGCCTGTGGGGTTCCTAGAGGCGGCTTAATACACTCTGACACCAGGGGTTGCCACACCTCACACGAACAAGATCGGCTAATAATAGTCAGAATACATGGCTTATGTTGATCCCAGAGGAGAAAATATCGCTTTGGACCAATCGTTACTCAAATGACTCTCGTTCAAACTGACCATAGCGACCATTACGTCCTCCCATTTACTTGGACATGGAAATCAGCTTTTTGTCCCGTCTTCCCTACCGTCCAATACCTACTCATAGGGGCGGAACGTTTAAAAGTAATAACATCTCTTATCACCGTATCATTTCGGTGCAAATGACACGCAGGCACGCCGCTCAGGATATGAGCTCTGTCAAATGACAGATAAATGTCTGACACACGGATGGACAGTACGATGAATAAATAAATACTCGGAAGAGAAGTGATAGTCGGCAAAAAACGGCTCTCCGGTCTTGACTCAAGGAATTCTGATTGTGTATTTATCTGCCAGATAAGTTTCCCGGAGGTTAACCTGAGGTCGAGTTCCGTGAAAAAGAATGGGTGCTAATTAAACAGGCTTCTTTTTAATATCATTATTCGCCCCCAAAAATGTATGTTGCCTTCTAAATTACTAAGTCAGCCACAATTAACGAGCATCTAAATAATACTATGTTAGCCACTAGTTATCTTCTATGTAAACCACTCTAAATACAACTCAGCATGATGGTTATTTTTTAGCATCAAAATTTTTAACATGCATTCTAACAGTAAATTTCTAAAATACTATTAAATGACATCAAAAAATATATTTATTTAGCTTCTAATTTTTTAACTCAGTACGTTTAAAATGTAACTTACGTGTAAAATTTTTAACATGCATTCTAACAGTAAATTTCTAAAATACTATTAAATGACATCAAAAAATATATTTATTTAGCTTCTAATTTTTTAACTCAGTACGTTTAAAATGTAACTCATCCCATATTAATTGATCGTAAAAAAATTGCAAAAACATTTCATCAAATAGTATATTGGCCACTAATATTACCAGAAGCTATTGAGGAGAGACAAAATAAAAGACTATATTTTTTGGTTTTAATATAGAATAGGTGCAAGTTGGATTAGTATTTATGCGACAGAGTCGACGGAGCCCCGCTGCGCGGGGCTCCTATTTCTGTATGCAGGGTTTAAAGTAACCTAACACGAAGGAGATGACGGGAGCTGAGTTCGCTCGCTTTGCTCGCTCACTTCAGCTCCCGTCATCTCCTTCGAACCTAACCTGTCCGTGTCGGGGTGCCCTAAGCTCCCGAGCTCGCTACGCTCGCTCTTGGACTTATTCATTGACCGTCATTTATTATTTTAAATATAATCAACTCGTCGAATCGAGATGTGATCAACTCAACTCGTCGTCACATGAATCGAATGGCGCTCTCTGATTGGTGCAAATGGCCGGTCGCTGTCGTCTCGCGTACTCGCGCCAAATCATGCAGTGGCTATTTTCACGATAAAAGAATATGATGTATTGTTTTACATGCTAAGTTATAATAAATTATGCTTTCTTTCTTTCTTCGATAGAAGCTTGAATTATATTTTTTTGAGGATATTGCGTTGAAGCTGTAAAACGTAAAATGGTGACAAGATATAAAATCCGTGGCCGAGTTAGTAAATTACGTGGCAATGTATAAATAAGAAGGACAAGTCACAATAATTGATGATCTTTACTTGACGCTTTCTGTAGAATATTTAGTTGGCGTTGCAAAAAAGACGAATTAGTTTATTAGAGGCTATGTCATTTTCCCGTTGCTTAGTTATAAAATTAGAAGTTTAATCACGTGTCCAATAAATAATTTTGTGGCTAGACTTATTATTTCCCAAAAAGAATTGCATGATATTGGCACTTCGTATGTCGTAGCAGCGATCTAGGTAGAGACAATAATTTTATTATTCTGAAGACAAGGCACCAAACTGCTCTTTTTTTATTTTGAATCTTTTGAGCTAAGATATCGAACATCCGTATTTTCACGAATGTATTTCGAAAATCAAGAACAATTTTTTTAAATAATTATGTTTAGACTCGCGTTTGACCACTATCTCACCTGATGGTAAGCGATGATGTGGTCGACGGTATAGCATGCTTGCCTAGAAGTAATCTATTCACTCTTGTTTTAAAGACTCCGAGGTTGTTGTATCGGGAAACACAGACTCTGACAAGGAATGCCACTCCTTAGCTGTACGCATAATGAAAGTATTTCCGAAACGTTAAGTGCGCATGGGTGGGATGTCCACCATGTACCGATGGCGCATCGCCGTACGTCTTCTAGTCCGATGATGAAATGGGCTAGGCGGAATTAGATCATGCAATTCCATCGCACACTCCCCGATATGCGACCGATAAAAAACCGACAAGCTGGCACCCCAGCGATGATATTCAAGGCCTTGGAGCTTTGACTCGACCAGTGCCTTATTGCCAGCGAGCCTCTTGGCCCGTTTTTCGATCAACTCTAGTGCATCAAGCTGGTATTTGGCAGATCCGTTCCAGAGATGAGAACAGGACTCCATGCATGATCGAACTTGCGTTTAATACAACGTAAGCAGCTGTATGGCGTGAAGTACCGTCTCACCTTCGCAAGAATCCCCAACTTTTTGGCAGCCAGTTTAGCCTTTGCCTCAATGTATGAACCAAAATTGAGTATCGATGTCAACGTTACACCAAGAAGCTCAAGATGGCCCTTTATCGGCATGGCAAGTTGGTGCGGCAGATTGTTAGCTAAAAATCTTTATGTTAGTGTAGTGAATAGTAACTGTAGACACTATAAACCGTTGAAGAATTCCTTCTCCATTTTGTCTGCTGGACAGAAATACTCTTATACAGTAATTGTACATATATCTGACGTAAACATTTCAGTTATGGCAGTTTGTTTCCTAGAAATTGCTATGTTAGTGTAGGTACGTAGGTATTGAAAACCTTTGATGAATTCTTTCTCCGTTTTGGTCTCCTGGACAGAAATCGGCTGTCGCGTACCCAGTTTATTTCAATTATGTATGCATACTCTCATGACTACATTGTTTACTCGTAAACTGGCGTAAACGAAAAGTAATTTGATATGCGAGGACATGCGTCTCGACGCCACGCAGTCTGCCAAGTATAATCAAATTAGTGAGAGACATACCGAGTTGTGGGTACTCGACGGTGGTAGTCAATCTTTAACAGAGTCAAAGTTGTTGTTAGTAAACTTACTGGCAATTTGAAGTAGACACGTCACATAATTTTTAATAACCTTAAAGATTCTGTTACCAGTGAGTTTGATATCAGGTATGGCAGGTACCATACCTGATTTGAATGACGAATGAAGAATCTTATTACATTCATATTCAAGCTAGACGATTCTTCGGACAAGCCTTGTTCATCTGTGGCTGATATGATCACTACCTACTTAAAAAGAAGTTTGACTATTGCACTGATCCATGTCAAAGTATGCTTGGACGCTTGTTGATTAATCACTATATAATAGTTGAACGGATTTGGAACAAAATAGGGTACAAAAAATATCTAGATTATGACATAGGAGATATCCTAATATCCTGGGAATACCCATAGTGCGTTCTTTTGGGTAAAACAATATTCAACAAGAGTGAAGCCGTGTGCTGAAGCTAGTAGTAAGTAGGTACATAAACAGGAAGATATACTAGTTCCAAAATTGTCAGAGTATTCAATTGTATTTCAAAGTTGGCTAAAGTGAGAGTGCCAAGCGGAGCCGGTAATAAAATATCACCGGCTCCGCAGTCATTCCGTCTGTCACATACAAACTTTGAAAAATAATTTAGGAACCAACAAAAAGTCTATGACACTGATGACTTAAACTTATTAAGTTAATCGCATATAAAGCAAACACTGAACTAGTATGTTAGTTTAACTTACTGCCTCGTTGTGCAGGGGTAAGGGATTGATACCACCTATGCAGATAATGAGGTTCTGGGTTCATTTCCCGGGGTTAGTAGAGTATTATTTGAGGTTTCCCATCCAGTATTTCTCAATATCTTCCTTTTTTTTTGGCTGGAGAAGTCATTGGAAGATTTCTCCAGCTCTGGGTGAAGCGGGAGGTCGTGTCAGACTTGTACTGACTAAAACCCACCCGTGTTCCTTCAGTTATTAGAGTCAGAGCCGCGGTAACTCTTTTACAATTTTTTTTCTTCCGGTTGGAAATCATCCAATAACTTCTCCCGCTCTGGGTGAAGCGGAAGGGCGTGTCAGACTTTTCCGGCGGAAGCCAGAAGCTCCGGCGCCCACCAGTACACCTGGCGCCGGGTGCGTCCTGGCTGGACCCGGGTAATTGCCACGTCAAAAATCTCGGACATGGCCTCCCGGAACCACTCCGCCTCGTCATTGATGTTAGCAGGCCTGTCCGGTGATGGCACCCAGGCCTGCACGATCGAGGCTTCCAGGAGGAGCTCCCGGTCCAGCTGCTTCAGCGCCCACCGCGGACCACTCGGGGTCTGTCGGACTGGCGCGCTCGAGGTCTGGGCCCTGTCCCCTCTTTACACCCTCGAGGGACGGGGTACCGGTGGCGACCGATGAAATTAGGGTCACTGAGGCGCACAGGTCCTCCACCAAGTCATCTCTAGGCGGGACAAAGTATGGCTCAGCGACCACGGCGATGTTAATAGACCACTGCGCCATGCTCTGGAGCAGCAGATCCTGAGCAGCGGCGCAGTGGTTGATTTTCGCCTGGATGAAGCGTAATGGGGCCATTATTGGCACTCCATTTCCGCCTCTTCCCGAGCCCTCTGTGAGGGTTCTGCCGCGGTGTTTTCGGCGGCGACGACGACTGTAGAGGCGGCAGCGGCGGCAGCATTGGTGGCGGCTGCGGCGGTGACGGCGACGGTGGGGGGCTTGCCTCTGCCCCTGGCCTTGGCGGGTGGAGCGCAGTTCTTGCTCCCAGCCCGGTGATCGGCCGGCTTGCCAGCTGCCGCACATACGAGGTAGTGCGGCGTGGCATTGCACGAGCCGGCCTTGTGACCAGGCGGACCACTCACCATCTCACCTGCTCGGTAGTGCACCCCCCAGTCCGAGCGACGGCGGCTACCACCTCTCCCCCCGTCACAGAGTCGTCCAGGCCTAGAATGCGCATGGCAGCGCACTTGGTGGGCCTGTACACTCGGGCCTCGTCCGCATTTAGGGACGCCCTGAGCCTTTCGTCCAGAGCGTCAGTGGTTGGGCCGCTGGCCGCACCTGAAATTTCTAGCATCCGGGCCCCAGTTGCGGTGACCCTAACCCGGATGCCCTTGGTGACGCCGAGCTCCTCCAGGTTCACCATCACCCTCGCTTTGGCGAGCACTTCGCGGTAGGATACGCCTTTCTTTTCCGCTTCCGGCTGTAGTGTAGTCACTACAGCTAATATCATCCAGGAGGCTTGATTTTTATTTGGTTTATATGTCAAAAGGCTCGCCACTATAAGATGGAAATTTAACATAAATAGCGAAATGTGGAGATAATTCAGGTCCGCAAACCCTTTGGAAATGCACGCTATGTAATCTAGTCTTGTAAATATAAATGTTATTTCACGGTAAAAGTAACAGTTAGTCGCTATTGTGTCATTACAATTTTCACTTTAGTACATTCAAATAGGCATTAGTATTGTTATTTGGGTAATTTTATAAAACAGCTTACTCCCAATGCTTCCTCTAATTTTAATTTTAGATTGACCCACTTGAAACTTTCAAGTACCAATCGAATCTAAATTGATTTCATCTTGGCTTTCAAACTTCCTAATTGGTTTAAGGGTTGGTATATCTATAATTTTATTTTTACATCACTTTTTAATTTGCACAAACAACGGGGCTAACGAAATTCAATTAGTTTTAATTACCATAACAAGTTCTAGTTTTATTTTTTTAATGAGTATTTCGTTACACAATCAATTAAAAATAAATACTGTCATAATTCTGTTGGAGAATTCTGGTTTAACCAACCAACAGTTGAAATTAGTATTGACAGAATCTTTATCTTCTAAACATTCTATTACAAATTAATTTGAATGAAAAATGTGTCAGCGAACTTTCTTTTTTACCCTTTTTACAAGCTTTTTTTATTTAACTTGCAATGTATGTATGTATGTAAGTGTGTTCGGGTCAAATCTTGCTACTGAATTTTAAAGCAGTTATCCTCAAATGATTAAGATGAAATTATGCATACACGTTTAGTTTGGATGACAATGGTGGTTAGCTGGTTGGTTAGCTAAATGACGTCATTCTAAATCCAATATGGCGGACGGCCTAAGATGGCGGACTAGTTATTTTTGTGCACGCCTATTATATGGGTGTCCAATGCAAGGGTTTGCTGAGAAGAATACCTAAAAAGCTAGTTTTAAAAAAAGATTTTTTAATGAATAATTTTACTTTATATTCTGTTAAAGTCGTGGGGTACCGTAAAAGTTCAGTAGTCAAAACAAAATTATAGCCGATTGGTCAGGTTGTAACTAGCTACTATTTTAGTATCACCAAAGAGGCGTTATGGAGTCACCCTGAACGTCGTACTTTTCGACTTATGTTACGGTCGGCGCACTCTGGGTCATCGACTTCTGTTGATTGGTTAATCTGTAGAGGCATCTATATTCGAATCACCACATAGGAACTAATGAGCTGACGTCACACAAAATTCTGCATCGCGCAAGCAGAGTTTTTGGCGCGATTTGAAAATAAACAGCAGTTTGACAACAACATTTGGGCAGTTGCCCGGACCAGGACCCTAACTTCGTGAACGAAGTTTTGGGCCCGTCCGAAAATACTCCGGAACTTCGGAGTGAACCCTACTACGTAATTTGAAATTATCCCAAATAAAATTAACACTATTTAAAAGAAATACTTACTGCATGGCAATTATTATATACAATCATTTATCAAATAATACTCAAGATTTGCCATTGAAAGGCAATGGCAAATATTGAGTATTGTTTGAAAAGTATTGTTCAGACTGTTAATGAGAAAAATTATTACAGTGTTCAAGAATATTTAGAAGATAAGTCGTTACTAATATAATACAATATTTTTATTTTTTATTCATTATTATTTCTGCAATACAATTTCAATATTTATTAATAACTTATTACAGATTCAGATTTTATACTTTAATTCATCATCATCATCATCATTTCAGCCAAAAGACGTCCACTGCTGGGCATAGGCCTCCCCCAGGCGTCGCCACATTGACCGATCCCATGTGTCTCGCATCCAGCGCCTTCCCGCAACCTTAACCAGGTCATCGGTCCACCTAGTGGGAGGCCTTCCAACATATCGATGGACAATCATTCATTATTAATTCCTTCTCTTCCAATAATTCATAATTATCAATAAATATTTGTACGCCATATTATGTATACAGTATATGCTGGAATCAATATTGTAACATCTATTTTACCATATTCGAACAAATAAACATATTTGATTTGATAAAGATTTAATTTTACGGACACGTAAAAACACATCGGGAGTAGGAACGACTGTCAAATTGTGTTGTCATTCATTAGTAGTATGGGCCTCGAACAAATTATGCGTCCGTATGTGGGGTCTACGTCCTAAGCAAGAAGTCCGTAGTTTCGGCCTTCATTATGGGCATTTCCTACTCCGTATTACCTACGAACGGATGATTCGTATGTATTTTCACTTATTTCAGCGAAAAAATGCTAAACAGATATCTTGACAAGCCCAAGTACGGATTGTTGGGTTGAGGTTTGAATACCTAAACTTCTTTAAGTACTGGCTGAACATAATACTTTATGTTCAGCATTTTATGACAATCAATAATGCTGTCAGAATTCTTTTAAATTGTGACTGCTCATGTCTTGTGACATGGCTACCTTGAGATCAATTCGAGTGTTCGACCATACAGCATATATTTCAATAATCATGTAAAAGCAGAGTCTCTTAGAATAAATACGTCTTCCATAGCCCACCCTGTTTCCTTTCAACAGGTTATGGGCCGTCGAATAAAGAAAGGAAAATGATTTTCAATTTGATATTTTATTTTTACAGTCGTCAAACATACTACGATGCCTAACAACCAATTGTTGATATAACGAGAAAAAATGGTTTGTCAAATAGAGAAGATTTGTAAGTAATTTTAAAATTATATAGAGATGGAGTCATTAAATAAACTGAGAAAAAATTCGAATTACAAATATTGGCGACAAATTACCAAATTATTTTTAGAAGCTAAATGCCATGATGGAAAAGATTTAAATGAAGCTAAAGCGAAATATATAATTTTAAATGCAATAGATGAACAATTATTACATTATGTAATAAATTGTAAATCAACTAAAGATATTTTTGATACGTTGGATTTAGTTTTTAGATATCATATTAAAGAAGACAATCATCTGAAAATCATAGAATTTTATAGTTATAAACATACAGGAAATATTTTTGACGACATTAGCATTTTACAAAATTTGTGTGCAGAGATAAATAGCACCGAAAATAAAATATCTGAGGAGAATTTAATGCAGAAAATTATCACAATATTACCTGATAACATGAAATTGTTTAAACAAATTTGGGAAATAACACCTAAAGAAGATAAAAATATACCAACACTCATTCTGAGACTTCAAAATTTGGATATGCCGGAAACTTCGGCTTGTAATAACGAAGTTTTAAAATCAACAGAGAAACTATGTTATAACTGTGGTAAACCAGGCCACATTGCAAGGTTCTGTAAAAATGAAAAATGTAGTCATTGTAGAAAAACAGGACATGCATCTAACAATTGTTTTACAATCAAAGTTTGTAAAAATTGTAATAAGAAGGGCCACATACAGAAGTTTTGCCGGGACCTGGTATGTAAAAAGTCAAACTTTGTGATTCCAATAAAAGCAGTAATAGATTCAGGTGCATCTTCTCATATGTTTAATAATAAAAACATTATAAATTTTACAGAAAGTATAAATTTAGATATAAAGTGTGCGAATGCAGAAAACCTCATAGCCAAAGGAACAGGTACGATAAATACCAATTTCGGTCTAATAGAAGATGTGCTGTATGTCCCAGGAGTGTCAAGGAACCTGATATCCGTCAGTTCAATCACGGACAAGAATGGATCAGTACTCTTCTCTGGAGACGAGGTATTTATATTTAGAAATAATACATTAATTTTAAAAGGTTATAAAACCAAAAATGGCCTATATGAGACAGATTTTTCGGCCAATTTTACTAGAGAAGCTTTACTGACTGAAAGTGCCAATATCTGGCATCGTAGGCTAGGCCACGTATCCGACGTGCCGCGTCTAGCAAAGCTGGTCAATGGGATTGAAATTGGGAGGGGACATTTGAACAAAATTTGCGAAATCTGCATTAAATCTAAAATGACAAGAAAACCCTTTGGAAATAACCGAATTAAAGCTAAATTCCCTTTAGAAATTATTCATACAGACATTTGCGGCCCAGTTGAAGTTCCCACTTGGGATAACAAAAAATATTTTATTACTTTTTTGGACGATTTCACACATTTCTGTGTTGTTTACTTGATCACCTTCAAAAGTGAAGCTTTTGACAAAATAAAACAATTTGTGTTTTTGGCAGAAAATCATTTTAGAAATAAAGTGTACAAAATAAGATGTGATAATGGTGGGGAATTTACAAACAATAATCTTCTTTCGTGGTGTAACTCAAAAGGAATTATATTAGATATGACAATACCCTATACACCTCAATTGAACGGAAAAGCTGAAAGATTAAATAGAACTTTGATGGAAAGAACTAGAGCTTTATTATTTGATGGTCGTGTTCCGAATTATTTATGGGGTGAAGCTTTGTTGACAGCTAGCTTCCTAGTAAATAGGAGTCCTACGGAAGGATTAGACAAAACACCAGCAGAAATGTGGTTTAACATAAAACCAAACCTATCAAACATAAGAAGATTTGGATCTACAACCTATTACAAAATTAATTCCGGCTTACGCAAACTCGATGAGAGATGTAACAAAGGCATTTTGGTTGGCTACATAAGAAATGGTTATAAAATTTGGGTAGAAGAAGAGAGGAAGATTATAAGAGCAAGGGATGTAAGGATAAATGAAGACGAACAAGGCATTTATATTGATCCAGAAGAAAACGAAGTAAGAATAAATGGGCTGTGGGAGACAAATGAAGACGAACAAGAAGTTGAAATAAGAGAGACGCGTGGTAGTGAAGAATGTCGAGCAGAGGAAAATTTGAGAAGCATCAATATAGATAATAATCGAGAAGGAGAAAATTGTGTCAGATTCATTGACGAAACAAATGATGTTGCAAGAAATGAAGGTGAAATTAATGAAAACGAAATAAGTGAAGCGGAAAGAATAAATGAAGAAAGAATAAATATTGAAAATAATGATGATAATCTTGGTAGGCGTTTAAGTTTTGATAATAATATACAAAATGATGAAGGAAATGAAGAATTTTTTGATATTGAAGATGTAGAGGAAGATCGAGTAGTAGAAATTAATGTAAATAGGAGAATACAACCAGCAAGAGAGCGAAGACTTCCAGAACGTTATAAAGACTATGTAATGGACTACGATACTGAAGTATCTATGTTAACATATGAAGAAGCAGTAGAATCAAAAGAAAAAGACAAATGGAAGAAAGCAATAGAAGAAGAAATAAAGTCTTTAGAGGAAAATAATACGTGGACTTTTGTAGAAAAGAAAGAAGCAGAAGGTACAAAATTAGTAACGAGCAAGTGGATTTTTACTGTTAAAACAGACGGAAGATATAAGGCAAGATTAGTTGCAAGAGGTTTTCAACAAAAGTACAAGATAGACTACGATGAAACATATAGTCCAGTTGTGAACACAAATTCTTTAAGAATATTGTTTTCAATTGTTGCCAGTAAGAAATTAAAAATGAAGCAGTTTGATGTAAAAACCGCTTTTTTACATGGCGATTTAAAAGAATGTATCTATTTGAAAGTTCCCAAAGGCTACAGTAATAAAGAGGGCAAAGTTTGTAAATTAAATAAAAGCTTATATGGATTGAAACAAGCTCCACTAATGTGGAACATTAAATTTACAGAATTTTTAATTAAAATGGGATTTAAGCAGTTGAAATTGGATCAATGTATTTTTGTGATGGAAGGAGAAAGAAGAATCATTCTTGCTATATACGTCGATGATGGATTAGTCATTGGAGAAAGAGAAGAAGATCTTTTACATGTGATAAAAATTTTAAGAAAAGCTTTCGAATTGAGGATTTGTGAAGAAGTGTCCAATTACATCGGGTTGGATATAAAACAAGAAGAAAATGGCGTTAAAATTTTTTCAGAAAACCTATGTTGAGAAGATTGTGAAGAAATTTAATATGAATGAAGCTAGAGAATGTAAAAGTCCAACTATTTTAATAGAACAACATCCTTCAATTAAAATTGATAATAAAGCTCATGAATTGTACAGAGAGATGATAGGGTCATTGTTATATTTATCTAATAAAACTAGACCAGATATTAGTTTTCATGTGGGTTATTGTTCAAGACATCAAAATTCTCCAAATTTAAATGATCAAAATAACGCAAAAACAATTTTAAGATTTTTGAAAGGTTCAAAAGATAAAGGTATTCACTTTGGTGAAGGTGATAAAGTGCTCAGAGGATATTGTGATTCGGATTTCGCGGGGGATCCAGACACTAGACGCAGTACTTCGGGTTTCGTGATTTGGTTAAACGGTGGACCAGTGGCATGGAGCTCAAGAAAACAGTCTGTAGTAGCATTGTCGAGTACAGAGGCTGAATTTATAGCTGCAGCAGAATGTTGCAAGGAACTTTTGTTTATAAGAGACCTTATAAACGAAATTACAAATGAAAAATTAGACCTTGAGATGAGAGTGGACAACCAATCAGCAATTTGGCTAATGAAGAAAGGTATTATGAATAAAAGGAGTAAACACATAGATGTGAAATATTATTATCTTAAAGATGCAATTGATGCAAATAATATATCGGTTAAATATTGTCCAACGGGATCACAAATAGCTGATATACTCACAAAATGTTTACCACCTGTGAAATTTGAACGCTGTCAGCGAAAACTTGTGTCTTAGTTGTTTGTGTGTTAGTGATAAGTGCGGGCTAAAGTGAACTAATAAGTGTTTTCGGTTAATATATTATGGGTTATTATTATCTAGTATGTAAGTTTTTATAGGGTGTGTAATTATTTATGATAACGAAGTTGTATAAAGTTGTGATGTAAACTTAAGGAGTCCTGATATTAGTTCAAGTCAATGAAAGAGTTGTTTGAATTTGTTTTTCAGCAGTATTAAAGAATTAAGGGGGTGCTAAATTATGTTTCATTTAAGGGGGTGCTAAATTATGATTCATTTAAGGGGGTGTGTATAATTAATAAATGTATCATTATAATCAGTCAACAAGAGTAACTCGAATTAACATAACTTTTGTTAAATTTTACATTTGTTTGGAACCTTAAGTTTTTATATCCGAACTTTATTTTAATAATTTCTTATCTTGTTAGTACTTACAGTTATTTTTTGTTTGTTTATTTTATATTGTTATAGAATATAATATTGATGTTGTGTTGTTTTGATTAATGGTTTAATTAAATATGATGATGAATTTTTATTGATACTGTTTCAGATGAGGTTGAGTAGGAGTTATGGAATTATTAATGAAATGTTTTAGTCAGTTAGTTTATGAGATAGTTAATTATGGATGTTGTTGTTTCGAGTGGTAGCTTAATTAAATATGATGATTAGTTTTTATTGATACTGGTTCAGATGAGGTTGAGTAGGAGTTACAGAATTATGAATGAAATGTTTTAGTCAGTTAGGTTATGAGATAGTTAATTATGGATGTTGTTGTTTCGAGTGGTAGATTAATTAAATATGATGATTAGTTTTTATTGATACTGATGTTAGATTAATGTTGAAATATTTTAAGTGGGATATAGGGTTGTTAAAAATTTTGTTGTTGTTATGTTTTTTAGAATGGGAATTTATATTAATGTTAATGAGTGTATGTTTATAGTATTATTTAGAGATAGTTTGGAGTGTGTTAAATTATTTTAAAGTTTTATTATATGCAAGTTGTTTGTGAAGATGTAAGGGTTTTTAGAGACAGTGTAATTGATTGAGGGGGTGTGTTGGGTTGAGGTTTGAATACCTAAACTTCTTTAAGTACTGGCTGAACATAATACTTTATGTTCAGCATTTTATGACAATCAATAATGCTGTCAGAATTCTTTTAAATTGTGACTGCTCATGTCTTGTGACATGGCTACCTTGAGATCAATTCGAGTGTTCGACCATACAGCATATATTTCAATAATCATGTAAAAGCAGAGTCTCTTAGAATAAATACGTCTTCCATAGCCCACCCTGTTTCCTTTCAACACGGATGACAGTTTGAACGCTCAAGTTTTTTGCTGCCAGTCCCGGCTGAGACGTGTGTCGTGATTTACTGCTTATAACGTAAATATATGAGCTTGAATATATTAAGGAAAAGGTAATGGCGTTGTGTTGCCTTGATTTGATGTGTTTTTGTTTATTTCTTGTATGATTTTCCTGTTAAAATGTAGAAATGTTTTATTTACAATCCAAATGCTGCGAAAACAATTTTTAAGGTAACGAAATATGTATTACTTTCATGTTTCATGGTGGTCTCATATTATAAAGAGCCACATGACCATACCTGAGATAAATCGTGTACTTAGGTATCATAATTTACTAGAAAATGGTCAGCCCCATTTTGTATATTGTATGGTATCTGTCGTATACAAATTCCATGGAGTAGTTAAGAATTCGATCACGATCTACATGAGTTGATACTGTCCTTAGTATTACCTAATTAATACCTACATCATCATCATCATAAGCCTTTTTGATGTTCCCTCTGCTGGAACACAGGCCTCCTCTCTGTGAGAAGGAATGGGCCGTAATCCATCACGCGGGCCCAATGCGGGTTGGTGGATGTCACATGTATTCGAATTTTTGTTTCTAGGACATGCCGGTTTCCTCACGATGTTTTCCTTCACCGTTTTGAGAGCAGCGGTGGTCAATTACACAAAGTAAAACGTCTGCTTGGGTTTGAACCCACGACCTACAACTTATAAGTCGCGGCCGATATCACTAGGCCACCACTGCACTCCTTAATTTTAATCTCTCTCTCTTAATTAAAACCTTACCTTCTCCAAATCCTACTTCCAAAAATGACTTTAAAAAAAAGTTCTATAATCACTCCATATCAAGGGTTAAAAGCGGGATTCTCTTAAGCAAGATTGGTGTGGGTCATTTGTTAACCCTTCCTCCGTCTGACCTCGGCCGAAGTGCATGATAAACGGCCGAACTTAACACTCCATTTAATTTTAACTGCCGTTTGTCTGGTGACGGGCTAATATTTTAATTGACAGCTCTCTCTAGGTACTTTTGGAGGGTTAAGATTGAGGAGCATTGTTGTAGAAGTTGCTGAATATTTTAATTTAACATAGATATGTATGGAAGTGAAGGTTGGGTATGGCAAAAAAGACAAGAAAGTGGGATTGATGCAGTAGAAATGCGTTCCTTGCGAAGAATCTATGTGTGATATAACTTTAAATGATAGATTGAGGAATGATGTAATAAGACAACGTTGTGGTTTAAAAGATAGTGACTAAAATTTAAAGAGTATGTTAAGATGGGTTGGCCATGTTGAGAGGATAAATGTAAGGCGACTTACGAAAGATATTTACAAGGCAGACGTGAGTAGAAACGCCGGCAACATAGACCTTATTGGTGGATGTTCTTCAGAAAGGCCAGGTGCGCAGTACTCATAATCGGCGTGTGTGTATGACTAGATGTATGAATGTGAGTGAAGCAAAAGAAGTATGTAAAGATCGTAGCACGTGGCGTTTTATAGTTTCTGCCTACCCCCATGGGAAAAAGGCGTGAGTTTATGTATGTATGTTCCTAATTACGTCGCAGGTACCAGGTAACCAGGTAGGGATATATATTGTAATAATCTGTATCTGATTCGCGACTACTAGTTATAGTACCTACATAATGATTTGTTACTGACTACAATGTAGATTGATTGTAAGACAAGTCCTTGACTATTAACGATTTGTACTTTGTCTAAAAATATTTTATCACCGTAAAATAACAAGTAGATATCTACATATCAAAATGGAATTCTCCAAAAGCTGTGTAGTTCTCACTTCCTACAAAACAAATTGAATCTATAAATTACTTATGTCATCATCATTTCAGTCGAAAGGCTCCACTGTTGGGCATAGTCCCCAAGCGTCACCGCAATGAACGCGTCTGTGCGTCTCGCATCCAACAGTGTCCCGCGGCCAACGTTGCTTCTTCCGGTACGCGGTCGCCACTTCAGAACCTTTCGGCCCCATTGACTATTCGTTCTACGAGCAATATCCATTGCCTCTTAAGTATAACAATTCTTCGGGCTATGTCGGTAATTTGCTTTTCTTCATTTTGCAACTACTTGTGTGTGTCAATAATTTGCTCTTTCAAAATTACACAGTGCTTGAATTGTAGCCACATTTCAACCAAATTGTTTCGTTTTAATTGCAAGGCAGAAATAAAGAACGAATAGTAGTTTATGCAATGGACGTATAATAGGGGTTATTAAAACACGAGTGTAGGTTTATTTTTCACTCCTATAGTTGCAATAAAACAAAAGTGGAAACGGAGAAAATGAGAAAATATTTGGTATGGCGGGAATTTAGATTCTCATTGCACATGACTGCGCAGCGCGCGCCTCCTTAGACAATGACAGTACTTCAATGAGCCCATAAGCGTCAGTCAATAAATTAAAAAGTAACTGTGTGCTATAAAAATTAAAAAGTTATTATATGATGCAGTTGTTTAAAAACCGAAGGAAAATGTTGCACTGTAATCGTTTTTTTTTTTAAATTTTCCTATGCACGAATATAAAGTACGTGTTCATACAATATTTTTTGAATTCATATTTGGAACAATATGTTGTGAGTGTAGATAAAGATATTTATTTGTGACCCACACAACAACTCGAACAATGAATGATTCGCTCTTATATTTACACGACTCAATTCGGTGGCTTCAATCAAACTAAAAGACAAAATTGAGCCGTGTACTATTAAAATTCATAAAAGAAAACTGGCAGTGCTTATTGGTGATGCACACTAGGTGGACCGACGACCTGGTGAAGGCCGCGGGAGTCCGCTGGATGCGAGACGCACAGGACGCTTGGAGAGGAGTTTAATAATGATGATGATGATTTGTGGTGTTCTTCGGAAAGGTCAGATGTGAAGTACCTATTCACAACCGACGTGATTGTATGCCAAGATGTATGTATGGTACCTTGGGGGTCGCGCGCTAGGTCATTTAATATAATTCAAGACTCTAAATCCTGAACTCTTTATTTTGGAATCTCAAACATGCCTAAAATTTTCGAGAAGAGCGCTATTTTTCAGAATGCAAGAGCGAACGAAGCGAGCAATTAAAATAAGACAGTTGACGTCATCTGGCTAATGCTATTTTAATTGCAAAGGAACTCGAAACGGGGGATTATAATGCACATAAAATCCCCCACAAATAAAAGGCCTTATTGGCATAATGCATAGATAAATATTTTAATTTATATGTCATCATCACCTTCCTGCTCTTGTCCCTTATTACTTGGGGTCGGCGCAACACGTTTTCTTCTTCCATACCGTGCTGTCCCCCGTCACACCATCACTGACTGTCTTTCCTTTCATATCACTTCTCACACTATCCATCCATCTTTTCTTTTTCTCTCTCCATCCATTCACATCAATATTCATAACTCTTTTAGTAACATGCATTTCATCCATCCTCATCACATGACCATATACCAAAACGAAGCGATAGGAGTATTTAAGGATCGTAGCAGATGTGCCGCAGTTTCTTCTTAGGGTCAATGGGAAAACATCATAGGAGTATTTAAGGATCGTAGCAGATGTGCCGTAGTTTCTTTTTAGGGTCAATGGGAAAAAATCTTGTATTGTATGGATGCATTACACATGATTACAACCGACAATTACACCACCTTAAGCAAATAAGTAGTCTCACAATAACTTCACTAATTACGTCACTTAGTGTAACTGTTTGAAGCGCATATCTCGTGACTGCCATTTTTAATGTAAAACAATTTATTTATAAACCACTATCTTTCGGTTATTGTTAATTAGCTTGTTTGTGTCGTTGATAAGTTATGTGTGTAGTTGCATCAATGATATGTCGAAGTTTCTCGGTAGTAACAAGAGTTCTTTTTTTATTACGACGTATAATACAAATGAACAATATACCTACAGTTCATATTTTTGTTTCTTTGAGCTTTAAATATTTTTATAAACGTTTTTGTTATTATTATTTTATTTTCTTGGGTTTTTCCTTATATTCCAGTAAATATCTTGCATGAGTAAAATGCCTGACTGATTTCAATATACAAGGTTTATTATCAGCTCGAACTGTGGGGCTCCCGGGAAAAGGCCAGATAATCTTAAAAATAAAAAGTTCAAAACAGCAATCTCATTATGTTTGCTGTTTACTGACATTCAAATCAAATCAAATCAAAAACTTGTATGTCACATAGGCCTACATGGTCACTTATAAAACGTCGACAAAAGGTGCACGGTTTGGGTTGGTCGTTTCCTATGGAGAAGAACCGGCAAGAAACTCCACGGTTACTCTTGTAAAAAAATGTTTTGGTTTTACAATATTTCCATGTTACAGCATTAGTGCTTAGATATGTGGGGACAACGTAGGCCCGACAATAAGGTGTAAGAAACTAAAAAAAAAGAATATAAAAACGAGATAAAAAGGTAACAAATGTTAATAAGCATCTAGAAATCTAGAAGGCCTACAATGTTCACACATTCACAAAACAATCGGTAAAAGAATCTATACAAAGGTAAAAAAAAGACAAGAATAAAATTTACCATGTGGCACAAATGTTGTGCCATATTACCTACTTTTGTAGTTTTATAAAAGCATCGCTTGACATCAATAAGCTACCTATTCGTTTTTAGGGTTCCTTACCCAAAGGGTAAAAACGGGACCCTATTACTGAGACTTCGCGGTCCGTCTGTCTGTTTGTCTGTCGGTCACCAGGCTGTATCTCATGAACCGTGATAGTTAGACAGTTGAAATTTTCACAGATGATGTATTTCTGTTACCGCTATAACAACAAATACTAAAAACAGAATAAAATAAATATTTAAGTCGGTGTCGAAAAACGGTAAGCAATAGTTACCAAAGACACCGACTTCGGCAAATAAAGTTATTTTTCGCTTTGTAGTGTTTTGTTTTGGAAGTGGATTTGTTTTTTTTTTGTTAAAAAAAAAACATCACATAACTTTCGGTAACCTAACCTCACATACCCAGCTCACTACGAAACATGACTCAGAAACATGTTACTACGTAGCTCTTATTTTAGCAAGCAAAGCGGCAAAATGCACGTCAAAACAACCATTCACACACTGCGAGTGTACTTAGCTTAACGTCCTGGCACCGCTCTCATACAGGCTACAGCATAAACGGGTCAGAACTCAAACGCACGCGGCAATTCATTACTGCACCGCCAACCAATTAGAGCTTAGCTAAAATTATTGCAACACCGCCCTCATATATCATTGCCAGAGCAAAAAATCAAAGGAATAACGCAAAGCAGAGTGCTTGCTCACTCATTGTGTTCAGAAAAATTATGAACGAAATATTTCGAGGGAAAAAACCCTTTTTAATGAAATTACAGTGCTTTGTTCGAGTGCGTATGTTGTTTTTATTTATTTCGATTTATTCTTGTTCGCTATTTAATCTGTGTGACACTTGATGAGGGTTGGGCCTGCTGTAAGGCTGTGTGCTCACTGTATAAGCGTTTGTTTGGCGATTGGCCTCGAAAGATATTCGGTTCTACGTCTCTTTTAATAAATGTTAATGTCGATTTATTGGAAGCTGAGACTCAGTGTGAAATGCCCTAAATCATTATTGCAAATAGGTCCCTAGTTAGAATTTATAGCTTGCTTTTTGGAGTACAAGACTGAAGATGTTCCGTTTCACACAATTAAGTTAAGTTAAGATGGGCTGGTGTCCGCAACTCCACGTCTAAGCGCGTATTTTGCGAACGGGTGGGATTCGTCTTCCTCACTCGATCCACCCCAGCTCCTCGAGGAAAGCCAGCAGCGCCTTGGTGTTGCCAACTCTCCCCTCTACGGTACCTGAGTCACCGAGGAATTTGGCCCTGTAACCAGCGATTACTGGGCAGCTTAGGAGCAGGTGTGCTGCTGTCTCGTCCTCCACACGTTTCACACACTTAATAATGACTTTTCCAGGGGCAGCCTTAAACGTATCGTCACGTTCTACGTTAGATGTTTTAGCAAATGTAACTTACCTACAGTGCACCACCGCCCTATTATTTTTTAAATTCTGTATGATTGGATGTTTCACGCCATCCTTAATAAAATCAAATCAAATATTCGCATGACAGAACTCCTCGTTAAGGTCCACTCTACTCGTTTCACACACACACACATCATCAGCCTATTAATGTTCCCACTGCTGGGACACAGGCCTCCTCTCTCTGAGAGGGAATGGGCCGTAATCCACCACGCGGGCCCAGTGCGGGTTGGTGGATGTCACACTACTCGTTTAAACAAAAATAATTATTTACTTTAAATAATGACTGTTAGCACGAATTAATTAAATAATTGCACATCTATTTGGTGCGGGATGTTTATCGTCACGGGTTGTTTTCGGACTAGTTAAATATTTTGGATATAACTGCATTGTGGTTTTAATCAACGGTTATAATAGAACGTAGTATTTGTGTTATGTTTGTGTTTATAAAGGGTGGGTAGAAAATCGTGGATCAAACGAAACAGGGAGATAGTTGGAGTTATTTGCAGTAGATACAAAAGTTTATTTTTATGTAATTTTTTTTCATTTCACTATAATTGCCTGTTTATTACAGGCTCGTCTATCTCGCAAATACAGTGCTATGTGGAGAATCCTGGGTGATACCAAAACACTCAAATTATCACAGCCTTTAAGGAGATAAAATTAGGACTCTGCCACAGAGATATGTTTATTTATTTATTTAAACTTTATGCATAAGTACAAAGGCGGACTTAATGCCTTAGGCATTTTCTACCAGTCGACCTTAGGGTGGTGCAGAGATAAAACAAGGCAGGTGTAACTAAATGATAGGATGAATAGAGAAAAGAGTATATAATATATAAAAAAAGGAATGATAAATAATATGTATATGTATGTGTGTATGTGGAGGAGCTCGTGGCTAAACAATAACAGCCGCACGGGTCGATCTTCAAGGTTAAGCAACGCTTGACGAGGTCGGTCCGTGGATGGGTGACCATTTCAACATGCCGAGTTTCCTCCGTGCCTCGGAAAGCACGTTAAGCCGTTGGTCCCGGCTGTCATTTAAAGATCTTTGACAGTCGTTACGGGTAGTCAGAAGCTTGAGATCTGAAACCAGGCTTGCTAAGGGGTACCGTGTTACCCAGTTACTGGGTTGTGGAGGTCAGATAGGCAGTCGCTCCATGTAAAACACTGGTACTCAGCTGAATCCGGTAAGACTGTAAGCCGACCCCACCAATAATTGGGAAAAAGGCTAGGCAGATGATGATGATGTGTGTGTGTATGTATGTATATGTTCTACTGCAAATAACCTCAACTATTGCCCCGTTTCGTTTGATTCAGGAGTTTTTACCCACAGCCTGTATCACACTAATATTATATATAATATACTTCTTCATGCTCAAACGGCTGGACGGATCTGGATAAAATTTGGCACATAGATAGATTACAGTCAGAAATAGCACAGAATTTTTTATCTCGGTCATATGTTCCCTCGGGATACCTTTCGACTGTCACGCGGGCAAAGCCGCCGGCAGAAGATAGTAATATATAATTGTGTTTATCAGACACTAATCAAATAGAATATTGTAATCAATAGATTCACTGATTGGCGACACATTCCATTTTAGTTTAAATTTAACTTTTGGAAACGACTCAATACTAGCCTGTGACTGTCTCACTGCAGGGTAAGCCCTCTTCTCATAGAGAGAAGGCATGAGCATTGATCAGCACGCTTGCTCAATGCGGATTGACGATTTCAAACTTAACGACTCTAGCATCTTGTAAACAAAATTATATGAAAGTTTTATTCATCATCATCAGCCTATTAATGTTCCCACTGCTGGGACACAGGCCTCCTCTATGTGAGAGGGGATGGGCCGTAATCCACCACGCGGGCCCAGTGCGGGTTGGTGGATGTCACATGTCTTCGAATTGTTGGTTCTAGGTCTTGCCGGTTTCCTCACGATGGATGTTTTCCTTCACTGTTTTTGGGTGAAATGGTGATGAAATAATTTACACAAAGTAAAGCGCTTGCCTGGGTCCGACCCACGAACTATAACTTGTAATTCGCGGCCGTTACCACTGAGCCACCACTGCTCTCACAAAGCAGCTCCGACAGTTTTATTAACTCTCTTTTAACAAAGTTTGCACAAAAACATCAACAGTATCCTGAACGAATTTCTTCATTCGATAGGGTCAGCTATAACTTTGATTACAGTTCAGATATCGCCAACCTTTCTCCCCTATCCATTGAGGGGCACTCCAGACTAAATTATTGGATGTTTTCAACCTGCCTTGAATCTTAAGTTTGATTGTACAAGTTGTTTATTTTCTTGGATATGGGATTCATGTGCGTGTTTATTTTATTACGACACGTTTTAAAAGGGAAGAAAAATATCTGTTTAGAATTTTTATTTTTATTTTTTTTGAACATAAAATGGCTAGTCACCAACTACAAAGAAAATTAAAACGTGAATCTCACCTAACTTCATAAATACGGATATGAACGTTTTCCATTCATCCGCGAACACATAATTTAGGTCTACTGAATTTAATCTAATCTTTGATTTTGACGTCCTAAAAAAATAAACGTCCCAACATTGGTAAATACCTACTGGTCGTAGGTGAAATTTAATTTTGTGAAATAAAATTTCGAAAAATATCGATAGGTGCCGGATGTGGCATACCTAAGGTGCCACTCAACCAGTTTCTGTTTAAGTGGGTGCCCAATGTTGAATACGTCCTCAAGTCATAGAGTAGTTATTTTAATAAGACATTTTTGATCAATTTGTGTTTCATTTCATACCAAAATAAAATAAAAAAATTAACCCTTAATACTTCGTACTTGAGTGTACTTTATCTTAACGGTATTGCATAAAACACAATGTGTGTGCCAATTGCCTACCAAATCTATATCTATACTAATATTATAAAGAGGAAAGATTTTTTTGTTTGTTTGTACCGAATAGGCTCCGAAACTACTGGACCGATTTAAAAAAATATTTCACCAATAGAAAGCTACATTATTCTTGAGTGACATAGGCTATTTTTTAACTCCGAAAACGGGTCCTGTGGGGTGGCCCACGGGAGCGAGGCCGCGGGGAACAGCTAGTAATTTATAAAAAATAAAATTAGAATGTGTCGATTCGCACTTTTCGGGCGAGTTAAATTTGTGTGAATCGTCCAATAACCCCTATTAATATACAACCGAATTATTACATACAATTAAGTAATTCTTAACAAAGCTTACCTTAATGGCAAACTTATAACATGAACTCACATCGGATCTCTTATCAGGCTGATAAGATATTTAATTTGTAGTTGCTTTATACACCTAACTATCCGCTCTCGTTTATATTCCTGTAATTTTCCAGTTCATAATTTGTATTTTTGTTACATGCTACCTTGAACTTTAAAACCCCAGATAAATGTTTGCATAAATAAAACCAGCTAATAAAACTAACTGCCAATTTGCTCTGGTATTTCAAATTCACACCTCAAATACCATTGTACCCAAACCATCAAAACGCTTTGCACCAATATTTTTATTTGAACTTTTATCAAACATTTCTGACCGAGCTTGTGTTTAACACCTCTGCTAAATCCTTTGAGAATTACACGTGTGATATTTATATAAATCTACGAACTGAATAATACGAGGAGCTCGTGGCTAAATAATAACAGCCGCACGGGTCGATCTTCAAGGTTAAGCAACGCTTGGCGCGGTCGGTCTGTGGATGGGTGACCAATTCAACATACCGAGTTTCCTCCGTGCCTCGGAAAGCACGTTAAGCCGTTGGTCCCGGCTGTCATTTGAAGATCTTTGACAGTCGTTACGGGTAGTTAGAAGCCTGAGATCTGACACCAGCCTTGCCAAGGGGTATCGTGTTACCCAGTTACTGGGTTGTGGAGGTCAGATAGGCAGTCGCTCCATGTAAAACACTGGTACTCAGCTGAATCCGGTAAGACTGGAAGCCGACCCCAACAATAATTGGGAAAAAGGCTAGGCAGATGATGAACTGAATAATACAAATATTTTTTATTCATTTTGTCACGACAATAGAGAAAAAATATCAGAAGCAGTAATTTTCAGAGTTCCGCACACTGATAAGGCTCAATTTATATTGCCGTGGAATGGAATCGAAGCGAATTTTTGCAAGGAAATTGTACATAGTATAATTTATCTATGAACTTTATGTCAATTACGTAACGTAGGTAAAAACTAAATACGAACTGAAAATGAGGTCGCGCGTCTATCGGAGAATCCTCGAGCTTTCTTGAGAATTTCCGTAGCTACTGTCCTTATTTAGTTTGTACGTTATACAATTGACATAAAGCTCACTATGCTACGTACAATTTCTTTGCAAAAAATCGCTTGAAAAATTGAGTCTTAGAGTACCTATCACTATCAACAAGACTATATTCAAGTATTTATGTCTATACGTTCGTCTGTCTATTTTAGATAGTCAGTTGAAATTTTCACGAAATATTTATTATGGCGTCTCACGTGGCAAGATTATAAAAATAGGAATTAGACTACAATCGCTTTGGTGGTACGAACCCCGTATTGCGCGAGTTCGACTTCCAGTCAATCTACCGATTTAACGAACCCAATGTCCCAAAGGAAAATCATAAAACAGGATACATTGATTGAGGTCAATATATCTGATCTAACTGACCACTACAGTGGATTTCAGTATGAAATAGCAAAGGTTTTTAAAATGGTAACAAGTAACAAAGGACATCGGATCCATGTTCGTAGAGATCTTCTAACAGGTTGCGGTCGGTCATCAAACAGGTAGGTACAATTTTCAATTTTGTTCTCAAATTAAAGTGTCGTCATTTTTACAAAGAATCTTCTTTCAACTTGCTTTGATCCACATCAAAGCAAGTTGAAAGAAGATTATTTGTTAGGAAACTTAGGGCTTTAAGTTTATTATTTTAGTTACCTTTTTCGTAGAAACATTTTTAAGTTAAAGTCTAGAGGAGGTTAATGGATTTGTGTTGTGAAAATCAGACGGTAAAATAAGACTTTTAACACAGATATTTTTCAGCAAAGAATTTTAAAATGTCAGAAACACACTTAGACAGAAAACAGAGCTATTCTGTAATACATCTGAAATAAATACTTGAACAAAGATCTTCAAGTACTGTGAATTCTGTTGACATACTCGAAACGCTGAAGCCAAGAAGCTGTCATGGACACACCTCAGACATAGTAAGCAATCAAAATACAACCGTACAAGAAAAGAAATAAAGTCTACACTATCTGCAAAGTAAAAATTGCTCTCCACTCCAACAAACCAAGAGAAAATCGAACTGATGTGAGCAATATTGAACTTTATGTCATGGCAACATGTGTGGTATAGAGCGCTTTGTAAAGGTTGTATCGAGACACAATAGCATCAAATGTGGACATGGCCACGCAAAGCTATACCTCATTTATCGATATTGTATCTACCTCAGGATGGGCGATCATGTCGCTCAGTGTGCTCGGAAGTGGAATAGTGCTGGGAAAAGTATCGATAAAAATCTTGTAGGTTTGTGGTTAGCTATTAAATTGGGGTTAGACAAGCAAGGATCAGTGACAGATAAAAAATAATTTGTTCTTTTTTTTACTCGATTTAACTGTCACCGCGAGTACAACTAGTGTTGAAAAATCAAAGTATATACTTTACAATAAATCGAGTGAACGAACTGTTTTTGTATTAGTTTACTAACATGATTTTAAGTAAATTATTACTAACAATAACTGACCCCCGGGGCTTCGCTTCCGTCAACGCGCCAAAGAATGAATTTTACAGGCAAAATTTTGCTACTTTGTGTAACATTATTGCAATTTTCATAAGCATCTCAAATTTTTTGAAAATATTTTTAGCTTATGACACTCAGGAATAATGTAGGTTTCTACTGGTGAAAGAATTTTCAAAATCGGTTTAGTAGATCCAGAGATTACCCCCTACAACGTCACAAACTCACAAACTTTACCTCTTTATAATACTCGTATTAGTTTAGATTAGGAGTCCTGTTACTCGTAATATATTTTTTTTATATTTTGTTGACTTACGAATATTTATACATATATTTTTATTTGATTTTTATTTGCCGCAATCTACTAAATGGGGCAACTTTTTTTGGTAAATACCGTTTGAAATCATATTAGATTCAAATTGAGATCAATCGACTTGGCAATAAGTAATCTCATTTGTTGACGTCTTTCGGCTGAGCACGATAAATTGACAATATCAGTCATATTCGAAATTGATTCAGAATATGAGGAAATATTTTCTTCCGATAGCATTGTTCTTACGTAATTTTTGACAAATGGTCTGGAAAACCGATAGATTTCGAGGTTTCAGGCAAATTACCATCGATAATTATAATCTTGGCAATCATCTATTGCTGTAGCCAGCTATAGTCGCAATCTGATCAACTAAATAACAAACTTCACGGATCATTTACATTTTCAATTAACAAAATCTCATAAAATTCTATCGATGTAATAACATCACTATAGAAGCCGGAAGCGAGTGGCATTTTACGATCTGTGCAACTGTCCGCTAATGTACGGACAACTGGACATCCATTGGTATCAGTTTGACTTTGACAGTGCCTTCGTGACGGAGTAATAAGGACGATTTTTGTACTCCAAGACTTGGAGCCAACTGTACGCGATTGACCGTTGTGGGAACATCACAGCTTGTCTTCGCTTTTATCAAAATGTATGGGCAGTACAGTCACGTGCTACTTCTTTTGTGATGGCTTTACTAAAATAACGCTAGCATCATGTTTCGAATTGTGGGACAGTCGCGCGCTGAAGTGAATTACAATCAATGGAACGACTCGACACGTGTTCTCTTTTGTGATTAAAAAAAGATGAAGAGCACACGTGTTTCAAAAATAAAAGTATCTTAGTCTGGCACAACGTATTAAGGTACTATCGCGTTTAATAATGTCTGATGTAAACTAATACAAGTCTTAATAATAATATGATATAAAATTAACTGTTTGCTTGTCTCTAAGAGGTATTTATTCTCTGGAAATATCAACTGATCCAATTACAAACACTTTTTGACTCAAGGCTACAATAATGTTAGGTGTCACAGAATTTTTTTTCGCAGAAAAATGTACGGTTTCGGGTTAGGCTACGGGAGCCAAGCTACGGGAAAAAAGTTAGTTATTAATGTGCACACATATTTAGATACAAATGCGTACTAAATATATTTGATAGATAAGTACTCCTACTCTGCTCAATTTAATGTCCACTGTGTTACATAGAAGATCAAATTCAGGACGGGACACGCAGCCTTTATGAAACAACAGCGATTACACGGCCAGGAGACAGCCCCTCTAGTCCATTGTTGTAGAGCAGCTATGAGGCTTCGTGTACCGAAACGTGCTGTAAGCCGCTCTCACGTGGAACTCGCTTTGTCTCTGGTCGGTTCGTAAGCATTTACTTAAGCCATTAAATTGTCGGTACAATGATGTCAGGGCGTGTGTACATTATGACGTTGTCATGTACTAAGAAGGTCTTAAGCTCATCGGGATAATAAACATGAAATAGGTACTGCGATGAGTCAGTGTGTCTTTGGTATTTTTTAACCAACTTACTAAAAAAGGAGCAGGATCTATGTTCGACATATTTTTTTTGTGTATATTCTCTGATATCTCCGTCAATTGTGGACCGATTTTGAAAATTATTTGATGAAGAACTTCGGAGATATACAACGGAACTCTTCAATAAATAATGGCAAATCGCGACGAGATTGCTGCAATCGCAGTACCTATGTTTATACCATTTCATAATATAACATCACGCCAGTACGGTCTAAAGGGGTACGCAGATGTGTACAGTTTACCTTGGTACACTCTCATTTCACCGGTTATGTTCAGTTTCATGATATTTGGGTAATCTTTTCTGGCATTAAGGTACCTCACTAAACTACTTGCCTATTAGGTAGGTACAACTAAAAAGTGAAAATTAAAAAACCTTTTTTACAAAAAAATACTACCAACTTTCAAATAAGAAAACAATAAAGTGAAATGTAACTTAATTTTTGGAAGTCTGTGTCCATAACGCAAAAAAAAATTACCTACCAAAGACACCGACTTCCAAAAATAAAGTTATTATAATTAATACAACTTTAGTTTATTCATTAATTCATTACATAAATGTGTCGTGATTAACTTACATTTTTCGTTAAATAGTGCAGGTACTAATATTCATCATTATATCAGCCGAAAGACGACCACTGCTAGACATAGGCCGGCCCCAAGCGTCGCCACTTTGACCGGTCCCGTGCGTCTCGCAACCAGCGGATCCCCGCAACCTTCACCAGGTCATCAGACCACCTGGTGGAAGGCCTTCCAACGCAACGTCTTCCGGTTCGCGGTACTAATATTAGAATAAGACATTATGAAACAATCCTTTGGACGGGATGAACCGTAGGACACATACGTCAAAAAATATTTACTTGTTTCAAACTTGACCAGATAGGTAAATGAGCACACAAATAATGCTATTCAATAAAGAGTTTAAAGTCAAAGTCAAAGTCAAAGTATTTTATTTGTTTAACATAGGTAATATGGTACATGGTATAAAATTTGTGTTGTATCACTATGTTTTGCCTTGCAAGGCGTACAAAGTAGGTGTAAAAGAAAAATAAAAATAAAACGACAAACCAAACAAACAAGATAGAATAACAAGTGGATCGGACATTTTTTATTTTAAGGTTCTATCATCTAAAAACTCATTGATAGAGTAGTAAGCCTTTTCAATCAATAATTTCTTTAATTGCGATTTAAAATGGTTTATATTGGTCATGCTTTTTAAGGTTTTTGGTAGTTTATTATAAATCTTTGGACCCATGCCAAGACAACTCTTCGAGAAAAGTGCAGTACTGTGTTTTTTTGACTTTAGTATGCTTTGGTGACGTCTAGTATTAAGTTTCTCAAATTTAGACAGATTCTCCTTAATAAATATTGATGTTTCATAAATATAGAGGGATGGAAGCGTAAGTATTTTTAAACTAACGAAAAATGGTTTGCAACTTTCGGTGGTTTTTAACAAACATATCGCTCGAAGACATTGTTTAAAACAGTCTAACAATACAAATATTGGAACATCCATGAAAACTGAAACTACCCTCCATATCCACAGATTATGAAAACACAATAACTGTCAGAGTCAGACGTTAGAACGTTAGTTAGCAGTAATGTTTAGCGGCATTAGGCAGGAACGCCGACTCGGATTGCAAAACAATTCAGGAATTTGGAATTTCAATGTCAAACGCTCCAAGCCTGCCTGTTTACGAGAGAGATGTTGGGCTGTAATTAACATACATTAGTCTACGTAGACAATGTTTTGTGCGTCTGTATGTATACTCTATACTTATGAGTGAAGTCTGTACTCTGTAATAATAAAAAATTGGAATTACAAAAATCAACGGTCAATATATGGTTTAAGAACTTTATTTCTCAAAAAGAATTACATTCACTTATATGAGAATAAAACGTATTTCTAGTTAGAATATATTGGGCGACGCGGTCGTTACACAACAGAAAATAGGTTAGATTATTACAATACCTGAAGATAGCTGATTTAAATCCGCTAATATGCGTCTTTAGTATAGAGATATAGCAATCTTAATCGTCAATAAAAATTATGCAAAATAATGTTAAAATTATGTAATTCTTATTATATATATACTTAATAGTTAAGTTCTATAGTATGCAAGTAATACTAAACCATCAAAAACTCTTCTGAGACTTACCATACCCACCTATGTCCACTATTTACCTACTTACCTATCTAGGCAGTGTAAGTGACGAAAAATTTCATGAACTGCAAAAGTAATTTTGTAATCACAAATATTGCTTGTCTATTTAAATAGAATTACAAAGTTATTTATGCAGTTCAGATATCTAGGAAACGGGACTAAAATTGCGAGATATTTCAGAAAACTTAATTTATAGGCTAAACTTTCACTAATTGTGTCAAAAAGTCCCTTACTAGAAGTCCCTTAGAATTTTGATGATAGATGTATCAGTAAGTGAGTGAGTGACGAAATTAAGGAACTTTCACTTGCAATAAGTCTTAAACTACAAGTTCAAATTGAATTTAATTTGGGAATTTGTCTAGTTATATTCTATTAGTCACTGAAAATTCAGGATTCTAGCTTTTCCACAACGAAATAACAGGGGCGAAAATGCCCTGAATGGCTTCGAGAAAACGATGGTATAGCCCTCGCCAAACTTCTTGGCCGCCCTGAAGTTGGTTTACCGGATGCGCGAGGCACGAAACGGTGCTGTTTTTGTATGAGATTTTCTACTGCGCAGCCATTGTAGGCAACTTCAGGGCGGCCAAGAAGTTTGACGAGAACTATACGGCTGTGCCTGTGTTTGCTCGACATTTTGGAGCACTGCCTTGCTCCCAGATAACAGATATTTCATAAGTTAAAATATGATAATATTTTTTGTAGTACCTAGATAAACCGTGCCACGAGCAGCTGTACGCGGCTGTACCTTCAACAATCAATCGAAGGTGCGACTCCATTCATCAATTCAAAGTGTTGATGCACTGCGGTTGTACACTCGCGTACAGCTTCCATTGTTATTGATTTGATTGATTGACAATTCACAAAAGTGATTTATTGTTTAATGTGTGTATAAGGCACTGCCAACAAAGCTCTAGATTACTAAAAAATAGTAGGTTTTTTTTTTCTTTATGATTCTCGGGACCCTGTGGTCCCGGCCCTTTGAAAGGCGTACCAGGGGCCGAAATCAACTCGCAGAGGCCTTGTTAGACATGTAGGATGAAATGTGGCACCAACCGGCGATTATCCCTGTATGCACTAGTCACTATGCAAGAGCACCCAAGGACAACCCCCGGCTGGTGCAGGACTATTGCAGAATATGGAGACAAAACACATTGGGATATGGGTTTAGGAGGTTTCGTGGATCGATAACCTAAAACTAAAGAAGGACTATTGGCCCCTGCCTGACCACTGTTGATCTACATGGCTATAAAATGGCAGGTGATGGTGACTTGCACACTCAGCAATCATAAGATACATATTCGCGAGCTGGCTGACCAAAACCAGATGTATACTCCGACTGCACAGCATGATTTTCTTCTTGTTTACGTCTTTTTAGTTCGCTTTTTAAGTAATTTTTTTTTTATTTATAACTTTTTAGTATTTTTTTTTAATTAGACACATTTAAACATATAAGTGTTACATAATTTTGTAATCACCTCTTAAACTCCTTTATTTTGATACCCCACAATATGGCGCCCAAAATCTGCCATTTTTCTATTTTTCAATTTTAATGTAGCCAGTAAAGCTCTATCCACACATATCAGGGGCGTGCCCGGGACGTGACAGGACCGGGTCCCGTCAGGGGCTCAAAAAAATATCGGTGGTAACATTTTATATGACATCGTTCACACACGTCCGTGCACGGGACGTGCCCGGGCCCGTGCACGGACGTGTGTGAACGAGTTCATATAAAATGTTCCCACCGATATTTTTTTGAGCCCCCTGACGGGGCACGGTCTGTCCACGTCCCGTGCACGTCCCGGGCACGGCCCTGATATGTGTGGATAGACCTTTACACTCGCAAGGTTAAGACGAATCGATTGACGTAAGAATCATAAAAATCGGCCAACGCGTTTGGTCTCTGGAACGCCACATAGGAAAAAACCGGCCAAGTGCGAGTCGGACTCGCGCACGAAGGGTTCCGTACCGTTATCGCAAAACAACTGCAAAAAAACACGTTTGTTGTATGGGAGCCCCCCTTAAATATTTATTTTATTCTGTTTTTAGTATTTGTTGTTATAGCGGCAACAGAAATACATCATCTGTGAAAATTTCAACTGCCTAGCTATCACGGTTCATGAGATACAGCCTGGTGACAGACAGACAGACAGACAGACAGACAGGCAGACAGACAGACAGACAGACAGGCGGACAGCGGAGTCTCAGTAATAGGGTCCCGTTTTTACCCTTTGGGTACGGAACCCTAAAAACATACTGCATGTATGTTTTTAGGGTTCCGTAACATACATTCGGCAGTCGGGTAAAAACTCAACACTTTGACAGCTGTATTTTTACTTGCCGTAGCTAGACAAGTCATACCTCGCTATTATAACATATCAGCATCACATAACCCCACTTATATAGTTAAGTGAACTGTTCCTATTACCTGCATTGTACGATTTTATTCAGCGATCGGATTGAATGGCGCCGGGTTGGGGTCGACGCCCCCCATTGTCAAGCTCCTATTATTACTCTAATAAGAGGAATAGCGAGGTTTTTTACTTCAATGGACACGACGTAATATCACATCGATTTATTAAAAATCTTTTTATATATTTTTTTCGTGTGTAATGTTGAGCAGGTACCTACATCCTTTTATATGAAGGGAAACTTTTTGCTTCTACGATGGTGATTCAAAATTTCAATTCGCTTTTGTGGGTTTACTACAGAACTTCGATGTACTACCCGAACAAAGGTTCGGACATGGGCTTTCGGAAACTGTGCGTCCGACCACCATAAGCGAAACAAAAGAAGTCGATGGTAACTGAGAAAAACGAGCAAAGAAGGAACAGACCAGACCTGATCAATAGGGTTTCGTTGTGCTCTTTTGAAATACTTATTTTCGATCTATTTCGATTTTCGATCTACTTTGATTTTCGATCAACTTTCGATTACTCAGGATACGACACTATTATGATATTATATATAATATTGATGATGATGATATAGATAAAGTGGTAACCAAATGTCAGTTTAGACAACGAAATTAAAAATCACAATATAGCAACAATTTTCTACTCAGCTTTTTTAAATAGACATGGCAATGGAAATAATAATAACACCATCCTGTCGGGCGAGCACGGCCTCTGTGATAGGCTTGAGTCCTGCATTTTATCACAGTTTTGCTTCCAAATTTTTATAAATATGTGTAACTCAAGTCTGTCACAGTAGGCCGTACTCGCCCGTCTGTTACTGTCGTACTGCAGGACAAAAGGCTTTTTTCTTATATAGCGAAGGCATAATCATTCATGGTTGCTTAAGTCGGGTTTCAATTTCAAACTTATATTAAATAGAAGTCCAGCAGCCTAATTGTCTAAAGGCCTTATTACACTACACGGTATTCAGGGCCCTGAATACCGGGTCCCTTCCCCATTCCGTGTCAATAAGGTCGATTTTTTGAGTACCCTAACTCCCTAACAGCTATTACACTACCCTTAATTAGGGTTTAGGGCCCTGAATTCCGTGTAGTGTAATAAGCCCTTATGTGAGTTCGGCAGGGCAAAGAGAACAACTCCATGAAAGAGTATGTCACATTTCCTTTAAATGTTTTCGGTATTGCGGACATAATTTAGAAAGGGTAGTTTATAAGTCCTTCACCCTATGAGTCGAATTCACATATCCTTCCCATGACCAATCACCTTTCAAAGTCGTAATTTTAAAGGAGTCGTCACCCTTACCTTTACGTGTTCTTTGCCGAATTCATTTACGCAATTAGACTGCAGGTTTCCTCTCGATGTTTTCCTTTACCAATGTTGAAGATATAACCTTAGAAATATGTATTAAACTTAGAAAGTACGTATGAATTGAAAAGTCTCATTGGTACTTGCCCGGATTTAACAACAGCCATAATCCTAAATTTTGATCACCAACACTAAGTTACTGATTTATAATTATCAAATCGACAAATTAAAAGCGTGCCCCCTTACGTTAAGAGCATCAAAAATATTTTGATCAAAAGCCGTATTTATTGATAACAGCTCACAAATTGATACAAATTATTATTTGATCCGGATGAAACCGGATTAACTTCTCAATGGGGGACCGTTCTGCGTCAATTAACATCAAAGTGACGGCTGAAAGGGGGTTATTTGGACGAAAGAGAATTATGGTTATAAAGAATATTTGACGGAAATATAATAGAGCCAAGATCTCTGTTTACCGACAGTAATATTAAACATGCTTTTTATCTTCTAAGAAAGAAGGCAATACTTGGAATAACTTCTTTATTATCTTTTTTTTTTTTCTTATTTATTACATTTCTTAATATTTTTATAAAACACATACAAAAAAGAAAAATCATTTAAAAATATAAAAATTAGTATCCCACCGGTATCGAACATGGTTCAAGCTTCAGGTGGTCAGGGCTCCTGAGAGAGGAGTACCGCTCCGTGTCCAGGAGTACCGCTTTCTGGATCCCTTGATCCAGCTGCCCAACGCGAGCCTCCACAGATATTCGTCAAAGCTGGCTATTATGCCATTGGCCTTCACGACTATCGGCACAATGATCGCTGTTTTCACTTCTTTATTATTGTTATTTATTATGTTTTTAAAGCATAAAAAACCGTGTCTGGTTAAAAAAAAAAAAAATTAAAAGAAACTTTTATATGCATATTTGACACTGGGTTCACCTAGGTGAAAGTCGAAAATTATCCCACGGGAACACCCTAACGATCGTCCTAATCCAGCAGCCACTCTTTCGAAAAAGTATCCTCGTCAATAAAATAACAATTGTAAAATAAAGAATTTCAGTTAAAGATTAAGTACAAAAGTCAAATATATGTCATAATAAAATATCAAACAAAGTAATAAAAATCAAATAAAAATACCAATGTCAACAAGATAAAATACAAAATAATACGTCAATATGTCGAGCACAGTAATTTAGTGAAGTCATGAATAGGTACCTAACATAATATACACAAAGTTTTAGATTGTAATATAAATGATGCTACAGAATAACATAATAAAATAAAATAATGAATGTCAAAATTAAAGTTTAGATAAATAGTCAAATAATGGTCGAAAAAAAAAAACATCAAAATAAAATGTTAACGTCTCCGGATAGTCACGTTCGAAAGTCATCATTAAAAAATTCATTCAATGTATAATAGCATCTATCAACCAACAATTTCTTGAGACGTTTAAGGAATATTTTTAAATTTTTCTCGATTTCAATGGCGTTGGGTATTTTATTATATATTTTAATAGACATGACATGAGGGCTTGAGCTGTGTAATTTTAACTTTGAAGATGGTATTACGAGTGTATTCTTATTTAGGATTATGGCTGTTGTTAAATACGGGCAAGTACCAATGAGACTTTTCAATTCATACGTACTTTCTAAGTTTATATTTTATATTTCTAAGGTTATATCTTCAACATTGGTAAAGGAAAACATTGACAGGAAACCTGCAGTCTAATTGCGTAATTAAATTCGGCGAACAACACGTAAAGGTAAAGGTGACGACTCCTTTAAAATAACGACTTTGAAAGGGTCATTGAAAGGATATGTGTATTCGACTCATAGGGTGAAGGACTTATAAACTACCCTTTCTAAATTATATCCGCAATACCGAAAACATATAAAGGAAATATGTCATACTCTTTCATGGAGTTGTTCTCTTTGACCTGCCGAACTCACTTAGACAATTAGGCTGCTGGACTTCTATTTAATATAAGTTTGAAATTGAAACCCGACTTAAGCAACCATGGTGATTTATACTTGTGACTTTGCTATATGAGAAAAAGCGTTTTGTCCTGCAGTACGACAGTATCAGACGGGCGAGTACGGCCTACTGTGACAGACTTGAGTTACACATTTTTATCAAAAATTGGAAGCAAAACCGTGATAAAATGCGGGACTTGAGTCTATCACAGAGGCCGTAGTCGCCCGGCAGGATGTTGTTATTATTATTTCCATTGCCATGTCTATTTAAAAAAGCTGAGTAGAAAATTGTTGCAATATTGTGATTTTTAATTTCGTAGTCTAAACTGACATTTGGTTGACACTTTATCTATATCATCATCATCAATATTATAAAGATGTGTGTGAAGTTAGCATCTCAAATGTTAGCATCTCACAAATTAACACCACATATAATGGCATCCCACATAGTTCTATAGTTCTTGATAAGTTTTAACAATAGTTCCGTCGATTTTACTATCAAAACTACATTTTGAAAAAATTAAATGCTAACTTCGCAATACATATCATAGCATCTCATCGAATTTCTCAAAAAAACACCACATATAAGGGCATTCCGCATAGTTCTACAGTTCTTGATGCGTTTTATCAATAATTTTGCTAAAAAAGTTTTGCATATCAGCATTATGAAAAAACCGGCCAAGTGCGAGTCGGACTCGCGCACGAAGGGTTCCGTACCATTATCGCAAAAACCGGCAAATAAATCACGTTTGTTGTATGGGAGCCCCACTTAAATATTTATTTTATTCTGTTTTTAGTATTTGTTGTTATAGCGGCAACAGAAATACATCATCTGTGAAAATTTCAACTGTCTAACTATCACGGTTCATGAGATACAGCCTGGTGACAGACAGACAGACAGACGGACCGCGAAGTCTCAGTAATAGGGTCCCGTTTTTACCCTTTGGGTACGGAACCCTAAAAATGAGATGCTAACTTCGCAATACTTATCATAGCATCTCATCGAATTTCTCAAAATCGACCTTGTTGTAGTTGGAAGCAAAAGAGTTCTTCATCCTAAACCTATTCTTTTGATAGTTCTGTCGGTTGAATCTAATTTAAATCCCTAAAAAAATATAAACGAAATATCCGAACAGTAGTGAGATCCTGAGGTATAACTGGTCGTTCCAGGTCGTATCTTTATACAGCCCAGAAGTACAAGTTATACCTGGTTTTAACATTCGAACGATAAGTCTAGGTCTCTCAAACAAGTCCCGAAAGAGTTTTAGTGTTTAAAACATCCACAATAATTATAAATCATTGTTATAAACAAAATATTCATAAAGGAGTGAGATGCTAAGGTATAGCTGGGAGTTCTGGTTCGTATAAAACATTTGAACTATTAGGCTAGGATCTCCTCCGTTTCAAATAATAATATGAATGGACTTTAAAAAGTATGCTGCCGAAAGCGAGAACTCTCACTCAAGTATCAGCAGAACATGGTTGAAGATTTAGGTTAGCTAAAATCAAGGTAATATACATGGTACGCAAAAAACAACAAAAAAATAATGTTAAGAGGTACTGAGGCCCAGCATCTTATTGAATTATATTACTTCTATAAATTGTCTTAATGGAAACATACAACAGAAAGCCACAACTTTACAGAATTATTGATAAAACGCATCAAGAACTGTAGAACTATACGGGATGCCCTTAAATAACGTGTTTATTTGAGAAATTTGATGAGATGCTATAATATTTATTGAGAAGTTAGCATCTAATTTTTTCAAAATGCTGATATGCAAAATTTTTATAGCAAAATCGACGGAACTATAGATAAAACGCATCAAGAACTGTAGAACTATGCGGAATGCCCTTATATGTGGTGTTTTTTTGAGAAATTCGATGAGATGCTATGATATGTATTGCGAAGTTAGCATCTCATTTTTTCAAAATGTAATTTTGATAGCAAAATCGACGGAACTATTGTTAAAACTTATCAAGAACTATAGAACTATGTGGGATGCCATTATAAGTGGTGTTAATTTGTGAGATGCTAACATTTGAGATGCTAACTTCACACACGTATTATAAAGAGGAAATATTTTTTTGTTTGTTTGTTTTTTGTACCGAATAGGCTCCGAAACTAATGGACCAATTTTAAAAATTAATTATTTTCACCTATGGAAAGCTACATTATTCCCGAGTAACATAGGCTATAATTATGACGGGAGCGAAGCCACGGGGGTCAGCTAGTCGTTACATAAAAATAGTTTCGTATCCTGAGTAATCGAAAGTTGATCGAAAATCAAAGTAGATCGAAAAGCGAAATAGATCGAAAATCGAAATAGATCGAAAATAAGTATTTCAAAAGAGCACAACGAAACCCTATTGATCAGGTCTGGTCTGTTCCTTCTTTGCACGTTTTTCTCAGTTACCGTCGACTTCTTTTGTTTCGCTTATGGTGGTCGGACGCACAGTTTCCGAAAGCCCATGTCCGAACCTTTGTTCGGGTAGTACATCGAAGTTCTGTAGTAAACCCACAAAAGTGAATTGAAATTTTGAATCACCATCGTAGAAGCAAAAAGTTTCCCTTCATATAAAAGGATGTAGGTACCTGCTCAACAATACACACGAAAAAAATATATAAAAAGATTTTTAATAAATCGATGTGATATTACGTCGTGTCCATTGAAGTAAAAAACCTCGCTATTCCTCTTATTAGAGTAATAATAGGAGCTTGACAATGGGGGGCGATATAACTTATTAGTTTTGTATTTATGACATTGTATAACTTATTAGTTTGAATTTATGACATTGTATGACTTATTAGTTTTGAATTTATGACGTCGTCACATAACGTATTAACTTAAATGTATGACATTTAATAGAGTATTATTTTAAAATGACATTGTATAAATTATTAATTTGAATTTGCGACATTGAATAGATAGGGTATTAATTTATGAGATTTTATAAGGTATTCGTTTGAATTTATGAGATTTTGTTGGGTAATAATTTTGAATGTATAACATTGCATATGGTATTAATTAGAGTTTATGAAATTGTATAATTTTAATGATAATTTTGCATGCCTGTATTGGTGCAACACAGTGGACTGCGCATTCACTTGACATCTGGAAATGTATGAAAATGTACTGTGTTGAGCAATAAATATTTGAATTTGAATTTGAATTTGACCATACAGAGCGAACGGAACGTGGACGCGTTACAATTGGTCAATCGATCCTTGTGTCAACTGACCAACCAATCGCGCGGGAACGGTCTTAAACCCGCGTCCCGCTTTACTACCAAAGATACCTAAAAAACGACTTCTGCGCATCTAATGACTGTTGCCAACTTACGTGCCGGGGGTCATTACTCAGAAAGCTTAGGTAACGACGACTTCTCTACATGGAAACATTATCTGGTAACACTAAGGCGTATATATTCCCCAATGTTAACTCAATGATATCAATATTGGACCTCCTTTTTGACAGATTTTTTTGCTAAATATTTTTTGATTTACATATCCTATGTAAATGTGTGTATGTATGTGTAATTAAGAATAAATTCTAACCATCAATTTTTGTATGTAAAAATATTTTTTAACATCCAAGTCGTTTTGGAGGAGTATGCAAAAGAAGCGAAAAATATCGTGTTCTTAATTATTTATTTAAAGCAAAAATATTAGTCATACGAAAAAATCAGTTTTCACAAATAATGAATTCAACATGAATAAGATTTTTTTCAAAACTTTTAACTTAGCCGTTACTAAGGTGTATGCTTTAGAAAGTTTCAGTTTTACGGCACTAAAGCGGAGTAAGGGCCTTAACTTGAGAACAAATGGCGAGCGTGGTCAATGTATCCGCGTCACATCGATAGTTTATGTCGCTCGGGATAGTGCTCTATCGTCGCTATACTGTATGAAGAATTCTGGCTAAAGGTACTTAATCATAATCAATTAAATCGATCCAGGATCCACAATATAAGTTACTAATCTGAAATAAATTGCTGATAACTTGCAGTAACAACGGAAAAACTTAAGAATACTGGCCTTAACAGCACCTAAAGATTTATCAAATTAAAAAAAAATTATCACGATTTTATTCAATGTTTCATTGTATCTTGCATTGTCCTCCAAAACCAAACGTGGAGTCTTAGGTCAACTGGACCCACTCGAAATGGACCCGCGAGATCACTCAACCCAATCACATTTTGAATAGGTCGACTGGACCCACTGCCCAATTTTATTACAGTCTCGGAGTAAAGACTAATCTTTTAGTTTATTTTTAAATCTATACACATCGTCAGTGGAAAGCGCCAACGAAAAATTTCAGCTCGATCGGTTTGGGTTAAGTGTTTTAAAATTCTATTGTAAGATTTGATCAATACCTACAATGTAGGTAATTAAGTGCTACATACCTACTTACTTACTATCAAAGCAAGTTAAATAAAAGCTTATAAAATACAATAAATACGTAACCACAATTAACTCTTCCCACGTAATTATCTTCATTAAAATTCAGCTACCTATCTGCAGAAGCTGTAAGCTCAGATTTGTTGATTATGTGCGCGGGAATTTAGCATAAATCCATATTTTACAGCACGGGGGAACTATCGTGTGAGCCGTTCTATTTGCTGGGTTCTCGTTCGAAAATGCTTCCGATTATCTTATTTTCAAACAGGAATTAGAAAACTTACATGAATAATTCACTTGTAGAATCTAAATCCTTTAATTAATTCACCTGTCTTCTGATCTTGTAATCTTTTAAGTAGTATGTATTTAAAGAATTTTACCAGCAGTCACAACTCATAAACCATGGCATTCACATCTCACAAGCCATGGTATTCACATAATTATTCTCAAATTAGCTATCCCACGCGGCTTCACTCCCGTCAACTGGCTACCTACCTACCCTACTCTACCTACCCTACTCTACCTACCCTACATACATGATTGTTGCGTAACTTAAACCGTTTACGAAGCGCATGCAACGGAAACTCTCAAAAAGGAATATTTATTCCCGTTTTTGCTACATTTTTCATTTATGCTCCGCTCCTATTGGTCGTAGCGTGATGTTATATAACCTATAACCTTCCTCGATAAATGGACTATCCAACATAAAAAGAATTTTTCAATTTCAACAAGTAGTTCCTGAGATTAGCGCGTTCAATCAAACAAATTCTTCAGCTTTTTAATATTAGTATAGATCTCTCTTCCTACAATTCCGCGCCTTGTGTAGGTGTGAGATTAAAATTGGCACAAACTTATAAAAAAAGCACAAATAATGTTCTTAAAAGAAAACCAGTTCCGAAATCCTTCAAAACAAAGTAGTAAGTAATTATTGTCCTGCACTTAGCTGGGTACGCTTTTAATTATTTTATCATTATCATCACCAAAAAAAACACGTTTTCTGAGGTACAGGCCACGGGACACTTAACGAACTTAACTTTGGGCCACGAGAAAATCTAGTAAAGTAACAAATAACTATCTAGAACTATCTAGTAACTTTAAAGCTTCAACCAAGTATTTACAGAACATTTTGACAGCATTACACACACATCGCATATCGCAGTGAAGTTCTATAGAATAATAATCAGCATTGAAGTCTCGCTGAACATTGAAGAGACGGGAACAAAGCTGGGCTTGCAGGAGCCGTGTGCCTATGTACGACTCTTACATACACCTTAGGAATATAGACCGTGCAGGGTGACTTTTAAATATGGTAATTAAAACAATTGTTTTTCTATTGTGTCTGCTAATTAGCGCTCAAGGGGATAACGAGACTTAAGACTTAACTGGTGAAATGATGGTTCAATTACAATATTATCCGTGTAAACTTCACGAGATGACCGAAAATCAATATAAATAAATATTACATACCGAGTCAATGACCTTTTAATTTAAAAACAGCATCATTAATATCGGAAGTATGCATGCAGAATTTATTTGCCTCATAATACAATTATTCCGTTATCAAAGGGAATATTGCTGTGCTGGCCAAAGGATGTCCGAATAAACAGAAAAAGTTAACATCATATTCAATTATTTACTCAGATCTCCGGAACGCAGCAACTGCTTTATTATGTCAACATAATTAAATATTAATATTTAATTAGCGACATGACGGAGATGTGTGAAAAGAATCCTTTATGAATTTTGATCTGAAGTCTCTATTATAACCCTTGTTTGTGGACTTGTCTTGTTTTGGATAACTTTGACAAAGTATTTGTTTCAAACGTACATGTTTACACATACATCGGAGTTGGTTCCTAATTAAAAGTTGGTTGTTTTTTTATAACTACTAACTTATACCCCTTAAAGATTGTTATTGAATACAAAATCACCCTTTACATAGGCACAGATAATATAATACTAGTATACGATGCCTCATCCCATACAAAGAAACCGTGCCGACGTAACTTAGCGTCTTTCGTCTGATTCAGATGATTATTTTTATAAGTACTTCGATCGCATTCTGTGCCTTTCCACGGCTATAGATGGTGTTAGCAGTGACTTGCAAGTAAAAGGGTTTTCTAGGTTCGTGAAAATATTTGTTGTTTACGATTTGTTTTATAGTATTTTTTTGCAAGTTTTGCAGTGTCATTGTACCAAAATGTGTTACAATACAAATTTAAATAATCGAGTGGCATGCCTAAGAAATTTAAAACCGCGCCATCTATTGGATTAAATTTAAAATGATCCGTTCAAATAATCTTTGCAGTGTGAATTAAGAGTCCACTATGAGTATTCCATAATTTTGTGCTTAGGAAAGTTGATTAAAAAAGAACATACAATTTTAATGATCAATTCTAGAAAATGTTAATATTACATACAATTCAATAACGAATCGATGCATAACGCGCCATCTAGTGACATTTATTTGAACCAAATTTTCTTTATTAGCGCTCTGAGACCCCGTGACATAGTTATGATGTAGTATAACATCACTTGGGCACTTGAAACAAAGTTATTAACTCATTGAACTACTTACTACGTCCAATGATAACATTATGATACCGTTGCCTATCATTATAAGTTTAAGCGATCCTATGAACTTAGACACTTTACCTAAAGTACTTTATTGTACTCAAATCACTTACTTCTGACAACACACAAGTGAATAGCACCACATTTATTTTGTATACCGTCTACGATATTCTGTGTCAATACAAATACGCTAAGTCACAAAAGAATCTCCAATCATAGACATCTTTGTGAAGAAAATAACATCCATTTCACTAAGAACTCTGACACAGAACAACATTCCTCCCTTTTATTCGCAATCTAAATGAAATTGGGGAGGCAGGAAGCTCATCTTATACTGGCGCCGTTTATTTCACGACAGATATTTTCTATAGGAAAGTATTCTCTAAATATTTGTTAAGAAAATAGCGAAAGGTGTACGAAACATGTCACAAAAAGGTTTAGCCGCGTAATGTCGGAAAACAAACGTGTCATAGGATTTTTATTTCGATCTTGTATCTAAGCCGTTAGTGTAATAAAATATAGGTAAATCAAATCTTTTGAACGAAACTAAAATATCTAGCACTTATAATAGGGATGTTACCTGGGTAGAGAAATGATAATTCTACTTAGTCCGTCAGTGACATTATCAAATAATATTGGACACGTATTTTTTGCTTTTCCAAATCAATAAAAATTTACAAAGCTAAAGCGCATCAAAGTTCAGGAGTGGGGGCTTGTGACGTCACTAAGGCAGCATAAAGTGTACTAGCGGCGTGACGTTTCACGATATTTCAACGCATTATATCGTCGTCACTTAATGTTTTCGTGTCAAAAGAAAAAAAAACGTGTCCAATATTTTTTATTAATCTACCTGACGGACGAAAAAGAAATTTTCAGTAAACTACCCTATTATCATTAAAGTTTTTAATAACCACATTCCATAATCCTCATCCTTCTTCTTTTGTAGAGAAGGATTAATTTGTCCCAAAAACGCTTTGTTAGCTTACCAAACACCTACCTACAAACAAGCCGTAGCTTCGATTCAGGTCCCATAGCTTTTGTGTGCATAGCGCAATTTATAACCGTGGAATGGACAAGCGCCCGTGCCTCGTCCTTGTCCATGGTCTGTGTCCCGTCGCCTTTGTGTGCTACACGCTTTATCCTGTCATCATGGACGCCGGACGGTGCTGTTTTGGCGCGTGTTTCTGATACGCTCTTGGTGTACTGTGCTTTGAAAGGCGACCCACCTTTGAACAACGACCTAACGCCTTTCTTTTGTTTTACTTCTTTTTATAGGACAAGACTTTTTTTTGGGTGGGAAATCATTTAATGAGTTCTCCCGCTCTGGGTGAAGCGGGAGGGTGGGTCAGACTTTTACTGACTGAAACCCACCCGTGTTCCTTCAGTTGCTTGTGCCAGGGCCGCGGTAACTCTTGTTCAAATTTATCCGTGACCCAGACAGGTGTCGGCCCTAGCGGACCTCGTCAGTTTTGCTGATATCTCATTGAGGCGCGCGTGGAACACAACTCGCCGTCGACTCGGGCCTGGTCCTTATCGGACGGCGAGCTACCCGCTACTCGCCGTCCGCAAGCCCGCGCCTACGGTTATGGGACAAGCCTGCCACCCAATTCCAACCACTGCAACTCCTGAAAACCATAATCAACAGTGGTAACTACCAGAAAATCGAGGCAATGAGGCTCGGTGATCCCCGGTGAAACGATTCATTTGGATCAAAGAAATTTGTCAGAAAAGTGGAGAAAGAAAAATATAATTGCATCCGAACATAACTATCTAGCAGGCAGAACAGGCCCATTAGACACAAAGGGACTTTCTGTTTAATGTTTTCTTACATAGTTGGAAAAACGCTAGATGATTCATCTCACACATAAAAGAGGTTTAAATTTTCAGCACTACGACATACGAATATACGCATAAGAAGCGCTATCCGACTCAAAAAAGCGTTTAAACTAGTCAGAAACTGCGCAAGAAATTCATTGAACTGCCAAGTACCATAGCTCCGTGAGTAAGGCACTCCTCAACTTGTCATAGTCCAAGTTTTACATGCGAGAACAACATGCTAGAAACAAGTTTTGAACTACAATTTGTTTCTTTATTCTCTTGTTGATTCGGAATTTTATATTGTGTGACCTAAACTGCCAGTTACATCGTTTTGCGTGTAAACAACTTTTAAAAATATCATAATATTTTTTATTGTTTTGTACATGGTTTGTGGTGAGAAATAAACGATTTTCATTATTATTATTTACTATTAATTATTATTTTTACAAGCTTTTTGATATCTATCAAATCTTACAACTGAATTTTAAAACAGTAGTCTTCATCCTTAGCTTAGAAAAAAGCCGGCCAAATTCGAGTCGGACTCGCACACGAAGGGTTCCGTACCATTATCGCAAAACACTGCAAAAATATCACGTTTGTTGTATGGGAGCCCCCCTTAATTTATATACTTTTTTTTTTGCCGTGAATTACAAGTAAACATTCTGTGAATATTTCAAGGGTTTATCTGTTGCCGTTATTAATATCGAGCAAAAAACGGCCAAAAAATCACGTTTGTTGTATGGGAGCCGCCATTAAATATTTATTTTATACTGTTTTTAGTATTTGTTGTTATAGCGGCAACAGAAATACATCATCTGTGACAGACGGACATACAGACAGACAGACAGACAGACAAACGGATCGCGAAGTCTTAGTAATAGGGTCCCGTTTTTACCCTTTGGGTACGGAACCCTAAAAACGTTCTTACACTTTTGGTTTGGGTGAAAATGCACGTTAAGCTAAAAAGTTTTTTTACTATCTTTTATTTTACCTGTCAATTTGATTACATACACCGGTGTATGTAATGAAATCTTACAAGGCAAATTTTACCCTCTTCCCATTGACCGATTGAGCTGAAACTTTCCACGCATGTTTGATTTTCATGACAACCCAATTTTTAAAAAAAAGCATGTTGTAAAACCACTTTTTAAATAATAAAGCTTGTTTATTAATGAGGTTTACAAACCATTAAAGTTTATAATAAATAAATATACAAGACTTGCCGCCAATTATTTAACTGTAATAACTTTTGTGAGTGTGAGATAAGGATAAGGCTACTAAGGAACTCAGCCTATCCACTCGCAGAAAACAGGTGACATGTTACGTTATGTTTGCTATAAAACAGCGTCCGCTACATCACAACAGTCCTAAAGCTGAGCAGCCTTTGGGGACGCCTACAGGCTGCCTAAGTTTCAGAAACTTACATTCTAAGCTTTGTTCAGGTCGCACAATGGTGTTCACATTATAATGTCGATGTTGCATCAATTGATATTATGTTATGATTAGATGAAATAATGATCTCAAAAGCGTGTTGATTCAATTTAGGTTTTCTAAAAACATGTGCTTTCAGTATTCAAATGTCTTCTGTTATCAAAGTTCGGAAAGAAACCCAGACATGTTTGAACCTTATCGGTTCGTGTAAATATGTTAGAACTTCGTAAATAAATAGATAGCCAGGTGGACTCTTATTTCTGAACTTTCAGTTAATAGGTTACATGGTTTCCAGTGACGTGGTCGCTCACAATGTGACTTCATCAGAAAGCTTAAAGTCATCCAAAGACCAATGGAGAGGGCTATGCTCGGAGTTTCCTTGCGTGATCGCAAAAGAAATGAGGATATCCGCAGGATAACCAAATTTACCGATATAGCCTAAAGAGTTGGCAAACTTAAGTGGCAATGGGTAGGGCACATTGCTTCCAAAATGGATGGCCAATGGGGCCAAAAAGTTCTGGAGTGGCTTCCGCGAAACGGAAGGTGCAGGCAGGCCTCCCACTAGGTGGACCGATGATCTTTTTAAGGTGATCGTGGGATCGGCCAATGTGGCGATGCCTGTGGGAAAGGCCTATGTCCAGCTGTGGACTTCTTTCGGCTGAAATGATGATGATGGTTTCCAGAATCGTAGTTACTTTAGTAACAAATTCAATGGCTTGTACAACATAGGTAAAGTGCAATTTTACAACAAACACAATTTCAAATAAAAAAAAACATTTTATGCTATTTCACATAAACTTTAAACCAAAGAAGCTCGAGGCAACCTCAATACTCATTCACGCAAAGCAGTACTCATTTTCAGGCGCATCTCTGCGTTGAAAAGACGTGTTCCTATGCTTTGTGCTTGCAGTTCCGTTGAAACAAAGCTATTACGTACTGCCTGATGAATGCCGGGGTACCTCACGGTTAGCTTTGCAGTTTATACTTGCGTTTCTATGTAGCTTTGTGGTAGGGAAGTTAGGTTAAAGTAAGGAGGTTTTATGGATGAATACTCGAAAGTTCTTGTGTAAGTAGTTGGGATAAGTTTTCCTATAAAATAAGCTGTACAAGCAGAAACAGAGCAGGTGCTTTCTAAACATATTGGAAATTAGGAATCGATTTAATTGCATTCTAAAGAAAGATACACCAAGGGTTCCTAACTAAATAGATCCTTTTGTAGTCAACAAAGTTGACAAGTAAGATTTAAACCCATTGCGCCAACACGTCATTACCTTGAGGTACCACTGCAAAAATTTGCAGATATTTGGTTTTTGATGCAACTTGATTTTTATGAAGGATTGTTGATAGTAGAATAGATAGACTGCTGGGTGACCTGGCCGCATCTTGCCGAATATTATTTTCCGTATTTTTTTTAACGCTAGGAACTTCTCATGTATCGTGAGTACGTATGCCACATCTATTAGCTCTCAGTTAGGGCTCTTACACATAATGCCGCGTCGTAGCACAACCCGACGTCGTATTGTGTTTATGTGTAAGAGCCCATAACTGCCCTTTATGGGTTGCCAGGTTTTGCAGGTAAACTGGCAACCCACAGCTCGCGGCTAACTTAGAGCTGGCGGGAACTTGAAAAAGAGCGGGTCTCAAATTTTATATAAAAGTTTTTCCCTAGTTTTCTTTAATTAAAGTTACCAAAAGTATACTAAAACTACACTGGTAGTATAAGTTTACCTAAAAAATGGATGGTAACGAGGGGGGCGGGGATAACCCGCCCGTCTCAAACAAACGTCCTCGGCCTGAGGACGGAGGCACCTCCAGCGGCTTGGACTCTAGTAGCGGCGGCGGTGAGCGTATTGACTCCATGTATTTACCTTATTTAAAACCAAACTATAAAAGACTCTACCCGGAGAACTCCTCCAATACCGAATTTAAAGTGTTTGTGGAAAGTAAAAATGCAAAGGACAGATTGGGAAATAAAAGTCCCATATACTTAAATCATATTTTCAATAACGAAGTAAAGGGTGTGGTGGCAATTCAGCGTGTAAATGCTAATAAAATTGCAGTTACATTCAAGCAATATAATACGGCAAACAATTTTATAAATAATTCATCTTTTATGGAGAAATATGAAATAAAAGCATATATTCCTGCAGCACAAATAGAAAAAACAGGCATAATCAGATTTGTACCAGGTAATATTTCGAACAAGGAACTCTACACAAAGCTATCTTCCATTTATGAAATCATTGCTATCAGAAGATTCACTAAAAAAGTGGGTCAAGAGCGTGTACCACTACAAACAGTTAGCATTACTTTTTTATCAAATGTATTACCCTTTAATGTGCAATATGACTTGTTTGCGTATAGAGTCTTTGAGTATATCCCACCATTGCAGCAATGCTTCAAATGCTTTAAATTTAACCATTCAGCTAAAATTTGTAATGGCAAGCAACGATGTTCGATCTGCTCAGGGGAGCATTTGTATAAAGATTGTGATAAGCCAAATGAGATCTGCTGCATCAATTGTAGCGGTCCTCATCTAGCAATATCAAAAATATGTCCAATAAAGATTAAAAAAATTACTGAAAAGAAATCTAAAATTACTTATGCAAGTGTTGCCTTGACTAAGACAACTCAAAATATTGAATTCCCTCCACTGCCGATGCCAAAACATCCACTTCAAAATGTAAATAAACCTGTAAATATTAAACCTGTATATAAAATTGTAAATAGTAATGTAAATAAATCTGTACATAGCAAGCCTGTTTCCCAGGCTGCCAGCAATGATGTCGTATTACCTCCAGTAGACATCAAGTCTCAAATACTGTCCAACAATGATGTACTAATGGCCCTGGTACAGACATTGGTGGAATTGGGCAATAAGGGTGACTCTACACCCATCACTACACTCACAATTAAAGATATGCTACTTAAAAATCTAACCAAATAATGGATTTAAGTCCTCCTAGAACATCTCGATTACGTATTGCGCAGTTTAACATTCAAAGTGCTAATAGTAAAAAGCCCTTACTAATTAAGTTCTTGCAAAAACAAAATATTGATGTATGTTTGCTAAATGAGACTTGGTTTAAAGGCAATAGTAACTTTAAAATACCTGGATATAATATTTATAATAGAAACTCAAAGAATGAACATAATGGAGTAGCCATATTGATTAAGGCATATTTTCAGTATAATATTTTAAATACCAGATTTTATGAAGATATTCAAACAGTTGCTTTATCATTATCCACTGAAAAAGGTAATCTTTCAATACTTTGTGTATATTGCCCTCCTAGCGGGCACATCAGAATGAACAGGCTACGTAATATAATAAGAGATCTTCCTAAGCCAATTTTTATGAGTGGAGATTTTAACGCTCATCATATTGCATTTGGCTGTTTGTCGACTAAGAGTCGAGGTCGAGATTTGTATGATGTTATAGATGATTCTGAATTGTGCATTTTAAATGATGGCAGTTTTACTACAATTAATAATCCCACACGTAATTCATCTGCTATTGATGTCAGCTTCACTAGTCCTTGTATTGCACCATTTTGCGAGTGGTCTGTGCATGATGATGCTATGGGAAGTTATCATTATCCTACAATAACTGAAATATCTTTGGCTGTTGACAAATATCAAGTTAATCCTCCTGTCGACAAGTTTTTGTATGGTAAAGCTGATTGGAATAAATATCATGAATTATCAGAAATAATATTTGCAGACATGTTGATAGATGAGGCAGACCCTATGTCCTCATATTTAGAATTCTGTAACCGTCTTGCTGCCCTGAAGTTGATGGTAATTCCGAAGTTTACTAAACATAATAATTTTAAAAGTAGACCTCCAACACCTTGGTGGAATGAAATTTGTGAGCAGGCCGTAGTTGCATCATATAATGCCCTAAAACTGTACAGAAGTGACCCTAATATTGATAACTACATTAATTATAAAAGGCTAGATGCCTTAAAGAAAAGGACAATTTCAGAGCAGAAGAAGATAGGCTGGAATAATGTATGTCATACTTTTAATAGGACTACTCCTATCAGTAAAATTTGGAATCTTATTAAAAGGTTTAAAGGAATTAAAACTGTAAATAAATCATACAAAGATGAGTTTATTCCTTCATTTTTAGACAAACTTTCAGATAACAGGAACCTATTAGAAACTTATAATTTTAACACTTATTTTGAAAAAAATAACAATAACCAAAATTCAAAATTTTTATTGGAATCTTTCTCATGGACAGAATTCATTTTAAGTCTACAGTCTAGACGTAATACAAGCCCAGGCTTAGATGATTTTCCATATGCTGTGATAAAAAATTTGCATGAGTCTGTTCAAAAAGTTTTTTTAAATATTCTCAATTCTCTTTGGAATAAAAAGTTGATACCAGACTCTTGGAAAACACAGTGTGTTATTCCTATACTTAAACCTGATAAATCTCCAGATAATGCAAATTCTTATAGACCAATATCTCTATCATCATGTCTCGGCAAAATATTTGAAAACATGGTTAAGGCTCGATTGGATTGGTATGTGGAAGCGAATGGTATAATCCCTCATGTGCAGTATGGCTTTCGTCGTGGGCGTAGTTGCGTTGACAGCTTTGTATCTTTGATCTCGGACCTGAAAAGAGCAAATAATTTACTTTCAAACACTGTATGTGTATTTTTAGATGTACAAGGTGCTTTTGACAATGTTGATCCTGGAATCCTGGTTAAAATTTTATCTGATATAAATATCCCTGGTCATTTATGTAAATGGATTTATGAGTTTTTAAGTAACAGAACTGTTTATGTTAAGCATAATAATATACTACATGGGCCAAAAGTAGCATCAAAAGGCACCATGCAAGGTGCTACATTGTCACCTTTATTGTACAATTTGTATACAAGTGAAATATGTAAATATGTAGATACAAGTAATGTAAATATCTTGCAATTCGCTGATGACATAGTTTTATATAGTAGTAACCGAAATTTGCAAATAGCCATTGATAAAGTTAATAGTGCTTTAAATCAATTATCTAACTATTATAATGGTAAATTACATCTTAAAATTAATGCATCTAAAAGTAGTTTTATGATTTTTGGCAAAGATGATCCAACCTGCGATATTGCATATGGTGGAGAAGCAATTAGTAGAGTTTGTTCAAAGAAATTTTTGGGAGTTATCATTGATCAAAAAATTACTTTTGAAGAGCATATTAGACATATTTCACAAAATGCTTTAAAAGCATTGAATATAATAAGATGCCTTGCTGGAGTTTCCTGGGGAGCAGACCCCAAAACATTATCTATTTTGTATAAAGCAATAGTAAGGAGCCATTTTGACTATAGTGCCATAGCTTATCTAAACAGTGCTCATGCCCATAAATTAGACATTTTGCAGAATAGAGCTCTGAGAATAATATCTGGTGCTATGTGCTCAACTCCCATTAGGGCCATGGAAGTTGAAACTAAAATTATGCCTTTGATTTTGAGACGTCTCCTTCTGGCGGAGAGATATTGTTTGAAATTGTTGTACTCAAATAACACACAAATTATTAACAAAATTATACCTCATAGAATCAGTAATTCTGGACCTTTGGCTACTGGTAATTCTCTCCTAATTGGTCATTCCCCAATGCTGCTCAATATTTTCCTGGAAATTGAGAATAGTTGTTTTAAGATTAAAAAGCAGAGCCCTTGGCCCTGTTATACTTTTTCATATCAAAGCATTATACATCCCATTAAAGTAATACATTATACAGTTGACAATAATTTTGACATGCTAAACTTTCTTTCGGATAATAATGAATATTATACATTTTATACTGATGGCAGTAAAGGAGATGGTTATGTGCGATGTGCTGTGTATGATTCTCAGATCAAGTTTACTCAGAGTTTTGTTCTACACGATGTGTGTTCGATATTCACTGCAGAGGCTTATGCAGTTTTTCAAGCTCTGAGGCGAATTGAAAATGTAGATAATTGTAAATACTTTTTGATTGTCACTGACTCTTTAAGTTTGATTAAAGGTTTATCTAACCTCAAAATTAATTTTAATTCTAATTTTATTTTATACATTATAAAAGAACAAATTCATCGACATTCGCTCAGGGGCATTGAAATTTCTTTTATGTGGGTGCCATCTCATAAAGGCATTGCTGGCAATGAAATAGCTGATAGAGCTGCGTTTGAGGGTGTTAATGCTCTTGACCTTACAAATACAGTATATGTGCCTATGACTGATTATCTGTATTCTATAAATGAAAATATTAAGAATCTGTGGATAGAGATGTGGAAGAAAGACCAGGAGACAAAAGGAAGGTGGTATGGAAGCATTCAAGAGAGCTTGCCTGTTAGACCTTGGTACGATCGACTTAAAGATGCCAGCCGTGACTTCATAACCACTATTAATAGACTGCGTTTTGGCCACAACACTGTGCCATCACACCTTGCAAGACTTGGCATAATTCAATCCAGTACTTGTGTATATTGTGAAGAAAAAGACGGAGACATGGAACATCTATTCTTCAGTTGTCAGAAATTTTTGATTGACAGACTAATGTTAGCCAGTGATCTTAGTGATGTGCTAAACTTAAGTGAAAGTGATAGTTCTTCCCGCCCGCCGCCGCTTAAAAATTTATTAAAAGAATTAAACTGTTTTATACCGCTTTACAAATATGTTAAAAGTACTATTCAAAAAATTTAACATATACATATGTGCAGTTAATACTTTATGTTTATTGTGTTAAAATGTTACCCATTAAAAAGACTTGGCTTAAAGGTCTTAGTAACCAAGCCATAATATTCAAAAAAAAAAAAAAAAAAAAATAACTTAGAGCTTGCAACCTTATTTTTTCCTATTTTCTAAATCACTTTCTCTCAAATGACGTTGGATTCACTTGAAAAACTTCTATATTTGGGGTTACCATACATAAATTTCAATTTATATAATTAACGTTATTGCGGCTAGACATTTCCAGGCAACCGTGCAGCAATCTATTCTACTTTCAAGTACCATTCAACAAAATTTAATTTAATCAAAAATCCTGATTCCTGCAGATTTCTGTAGTCGGATCTTAGGCCATGAGAAAAGCCACGAAATCGTATCGCTAGGGAAACATTATATAAAACACGGTCGCCACTTAGATGCACATTACCGGTTATAAGCGGATAATACCGGATTAAACCAGCTCAAACTGGTGCAGGCAGTTCGTAGTTAACGAGATTTAAATAATGTCAGACTTGTCTACTTATGAAAGAGCCCGATTATAGCTTTACCTAAATTTTTCAGTCTTCCTTTTAGTTTGAACTTTTGTAGCAAAAGTTTAGGTTTACTTTTCGATTAACTTAAAGGCGTCTTTTGTGTCCCATTGTCCCTCTCCACATTAGTGTTTAGACCACTCTAATCTAAGTTTTGTTTGCACTCCTTCTAAGTAGGTAGGTAACTATGTTTACGACTAATTAACTATTTTGACTACTAGTAGTAGTACGGATATAACTTATCCTGATAGCATTCATGTAAAAAGTTAATAAAAAAAATCAAAAATCCCAACTGTTTAAAAAGCAAACTAAAAAGACGTAAACAAGAATAAAATCATGCTGTGCAGTCGGAGGATACATGTTCGCGAGCTGGCTGACCAAAAGCAGAGGTATCCACCGACTGATTTTCTTCTTGTTTACGTCTTTTTAGTTTTCTTTTTAAGCAGTCGGGATTTTTGATTTTTTTAATTAACTTTTATTATTTATAAGTTTTTAGTTATTTTTTTTAATTCGGTACAAACACGGTTACAACAACGGTTAAACATATTAGTAAAATATATTTTTGAAATCTCCTCTTAAAATCCTTTATTTTGATATGGGGGTATCTAATGGGATGTTAGTTTAATGGAGATGGGGGTTTTAACGATGGGTTAGGAAGAAAAAAAATTTTGGTGGCCCACAATATAACGCCCGAAATACGCTATTTTTTATTTTCCAATTTTAATGAAGCCAGTGACACTTGCAGGGTTAAGACGAATTGATTGACGTAAGAATGATCAAAATCGGCCAACGCGTTTGGTCTCCAGAACGCCACACAGGCACAAACATACATACATACATAGACTGATAAACACATTACCCTCCTTCGGCAGTCGGGTAAAAATTCACTTAGGTACCTCAAATTCTGTGGAATAATTGTGTCCCACCACGATCGCCAGTCGGGGCTAATTCCGTTTCAGTACAAGCTTTCGTTGACGCGATCTAATATAAGAAAGGAATCGGGTGTATGTACTTCGTTGGTCCCAAGAGAGACAATGAAACAGGCTGCATAGGGACTAAAACCAAAGCATCAATTACGTTCTTTCATTTTTTATATTTTCACACCAAAAGATTACTCAGAAATATTGAATAAAATATATTTGGTGGTGTATACGTTTAAAGATTGGCATCATTCTACGATACACGATATATCACCTGCGACCCAACGGTGCCGGGACGGGGATCGGCTGGCTTTCCCACCTCCATGAATTGTGAAATGTGCCTAGGGCTGACATGTAAGTAAAACCAAAGATTTTCTGTTGGTATTATTTTTCATTGGACTGAATAAAAGACAGTAGAAAAAATAATTAAGTGGAATTTCCTCTATTATTTTTTCTTGAAAGAAATAATCTCTACTTAATATTATAACACCACACACGTTTGTAACTCTCTCTGTAAACACTAGCACAAAAAAAAACTAAATTAGGTCAAGTAGATACTTTCGTAGCGTACTTTTTATATACTTTAGTTGCGTAGAGTAATTTACCTATCAACTGTTTGTCATCATCATCATTATTTCAGCTGAAAGACGTCCACTGCTGGATATAGGCCTCCCCCAGGCGTCGTCACATTGACAGATCCCGTGCGTCTCGCATCCAGCGCCTTCCCGCAACCTTAACCAGGTCATCGTTCTATCTAGTGGGAGGCCTTCAACTGTTTGTGGTCGCTTCTATTATGACAATCTAATAGAGACAAACTTTATATTTTTCATTTTTATCGTAAAAGATTACCTATTCAAGACAGTATTTAATCAAAACTTATCTAAACCTTAGTCGTTCAAATTAAACTATTCCTAAAGTTCGTAATAAAAATCTAAATCACATTGAGTAAATAAACAAAATCGATTTTTCGTTTTGTGTCAGCCCTGAAACCACCAAGGATCGCGCACCGATCCCGGACTATTCGTTATAAATATCCGTCATATTGAAATATTTTAAAATTGAAATAAGAAAAATATAGTGGCGGCTTACATTGCAGCATTGTATTTTACACACCTGGGAAATAAGGGAAACAGTACGATCAAGTATCACTTGTCATTCAGTTATGTGAACCGTTTTTTGGGATAGAGAGTTTATGTAAAAGTTCACAAAAAAACAATAGGAGTCGAGAAAGTAAAGAATAAGAGATTTGTTTACTACTTCTATTTATCTTTTATTCTCACAGATACATAATTTATTGTTAACCCCCGACGGAAAAAGAGGTGTGTTACAAGTTTGACGTGTGTACCTGTTTGTTTGTGTATCTGTCTGAGGCATCTGAGCTCCTAAATGGATGACTTTATCGACAGTATTCTTAGCAATGTTTGATGATTTTCCTGTTTGAATCAGGGTGTATTCGCGAGATATCGAGTCATAATTACGTGTTATACGCGTTTATAGATTGTCGATCGAAGCGTGTCTACTGCCATCTAGTAGAAGACAACAAAGAAATGTAACATAAAATTAAAATGTGTCGGGGTTATTTTAAATTATACTTTTTACCCGACGGCAGAAGAAAGGTACTGTGTTTATCAGTAGTATGTATGTATGTTTGCTCCTATGTGGTGTTTTAGAGATTAAACGCGTTGGCTTATTTTGATGACTCTTACGTCAATCGATTCGTCTTAACCCTGCGATTGTCATGTACATTAAAATTGTAAAATAGAAAAAGGCCCAATTTTTGTTTCGTCCAAACCCATCGTGTGTATAAAAATAAAGGATTTTATGAGGTGCAGATATATATATTTAGGTATATATAAGTATTCATCTAGTTTTGGTCAGCCAACTCGCGAATATGTATCCTCCGACTGCATAGCATGATTTTCTTCTTGTTTACGTGCTTTTAGTCAGGTTCTTAAGCAGTCGGGTTTTTAGATTTTTTGAATTAACTTTTTTGGTATAGTATAATTAGCTTATAATGTGTCCACTGCTGGGACACATGCCTCCTCTTTGTGAGAGGGAATGGGTCGCTGACGACCACGCGGCTTTTGGACCTTTTGGGGTTTTATGGATGCCTCAAATCTTCGAATTTCGTCTTTCAAGATATTTTATTTCCAAAGTATCGCTCTTCACTTGGATTACTTCAGAAATGATACTGTTATAGCAAGACACAGAAGTCAAACATGAAAACTTTATTGTGTTAATAAATAACTCATTTAATGAACAACTTTGTTTCACCAACGGTCCTTTATTGTAAAGCCATATCAATCGCACACAATTTCCTTTAAGCGGAACAACACAGAACATGTAGCGAACGCAATCGATTGCATTCAGATTGCATGCAAAGCGGCGGCCCGATTAAATTATACAACGCATTACGTTCCCTTTACATTGAACTGCGATAGGACTGCGGGTGGAATGCGTTGTGGCGACGATTACAAAACGCGTTTGTGCTATAGGCCGTTCGTTGTAATGGCCTGTGTACATGATTTTTGCTGTGTGTGTACTTGTCTATTGGATTATTGTAACTATGACAAAGTCAATATTAAATAGACATTAAAATTAGCGTGCTACTACATTTGTTGAGTTCGACAAAATAAGCCTATTGGATTATATGAAAAATATACCTCGAGGTAAAAAACCGGCCAAGTGCGAGTCGGACTCGCGCACGAAGGGTTCCGTACCATTATCGCAAAAACTGCAAAAAAACACGTTTTCCATACAACAAACGTGCTTTTTTGCAGTGGATGGTATGGTACGGAGTGCGCGAGTCCGATTTAAGTGGGGCTCCCATGAGCCCCACTTAAATATTTATTTTATTCTATGTTTAGTATTTGTTGTTATAGCGGCAACAGAAATACATCATCTGTGAAAATTTCAACTGTCTAGCTATGAGGGTTCATGGTGTCAGACAAACAGACAGACAGACGGACCGCGGAGTCTTAGTAATATGGTCCCGTTTTTACCCTTTGGGTACGGAACCCTAAAAAATATACTTTTCCTTACATAACGAAATGCGAAATGTGGGTTTGCCTGTGTACTTTATGTACACTTTTACTTAATAATTTCACGCCTTGATTCTCTTAAATAAATTTTAGCTATATTAAAACCATATAATTACAATCCAGTTTGTGCAAACCATACATACATACAATAAGTTTTAATACCTATCTTCGAAATCCATCATTTTGTACCCGGAATTGTAGATTAAGCCCGCACCTGACTGCAATTAGAGCCCCTGCTGTGAACTTGTTACAAGTCAACATGTTCTCAAATCAGGCAGAACTCACAGCGGGTAACTTGGTTAGTGTATACGGGCATTAATTGTACCGATGAGCAGTGGTTGGAAAATGCATAATACAATGAAACGGCTTATAAATGTGACACTTTAGACTACATACTACTACTTTAGACACTTATGCCCAAGCTTTTGTGTGTGCAAACTTGAATTTATTTTGTGAGTATAAAGGTCAGATAAACCAATGTGACATTTTATAACCCGACTGCCGAAGGAGGATAATGTGTTTATCAGTCTATGTATGTATGTTTGCTTGTTTCAATGTGGCGTTCTAGAGACCAAACGCGTAGGCCGATTTTGATGATTGTTAAGTCACTTTATTTGTCTTAATCTTGCGAGTGTCACTATAGACATGGCAGTAATTAAAGAAACAGTAATCGAAGAAATCAGTAATCACCCGAATCCATATTGACAAAACGAAATAAAAAATCGGTCAAGTGGGGTATCGTTGAATAGGAATTTAAAAATCATCTGTTTTCATCATTAAATGCCTTTTATTATCATTTTTAATTTAAAGTTGGTTAACAATAATTCTCGCTAATTACCTCATGTAAGATATAAAGTTGGTTATTCTCATTAATTACCTCATATAGGATATACTAGCTACTGCCAGCGGCTTCGCCCGCGTGATAGTCAAAAATTATCCAGAGGGCACATACTCCAGGGATAAAAAGTATCCTTTGTACTATTCCAGACTATAATCAATCTCTGTGCCAAATTTCATCCAGATCCGTCCAGCGTCACCTTTATAATATTATTATATATATATTATATATAGTGTGATAAGGTTTTGATCAGCCAGCTCGCGAATATGTATCCTCAGACTACACAGCATGATTTTCTTTTTGTTTACATCTTTTTGTTGGCGGTTTTTGCTTTTTTTTATTGCTTTTAGATTTTACTGACATCGGTGAAGGAAAATATAGTTAGGAAACCTGGGTTAATACAAATTTAAAATCACCAACCTGCCTTGAGCAAGCGTGGTGATTTGCCTTCTCTGAACGAGAAGAGGCCTTTGCCCTTCATTGAAACAGTAACAGGCTTGTATTATATCAATGTTTATTTCATTAAAATCAATAAAGCGGTTTAGGCGTGAAATATAACAGACATACAGACAGAGTAAGGGACTTTCGCATTTATAATATTACTAGCGACCCGCCGTGACTTCGCCCGTGACAAATTATATTTTAAAACCTTCCTCGTTTCTAGTGAGAAACGCTGCGTTTTTAATGCGTTCAGTAGTTTTTGAGTTTATCGCGAACAGAGGCGGCGGAGAACTTTGTTTTATAATATTTAGTAAAGTATGAATTATTCACAAATCTACTAAATTTTCTAATAATAACTTTAAATAAATTAAATATAATAATGAAGCTCATTACTTTTTGTTTTGTCATTACTTTTAGATTTCAGTGTAATCAATCAGGCTCCTACGTCTAAACCCGACGCGATTACGTATATAATTGGAATGGATCAGACTCGATTCTCCCTTGAATACTAGTAATCCTAGAGTTAGACAAGATATCAGGTTTTCGATGTCTATTCGTAACACACAACTAAATTGTCAGTCAATCATATTGACGGACTCTCTCGCATAAAATTCCAAAATAATCCCAAAGTAACCTTCTGGCTAGACAAAAAATACGCTTTGTGCTAATCCAGGTTATAAAGTATCTGTATGCCAAATTTCATCCAAATCCGTTCAGCAGTTTTCGCATGAAAGAGTAACACACATCCAACCATCTAGGCATACTCACATGCGTACACATCCTACTAATATTAGCAGGATAGCATAACATACGCGCTATCATTACACTGTAGACTCGTAGCGCTAACAAACGTACACGTGCTACGAAATGTTTGCGTAGCGGTTTCGTAGCGAGTTACTGTAGCATGATTTTATAGTGTAACGCAAAATGTGGGTTCGTGTAGGTTTGTTTTGTGGGAAGCCGATGTTTTCATGCTGGTCTGAATATTATTTAAATTAGTGAGGTATGAAAATATGTATCTACTTAAAATATTTTGTTCTTTGTGTTTTGTTTTTCAAATTATGTGCTCCTCTTTATTATTCAGAAATTATTACTAAATTCATTGCTATTTTATTTATCTATAAGTCCGCAGTGTACTTTTTCTGCAAATAAATGTTATCCAGTAGGAATCTAATAGAAGAAAAAAAAACCGCACACGTTCTAAGACGTACGGCGATGCGTCATCGGTACATGGTGGACATCCCACCCATAGGCACCAAACGTTTTGGGAATACTTTCATTATGCGTACAGCAAAGAAGTGGAATTCCCTGCCGGAGTCTGTATTTCCTCCTGGGAGTCTTCAAGTCTAGATTGAATAGGTTTCTTCTAGACAAGCGTGCTTAATCGTCGACCACATCATCGCTTACCATCAGGTGAGATAGTGGTCAAGCGCAAGCCTATAAACAAAAAAAAAAACTACATTCACTAAAACTAACGCCCACAAAACTGAATCATATAGCAACCAAACTCAATAACCACAATTAAAACAACATTAAATCTGCGACAAAAATAATTAAATTAACAGCTGATTTGAACAACCTACGCGAACCTCCTACCATAATCAAATCCAATCCTCAAACACGGCCGCACATGAATATTCATGGGGACGTACTATCGTAAACCGTCATGTCCAATACGCGCCGTGTAAGCATACATACGCAATTAATTAATTGCCAGCCAGCGTTAGGCAGCATCTGCGACATAGACACGGGTCGACGATTAAATTTTATGATCGCAGCAGATGTACGGTGTTGTTAATGGCCGCATGCAATCGGTGACGCGATTCGGTAAATTTCGAATTTGGAACGGAATTTGAATGCAGCATGGTTTTGTATTGAGATTTGAAAGAAGGTTTGTAGGTGCATTCACAAAAGAGATTTGATGCAAATTCGATTTGTTTTTTTTTATAATCTGAGGCGCAACTATTGATATGTCAAAAATTTGCTTCGTGCATTGTAGAATCTTAACAATTTTATATGTACCTGTATTTTCATAAATAACATATTCTTTATATAAACAAATAGATATACAGTAGCTTACAATGGCTTCGTTTGGTATACCTGTAAGTATTTTATTATATTTATAAAAGGTTACAATTTTACAATACTTTTATTTTGCATTTCGTGCAGTTGGAACTGTTCTTACGTTAAAATACAATTGATCACGATTATAATGACTTTGTTAACTAACTTTTGAAGTCGACTCACCCATAAAGTCCGTACAAAAATCCATTAGTAACGAAACTGTAAATTATGCACGATTGAACAGATAGTCCTCAGTAATTGGACGTAGGCGACGGCAGCTAGGCGCAATGCAGTGCAACTAATGGCCTAACTTAATAGCTGTCACATTCCGTTTAGATTATATTGATTGCTATTCGTCAATATGTGCTACTTATTGTGTGTTGATGTACTGGAAGATTAGCTTAGCTGTCGAGGATTAATTATTGTTATTTGACAATAGTGTCCCTACCATGAGGGGTAATTTTCATCGTGAATGCATTGTGAAAAAAAAAGTTAATACAAAAAATCAAAAACCTGGTTTTGGTCAGCCAGCTCGCGAATAATATAATATGTATCCTCCGACTGCACAGCATGATTTTCTTCTTGTTTACGTCTTTTTAGTTCGCTTTTTAAGCAGGCGGGTTTTTTGATTTTTTAGGGTTCCGTACCCAAAGGGTAAAAACGGGACCCTATTACTAAGACTTCGCGATCCGTCTGTCTGTCTGTCTGTCTGTCTGTCTGTCTGTCTGTCTGTCTGTCTGTCCGTCTGTCTCCAGGCTGTATCTCATGAACCGTGATAGCTAGACAGTTAAAATTTTCACAGATGATGTATTTATGTTGCCGCTATAACAACAAATACTAAAAACAGTATAAAGTAAATATTAAAGGAGGGCTCCCATACAACAAACGCGATATTTTTGCCGTTTTTTGCTCGATATTAATAACGGCAACAGGTACACGCCTGAAATATTCACAGAATGTTTAGTGTAATATTTACTTCAAAAAATAATAATTAATAAACTAAAATAAAATAAATTAAGGGGGGCTCCCATACAACAAACGTGATTTTTATGCAGTGTTTTGCGATAATGGTACGGAACCCTTCGTGTGCGAGTCCGACTCGCACTTGGCCGGTTTTTTTAATTAACTTTTGTTATTTATAACTTTTTAGTAATTTGTTTTTTCGTATTTGGCATATATAAATATATAAGTGTTATATATTTTTGAAATCACCTATTAAAGCCCTTTATTTTGATACCCCACACGATGGGATTGGAAGAACAAAATATTTGAGACCCCACATTATGGCGTCCAAAATCCGCCATTTTTCTATTTTCCAATTTTAATGCAGCCAGTAACACTTGCAGGGTTAAGACGAATCAATTGACGTAAGAACCATCAAAATCGGCCAATGCGTTTGGTCTATAGACCGCCACATAGGAACAAACATACATACATACATAGACTGATAAACACATTACACTCCTTCGGCAGTCGGGTAAAAAGGTTTAGAGCTATTCGTTTTGTATAGCTTCGTCTTTCTCTCACAACGGAATCATGATAATATCATTATTGGCTTGTCATAATACGATGTGTCGTAAAACATGATGCACCTTATTTATAAAAGTCTTTGAACTGTTTAGCAAGTGATAATCCGATACTTTATTCAAATTCTCTATAGTTTTAGGTAATTAGCTACTAATGAGGTACTCGTTAACGATTGCTTAGAGTGTCAAGATTTTACAAGCTTTTTATTAACTTGCAATGTATGTATGTGTGTTCGGGTCAAATCTTGCAACTGAATTTTAAAGCAGTTATCCTTAACCGATTGAGATGAAATTTGGTATACACGTTTGGTTTGGATGACAATGCACGGTAAACTAAAAAGCTTGTTTAAAAAAAGTTTGTTAAAATTGGAAAAAAATATTTATAATTAAGGGTGGATTTGTCTGGGAGGTGGGTTATAACTACTGAGATGATGAATAATAGAAAATAATGGAAAAACTAGACATGTTGCGCCGACCCTATATCAATTGGGATTAGGACAAAATAATGATAAAAATATGGAAGAACTAGACATGTTACGCTGACCCTATATTAATTGGGATTAGGACAAGATAATGATGAAGTTGATAGAAACCTAGAAAGAGACACAACATCTATACTTAGCTATATTCTCGGAATCACAGTTGTGTATATTGAATACATTTAATTGTGTAAAGTAAATATAAATTGTCTATAAATACAAATAATTTGTTTCTTAGAAGATGGTAAGCATCTTGCCCTTGACATTTTAAGACCTAGACAGGATGACAGTATTTTGTAGTGATTCCGTATTATACCAAAATCACTGCACCTACTTTGATTGCTGGAAAATAGAACGTAGTTGTAGTTTTGCTCAACTACTTCTTAAGACCGTAGTAATTATGACGTGTGTGTTGATCAAAGTTTAATTATTTCGACGAAATGTCATTTATTAATCATCGACAAGTAGATATTTTTTAACCTTGGACTTATTACTTGTTTACAACATGCGCAAGTTAGAGTCATACCATTTATTTATTGTTAATGTTAAAAAGATACTTTTCAATACAGTTGTTAAACATGGCGTACTTTCAGAGGCTATAATTATGATTCGAAAATTAAATCTTTTGCACAGGCATCTTTCTGTTACGCGGTCGTGACTTTTGTTTACGAGCTCGATCATTACTTTTGCAGTTGAGTTTTAAATTTATAAGTCAATTGCTCGTTTGCAATAACCTACTTGCCACCCTTGTATCACAATGTACTAATTCCTATTAAGTATGACAAGACAAGTAATTAGCTAATACATTATTCACGTAAAAGTACCTTGAACGTTTTATTGAAATTTGTCCACCTAAACAACGCTTTATTTATTTATTTATTTATTGATTAGATGGAAAACCAACAGCTATACATAAAATTAATAAACATGTTGAGTATATTACATTAAGCCATGCATGCATGTTATATTAACTGAATATATATTTGATAGTGAGAATTCGCCCGAAAGACGTCCACTACTGGACTTAGGTCTCCTCTAAATTTCATCCCGGTCCTTAGATAAAATTATGATCTACAGATAGAGCACAAATTAAGATTGTTTTTTCTTTGCCTACAGATAACTTCCAAGGCGACATCGCGATACCAAACGTGGACTACTTAAAGCCACCAAAGATTGCACCGGTCAACAAAATAAACAAATCTCTCCAAGAAGAGGTAGAGAGGCTGAAGAAAGAGGTGCTATTAGAAGGACTGCAAGTGGAAGAGGAGGGACTGCCGGATATATTGAGGAAGAGGACCAAACAACCACTGCCATTGTCGCAAGACAAGCCCAAGAAATACAACGATGCTGTGCTGATGACGAAGGTAGACAATAAGCGATTCGGTTCTTTTTGAATAAAATATAAGACATAAAATATAAGAGTACAGGCGCTTTCAATGTAAATTTGTAAAAAAATCGATATATTAAAGTAACTCAGAATTCTTAATTAAAATAACATGTGTTTTAAAAGCGATTCAGAAAGATAAAAGGGACTCAAAGCGGTACATTAAGATTAAAGGGACTTAAATTACCTACTTATCAAACTTCTGCACGCCATCAAATATTTTTGATAGATCTTCTGAAGTTTATGCCGACGAAAAACATTAAGAAAGCAATCGCCTGTCTTTCACAGTCACGAACTTCAATTACCACCTGTTGCGAACGAAATTGATAAGAAATTCTAATACTCAGAATGTTGTGATATATGGGTATGCCATAAACACTATTTTTTGCCTCGGCAATTTAGTTGATTGCTTTTTAAGTCATCATCATTATCATTTCAGCCAAAAGATGTCCACTGCTGGACATAGGGCTAGAGGTTACAGCTTTTTAAGTAAATGCACATAAACGCTCAGTAACATATTATTTAGTATTTGAATAATAATAATTTACTCCAAAAGTTTGAATCAACAACAATGCACCTAATAGTAACGTAAACAAAAACCTTAATCTAGGTACCACTTAGCTTTAACAAGACATTTTCCATTCCAGATTCTACCTTCAGGTTTAGACAAATCGCTGCTGTTAAAAAACGGCAAATTGCCCCCGGAAGAAACATTAGACAATTACACTAATGCAGCCAATCAAACTAAAACAGACCACTTGAACCAAACTACACCACAGGATAACCTAACCGAATCAGAGAGTTTAGAACAAGACGGAGTGCTAGTCGTAAACGTATCAACGAACCACATACTCAATTTAGAAGAGTTTTATCCTCATAATATACAAATCACTAATGTTTCCAACAAAATGGATGAGATCACCAACAAGATACAGAGTAATAGTAGAGAGATTACTGGAGATTCTAAGAATAATCTAAAATTTAAGGGTATTCCTGATAATATAACTGTAGCTCCAGCTCCGACTAATGGTGTTTTGCCTTCGAATGAGCAAGAGGAAGAAAAAGTGATAATAAACAAAACAGATTTGGATTTAGATGGAAAGTTATCGGAACCTAACCTGCTGCGGCCAACGGAGAGTCTTCAGAATCTGATGGATGACACCGGTGGAAGGAGAAATAGACGAAGAAGACGGAGACACGGTAATGGAAGACGGTATGGCTTTGACTTTCCTATCTTCTTTTCCCTTTGCCTTGCTGTAATACCCTTCTCTACGTTCTTTTGTAGTTTTCTGATTTCTACTTTATATCGTTCTGTAAAGAAAAATTAACTTTCATGAGTAATATATAATCATTGACAGTGTTGTGCTGTCAGAAAAAATAGAAAATCCCTTTAAAGATTCAAATAATTTAAAAAATAAGATAAGTCTTTTTTTTAAGTAAGAAATATTATACTTCCACATGCTTATCTTCGCCCTTTAATAAACGCTTAATCTTTTAATTTATTAATAGGCTGCAGAACGTTTATTAATAAATTCTTGAATCCTCCAGCATCTTGGTTGTTTTTATTTTTATTTAGTGCAACGAGATGAATTATAAGAAAAGAATAAAATTCCTCTCTATGAAACGGATATTATTAAATTCATGTTGAATGAGTCCTCAAGACGACGACTACATTGCATTTGAGAGCAGTGACGTATTCAAACTACAAGACAGAATTAAAATTATTTGCATACTCCATTTTAACTTTTTTTGATCGGACGCTTTGAGGTCTATCCACACATATCAGGGCCGTGCCCGGGACGTGGACAGAATGTACACACCGATATTTTTTTGAGCCCCTGACGGGGCACGGAAAATATCGGTGTGTACATTTTATGTAAACTCGTTCACACACGTCCGTGCACGGGCCGTGCACGGGCCAGTGACGAATCTTCAATGCCTAGGCCCGGCCCTGTCACGTCCCAAGCACGGCCGTGATATGTTTGGATAGACCTTTAGGCAGACTGCAAATAAATTGTTTGAAGAAAATTAATATTTACGATGTTTTATGTAGTTTATACACTCGTAATCTAACGAAATATATGTATGTGTTTGACTCGATTACACAGTATAATTATAAAGTTTTTTAATAATTCGAATTAAACGTCAAGATTTTGCTTACACTCAGTAAGTTTGTATGTCTTCGATAAATGGTTTTCCTTAACAACAGTGTCTCATTTTCCTTTCCTTATAAAGTTTTATTTTAATGAGAAAAGTTCTATCTCTTTATTATCAAACAGGTAACCGCACAGACCGTAACAGACACACAAAGGAAAAATACTTCGGTCTAAATCAATCAATTCATGATACAATTCGATTTGATGAAATTATCCTTGTTTTGGATGTCACAAACAGTTTCTTGTCATTATCCTATTTCCCATAATAAAATGCTTGAATGGCAACAATATTTACCGTTTTATTTTTTACGCAGCAAAGATAGCATAATCGGGAGTGTTCTTAGCTATATTTGAAGAAAATCGGTTCAGTGGTTCAAAAGATAGTAGTTCGTTTCACTGTTTGAATCGGGGTATTTGCTCAAAATATCGTGGTTTTTCAATGTTTCTTGTTTTCTTAACAACAACGCCGATAATTGGCTGTATATCTTAACTGCATCCATATCCGTAGTACGCATTCAAGCTAGCAAATACCTTACTAAAACCACATAATATCCGAACCGTTAAAACTTTCGAGCCAACTTTCTTCATCTCGAACCAATACTGGTGTTCTAATAAAGACTTATTAGTGTCTGTTCACTGCGCACTTTTTCTTCGCCGTCGACCATAGGATCGAGTCTATTGAATCCTGTGAATAAGCCTCCTACCGTAATTGCGACTACGACTCCTTCCTTTACTATGAATTTTCAATCTAGAAGAAATATGATGGGATTTAATTTTTTCTTTTTAGCGCTTTCTGAGGCTTTACGTCTGTGAAGTTTTGCTTTGGACGTTTGTGGATTGATTCGTTCGTTTTGTCAATAAACATCTTTTTTGTTGTAACTTATCAAACTAATATTATAATTTTGTAGTAATTATGATTTATGTCTGGCCAAGGGAAACCATATTATATATGTTGCCCTAATCCCAAGTAACATGGAATAAGGACTCCTGCCCCTATTATCATCTTCCTACATGATGATATCAATACGGTAGAAATGGATACCATTTTGCTTATAATAACAGCAACTACAATCCTTTAAAGAAATGTATTTCTAATAAGACTTATTTCCATAGTAAGGGTCTCTTAAAAATACAGATGGCATACTTAGATATGCAGTGCATTTCGATTTGCAATCTACATAGCTTTAATGAGTCCATTCATTAACTTTATTTAAACTAGACTCTGCTAGACTTTCAAAGTCCTTAAGCTCAGCTACTATTTGTCTTTTTGTAATGAAAATAAATGAGCTTGCAGTTTCCATCCTTCCTTAGAAATAAGAATGTCGGAAGAATAACTGTGAATAAATGTCATATCTACCCCAAGTTTTTTAATACGATCTTTTATTTTAGGCTCAGGAACATACATTCTTCCGAGAGAGCAACCCAGAACACCCTAAACACAGCAGAAAATAAAACAGTTTCTCAATTCGTTCGAAAGAAGTTTTTTCGTCACCACAAGAAGCACAATAGCGGAGAACATAGAACGGAGAAGAAATTTGAAATTCCTGTACACGAATTTGAAGAGAGATTTGAAGCGAAGCCACCCCCAAAAAACTTGAATAAAACACAAACTCAAAATTTTGACAACTGGTTTTTTCGTGACGACATAGATGACTTAGAAGCCGCTGAAACTAATTATTTTAACAATTCTGAGGTAAGTGAATTATTTCATGAAAACGTTACAAATAACAACAACGTTACAAACATGAACATCTGATACAATTTATACTTAGTCATTGTAATTTTATTCCCCAGTTCAACATTCAGTGAAATAGATCCCATCTATTTGAAAAAAACCAGCGAGCACACAAAACATGTTCTCAATTTCGAAATACAAAACACAGAAGACTCGAAATTCCCCGCGCTATCATTTAGCTCCCCAATATAATTAAACTGCATGTAGATGACGAAGATATTCCAATTCTCCCTGTTACCGCGTTGTCAGCGATTAAATCAATTACCGGCCATTATGGTAATCCCGTAATTGGAGCCCTAGCTTAAAGGCAGTCTCGTTGAAACCATCTGCATGATAAGGGATTATAGAATTACCTAAATGAGTGCTTTGCGTAATTTCGGACGAGATTTACTTGATTAGATCGTATATGATGAACAAGAACAGGGATGGCGAACCTTATAGCACGCTTAACAACAATTTGCACACGCATTTAGCATCACAAAAATTTTCTTTTATTTACCAGCCTCTTAATGTTCCCACTGCTGGGACATCGGCCTTCTGAAAGGGTACACTTTGCTTTTATTTTAAACTAGCGGACGCCTCGCGGTTTTACCCGCGTATTTCCAGATCCCGTGGGAATACAGGGATAAAAACCACCCGGGGATAGTGTAGCTTCCCAAAGGTGTTTTCTTTTTAATCGGTTCAGTAGTTTTATATTTATTCGTTACATACAAAAATGCAAATCTTTCTTCTTTATAATATTAGTATAGAAGTATAGATATAGATTAGTATAGATAAACAGTAAACTGTCAACACCACGTTTGCAGTATGATTTTTATAAAGAGTTACGTTAATGCAGTTCGAGGCACTGCGCGTCGATAGGTGATATCGCGTACGTATTTTTACCCGACTGCCGAAGGCGGGTAATGTGTTTATCAGTCTATGTATGTATACAGGGTGTCCCAGAAATCGACGTCAAGCCGTAAATGGGTGATAGACCAAGTTATAACAGTTCTCAGAAAAATACGAAAAAAAATCTATCTCATGTTTTTAAAAATTTATGGTCACTTTAAAAATTTACTAAAAATATCAATCCCTGTCTGTAATGGTTCTTTAACTCCAATTGCTACAAATCCCATAATTTATCTAATTTTTTTATTATTATGTAATCTTGAATAATGCTTGTGTAGATTTTTGCCTAAAATTCAAAGCCAACTCCTCCTACTTGGAAGAAAATTAAACTTTTTCAAAACCAAATTATTCAAATTTACTATTTCGCCCAACTTTAACTGACTGTACTGAAAAAAAAATGTACTACGCTAGTTTGGCAAGTAACATGAAAAATTGGCGCATTTAATAAGGATTCAAAAATGGTGTAACACTTGCTAGATTACGTTTTCAATAATTGGTCAAGTTTTTTTTTGTAAATAGTCTCAGTTTTTACACAAAATGTCCATACTTCCTTAAAATGACTTTAGCTTACCTAAAGCTTTGCTAAACTCCGTTTCTAGTTCGATAGAGACGGAGAGAGTCATTTTACGAAGTGTGAGCGAGACAGAGAGTGACGCCACCTTTATCAGTGACACAACCTTTATCATGAAACGGAGATACAATTTACCGATGAGTGCGAATGAGACAGCAGTAGTTATTGTTCTGTTTTGTAAGCGCAGACGCACACACAATTACAAATCAGTACGTTACGCTGCTTTGTTTACTGCGCATCTCCGTATTCGTTCATGTTGATTCCGTACTTATCACTTTTTGCGTTGTTTTCTGGACTTAATTGCTTGTGATTTGGACTGTTTAATTCCTCTTTCTGACGACCTGTGCTTTACTCTGGACTGTTGCTGATCCTGTGATTGTGTAGTACTACCATGGCTGTGTACACTGCATTGGAATATGCGAACATGCACCTCGTTTATGGGGAATGCAGATGCAATGCCAATGCAGCCGCTAGACTTTATCGTGAGAGGTACCCGAACAATCGTCACCCAGATCATCGAGTTTTTATTAATGTGCACCGTTCACTATCAGAGGGACGATTCCCTAACCAAGTACATGGTGAAGGAAGACATCGTAATCCGTACGAAGACGTCGTACTACAAGCAGTCCAAGAAGACCCAAGTGCTTCTGTACGTGGAATCGAAACAAGCACAGGTGTATCTAAGAGTACCGCCCACCGAATCTTAAAAAAGAACGAGTTCCACCCGTATCATGTACAGCGAGTACAATTATTACTGCCACGGGATTACGCTCCCAGAGTTGCGTTTTGCCAAAGGATGCTAGAAAGGCACAGAGAAAACCCTCGATTCTTAGAGAAGATTTTATGGACCGATGAGTCAACATTTAAAAAAGATGGCTACATGAATTTGCACAATTTGCACGAGTGGCATGTAGAAAATCCAAATTTGATGAGGCAAGATAAGTCACAGTATCGATTTAAAGTAAACATGTGGACCGGGATACTAAATGGCAAAATAATTGGACCTTTTGAGCTGCCAGAGATTTTGAATGGCGCAGTTTATTTGGATTTTCTTCAAAATTTTTACCAGATTTATTAGAAGACGTGCCACTGAACGTTTACAGGGAAATGTGGTTCCAGCAAGATGGCTGCCCAGCGCATTATGCCCGTTTAGTAAGAGAACATCTTGATGAAGAATACCCGCTCAGGTGGATAGGGCGCGGTGGGACAATCTTGTGGCCACCCCGTTCGCCTGATTTAAATCCCCTAGATTTTTTTTACTGGGGAGCGGTAAAAGAGAAAGTGTACTCAAAAACAATAGAGAATTTAGCCGAGCTGCGGGAAAGAATAACGGAAGCCGTTGTCTTTGTAAATAGGGGTAGATTTGCCCGGAAAATAACCAGATCTTTTTTAAGAAGATGTCGTGCTTGCATTGCCGTCGAAGGAAGGCAGTTTGAACATTTATTGTAATAAAAAAAAATTAAATCTGATAATTTGTTTTTTTTTTCTAAGATGAGAAAACTGGTCCTGACTTAAAGTAAAAAGGTTGTCACTATCATAACTTTGCTCTTAAATTACGTAAAATTTCCATTTCTTATCTCGCTCACACTTCGTAAAATGACTCTCTCCGTCTCTATCGAACTAGAAACGGAGTTTAGCAAAGCTTTAGGTAAGCTAAAGTCATTTTAAGGAAGTATGGACATTTTGGGTAAAAACCGATACTATTTACAAAAAATAATTTGACCAATTATCGAAAACGTAATCTAGCAAGTGTTACACCATTTTTGAATCCTTATTAAATGCGCCAATTTTTCATGTTACTTGCCAAACTAGCGTAGTACATTTTTTTTTCAGTACAGTCAGTTAAAGTTGGGCGAAACAGTAAATTTGAATAATTTGGTTTTGAAAAAGTTTAATTTTCTTCTAAGTAGGAGGAGTTGGCTTTAAATTTTAGGCAAAAATCTACACAAGCATTATTCAAGATTACATAATAATAAAAAAAATTGATAAATTATGGGATTTGTAGCAATTGGAGTTAAAGAACCATTACAGGGATTGATTTTTTTAGTAAATTTTTAAAGTGAACATAATTTTTTAAAAACATGAGATAGATTTTTTTTCGTATTTTTCTGAGAACTGTTATAACTTGGTCTATCACCCATTTACGGCTTGACGTCGATTTCTGGGACACCCTGTATATGTTTGTTCCTATGTGGCGTTCTAGAGACCAAACGCGTTGGCCGATTTTGATGATTCTTACGTCAATCGATTCGTCTTAACCCTGCGAGTGTCACTGGCTACATTAAAACTGGAAAATAAAAAAATGATATTAAAAAAAATCCAAACCCTTCGTGTGGGGTATCAAAATAAAGGGTTTTAAGAGGTGATTACAAAAATATATAACACTTATATGTTTAAATGTAAGAAATTCTCAAAAAAAATAACTAAAAAGTTGTAAATTAAAAAAGTTAATTAAAAAAATAAAAAATCCCGACTGCTTGAAATGCATTGAATGTGCAGTCGGATGATACATCCTCCGACTGCACATCATGATTTTCTTCTTGTTTACGTCTTTTTAGTTCGCTTTTCAAGCAGTCGGGTTATTTGATATTTTTAATTAACTTTTTTCTAAGTAAAATACAAGGGCGTATCGGTCGAATTGTATCGCATTGCGTCCATGTGAACATACTTGCAATTTTACTTAGTAAAAATCACTTATAAGTGCGATACAAATTGAAATGCATCGCGGCACGACGCAATTCGATTTATATCACAAGAATCAGGAAAGGGTCTTAGTTATTATCCATTAAATTACCAATTCAAGATTCTTAATTATATGACTACATTTTTGTTATACTTTCAATAAAGATTCGCAATCCCCGTATTTCATCAAAGAAATTTATTGAATAAAAAAGATAATCATGCTTTGAATACTATATTAAGAGCAACAAAAAAAATTAATCATCTCTAAACGTAATAATAGTATGAAAATTTTATAAAGTTATATTAGAGGGGAATGTCTATGAATAGATTTTCAATTATACTAAAGCTAATTTACTGAGCAGTATTTAGATCGTCCCACGATGATGGTTATGGTGTATTTATAGATTTTTAATTAAACTATTTGTAGTCAGTTACCTCTTCAAGATATAGTAATTGACGCAGATGTTTGGTAGAAAATAGAGTAATGGGTTTAATCCCTCTATTGATAGACAGGAATACCTAAATAACTTGTAAGGGGATCCGGTAAAGTTTTCATCTTCTGCTAGGTGCCTCGTTTATAATAATAATTCTGATTAAAATGTACCAACGCTCCGTAATGGCTGAACAAGTTTGGGAGTCTATTTTACAATGCTTGAATGGGTACTACCGACCTGACAGATGTATTAGAATTTGAAGGTATTTTAGCTAGCCGAAACTTAATGACTAATCTACTGTGAAAAATGAAATTAACTAGAGAAACTACGCAAAAATAATAGGTATCGACCAAGTTCCTAATTTTGAGTATGTAACTAGTATAATTGAACTATTGCCTTCGTAGTGACGTTTAGTTGCTCAAACTAAGAAGATTTTTTTCTCCTCACAAACGCGGAGTTTTAGTAGTCGATTCAATTCGACCCTTTATAAATATGAAAATAATATTGCACACCCTACCTACATTTCATGTTTTCCCGAAATAGGACAAAACACTTCCGCGAAGCCCTTCAAAATCTCACCTCACATATTTTCCAGGCAAAAAAGCGTCACCGCACAATAAGAGCAGCGACGAACAGGAAGGAACGAATTTGGGAGAACGGCGTGATTCCCTACGAGATCGACGGCAACTTCAGCGGGGCACACAAGTCCTTGTTCAAGCAAGCCATGCGGCACTGGGAGAACTTCACTTGCGTCAAATTCGTTGAGAGGGACGCTGATCTGCATAAGGATTATATTGTTTTTACTGAGAGGCCTTGTGGGTAAGTTTTTGAATTAATTTTACGCCTGGATATCAAGCAGATCCCAGATTCAAAATTAACCCCCCTCCCATTTCGCCCGCTTCGCATTTTTTGCAAAAAAAAGAAGCCTATGTCCGTTCCAAGGTCTCAAACTATCTTCTTACCAAATTTCATCTAAATCGGTTGTGCGGTTTAAGCGTGAAAAGGTAACAAACAGACAGACAGACAGAGTTACTTTCGCATTTATAATATTAGTATGGAAGTATGGATTTTTATAGCTGTCAAATCCGACTTCATAGATTGTCACAGATGTAAGCACCAGTATTTCAGTTGGCGGTAAAAAATAAAACTGGCCAAGTGCGAGTCGGACTCACGCACGAAGGGTTCAAATTCAAATTCAAAATTATTTATTTTGGTTCCGTACTATTATCGCAAAAAACGGCAAAATACCACGTTTTGTTTGTATGGTAGCCCCACTTAAATATTTATTTTATGTGTTGTTGTAGCGGCAACAGAAATACATCATCTGTGAAAATTTCAACTATCTAGCTATCATGGTTCATGAGATACAGCCTGGTGACAGACGGACAGACAGACAGACGGATCGTGGAGTCTTACTAATAGGGTCCCGTTTTTACCCTTTGGTTACGGAACAGTAAAACACTGAATTGCTTCGGTTTTGCGACCAAATATCGATTTTTCTGAAAACATCTTGATATCTGTTAAAAGGTTGATACGAATAGGTTTAAATGAACAACATATAGGTACCTCTCTCTGTAGCTATTATGAAAACAAACACTGGACCCGTCTAGTTCAGTGAATAAGATGATATTTCTGGTCATGACTGGTGATGATCACAGATCCTGTGTTGTCACCATCTCATAACATAAACCGTATTACGAATGAGGATACAAGCAGGATTTATTTACTTGACAACAATAAATGGCACATGGCCTCATAGTGTCATGATGTCAGAACTAGGGTATAGAAATGAGGTGTCTTTGCCGTAAGCAAATAATAAATACTAAAGTCTACGCCAGATAACAAAAAAATAAAAGTCACTGATCCGACTTGTACCAAAACGTATAATTACGTAACTTGAAAACGTTTATGGAGATATGTTGATATTTTTTCTCAAATGAAAGGTATTGGCGTAGAACTATTTTATCCGTTTAAATCATATAAATCCAATCCACGCAATAATGAGATATTAACTTATTACTGAATGCCAAGTGAAAGGATCAAGGATGCCCATTACCTCGATACGTTTGTTTTGATCGTGTTAGCGATACTGCCTTTACATTTTTTTCTTATCGTTTTGAATTATTGGAATACATTGGTAGACAGGTGATTTTTTATTACATTGATAGATTTTTATTTTTTTGTTATCTTGCGGTTACATTATACTGTATTCCCAGACGTGCAACTACAGAACACATCCATTCACCAGTTATGTTTGAGTTCTATGTCCCAGGAGGCGAGCCTATTGCCTTCACCCGGACACAAGTCCAGATAACACTTTGCCAGACCCGGGCACCAAATCCAGGACCTGTGATGTTCAGCAGCAGCGTTTGCGAACACTAAACTAACGAGGCAGTTATAAAAACTGTTCAGAACGAATTCTCCTTTATATTTATTGCATTAAATAAACTAGGATACACAAACTGGACAGTTTTTTGAGCGATTGGATAGTCTTGAGAAAATAACTTTTTTACAAAAAAAATACAACCGACTCCCAAAAAACTACTAAGTGTACAATAACTTCTTTTTCGGAAGTCAGTATTCCTGTTTTCGTTTTTCGTTTTTTGACACCGAATTCCGAAAAAGAAGTTATTTTTCACTTTCTAGTGTTTTTATTTGGCAGTCACGTGTATATTTTTGCATTTATTTTTCGCTTTTTAGTTGTGGTATCTAATAGGCAAGTTCTATGGTAATGAGCCTATAATGCCAGAATAGAATACCCAAAGTCAAAGTCAAAATATTTATTAGTGTGTTTTTTGGTGATACAGTAGGTCTTATAGTTAAGTTATAGTGACTCAAAAAACTACCCATTAGGGCATACAATGCAATATAAGAATTTAAAATCGATATTTCATATAAATTAACAAAATTTCAATATTTACAATACAATCAATTTTTATAATAAACATTTAGAACATAATTAATTATTATAATAAATATACAGAATACAATTAATAAGTCAAGTGTTTTAATTGACTCGCAGGAATTTGCCCAAAAAATTACTCCGTAACGTAATATGGAATCTACATAGCCATAATACGCAGCTACAATAGCTGCCTGATTAACTTTGTTTTTATAAGTTTATATAGAGCAAACGCGAATCTACTTAATTTTGTGATAAGAATTGATGCATGGTGTTTCTAAGTTAGTTTAGAATCAATTGTCGAGCCTAGAAATTTTATATGCTCTACTTCTTCAATTCTGTTATCGCCAAAAGTTATATTTATGTCAGGAATTGTCATATTTTGTCGAAACTGCATAATTTTAGTTTTATTTAAATTTAATTTTAAATTATTATGTTCAAGCCAGTCAATAGATTGTTGCAATGCATCTTTGATGTCACATTCTTAATTTCTATTTTTATAATTTCTTACAAGTACTGTGCTAACATTAACATTAGAAACGGGATATTTACCATGTTTACTGTTTGTTGTGAGTTTCCGATATTTCGGTGCTGTTGCAAGCACCATGATCAAAAAAAAAAAATTACTGTGCTATCATCAGCAAAAAGAACCACAACCAAATATCATGAAACTTGAACATAACCGGTGAATTGATGTACCAAGGTGTCCCATCAGGTGGTCCCATTTAAAATTGGCTTCACCAAATTTATTTGGGACCAATTTGGGCACATACTCTTTCAAACAGAAATAAATTTCAAAAACGGTCCACAATATAATTGACGGAGAAATCGATGAAAAAACAAAAAAAAAGTCGAATATAGAACCTCCTCCTTTTTGGAAAGTCGGTTAAAAATTAAAGAGTAGAGAGAGGTCTTTGCACCTTGCACCAGCCATGGGTCAATATTGGTAAACGTTTTATATAAAATGGTGTTAAGTTTTTGTCCGTAAACTTGTTCAGTTATCGAATAACTTGATTTTCTTCAACAGTTGCTGCTCCTTCGTCGGCAAGCGTGGCAGTGGTGCCCAAGCGATCTCCATCGGGAAGAACTGCGATAAGTTTGGCATCGTGGTCCATGAGCTGGGCCACGTGGTCGGCTTCTGGCACGAGCACACCAGGCCCGACAGGGACCGACACGTGCAGATCATCAGGGACAACATTATGCTTGGTAAGTTTTTACACGCTTCGTATCACATCACATCATCAGCCTATTAATGTTCCCACTGCTGGGACACAGGCCTCCTCTCTGTGAGAGGGAATTGGCCGTAATCCACCACGCGGGCCTAGTGCGGATAGGTGGATGTCACATGTCTACGAATTTTTGGTTCTAGGACATGCCGGTTTCCTCACGATGTTTTCCTTCACCGTTTTGACAGCAGTGGTGATGAAATAATTTAGGCAAAGTAAAGCGCCTGCCTGGGCTCGAACCCACGACCTACAACTTGTAAGTCGCGGCCGATACCACTGGGCCACCACTGCTCTCGTATGTGTAGATACTAATGTATCTAATCGATTTTTCAATCTTTTTTTGAAGCTGTAATTTGGCGAACTTATCTGACTTTGGAAACATTGAAATAATAATTGGTACTATGGACCTTGTCTGATAATGGAGTCGGAAGATAGTCAAAGCAACTCATAGACCAGACAAAATAGCACTATCGTGTTTGGGCTCAATAGCTAGATATTGAACAAGCAATATTACATTTCGTACTTTTTAAACCATTGAAAATTTATTAATTTTAAAAATTTATTTATTTTTTAGTTTTAATTACATACATACATACATAAGGTTACGCCTTTTTCCCATGGTAGGCAGAAACTATAAAGATCCTTACTTCTTTTGCTTCACTCACATTCAGACATTTAGTCATACACACACGCCGGTTACAAGTACTGCGCACCTGGCCTTTCTGAAGAATATCACCAATAACCTCCTTAGACCTTTTTTAGACCTAAGGAATAAAGGAGGGGATCTAGAAATACATACATAGGTTTTCATTCACGTCTGCCTTGTAAATACCTTTTGTTAGTCGCCTTTCATTCATCCTCTCAACATGGTCAAACCATCTTAGCATACTCTTTTCAACATTTGTCACTACATCTTCTTTTAAACCACAACGTTGTCTTATTTTCATCATTCCTCAATACTTACTTTTAATTATAAATTAAAATTTTAATTATCCACTATTATTTAGATTTTATAACCTTTCATCATCTTCTTCTTAGAGTGTCGATGGGAAATATAAAAACTTACCCGAGAAAGGCCGATTAGGGCATCATGATAATCTAGATTCCAAACTTAGCAACTGCCATGGGGCACTAGACAAACTGACATTCACTCTGCAATAGAGGTATCGAAAGGTCAAAATGTTTGGTATTGACGACGTGACAAATTTTGATAGTAAACTGCCGAGCAATGAAAAAGTTCCACCCACAAAATGAAAAACCTTTTTAAACATTTAATTTAAAATTTGAACACAATATTTACGTTTTTTGTTGGTAATATTCTGATGCCCTGTTAAATGTACTTCAATATTGCAGAGGGCGTCATTAAGCTAGCCCGTTTAGGAGTAATTTGGTGATATGTCACTGGAACTTTTTCATTGTTCGCGAGTGTACACGTCAATCTCACACAATTTTTTTGACTTTTTAACCCAGCAACGGAAAAAGAGGGGTGTTATAAGTTTGACGTGTGTTGCTGTGTATCTGTGTGTCTGTCAGTGGCATCATAACTCGTAAATGATATGCTATGTTTAATAAAAACCGATTCTACCGTTCAAAAGTTACGAAATTTCGTGACATAATTATTATTTGTTTTGTTAGATAGTCGATAGAAGCGTGTCTATTACTAGGTATACTATATTATGTAGTTAAAATAAAATTAAAAAAAAAACCCGGCACAAAAATGACTAAAAAGCAAAAATAAGCCTCGTACTCGAGTAGACTTACTTAGTGGTACCTACCACTAAGTAAATAAAATAAACTGCTGTAAACGTTTGTCATATTGAAATTTTAAAGTCTTTCAAGTAGCTGCTAATTCCGTCAAAAAAAAAACACTTTTGTTTGACCGCAATTTTGTCGCACATGCTATTGCCCAACCTCTTTTTAGTGTTTTTAAATAAATAATTATATTTTTGTGCCCTTTACAAAACGATCTATCCTACTTGGTCACGCGCTCAATACCAACAGATAGTTTTTCACTTAGATCTGTACATAAAAAATAAAATAAACCTTTATTGCTGGTCACTCAAACTATTTACATCAAACTGTGCTTATTTTACAATGACATTATAACCTCATTATTATTTATATATTTTTCTCGGCACCTGGGTATTTTTTCCTCGTCCCAGCTTGTCTTTCGACAAAGGCCTCCTCCAAGGCTCTCCACGTGACTCTGTATTTCGCTACCCGTATCCATTCTGGACCTGCTACTTTCTTGAGATCGTCTTCCCATCGGTTTAGCTATCTTCCCCTACTTCTTTTATTGCCTCTTGGATACTATTCTGTAATTATTCTTGTACACTTTTCTTTATTTTCTCTTAACATATGTCATCAACCTAATTTTAAAAGTTCATGTTGCATGGACAATATTGAAATGGCGTTGGACCGATCTATAATATACTAATATTATAAAGAGGAAAGATTTTTTTGTTTGTTTGTTTGTTTGTTTGTTTGTACCGAATAGGCTCCGAAACTACTGGACCGATTTAAAAAATTCTTTCACCAATAGAAAGCTATGTTATTCCTGAGTAACATAGGCTATTTTTTAATCCCGAAAACGGGTCCTGTGGGGTGCCACGGGAGCGAAGCCGCGGGCAACTACTCGTAATATATATAAATCGTAGTATGCAACTCACATGTTCAGGTTCACGAGGGTATCAGACCAAAACACGGTCGTTACACACGGGACAATGTCACGGTTGCTTGTCTAACTGTGGCCGACCTCCGTTGCGACCGCTAAACCAACGGAGTGAATCGCTGCGGGGTAGGTTACTTACGTGAAAACTTATTCATATTCAAAACGCTACACTTCTTTCTGTCGGCAAAAAACGTAGGTCTTGTACAAAGATTTTTAATGTTATTTTATTCTTGTTTATTTATTTAGACTTCATACACAAAAGTACAAAGGCTTAAAGACTTAATGCCTTAAGGCAAACAACTCTCTTCTCTAAAAGGCAACCAAGGTAGGTGAAGAAATAACATGGTGTTAGTAGCGCGAAACAAGATAGCATTTTTATTTTTTGCAATAAAAATATGTAAGAAAGGTGTGTGCCGACTTTTTTTTTTAGGGTTCCGTACCCAAACGGAACCCTATTGCTGTCTCTCACGTTTCCGTCTGTCTGTCCGTCGTCTGTCTCTAAATTTTGTTCCGTAGAATTTATTAACTTCCCATTAACCTATGAACTTGAAATTTCCTTGGCGTTACGTTGACATCGAATCTCAATTTTGGCCCATACATTGAGGCAAAGGCTCAGCTGGCTGCCGATCCTTGCGTTGGGGATCCTTGCGAAGCTGAGAAGGTACTTCACGCCGGAATTGCTCCTCAAATTGTATCAAGCGCTAGTTCGATCATGCATGGAGTACTGTTCTCATCTCTGGGACGGATCTGCCAAATATCACCTTGATGCACTAAGTCGATCGAAAAGCGGGACAAGAGGCACTACTGGTTAAGTCAAAGCTCCAGAGTCTTGAACATCGTTGCCGAGTTGCCAGTTTGTAATTTTTTTATCGGTAACGTTTCGGGGAGTGTGCGATGGAATTGCACGATCTAATTCCACCTGGCCCGTTACATCATCGGACTACCAGACGTACGGCGGTGCGCCATCGATACATGGTGGACATCCCACCCATACGCACTAAACGTTTTGGGAACACTTTTATAATGCGTACAGCTAAGGAGTGGAATTCCCTGCCGGAGTCTGTGTTGCCCGATATCTACAATCTGGGGGTCTTTAAGTCAAGAGTGAATAGGTTATTTCTAATCAAGCGTGTTTCACCGTCGACCACATCATCGCTTACCATCAGGTGATATAGTGGTCAAGCGAGAGCCTATAAAATATTAAAAAAAAATGATGATAATGTTTATTATTACGTATATTTTATAAAAAAAAGATACCAATATAATAAAAGAAAGAAAGAAAGAAAAGAAAGAAAAATGTGTTTATTGGCATTAAAAACAATAACAACTTAAAATTTAACAAAATAAATAATTAAAACTATTAATGCCGAAAGGGCCTCAGCTCAGCATAAAGCCAAATGGTAATACAGGGTATACCACCTGACGCTGATTTTCAGCTGCAGCCCACAATAATAATCACAATAATCTACATTTGGTACGGAACCCTAAATGTGTTAAGCCCGATGAGCACTTGGCTGGTTTTTATTATTATTGATAAGCTCTCGTTCGATAGGCACCACTCTTAAGAAATATCTGTCTCTTAGAGCAGTTTTAAACTAGTACAGATGTATGAGCAATTTAAAATGGCATTATGTCGGTTAAATCTGTTGCTGAACTGACACAGTTGGGATTCAGCATTGCTAATACTGGATAGTATCTGGATAAACAATGTGGGCAGAAGCGTCAATGTCCCTATCTCGTATTCTGGTTAACCAACTCGAAAGAAAGAAAGAATAACATTTATTTGACACAATTGTGACTCGTACTCATACACAAAAATAAAAGAATTCCTATAAAAATACAACAACACAACATGCTGAATCATATTTTTTTAATATTCGTTTGAAAAAATACACTTGCCATAATCATTGCAACAGACGAAAAACCACACAGTCGGGCGAAAATTAATTCTTCAGTTGTAACAAAAGACAAAAGAAATAATAAGACGTAACAAAACAAAACAAAAATGACCCAAGTATTCTGTCACACGAAACCGATCTTAATTACGACTCCCTTTCAATAACTTCCACGTTTTTGATTATAATCCAGTATGAGCTCTTAAGCTCTTTACGAGTGCGTAGCCCTGAACAATACGCACTTAAAGTACACTCTCACAGTACGCACTTAAAGTACGAAGACTACGCAATGTACGCACACTTGACCCGAATACATTGCGAGCATCTTCCCGCGAATCTTTACGAGGGATTGCTATGACACCGACCGTTGCTGAAAATTGCATAAAAATGCGATATTCTTTAATAAAAATTAAATATGATTTATTGTATTTCCGAACGCGTGATTTGCAAATTCATAAAAACCATTCTCATTTAAAGTATTTTTTTATAGTTTCAATACTTTCATGCAAAACAGATATAATACAAATAAAAGAATAGTAAGCTGTTTTTTTTTCTGTTGGCCAATTTTAAAAGATCATAAAATTAAAGTTATTAATTTCGTAAAAGAGCGAGCAATAAATTTTTCATTAATTTAAAGAGCAGGATAAAATTGTAGGTATAATAATTAAATAGCTGTTTCATAATTAAGTTTTGCATAATTTTGTTTTTAAGTAAACACATCAAAATCAAATTATGCACGCCCACGTTTTTGAAACCTCAGGCTTACACTGTTTACAAGTGAAGCCTCATTGATTAGAAAAGCAAATTTTAAAAGATTTTACCTAAAAGCCTTCAAAAACTCCAAATCAAATTACATTTAATACAATTTTGGAATTTACGTAAGCACAAAAACATTTTTTTCGTGTGATTGGCTTTTGATAAACAGTCTTCGAAGTATCGTAAAAACGTATTTTAAAACCATAAGCACTTTTTCTCAAAATGACTTTTATGTTTAAATAAGTAAACTTATGAATGAAAGAATTTATTGACGTTTAATAATATAAACCATTTATAAAAATAAGATAAATTTCTGTCAATGAAAAATAAATTCAGACCTTTATAAACCGAAATATATTTTTTTAAATAAAAGTCCATCTATCTTCATCATTCAGACTGTTTGTCTAGGCCTCTAGGGAATAAAAAAAAAGAATAAAAGTATTTACAAAACCGTTCACCTAAAATAAACAGAAACACATTTTCCCTGAACAATAAATAATAAATAATATCATTGCTCCATTTTCTGCAGCAAATTGGGGCTAAAGCAGAACAATTTGAATCGCAGCCATTCAGGAATTGTAGTGCGCCAAATTATGGATTCAAGCTTGCAATTTAATACCTTCTGTGAAATAGATAAGGTTCCACGGTAATTTCACGCAATCGTCAATGTTGCACAGAAATCGATAGCTATGACTATCGATTTCGGACCTTTGAGTTTTAGTGACTCATTAAAATAACACACGTAGATTTAAAAGAGTGTCCATGTAATTTCTTGGACGTTGTTATATAGTAACTACTGCTAAAATTCGGTCATTCAGAAAAATTAAGCTACTATTACAATATTTTTGATAATTTTACAGAGTTTTTTTTAGTTTATGAAAGCAGTCTACTGTCAGACACTGCTTCACGGCTGAGTTGGTTGTCTTTTTAAGTTTGTGCATACATCTACATCGTCACAGACACACATTTGACCTGATCACTAGCATTTCTGCTTGCTGACTCTGCCAACAATAAATAACAATGTCTCGACTTCATTAAAAGTTCATTTTTGATAAAAGAAAGCACTGCCATTGATTTTTACAACAGCACAACATTTTTTAACCAAAAGACTTCCGCTTACGAATAAATACTCAAGACAATCGACACAACACTAATTCCATCCTTTATCTGTAACACGGTTACACTTTGGTGTGACAGGCCCCCTCATGACACTGACACACACGTCCCACATTGAGCCCGTCACGTCATCGCACATCTGACGCATAATCACTCGCTCCGGAACCAAAACATGATCCCCTTCCTGTTCATTATATTATCTGTTCAGTAGTGAGGATTGATTTATTTCTTAAGGTAATGAGGTCAATGTAGGAGGAGGAAAGTTTTGTTTTGGACAGTCAAATGTCCCAATTTTTTGAGTTATTGCGTCCACTTTGAACTAATGTCACGTAGATTTTTTGAAAATAACAGTAAATGTTACTTTTCTTCTTCTTTAAAAGGAGATTTTTCTCTTTTTCAGTAGTATTTGATATAGTTTTTCTCCGTAGTGTTAAGGCTTGATATGTTTGTGCACGTGGGCAAACGTTTTTCACTTTTGACAGCTGTAATTGAAATTGACACTCGGCTGAATAAATTCTGCAATTATTCCGGACTTACTTCGGCAAAACAATTTTTAGAAAGTACCACTTGCATCCAATATCCACTTCCTCCTTTCCTGTTGAAAACATAACCAAGTCAATTACAAAATAAGGTCCATAATCGTTTAAACTATTAAGAGGTCGTTTGTCCAATTTCACAATTCGAAATGGCGCGGTAATCGCGTTATCAACTGGACTATCACGGTATAACCTGACCGTGTTATGGTCATTACACAATTACATTAATCTAAACTATGTGCCCTGCTTCGTGAATTTGCAGGGTTATAGGTATGGTAAGATCTTCCGGTGTGCCAATTAGAAGGTAACGTGCTATAGTAGTCACAGCAGATCTTTGTGTCTCTGAAGTTGGCGCTGTCAACCATTGCGCAAAAAACAGTTTGTCATCGAGTATACTGCATAGAGTAAGTGAGATAGGACGATACGACAAACGTAAGCGAATGAAAGAGACAGTTATACAATGCTATCTTCACTTTCAACATTGACAAAAAAAATAGTTACTGCTCAGGGTCTTGCAGCCAATTCAGAGACACAAAGATCCGTTGTGAGTATTATACAAGCATAATATTTGTTTAAGTATCTTCCCACAAGGTGGACCAATGAGGGCCGCGAGAATTAGCTATAGCAAATTCACACACACACATTATTATATTTGCACATAAATGTGAGAAACATAACCGTTCTCTTCACATCATTCACATTTATCAACTCACCTTAAAATCAGCTAAGGTGAAGTGAGCTTGAAGTGAACTGTCACCCCGCTACATTCCACTGTGATGCTGGGATTAACATCTCACTTGACTTAAGTTACACGGTAATTTTTTTACAGAGTAGCATAGTATTTAGAACCAGTCGATGCGGTGAAGCTTGGAGGCATATTTATTTATGTATTTATTTATTTATGTATTCATTTATTTCTTTATTTACTCTAACATAACGCGGCCAACAGCTAATTACATTAGTTAAAGACATGTTTATAAAAACATCAAAAACAATAAAAAAATCAAACAACAAGGATAGTATCTATAATTACTAGGCAGTCATACGCTCATCTCACAATACTCCAGACATACAGACAAAATCTTCTTCCACACGTCCGCGAACACGTCACAATCCGGCTTAGCATCAAAGAGAGCGTCATAAAATATGTCTTGCAGTGGACGTTATTCGGCTACAAGGAAAATTTCAAAATTTTAAAAACCCCGACAAATTTTTATTTCATGCTACATAATTTAACTAATTTATTTATTTTTTATTATTATTTTTAAATTTTATTTATCTATCGAAGTGTATCTACTATGTACTTAGTACATATGTACATAGTAGATACGCTTTACAAAACACGTAATTATGACACGATATCTTGCGAAAACACCCCGATTCAAACAGTAAAACGCCCATAACTTTTGAACGGCTGAACCGATTTTATTGAAACATAGCTAGGAACAGTCTCGACAAAATCACCTTTCAAACAAAAAAAACTAAATTAAAATTGGTTCATCCGTTTGGACGCTATGATGCCACAGACAGACACACATATACACAGATACACAGCAACACACGTCAAACTTATTAACACCCCTGTTTTTCCGTCGGGGGTTAAGAAAGATGATATTGAAGTGTCCTATGTTTCGTTCAACCATTAGTCTGTATCAAATAGTCTATTTCTATTGTTCCTATAATTATTATTATCTTTGCACTTACATTAATATATGTTACCTATATTTAGACTAGTAAATAGATAACCCCAGAAGAGGTCTAAGTGCAAATAAGTGGACGCGTGTTGAGTCCAAAGTTATAGTGTACGTTTATACTGTCTATCTGTCTATATCTATTATATCCTTTTTGGATATCGCTGCACATGCTGAGATAGGGGCCTTTTTGGTCTCGCACGGGGTTTTATTTTCCCTCCGGCCGTTTTCACAACTGCGATTCGCAACCAGTTGCGAATTATTTATTAATGTAATTTTTTTTGTTGGTTTTTGCTTATTTCTCGTGTCTCCTGGGCGGGTCTCAAGTAATTTGTTTTCTTTTCTTTTTAGGGTTCCGTACCCAAAGGGTAAAAACGGGACCCTATTACTGAGACTCCGCGGTCCGTCCGTCTGTCTGTCCGTCTGTCACCAGGCTGTATCTCATGAACCGTGATAGCTAGACAGTTGAAATTTTCACAGATGATGTATTTCTGTTGCCGCTATAACAACAAATACTAAAAACCGTCTATAAAACTATCCTATATCCTTTCCAGAGTCTCAAACTATCTCCATGCCAAATTTCATCTAAATCGGTTCAGTAAATAAAAGAAACCCTACAACATCATAAACTCACAAACTTTACGTCTTTATAATATTAGTATAGATCAATGTAGGTATATGATAGGTATAAAAAAATTATCATCATCATCAGCCTTTTAATATTCCCACTGCTGGGACACAGACCTCCTCTCTGTGAGAGGGAATGGACCGTAATTCACCACGCGGGCCTAGTGCGGATTGGTGGAAGAAATTTATATAAAATTATTATTAAAAACTTTTTTTATATTAAGTAAATTTCTAGTTTCTAAACGACAATAAATTGCAAAATTAAATGCGATGCAATTGGCTGATAATAATTAATGGTTAATTTAATTTATAGCAGCCAATCGCTTCACTTTGTATTTGCGACACATCGATCATTTCTTTCTAGAAACCGTGTGTTAGACTAAAAAATTACAAAAAAAACCGGCCCAGTGCGAGTCGGACTCGCGCACGAAGGGTTCCGTACCATTATCGCAAAAAACGGCACAAAAACACGTTTGTTGTATGGGAGCCCTACATAAATATTTATTTTATTCTGTTTTTAGTATTTGTTGTTATGTTGGCAATTGAAATACATCATCTGTAAAAATTTCAACTGGCTAGCTATCACGGTTCATGAGATACAGCCTGGTGACAGACAGACAGACAGACGGATCGCGGAGTCTTAGTAATAAGGTCCCGTTTTTACCCTTTGGGTACGGATCCCTAAACGCGAAGCTAATTTTTTCTGTCCCAAACCCTCTACTAAGTAAAACGACCTCGTCTTTTGTCAATCTAAGAGGTATTTACTTACAATAGGCACAAAGACAGGGTGTTATTGTCACTTCAATACCTTCATCACTTAAACTGTGATAACTTAAGTAATTGACGATGAATAACCTAACTTTCTACACAATAGAAGTCTTCATACTATCTTAAAAGAAACGTTAGCGCCTGATAAATTTGCTACTTATACCAACAGAGAACTAAGGCATAGACAACTAAAATACCAAGACAGCGTGCCAAAATCTCAGACATTCTGCCCCGAACTTAATAACTTGTTACAGTCAAAATTCAACTTTAAACCAACTACGTATAGTTCAGATTCAATTAAGCAGGCAAACATCTTAAAGTCATACAAAACTGCACTATAAAGTTGAGGGGGTAAAGTCTAATTTTAAATGAGATTGTTCCTGTAAGGTTACCCAAATAGTTTTAGTTGTTCCGTATTAAATTCGAAATGAATCGCTGGCGTGCTTCGCGATAGCTGTTTGAATAGAATTCTCTAACAATGTTGGACTAGAAATTTTAGTTCTCATGGCAGAGCTGGGTGATCATGGCATAGACTAGTTGAACACTATCAAGTGAATAAGTGAACCTATTTTTAAGAGGAAAGCGACACCCGTGTCTGAAATCCTGAACACAGACATTAGTTAGGTAGGTATATCCTACCCGCTTGTATTTTCATATGACCTCTTTGTGGCTTTTGTGAAATACTCTACAATTTTGTTAACGTCACTTACCAAGACGATGTGTAACATTTAGAGTTATATTTATCAAGCTGGCATGTTAATTGGCCTGTCAAATACATAATAGTTCTCGCTCGTAGTGTAATATTGCAAGTGGTCATGTCTTACGAATTAGCCTCTCAATCACTTGTCCTGATTAGATTTCTTGTCTAGTAGCTTGAGAGGCCACTACAATTAAATTAGTGTGAAAGGATCCAGAATGCATACAGTCTCTAATACTCGTATCGTTATTATGCAATGACCAACGTCAAATTTTGACTAAAAGCTCTTGAAGCTTGAACGCGATTGAGATATCAATTTATTAGACGTAGCTCTAAGGCATGGCCGGGAATTGAATAGTAGCCCCATCCGTATCTGGTTGACACGAAATAAGCATTTATTGATTACTTTTTTTTCATTCGTATGACCTATCACACAGGACGTGTGCATTTTATTGTATTTTAGGGCAATGGTAGCTGGTTAACAGTGCAGGCTTTTTTTTTTAAATCAGATCAGGATGTACATTCAGAAATAACAGACAAATAATTTATCTCTTAACAATATTATCTAGTTTAGAAGTTAATATTTAGTGTCCTCTGTGTCGTTTACCAAAACATTCCTATATTATGTTTTTGAGCAAGTTTATATTTCATACAAACGTCTTTGATGCATCATGAAAAATATTACAAAAGGATTAATCACAAGTGCATTGTCGAAGATCACAAAGCCCTTCTTATATCCTCTGACGTCTTTTGTATGGTTACCCGGTAGGGTCCAACATTAGACATATATATATAACCCTCCACCTTCCCCAGACAAACAGAATCAATGAGAAATATTAAAAAAATCAAAAAACCCGACTGCTTAAAAAGCGTTAGCGAACTAAAAAGACGCAAACAAGAAGAAAATCATGCTGTGCAGTCGGAGGATACATAATCGCGAGCTGGCTGACTAAAACCAGATATATCCTCCGACTGCACAGCATGATTTTCTTCTTGTTTGCGTCTTTTTAGTTCGCTAACGCTTTTTAAGCAGTCGGGTTTTTTGATTTTTTTAATAAACTTTTTTTATTTACAACTTTTTAGTTATTTTTTTAGAATTAGGTACATTTAAACATATAAGTGTTATATATTTTTGAAATCACCTCTTAAAACCCTTTATTTTGATACCCCATACGATGGGTTGGGAAGAAAAAAAAAAAAAAGTCCCCCACAAAATGGCGCCCAAAATCCGCCATTTTTTTCTTTTCCAATTTTAATGTAGCCAGTGACACTCGCAGGGTTAAGACGAATCGATTGACGTAAAAATCATCAAAATCGGCCAACGCGTTTGGTCTCTAGAATGCCACATAGGAACAAACATACATACATACATACATACTTACATACATACATACTTACATACATACTTACATACATACTTACATACATACATACATACATAGACTGATAAACACATTACCCTCCTTCGGCAGTCGGGTAAAAAGAAAGACCTTTTTTCCAGAAAAGGAAAAAAATGCTTACTTTTCAAGGAACCGTGCTTTTTTTTTTCGAGGTAAAAGTAGTCTATGATGATCCTACCCGCTTGTATTTTCTTATGACTTCTTTGTGGCGTTTGTACTCATTGACAGTGTAGCTTTTATATCAATTAAATAACTTTCAGAATCAGATCATGTGAGATCTTTCAGAGATTAAAATTATACTTCTTTATTAGACGTTTAGATTTGCAAATTATACGTTACCTACGTTCTGATTTGAGAATAGTAGTTTATGCAACGGTCATATAATAGGGGTAAAACACGAGTGTGGGTTTTTTGACGGATATTAGTATCACGAAGTATACACGAGTGTTTTAAAACCTCATTATATGCCGCTGCCATACACTATTTTATCTTCACTCATACAGTTGAAATAAAACAAAAGTGGAAACGGAAAAAATATGTAATATGGCTGGCAATTTAGATTTTCACTGCGCATGACTGACAGTGCGCGCATCCATAGAAAATGACGCTATTTGTCTATATTAAGTCAATGAGTCCATAGACGCCAATAAATTAAAAAGTACAAGTATGCTATAAAATTTAAAAGTTATTATATCATGCAGTTGTTTGAAAATCGAAGCGAAATGTTTCACTGTAATGGTATTATTTTTTAAATATTGCCACGAAAAAAAAAGTACAATATTTTTTAATTCATATTTGGAACATTACGTTGTGAGTGCAGAAAAATTAAGTTACCTAATTTTGACGACACGGTTGGCGCAATGGTTGAGCGATCGGCTGCAGCGCTGCGTATCGCGGGTTCGATTGCCGCACGGAACAAATATTTGTATGGCCTAGATACAGTTGTTCCGCTCTGGTTGTTTGTGTGTGGGAGTTTATATGTTCGTTAATGCACCCACAATACAGGAGAAATCAACAAACAAACAACAAACAAACAAACACAAAGTTAACAAGGTTTAAAAAAATACAATTTGAACAAGCATTTAAAGTTAGGCCTAAGACAGGACCAGGCCTAAGACAGACATTGAATTTCTTTTTCTTATATTCTTTTGAAGGTTACCAAAAATAACACTACCAGTACACATGGCTGTATGATATCACTTACTCTACACAATTTCCTTATTTGTTACAAAAACCATATCAAAATCATTGTTATTGTAACGGCTCATTAACACAAGAACTATTGATATTTAATTATGAACTGATATTTACATGCAAATAGATTTCACGATGACCCAAAGATCGTCACTCAAAGTCATTGATTCATTTACTAATAAAATATAATTATGTATAATTATTTTTTTTTTAAATAGGCTCGCGCTTGACCACTATCTCACCTGATATAAAAATATGTAAGCGATGATGTAGTCGACGGTGAAGCACCCTTGCCTAGAAGAGTGTTCAACAGTACCTACCATAGGTTCTTAGTGAGAGCATGGAGCGTTGCGGAACAAATGCGTTGTTTTCAACCTTTTTCTAAAACCAACGCATATCTGATCATAGTTACTGCAGGCAATTGAAAAAAATATTAACTTAGTTATGATAGTTAAGGAAACGAAAGACGTATCGTGATGTAGCGACACTTGTGCTTGGCCGATGTTCAGCAGTAGACGTCTTTCAACTAAAATGATAATGAAGCCATGTTTTACCATTATGTCTTTGGATAAATTAGTTTTTTTTTTATTTAACTGAACGTAGAACTTTCATAAAGGTACGTACGACAAAGATAAACCTTACTGTTGGCCAACATCTTAAAAACACACAGCTAAATAGTTTTCTCATTATTTATTTTTCCGTTTCTCCTTTCCCTTGCCGCTCCACCAACACAATATGATCACTAAAATTCATCCTAAAAAATGTGTGCTTGTGGTAAACGTAAGTGGATATGCCAACAATCCGTCACTCACAGATACCTATCTTCTTTTTTTATTCTAAGTAGAAAATATTTCTAAGTAAAAATACTTATAGGCGCTGATTCCCTTGAGTAGCTGATTTTAGAATTAGAATCATGTCTGGCAAGTCGTAATTTTTTGAAAAAATAACCCTAGACTATTTTCTTAATAATTTGATCTAAGAAAATTTTGACTTTTATTCGTAGAACATAGTGTAATTAATTTGTAAAGTTATGTCTAATACGGACAAAAACACGGCAATCGCATCAAAACCGCTGGGCGTATTTTAATTAAATTGACACCATCTCAAACGCAATTTAACTATCTACATTTCAATTGGAGGCTTTTTTTTAAAGTCATTGAATAATAGGGAAAGTACAAAAATCTACTAAATTTTGGATCTCACGGGTGTGAAACGAGTCGTCGGCACTAGTCGTCGGCATTAGTCGTCGTCTTAAGTATTTGAGGTTAAGAACGAGTTGTGTATTTGTCAAACTATACACTAAAATAGGGTTTGACACGTTCTTAACCTCAAATACTTAAATCAGAAATCGGCCATTAGTCACAGAAATAAACTGCCCGTCAGTCCGTCAGACAACCGATTTTTTAGAAACCTATAAAAGATATTGGACCGTTTAGTGTTATTATGAATCTTGACGTACATTCGAAGTTGAATTATTGCTTCTAAAAATATCTTCACTTGACAATAATTTTGGGTACCGCCTTTGATTTAATTTTTGGCGTTACAAAGAAAAGTCCAATAGTGTTTCTACTAAGTATATAGCTTGTCAACAATTATTTGCCAGATTAAAAAAGAATTTGAGATATCTTTTTACCAGACTGCAAGGAAAAGGTTATATATTTCGCGCGTATCTTGTATATAATGTATGTTCATATGTATATGATATTCTTAATTACCTTGGATTTCAAAACACTTGGTGGATTTATATAATTTAGACATCGTTAGTTAGGTCTTGACCGCCCAAGTGTTCTTAGATGAAGTTAAATAAAACAAACATGGCAGATTTTGTATCCCGTAGGAGGTCCCAATTATTTTTTCTTGTAAACCGGTTGAATGGGGTTTTTAGTGGTGATTAGGAAAAAATACCAATTATATGTTTAAAAGCAATTCGAAAAATAGGATAGCTAATTAAAAAAAGTTAATAAAATCAAAAACAGATTGCTTAATGAAGCAAACTAAAAAGATGTAAACAAGAAAAATCATGCTGTGCAGTCGGAGGGTACATATTCGCGAGCTGGCTGGCCACCTTAGCCCTTAGTGCGAGTTTTTAAGCTATTGCATAGCTTTTATCGCGGGCTTTGAGCTTTTATCACGGGCTTTGAGCGCGGCGACCGATTGAGCGCGGCGACCTTTTTCGTAACGAAAATGTTCCGTAACGAAAATAATCCTGACACCCCGAGCTGCTCCGAAATCGGACGATGGATTCCGAGTGTGTGAGAGCGGGCGAGGGGGTAGGGGCAGGAGGGGTTTGTTGCGCTATTTTATAGAAGTTTCATTTTGATAATTTTAGACTGAGTTAACAAAAAAAATGCGGGGTGGAAGGTAAAGAGTTAACGGGGGGGGGGGGTTATGCTATCTTGTTCTCCGGATTGAAGTGTCGGAGGGCAGGGGGGCAAAATTTTTCTTAGAATTGAGCTAGCTCCAGCCGTTTCCAAGAGATGGGACTTTTTAAGTTATTATGATTTGGTCGCCGGTTCGTTCTTGGTGGCGGCTCGAGGTCGGTTCTAGAAAAGTGTCGGCTCGGGTCGTCCTGTGATGGAGGATTTTGTACGTCTGGCGTTTAATAATATTGGTATTCAAAGAAAACGACCTCATGTCCCTAAGAATACGGGTCACTTTTGCGTGGCAATTACAAGTGGCCTTATGCCAGTGGTAACCGTTTACCACTTCTTGAAAACTTGAAATTGTGATGAACGAAGCAATTTTCAGTGTCCTGTCTACTTACGCTTTTAATACGCTTTACAAATTTCATCACCGTAACTTTTGAAATTGTATCAACTCATGTTTCCCATTTTTTATGTATTATTTACATTAGTAAACACCTGAAAAGCATCCAAAAACTTATTATTACTTCTAATTTGTAAAATCATAGAATATTTTAAACTCTGTCATTTTTATCTGACATGACATTTATGTCTATTTTATTTTCTTAAACCATAGACATAAGATACCATGGACTACCTTCTTTAAGCTCGTTGCACATTATAATTTTCATAATAAGGGCAGCGGCAGACTGCCCCTCTGTAAACCGTTTTTATTCTTTCATGATTTCTTAATTGATATTTGAATTTAAAATTTAGAAGACACGTCGGAACGAAGAAAAACGGGCGTCACTTTTTTAGTTTGGAATATGGACTGAACGCTGAAAGTCGGTTTTTCTACTTAATACTACTGTGAACTATTGTATCTAAAAACTGTTGATAACTATAAAATATACAGCCTGTGAATGTAATAAAATCTTAGAAGTGCAATAAATATAATTTATTGAGTGTGGAATTTAAATATGTGCATTTTACTGGTTCATAAACTTCGTCGGTCACCGCTTCATAGTAAAGGGCTTGATTGATCGGCATATTAAGCCACAGCCCGACCTCCACACTCCTATCTGCCAGTGCCAGCCTACTCTACTGCCTAACTGACTGCCTGACTATTAGTTCAGCTGCCTTGATCTAACTACTCTACAGCCTACCTATCGAATTGCCTACTCATTTACCTAGGGCTCACCACGTCTTCCTGCCCGATCTGCTGGCTAGCCTGTCTGCCTGCTGTGGGTTAGCTGCCCACGTTGTGCGAAAACGGACCTACCTTCCTATCTGCCCACGTCGTGCAAAGGCGGACCTTAATTTTGTTATCTAAATCCTTTTTCTTAATTTTAATTTTCAATTACTTTTACTTTTATTAACGTGGCTTACGTATAGTTCATCTGAAATATACGTACCGCTACACTGTTCTGGTTAAAGGTAACTAACCTGAATAATTTATAAGCTGTCCAAAGTGGCTAAGTAAGACCAAAAGACATTATGACTGTACCTCATCATCTACCTAGCCTTTTTCCCAATTATTGCTGGGGTCGGCTACCAGTCTTACCGGATTCAGTTGAGTACCAGTGTTTTACATGGAGCGACTGCCTATCTGACCTCCACAACCCAGTAACTGGGTAACACGATACCCCTTGGCAAGACTGGTGTCTGATCTCAGGCTTCTGACTACCCGTAACGACTGTCAAAGATCTTCAAATGACAGCCGGGACCTACGGCTTAACGTGCTTTCCGAGGCACGGAGGAAACTCGGTATGTTGAAATGGTCACCCATCCACGGAACGACCTCGTCAAGCGTTGCTTAACCTTGAAGATCGACCCGTGCGGCTGTTATTATTTAGCCGCCTAACATCACAAAATGAATAAACACGATCTCCAATAAGTAGATATCTTGAACAAAAAACTTCAATAATAACATTGTGAAAGTTTCGTGAAAATTCATCAAAAATTTCAATTTCCTCTTCAGTCGACGTTTAAATAATTTGACTGAAGACAGACTTAATATCTGATACTTGTGGAGCTTATAAAATAATCCTTTGCTCAAGTTCTTTTGACTCTTCCAGACATGTTGCTTGATTACAAGTTGTAGACTTGTTTGATTGTCATTGTTATTTACATATACTTACGAAGTTACGAGTAAGTACTTGCTTTTGGTCTTTATTGAAACTCTCTTCAGTCAAGTCACACACAGACACATTATGTTTGTTTGAAAAGAACTTTCAATTATACGTTACTGTCGTATTTCTGCTTCAAAAGTAAAGAATTAAGAAGTTTGGTACTTTATTGCTTACTAACCTTCAAGTGGATTCATCTGGCTGAGTAAAGGTTAGACGGAAACCTCGCCTAACCCAGCCAGATAAATTTTCAATATTTCATACAGGTTTAGGGTATTGACTACACTGTTGAATATTTAAGAGGTGTCATCATTCATCAATGAGAAGAACATGTTGATTGAAAAAGTTGACAATCGGGCAAACGATGAAGTTAATATTGCTTTATTTTCCACAGGCCAAGAATATAACTTCAACAAGTTAACAGAAGAGGAAGTGAACTCCCTGGGACAGACGTATGATTACGACTCCATCATGCATTACGCTCGGAACACCTTCAGCAAGGGAACCTATCTGGACACCATCCTGCCTCTGGAGGTCCATGGCAAGAAGCGGCCGGAGATCGGCCAGAGAGTGCGGTTGAGTGCCAGTGATATCGCACAGACTAATCTGCTGTATAAGTGTGCAAGTAAGACTTATTTTTGGTTATTATTTTACTTATGTTTAATAAATAGGGTAGTTGACAAAAACATATGTATTTAGTCCGTCAGTTAGATAACCTAAAAATATTGGACACGTATTTTCTTCACGTTTTTTCTTTTGCCACGTACGAGTAAACAAAAAAATACGACGATATTATATTCACAGCAGATCTTTGTGTCTCTGAAGTTGGCACTGTCAACTATTGCGCAAGAAACAGTTTAACTGCATAGAGTAAGCGAGATAGGATGATGAGACAAACGTAAGCGAGTGAAAGAGACAGTTATAAAATGCTATCTTCACTTTCAATTTTGACACAAAATTAGCAACTGCGCAGGCTCTTGCAGCCAGTTCAGAGACACAAAGATCCGTTGTGAATATTTATACAGTGCGTTGAAATATCGTGTGACGTCACAGTGTGCTACACTTTGTACTGACAAAGTGCACAAGCTACCAATCCCGAACTTAAATGCGCTTTATTTTTGGCAATTTTTATTTATTAGATAAAGCAAAAAATACGGGTCCAATATTATTTGATAATCTCACTACGAACTGAATATAATCCTTATTGTATCCTTCCCTCTATTGTTATCTCTCCTCAATGGTTTGCTTGGCGAAAACTTAACTTTGTACATGAGCTCTATTTATGCACTATGTATATTATGTTAGATGTACAAAAGATAATTAAGAAAGTCGATCAGTCGATATTGATGGCCTCTAAACAATTTCAATAGCCGATCGATTAACAAAACTGGATAATGTTTATCGACGTCAATCGACCTTGCACCTTTTACACGAGAAATTATCACAACAACACTGTATTATCGTTTTTGAAAACCGACAATTCACCACACTACTACTAGACCACACTTTTTTGTAGAATATACAATACACTTTCAAGAACCCGTTTAGCATTTCATTCACAAAAATCACATTAAGAGGAAATGCAGTCGCAGACAACCGACTGAATTTCTTAAGTAAAAAGTCAAAATTCGAGGTTTCCTACTCGCCTATTTCCTCCTCCAATATTAGACTAATTTAAAAGATAATCCATAAACTAAAAAATAAAGATATATACTGTGCCCCTATGTTTTCCTTTTTTCATTTATAGTTGTCAAATTTGTACAGCTAGGCCTCTGTTGACAGCGCAATTTTAAACATCTTTTGAGGGTTCTGGTCCTTCTAAAGATAATGTATAATCAAAAAGAAAAACATAGGGACACAGTATATATCTTTTTTTTTATCCGGCTGCAAGGAAAGGGTTATGTTTTTCACGCGTATTTGTATGTTTGTATGTATGTAATATTCTTTATTACCTCATATCTTTCAAACTAATTGGCGGATTTTTATAATTAAGACATCGTTAAATAGGTCTTGCTTGACCGCCCAAGTGTTCTTAGCTAAGTGCCTTTAAAAAAAAGAAACATGGCGGATTTTGAGCGCCATATTGTAGGAGTTGCATTTTTTTTTCTTCCATTCCCATCGAGTGAGGTATCAAAATGAAGGGTTTTTAGAGGAGATATCAAAAATATATAACACTTATATGTTTAAATGTATCTAATTCGAAAAAATATGTTAACTAAAAAGTTATAAATAAAAAAAGTTAATTCAAAAAATTAAAAAACCCCGCCTGCTTAAAAAGCGAACTAAAAAGACGTAAACAAGAATAAAATCATGTTGTGCAGTCGGAGGATACATCTCGTATTAGTCAGCCAGCTCGCGAATATGTATCCTCCGACTGCATAACATGATTTTCTTCTTGTTTACGTCTTTTTAGTTCGCTTTTTGAGCAGGCGGGTTTTTTGATTTTTTGAATTAACTTTTATTTCAGTTTATGGAATATCAATTAAATTGGTTCAATATTGGAGGAGAAAATAGGCGAGAGCCAAACCTCGAATTATGATTTTTTAATTAGGAAATTCATTCGGATGTCTGCGACCGGGTTTCCTCTTAAGAGTGGAGGCAAAGCGTTTGTATTATATTCAATCTGTAAGTAATTGGTTTAAACCTCCAGAAAATCTAATATCTGAAATCAATACGTATAAAGCTGACTGACATTTCGAAAATCAAATTACTTCGACCCTCAGAACTGCTGTTTCAACAGCCAATATTCCCAGTTTAAAATGAAAAACCCTTAACCACCCGTTGAACTAACGGATGATTATGAATATGAAAATTAATTTCCCATTTAAAGATACAGTGACCGTACTAAATCACCTCGTGTCAGTGTTTATAGGTAATAATTATGATTTAATATTGTAAACAGAATGCGGAAGGACGTTGCTGGGTAACTCGGGGTGGTTCAACTCCCCCGGGTGGGGTAGTGAGACAACTCCTACGACCGCGGAACGGTGTGAGTGGAGGATTGTGGCTACACATGGTGAAAGAGTCGTCCTGAATATTACTGGTGAGTGCTAACATAAGTTTTCTTGATAATCCTTCCATGAAGTAGGTATGTGTGGTACATGGTGGACATCCCACCCATACGCAATAAACGTTTTGGAAATACTTTAATTATGCGTACAGCAAAGAAGTCGAATTCCCTGCCGGAGTCTGTGTTTCCCGACAGCTACAACCTCGGGGTCTTTCAGTCAAGAGCGAATAGGTTATTTCTAGGCAAGCGTGCTTCACCGTCGACCACATCATCGCTTACCATCAGGTGAGATAGTGGTCAAGCGCGAGCCTATACATAATAAAAAAATAAATCAATTCTGTAACTAAATGTTCGGTGTTTCAGATATAACTTTCTTTTTAGGGTTCCGTACCCAAAGGGTAAAAACGGGACCCTATTACTGAGACTTCGCGGTCCGTCTGTCTGTCTGTCTGTCTGTCTGTCTGTCTGTCACCAGGCTGTATCTCATGAACCGTGATAGTTAGACAGTTTAAATTTTCACAGATGATGTATTTCTGTCGACGAGATATTAAATCAGTGTGTGTCCCTTCGAAGTTATAAAATTACGACGTAATTTATTACCAATTGAAGTCTGGTATATTTCAATCTAACAAATCTAATTCTGTTGAAAGTGGGCCAATATATTGTGTAATACTCGTACACCGAGTCTTGACGGCTTTAAATGTCAAGTGTTTATCAACTTACGCAAATCGTCTACCATCCCATCGGGGGCGTACCGACGTACTCCGCTAAATTCTAATTGATTGAATTCATTTCCAAGTGGAAATCGCATATTCTCACCTTTGACTTTTAAATGTGTTTGCTTCATCTGCATTACTAAATAGACTGTAATTTTAAATATAAGTTGGTACCTAAACTGACTTTTCAGAGAACGTCGCGCGTCGTAAGCAACAATGCGTCGATGCGTCAATGCGTCGTCAATTTGGCAGTAATTTTTCTGACATATTTTTTGTTTGGTATTGAAATTTTTGTAAATACATTTAATAATTAATCAATATACTGAAACAATACAAATAACGGTGTGATAGGTATAGAGCAATATATAATTAATCGGTTTGCAACTTCCGAAAACCACGGTTTTGTTATTTGGTCTTACACCAAATCATTAATAATTACAAAATTACTAATTACGTATTGTGAGTTAAAGTGAACATTAACCGATAAATATATCGTACAAGTGTTATCTTGAAGAACAATCTCAGTTTAGATGTAAACAAACGTTATAAACAAAGTGACAGTGCATAAACAGTTAAAAGTATTAAAGAAGTACAATTCCACCAAATATTACCACGAAAAATTCTACGTCGCATCAGTGAGTTCTGTTCATCGCTAAGCAGTGACATTACATACTTTTTATTGTGATAAAACTATGGTAAACAATAAGGGATGACGGTTTTTTCTTTCTACAATTTAAACTTCTTGTCAGCGCTTCAAGCGGACAGTAGCTGAACTAAAGCCTAAACTGTTTTATCGACTTCACTTAAAAGACATCTAGCGACAAAGAGCTGAACTATGAGTGGAACCAAAAACGTCACCATGAGACGCGCACGCGCGCGTTCGACCTCCGGTCTGAACTTAGATGACAGTCATGACAGTGTTGCAAATCTCACTCTAGATGGCACTGCATGCAGTATGCCAGATTTGTCGGATGATGATATTGATTTAGTTACTCAATTAAAGAAACAAATTGAGGAGCTCACAATGAAATTATGTGGTGCAAATGGAGAAATAGACGAATTAAGTCTTGAAAACACAAACCTAAAGAAGGAAATTGAAAGTCTAAGTCGGAAGAATGCCCTCTATAAACAAATAGCCAGTACAAGTACATCTAAATCTCCAACACCTAAAAAGATTGTGAAAAAACAATCAAAAAAAGCGGGCTGTAATAATAAAGAAACGCAAACTGATTCGGACTTATCAATGACAGGAAAAGTGACTAAAACTGACGATGGACAGCAAAATATTAGTACACATTCCAGTCCACAGATGGCGACGAAAGCTGCGAATGTGCAAGGGACAAAGCAGAATACACAAACAAGCAACAATAAATTGAAAAATAACTTATGTATTTTTAGTACTAATAAAACTAATAAAAATATATTAAGTTTAGCAGAAGATTATATTCAGGACAGATATCAAATATGTCATTATCTTACACCAGGCGCAAGTATTATGCATCTTTTACGTGATATTCAGTTAAAGCTCAGATATTATACTAAGAATGATTACTGTATAGTTATGATCGGCGAGGAAGATTTTAAAACCACAAAATGTTACTTTGACATAATAACATTCATGAAAAACACATTGCTGGATATACAGAACACAAATATAATTATAACATTGCCAACTTTTAAATTTAACAATAACTTCAATATTTTATATAATTCACGACTAGAAATTTTCAATAACATGCTATGTTTAGATAATTTTACGCATCAATATGCTTATATCCTGGACTCTAATTTGAACCTAAGCTATCTTCATTCTACATATACAAGATCGGGAGCTTTAAAAGACTACGCCATGAAAACTATCTTTGAGGACTTGTACAACCTTCAACTGGAAATTTTAGAGGAAAATACGCTTAATACAATAAATGAGCCAAAAGAATTGTTTTTTCTCTAATAAATTTATCAGCATTTTACACCAGAATATTGCAGGTTTGTTAAATAAATCAAATGCACTTACTGTATGCCTAAATGAACTTTGTGATAAAAATATAAATGTGGATGTAGTATGTATTACCGAGCATTTCATCATGAAGGGACTCGAAAACCAACTATGCATACCAAACTACAGCTTGGCTGCATGTTATAGTAGACAGGATAAAAAGAGAGGGGGAGCGTGTATTATTGTTAACAATTGTCACCAATGGAAAGAAATACCTCAAATAGCTAGATTGTCATCACCAGGGGTTTTTGAATGTTGTGGTATTGAGCTAATTAATTATAAATTGATAGTCTTATGTCTCTATAGAGTACCAAATACTAAGAATATAACTGAATGTTTTAATAAACTTGAATTGCTACTCAAAGATGTATCCAACCGGCTTAATAAGAATATTGTTATTGCAGGCGATTTTAATATCGATATTTTAAAACCGAATGGAAATTCGGTTGCACTGCAGTGTATGTTACTAAATTACAACCTGAAACTTGCTCTTAAACAACCGACTCGAATGGCTAGTGGGACATGCATAGATAATTTTGCGCATAACTTTAAAAAATCTGTGAAAACAGATGTCTTGGAATTTGCATTGTCGGACCATACAGCTCAGCTGCTTCAATGTCCAGTACCCACTGTATGTAGAATAAAATACTGGCATATAACTAGAAGGGATTACTGCAACGAAAATATAACGAAATTTAAAAACTGTATAAACAGTCTCAAATTTTCAGAGATATATCTAACTGAAGATGCTAATTTGGCTTATAATGAGTTTATCAGCACGTTCAAATTGTTCTATGATCTATGCTTCCCGTTCAAGGAAATCAAAATTAGCACATTTAATAAGCCCAAATGGCTATCAAAAGGTGTTAAATTGTGCAGCAAGAAAAAAACAAAACTCTTATGGCAATTTAGATTGAATCCTAACCATGAAAATAAAAAGAAATTTGCTACTTATTCTAAATTGTACAGTAAGATTATTAATCTAACACAGAAAGCACAGAATAATTACAAAATACAACAATCAAAGAATAAATCAAAGACTACTTGGCAAATAATTAATCGGACAAATAACAATATCCCTAAACAGCAAATTGAAAAACTAAGAATTGGTAATCGAACTATTCACAAACCTTTGGATATCGCTAATGCTTTTAATGACTTTTTTGTCGATAAAATTCATCCAAAATTGGATGCTGAATATAAACCAAAAACATCCATTATATCGAGAAGTGCTAAGTCAATGTTTATGGCTCCCAGTTCACCACACGACATACATAAAATAATAATGTCATTAAAAAACACTGGTAGTGTAGGTTTTGATGGGATTGCCACTAAAATAATAAAGTCAGTATCAGTCGAGATATGCAGTCATCTGAGTCACATAATCAACCTCAGTATATGTACGGGTGTATATCCAGAAGCATTAAAAATATCCATAATTAAACCTCTATTTAAGAAAGTAGATAAGGAATTGATGGAATATTATAGACCCATCTCACTCATACCAGTCATCTCAAAGGTATTCGAAAAGTACATTTACAAACAGTTAGCTAATTTCATTGAAAAGAATAACATATTATGTGAAGAACAAAAAGGATTTAGGCAGCATAGAACCATCGATATGGCAATTTATGACTTTTTGTTTCCGATTATTAGAAATATGGATAAACGAGTCGCCATATGTGCCATATTTTGCGATATGACGCAGGCTTTCGATTATGTTCATCATAATACATTGTTAAATAAGTTAGAAGCCTACGGCATAAGAGGTAACGTACTCGAACTAATGAAATCGTATTTAGAGGGCAGAACACAGATAACCGAAATTAGTCGCATCAATGTGGTTAATAAACATGAAGAGATATCACGGTCACGAGAACGCAAAATTACATTCGGTGTTCCACAGGGAAGCGTTGTGGGCCCGTTTGGATTTATATTATATGTTAATGATATGCCCACGTCCATTGAACATCCCTTAACTATGTTTGCTGATGATAGTACCATTACGATCCCGTGTAAAAACGTAAATATATATGAAACGGACATAAATGATTCTCTTGACAATTTAATTAAATATCTAGATAAGAATAATTTGAATATAAATTTAAGTAAGACTATGATAATGCACTTTAGACAACGTATGCCTCGTGTACCTAACCTTAACATACATTACAAAAATAATGACATTGATGAAGTAACTGATACCAAATTTTTGGGATTACAAATAGACTGCAGTTTAAACTGGAAAGCACATATTGACGGGTTGTGTAAAAAATTGAGTTCGTCTGCATTTGCCTTACATAGACTATCCTCCATAGTGGATACAAAAACACTTCTTGCAGCGTACTACGGTATTGCTGAATCGTACTTACGCTACGGTGTCATTTTCTGGGCGAACTCCACCGACAAAGAGACAGCATTTAAGGCTCAAAAAAGATGTCTCCGGTCAATGTTTAAACTAAAAACCACCGACAGTTGCAAGCCATATTTCAAGCAGTACAACATATTAACCCTGCCTTGTATCTATATTCTTGAAGTGGCTATGTTTGTGAAGAACAATCCAAGTCGTTTTGAGCGTTTGGCCGATGTATACCCAAGAAACAGACGTGACAATTCAAAATTAAATAATGTACCGTGTCAAACCACTATGATGCGCAAAAGTATTTATTGCATGGCCCCCGTTGTTTATAATAAATTGCCAAGTGCATGGAAAGACTTGAAAACGTTGCAATTCAAAAGTACTGTTCGTAGGTTGTTAATAGACAAAGCATATTACAGTGTAACTGAGTTTTTAACGGACAATTTTTATCAAAATACCTCGAAGTTTTAATTAATTAATTATTGTTTTGCGTACGGAATATTTATGGTGTATTGTCTATGACCTGGAATTTTGATGTTTGTTTGTTTATTTGTCTTCGGACCACGATTCTGTATTTCTTGTATATATAACCTACTGTTACTGACAATTTTAATGTATAATGTAATAATTAAGTTGATATTTTTAATGAATGTTTTAATTTTAATAATTTTATTTAATGAGAATGACATAACTATTTGAATGTTCCAACAAGACTTTAAATTTTAACAATTTTAGTATAATGAAAATGTTTGCATGCCGAATGGTGAAATATGGCAGAACTCTGATGAAAACCTACTACTACCTACTTATGTATAACCCATATTTGCAAATAAATGCTATTCTATTCTATTCTATTCTATTCTATTCATATTAGTTCTTTCATATAATTTTTAAATTTTAATTTTTTACTTTTTTTTTATTAAGTCATGCAAAACCATAAAATGAACAGGGACATAATTTAATGTTGTAAACCCTAACAAATTATTCTCCCAAGAAGCGGATACCTATGTACGTCTGGAATACTAATACAGACAGTCTGCCAAAGACAGGATTAATATTAACTTAGAGTTGTAACATTGTCGGACACAATTTTCCACACTCCGAGTATAATTTCATTTTCAAAGACAAAGTCAGAGCATTTATTTCAATTAGACAATTTATTGGCACTCTTAAATTGTCAAGACTGGCTTGGTTCCAGATTTATAGAGGGCTTATGTTTAACAAACCACCAAATCTAGTAATATACTGACAAAAATAGTAAATGATCACCAAAATTAAATTTAGAATCGCAACAGAGTCGACGGAGCCCCGCTGGGCGGGGCTCCTATTTCTGAATACAGGGTCTAAAGTAAACTAACACGAAGGTGATGACGGGAGCTGAGTTCGCTCGCTTTGCTCGCTCACTTCAGCTCCCGTCATCTCCTTCGAACCTAACCTGTCCGTGTCGGGGTGCCCTTAGCTCCCGAGCTCGCTTCGCTCGCTCTTGGACTGATTCATTGACCAAATCACTAGATTTGATATCTTACGGTTTTAGCACTTATGAAATTTGGTGATCAATTTACTAAATTTGGTTTAGGTTTATTTTTTTTGCTGATTAGTATATATTTTAGGTGATAGGGGTTATCGTCACAAAGTTTTTTTTGGTGGTCATTATATTTATTCCCTTTATAGAGTAGCAAACTCTATGTAAAAGTCTCTTTCGATTCTAGAATCAAATCTCTCATTGGGACCTTACACACCGATATGCGGCTAATTGTAATAACAAATGTATGCGGACTTCGCCATCATTTATAAAATAAAAACCAATATAAATAAAAAAATTAAGATAATATAAAGATGTAAAATTATTTGTTTGTAGGAGGTATCTCTAGAAGTACTGATTGATTACGAAAATTCTTAAACGTTACATTATCGTCAATAGCTAGGAAAGCACAAAGGCCATAGACTAGTGACAATCTATCATCTAAAGCGTGGCGATTGCGATTGTCAATAAATAATAGTTTAAAAAAACAAAAAAGAAGGTTTAACAGAAAACCAAACTAAAAAGTAAAAAATAATTTTCAATAAATTTAAATTAAGAATAGTGTAAATGTAAAAGAGCGTGGGGTGCTTGATGTTAATTGTTATAGTATTAGATATTGGAACAAGTAAAATATCAAAATTTAAAAATCGTCCGACACATTTTTATTTCATGCTACATAATTTATCTAGTACATAGTAGATACGCTTCGATCGGCAATCTATTGAACACGTAATTATGACATGATATCTTGCGTAAACACCCCGATTCAAACGCCTATAACTTTTGAACGGCTGAACTGATTTTATTTAAACATAATTAGCTAATAATACTCTCGACAAAATCACCTCACAAACAAAAAAAAAACAATATCGGTTGACCCGTTTGGACGCTACGATGCCACAAACAGACAAACATATACACAGATACACAGCAACACAAGTCAAACTTATAACACCCTTCTTTTTCCGTCGGGGGTTTAAAAGAAGTCATTTTGAAAATATTTTAAAAAGCACGCTACGCTTTTTTACATTACACTATTCTTAATTTAAATTTATTGAAAATTATATTTTACTTTTTAGCTTGGTTTTCTGTTAAAGCGTGTTTTTTAGTTTTTTTAAACTATTATTTACTTTTTAGTTAAATTTACCATTAAAGCGTGTTTTTAGCCGGCTGCAAGGAAAGGGTTATGTTTTTCACGCGTATCTTGTCTGTTTGTATGTATGTATGTAATATTATTTATTACCTCATATCTTTCAAACTTTTTGTCGGATTTTTATAACTAAGACATCGTTAAATAGGTCTTGACCGCCCAAGTGTTCTTACCTAAGTGACTTTAAAAAAAAAGAAACATGGCGGCTTTTGAGCGCCATATTGTGGGAGTTTTTTTTTCTTCCATACCCATCGAGTGGGGTATCAAAATGAAGGGTTTTAAGAGGAGATATCAAAAATATATAACACTTATATGTTTAAATGTTAGGTACATTTAAACATTCGAAAAAATATGTTAACTTAAAAGTTATAAATAAAAAAAGTTAATTCATAAAATCAAAAAACCCACCTGCTTAAAAAGCGAACTAAAAAGACGTAAACAAGAAGAAAATCATGTTGTGCAGTCGGAGGATACATATTCGCGAGCTGGCTGACTAATACGAGATGCAGGCGGGTTTTTACTTTTTTAAACGACAATTTATTAATGCAACTACCTCACTGTGATGGGGGTTTGTAATTAGCGTGTCTACTGCCATCCCTGGATCTGATAGCTGTTTATCAGGCTCCCTTTCCGGAGCATTTATTTAATACGTGTACTTGGCGCAAGGCACTATCGTGTCTACGGATATAAACGCGCTTTGGTACTTGGCAGCAAGACACTGACTATCGGGTATCGGTTATAAAAAATCGCTAATCCTGAAGATCCTGGTAAGGGTAACGGGATAAACTATTTAAATTATTGCATTGTCATCGGTCTTTGATAAGTGTACAAAGTTTCAAATTAATCCGACGTTTTGAAGGGGTCGAAAATCACGTTCACAGTTTCCGTTACATTGATACATAGATTCATACATACTAGATTTATACATAACGAGCTGTTGCCCGCGGCTTCGCTCCCGTGGGCCACCCCACAGGACCCGTTTTCGGGATTAAAAAATAGCCTATGTTACTCAGGAATAACGTAGCTTTCTATTGGTGAAAGAATTTTTTAAATCGGTCCAGTAGTTTCGTAGCCTATTCGGTACAAACAAACAAACAAACAAACAAACAAACAAAAAAATCTTTCCTCTTTATAATATTAGTATAGATAAAAGCGTGTTAAAAAGGCAAAATTGTATGGGATTGACAAGCGATATCGAAAGACCTCGTAATCAATCTCAGTCTCCTTACATTTTGACATTTCGACTATCGCCTTTACTGATTTCGAATGCCAATTATCTATAGCCTGTCGCTCGGGATAACTCACGGTACCCTAAGAAAAATGTCTAATCTACAAGTGTCCTATAAGACAGATATCCGAGACAACACTCAAACATCATTCTTGTCCTCTACTTTCCCATTGTCTCAGTATCGTATCCAAAAATCCATACAACACTGCTTACTCCTCGATACGTATAAAGGAGCTCTTTCAGGAAGGCTGTCAAGTGTTGGCAGAGAGCCTTGGCAGCCCAATTTTGTTGGAGAGCCCACTTGAGACAACCCTCTGCTGTAAGCGAATCGTTAAATTTTATAAATGTACGCAAATGAACGTTTTATGTCGTCATGTTTGAAATAAGAGTTTAATGATAGGTAGGAACTATTTTGATAAGTGAGTACCATGTTCCGGCTAATCTTAGGTGAATTTTGAAGAATTCAGTGTTAAGGAAGATATAGATATAGCGTCTGTGTGTGATGAAATGATTAATATACCCATAGAGAGGGGCTTCAACTTCACCAATATCATATCAGCGGAAAGACCTTTACTGCTGAATAACTGCCTCCTCTAAGCAACGCTACATCGACCGACTGCACTTCTCGCATCCAGCGGTCTCTGAAAATTGTTAAAGATTATCTACAACACAATCTCGCAACCCAGCAGATAAACAGTTGTCACATTTCACGCTACATCTTTCTCACATAAACAAGGAAACCCATTTACCATGAATGTTTAAGACTCTATAAAACCAAACACCTAAATGGAATACAAACCTGAATAAAGAAAATATTCAGCGTCGCCCACGAATCGATAGACCATTACATTCTGTCCATAATTTCCGTTTGACTTGTTACAGTCACTAACTCAAACCACTCAGAGAGACACTAGCTCGATCCTTGTGGAACGTATACAGATACAGTACCGTTCTTTTTCTCTAGTTCTTTGATATTTACAATATGGAGATGTTTATGAAATGTAGGATTTGTATAACGCCATATCGAAACTTCAGAAAAAATAACTGCCGTTAAACAAATCCTACATCGCGCAATAAAAGCTCTCCGCACACCATCGGGCAGTGGCCCACCAGGCACTATATCCATCTTATGTTCCGCATAAGTCCATTCCATAGCGTTGACAAGCATCATTCGCCGCATCTATTCGTTTATCCCAATTTATTTAGCTTCGGCGCAAAATGTCTCGCATTCTTCTCTATAAGTTGGTTGGCTTCTCTCAGTTGTCTTCTGCTTTTCTAGACATGACATATTTTACACTGCAGTCTATATGTCGCTTATTTGGCCTTGCTTTACTCTTATAGCCATCAATATTCATAACGTCTTCTCAAAACTTGGAGACGACAATCCAACAAACTTTCAAGCAAAAACTACTGAACTGATTTTGATGAAACTATAGAAATATAGCTTATACATCAGAATAACACACAGGCTATAATTTATATAGATATTGGGAGAAGTACTAATACCACGCGGGTGGAGCCGCGGTTGGCTACTAGTACGCCAAAAAATTTAAGTTCAATCAACGATGTTCCAAGATTCAAATCAATTAGGTATATCGTATCTAATAGTTTAGCTAGTCGACTGATTGGCGACTCCTATCGACCTGCGCATCTCTATAATAATTTAGGTCGGCAGGGTCGATCATTAATACACTCGAAAGTAGACATTTTTATTTAGTACCTAAAATCTTTTTATTTTCATTTCATAGTCTCAAAACATATTATGCTTTATAATCGTGACAATCTTTCGTCGTGCTTTATAAGCGGGCGCACGGTTGGCGCAGTGGTTGAGCGATTGACTGCTGCGCTGCGTGTCGCGGGTTCGATTCCCGCACGGAACAAATATTTGTATGACCTACAGATAATTGTTTCGGCTCTGGGTGTTTGTGTATGTGAGTTTATATGTTTGTAAACGCACCCACGATACAGGAAGAAATTCCTAGTGTGAGGCAACGTTTTTAAAAAAAAAAAAAATCTAAGATGTCCGATGGCGTTTCTCATTTTACATGTCGCGATAACTTTGTACGTAAGAAATTGAAAAATCAAATTCATAATCCTAATTAATTACTATGTTACCCAAACACTATAGCAACGCGTGTCATTCGCAAGCATCAACTTTAATTATCATTAAGTATTTTTATCTACACTCACAACGTAATGTTCCAAATACGAATTCAAAAAATATTGTATAAACACGTACTTTATATTCGTGGATAGGTAAAATTAAAAAAAATACCATTATAGTTCAACATTTTCCTTCGATTTTCAAACAACTGCATCATAAAATAACTTTTTAATTTTTATAGCACACTTTTACTTTTTAATTTTCTGGCGCGTATGGGCTGTAGTAAAGAAGTTTCATTGTCTGTGGATGCGCGCGCTGCGCAATGAGAATCTAAATTGCCCGCCATACCAAATATTTTTCCCTTTCCACTTTTGTTTTATTTCAACTGTATGAGTGAAGATAAAGTAGTGTATGCAACGGCATATAATTAGGTATTAAAACCTACGCTCGTGTTTTAATAACCCCTATTATATGACCATTGCATAAACTACTATTATAGCTGTCAAATCCGACTTCTTAGATTGTCAAAAATTTATAGTCGTGTGTTACTATGTTGTATTTTCGTCTTCTTATTGAATATCGATAAAATGTCTTCTCAATATAATCCCTCATTGTCCTACCTATAACTAGTAGGCAGGAATACTTTGACAGCCGGATCTCGTTATGCTTTATCTTGCAGACAAATGGGTGTTTGGACAAGCGGTTATAATCCAGTTTATATTGTTAGTAAGCTCCTGTCAAAGGAAGTTATATTTTTTGTGGGTAGACAGATTTGTAGAGGGTAAGGGTTTGGTTAGCGTGAGAGCGGAACGAGTAGCCGTTAGTGAATTAGACTGTATAGAATACTGGCAGTATAAAAAAGCCAGCCATCAAATAGTTAGGTTGAATCAATTCAACATGCTGTCGAAGGATTGTATTTGATAACAGAGAAAGTACAGATAAAAATTAAAATATGAAACCTGCCTAACTATTAAGAGACCGGACAGTGCCCACCTATCGAGTTTCAGGCACGATAAAGGAAGCAATCGCTTCTCGCTTTCGGTCACCGCTTTTTACCCGGCTGTAAGGAAAGGGTTATGTTTTTCACGCGTGTCTTGTATGTGTATTTTATTCTTTATTAACTCATATCTTTCAAACTACTTTACGAATTTTTATAATTGCGATTTCATTAGATAGGTCTTGACCGCCCAAGTGTTCTTAGGTAAGTGCCGTTAAAAAAAGGAACATGCCGATTATGGGTGCCATATTGTGGGGGCTACAATTTTTTTTTCCATACCCATCGAATGGGGTATCAAAATGAAGGGTTTTTAGAGGAGATTACAAAAATATAAATCACTTATTTGTTTAAAAGTCATTCGAAAAAATAATGATAACTAAAAAGTAGTAAATAAAAAAAGTTTATTTATAAATCAAAAACCCGCCTGCGAAGCGAACTAAAAAGCTGTAAATAAAAAAAAGCATGTTGTGCAGTCGGAGGATACATATTCGCAAACTGGCTGACCCCCTGATCCTCCGTCTGCACAGCATGTTTTTTTCTTGTTTACAGCTTTTTAGTTCGCTTCCCAGGCAGGTTTTTGTTTTTTAAATTAACTTTTTTTTTATTCATTTTTTTTTTGGTTTCTCTCTTGACTCTAGTCTAGTTCAGATGTGACAGAGACAAAGTCGACGAGCTAGACTATTTTCAAAGAAACAGAATCTACCTTTGGTAAGCAATTTTTATACAAAATGAAGAATGACTGCCTAAAAAACTTTCAACCTGACACTAATTTCTTAAAAATGGGCTCAGTAATTGGTCTAATTAAAATAAATTAGCTTAGGAAACTTATCTGGATGATTGGGACAACTTAATTACGAATTATGGCCTCGTTCATTTTCTTTTAATTTTTCAGGTTGTGGTCAGCATTTGTGGACCTTAACAATTTATGACTATACAAAAGATACTAAAACACGGAAAATACGGAAAAATGGTCTGTATTTTCCGAATGTAAAAATCACTGGCTGTTGCCCGCAAATTCGTTCGCGTCAAAATCGTAAAACAACACCAAAGCCACTGTAAATAATTCTTTGCTTGTAAAAATCATAATAATTTTGGTTAATATTGGAAAATACGGAACTAGTTTTAACGGGGGTTGCGGTCTTCTGGATTCTCATTCAATTCAGGCAAAAAATCAAAATTACACATTTCATCAAAATTATTTTACAATGCCGGCACAATTACTGATTCATTATAAAAATCACTTTGTATCGAATGACGTCATAACATTGAGCAAAGCATCTCAGGCCGTATTTCCGTCTTATTAATAAACATTTTTGTGAACTTCCTTCAAAGCATAAAAAGGAAAACACATTATGTATAAATAGCGACGACCAAAATTCACCATTTTCGGTGCTCTCGTCCAAAAATTTAAGGGATTTGATACGGGTATTTGATCCTAAATACCAAATTAACGTTATAGAAAAAAATATTCCTTTAAAAGATCTTTTAAGCGTCCTTTATCAAGTACCGTGAAATAGAATCCTTTACACACACAGGGGTATGGTATACCCGGAGTATGTGAAACACTCCGTGGGTGTGTGCAGGATATGTCCGTATAGAATACGGTCCAATACATGCAAATAAATTTACCATTTCGTTTGTCCGTTACGAATATAAATGGATTCTGGTGAATTAATGAATTTATTACCAGCTTTTATTTTAAGTGGCCTTCGCCCGGTCACTTGCGACTATAAATCTTTGCGGCGGCACCGCTGGACTCCTGGGACTGGATTCTTTGTGTTTCTATAAAATACACTTATTTTTATGTATGCCTTAAATACCTAACTCAGAACCAAGGACACCGTATGAAGAGTTAAGTACTTAAGTAGTTTGGTGATAAAAGCTTAAATCAAATGTCTCTTCAGTTTAAAAGTATAATATTGATAAACGATTAAGTTTTTACAAATCTATCTATATATATAAAAGAGAAAGTATGTATGTATGATCCTTATAGACTCCGAAACGGCTGGACTGATTTTAATGAAATTTTCAGACAATCTATAGATTGACCCAGCGGATAACCTTGTAATGTTTGGTGGCGATCGGAGCATTTGTTTTTGAACTTTGAACCTGGGCGTAATATTATAATTATATATTATCTCCCATAGACTGGCGTGACGTGACAATTCATTTTCACCCACGAAGGTTGACGCGTCATTGTCGAATTGTCGCGTCGCACCTGTCAGTAGGAAGCCTTTAATAAATTCTCTAGATTGAAACCTTGCCATGATTTTCGTCTTATATTTCGTCAACAGATCCAATAACCGGCGCTTTTTTTACTAATTTGGTTGAGATATATAAGTACAAATAAAAATAAAGTTAGTGACCTGAAATTCAGCTTTATTTACAGACAATAAATCCTTGGTAGCAAATATTTTTCTTGTTCAAATACATTTAGAAGTACTTACACAAAAGTAAGTAAGGGTTGAAAGGGACCGGTAGTCAAACAAAAAATATTAAGAAACAGAGCACACGAATCCCAACAAATTTTGAAAAAAAATATCACGGGTAGATTTTGTCCTGGAATAAGTCCCAGTATACTTTCTGTCCCGGTAGAGGTTCCCTTAAGATAATTTTCCACCTACACACAGGGAAAACCGGTGGAAAAAGCTACTGTTTACATATCATTGAAAGTTACATAGACACAATAGGGATGTTACGGAAGTGATGATATCGGAACCGAAGTCGGAATCAGAGGTAAAACCTCCGATAAATTTGGTTTATCGGAATTGGAACCGGCGCCGAAAGCGGAATCAAAGGCGGAGGCTGAAGAAAGATGTGTTAAGAGAAAGCAGGGTTAATAAAATATAAACCTAATTAGGCTTTGAAAAAACAACAAACAAGTTTTTTAAAATCGTAATCAGTAATTTAAATAAAAATGTTTGCAGAGACTCCAAAAGAAGCCAGTTATACTTACTGAATAAAACCTTCGCAACTTTACCTCATTTCGGTCTATTTCTCAATAGGTCTAAAAAGTGATTCGCTTGCAGCTACTGAGCTTGGTGGACAAGACAAATATTGACGGGCAATCGAGTTCAGGGGTTTGAATTTAGTATTTACTTTTCACCATAAAAAGGGATCGTCACTGATAGGAATACTTTATTCTCTATTGTACTCATTAAGTAAACCCTTCCATATAAGACAGTTGTCCAAAACTGCATGGCCGCATGCCGCCGCCGCAGCGCATAGACCTCCGATAATCTCCGATTTAAAAGTTTCGGAACCGAAATCGAAATCGGAGGTTCAAAAATCGTGCATCGCTAACAATGCCTTTTATTCCAACTGTAATGTACTTTACCGTCGGTGTAAAATACAACCTGAAGCTAAAACATTGTACTGCGGTGAGTTCATTATAATTTCAAATTAATGAGCTGATATATACTCCTCATTGATTGAATATTCCGCATACAGGCTATTGCAATCATCATTGGTTTCAGACACAGTGAATTCATGACAAATAATATTAATTCTGTGAACTTTAATTGAAATAAACCACTGAACTGATGTTTTAACTCATATTTGATATCGTTAATGTATGTGGTGGAGCTTATTATAATTTTATGACTAGTGATGAACTAAGGCTGGATTGTCATAGAATAAATACAGTGACTAACAACTACCGCGATTATTTTCTACTATTATTAACTACCTTACCTACAATGAATTCCACTAAACAGTATATCAATACAAAAATTAATTAAGCAGTGGTTTCTATACGCAGCCGAGACCTGCAGCCTAATTGCGTAAGTGAATTCTGCAAAGGAAACTAGTCGATTCTTTCAAAGAATCAGAATCATTTCTTTCAACTTTTTCGATATTGCGAAACTGATTTGGAAAGCTAGTATTAGCTTTCCAAATCCTCCTTTGAGTTGAACACAGACTCCTTAGAGATACTACGGAGTTGAAGACATATGACATTTACATTACACAATACCAATAGTGAAGTTTTATCTCGATTCTTCCGCTTTCATTCATTCTTTTACAATCAATTCTACGTCAAAATATTGGTAATGAAAGGAGAATAACCTTTTCGTTTCAGAGTGTAATATGCAATACGAAAAGTCGTTTTTGGGAAGGTTCCAACTTGTTTGCTTTGCAGAATTCACTTACGCAATTAGGCTGCTGGAAGCTGAGAGACACTGAGAGGAAGAGAATAGACGCTCTGGAAATGTGGTGCTGGGGAAAAATTTTTGGTGTGTCATGTACTGAGTTTCGTACTAACATATCCATCCTTCAAGACCTTGGTATCAGGCAGCGTCTATCGGCTATAGTCCAAGCTCGATTACTCCAGTTCTTTGGGCACGTGTCCCGACGAGGCAACGACTCTGTCGAGCGGCTTGTAGTTCAGGGTAGAGTGACAGGAACGAGGGTGCGCGGCAGGTCGCCCATGCGATGCGATGGACCGACCAGATTAAGTCTGCAGTGGGTGGCCCATTGTATGAGTGCACACGAATAACAGCCGATAGAGAGGGATGGCGTCGCATCGTTAAGCAAATTAGGGCAACCCAAAGTCTCACAGCAATGTGATGTCCACGACCGCTCTGCCAAGAGTGTACCGACGAAGAAGAAGAAGCAGTGGATATCTATCTGTTGAATACCTTTAAACGAGCAATTCTTGTATTTATGTGTATATAATCTGAGTCTCGGAAACGGCTCCAAAGATTTTCATGAAATTTAGTATTCAGAGGGTTTCGGGGGCAGTAAATCGATCTAGCTAGGTTTAATTTTAGAAAACATCGTTTTCTCTATTTCGCCCAGGTACTTATATTTATATACATACACTTCTGTGTAAAGTCTTTTGTTTGGTGATTAGCTTGTACCTGCCTGTTGGAGAACATACAATGAATAATTATGCAATAAGGTAAACAAAATAATAATTAATTAGTTTTCCGCTCTGTCTCTGGTTAATACTTAGCTAATCTATTGGCCAACCAGCCAGCTATCAGACAGTGTCGTATAGCGTCATAATTTAAAAAGTCTATCCTGCAAACAAATACACATGCCTACAAAAGAAGCCCAAAAATGTCCGACAACGACCACGCATGCCTACTTTATCACTCGTAGTTGGGTTGCCGAGATTCAGATTTATTCAGCCCCACATGGTTGGACTAGAGACCTAACTAACCTTACATATTTGCAAAAGAAAAGGTCTGACGAAGGTCCATGTAATTATTCAACAAGATTCAAGTAAAAAGTTTTGTAAACCAATTTATGAGAAAAGTTACTAAATCAGTCGTTGTTTGTTTTCCAACTATGTTGGAGGCGGCTGCCAGTCTAATCGTATGCAGCTCAGTACTAGTATATCTGATTTTTTTTAATTATTATTTATGGGCTCCTGTGACCTGATGGTAAGCGATGATGTGGTCAACGATGGGGCACGCTTGTCTAGAAGTAACTTATTCACTCTTGACTTAAAAGACTCCCAGGTTGCAGCTATCAGGAAATACAGACTCCGGCAAGGAATGCCACTCGTTAGCTGTACGCACAATCAAAGTATTCCCAAAACGCTTCGTGTGTACGGGTGGGATGTCCACCATATACCGATGACGCATCGCCGTTTGTCTTGTAGTCCGATGATGGAACGGGCTAGGCGGAATCAAATTGTGCAGTTCCATCGTACACACCAGTACCAGTATTATACACGGAGCGACCTACCGCCTGCCTACCTGACTTCCAAAAATGGCACACCACAAACCAGTAACTGGGTAACACGGTAACTTCACACTTCTTGCCAAGACTGGTGTCAGATTTTGGCTACAGCAATGACAACATGTTTTCCAAGGCATATGTAACGGACAGTCACCCATCAACGGACTGACCTCAGCAACCGTTGCTTATTCTCGACAATCAAACCACGTGGCTGTTATTAGGTATTTAGCCGTGAGCTAGAAAATTTATGAAATAATCGTTATTAAAGAAATTTAACAGAACTCCAAACCCTAAATTTTAAAGTAAAGGCATATCGCAGACACAGACTCACAAAAACATCATCCATTACGTGTAGAGAAGTGACAAATACAGCAAAACAAAGGCGAGACTTGAGATTTATTGTGGCTCGAATTGGACTGCGCGGGCCACGGGTTAGAATGGTCCGTAGGTAGGTAAGTAGGGAGACCGACCATAGAGTCTGAAAACCGCATTGACAATTGAACGGATTTCATTCACTATAGGCCATCAGTACCATAGGTGTAGGTAGGTAGGATGACTATGGAATCAGAAAACTGTATTGAAAATAGAACAGGATGGTGACCATAAGCTCTTAGAGTAAGGTTATTTATTTATTTATTTAAACTTCATGTACAATAGTGGTACATAGGCGGTCTTAATGCCACAAGGCATTCTCTACCAGTCAACCTTTAGGTTAAAAATGACAACATTATTTTGACCACAGACAACAACACGCAACAGGCAACGTTTGAGTGTGTGTAAGGGACGTAAGGGGTATATGACTTGTATACATCTGTCACTTACGCGATATCAAAATAACCTTACTCTAAGAGCTTATGGTCACCCCCCTGATTTAATTCATCAACCACTCATTAGCACAATAAAATAAGAAGATAAATATAAAGGTAATCGAAACTTTCGATCGCGAGTCATACGTTTGATAAATGCGATAACGTTATCGGAAGATATATTTTGCCAAAACCTGCCGAGATTCGTCAAAGTAGCGCCAAATTTAATGGAAAATGGTACGACCATTTAAATAATTATTAAATATTGGCATGTTTTGTGACGATTGATATATTTTATAAATTGAATTGTAATATTTTATATGTAAGTTATAACAACGAATTGGAAGTTTCTGTAAGGGTGTTATAATAATTAATGTATAAATAAATAAAATATTTTTATTGTGCGTTTACAGGTTATTCTAATATATCCACCTAAATGCAGATGCTGCTCTTTCCTCCAAAATCAAGACAAAATAAAAATTACGATTTGTCGTCGATTGAGAGCCGCAAACAATTTATGCAATCGTAACTACGTCAAACATTTATTAGACCTCGAAACTGTAGGCTGTGGAATCCGTTTGGAGTGGGAGTTGCACTTCTACCATATTTATTCTATACCATCCCTTCGGTATACCTTCGTAGGGCGGTGAGAGTGCCCAGTAGCCTTGACTGAACCCTTAATTACATTGTTAGAGTTTCCTTATGCTTTTTGCTTTGATGTCTAAGGAAAGGAACTTTTAAAAGCTAGCTCCGAATTACGATGTTTATTTACAAGCGGTTAGTAATTAGAACAATTCAGAAATTGATGATGGTCATTGTACGGTTCACGTACAGGCAAATTGCTTACGCCGCGACCTAATTTTCGCTACTCGTTTTATTTACTTTTATTATTTTAGTTTAGTTGACCAATAGCTGCCGTAGCGCTATAATCGCGGATTAGCATCCTACTTAACTTTCGTGTAATTTTTACGAATAAACTTTACTGTGGTGAAATCTGTGGTTTTCGTCAACTCAACTGTAAGTAACCGGCGACCTCTGAGCCTTACAGTCATGGTTTTAGGTTTACCTGGATAACATGACGCCTTTAGCAATATGTCATTTACTAATGAAATCTTCAACAACTAAAAAGACTGCTATTTCCCTTTGGTCAAATAGAAAAAACTGTAAGGCTTGTACCTACCTAAGAAACATACCGAAACATATGAATTGCCTAACTAATATGTTGCCGAACATGGTAACATAGCTATACCTACATGTATAGTCAGCTAAAGCCTCATCTTGGTTTCGACTATTTGGTCAGCAATTAACTGATGAACTAACGTTGATTGATTGCTCGCTTCATCAGCCAGAAGGGTCCAAATGAGAATTGACAGAACCCCTACTTATGGCGCTGAAAATGCCAATATTAATTTGTATAAAGCTGTTTTGCGGTTGCGCTTGAAAATTTTGTGGCTGAAATAAGTGAGACGAAGTCTAGCCTTTATCTGATTATACTTTTAAAGCCTAAAAAAACTATTTGTCTTCAAAACATTTATTTAGTTTTAATCAAAAGGTCCTAAGGTATAACTCAGATCGTATTTGTTTAATAATGATTGGAATGTTTTAGGCAATCGAAAAAATCATTTTTACTAAATTGAATTTTACTATACGACCATTTAATTTATGCATTATCAGAAGTTCAAAAGACTATTAAAATACCAAATTTGGCAGACGCGTGAAAATAAATGAATTTTCAAAATAAATTACAGATCTATTTCGATACTCACAAAAGTCGACTAGAGTCGGGCGCAATATCCTGCGACTTTTAATATTCGTGGGATCGCCAAACATGGCAACATCAAACGGACTGTATGTAACTCACGCGTAAAAAGAGCCATGTATGTATGTATACCTTACCCAATCGACTGAAATTTAAAGCTAAGCGCACTTATTATACGAATAACTTTGAAGTTGTTTGTATCGAGAAAATCAGGTCGAAATTAGGTCGAATATGTTTACAGGAAAGATAAGACGTGAGCTAAATAATTTAATGTAAATATTTACCTAACATAAAAATATTTCTCCTCTAATGTGAATTCAATCTTTAAGAAATTTTTAGATACTTTCAGAACCTGTTTTAAACCCCCGACGGAAAAAGATAGATGTTATAAGACTGCGTATGTAACTGTGTGTTTGTGTATTTGTGTATCTGTCTGTGGCATCATAGCTCCTAAAGGGATGAACCGATTTTGATTTAGTTTTTTTTTTTGTTTGAAAGGTGACTTTATCGAGAGTGTTCTTAGCTATGTTTGATGAAAATCGGTTCAGCCATTGAAAGTTATGGGCGTGTTACTGTTTGAATCGGGGTGTTTTCGTAAGATATCGTGCCATATGATTACGTGTTCGATAGATTGTGGATCGAAGCATGTCTACTACTAGAAAAATAATGTAGTTTAAAAACCATGAAATAAAAATATGACGGGGGTTATTAAAATTTTATTTGTCATGTAGTGTTCATGAGATGACTTTTATATTTATCATGCAATATGAATTAATAATAAAGTAAAAAAAATATGTGTAAAAGTAGTTTCCTACTTCAGAAGGAATAAACATAACGAATTGATAGATCTACTGAAATATTACTTAAAAAGGCTCAAAACAAATCAAAAGTCTAAAACTAACTCAGAATAAGGACATCGAAAGCAATATGTTTCCACTTCAATTCGCAGCGTTTAGTGGCCAGTCCTGGAATCCTGTTCCAACCAAACTTTCCAATGTAACATGAACTCTATCCCTCGCAACCTCCTCCGAATACCTAAACAAAGTTAACTAATTAAGGAGGTACAGAGGTCAACGTGAACTGGACAGTTAAGGATGGGATCGTAAATTTCCACTGGTCACTACCACCTAAGTTTACGATTGCGGTTGTACTGTTAAACGCCATTAATTTACGGGCTTTAATATTGAAATAAAGTGGTTACGAATACAGTTTTAATTGAATCAGTGAGTCGAATTTTCCAACTATTGTTTTAACAAGAGTGTCCTCAAACACGCTTCAATTTCGAATTTGGCACGGAAAGCGTTTTGTATTTTGCATCAGGGTATTTTCATTTGGTGCGGCAACGCAATTTCCATATTGTAGTTTGCCGAAATAAATCCTACATAAAATCATTAAACTATGTAACTATACTTCATAAAAGATAGCTTGATCTCTGTGACATATGTCAAACTGACGCATACGTTATTGTTAGCCTGTCAAGCGCTATTGTTATTGTATTGATACTGACAGCTGTCACAGAGATCAAGTTATGTTTTATGAAGTATAGTTCGTATAAGATACGCAAGTACTATGAAGTTTGTCCTGGTCGCACGTAAGGCCCCGGTGTCGTAAGCGTTTTGACTCATTTGTAGTAAAATTGCATGAAGTATACACATAATTGGCGAGATTAATAGACAACGGCAATTGTGAAGGAAAACATCGTGAGGAAACCTAGACTTATATAGTGAATGTAAGTCTGAAATAGCCAAGTCAAAGGCCTGTGGGGTTCCGAGAGGCGGAATTGACTCTGACACCACTGGTTGCCACATCTTCACCCGAAAAGAAGAAGGAGAAGAGACAATAATAAAAAGAGAACAGTCAATTAAGTACCCGTTTAGTAGTTATAAGCGATTGCATCGCTCCGGGCATAGACAATATTTGCCGCCCTTTAAAATGACGGAAGGAGGTAAATGTTTCAGGATATAACCCTTGGATCGGCTAAAGCCGCTTTTTTTGACAACTTCGAGCGAAGTGAAAACGAAGTGAGCTCAAATTTCACCTAATACCGCATTTACACAATCGTGTTCGCCATTCGCCTCGTCACTCGACGAACATTCGACGAAACATTCGTATACGAGTGCCGTCGCGAACTACTGTTCACACATTCGCGGAGTGAATTATTTTGACATTCGCACACGAACATGGAGCGCTCGAATCGCGAGGCGAGGCACGAAGCGAATAGCGAGCGTACTGTTTACATATGCGTGTTCGTTATTCGCCTCACCATTCGCCTCGCGATTCGCACGAATGTGTAAATGCGGCATAAGAATTTTTGTAACATTATGAATATTAACTTATTTAACGGTGGGTTTACAACAAGACAGCAAAGCGAGCTTGAAAATTTTTGCACCACACCACAGATAAGTTGGTTTTCTAATTAAATTAAATTAAATTAAATTGTCATTTATTTCAGGAAGTTTTTCCCATATAAAACACTACAAAATTACATTGAATATACATAAGAATTCATATACATTAATTAACACATTAATAACATTGCATGCAAAATTTAAAATTGATTGAAAATCACTATATTATAGTTATTATTTCTAATGAAATGAAAAGGCTGTTAGTGCAGTTCGACCGCCCCTCATTTATGCCGCTCTGGGCATTTGCCCGGCTCGCCCCCCTAGGATCTGGCCCCGGTAGTTATGTATGTTTTATCAAACTACTAAAGGCATTTTATCATACACTGTTTAATTTTATCTAAGCGAACATGACAGGATTTTTCATGCCAAAGAGGTGTCACAGTTTTTGACTTGTTGCAAATTATCGGTGCGATGACTCAGTTTGTTATCATGCGTGGTACCCCACGGACCCAATTATTGATGCAGCTATCGGATAAATACATGTCCAGTTCAGACCATTTACAACTGCTGCAGAAAATGTCCTGCCAATAAAATCGTAGAACTTGTAAAAGTCTGCGAGATAACAATACTTACAGGCCTCAAACAACTATGAATTAAAAAACTTTTTAACAATAAAATTCAACCGACTTCCAAAACAAAACACTACAAAGCGAAAAATAACTTTCATTTCCGAAGTCGCTGTAACTACTTATTGTTTGTCGTTTTTCGACTCCGACTTCGGAAATGAATGTTATTTTTCGGTTTGTAGTGTTTTGTCCCTTTCAAACACAAAAGGAATTTTCAAAATCAGTCCACAATTGGCAATTACGTACGGTTACGGTGAAATCGGACAAAATACATTTAAAAAACATACATACAGTCAAACATAGGACCTCCCCCTTTTTGAGAAGTCAGTTAAAAAAATTCTTTTTTTCAAAAAAATAAACCGATTTCCAAAAGCAAAGCACTAAAAAGTGCAAAATAACTATCGTTTCGGAAACCGGTGTCTTTGGTACTTCTTTTACATCAATTTTTTTTTTGTGAAAGTTTTTATTTCTGCCTTTTTAGTTTTATTACACTATCACTAAAAAGTGAGAAAGTTCTCTATTAAGGTACCTAAAGGATTGACAAAAAAACCATAATAACTCAATTTACACATTCGTGCTGTTTTTCACTAAGGAGTTCGGTTGTATGTTCCATATCTCGAAAACCGATTTGGATGAAACTTTTACTATTCCCTAAGTTGAGAGACCTAATCCAATAAAAATAATGGGCACGATCCGATAAGTAGTTTCGGAGAAATGCGTGAACAAACATACAAACATACAGACATACAGACATACAAACATAAAAACATACAAACATTCCAACAATATTATATACATACGTGTCAAATTGATTTCCTCCTTTTTTTGAAGTCGATAAAATAAATTATTTAAAAAAAAGTGTCTATCTTTGAAGTTTCTTGCCCTTCTTCTCCATAGAGATGTAAGCTTTCGAATGTGCAACTAGCTACATGTTTCTGACTGCCCAACAGTTCAAAAATGTCTCATAATGGTTTAATTGAAATAAAACGTTTGAGTTTGAGTTTTCACTTTCACCAATCAATAATATTCAAAATGTTTTCTAACAGAAATCGACATCCACAAGTCAGAAGACTGCCGATCAGAATGGGTTGAAGTGAGGGATGGCTACATGCCGGACGCTCCAGTCCTTGGCAGGATCTGCGGCTCAGGAAAAGGTCCTATGATGAGGTCTACAGGCTCAAGATTGACGGTGGTATACCAGCCTGGACCGAGACCCAAACCTCATAGAGGATTCAGGGCGTTTTACGAAGGTAAGTTAAAGAAAAAGAGAATGCTAACATTAGGCAGTTTTTAATTTGCGATTTATCTTTGACACGTCTGAAATTAATAACCTTTACCCTAAATAATTGCAGACCTGGCAATTATCTTTTGGCACCAAACATTTTTGAGCGATGATTCTGATTAATGGCTTTATTAATTTAGGCTTTAATCAATGAGCACGGAAGGGTCCCGTGGTATGTGGCCAAAAGCCATCGTAATCTTAATAGATTTAGTGTTAACTTTTTTAATAATATAAATGTTACTTTATCTCTTATTCGATGAAAAACTTCAAGCAAATACAAATCTCACGGTTGTACAAGATAAAGACATCAACTTATCCTCTCGTATCCTCTGTGGGAGTGCCTACAGTTGAGACGAATCCAACGACACCTCATATGTCATAATCCGTACAGTCTTTTGGGTTGTAGAGCGTGCTATAGAAATGGACATACATACATGTAACATATATAATTACATACATATATACGCTCGAAAAACATTACCCTGCGGCAGTCGGGTAAAAACTTTTCATGCATAAAACACGTAAGATTTGCAGTAGCTTGCAGTGTCGCGTCATTTGCTATACCGCACTAGCGGTAGCGGAACTACGCGTCGCACCATGGCGCGTCTAACTTGGTAAATAGGTCTACTTTGTCACGTAGTGCCGCTACGCGTAGTTCCGCTGCCGCGTAGTGCGTTATATCTCATACAATTTTATATAAAGTATATTTTGTCGTGTTGCGTCGCATCGCTCCGCTGACGCGTGGTTACGCCTAGTGCGGTCTGACCTTAAGACGACGTCTAACGCCAACGACCTTGAGGAAACAAAACGCGCACTCGTTTCACACCCGCGCGACCCAATTTATTAGTTTTTTGTACTTTCCTTATTATTCTATGACTTTAAAAAAGAAAGCCTCGGATCAAAATATAGATAATTAAATTTTCCTTGAGATGGTGTTAATTTTTTTATCATTAAAATACTCCCAGCGGTTTTGGTGCGATTGTCGTGTTTTTGTCCGTTTTAGACATAACTTTACAAATTAATTACACTATGTTATACGAATAACAATATACGAATACGAATAGGCGGATGATGTGATGTGATGTCATCATCATCATCATATCAGCCGAAAGACGTCCACTGCTGGACATAGGCCTCCCCCAAGCGTCGCCACATTGACCGGTCCCGTGCGTCTCGCAACCAGCGGATTCCCGCAACCTTCACCAGGTCATCGGTCCACCTGGTGGGAGGCCTTCCAACGCAACGTCTTCCGGTTCGCGGTCGCCACTCCAGAACCTTTCTGCCCCATCGGCCATCCGTTCTGCGAGCAATGTGCCCTGCCCACTGCCACTTAAGTTTGGCAATTCTTCGGACTATGTCGGTAACCTTGGTTATCTTGCGGATCTCTATATTTCTGATTCGATCACGCAAGGAAATTCCGAGCATAGCCCTCTCCATTGCCCTTTGAGTGACTGTAAGTTTTCTGATGAGGCCCATTGTAAGCGACCACGTCTCAGAGCCATATGTCATCACTGGCAACACACACTGGTCATAGACTTTCGTCTTGAGACACTGTGGTAACTTGGACGAGAAGATACCGCGCAACTTCCCGAACGCTGCCCAGCCGAGTCGGATTTGACGGTTGACCTCTTTCTCGAAGTTGGCCCTACCCAACTGGATCGTTTGTCCCAGGTAGACATAGTCGCCCACAACTTCGAGTGTAGAGTCTCCTACCTTGATAGGAGTGGGTGTAATATGGGCATTCAACATCACCTTGGTTTTGTCCATGTTCATTTTAAGACCCACTCTTTCGGAAGCTCTACTGAGGTCATCGAGCATTGTACTGAGGTCCTCCATGGTCTCAGCCATAACCACTATATCGTCAGCAAACCGAAGGTGAGTGATGTACTCGCCATTGACGTTGATGCCTAGCCCTCTCCAGTCCAGAACCTTGAAGACATCCTCCAGTGCAGCGGTAAACAGCTTCGGAGATATGACGTCTCCCTGTCTGTCACCTCGCTGCAGAAGGACTGGTTCCGAGGTCTGATCCTGAAGTCGAACTGACATGGTGGCGTTTTTGTATAAACACTTCAACACTTCGATGTACCGGTAGTCAATTTGGCACCGTTGGAGAGACTGCAGTACAGCCCAAGTCTCGATCGAATCGAAGGCTTTCTCGTAGTCCACAAACGCTAAACAGAGAGGCAGGTTGTACTCTTCGGTCTTCTGTATAACCTGCCGCAGCGTATGTATATGGTCTACGGTGCTGAAGCCTTTACGGAATCCGGCTTGTTCGGGAGGCTGGAAATCGTCAAACCTGCGCGCGAGACGATTCGTGATGACTCTTGAAAACAGCTTGTAGACATGGCTAAGAAGTGTGATGGGCCTATAGTTCTTCAGTAAGGCATTGTCACCCTTCTTGAAGAAGAGTACCACCACACCCCTGCACCATGCCTGTGGCGTTTTTCCTTCGAGTATGACGGAATCAAACAGCTTCTGAAGGGCCTTAAGGATTGGTTTTCCACCCGCCTTCAGGAGTTCGGCCGTAATTCCGTCGTCACCCGGTGCCTTGTTGTTCTTAAGCTGTTTCAGAGCCATCCTAATCTCATACAGGCTGACGTCCGGAATGTCTTCGGTATAGTGTCGGGTGATATGATGTGATACGAATAAAATTCTAAATTTTCTTAGATCATATGATTAAGAAAATGGTCTTATGTAACATATATATTTTTCCAAAAAATTACGACAAGTCGTTTAGACGTGATTCTCATTTTATAATCAGATACTCAGGGGTATCTGCGCCTTAAAATGCTAAGAGATGTCAGAGTAAGAGTTAATACTTTTCCCAGCTGTATGTGGAGGAGACATAGAAGTAGACAGCACAGGACATCTGGAGTCTCCGAACTACCCTGATGACTATCAACCAAATAAGCTTTGCATCTGGAGACTTTCAGTACCTCAGGTAATATTGTAACCCAATGATTTAGTGATAGTTTTCTGTTATAAAATATTCCGTAAAACAAATGCATTTAATTTTTATCGAGAATTTAAAATAAACACATGCACCAAGTATCTTCATAATCAAGTCGTTTCTTTCTTCCAGGATTATCAAGTAGCACTTCGGTTCCACTCCTTCGAGGTCGAAAATCATGACACTTGTTCTTACGACAAGGTCAAGGTCAGAGACGGTGACTCCATAGACAGCCCACTCATTGGCATGTTCTGCGGACACAAGATACCTCCTGATATCAGGTAAGTGCTTTGCAAAAGATAAGTTTTAAATACGGAGTAATCTTCAATGTTTATTTTTATGATTAATTTAGCATGTCATTTAATTATTTTCCTGAGTCTTCAGCTGCTTCAGCCATTTTGACTGGTTAGCTTATCGTCATCCTAAAATTTTAAGTATTCAATAGTTTATTAATATCTGCACCCTAATTGCGTAGCTTTATTTAAAGCTTGCACACACGCTATAATATCATTAATTCCAATGAAAGCGTGCGAGCGTGCTTTGAGTTGAGTTATCAATAAAGTAACGCTATTAGGTACTAGTGTGACAGGATATCCCTAAGTAAATCGTATAAAATTTCTGATGCAGGCCAAAATTATCTTAATCACTTTTCAAGCAGTTCCACATCTTTAACTATTCCAGGTCAACGTCCAACAAGTTGCTCGTCATCTTCGAGTCGGACAGCACGGTGCAGAAGGCGGGCTTCTCCGCCACCTTCATGAAGGAGTTCGACGAGTGCGCCTCCATAGAGCACGGCTGCAGCCACTCTTGTGTCAACACGCTCGGGGGCTATGAGTGTGCCTGCGACATCGGGTACGAGCTGCATTCTGATGGGAAGAAGTGTGAGAGTAAGTAGAACTTTCATGACGTTTCGAGCGGTTTTTTTGCTAAGGGAGTTCACTTTTGGGAGGTAGGTGGTAGGTGCATCATGACGAGAACTTTCGTAGAGTATTTTAAGCGCTGATGAAAATGGCAAAATAGCCTAGTGATCTATAATGAAGCCTTATTGCGTAAGTGAATACGACAACGCAAAGGGTTTGACCGCTATCAATCGACCAATCACACAGACGGAAATCCACATCGCGTCATTCATCTCGCATGTGATTGGCCGATTTGATAGCGGTCAAACCTATCGCCTTGCCGAATTCACTTGCTTAATTCGGCTGCAGGTATAATTAAGACTATGAAAGAAGAAGTTCCAAGTTTCTAAAACACTGGTTAAGCAGACCTGCATTTACCAACAATTATCATAAGAATAAACATCACACTGCACGTTAATTTTTAAAGGCTTATGTTTAACTTACCACCAGATATAGTAACATATAACAGACAAAAATAGTAAATGATCACCAAAATTAAACCCGCATCTTATTGTAAAATTATAACCAAAGTTTTAACATCTCGCTATCCTGTTTAGGCAAAATGACTCCAAATAAATCATTGTTAACACAAAAGTAGTAAATGATCACCAAAAGTAGTAAATGATCACCAAAATTAAACCAATGACCAAAAAGATTATAAAATTTCTGGGAGCAACTTGGAAGTAGCGCTCGCCGGCCGCTGCCGCGGCACCGCTCGCTTTGCTCGCTCGGCTCGCGCGCGGTTGGTCACAGTTCTAACCTAACCTAACCTATTTTACAACATTAAATAGCGCAATAATTTGCTATTAAAATTTGGTGATCAATTTACTAAATTTGGTGATCATTTACTATTTTTGTCAGTATATTACTAGATTTGGTGGTTAGGGGTTATCGTCACAAAGTTTTTTTTGGTGGTCATTATATTTATTCCCATTTTTAAATCCTTAGCCAGAATAATTAGAAAATGTCTCAAAATCAACAAATCCGTCCTGCTGTTTTATTTCTGATTTAACTATGATTTTATCACCAGATGCTTGCGGAGGATCTTTATACGCACCAAACGGTACCATCACATCGCCATCGTTCCCCGACCTCTACCCACCCTCAAAGAACTGTCTGTGGGAGATAGTCGCACCGCCACAACACAGAATCACGCTCAACTTCACATTCTTCGACTTGGAAGGCAACAATATGTATCAGCAGGTAAGAAACCTGCAACAAACATATTATTCTGTAAAAAGTAGCGGTTAGGACCACACTCATTTAAATTTCTCTCACTTTCTTTTTCCAAAAGCTTAATTACTCCACTAGTCTTGTTTCTGTTTATATTTTGTTTCTGATTTCATATTCTTCCTTCAATCAGATTTTCTTCTTTCTTCAATCATACTTTCTTCTTCCTTTCTTCAATCAATTCCCTGAGGAGTTAATGCTTTACATCCACCACTTTCCATATCTCTAGAATCATTAGCTAATCAATCTTCCACAATAGCCCTATTCCAAAAGCAAAGGTACTGCTTATAGTCACCACGGAAAGTTTATGTACTTCCAGGAGTGCGAGTACGACAGCGTCACGGTGCACTCCAAGCTCGGCGCCGACGTGTTGCGGAGACACGGCGTGTTCTGCGGGAATGCGTTGCCGCCGCCTGTCACGTCGGATGGATCCGTGCTGAGGGTTCAGGTTTGTTTTCCACATTTTGTCTGTTAGACTCTTCTGTATGCTTACTAACTGTGTACTTATTCTTTGCATTTCTTTGTTTATTAGTCTGAAGTGTCCCACTCCCGTTGAAAATCCGTTCTCTGCATATTCAGTAATAACTTATTGACTAAGCTCAATTCTCTTAAAAAATTGTACAGAACCTACGATAAATTTTAAGCAGGAACAAAACAATGTCCTTGCGGTCACGGTGTATCTTGTGTCTTCATAAGTTTGTGACCAGTCTGGTGGACTAATCCACATAGTCGCCCTGTAATAGTTCCACGGGAACATGTATTTTTCAGCTCGACATATAAACAGCCCTAATCTTTTCCTTGCACAGTTCACATCAGATGGCTCAGTTCACCGCTCAGGCTTCGCAGCAGCATACTACATCGATGTGGATGAATGTGCCGAGAACAATGGCGGCTGTCAACACGAGTGCCGCAACACGCTGGGTGGCTACGAGTGCGCGTGCTACAGCGGCTTCACGCTGCACCCCAACACGCACGACTGCAAGGAGGGTGGCTGCAAACATGACGTCACGCAGCCACACGGCACTATATTCAGGTAACAACACGCTCGCTACGAGTGCGCGTGCTACAGCGGCTTCACGCTGCACCCCAACACGCACGACTGCAAGGAGGGCGGCTGCAAGCATGAAGTCACGCAGCCACACGGCACTATATTCAGGTAACAACACGCTCGCTACGAGGACTCGTGCTAAAGCGGCTTCACGCTGCACCCCAACACGCACGACTGCAAGGAGGGCGGCTGCAAGCATGACGTCACGCAGCCACACGGCACTATATTCAGGTAACACGCAACATCCTGGACTTCAACGCCAGAAGACCAACTAAACACGAGTGTCATGTAACGACGCTCAAAAATTTTACTATTCATTGCCACCTCTCAATCAATTTTGAACAACTAAATCTAGTAAGCTCTCCATACGTCTCAAAGAATATTATTAAAAAATCATTTCTTCCACAGTCCAAACTACCCTGCTACATACCCACCGCGTAAGGACTGCGTTTGGCAATTCTCGACCACGCCTGGACATCGAATCAAGCTCATCTTCCAGAAGTTTGAATTGGAGCCACATCCTGTAAGTAAACACTCATTTCATTAGTTAAATAGTCAGAGTAAAAGTCAGGCTTTTACTCTGACTATAATAAAAAAAGTCAACATCAGCAAGAAACTGGATTAAATCTTATGTATTTTTCATGCAAGAATTTGGACACCTAGTACTTAGGAATCTAATTAGGACAGTAAATAAAAAAAATTAATTCAAAAAATCAAAAATACGACTGCTTAACCTTACAACTGACCAAAACTAGATGTATCCTCCAACTGAACAGCATGATTTTTTATTAATAATTTTTTTTTCGAATTAACTACATTAAAATATAAATAAGTGTTTTATATTTTTGAAATCACCTCTTAAAACCTTTATATTGGGGTTATTGGACGATTCGCCCGAATTTAACTCGCCCAAATCGGGCGAATCGACCACTATTAAAATATTCATTTTTATGTGTCGCCCGAAATTAATTTATCGGTGGGCGAATCGACCACTCCAAAATTATAATCATGAGCGTTAAAGAGTACCGGGCGATTTTCGATTCTGAAGTCCTAGTACTCCGTTAGTCTCTACCGCTAATGATTCTAGCCCTGCAAATACTTCTTCATGATTCTGGACTCCTGGTAGTTTGGGTATAAATGGGGGGAGGGAGTGGTCGATTCGCCCACCGATAAATTAACTTCGGGCGAATCGACTCAGTAAAGTGAATATTTTAAATAGTGGTCGATTCGCCCGATTCGGGTGAGTTAAATTCGGGCGAATCGTCCAATAACCCTTATTTTGATATCCCACACGATGGGGATTAAAGAAAAAATATAGGCACCCACACTATGTCGCCCAAAATCCGCCATTTTTTCCAATTTTAATGTAGCCTGTTACAATCGCAAGGTTAAGACGAACATACATTCATACATTGCCTGATAAACACATTACCCTCCTTCGGTAGTCGGGTAAAATGACGGGCATTTTATCATTTACCGAGTCCCTTCTCAAATAACTACCATGAAATAATATTACAGCTTCTGTAATTCTCTCCAGGAATGCGCATACGACTACGTGACAATATACGACGGAGCGTCAGCAGACGAGAAAACGCTCGGACTGTTCTGCGGCAACAGACTGCCGCACCCGATCGTTGCCTCACAGAACCAGATGTACGTGGTCTTCAAGTCTGACGGTTCTGTGCAGAGAAGTGGATTCTTGGCTAACCATTCTACTGGTGAGTTAGGATTTAGGGTGGACAAAAAATCGTGGCTCAAACGAAACAGGGCGATTGTTGGGGATAGAGGTTGTAAAAAAACTAAAAATGTAACAGTTAAAAATAAAAATAAAGATTTGGTACTTTAGGACCTACTGCAAATAACCCTGTTTCGATTGATCCATTATTTTGTGTCTACGTATAGGAGACATAAAAGCATGTTGGAGATTCAATGAGCAAATATCAGCTTATTTTTGAGGTCTCCCAAGGATTTGTGTTGCATCTATCATATAAGACATAATGATTATACTATCGGTAATTTTAATTATATTCTAGATCTTAGGGTGATATCATCAATCAGCCAGGATTTATAAATCAGAAATTCGAGGCGATTGAAACATTCCCAGATTGTTTTGGCGAAATGAGCCTTCGGCGCCCGTAACTCATCAAGTAAAAAACTCGGCCAAGTGCGAGTCGGACTCGCACACAAAGGGTTCCATACCATTATCGCAAAAAACGGCAAAAGAATCACGTTTGTTGTATGGGAGTCCCACTTAAATATTTATTTTATTATGTTTTTAGTATTTAATTTTGTTGTTATAGCAGCAACAGAAATACATCATCTGTGAAAATTTCAACTGTCTTGCTATCACGGTTCATGAGATACAGCCTAGTGACAGACGGACAGACAGATAGACCGCGGAGTCTTAGTAATAGGGTCCCGTTTTTACTCTTTGGGTACGGAACCCTAAATAGTAGAAAAAAAATGTGATTAAAAAATACTTAAGTTGTATCTCTTCTTTCCCCTTAGCTTGTGGCGGTTACCTAGCAGCAACCGACGCAGTACAACACCTGTACTCCCACGCCCGCTATGGTGACAACGCGTACGAATCCCGAGCCAACTGCGACTGGAACATCGAGGCTCCCAGGAACCACTTCGTGAAGCTGACCTTCCTGACCTTCGAGCTGGAGCCTGAATCCAACTGCCATTATGATTACGTTCAGGTGTTTGGAGGACTGGATGGCAGTGGAGGGAACTATGGAACCTTCTGTGGAACTAAGGTAAAAATAATAATAATTCATAAAAACTGGAAAACGTTTTTTGACAGACTTTTTCAATATAACAGGGATTAGCCCGCGTAGAAAATAAAAACAATAATTACAAAAAAGGCTTATAATAAATTACTTAGTATAAGATCCATATTTTATCGAATTAGTAGAACGAAGGCTCCGTGCCTGATGATGATTGAACGATTTGCTTAACCCATTTTCCTATTTTTAGATGCCACCGGAAATAGTATCAACATCTGAAGCCCTTCTCATTCGATTCCGAACTGATGACTCCTTAGTCTTCAAGGGCTTCTCAGCCTCATATCAGATGGTCAAGCCAGTGTGGAGCGAAGAGGACAGCTCAGAGGGCGCAGAATATGACGAGGAAGAAGACGAGAGGATGCCCCCTTTAGTGGTCGGGCGGCGCGGCTTGCGGGCGTCCGTGCCGCGCTTCGTGCGCCGCCCCACGTGACGCTGGTCGCTGCCCCGACACCCGCGACATCGCCGACCGCACCGCAATAGCCGGATCTAATCGGTTTTACGGTTTTCAGTTTTTGTAATCTGGCAACAATGACGTTGAACTAGAACAGTGTTGCCAGTATCATATTGTTGACGTTCTGAAATTTGTAGTTGCCATAACAATATTCAATTTAGGTACAATTTTTTTTCGGTTTTAAATAAATAGTTAGATTCCTTTGTCAAAGCACAATCTCAGTTACTTATGTAGTGAAATGCGGTCAGTTGTTCTTAAATAGTTGCGATAAAGACACTATTTGAAATGTTATTTTTTACGACTGAATAAAAAATGTAAATAAATTAATATTCCTAGTCTAATTTAGGTCTAATACTTAAAATAGTGGTTACCATTACAATACTCGTACGGGAACTATATAAATCATTATACAAATAAGTGATGTTACTTATTATTATAATAGCCTATTACCAAAGAAACGTTCATAGCTCTCATCAGTCAAAATAATAAGGTTTTTTACTTTATTTCCCCGTTTTTACTGCGTATTTTCAATAATTGTATCAGCTTCTAAATGTTAGACAAGCGCACATAGAATCATTTTGCCATTTACATGCATTTATAAAATCTAATATAAATTAAAATTAGTAATAGAATTTGAGACAATATATAATTATAAGAGGTTAATCTAAGATGTAAAAAGTTATTTTATGATAGGTGTTCAATCCATATCAATATTTGAATACATTATTTTACTGTATATTGTATACTAGTAGATAAGCATTTTACTGAGTACCGTAGGCGTTTGTCTATTTTGGAGTCAGAAACCAATACTCGTTTTGTTATCATTGTAAGTACATGACACCAAATACTTGTAGAAATGATTTAGTTTTAGGAACATAATATAAAATCATATTGTTTTTTATTTTCGTCAACTTAAGTTTTTTTACAAGACGTTCGTACATTTTTTGCTACAGTTTATAATTATGACTTATTACGTTTTTTTTTCTTAACTCCAACATGTAGGTTAAATATTGACTTCCTCTAATTTGTTTTACATTGTTTTTGTACTTAATTAATAAGAACACAGTTACGAATAAAATGTAGTTTCCGATTTATAGTTTTCTTCTAATACAGCTATATTATAATGAATGTGAATTGTAGGTACCTACGTAAAAAACGTCGTTTACAATGTTATAAGTTAAAATTGTGCCAATAATGGGATACTTAGTTACTGTTAATGCCATAGATTAAAAAATAGGCTAGCGTTTTGTAACTTAATTATGAATATTTATACGTAGGAATGTTATTTTTATTAAAATGCAATGAAATGTAACTTTGTTTGATTTTTCTCCTTGTTTCGTACTGCTGTGGTCAGTTATACTGACGGAGTCAAAATGCATCGAATCGTCAATCTAAAAAATTACAAAGCTGTAACTATGCCATCTGGGACCCGCGCCAAATTCATCGTTGTTAAATAACAAATATGTCATACATAATTGGCCATGTTGGCTACTTACTTGGAGTTAGTAAGATGACCCAGGGCAACCTGGCAGGCGGGTCTAAGTAAAGTAGGTACCTATGTAAACATAAGGAAGGAAGGTTAGACAGAAGAACGGTAATGATATTATACAGTATTCTATCTTCATACAAACGGTCGAAACGCGAGTCATACCTACGCGCCTCGAGTTAAGCATGCACTGGATACACAGCAGTCGCAAACGCGCTACAGTGATTGTACTATTATTTATTCTGTGGCAGTGTTGAAGGAACGATATCATGGTTTTGTGCGCAGTAAGCGTGCGATTTGAGATTATTTGATTGAAATAATTACAAGTACCTATTTACTTAATATGGCAAAGAGAAATTATAAACTGTGTTGTGCTGTTTTTGGTTGCTTGAATTCTTCAATAAAGCACCCAAAGAATTTATTTTTAAATTGCCTGCCAACTCCGAAAGATAAGACTATAAAATATTTTTTATATACCTACAGTAGGTACATAATTTGTTTCATTTTTAATTGATAGATATTAACATTAGAAAGAAACTCAAGTAAGTACTTAGATGAAATTAAAATACTGTAGGTGGGACTGTATACGTGATAGGGCTGTGTTTACGTATCGCGCGAATGTAGGTTATTATTTCAAGGACAGGGCCGAGTCACAATAATGTATAGACAATTCTTTACAGTGACAGAGGTGCACCTGTAGTACACGCACATTTACCTTTTCCATTCTATACATTATTATATCATTCTATAATCTATTCTATATATTACCGGTTAATGTGGCGAAGCTTGGGGGAGGTCTATGTCCAGCAGTGGACGTCTTTCGGCTGATATGGTGATGATAAAACATTCTATTAATAGCTGAACCTTTGAACTGCGAAATATATCGCATCGCATCGCATCGCAGTTATGTGTGGGAGCCCAAAGTAATCATTAAACACTCTAAAGTTGATCACCCACGCTTATGACGTCACAGTTTTGTCGTCTATTTGTGACCAATTGACCATGGCGTACGAGGGACAGGTGAATACAATATGCTCGGGCGTTCAGATTCAAGAATATTGAAAATTTTTTTTACATACATAACTGCTATTGTGGTTTTATAAACTGAATCAAAGAATTGATTCATACAGACTGATAATAACTGATACAAAAATAATGTATTCCAGAGACAGTTTCACATTAATTTTTAGTAAATATAAGATATTAATTTTATTCTAAACTAGTTTCTGCCAGCGGCTTCGCCCGCATGAATGTTGAAAATTATCCCAATGGAACATATTCCCGAGATAAAAAGTATGTGTTATAATTTAATAATAATAATAATCGATCAGCCAGATTATCTCTGGTTGTTCTCGTCTAGCTAACGAAGAGTACTTGCTAGGCACAACCTTGTAGCCAGGATTATCCATCAGCAACTTGCTCTGAAATACACTCTTGTGGCATCGGAGGTATACTACAGGCACAGATCATATCACATCACATCACATCATCAGCCTATTAATTTTCCCACTGCTGGGACACAGGCCTCCTCTCTGTGAGAGGGAATGGGCCATAATCCACCACGCGGGCCCAGTGCGGGTTGGTGGATGTCACATGTCTTCGAATTTTTGGTTCTAGGGCATGCCGGTTTCCTCACGATGTTTTCCTTCACCGTTTTTTTGAGACCAGTGGTGATGAAATAATTTACACAAAGTAAAGCGCCTGCCTGGGCTCGAACCCACGACCTACAACTTGTAAGTCGCGGCCGATACCACTGGACCACCACTGCTCCCCACAGATCATATAATATTATTATATTATTATTATTATTAAATTAATAATACTACAGTACTACAGGTATGTGCCCGACCACAGAACAGAAAAAAACGCCTTCTACAATAGAAGTCGCAAGTAGGCGGGGCTCGCGTACCCCGGGATTTGCACTATTCCGCATATGTCTGCTGCCCCGCCCACACAAAAGTAAAAGTTGCTTTTATGTTATTCAATTTAAGGTCTACTTTCTTTTAAATTCAAACATATTGTTCTCGGAGATTCCAACTATGCACATGTCACAGTCAGCTACTCAATTAGAGATTGCCGTTATCGATAATGCGTTATCGATATTTTAAACCTACGATGTTCTCTGTGTTCTATGATATACCTTTCTGAAAAAATTTAAACCAGTGTGCGGTTTTTTTGGTGATTCAGTATTAGTAATCAAATACATGTCATTTCATACACTAAACTGACATTTGGCAACCTCCAAATGTCAGTTTAGTGTACGAAATTAAAAATCAGACTATAGTTTAATATCTATCGCGTAAACGCCACAGGGTGTTTTTTCTATCAATATAATGATTTTCAAAAACGGATTAGTAGTCTAACATGACAATTCTTAATTATATTTTCTATAAATCGTAAGTATTAGAATAAATTTATATAAACACTATTTTGAATTCTTTATTTTTAAATATGACTTACAAGTACAGTGGTTGCTACTTTAGAAAACGGAACCGCTCTTGAGTTTCTGGTAAGGAAAGGCTCACGCTTCTTAAACTGGGCGGCGCGAGAGATGGGCTGCAGACGTCGCCGCAGACGGCGCAGCTGCGGGCGCCGGTGCCGTCATTAATGACATCATACGTCGTGCAATTGAAGCAATTGTTGTCGAATTTTTTGATGCACTATGAGCCCTTTTCCCTCTCCCCTTTGTATGTAAGTTTGTTTTGTTATTAGTCATAACATTAGAAATATTCAGTTGTATATAAACACTTGATTTCAAGCATAATAATATTTATCGAATCTAGCTGTTGATTTTGTTTTGTTTCAAAATAAAACGGATTTTCGATAAATAAGTCAACGACGGTGGTACATCTCTAGAGGAAAACGAATTGTAATGACCTCATTACGCAAATATAAATCTTATTAATAACGAAATACAGCTTTAAATTGAATGCATTTAGTATAGTGACATCTAGCGGCGGGTAGCGTAACTTGGTTATTAAATTATTCCATGTGCGATTTTAACGGAAAATGTAATAAATACTTAAAAAGAGTAGTCAATTAACAACTCTATGATCATTAAAATGTGGTTTATTTTCAAATAAGCGACGACTGACATATTTCCTACTTTCAAACTACCAATCACATCAAAGATTTCTTAGTGTTACAAAATACAATTAACCTGTATATGTGTGAGTTTGGGTACGCTGCTTCCGATACTTATGAAGCGATATACGATTTCTACTGTCTTCTCTGTTCTGTGTGCCCGACCCAGTTCTCGAGAATGGCAATATCACATTGTACTGGGATCGGTCCATCATCACTGACAGGACTATTATCTCTAATAAGCCTGATATAGTGGTGTTGGACCGAATCGAGAGGCATGCAATGATTGTTGACATAACTGTCCCCCATGAAGGGAACCTCGTGAAAGCCGAGAAAGATAAGCAAATCAAGTATCTTGACTTGGCTCGCAAGGTTGTCGACATGTGCGATCATTGTAGTGATAGTCGTGTCAGCCAATGGCTTAATAGCCACGAGCCTCGACCAACACCTTAGGAGGCTCTCGTTAGGCGGCTGGGTCAAGGGCCTGATCCAGAAAGCAGTATTGCTGGAAACGGCTCGTATTGTTAGGATGTCCCTCTCTCTGGAGCCCTGACCGCCGGGAGCTTAGACCCTGTTCCCGATACCGGTGGGCCTCTATTTTCTATATTTTTTTATCTTTTTTATTTTGTATGTTTTATAAAAATATTCAAAAATGTAGACAATAAGAAAAAAAATTGAATAAAGGAGATAATAATAATAAGATTTATTTAAAAGACAACTACAATGGTCCAATGGATAGTAACAGCTTAACATTTAACGTTATTCCAGACTATAATCTATCTCTGTGCCGTGCATACAGATCCGTTCAGTAGTTTTTGCGTGAAATAGTAACAAACATAGGTAGATACTTACACTCTCACTCACAATTTTTCAACTTTTTAATATTAGTGTGATAAGGTACCCATCATACATCACAACACATCATAGTCACATTATAGAATATAGAAGACCGGTAGTATCTCTAAGGGCTGATTTCACCTGTTATATTAATCGCGATTAGTTCAACTAAACTGAGTTTACGCAAATACAGCGTTTATTTTATTTATTTATTTATTTAATAATTAATGTACACACACAGTAAAATACATAAAGACAACACATCAAGACAATAGAGTACAAGTGCACTGCTTATTTCTTAAGAAATTTCTGCCAGCAGACCCGCGAAAAGGAAAAATGAAAAAGAAATGTAGACAATAGTGTGTGAGAATAGGAACACAGCGTTCTGATAGGTTAAGACCGCTGATAAACTACCAATCAGAACGCTGTGTTTGCGTAAACTGAGTTAAGTTGAACTAATCGCGATTAGTATCATTGGTGAAATCGGCCCTAAGTAGTCTGTGTAGAAGACTATTTTATTTATTTATTTATTTATTTATTTAAACTTCATGTACAATAGTGGTACATAGGCGGACTTAATGCCACAAGGCATTCTCTACCAGTCAACCTTTAAGACTATGACGTGTGAGAGTTTTTTTTTTGAAACGTTTAATTTATTCTTTGTTTGTGTATCCATGGTATTTTTTTTTCATGCAATTAAATACGAAAGGGAGCTTGAATATTTACGATATACACATAAACACACGCAAGCGTAATGTTTTAATTTATTATTTCATGTTAGTGGTGAGAGCAGTGGTGGCCCAAGTGCACCGCATTTTTATCAAATATTTATGTAGGCGCGACGATATAAATACGTGACGGGCGAGCGCATGCCCCACGTATTTATATGAAAATGGCGTTCAAAAGTATATCAGACATCAGTTTGGTCAGTTATTGTATTTGACCGTACTAAGTTATATGGATTAACCGTTTTTAATCGGAATTAACGAGAAAAACAAGTGTTATCTACCATAACCGTCTCTTATCGGAATAAACGTGAAAAACAAGCATTATCTGTCAAAACTTAAAATTCTAATAAGGCAACATTTATACAAACGTCAACTTGTTGTTTTGTCATTTCAAAAAGAAAAAGTCAAGCAAGTCTAGTAATTTATTTATTTCATCTTTAGTAGCGTCTATTTGACCTAATTACGACAAACTTAACTGAACACGTATTAGATTACTTACGGAGCGAATATTTTATTAAAATGTCTGCGTTAGCGTTTAAAGTTAAAAGTAAAAATGGTCAACAAATACTTAAAGATTTGACCTCTGATAGCACCGTGGGCGAATTGAAGATGTTTTTGTCGAGTATATCGGACGTGAGCGCCGACAGAATCGGCGTGCTGTGTGGGTACCCTCCGAAGGCTCTGGATATTAGCAATGACAATCAAAAACTCAGTGACATTGGTTTGAAAACTGGCGAGACCCTGATAGTTGAGGAGAAGCCAGCAGCCACGACCGGTCCAAACAAGACTCCCGAGGCTAAACCACAAGAAAATGGTATTGCGTCACACGAAACTTTAGTCCCCATTAGACCAGGAATTTTAATGAAGAAGGTGGTCCCTTCTGATAATTCTTGTTTATTTACTAGTATAGGTAAGTTTTCTTGACATTTCTGAATGACAAAGTACTTATTTATTGTTTATTATATTTGTTTCAGTCATTGTTATGTAGTAGGCATTCATGTCTAGCTACTATTATTGGTAATAATGTATAAATGTGGCATTTTAAGGTCATGCAGATTATAACCCCAGTTGGTGGTCTAAATATAGCTGTGTTTCTAATAACCGCTGTTATGTGATGTTCAATATATTGTTAGATGTCATCTGGTGTAACAATGGATCATAAAAGTTTAATGGTCACCCTGTAATGCACAGTTTGTGTAAAACGATATTGATATTTTCTTATTAGATAACACTGTAACATTTCTAAGTTCAAATGCAGCACTATGATGTAAAAACACAAGATTATAATTTGAAAATTTGTTATAATTACATTGCATTTTTTATTCATGTGGGTAGACAATAGAAAAAGCTCTGCCTTACCAATCTCTTAAAGCTTCTTTCAATTAATTTTAATCCATTTACCTTGTATTTTTTTAAATATTAATACTACCAAAATTGACCCCAGATAATGGGAAAAGGGCAAGCAAAGAGAGAGACATGTAAATTATTGCACGAAATTCACTTACTATGAATGCTTGTTTTTGTAAGAATGTATAAAAATCCAATAAGTTATTCCTAGTGGCTTCATAAAATATACTATTAATTAATCATATTATTTAAGTACTAACAATTTACGTCTTTATGTTCCAGGTTTTGTATTAAATGGCAATGTAGATACTTCTGTACACACTCTGATGCGAGAGATTATCGCGATGGAGGTAGCTAGCGACTTAGAAACATACAATGAAGCAGTGCTCGGCAAACCAAACGCTGAATATTGTGCGTGGATCCAACAGCCCAGTTCATGGGGTGGTGCTATAGAGGTACAGAGGAAACTTATGTTACTAAATAATATTAATCAAACAATAAGGATAAGCGCATTTATTGCATTGGGTGAAATCCTGTATATGTGGTACGGTTGAAATAAATAAATAAAATTTCTGTCATCATCTTCATCTGCCTGTCCTTATCCCATGTTACTTGGGGTCGGCGCAACATGTTTTCTTCTTCCATACTGTTCTGTCCCCTGTTACGCTATTACTGACTCCCTTTTCTTTCATATATATCACTCCTCACACAGTCCATCCATCTTTTCTTTGGCCTCTTCCTCTCCATCCATCCTCATTTATATTCAGAACATGACCATACCAGGACAAACGGTTTCCCTTCTACTTTTCTGCCACTGGCGCCGCTTTCAAACTGCCTCTACTATACTCATTTCTCACTTTATCCAAACTCGTCACACCGCACATCCATTTCAACATTCTCATCTCTGCTACATGCAATCTCCTTTCATCCATCTTTTTCACAGACCAACATTATGACCCATAAAAATAAAAATTCTGTGATTGCATGGAATATAAGACTGATTGATGATGCAACACTTGTGGAGACCTATGTCCAGCAGAAGAAGTCTTTGAGCTAAAATGATGATGATTTGGGGTCAGATCATCCATCCTTGGCATCCTCTTGCCCTTAACCAAATTTATTTGTGATTTAGCCCAGCATGCCTTAGTGCTGGATATCAAAATCAAATCTTATCATTACGTGTCACTAGGACAGAACCCTTTAAATATGTCACTGATAATAAAGGCCAATGCACTTGTCTCCTCTATTACCTACTCTACTGCTACATTTTCAAGAGAAGATCTTTTTAACAGCATACATTAAGGGTCGCAACTAGGGTATGTTATATCGGCAGTTTTTCAATTCCGATATTGGATCTTAATATCGGAATTCCGATAATAATATCGTAATTGCACTCAATCGTTAGACATCGCGCATTATTTTTTGTTAATTGTACAAATTCGGTATGAGATTGGATTAAGTACAATAAATGAACACGTTTATGCCGCGACATAATAAGATTTTCTATTGTGTCTCTCTCTAATCAGCAATGACTGGATAAACGGGTGCTTATTTAACTAAACTTCACATTAGTTCTTAAGAAAGAATAACTACTAACGTCATGCCTTTCTGAAGAAAAGAAAATTCAAAAAAAAAAAACAAAATAAATGTTTGTCACTCAATCTCAAAGTAGTCCCGATTAGTTAATGATTTATAAATTCAGTATAAGTATCACTAGCCAAATCCATGGGATAAAGGAGATGTCTAACAAATTATTAAAATATTAATGCTTTCTAATCAGGAGAATTATTATTTTACATTGATTGGAATAGATATCGTAAAGGCGTCCACTGCTCTCCCAAGTGTCGCCAACTTGACCGATCATCTAACGGATTCCCACAACCTAAGCGTTACTCAATGAAAATATAATTGTTACAACGGGTTCTATGAAACTGTGTATTTACTCTTGTTGGTAATATTTTTATCAAAAAGAACTATAACTCCGGGATTCAGTTTAAGTACTAAATAAGTACCCAATTATCCGATCACTGCTAATCATCGCGTTCTGCGCTTCAAAATGAGCTAAAATATAGGTTTTTTTCTGATTCCGAGATTCCGATATTGGGTGAACCAATATCGGAATCTCGGAATCAGAAAAAATCCTGAGAGGAATTTGGAGTCTCTTAATACAGGCATTTTTTTGCCTAAAAAGAGGCTCCAATCATAACTTGTTGTTTTTATTTGATTAAGAAATAAACAATTTTTAATTTTTTTTTTTTTAATTTTAATATAAGTGCATACATTACAACGATTTGGTAATGATCGTAATTTTCAATCCTGCCGATAAAAAGCCTGTAGTTTGCGCGGGCTTTTAAGAAGATTCCTCATACAACTCGCGCTTTTTCCAAAGAGGCATTCAGACATTTTTGGACTTAGTACTAATTCAAACCTTTGACTCATTTCAGGTAGCGATCCTATCTCGTTTCTATGGGCTTGAGATGGCTGTTGTAGACACATTGAACGCAATTATAAACAGATTTGGAGAAGACAAGAAGTATGGACAACGAGTATTTTTATTATTCGACGGTGTACACTACGATCCCTTGTATTTGGAGCAGGTTGATGTGAGTTTTACTTAGTTTTTTTTTTATTATAGATAGGCTCGCGCTTGACCACTATCTCACCTGATGGTAAGCGATGATGTGGTCGACGGTGTAACACGCTTGCCTAGAAGTAACCTATTCACTCTTGACTTAAAGACTCCGAGGTTGTAGCTATCTGGAAACACAGACTCCGGCAGGGAATTCCACTCCTTAGCTGTACGCATAATGAAAGTACTTGGATGGAGTTACTTTAGTCTGTGTAAAGTCGGCAGACGTAACGTTAGATGGCCTCTCTCTAGGTGGACTGTTGGCCTGATTAAGGTCGAGGAAATCTGCTGGCAACGAGAAGCATAGGAATAGCCGAAGTGGCGTCGCTTTGGGAGCCCAAGTCCGTCGTGTAAATTTTTCCTCTGAAACTATGATTTTAAGTAACCCCGTACAGTTTTAAATTGGAAGCATTTCTACAGAATGGTCTTGCAAGGGAAATTTGCCTCTATTTAGGTCCTCCAAGCTGCAACTAAGCTCTTTTGATCCATCATATGAACCTGTCAAAGCAAGTTTCGTTATTGTCTAGTTCAAACAGATTATTATTATTATTGATAGGCTTGCGTTTGACCTTTTTCTCACCTGATGGTAAGCGATAATGTTGTCGACGGTGGCGCACGCTTACCTAGAATAAACCTATTCATTCTTGACTTAAAAACTCGCATGTTGCAGCTATCAGGCAATAGAGACTTCGGTAGGGAATGCCACGCATTAGCTCTACACATAATAAAAGTATTCCCAAAACGTTTGGGTGAGATGTCCACTATGTATTGATCGCCGTACTTCTTGTAGTCCAATGATAGAACGGGCTAGGAGGAATTAGTTCATGCAATTCCTATCCCAGAGTCCCCGAATAGTAAGGTCCGTGCCCACTCGACCCGATTAGATTCGACCCGAAGAATAACACCTGCATATTTCTGTTTTGATAGGCGTAAAAACGTCGATGTATGTGTGCCTGTCGTTGTCAGGCAGAAAAATGTTGATTTAACGCTTGCACCACAGATAATGTAAAATTATAATAATGTTTGGATAAATAAATCAATAATTAAACAAATAAGTACTTATCTTTTTTAATATAGTATACGCTTTGTACTTTGTAGTAAAAATCACAGATTATTGTGTATTAATTATCATTACAATCTTATAGCTAGTGGCACGGTGATATTTAATGGATCAGTATTTACACGTGATTTTAATTATTATGTTAACAAGTAGGTACTAACTTCTAAAATACTTATAAAAAAGTAAGAACCAGAAAACCGGTTTAAGCGAAGTAGAGGATATCTTTATAAAGCTACGTTTTTAGGGTTCCGTACCCAAAGGGTAAAAACGGGACCCTATTACTGAGACTCCGCGGTCCGTCTGTCTGTCTGTCTGTCTGTCACCAGGCTGTATCTCATGAACCGTGATAGCTAGACAGTTGAAATTTTCACAGATGATATATTTCTGTTGCCGCTATAACAACAAATAAAAACAGAATAAAATAAATATTTAATTGGGGCTCCCATACAAAAGACGTGAATTTTTGCCGTTTTTTTGCGATCATGGTACGGAACCCTTCGTGCGCGAGTCCGACTCGCACTTAACCGGTTTTTTAAAAGGAAATCACTGACTACCAGGATAAATTATGTATCACGACAAAACATTAAATATTCAATGTATAGTAAATTAATAAGTTATTTAGAATTGAATATCACTTTGCCTGACTGTACAAATGGCACTGAATTGGTAGTAAAACATCTGGTATTTTCGGGTCGAGTGGGCACGGACCCGAATAGTAACCGATAAAAATCCGAGAGGCATTTTGCATTTAGCTACTTACTTCGTTCGGGCGTCGAAGTTTTCTAAGATTGTATGGTTTTACCAAGAGAATGGAGCAGAAACCTAACATGTGCAATAAAAATAACAAAACCCAAAAAAAAAAAACATGTTAACGTTTTTCTTTAATTTATTAACAAACTAATTGTTCCCAGGGTGGTATCCAAACGATATTCCCGGCCGAAGACATGGAGATATACCGAGAGGCTGAGCAGTTGGCAATGGAAGCTAAGTCGTCCCGACAGTTCACCGACGTGAACAAATTCACACTACGGTGTAAGGTGTGCGACAAGTTCTTAACCGGTTACGTCGAGGCGCAGAAACACGCCAAAGAAACTACACACACGAATTTTGGTGAAGTTTAGCGAACAATCGGTTAATAAGGTGTTCTTATTCTGAATGATTGTGTCTGCTTGTTGAAAATGTTGGTGATGATAGATATTATTAATAAAGCTTTTAATAAGACGATGTTATACATTAATGTTTGATTTCAGTGAGTTTTATTGACTGATTCTGAACTATCGTAGCATGTCTGCCGACTTTCACACTTCGTATTATTTGACTTATGGCCAGTTTTTTGATACGTAGTTAACCATTGGTTCAATAGGCTAACCGATGGTTGCAAATTTCGGCAAAACACCATTTTTTCCTAGTTGTTATTCTCACAAATCACACTATCACACTAATAATTATAAAGGGGAAAGTTTGTAAGAGTGTTTGTATGTTTGTTACTTCTTTACGCTTAAACGGCTGCACAGATCTGGATGAAATTTGGCACGGAGATAGATCATAGGATGGAGGACTTTTTATCCCGGGAATATGTTGCCTCGGGATAATTTTTGACTTCCACGCGGGCGAAACGGTGAAGGAAAACATCGTGAGGAAACCGGCATGTCCTAGAACCAAAAATTCGGAGACATGTGACATTCATCAACCCGCACTGGGCCCGCGTGGTTGATTATGGCCCTCTAACAGAGAGGAGGCCTCTGTTCTAGCTGTGGGAAAATTAATAGGCTGATTTTGTGATGATGTGACGCGGGCGAAGCCGCTGGCAGTAGCTAGTGGTCTAATAAGTTAGACAATTTATTATTTGACAATTAAAATTTGTTCAATTGACGAATAAATGCGTTTTACCGAAATTTTAAACCATTGGTTGGGTTAACTACGGATCAAAAAACTTGGCCTAAGTGTAATCTATGATCATTTATCCTTTCAAGTTTGATGTCCATTGTGCTCTTCCTGACAACACAATAACCTCATTTTGCTTAGTATCAAGTGCACTTATAATACATGAAATAAAATAATTCCTATTAAAATAGTATAATTGTCAAGCGGACACAATCACCTTAATTTTCATAGGATTTTTTATAGCTTTTCCAATTCCCGAAGACCTTTATTCTAAATGACATGAATGATCTTAGTACATAGTTCAATTCGAGAGAAATGTTATTTGTTTAAAATCTCAAATATTAATTATTGTTAAAGCGAGATTTATTTATATAACGCATATCCTAGAAACATCTATTTTGTATGAAATAGACATTATCTGAGAGTGGGGTCGAATGAAACGATTATTTTTTACATGATCACAAGCCCGTTCGAGTCTAATATTGATAGGAACGAGTCTTTTTTTAATGATTATTATTTATTTATATGTTTTATATTTGTTAGACGCTCAATATTATTTTAACCAAAGTAGATTACAGAAAGCTGCGCACATAGTATAGTCAATTATATTAGTTTCATCTAGACAGATGTTCTTATCGTAAAGGCTAACAACATTTAAAATGCCAATTCGTCTTAAGTATAAGGAAATGGAAAGATTTGGGGGAGGCCTTTGCGCAACTGTGGAACAACATAGGCTAATAAAAAAAATATATAATAAGGAAATGCAAATTCTGGTATAAGTAAATTGTATGTATTATTTTTAGCAAAACCAGCTAGCTATTTCTTTAACAATTTCCATAATGTTTTCTTGAATCTAAGGTAGTATCGATAACGAAATTCATCGTGTACAAATGTAATTCAAAATTGTTCGAAGAAAATAAATGCATATTATGCATTTAAGTACGTACTGTACAGACAATAAGCATGAAATTATATTTATTGAAGCTTGTCGTACTTAGCTCCGTTTCTAAGTAATTTATTTCTTCAGATGTTTTATGAAATTGTGTATAGAAATGCAAAGAATGGCTTCCATAAATGCAAGCAAAAACCCAAGCTATTCTGGGTCAAGATTTGTGTAAAATGCAATGTCACTTTAGGTCATTCGCGTTAAGAAAATAGTGAGTAATCGTTGTCATCCGGCTATTCGTAAAAGGCAAAGGGTTTGACCGCTATCAATCGACCAATCACATGCGAGATGAGACGCAATGTGGATTTCCGTCTATGTGATTGGTCGATTTATGGCGGTTAAACCGTTTTGCCGAATTCACTTACGCAATTAGGCTGGGAGTCGCAAAAAATTAGAAAACTTGCGACCCGATTGGTCGATGGGCCGGCTGACAACGATGACTCACTATTTTCTTAACGCGAATGAGCTATAGTGTTGTATTGTCATACTCTTTTGTTATTGGTTGCATTATATTGTAAGTAATGCGTGCAAATTTACTTTTCTATAATACAAGTCTGTTACTTTCCATAGACATATTTTCAAAAATGTCAAGAGAATATGTTTTGGTTCTAAACGAACCATGAAATTTAATGTGTTAGTGATAATATCTCCCAGTGCATGTCTTTATCTACCACTATTTATTTCATCCCTCAAACATTTGTGAATTGGCAAAGAAAGCATTATTTAGTAATAAGGCTCATTGGCGGCTTAAAAACGCAGAAGCATAAGCATTTTGTTTTTAGTATTACGTTGTTGAGTCGCCATTGGAAAACATGAATTGTAAATTGTATAATAAGGCTCAAAATGGCAGAAATAAAATTTGATAACAGATACATTAATTTTATTTTGTTAACGGTTGCCCAAATGAGGGCTAACGTTTTTGTGCCTACAAGTTGGCGGGCGCCACTGGCGAGTAAGCTCCATAAATATAGCTGTTCAACGTTGTTATAACGCGCTCGGAAGCAAAGTTTAAATTAAAATATTTTCTAATGCGCTAAAATGCGTTTAATATAACATCGAGTATGGCGCAGTTTTGCGCAACCTACCTATCCTAATCTGTCATATTTGGAAAATATTCACAATAATAAAAACTCGCGCTAAAATCCAAAAACCGGTGACATTTGATATTTTGAAGACCTCACTTTACACCAGCGCCCCTAGCGGCAAATTCAAATGCCTTATTATAGCCTTCATTCTGTTGCGACATGTGGTAGAACATTTGCGGCAACAGAATTGGGCGAAAGTAGCCACTGATTGGGCTCCAAACAATAGGAACCGGCGGCGACGCGGTAGGCCTAGAAAGAGATGAAGTGACGAGTAAAGGTCGTAGGGTAGCACGACCCCGCTCCAATACCGCCTTAAACGGAGTTATGATATATATAGATATACCCGCTGTCCATGCGCTGACAGCTAGCAGGCAACCAGCTGTCCACGCGCTTATAGCTAGCAGTCCTAGCTGACCACCCAACGTTTTCGCCTTACCTTTTTCGACAAGCTAGCAACGTGCTTCAAGCGAGCAGTTTGCGTGCGTACACCGCGCGGGACAGCCGCTTGAAGCGCGAGAAGTCATCTATCGAGTGGTACGGTAAGCTGTCTGTTAATTTGTCTTGACAATGTAAAGTATATCTACAGAGGAAGCCCTGAAGCTCACATTTTAATGAACATTATTTTGCCGGTGGCATTGGGAGCGGTGTCGTATAAGTTGCCGACAACATAGGTCCAATATTAGTAAAAACCTTAATGGTCCAAGATCACAAAGCTCCCAGACGTTTCTTAGTTCTTTCTACACAAAATTTGTGGGCTGTTTGTCTTATTTTGACGACATGGTTGGCGTAGTGGTTGAGCGATCGGCTGCTGCGCTACGTGTCGCGGGTTCGATTCCCGCATGGAAAAAATATTTGTATGTCCTACAGATACCTAGTTGTTCCACATCTTGTGTTTGGGAGTTTAAATATTTGTTAACGCACCCACGATACAGGAAGAAATCCCTATAATGTGACTTTTTATTTCGTGGACTAAACTGACATTTGGGGGGTTGTCACTTTATCGTTACATTAAAATAGTGTCGTACCCTAACTATCCTGAGTGATCGAAAGTTAATCGAAAATCGAAGTAGATCGAAAATGAAACTATTTCACGGCATAAAAAATAATTTGTTTAGAAACTAGCGGCCCATATTTAGTTTCTACTCATTTATGTCAGACTTAATTTTATCGATTGCATTTATTTTATTGTTGATTTCATATTTGATTTATTCATGTACTATGTGTATGAATACTGTTATATTTAAATATATTACGTTTATATTCATAAAACATTTATTTACACCAATTAGTAAAAATAAATTCAGGAGTCATGTCACATCGATTCGATGAATCACTTATGATTGAGCCTTACCTACAACACTATGCTCCGCTCTTGCAACATTTTTAAAAAATAAGGTCAATAGCAGCTGTCAGTTTAGTCCACGAAATTAAAAATCACAGTATAGTAAGGCAAAGATTGCCTGCTTGTCGGTCTTCTACAGTCTGTACTTCGGTGAATGTGCTCAAGAACTCTACGACCACCAGCCCCCTTCTATCATCGGACATCTAGACGCACTGCAAGTAACCATCCTTACCTGGTTGCCATTTCACCAATTCGCACCAAGCGCTTCCAAACATCCTTCAAAATGCGCACAGCGAATGAGTGGAACTCATTACCTGCGTCTGTGTTTACGAACGCATTCAACCAGAATCTCTTCAAAGTTAGAGTGAACAGGCTTCTTCTGGGTAAGCTCACTCCATCGTCGACGACTCTGTTCCTGTCACCTCTGACCTAGACTAGAGTCGAGCAAACCCACCTCAAATAATAAAAAGAAAAGTAAAAAATAAGTTTTATAACCGCGACTGGGTGTGAGTTCTAGCGAAGTTTGGATTTGTGAATTAAACGATGGTTAAAGTTAGAATCACTGTTTAATGTAACACAGGATACAAAATAACACGAAACAAATTATTATAACAACACAAAAGTACTTATAAATCAAGATTGGTTGGTTTTGCGCGCGTACGATCAGAACGTCGTGTCGGAACGTGATCGGTTGCGACTAGTCGTTGCACGGCGCGCGTATTTGAAAAAGGGCGCTCCGCGCATGCGCGGACTGACTTCAATGTTGGTACATTGGGAGAGGTGTTGCCGTGGTTAATATTAAAATTGGGTGACCGCGTTATAGTTTATAAAAAAAACAAATAACCCGACTGCTTAAAAAGCGAAATAAGAAGACGTAAACAAGAAGAAAATCATGCTGTGCAGCCGGAGAATAGACATTCGCGAGCTGGCTGACCAAAACCAGATGTATCCTCCTTCTGCAATCGGGTAAAAAGTAAAAAATTACTCGATCCTTGTCTACTTATTTATTTATTTATTTATTTAATAGGAGCACCAACAATACGTTTTTTTTTTTTTTTTTTTTTTTTTTTTTTACTATGTATAGGCCTGTGTTTGACCACAATCTCACCGTGGTCAGTGATGATGTGGCCGATGGTGGTAAGCACACAAAGCCTAGAAGGGAACTGGCTCTCAAGTGCTGCTGTCGGAACACACCGGAAGGTGCTTGGCGACAGATTTTCAACTTGAGGGTGGTTGCCAGCCAGGCGGGTACTACAAAGTACCCTACCACCGTGCAAAAAACAAAACTTACATAAAATTATACATAAAACATCGTTCCGTGCAAACATGTCACTTATAGGTGAACACAACATATACAAATTAGATTTTCGGTAATACTGAGACTGATAAATTAATAGTAACAAACTTATAACTTATTTAATTATGGATTATATATAAAATTAATAAAAAACATTTGATTATAAAATTGATAAAAAATTAAAAAACATTGCATGAAAAGATTGATAGTAGTTAATAATAGATTTAATTACAATTATAAATTAGGTAATTTATTTTAAATTATTGATAATTGACTATATTATTTTATTCTATGAAATGACTAGTGAGGAGGAGTTGACCACAAATCAGTCTCTAACAGTTTTTGTCTGAGCTTTGCTAAACTGTCGCAAAAAATGTCAATCCCGGCATCAGCAGAGATTACCCTATTAGAGATTGCCATAATTCGGTTTAAAGGAGCTGACCGACCAAGATTTGTGCGAGATGATTTGACAGCAAACGTTTCGAGTTTACGTACTTATCTGACTGGGCATTGGCGGGGCACACTAAGGAAAAGATTAGCAAGAAGTTGGGGTGAGGATATCTGACGATGTTCGAGCGAATGCCAACCCAAATGAGTCAGTCGCTGCGGGTAGTCAGCCCTGTATGGGCAGCTGTGATCTTTGTATCGAAGATATCTGGTGAAATGTTTTTGAACTCGTTCGATTCGGTCGATGTGCACTCTGTACATTGGACTCCAAACTGGAGAAGCATATTCAAGGGTACTCCGCACGAAGGAATTAAAAAGTACCCTCAATGCGTGTGTCTCCCTGAAGTCGTGACCAATTCTCTTGATGAAACCAATCATTTTGCAAGCCTTCGACAAGATGTTATCGATATGAGGAGTAAAAGATAGGTTACTACTAAGTAAGACCCCCAGATCCCTTATGACATCTACTTTCTGGAGTGATATTCCATTAAGTGAAAAAGAAGATGTTACTTTCAGTTTTTTGCGAGTAGGTAAATGTTATGTGCTGGCATTTACTGACGTTGAGCACCATCTTGTTTGCAATACACCATTCTTGGAGGGAATCTAAATCTGACTGCAGCAGTGCGACGTCTGAAGTAGATTCGATAATTCTATACATTTTCAGGTCGTCTGCAAAAATCTGAAACCTCCAAGGGTGGATGATGGTTGTCCACCTTTGACATAGCAATTGCTGATTTTTTAACTATAACATTATTAACATTTGATAAAATTAAATCAAGGATTCTGTCTTTAGAGTTCTTAATATGGTTAAATTGAGACAAGGAATTAGAGGACATAAAATCTATCAAAGAATAGCCCAGGCTGCTGCTGTAGTCGACAGGTTTAGTCACAGTCGCGTTGAGGGTATGTTCTGCTTTCCATTCTATGGATCCCAAGTTGAAATCTCCAATAATTATCACATCGTCGCCTGTAGTCTCAATGACTCTCGATGCGTTATCCAACAACGAGTCTAGATGGTGTTGAGTGACAGGTGGAGGGAGATAAACGGCACAGATATTTATTCTCTTACCTTCTCTGATTTTGATGCTTATCCAGAGATCTTCAGCAGAAGTTTCCCATTGGCAACCCCGCAAGGAATTGATTGCCTTAGATACCGCCATCAAAACCCCTCCGCCCTCCTTGCCATTCCGCGCACTGGAGCTACTGTCTCTCCGATAAATGTTGTAGTGGTTGTTCAAGATCTCACCATCATTAATGTTGGCATTGAGCCAGGTTTCTGTAGCTACAATAAGGTCGTACTGGGTTATACTTGCTGCCGTGCTTATATCTGAAAGTTTTGTTCTCATACCTCTAAAATTCTGGTAATAAATGTTGAATTTTAGTAGTTATCTTAGGGTTTTTTGCTAGATGTTGTCCAATATTGAATTCTACAGAAGGGTGATAGCTTGAAGGCTAGTAGTATATTATTGGGCATTCTATACCACTATCGGCAAGTTGCTCGGCGAGTGCGCCTCGCTGCCGATAGTGGTATAGAATGCCCAATAATTGATAATCTACTCGCCTCTCCACTCGACCGAGACAGTACATTGTACTGAGAACTTGATTTGGAACGATAATTCGAGCAAATCGATACTCGACTCGCCACTCAACTCGACCGATACACTCGAACGAGACAGTTCATTTTGTCGCGTACTGGATGAGCTTTACTCGACCATTGACTAGTAACTTACTCCTTACCACTATATTCCATACGTCTGACCAGTATGCGGCGTTTCGGAGAACGATGAACTGTCAACTATCAACTCGACTCTCCGTTTACTTACTGCACTCGACCGATCACTCGAGTTTGTATTCGCTGTTAACAGAATGTCGAGCGAGAGTGATGGTGGCCGATGATTGTAACAAACCAAAGCTTGTGACTAAAGCGTTAACGGGTTGTTACTGTAAATAATAAACAACTGTAACTTAGGTACTTGGTTTAATTATCATAAAATGTTGGTTTGTCTGGAAACAAAATATCAGCCGCACGCACGAGCTCTTGTAGTTTTCGCCACTGAGGAGAGTCCGCGTCGGTCTGGAACTTGATTCGGACGAGCGCTTTCTTCCACAGCTCGGCGGAGTCGGTGAGGCGAGCGTCGTCAGCCTTGTACACCTTGCAGTCGATGTAGTACTCTCCGTCGGTGCTCGTTGCTCGGCGCTCACAGCCGCTGGCTACGCGGTTCACAAAGAATGAAGTTAGGTGATCCGATGAATGTTCTTTGTGTGGGATGTCGCGGTTTTTACTGATGCCGAATATGTCCATGCCAGTGTTGGTTTTTTTACTGAAATAATAACGAAAACTGTTATTAGTTAATGTTTACAACGAGAGATGCAGGGGCAAACAAAAAATAACAACGGTGTGTAAGCAGCGCACACAATCGCATAATATTTTATGAACGACACCACGGATATTTCTGTAGAAAATATTACAAGTGACTAATCAGCGAATGGAATACTTATGCAAATTGCACTATTATAATTCAATTAGTGGAAACGTACTACTTTACTATTTTAATTTAATCAGAACTAGGAGATAATAAATTCAAAATATTATTCACCTGCTACGAGTTACGGTTGTTGTTTGTGACTGCATCTTGCGTTTCCCATTGCTGTCTGCAGACGGATTGCGACTGGCCTTCACTTTGTGTCCAGTGATCGATGCTTGCGAGTAATCACACTCAGAGTCTGACCTGAAATAAAGATAGAGGAAATGTAGTCACACAATTATTATTAATTAATCCAATGGAGTAATGTCCATTGCGCTGGGCATACTATAGGACACAAGTGTTCGGGCAAACACTGGTTCTCTAATATTTAAATGGGATAGCACTGAGACTGAGCTAACTATGTACAGATCGGGTGATCTGTGAAGTAACGCGCTCACAAACAAATATATGTAGTTATAAATGACATGCTAATCACAAGTGTGATCCATGAAAACGAACAGACTATTTTATCAGACTTACATTATTTTCCGATCAGAAGTTCCACTCGGTTTGATGACTTGGCTGGTGATGACAGCAGCGGATGGCTATCGACAATGCCGTCACTGATATTGTAGGCGACACGGAGTGTTTGTAGACCGATTATACAAGAGCACTTCGTTGCACTTGCAGACTGCGAAAACTTTGTACCGAACAGAAAAACTTGTGGCTTATAAGTTAAAATCGAATTATAAGTTAGGAATGTTAAATCCACTACAATCAATCCGGTATTGCTTTGTTAAAGTAACTTTTTCTATAGTCGTATTATACGCGTTGGTAAAATGAAGACGAAGGAAAATTTTATACTGTATCGAATGTCGATGCAGCGAAATAAGCTAGGGCTGACCAAACGATAGCGTGAACGGAATCGCCACAAACCAGATAGATTTTATTATTTTAAAGAAGTAAATAAATGTTTCCAAGGTAATTATTTCATCATCTACATTTAGGTTTCGTGTAGAAAAAATGAACTTACTGCCGTCTACCGCGTACTTCTCTAGATTTCCTAAAATAAATAGATAATATAATTCCTGTAACTACGGTAACGGGCATGACGAAACCATGAACGTTATATGATATCGTCATCGTCATGTCGTCTATCGACATACTATGATATATTTTAATCGATTAAGTGCATTGTGTGAAATTTGTATATTTGAATGCCTACCAAGTTGTTACCAACCCTAACCAAAATAGCTGATTATTGTGATTGCGAAATAAATAATTATGTTTAGCACACGTGTAACAATTAGGCAATAACAACTTTTATGATGAAATATTTTTCTGCTTTGTAGACAAAAAAGAAAACAAAAAAAAAAATCCCTAAAATATTATTTATTACCTCAAAGTCTCTCGGAGCGAGCACCTTTCTAAACTGTTACAGTACAATCAAGTTAATTATTATAAATAAATATTTAATTGATCTCACACCAGAAACAACAACAATTTCAGCTACTGGAGCAACTGTGTTCGTTATATCGGGGTGCTGAAATATACATACATATTTGGATCACGCAAATACATAATCTTATGTATGAATCATTTCATATTGTGCAGGTAATTATCAAATATAACACAACAATAATACGATAACTATTTAGAACATTACAATAATTATGACTATTTTTCATTCTAGAATTTACAGCTTTTTACCTAATTCTTCATCGGTACCAATAAACCATTTTTTTTAGTTTCAGATACATTCTGCCTAAACATAATATTAATTACTGACTTGCCTGTGAAGAATTATTAAATTACTTGAAGTATAACTACATATTTGGACCACGCAGATACACGTACTCTTATGTATACATAGTTTCATATTTTGCAGGTAATTATGAAATATATTTTTCTTCCCAGAATATACCATTATCTTACCTAATCAGATTATGTACCTAATGCATCCATTTTTTTTCAGATACATCCTGCCTAAACATAATTACCGACTTGCCTGTGAAAAATTACACAAGGATCTTGAAATCAGCGTAAAATTGTCCTGACCAAGTTGTACTAATTATATAAAATATTTTGTCTGGTATACCTAAGACGGTGAATATTAGTTGTAAGTATTATCTAATCCAAATTTATTGAACTAATAATTTCAAGTGTTCTTTGATTTCAAACAATAATATAATGCCTCACTGCTCTGATTGTAAAGTATTTGTAGACAATCGTCGATGGTCTGGTCATTTACGTAGCAATGTACATAAAAACAATAGTTCTATCCCTATGTATGATAATGTTGCAATTATTAATTCTTCTTTTAAAGAACGAATCAAAAGTTACAAAATCATAGCGACAGGTGAACAAATACATAGTTTTCCTGAGGTGTTTCTCAAAAGTATTAGTACACAAGTCAAACATTTAATAGACAATTCAATAGAGAAACACACCTCTGTCAAAATAAATTTTGAACTGTTTGCTTCGTTTCTTATGTATAAAAATGATCAACAAGAAATAAAATCATTCCGTACAAACAACATTATTACACATTTTAATTACGATTTTGATTCTATTTATAAACTAACTATTGATTTACTACTAAAAAAAATTGAAGAATTTGAGGAAAGGGATAGTGGTTGGACTTTTTTATGCAATTCACATTTAGAATTAAATATTAATAAATATCAACCTCTCAGCGGATCTAAATTTTTAACTTTGCCGAAATTCATAAAAAGTAAAAGAGCTTGTTTGAATATTCGGAACAATGATGAGTATTGCTTTTTGTGGTGTGTTGTGGCGGCATTGTACCCCACAAATAGACATCCCGATAGGATTTCGTCTTATCCCCGCTTTCAGGATGTTTTGAATGTTAATAATTTGACATTTCCAATCACATTTTCGGACATAGCTATCTTTGAGAAAAATAATCCTTCTGTTAATATATATGTGTATGGTTTAAAAAACGAGAAGACAATTATTGGACCGCTTTATAAAACGTTGAATAATAAGTCTAATAAAAGTATCCATCTACTGTTTATAGAAAACAATAATAATTCTCATTACTGTCTTATCAAAGATTTATCTCGTTTAGTTAGAAATCAGATGACCAAACATCATGGTAAACTATATTTCTGTGAAACTTGTTTATTGTTTTTTCCAACGCTTAGTCAAATTGAATCCCACTTGTGTGGGGGGATCGTCACAGTTTTACCAGAACAAGGTTCATTTTTAAAATTTAAAAATTATGATAGGAAACAAAACATTCCATTCGTCATATACGCTGATTTCGAAACGTTACTTGAACCCATTTCCGGCGATGATTTCAACACCGCTAATACGTCATACTCTAAACGCCACGTGCCGGCTGCATTCGCTTACAATGTCGTGTCATCAAATAAAAATGATAGCGTTGAAGGCTATAGAAGTTATCGCGGCAATGATTGTGTTTCAAAATTTATAAATTTTCTTACTGAGGATGTAAAACAAATACATCAGATTATATCCAAAAGCGAGCCTATGATATTCACTGATGACAATTCTCTAGAGTTCAAACGTGCCGTTAGGTGTCATATTTGCGACAATTTACTCTTGACCGATAAAGTAAGAGATCATTGTCATATTACAGGCCTGTATCGAGGTGCAGCACATCGACACTGTAATTTGCAACATAAAGTACCAAAATTTATACCAATATTTTTTCACAATTTATCCGGGTACGATTGTCATTTATTTATAAAAAAGTTAGGCGAAATTCCAGGCCCAATTAAAATAATCACTAAGACTAAAGAAAAATACGTCGCATTTACCAAATTTATTCCTATTGCTGATAATGAGTTTATTTGTATAAGATTTTTAGATTCATTCAACTTTTTAGGGACAAGTTTAGACAAGCTCGCTAAAACATTGCAGGTGGAAGATTTTGTTAATCTTCGATTTCATTTTTCTAAAGACAGACAGTTTAATTTATTGACAAGAAAAGGTATATATCCTTATGATTACATGACCAATTGGAAATGTTACGATCAAAAATCATTGCCGTCTAAGGGTAATTTTTATAATTATTTGACTAACGAAGACATTACAGATGAGGATTATAATCACGCACAGGCTGTTTGGGCTGAATTCAATATTAATAACCTCGGCGAGTATACGGATCTATACTTAAAAACGGATGTGCTTTTGTTAACAGACATATTTCAAAATTTTCGGAAAACCTGTAAACAATATTACAGTCTTGACCCAGCGTTTTACATTACTGCACCTAGTTTATCTTTCGATGCAATGTTGCTAAAAACGGGCGTTCAGTTAGAACTCGTGTCGGACTTAGGGCCAGTTTCTTAAGTCGACGTCACATCTCAAATCAGCTGACAATTTGTCACAAATTAACCAGCCGTCAGTTGTCAGTGAGTTTCTCAACACTTCATCATCGAGAAATTACGTAATCGCTTGTTACATTTAATAATCGACATTAATTTATTTCGGTTGGCTACCCTAGCTGGTATTCATTCACTACTATAACGTAATCAGTAACTTTAAATAGTATTTTATCTTGAGAGGCTGGGTTGGTGTAGCCGCCAAGTTAAGCAAACCTTACCAAGGTCGATTTTTGGATGGGTAACCACTTTTTTTTTTGGTTTGCTTGTTTTTGGATAGGTGACGCCACCCACACAGGTTAAGCAACACTTACCAAGGTTATTCTTTGGATGGGTGACCGCTTTTTTTTGGTTCGTTTGTTTTGGATGGCTGACCCCGCCAGGGTAAGCAACACTTGCCAAGGTCAGTCTTGGGATGGGTGACCACTTTTTTTTGGTTCGCTTGTTTTTGGATGGGTGACCCTGCCAGAGTAAGCAACACTTATCAAGATCAGTCTTGGGATGGGTGACCACTTTTTTTGTTTCGCTTGTTTTTGGATGGGTGACCCTGCCAGGGTAAGCAACACATACCAAGGTCACTGTTTGGATGGGTGACCACTTTTGTTGGGTTCGCTTGTTTTTGGATGGGTGATCTTGTTAGATGTTGTTTAACCTAACGGGGTGACTTTAGGATGGGTGATCAAAAATTTTGTGGCGATGGTCACCCATCCAAAGACTGACCTTGGTTAGTGTTGCTTACCCTGGCGGAGTCACCTATCCATAAACAAGCGATCCAAAAAAAAGTGGTCACCCATCCAAAGACTGACCTTGGTTAGTGTTGCTTACCCTGGCGGAGTCACCTATCCATAAACAAGCGATCCAAAAAAAAGTGGTCACCCATCCAAAGACTGACCTTGGTTAGTGTTGCTTACCCTGGCGGAGTCACCTATCCATAAACAAGCGATCCAAAAAAAAGTGGTCACCCATCCAAAGACTGACCTTGGTTAGTGTTGCTTACCCTGGCGGAGTCACCTATCCATAAACAAGCGATCCAAAAAAAAGTGGTCACCCATCCAAAGACTGACCTTGGTTAGTGTTGCTTACCCTGGCGGAGTCACCTATCCATAAACAAGCGATCCAAAAAAAAGTGGTCACCCATCCCAAGAATGACCTTGGTTAGTGTTGCTTACCCTGGCGAAGTCACCTATCCATAAACAAGCGATCCAAAAAAAGTGGTCACCCATCCAAAGACTGACCTTGGTAAGTGTTGCTTACCCTGGCGCGGTCACCACCCCAGCCGCTTCAAGTTAAACACAAACAGTAAACAAAAGGAAGGTTCGCTCTAGCGTGAGGAAGGTTCGATTCCCAGGTCAGTAACAGTTTGTTTTATTTTTATTTATTTAAATAAATACAAAATATTTTTTTTTTATAATTGTGTCAAGTTTTTATAATATAATTAATTTAAAAGTTTGTAATATGCTAATTTTTTTTAGATCTTGGTAATCAACTATAATTGATTTATTAAACATATTTTTTATAACTCAACCCATACCATAGTTTTCGCCGACCCCTATTATCTTTTTATCGTAATATAAGCCTTTAAAGTCATAATATTAATTTTAATCCGCGAATAATCGACCAATTTCCAACAATTATAAATTAGGCTCGTTGACAAGAGATTAACATTGAAAAAGGTGCTCAGAAACCCAAAACTGCTGTAACATGTGGTTAATTCGAGATTTTACTCAAATGTGACAAATTGTCAACCACTTGTCACACTTGGATGTTGAGAAACTGAAAGTAGAATTAACAGGCGATTAATCCTCGATTACGTTAACAGCCCGATAATTCTGAGCTGGGAAACCGGCAGTTAGAGTCGTCCAAGTTAACGACACCACATTCAACCCGTTTTGGCGTCCTTGGTAACTGATCCTTCATGTATACTCCTCGAAAGTGAGGGATGTTGCGTGCATACCTTTGGATGTCTATATTAGTGAGAGGACGATTAGGTAGCTTATTTTTCAGTTTTTTGAAGACTTAATGAATAAACCATTACCATTTTTATGTGACTTAATGTACAAGCCCTGACCTAACTTTAAAGACTCCATAGCCTTATTATGTCGTTGTGTTTCTCGCAAATTTTGCTGACCTGCTTTGTAATCGTTAACAGTTTTTGCAATACCAGCCGCACCACCAGCTAAAGTTCCTAAAGCTGATAAACCCGCAAAAATTGGGATTAAAGGTAGAATACCTCCAGTCTTTGGTAAGGGTATCACTCGCGGCACTCGAATATTCTGAATGCATGGGATTATTTTTTTTGCTGCTGAGTAAGCAGCGTTAATTAAAGCTTTACTGTCCTTTGGATTCAGTTTCTTTATTTTTGCTTTTATTTTTGACACGAAACTTTTAAACGTTTTAATGCCAGAACCAGATTTCAGTTTGGCTTTCATAACTTTGCTCACTAACCATGAACTAAGTTTTTCACCTTTCCCAGCATCGCTCGATTTAAGTCTTTGTTTAGCCATATTTAGTAGTTGCAAATCAGCTTTGTGGCGATTGGGTAAGTCTGTATGGTTTGCATATGCAATGTCGTGATGCATACAAGCTTCGTCTAGCTTATTTACACCTCGGTCACCTCGTAATAAACGTTTCTGCAATTTAGTTCCGGGACCGCAATAATTGTAGCCGGGTAAATGAAGTTCGAACGGTAGATTATTAATTAAGGTATTAACAAGTTCACCTCCTTGCATTGTCTAATGTGTAATGAGAGAAATGATGCAAAAGTAATCGTTATATAATTATTTTAATCCACTATTGCAGTTTTCTCGATCCAACTATTTTCTTCGTTGTTTAGACCCAACCATTTCACAAACATTTTTGATCCTTTTCTTTTTAAAACCCTTTCTATCAAATAAATACCAGGATAGTAAGATTTCTGAAGTTCTTGCTCGTAAAAGGTTCCCATTATGGCCTGCTTTCGCTGATCTTGTATATGATATGTTACTGGTATGGTATGGTTAATTTTTTTTATAGTAAATATTTCAGTTGACCAATTAGGTGTATAACCTTTTTCAAAATGGTGTTTGTATTTACTGATACGAACAAAGTCACCTACTTTGAACTTAGGTTTTCTACGGACGGTTACATGATTTAAGGCTTTTTTAATATTTTCTTTTATAACAGACTCGCAAGATTTATTTACTTCAATTGGTTTAAATTTAATGGTACGATGTTTTGTGTTGTTATATATCTTTAACGTAACCTCTAACGGTATACCTAACCACATATAGTTTCCGTTCAGACTAAAATATTTATATATTTTATTTTTAAGAGTTTTAATCAGTCGCTCTACGATCGAAGCTTTTTTGGTAGAAAACGTTGAGTAATGGTTAACATTGTAAGGGCCAGTTTCTTAAGTCGACGTCACATCTCAAATCAGCTGACAATTTGTCACAAATTAACCAGCCGTCAGTTGTCAGTGAGTTTCTCAACACTTCATCATCGAGAAATTACGTAATCGCTTGTTACATTAAATAATCGACATTAATTTATTTCGGTTGGCTACCCTAGCTGGTGTTCATTCACTACTTTAACGTAATCAGTAACTTTAAATAGTATTTTATCTTGAGAGGCCGGGTTGGTGTAGCCGCTAAGTTAAGCAAACCTTACCAAGGTCGATTTTTGGATGGGTAACCACTTTTTTTTTTGGTTTGCTTATTTTTGGATAGGTGACCCCACACAGGTTAAGCAACACTTACCAAGGTTATTCTTTGGATGGGTGACCGCTTTTTTTTGGTTTGTATGTTTTGGATGGCTGACCCCGCCAGGGTAAGCAACACTTACCGAGGTCAGTCTTAGGATGGGTGACCACTTTTTTTTGGTTCGCTTGTTTTTGGATGGGTGACCCTGCCAGGGTAAGCAACATTTACCAAGGTCACTATTTGGATGGGTGACCACTTTTTTTGGGTTCGCTTGTTTTTGGATGGGTGACCTTGTTAGATGTTGTTTAACCTAGTGGGGTGATAAAGTCAAGGGATGGGTGATCAACATTTTTGTGGTGATGGTCACCCATCCAAAGACTGACCTTGGTTAGTGTTGCTTACCCTGACGGAGTCACCTATCCATAAAAAAGCGATCAAAAAAAAAGTGGTCACCCATCCAAAGACTGACCTTGGTTAGTGTTGCTTACCCTGGCGGAGTCACCTATCCATAAACAAGCGATCTAAAAAAAAGTGGTCACCCATCCCAAGACTGACCTTGGCAAGTGTTGCTTACCCTGGCGCGGTCACCACCCCAGCCGCTTCAAGTTAAACACAAACCTATCTAGAAGCTGACCATAGTAAGTACTAAGTACAGGGTACAGTCAACACTGACCTGGGGATCTAACCTTCCTCACGCGCACTAGCGTGAGGAAGGTTCGATTCCCAGGTCAGTAACAGTTTGTTTTTTTTTTAATTTATTTACATCAATACAAAATAACAATTTTTGATAATTGTGTCAAGTTTTTATAATGTAATTAATTTAAAAGTTTGTAATATCCTAATTATTTTTAAATCTTGGTAATTAATTAATTGATTTAAATTAACATTTGTTTTATAATTCAACCCATACCATAGTTTTCGCCGACCCCTATTATCTTTTTATCGTAATATAAGCCTTTAAAGTCATAATATTAATTTTAATCCACGAATAATCGACCAATTTCCAACAATTATAAATTAGGCTCGTTGACAAGAGATTAACTTTTAAAAAGGTGCTCAGAAACCCAAAACTGGTGTAACATGCGGTTAATTCGAGATTTTACTCAAATGTGACAAATTGTCAACCACTTGTCACACTTGGATGTTGAGAAACTGAAAGTAGAATTAACAGGCGATTAATCCTCGATTACGTTAACAGCCCGATAATTCTGAGCTGGGAAACCGGCAGTAAGTCTTCATAAGCGTTTGAAATGAGTTGTTATAAAATTCTGTTCCCATATCAGTTTGTAAATTAACCGGTTTGCGATTGCTGTTAATCAGTATTCGTTTAAATGCATGAGTAACATCAAGTTTATTTTTTGATTTTAATGGCTCTGCCCAAGCGTACTTTGAGAAGCAGTCAATCACCACTAAAATGTAATTATGACCTTTATTATATTTTCTTAAATTTTGCATGTCCATCAGATCAGCTTGCCACAAGTCATCGATCCCCTTTAGAATGACAGGACGTCTAACGAAATTTCTTCGTGCTGCTTTATGTATTTCATTAACAATTTGCTGTTTTGCCATTACGGAGTTTTTTGTAGTAATTTATCTACCTCTGCTTTGGTATAAAACTTATCTTCCAAATGAGTTGAAATCTCAGGTATCTTTGCTTTTAAAGTAGCCTGAACTGTGTCCTTTGTGTCTTTTATGATTTGAGAGCGCAATGAACCAATCATGTTATTAAATTCTTTTAACATATTAGCATTCAATCGATCTACATAATCCTTGTTCACGGTCAGGTTATTTAATTCTTTTAACATGTTAGCATTCAATCGATCTACATAATCCTTGTTCACAGCATCGCCTGCTTCTACTGGAGATCGGACTCCTCTTAATCTTGATGTTTTTAAATCAAAATCTCCGTTTTCTAATTTTAACAATGCGTTCTCATTAAACTCAAATAACTCTGATAAACGCATTCTTTTGTGAATGTAGTGTCCGAATTTGTCTACGTTCATATTTAAGGTGTATTGTATCGAGAAGCTGATAATAAAATAAACACATTTTAAAATATTTATTTATTTATAACTTTACTTTCACGCAATTCTTCAATGATAGATATAATTTCATTATCTAATCCTGTGTTACCAGCATCTCGAGATGCAATTAGTAATTTTAACCTATCTACCAATTCATTTGGATCGTCCCAATAAACAAAATCAACATTTTTCTTCCACATTTTTGTAAAGGGTAGTCCTTTTCCTTTCGTTTGGTGGTCCTGAATTGTACTTCGTAGTTGGAATAGAGGCTTAATAATTTGCAAATATTTTTGTCCTTTATTACTTTTGATTGGTTTACTGGGCTCATAGTCCCGTCGATGTGCGTTTGTGTCAAGTAGCATCGACTTATAATGTTTCATATCACTCTCTGTAACCAAGCTTAAATCGGCATTCTTTTTCAACAGCAACTGTTTTAAACCAGGCGTATTTCGGTATTTGCGTCCAGCTACGATGATATACTCATCACTGATCGTTATACGAGCAGAACCTAACATCAATTTTCCGTCCTCTTTTCTGACACCAAACGGAATATCGGTCAGAGCTTCTGAGGACACTGACCAGGATGACGAATCAATACCTTGGTTGTTTTCAACTAATGATTTGTACGAAGAGTCACTTTCGATATCAGATTCATATTCGTCTTCATTGTCGTTATTATCATTGGTTCCTTTACTAATTGTGGGTTCTTTTTGCAAAGTTTTATCGATAAACGGAACTTCGGTTTCTTCATTTTCTATATTATGCGGAACACAAGCCTGCTTACTGACATTAGCAATTTGGTTGAGTGGTTCTGTTACCGGCTTGAAAACTGATTCCAGTACTTGCTGATTGTTAAGCTCAGCATCTCTCATCTTTCGCACCTTCTTCTTAACAGCATCTGCAGCCTCAACAATTTGTCTTTTCAGTGATTTTTCCATAGTAACAAAAAGTTCGTGATTGATTAAGCGATGTCTGAAGAATAATAATATCGCGAGGGTAACACTCTTAAATATAAATATTTTTAATCAAAGACAACAAAAGTGTCAAATTTATTTCTATAACATCCTTTATTTTTGGAGCAATCCTTATTAATCACTACATAATTGAAAGGTTCACTCCATATTTTCGAACACATTTCACGAAATTCAATCCATGTCATATCAGTGTTGACATGTTCTTCATAAATATGCCGTAAATTAATTTCATCTTGTTTAAAAAGTATGATTAAGTTCGCATTATCTCTTACTAACTGCTTGGGGATTTTACTATATGTTTGGTTCAGATAAAAACAATCTATGCATTTGTGTCTTCCCATTGCAAAATAATCACGCATGTTATTTTGATTTTCACAAGCAACATCATCAAAAATAATCACGGAGTTGGGTTTTGCGTCCTGAACGCTTAGTACTTCCTCATTTCCCTGATATTTCTGGAGGGAAATACCGGGAACCCGTTGCAAAACTCTTTCTAAGAAAATGTACTTAGGTTGGTGCAGAGTTTTTGAATAAACATAAACATTTTCAAATCTTAATCCATTTTCGTGTATAAGAAGGCCAATTAATAAATTGGTTTTTCCACAATTGGATGGACCACAAATGATACATCGTACTGAGTTAGGTAATAATTCCCCATGACGAAAACTAGTCTTACAAATATCATCGCAGACTGTATCAACATGCAGCGATTGCGGTTGTTTTACAAATTTCATGATTACTGTTGGAAATGAACCGATTAAAAATGAGTGAATGTATATAGTACGTTAACATTTATAAACTTACCACAACCTCTTTTGCGTTACTGGTCATTGATCGAGTGGATTGTTCATTACTAAGCATTCTGTACCACCCTTCAGAGCGATAGCAAACTCGCATGATCATTGGTTGTATACAGTTATACACTAGAGAGTAAGTAAACGGAGAGTTGATGGATGATCATCGTTGCTCATCAAGTACGCAGCAAAATGTACTGTCTCGGTCGAGTTTATCGGTCGAGTGGAAAGGCGAGTCGATTATCAATTATTGGGCATTCTATACCACTATCGGCAGCGAGGCGCACTCGCCGAGCAACTTGCCGATAGTGGTATAGAATGCCCAATAATATACTACTAAGGCTTTTTACCTGCTTGGGACGAGCACCGTCATCTTTGCGTACAAGTATGCGCCCGTCACGAACCCAGACGTATTTGACGTATTTGCTTTTCTCGAGCTACTTTCCTAGTCTCGGCGTGGATTGCCTTATTCATAGGAGACAGGTGCTCAGATACGAAAACTGGCGACTTGGTGCCGCCGTAACCCAAAAGGCTTGAGTATAATTTCTTGTCCTTATCCAGAGACTTATTAAATTTCATTACTGAGGCCAAAACTTCATCTCGTAATCTCGTGTTTCGGAGCTTCACAACAATTGAACGTGGACGTTTACTATCCAAGTCAAGTTTCCTGATTCGGGTAATTGACAGGATGTCAGGTTCCTGAATGTTGCATGACACTATCTTACCCAACTGTACCACAGTGCTGATGAGGTTCTCGTTACTGTTTTCAGGAAGCCCGTTAATTTCTACATTATCTTGGCGTGTGTATTGTTCGAGCAGATTCAATCTTGCCGACATGTCAGATACAGCAGTCCTTAGCCCCTCATTTTCAGATTTCAATTGTTTTATGGTATCCTTATTTGTTTCACAATCTTGTTTCATTTCATCAAACTTAGCGCTCATAAATTTCACAGATTTTTGAAGTTCGTGCAGCGATTGAAGTGTTTCCTTAATATCTTGGAACTCCTGACTAAAATAACCTTTCAGAGATTTTTTCAGTTGTGCCGATATTGACGTTTCGATTTCACGGCGAATTATCTCAACTAGGTCTTTATTTACAATCTGATCACCGTGGACAAGATTATCGTCACTGCCGTCTGCACTAGTGGGAGAATTGTCGAGGCGAGGACGCTTATTTCGAACGGAGATGTTCACAGAGTTGGAATGAGTAGATTCAATACTCTGCGACTCGGTTTCTGATGGTAGTTGAGGTGAAAGTGGACTCTCTGAGCGAGGCAGTTCTATGTTTGTTAGACATTGTTAACGTTAAATGGGTCGGCGACTCAACAATGCGATACACCAAATACCTTCTTGGCTGCCTATTTAACACAATTCAGCCAACAATTATCACTTATTCAAACGCCGAGTTTGTTTACATCAGTTGAAGATGTCATACGCATAGATAACAGTCTACTTGATCTTTAAGATCCTCCGTTGTACTTAGTAGTTAGTTGGCTCACCTTTGAAAATCAGCACAGACTCATAGACATTGGCTGCCCAGGAACTTAAAAAATCAGGTAGGTATTTACTTTTTTGTCATTATACACTACTTAGATATTTCACCAATGAAACAAATCGCGATTAGTTCAACTTAACTCAGTTAATGCAAATACAGGGTTCTGATTGGTAGTTTCTTAGCGGTCTCATAAACCACAAAGTACGTAAACGCGCGCCTTTCTATTTTGTACTTATACTTACTCAACATTTCCCTTATACCTCCCTACCTATTGCACCATATCACTGGCAAATTATTATCAACTTTCACAGGTTTCCTGCTGAGCTCAGGAATTAGCTCATTCACGTAACTACAGGTTGAAGAGCTTGAGCAAGCTTAATACCTTCTGCCTTACCCCGCACTCCAGACTGTAGGTACGCCTCTGAAAGAACATCACTCCACTTAACATTGTCCACCTTATTTGAGTACTGTTCCGGCCTACACCTGGCAACACAGCCGGGAACCAATCGCGAGCGCGAGACATCACGCCACCGATGTGAGCCAATGGGAGCGCGGCTCCGAGCGTCCGGCGAGCGGGGTGCGGGTATTTTGCTAAGCTTGCTAATGCTTGTTTTTTTTAACGGAAAGGGAGTGTGGGACTGGGAATGTTGACAAGAAAACTTCAGAATAGGTTTTATTCGATTTATTTTTAACACAAATGTACAATATCAATAAATATAGTCACATCGGCTTTCTATCACCTGTCGTTACACTATGATTCACTTTATACAATGTTGTCATACAACATTAACTTATCGTTACGCTCAAAATAACAAAATTGTGCATTAGAAATTGGGCCGCCCTTTACTTTGTTCGATTTTAAAGCAAGAAATATATTTTATAACGATAATTTATATGCTGAGATGCATGAAGGTTCATCTTATTTTGGATTACCAGCTAAATATTTGCTTGTGAACTATACTCTGGCCAAGATGAAGGTACAATATTTAATAACAATGCACTGACAGCTCAATCAGCTGACAGCAGGGATGAACATTTTAGTTTCGCTCTAATCTTCTAGTCTATGACCTTACATATTTTATTTTCTCAAACTATATTTCATCTGTAATAACTCAGTTAAATCGATGTACCTATGTACAACAGATACAACATTCTATACCGTCATGGTTTTGTTTTTGTTGTTGAATAGAGGGTAGCCCTAACTTTGTTAGTAAATATTGTATCTTCAAAATGACTGGAGTATAGGTTAAACATCAACATTTGCCTAAGCTTTCCCTAACTATGTTGGGGTCGGCTTAAAGTCTCACAGGATGGAGCTGAATAACAGTATTTTTAACCGACTTTAAAAAAAGGAGGAGGTTCTTATATGCAACAACTACCTATGTGACCTCAACAACCAACTTTCCAAACTAGATAAACCATTGGAATACAAATATTCACAAACATACTTTAAAAGTTTCCTATACTTCTTGCCTTAAAATGAAAACATTTCGAAACAGTTTTAGGAACCAAACGGCGTTAACTTATGTTTAAGCGTATACACAGCTTTTATTGCTAAATAGGTGAATATATTAGAAGACGTGCCCAAGCTAGCTCGCGATTATAATTAGAACAAGTTAATATTTCGCCATGTTCATGCAAATCTTATCCTTTTCAAGGTTTGTCAGAACAAGGCGTGTAGCTATTCTAAATAATCTCAGTAATAAAAATTTATAACTTCAACGATTTATCCTTTGTCTGATTCTCTGTACAATTTATTATTATTTGTTTCTACTTACACGTAGATTAACTTTTAAGATTTATTTTGAACTTTATTAAACATTTCTTGGGACATCCTATCTAGATATTAATTAGTCACTTATTCATATTATTTGCTTTTAAATATTTAAACAGCTGGTGAAATAATCGAGTGATTTAGTTTTAAACTTATTTAGAAAAATATATATTATAATATTGAAGGCAAGTGTTTAGATATTTAAAAGCTCTGTTAGATATGGACATTTCGGATAATAAAGTCTAAGCAGATTAAAATAAAAACGTTTATAAAAAGATAGGTTTTACGCCGCAAATTCTTCCAAACACAATTTTAGTTAGCAATCAAGCCATGATAGACTATTTGTTTATACAAATAAAAAATAACAATAAAAGTTCGCTTTGATTTCGATTATCGCTTAAAACTAAAGGCATTCTGATATGTTACAATTATCAAGTTAATAAACGTCAATTTTCGTTATGTATGTAAATAATACAAAACGTTAATATATAACAAGATCTGTTCAAAAATATTACCTTCTTTTTATTCTAAATGCAAAAATCGAAAAGGTATTCGTAAAAATATAGTGCTTATTGTATAGTACCATCTTGTAGCAACTAAACGTGATTCTAAAATACATGGCAATGTAATAAAATAAAAAAATGCACGAGTAATTGCAAGAAAGAAAAAATAATAAGTTAGAAAGACCTTAAAAACAAGTAAATAAATATCAAATAAAAGATTAGCGTGATTTTTAATCGTAGAAATCTCTAATTATTACTGTTAGCTGTAACATATCGAATGCAAAAAAAAACAAATCTAAAAATGTGGCCTTCTTTATGAATGGCCTCTTTATTAAAATGCTATTAGGTGCGAGTCGACTACGCAATTGTTGTCTTGAATTATGGTCTACGTAATAATAATATGTGCTGGAATTACGTTTAATGAAAACCCTTATAATCAAAGAATACGGTCTTCTTTATAAAATGTAGGATTTCTTTTTAATTTAATTTACCAAAGAGAGCGTCAAGCATATCAAATAAGGTTAATAATAATCTCGTTATACTTATAACATATAATAAAAAACAATCTAAAATAAATATTTAAAAAATAACTTTAACAGATTTAAGGGTTATTGCACAGCCAATTAGAAGCTCTTTAGCAAATAATATATTTTAATTTTGACCTTCAAAATTATTACGAAGAAGAGAACAAAAATAATTTTCACTTTGAATGGTCGTTTGAAAATTTGGTTCGTCGATTTCAATATTTTCTTGTTAAAATCCTACGTAAACAGTTATAAGAGTTTTCATACAACGTCAACTACAGCAAATATAACAGTACCACAGCAAGTGTAGACCGCCTTTTGTATTAAGTAATGGACACCATCGCGTTGGAGCTTTAAAAGTAAGCAGATTACGTTAAAAGTATATTTATTAAAAGGATTTAACATCGTGACGTGTTATTCAGGCTTCACGTTATTATACAGAAGATATTAACACAACCCATTTTAAGCTCCTTCTTTATCTTTTTTAAAATTAAACTGCTCGTTTAGTACAGGGTCAAAGTTATTAGTAAAACTACGCAGACGCAGGTTTATCAATAAAAAATAAATCTATTCTCATGCTATTTATAAAAAAAGAATAAGATTAGTATAAATAGTGATTAGGCGATTCAAAATTCAAATTCGCCATATAATTGGTTCTTTATTCAAACTTGCTATGAAGAATTTGAATTAAGAATCTGATAGTGTGTTAAAGTAAGTTAGGCCAAAGAAAAGATGGATGGACTGTGTGTTTGTTTTTTTTTTATATGAAAGAAAAGGGAGACAGTGATAGTGTGACTGTCGCCCAGAGGACGGTATGAAAGAAAACGTGTTGCGCCGACCCCAAGTAATCAGGATAAGGACATGAAGATGATATGTTTAAAAAGTAAAGTTTAACAATTTCTTTTATCATTAGGTACTGATACCCACCATGTCTGCAAAGTTTCTATGAGTAATTAATTTGACCCTTTTGCTGCATAAATATCTGAGACGATACAATTGTCGTCATAAATACTTTGAATATGAAGCCTACGGAATATAATATCTGTGTTACAAATTGTATAGTGTTATAATATTCCTTAATCTCACTTGTTATGTCTTATCATCAAATATTGTTACAAGCTTACAGTTTTATTAGAAACTTGCTATTTCAGTGGGTAGAACATCTTTAAAAGGTTAACGGACTTTTGGAGCAAAAAAATGTACATTTATCCAGTCAAACTAGATGATCAATATAATCTCAAGATTACTTATTTTTTAGTTCCAAAAGTTCGCTTATGTGTTTTTTTCGGGGTTATTAACACTTACTTACTATAAACTTCAATGTTATCTATTGTTGTCTCGTCCACAGTCACATACCAATTTACAAGAAAGAAGGATGCCTTTAATGCTGGTGCCTTCTCTGCATGAGAAGAGGCGACCACCACTGGGCTCAATTCGTTAAGAATATGAATAGAATTTCTTGTCCTGTTGTAAGACAGTAAGATTGTTTATAAAAAAACTGCCACCCTGTCCATTATTTTAAATCGATTAGCAGATGTCTAGACGCAGCTTATTTCTCTTGTCGATAGACTCCAAATAAAATTTTGTCAGACCTCGTTTAAATAGGTTTGACCCCTGGAGTGACCGAGACGTAGATCCAAGCGAGACACAATGTCTTTTTAATTGTAATAATTACGGCGTCAAACTGGTTAAAAGATGTCCTAACCACAAAAACGCTAGTATTTAATCAATTACTAACTCCTCAATACATCTACGTACGTTCGTAAGCTCCACGCTATGCCACACTACTGCGCAGGCGCAGGTTTGGCCGCAGACCACCTGGGCAGAGATATACCGAACTTGGTCTCCAGCCCGGTGAGCACCGGCAGCGCCACCTGGTAGCCGCCGATGTGCTGCGGCTTCTTCATGGTCTCCTCGATGGGGGTAGCCACGTTGAGTTCGGAACCGGCTGGGCGACTGTGGATGAAATAATGATATTAGAGAACATTTTAGACGAGCGGAACACTCGCGCGACCGCTCCCTTCCAGAACGTATGTATGTATGTTATACTCACGATCCTCCGAAGTCTACGAAGAACAGACGCTGCAGGATCTCGTAGGTGACCAGCGTGACACCGAACTGTGGCGACGAGCGGAACACTCGCGCGACCGCTCCCTTCCAGAACGTATGTATGTATGTTATACTCACGATCCTCCGAAGTCTACGAAGAACAGACGCTGCAGGATCTCGTAGGTGACCAGCGTGACACCGAACTGTGGCGACGAGCGGAACACTCGCGCGACCGCTCCCTTCCAGAACGTATGTATGTATGTTATACTCACGATCCTCCGAAGTCTACGAAGAACAGACGCTGCAGGATCTCGTAGGTGACCAGCGTGACACCGAACTGTGGCGACGAGCGGAACACTCGCGCGACCGCTCCCTTCCAGAACGTATGTATGTATGTTATACTCACGATCCTCCGAAGTCTACGAAGAACAGACGCTGCAGGATCTCGTAGGTGACCAGCGTGACACCGAACTGTGGCGACGAGCGGAACACTCGCGCGACCGCTCCCTTCCAGAACGTATGTATGTATGTTATACTCACGATCCTCCGAAGTCTACGAAGAACAGACGCTGCAGGATCTCGTAGGTGACCAGCGTGACACCGAACTGTGGCGACGAGCGGAACACTCGCGCGACCGCTCCCTTCCAGAACGTATGTATGTATGTTATACTCACGATCCTCCGAAGTCTACGAAGAACAGACGCTGCAGGATCTCGTAGGTGACCAGCGTGACACCGAACTGTGGCGACGAGCGGAACACTCGCGCGACCGCTCCCTTCCAGAACGTATGTATGTATGTTATACTCACGATCCTCCGAAGTCTACGAAGAACAGACGCTGCAGGATCTCGTAGGTGACCAGCGTGACACCGAACTGTGGCGACGAGCGGAACACTCGCGCGACCGCTCCCTTCCAGAACGTATGTATGTATGTTATACTCACGATCCTCCGAAGTCTACGAAGAACAGACGCTGCAGGATCTCGTAGGTGACCAGCGTGACACCGAACTGTGGCGACGAGCGGAACACTCGCGCGACCGCTCCCTTCCAGAACGTATGTATGTATGTTATACTCACGATCCTCCGAAGTCTACGAAGAACAGACGCTGCAGGATCTCGTAGGTGACCAGCGTGACACCGAACTGTGGCGACGAGCGGAACACTCGCGCGACCGCTCCCTTCCAGAACGTATGTATGTATGTTATACTCACGATCCTCCGAAGTCTACGAAGAACAGACGCTGCAGGATCTCGTAGGTGACCAGCGTGACACCGAACTGTGGCGACGAGCGGAACACTCGCGCGACCGCTCCCTTCCAGAACGTATGTATGTATGTTATACTCACGATCCTCCGAAGTCTACGAAGAACAGACGCTGCAGGATCTCGTAGGTGACCAGCGTGACACCGAACTGTGGCGACGAGCGGAACACTCGCGCGACCGCTCCCTTCCAGAACGTATGTATGTATGTTATACTCACGATCCTCCGAAGTCTACGAAGAACAGACGCTGCAGGATCTCGTAGGTGACCAGCGTGACACCGAACTGTGGCGACGAGCGGAACACTCGCGCGACCGCTCCCTTCCAGAACGTATGTATGTATGTTATACTCACGATCCTCCGAAGTCTACGAAGAACAGACGCTGCAGGATCTCGTAGGTGACCAGCGTGACACCGAACTGTGGCGACGAGCGGAACACTCGCGCGACCGCTCCCTTCCAGAACGTATGTATGTATGTTATACTCACGATCCTCCGAAGTCTACGAAGAACAGACGCTGCAGGATCTCGTAGGTGACCAGCGTGACACCGAACTGTGGCGACGAGCGGAACACTCGCGCGACCGCTCCCTTCCAGAACGTATGTATGTATGTTATACTCACGATCCTCCGAAGTCTACGAAGAACAGACGCTGCAGGATCTCGTAGGTGACCAGCGTGACACCGAACTGTGGCGACGAGCGGAACACTCGCGCGACCGCTCCCTTCCAGAACGCTCGGGCGCCTTCTTCCGCGTAGATCTTACGCGTGGCGTCTATCACACCGTTGTAGGTCGTCTGGCCTGAACGGGCTACCACCTGTAACATAACGTGATATGTGTAACTCAATGCGATTATGGTCTATTGATTCGTCACATTATAGGTCACGCGGCGTTCATTATAGGTCACTGATTTGTTCGTTATGACGTGTTCGGATGCACCGAAAAAAACGAACGTTACCTCGAGGGACAAGCCAGTTTAAGCATATTTTTTATCGAGTAATCTTATCCACCATGTCATTGAAGAGAAAAAGGCGCGGATATGTGCCTCAGTGTTCTCTGTTTACTTCTTCTAAACTAGGCAACGGATTTTGATACGGCTTTTCGGAAAGGGCGATAATCAACGAAGGTTTGTGTATATACTTAGTCCCGTGCGGAGCCGGGGCGTGTCGTTAGCCACAATTGTAAGCTTCGAGCAACTAATATATTAGACGACTCTATCCACCGCGAATTCAACATAAAGATTAGACTATGCACGTTTTGCCTTCGTAGAATTATGGAGTTCTTTGGTCACATTGCCAAAAAGGATGGATACAACCTGGATCAGCTGATGGTTACTGACAAGATTGAAGGTTAACGTCCTTGAGGTCGCGGTCCAATAAAATGGTCAGACCAAGTCGTTGAAAAGCCTACACGATTTATTTATTTAGAGTTCATGCACAAAGGCGGACTCACGAAGACTGACACGATGTTCTCTACGACGCAGAAGACAGACAAAGGAAATGTTTGATTTTGGGCAACCACTATGTAAATAGGAAAAAAACCGGCCAAGTGCGAGTCGGACTCGTGCACAAAGGGTTCCGTACCATTATCGCAAAAAAACCGCAAAAAAACGTTTGTTGTATGGGAGCCCCACTTAAATATTTATTTTATTCTGTTTTTAGTTTTTGTTGTTATAGCGGCAACAGAAATACATCATCTGTGAAAAATTCAGCTGTCTAGCTATCACGGTTCATGAGATACAGCCTGGTGACAGACGGACAGACAGACAGACAGACGGATCGCGAAATCTTAGTAAATGGGTCCCGTTTTTACCCTTTGGGTACGGAACCCTAAAAAATAGGGAATTCCATAAACATGCTAACAAATTCATTTGAAGAAGTGTACAGGCGTACAAAAATGATCATTTGAAAAGTCTTTTAATAGGGTAACCCTATTTTTAGGGCAACCATGACAGTTGTTTTTGACATGACGTTTGACAGTTTTAAGAAGTGACATCTTTGAGTCTTTTTGACTTTGAATTGGTTAAGTTTCGGAGTTTTTAGTGATCGTTTTAGTTTTGCAACCCAGTTTATTACTACGGACATTGATTGATTGCTTCTCTGTTGCAATTGAATTCGTGTTGCTTTTTTTTACGCAGATTTTACGATGACACGTCAATCAAATTTCATTGTGAAAATGTCATTTTTCGCATACTGATCTGATCTACCATGTTTAATTTTATTTTGTGTTGCTACAATTGACAATGTTAGTTTGAGTGTACATTGAAACGAAGTGAAATTAAAGAAAATTAACAATAAAAACGGTTACTATATTGTATAGCGATTTTTACATATAATGTACATAGCGCTGGCCCAGGCTCCATACATTTCTGGAACATATCCTTTAGCTCAAACTGGTGAAGGAAATTTATTTTTACGTCGATGGGGGAGTTATGACCCTCAGTAATGAGGAACACGATACGAGGAGGAGGGACTAAAATATAATCTCAGTTATTATGCGTGTGTAAAATACCTGTAAGCGCGTCTTGATGACGTCGGCGGGAGTGACCAGTGAGGCGGCGGGGATACCCGCGATAGCGCCGGCTGCTAACAGGGTTAGAGGGTGGTTGTAGCCGTTCTCATCCGCGAACTTAGCCTGCAATTATAGTTAAGAATGTTAAATAATAGTAACTGTAGCATGCTAAGGCAAGCCACATCGATCATAAAAATAATGACCATTAGCGAACCTTATGTAGGACTTTTTCTGCACAATTTTAATAAGAAATCAATTTACCATAGCATGAATTGCCGTAAAACTAAAACCCTTCGAGAATTAAAAACTGATTTTTGGGACTGTTAAAGGTCAAAGCGCGGAGTATAGTGTAGGCTCAACCATAAATGATTCATCGAATCGATGTGACATGACTTCACAATTTAATTTTACTAATTGGTCTAAATAAATGTTTTATGAATATAAACGTATTATAATTAAATATAACAGTATTAAGACATATAGTGCATAAACTTTTATTAGAATAAATAAGAAATCAACAATAAAATAAATGCGATCGATAGAATGAAGTCTGACATAAATGAGTAGAAATTAAATAAGTACCGCTAGTTTCTTAACACATGTATTTTTTTTTTGCCGTGAAATAGTTTAATATTCGATCTACTTCAATTATCGATCAACTTTCGATCACTCAGGGTACGACACTATTTTTATGTAACGATGTTGGCACTTCGGCACTTTGCCAACTCACCAAATGCAAGTTTAGTCTACGAAATAAAAAATCTGAGTTTAGGACTTTTTCAGCAAATGTCTTATTTTTCTGGGCTATTTTTGTAAGTAATAAGGATGATGACAAAAAATATCTATTTAGTCCGTCAATTAGATAACCTAAAAATATTGGACGATTCGTATTTATTCTTTTGCCGCGTAAACAAAAATTTACGACGATACAGTGCGTTGAAATATCGTGTAACTTCACGGTGTGCTACACTTTATACTGACAAAGTGACGTCACAAACCCCCACTTCTGAACTTTGATGCATTTTATTTTTGTCAATTTTTTTTTTGATATATCTAAAAATACGGGTCCAATATTATTTGATAATCTCTGCAATGACAATATTTTAGTTCTTCCCTAGAGGATTAATACGTTAAAATCATATTTTAGAACATAAAAATAATACTAACCTTAACGTGAGCATAAGCAGGGAAGTAGATAGCGCTGAAGGGCACATCTCGTAGCAGACAGGCCTTCGCCCCCTTGTACAATCCAAACAGCCCCAGGTCCTTGACAACGGACCAAGCCCGTACTTTAGTACCGCCCGCGATCTCTCCCGCCACTTGCAGACGAATTTTTACTATTTCTAACGGATTAGTGAATACTACTTGTGAACCACCGGCCTGTGGAAGAAAGATTTGATTAAATAATTAGTCTTTTTTTCTTAACGGGTTCACTGTTCAATTAGAAACAACAGTTTAAAACAGAAGAATGAATCATATATGATTCATTGGTCAGGGAAACTATTAAAACGTTGTACCACACGAGGAATTTCTCCTGTATCGTGGGTGGGTAGGAGGAGGTTCTATTTCATATAAACTCACATACACAAACACCAGACCGGAATAATTGTCTGTAGGCCATGCAAATATTTGTTCGGCGCGGGAATCGAGCCCGTGACACACAGCGCAGCAGCCGATCGCTCAACCACTGCGCCAACCCCAGGCTCTAGACAAGTGTCAATTGATGTGTGAAGCGATGTAAGGGATTGATCACGTCACATTTCAATAGCGTTTGACATTCCCATACATTTATGAAATTTTTCCAATCGCCACGCTTTCGATGATAAAATGACCAGTACAACCCGATTTAACTGTGCACCTAGCGCCATGACGTCACTCAGACGTTACGGGTGACGCGACGTGGCAATCCGAGCAAATGCCCAGAGCGGCATAAATGAGGGGAGGTCAGACTGAACTAACAGCTCTTTTCATTTCATTAGAAAACCTTAATTATTCGTGGTGTGGTGCTCAAATTTTCAAGCTCGCTTCCCTGTTGAATGTTATTGGTTCTTTTCTCTCACGTTAAATAACTTAATATTCACAAAGTTGCGAAAATTTTTAGAAGACATTTTCGAGCTCACTTCGTTTTCACTTGGTACGAAGTTGTCAAAAAAGCGGCTTTAACCGATCCGACGACGGTTAAAGGTCAGGTCTATCCACACATATCAGGGCCGTGCCCGGGACCTAACAGGGTAGGGCCCAGGCATTGAAGCTCCGTCACTGGCCCGTGCAGGGACGTGTGTTCACATAAAATGTACACACCGATATATTTTGAGCCCCTGACGGCGCACGGTCCGTGCCGGGCACGGCCCTGATATGTGTGGATAGACCTTTAAACCAGCATTTTTTTTTCAATAGGTAATATCCTGAAACATTTACCTCCTTATAAGGCGTCATTTAAAATAGCGCTACGGGCGGCAAATATTATCTATGCTCGGAGCGACGAAATTGCAAAAAAAGCAAAGAGTCAAGAGTAAAAACAAATAAAAAAAAAATGTTAAGTCGGGCCCTGGGGGTAAAGTTAATTCGGACGGGTTGTAAGAATCAATTTGATGATCCAGGAGTCGTGTTCAGAATATTTTATTAGTAAACTTAGGTTACATAGTGTGCGACTTGTTACAATAATTTATTATTGTAACAAGTCGCACACTATTAAGTAGGTTATATTAAGTAGGTCGTCTGTTTTGCCATGAGGCGTACAAAAATTATTAACAAGATGTTATATAAGAGCCACGTCTGAAAAAAATATTGCTCTTTGATGAATGCTTCTGCGTTTTAAGAACAAATTTAATAATATTTTGAGTAAATATCTTATACTTACACAACCACCAGCCAAGATTTCAGCATATATCGATATATTGCCCTTTTTGTCTGTGAATTTGTCACGAATTAAGTCGTTCATCTGGAAAGTAAATATAAAATTACAATTATTAAAGAATTAACATGATTCAAATATATATAATGAGTTTTTCAATTTCAATTCGAAGAAGACTCGTCACGGCCCATACAAAATTTACCCAGCCCCGGCGCAGAATATAGTATTCTCAAAATTTTGTTTATATTAGGCAATAAATTACTGATATTCGCCATTCCCAAAATAATGGCTAACATATTAAAAAAAACATCTATAGATATGTATTTTGTAAGCAATCGCGTTTCGGCGTTTTTTTTTTGTTGGCAATTTTTCGCATGTTTTCCACCATTAAAAATAAAATATATTATATAATTATATTTTATACATCATACCGAAAAAAAGTTAATTAAAAATATCAAAAAACCCGACTGCTTAAAAAGCAAACTAAAAAGACGTAAACAAGACGAAAATCATGCTGTGCAGTCGGAGGATACATGTTTTTTGATATTTTTAATTAACTTTTTTTATTTACATATTTTTAGTTATTTTGTTTTAGAAGTAGGTACATTTAAACATATAAGTTATTAGCCCTTTATTTTGATACCCCACACGATGGGTTTGGAAGAAAAAAAAAAAGGTCCCCACAAAATGGCGCCTAAAATCCGCCATTTTTGATTTTTCCAATTTTAATGTAGCCAGTGACACTCGCAGGATTAAGACGAATCAATTGACGTAAGAATCATCAAAATCGGCCAACGCGTTTGGTCTCTAGAACGCCACATAGGAACAAACATACATACATACATATATACATAGACTGATAAACACATTACCCTCCTTCGGCAGTCGGGTAAAAACATGGCAATTTTTTTATCTGCGCCGGGGCTTGTCGATTTTTGGGTGTCGTGTCTTCTTTAATTTAAATAATGATATAATTGTTAATTTACGTGACAATTATTATCGCTATCGGCTGTGAACTGTAAGTCGCGAGTCATAACCGAGTAACATAATTATCATCACGCCGGTAAACCTCGAAGGGTTAGGCAGGGGAGACGAACATTCGCCAACATAACTGCCATGGTTCACAAGGCATTGTAAAGCATGTATCTTTGCAGTATAATGCTGGGCTCACAAGTCTGACGGCATCTCGCCACTCTAACTGTGCGGTTAAAATAACTGTGCACTCGGAGCTGTGACGTCACTCTGACGTCCGACTCTCGCTATTGGCGCACGAGGAGAACGCGAGGCACCCGCGGGTAGTAGGATAGGATAGATGTACGCCATTTGCCGCACGTAGACTCCAATTAGGTCCGTCGTGCGTGCAGGCCTCCTCTCTGTAAGAGGGAATGGGCCGTAATCCACCACGCGGGCCCAGTGTGTGTTGGTGGATGACACATGTCTTTGAATTTTTGGTTCTAAGATATGTCGGTTTCCTCACGATGTTTTACTTCACCATTTTGAGAGCAGTGGTGATGAAATAATTTACACAAAGTAAAGCGCTTGTCTGGGTTCGAACCCACGACCTACAAGTTGTAAGTCGCTGCCGTTACCACTGCGCCACCACTGCTCTCCGTAGTAAGTATCAACAGTGGGATATTACCTTTTCATCCCAACATCATACTGCTAAATACATGCAGTGCCTGGTAGTACCTAACTTATTAAAATAAGGCTATTTGTGCAAATCCATTTCGAGCTGAAATTATTTCCAGGTTTTCAAACACTAACCGTCAGCTTAATAGCCTTTTCAGGGGCCACTCCAATCAGCTGAGGCACCAGTCCTCTGTAGAGGCCGAAGATGCCCTCATGCCGGATGACCTTCTTGAAGCAATCCCATGAGTTCCTGTACGCCACCTCTCCGATGAAGGAGCCAGTGCGCTGGTTCTGCATGCGAGTTTTTACCAAGTCGATTGGGTACACTGCTGATGCTCCCACAGCTGGAACAGATTGAGTGTATGAGTAACTAGCTTCGAAAAGTGTTTTCGTATCCCAAGGAAGCCTTATACCAGACTATAATCTATCTCTGTGCCAAATTTCACCCAGATCAATACAGCCGTTCTAGCGTGATTGAGTAACAAAAATTCGCATTTATAATATTAGTAAGTTTAGTAACATTTTTTATCAGCCTGATTTGTCCCATTCCTGGGCAAAAGGACACAATTTCTTTCTGTGTTGTGCTTTCTGTGTTGTGTTCTGTGGCGCATTATAGTCAGTTAGCTCGTGCCTTCTCTTTATGAAAAGAGGCCTTTGCCCTAAAGTGGAACTTATTACAGATTGGAATGATTAATTTAGCAACGTTTGTAGAGATCCGCAAGACCCCGAAGAATTGCCAAACTTAAGTTGCAGTGGGCTGGGCACATTGCTCGCAGAACGGATGGCCGATGGGGCCGAAAGGTTCTGGAGTGGCGACCGCGAACCGGAAAACGTTGCGTTGGAAGGCCTCTCACCAGATGGACCGATGACCTGGTGAAGGTTGCGGGGATCCGCTGGATGCGGGACGCACGGGACCAGTCAATGTGGCGACGCTTGGGGGAGGCCTATGTCCAGCAGTGGACGTCTTTCGGCTGATATGATAATGATGAACGATTGGAACAAAAAAAAAGATTTTTTGATAAGAATTGTGTTAAAGAAATCTATAATTTTCAAGTTATTTTTCACTATGTTGGAAAGGGAAACCTGTGGAAATTATTATACGAAACCTGTGACTGTAACGGTTTTGAAAATATTATCAATTTGTATCGTAAAAGGCATTATTGTTGAGAAACTTTCAAAATGTGATATGTCCAACACAAATCTTTATGGCCGGATTAGAGGACATAAAACGCACTATAAAAGATACTCCTGTGCTTTTAGTATGTATGTACACTTGTTAGGAGATCTTAACAAATGTACATATATACATAAACTCACGCCCCTTTCCCATGGGGGTAGGCAGAAACTACATAACACCACCTGCCAGGATCCTGTACAAACTTCTTTTACTTCACTCAAGTTCATACATCTAGTCAGACACACACGCCAGTTATGAGTTCTGCGCACCTGGCCTTTCTGAAGAACATCGCCAATAAGGTCCGTGAACTCCTTCTAGCTAGGGCGTAGCCTCCAGCCGGGATTTATATTTTGTTATTTTTTCTATTTTTAGTACGACTTCACTAAAAGTAAGCAAGTTCTTTAGTACGGTATATAAAGGATTGACAAAATAGCCATAATAACTCAATTTACACATTCGTGCTGTTTGTCGTAAAGGAGTTCGACTGTATGTTCCATACCTTGAAAACTGCTGAACCGATTTTGATAAAATTTGTACTATTCCCTAAGTTAAAAGATACTTTATCCAATGAAAAAGAATGCTCACGATCCGATTACTAATTTCGGCGAAATGCGTGGACAAACAAACAAATATATATCCATGAAATTTAGCACAAATACCTTTCTCAATTTTTTTTGAAGTCGGTAAAAAATTGATCAAAATATTACTTACCTCCAGCAATAGAACCAAGTGTGAATCTGTAAGTGCTCTCCAATATCTGAATCAACACGCCTCGTTCCTCTGGACTCTGTAACAAACATACGCGAGTATATACCGACACTCTTCATTGGGTAACTTAAAAGTAGCTACTTATAAGAAGTATAAGAGTTGTAGAATGGTTTGTTGGTACAATACTGATACGAGGCATAAAGGTTCAAATGATAAAATAGTAGGAAGCTAAGTTTTTAAGGATAAAAGAAGTGTTAGAAGAAATGTGCTCGCACTGTACCCGCGTGTTGAGTTACGGTCTACTCTCTCTCAAAGACAGGATGCTTTTGTCCCAACAGTGGCAACATTATAGCGGGACGAAGAAATTATTGGCAGCTAAGGGTAAAATAAATTGAATTTTAAAATGGAAAAGTTCTATGGAGGTATGCGGAATGGGGTATAAAATGCCTCAACCTCCGTTGAAAAGGAGGGATACTCCGACAAGACGGGATTTGTGTCTGGGGTCTACTCGTCAACGAAGTTACGGGTCCCGTCCGAAAGTACTCCGAAACTTCGGAGTGAAAAAAGAAAACAAGTGTAAAGTAAAAAAATTCCGACACATCGGGAGTTGGTACAACTGTCAAATTGTGTTGTCATTCATTCTTAGTTCGGGCCCCGAACGAATCATCCGTCCGTAGGTGATACGGAGTAGAAAACGCCCGTAATGAAGGTCGAAACTACGGACTTCGGGAGTAGACCCCCTGGTCGTCCCTTTTCACACGCTCCGGTTTCCGGGTAGCCGGTGCCGGGTAACCGGCGGCGAAGTGTATCGGTATGTATGTTAGCTTTCACACGTACCGGCGTCCATGGCTATATATTCGGCGCCGGGTACCCGGCAACCGGGGCGTTTGAAAAGGGACTTCGTGTGTTCGGCCGCCGGCTAACCGGTAGGCGGCGACCGGAAGCACAGTGGTGGATCCGGCGATCGCTTGCAGAACAAATGACGCCGATACGTGTGAAAGCTAATTTACATGGCTATACACTTCGTGCGTGTGTGGCGTGTGAAAAGGCACGTACGGGCCACTGCCGAACTGTTGTTTTCGAGCTGTTGTATATGTTCAAATTGCGCCAAAAACGCTGTTTGCGCGAAACAGGATTTTAGTTTATATGTGGCTTCATAGATGTCGCTATATTACCACATTGAATGGTTGGGACTAAACGTGAAGCAAAGCAAATGCTCACTTGGGCAAAGCTAGACACCGTTTCTTGTATATAAACAGCTTTATTAACACATTAAAGATTAATTACCATTTTCGAATGGCCTCGATCAGTATTGTAAATGGTAGGTAATGCATTTCTGTGATGCTGGTGATGTTGGCTTGGTTTCAGTGTACTGTGAAGTAGCCTAGCGTTTATTTAGCTTTATGTTTTGGTGTGTGGCAGTGACAATGTCTAGATCATTTAATTCGAGATCATGCTGTAAAAAGGCTGTAGAATAATGACTTAGGTAACGGAGTAATGATGTTATATTTTATGATTCTGATGGCGATTATCCTAATAAAATTTTAAGTGTGAAGGTAATTTTTCCTATTTGGTAGTCAATAATATCTCAACGTCTGGATGAATTTAACCCTTTCTAAGATAAAAACAATGCATTCTCTGTGCGTTTTCTTCGGTTTTACAATGACTATTTGAAGACTTATTAATGAGTCGTTAAATAAATCAAAAAAAACGAAAATTATATATATATATATAATAGTTAGAAACCTACATATGTCTATCAAGCATAGTTTTTAGTTTGCCAAATTGTTTAAGGGTTAGGATACGGATCATGTACTGAATTAGGCTAAAGAAAAGGATACTTTTAATCCCTTGGGATAATTTTCGAGTTTCACACGGCCGAAACCTCTGGGAAAATCTAGTTTTTAATTATAAAGAAGTGAGTCTTCTTCTAGAGAGAGAGTTTTGTATAAGAGTTTGATTATAAGTTATAAATCTAAAGAATTGAGTGTCTTGAATAGAGGCAGTGAATTTTTGGTGGATTCAATCAAACATTCACACGGATTAGCTATATGCAAAATATTTATTTATTTTTATGGTGCGTTTACTAACAAAATTATGACACGCACAAACACTCAGAAAGCCTAAGGCCTAGGGTGAAGCCATTACGCCAGGACGGTTATCTTCCGTTTTGGCTATGTGCAAGTGAACCTATCTTATGACGTCACAAGACAGTACAAGTGTAGGTTTACCGATATTTTACGCACGTGACACCTATCAAAAATCCACTGTCCCAAGAAATATAGAAGACAGAAACATCATAAACTCCGCCGGCCATACTTACCAGTATTCGTTCCAAACAGTTAACAAATCGACAAGGCTCTAACATAGTTACCTCATCCTTTAATAAGCATTGAAAGAAAGAGAACAACATTCCTGTCAGTTAGTGATGTTTCCAAACAAAACACAACTCTTATATCATTAACATTAGGTCTAAATTACACTTAACATACATTTGAATACGTTGGCTGCTTCTGAAAGTTTAACGAGACAGCGTTATGCCGGTTAGTATGAGTGTGAAAGGGAGGGAGATACTCACGGAGACTGCTTTGATTTCGGCGACTCGGCGAGTGACTTGCTTGAAGTATTGTTCCGGTGTGATGGAGTTGAGATCATTGTAGACGATTCGGCTGTAATAAGAAAATAATAAAAGTATGATATCCATAATTCTTCACCAAATATGTAGCATCAAAATCAAAAAAACTATCAACCATAGACTAAGTCAGGGTTTCCCAAACTTTTTTACATTATGACTCCCTTTACATAGTGTATTTATTGCGACGCCCTTGTATCTTAATAACTGTATTTTTCCTGTGCTTGAAAAAATGTTGTTTATTAGGAAAAATGGGCTTGCTGCTCAAAAAGCGCATATCTTTTCAAATCGGAGCCAAAGTTTTGAAATAGTTACTCTCCTATATTTTAAATTGTTTTGTAGCTATACTAGGACTTAATTACTGCAACTGCAGAATAGCCAGTTTTGCATAAGAAAGTACAACGCCGATGTATCAAGCGGTACTAGAATCTTCAGTACTCAGAGTTGTATGATCTTGGGATACATTACTGTAAAATGTATTTATCGAATAGTTACTGTTAGTATTTATCGAGTAGTATGTTGCAGCTCAGGCTCGTATCACATATTTCATAGTTTCAGCAGCTGTTCTTTCTATTTTACGAAGCCCGTGAGAGCACCGCGACGACACGAGGCGTGCGACACACAGTTTGGGAAACCCTGTCATTTCCTTCACTCGACTCAAGTTCAAATCAAATAAACAGATATAAATGTAGCTCTTTATTAAATGATATTGCCTTCCTCGACTCAAGAGTTTTTCTGTTTTTATAGCGACTAGAGTGGAGGAAGTTTCCTTCAAAAATGCTAGAATATGTGTGTTAAAATTATAAGATTTGAGAAAGTTGACAAGCAATTTTTTTAACTTGTATTACGGTATTTCGTAACCTTATAACAAGTAAAATCCAAATTAGAAGAAAAAAAGATTGATCAAGAAGATGGTTAGGCAATAAATTAGCGTGAATGCAAAAGAATAAGGGCCGATTTCACCAATGAAACTAAGCGCGATTAGTACAACTAAACTTAGTTTAAGCAAATACAGCGTTCTGATTGGTTGAGACCGCTGAGAAACTACCAATCAGAAAGCTGTATTTGCATAAACTGAGTTTAGTTGAACTAATCGCGATTAGTTTTATTGGTGAAATCGGCCCTTAGTATATAAAAGTGCTTAGGGATAAAGCATATTGACGCAGAGTCTAAGCGAATTACTAAGAATGTAGCAAGTACATTACTCTGTGGATATAGAAACTAAAATATTTATTTGTGACCCATAAAGGAGATAAATAAAAACAAATTAACGAGAATCCCGTGTCAGTGCAAAAGTCTCCTATTATTCCAAGTGCAGCGATATTTAAATATAATAAATAACGCCGCGCTGGTATTCTGATAGGGCCCACGGGGCCTAGGGGGTTAGGTTAGGTTAAAAAAAATTGCGCCTCAGCTCTGTATAAAGTCGAAATTAGCTTCGACTCTGTCGCAGTGCTATGACCCTTACCCCGAGTTTCCCACCTCAAAATTATCGGAGAATTAATTTGACAAACTGTAAAACACGCGTTATCTGCTATGATTGGTTGAATGAATTTTCAACTGCCAATCACAGCAGATAACGCGTGCTGATTTTGAGCTGGAAATCTCGGGGTTAGTCTCGTAAATCAGGACTATTATGTGTAATTAAAAAAAAGACCTATTTGATATAGGCGTACAGTATTTAAAATGTGTGTTTAAAAGCACTCGCATTCTCCTCGAAACCATAAGAACTCATGACCAACCCTCTGCCGCCAAGCCCCCAACTCGTATCCTCACTGACGCCAGCAATGTAATAAAACTACAATTAGAACACAGTAACTTTTATTGCCTTATGCATAAGGATACGTCTTTTTCGTCATATTTTAATGTTTCATTAAATCATGATATTGCAGTATGCTTTTATCTAAGAGGTAAAAAATAATGTAATCTCTCGGGTTTCGGGTAATTTTCGTCTAGGAATTAGTAGAAGTAAAGTCCATTAGAAGTTTAAGATCTAAAGCGGTAATGAAATAATGGGATACCACTATGCTCTTATCTGAGAGGTAAAAATAATAATAATATAACGGATAGGGTAATTTTCGTCTAGGAATTATATATATATATATATGTAACAAACTGCGTCCGTGTAAACGTAATTGCAAATTCGGTTTGTAAAAATCGCTTATCGGTATAATTTCAATCAAATAGCGTCAGGAAGTTTGCGAAGGGATTGTTTTCTCGTCACATTCTCTTTGTAAGTGGGTCTTTATCTTATGTTACAATATTATTACTAATGCAGTCGCCTAATCAGGACCTTGGCAACCACCTAGGAAAACGGTGCCCTCGAAGAAGAAGAGATAACGAATTGATTACAGTCGTAGTAAAGATAGATAGATACAATTCACGCGGCGCATATTATGTGTCATATTTTCTATGACATTGTCATATTTTGGAGGTCGAAATAACTCGTGGGACAGGTAATTAGTGCACAAGTGCAGTGCCAATATAAAATGAAGGTCGAAGTGTTAAGAATAAAACTAGGTAAATGACAGTAATTAGCGAAATATCGAGACGGAGTGGTGCCGTTTTGAAGCCAAAATACTTTTTTTTTGTAAGTCGGTAATTCGGCGTACGTCCCTGCTTATAGAATTTTTTTAACTATGTTACTCAAGATGTAATTTAAAAATAAATTAATTGAGGGATCGAAGTGATCCGACAGAGAAACTAAGTTAGTGACATAACTCAGAGTCAATCTTAAGTGGCAATGGGCCGACCATATTAGTATTAGAAATGATGACAGGTGTAGTAGCCCTATTCTTGATTCTTTGGGCACATGTTCCACCACCGCGCCGGCTATGAAGCGATTAGCTATCGACTATTTTCTCGCTGAAGAAACGAACAAAAGATACAGATCCCGTGTCAATAACATAGTCACAACTATATATATAAAAACCGGCAAAGTGCGAGTGTAACTCGCGCACAGAGGGTTCCGTACCAGTATCGCAAAAAACGGCATAAAAATCACGTTTGTTGTATGGGAGCCCTACTTAACTATTTATTTTATTCAGTTTTGAGTATTTGTTGTTATAGCGGCCACATCATCATCTGTGAAAATTTCAACTGTCTAGCTATCATGGTTGATGAGATACAGCCTGGTGACAGACAGACAGTGGAGTCTTAGTAATAGGGTCCCGCTTTTAACCTTTGGGTACGGAACCCTAAAATCAATTGCTATTCGTTAGTCTCGCTAAAACTCAAAAACGGCTTGACCGATTTGAATAATTCTTTTTTTGTTTTGTTTGCTAGAATACAAAAACAACGTTTGACGGGTCAGCTAATATATATTAATAGTTGATCGCTGGCTGTTCACACTGCATGCTGGCGAGTACTCTCTCGACACAAGTTTGCCGCAGCGACAAGAGCTATCAAAGACAATACTCGCTCAACGATGTTCGCCTGGCGGTGAGATGAACGAAGATATACACAAAATGGGAAAGACTCGTGTAATATTGACGTAAATAAAGACACAAACATGTGCTATCTAAGCCATGAATGGGAACAACTGGCACGGAGTTCGTAATTCCCCGAACAAACATTTACCACAGATAATTCAAAATTATAAAATTTTAACAATGAATTAAGTAATGGGTTAACCCACTCCTTAGTCGTCAAAGCTTTATCAGTAAGTGTCTAATTATGTTCATGAAAATGACACATCATGAGGTCCTTATACCATAGAACATAAGGTTCAATTTAAAAGGACTCACGCGTCATAGGAAAGTTCAAAACAGTATTACGGCATTAACAATGGGCCCAACAATAATTAAATTAACAATAATTACATTCTTAGGGGAAAATTAAATTAACAATAATTACATTCTTAGGGGAAACAACAATTAAATTATGATAGTTTCGGTTTGGATTTCCCTGAAGCCACCTGACTACGCATTATTGTCATAATTGTCGTCAACGGCAATTAACAACGTCACAGGATAAACAATAAGTTGATTCATTCATCATCATCATCATATCTGCCGAAAGACGTCCACTGCTGGACATAGGCCTCCCCCAAGCGTCGCCACATTGACCGGTCCCATGCGTCTCGCAACCAGCGGATCCCCGCAACCTTCACCAGGTCACCGTACCGTATGGTGACGTACTTATGAATAAGTTGATTATTGTAAACTAATTATCTAAATTACAATAGCTTGTCGTGATAGCCCAATGGTTAAAGGTTCGTCCCCCAAGCTTAAGGTCGTGTGATCCAATCCGGGGATGTACAATGTGATCTTTGTCAATTGCCATTTTAGATATCTATTTCCTATGTCTCTGTTTTTATTTGATTTAATGTACTAATGTGTATGTCTTTTTATTTTTTTGCCTTTTGTTAATATGTATTATAAATTATAATTAAAACATTACCGAATAATTTTGTGGTTTAGATTGCGTAATATATATTTCTATGGTAATTAAGCAGAATATTGGTGTCAGAATTGAGAATATTGGTTACGAGGAATGGGATCGCGTCATTGTTGGTTGAAATAACTGTCGTCAACTGCTTTTTACAATAGACAGGATAAACGGTTAATTTGAATGATTTTATGTTAATTATTTATTACTAAACGTGTTTGTTTAGTTGACGTAACTGAGGTGAGTATTACGTAAATGATGTGGCATCATAAGTTACGGTAAAAGGTAAAAATGTATGTTATTTCTTCGAACTTTGTACATAATAGGTATGTGGTAATTATGACGACTATGACTGCAGTGTGACGCGTGCCCTCTTTTTATTACTGTTAATATATTTAGGTCATGACGATCATTCAGAATTCTCCGAACCTAACATGCTTCTGATTTCCAAATAAGGAATTAGAAATTCAGAAACAAACTTTAAAACCCCTCCCAAAAACCTGTCTCACTTGCATGAAACTAATTAGTTTGATGTAATTTTTTAATGATAAGTTGATGGAAGTTCATCAACTTATACAGGAATACTTTGAAGGTACAAGATACAACGTGGCGTCGCTGAATACGTTGCGATATGACGATATCTATCACTAATGCTTAGTAAGTATTAGGGATGATGGGTTACCTGGGTAGAAAAATGATAATTCTATTTAGTCCTCCAGTGAGATTATCAAATAATATTGAACCCATATTTTTTGCTTATAAAAACTGACAAAGATAAAGCGCATTAAAGTTCAGGAGTGGGGGCTTGTGACGTCACTTTGTTAGTGTAAAGTGTAGCACACCGTGACGTCACACTATATTTTAGCGCACTGTTTCGTCGTAATTTTTTGGTTATCCATATGACGGACAAAATAGATATTTTTTGTCAACTAATAAGTCAATAAAAAATAAATAGGGTTATTTATTCAAATAATCATTTTTTTAACTTCATAAATCGCTCGCCTGTCACCTAATCCTAGTAAAATTCAAGCCACATTATCATCTCGGAGGAATCAAAAAATTATCATAGTGTAGGCAAATTAGAGGTGTTTTTACAGTTTGCAACTGAGATACAAATGCGATCTTTCTTTAAAAATACGAGAATTGAAACTCGGTTCTCTGTAAGAAGAACTTAAAGCTCAAAATACATTCAAAAACACTTACCCATTAGTATTATGTAACATATCGCACAGAGTGAACAATATATCGACTTCAAGCGGGGTGATCTGTGACATCATTTGCGCGGAATGCAGGAACTCTTCCTTGGTGACCTCTTGGGTTCGTGTGCCGTTGGTCGCGTTGAGGTACACTCGCTTGATCAGCTCCATGTTGTTGAGTAAGGAGTTGAAGGCCATGTAGTAGGGAAAGCTGATCTTTCGCTCGCCTTGGGGGAAGCCTGAAGCCTGAAAATGTAGGTAAAATTGGTATTCGTTTTCTTATAAATATAGCTTCTGCCAGCGGCTTCGCCCGCTAAAAAGTGTTTTCTTATCCCAAGGGAACATTATACCGGTATGTAAAGTAGCCTATGTGCTATTTCAGTCTATAATCTATCTCTGTGTCAAATTTCATCCAGATCCGTTCAGCCGTTTTGGAGTGTTTGAGTAACAAATATACATCCACACATCTACACACATCCATCCAAACTTTCACATTTATAATATTTGTAAGATTATGACGGATTGAGTTCGGATATAATGCGTAAGTTTCCCTACAAGAAGTACTACGGGTACTTCGGAACCGAGATTTCACGGACAGGGAATCGGATCTAGTGTGTAACCGACCTTAGGCTCTAGGGGACCGCCAATTATTAACGTGAGGCTTGAAAGGGGGGGGCGGGGGTTTAGCAAAAATCACGAGATACCACAAGGGGGGAGAGGGGTGTAGTAGGCTTTCTAAACCGAAAAGCGGCGTCTAGTGTTATTGCGTGATTTTGGGTGTGAGCGGGGGAGGGCGGGGTTAGTCTTAAACCTCACCACGTATCACCAAGGGGAGGGGGGGATTAAAAAATTAAAAAACATCACGTGATTAATGGACGGCCCCTAGACAGGAATTATCATATTAAAGAAAGCGTTGTGATAGCATTTTGAAGAATGTCGAAAATGTCTGGGAATGTCACGTAATCAATGCTTTATATTTTGGCATTTCAACCATCGTCAGCGCATAGTTAAGGCCTCTTTATTTATTTTCAATGGTATGTTCGCAACAATTTATAATACGCGCCTTTATTTCGTAGCAATAATGACAGATTCTAAATTCATTTCCATTTTCGTGCGGTTTATCCAACCACCATTGTAAATAAAAGTTTTTAATAAATAAATACATAATTGGGTTTAATTGCATACCCACTGTTTACAGACTATAATTTGCCTAAACATGATGATAAAATATGAAAACCCAAACAAAGTTTCCATGTATATTTTGTCATCAATATTGTATCATGCAATATTGCATATAATATTATTGTGACATCATAATGCGGTTTGTTGCCACTTTTTTTGCAATTGATTTGTTATTGTTTGTGCGACAAAAGACTAAAATTAAATTAATCATAACTCGTTTACAAAGAATCATGTTGCGTAAATACTACGTCTTTTCAATTCATCATCTTTCTAAGTGTAATGCAATAATTCGAAATCTTTGCTTATACACACTTTTTACAGAAAAACGAATGAGCCTTTTATTTGTTAAATTTGCTCGACAGCCAAACTGTGCTTATAGTACAAGGACTAATATTATAAATAATGAAGACACAAACAAGTTTATTTTATTTCACTATAATTTGTTATACCTCATTGGCGCAATGTGGCTGTACTCAGCTTTAACTCGGAAAACGATATAACCAAACACCGACTTCAGAAACGAAAGTTATTTTTGAAATTTTGTTTTTTTTGGTTTTGAAGAAGGTAGATATTTTATTTTTTTTAAGTTTTTATTTCTCTCTTTTTAGTTTTCGTACAATAACACTAAACAGTGAGCAAGTTCTATAGTAGGGTACCTAAATGATAGAAAAAATAGCCATGATAACTCAATTTACACATTCGTGCTGTTCGTCGTTAAGGAATTCCGTTGTATGTTCTATATCATGAAAACTCCTGAACCGATTTTAATGAAACTAACTAACTGCACTATTCCCTAAGTTGTGAGACACTTAATCCAATAAAAAAATAATTATCACGACCCGATTATTAGTTTCGGTAAAATACGCATTTGTGCCAAATTTCATAGAACAAACATACCTATGAAATTTGGCACACATGTTTAGAAGCCTATATAGAGTAACATATGAATATTGCGTAATTCCAACAATATTACATACATACGTATCGAATAGGTAACCTACTTTTTTCTGAAGTCGGTAAGAACAGGGGTGATGTTACATTATACATCACGCTTGCCAAAGGGTTAGGTCGAGGTGCAACTATAGTACACACATACACACACTTCGCCAGTAGTTTTTAGGTCGCATCATTCGCATGCAATCTACACTAATCTATCTATACTAATATTATAAAGAGGTAAAGTTTGTAAGTTTGTGACTTGTAGGGGGCAATCTCTAGATCTACTGAACCGATTTTGAAAATTTACCAGTAGATAGCTATATTATCCCTGAGTAACATAGGCTATATTTATTACTAGAAAAAAATAGAGATTCTTAAGAAAATTGCAATAATGTAACCCAAAGTAGCAAAATTTTGCCTATAAAATTTATTATTTTTGGCGTGCGCTGAGAAAACTATTGATAATACCTACTTATTAAAAATATGTACCACATGATTAAAGTAGGTACTCACTACAAAAAAGTCCGCGAGGGACTATATCTAACCATCATAGTTAAGTCACAATGGCAGCTTTTGTGTTCTAAAATTTAATTAGATCGCCGGTAGAAAAAAAATTGGTTACATTGGTATCGAATTATTAATTCTTATTCAAATAAATAGATTCATCATAAATGGTCTGAGAACAAAAAAAAGAGAATTGGTAGCTAGGTAGGTAGGTAGATAGGGTAGGTGGGTAGATAGGTAGAGTAGGATAGGGTAGGTAGGGTAGGATAGGTAGGGTAGAGTAGGATAGGGTAGGTAGGGTAGGATAGGTAGGGTAGAGTTGGTAGGTAGGTACGTAGGGTAGGTAGGTATGTAGGGTAGGTTAGGTAGGGTAGGTGGGTAGGTAGGTAGGTAGGGTAGGTGGGTAGGTAGGTAGGGTAGGTGGGTAGGTAGGTAGGGTAGCTGGTTAGGTAGGGTAGGTGGGTAGGTAGGTAGGGTAGCTGGTTAGGTAGGGTAGCTGGTTAGGTAGGTAGGGTAGCTGGTTAGGTAGGTAGGTAGCCAGTTGACGGGAGCGAAGCCGCGGGGGACAGCTAGTAGGCAATAAAAACATGTTAAAAAGGTTCTACTCACATTAATAACCTTCGAATTCAGATCCTTCGTCAACAAATGCTTCTTGACAGTCAACATGATATCTCTAAAGTCACCGGCAGTGATGAAGCCCGACCCATCTTTATCACACTTCTTGAAGGCTTCCACTCCATACTCCTCGTGGAAGTCATGCAGGAACTGACTGAACTCAGGGTATGTTACCAGTCTCTTCTTGTCTTTGCCGAAGTATAGACGGACGAAGGTGCTTTCCATGTTGAATGGGAGCTTCTGATGAAGCGCTGTCTTGCGCATGACTTCGGCAAATTCGTCTGGAATGGGATGGAGAGATTTTTAATTAATGTCATTTCGACGGATGGCGAATGAGCTAACATATCACTGCATTTTAAAGTCAACAATTTTTAAAGGAGTTGCAGTTTTCTTGCACAGGCTTCGATCATACTTTTGGAATCGTTGCAGTGGTTGCATTAACCAGAATTCTGAAACGCAGAAATGAGCAAAGCAATCCTAAATTATTGAATTAACAGTTCTAGACCAGGGAAGTGACCATAAGCTGTCCGAGCAAGGTTATTTTGAGAGTGCGTAAGGTATAGATAGAGGACAAAATCGAAGAAAAATGTCCTAGGGGCCGCAGTCCAATCAGATGGTCAGACTAATTCCGCACATTGTTGAACACCAAACTGCACTACGCTATCCACAACGTAAAAGACGAGATGGCGCAATCTTGTGAAGGAAATGTTTTTTCCACGACGGGGGAATCAGGACCCTCAGTAATGAGGAATACGACGAGAGCGTTTGGGAGGGGACGATGTATATGTCTTGTACATCTGTCCCTATTTCACAGTCGAACCATGATAGTTTTGACACGTAACGGTACGGGGGCAGGCCAGTTCTAGGACTGACCTTGTACCTTGAAACAAAATTTGAAAAGTCCTTAATATTTTTTATCATGCTTACAAAGTTTAGCTGTAAATATATGTTTAACAATATATCGATCTTACCAAAAGCGACGAGTCCATTGCCGTTAGTATCGAAGAGCTGGAAGGCGGTCTTGTACAGCGCATCGGGAACGCACAGCAGCCCCTCAAACGCCTGGAACTCCGAGAACGAGATGTACCCGTCCTTGTCCATATCCACGATCCCCGCGATGAGCTTGACTGACTCCGCATTGTAGTCATCTGGAAATTGAAATGTTTAATAATTATTTATTACTATCAACATGCCAGAAGCCAAAAAATATTAATGATAATAATGACTGGGTTGTAAATCACTTGAGCAGCAGCTTCATCAAGCTTATTGCCTGCAAATGCTGGACAAATTGTGTAAAAGGAAGTGGGTGGCTCTCTCTACTTTATCCACACAATATTATCTTCTGCACTTCTTGGTTTCAGCTGGCACGTTGTAAGCCGACCCCAATAAAGTTGAAAGGCAATGATTTTTAGGTTAAAGAATAGGCAGACTGATTGACTGAGGTCACTGATGCCGCGATTCACGTGTTCCTCTACTTGGTCCCATACATTTATCCTCCCATGCTCATGCATACTGCGCTACCGCGGGAGATAATGCAGTTATGTGGGACTCTAACCCACTAAAACTCCTAGAGTTTGACTCATAAGAGGACTCAGTGTCTTTACATGTGTCGACAATGACTACTGGATGGTTTTAGTAAGTCGAGTGACAATATTAAGAATCGCATATTCACTGGTCCGATCTCTTTTCCGGAGGCCGGGCGAAGAAGGTTAGGAATAAAAAAGGCAACCAAAGGCCGTTTTAATGGGTAAAAACTAATGTGGGTTTTAATGTGGCAACTTGGGGGCATACACAACGCTTACGAATCGGCTTTTTATGCCCGTTAAAATAATAGGGTTGTTTCCTGGGTAGAAAAATGTTAATTCTATTTAGTCCGTCAGTGATAGTATCAAATAATATTGGGCACGTATTTTTTGCTTAATCAAATAAATAAAATTGACAAGATAAAGCGCATCAAAGTTCAGAAGTGGGGGCATGTGACGTCATTTTATCAGTATAAAAAAATAAATTGTGTGACATCACAGTATGCTAACTGTGACGTCACCTAATTTTATCTTTTCTTTATAGCACGTTGCCCCTAACTAGGCATTTCTTCCTGTATCGTGGGTGCTTTTACAAACATATAAACTCACATACACAACACCCAGAGCCGGAACAACAATCTTTAAGTCATACAAATATCCGTGCGGGAATCGAACCCGCGACACGCAGCGCAGCAATCAATCGCTCAACCACTGCGTCAACCGTGCGCCCAACGCTGTAAACTGTATCGAAATAATTTTTGTTTACGTGGCAAAAGAAAAAATACATGTCCAATATTTTTAGGTAATCTAACTGGCGGACAATCGATTTTTTTAGTCATCTAACCTATTATAATTACCTGTGGAAAAACCATATCAATGCCAAATATGTAACTATTACCTAGAAGCCTTTTTTGTAACAGAATGCTTAATTTTGTAACTAAGTACTCTAACTACTCCAACGGAGAAACCCAAACGCCAATTAATGTGGAAATTATTTGAATATTCATTACCCATAAATGTTGTGGCTCCATAAAAGCAACAATTGGTACACGCGCAATATTTATTGAATTAATTAATCTGATTAATGATTGAGGAAAATATTCTAGGGAGAATTCATAATATACCTACCTAGCTCTACCTTAAAAACTTTTTGACAAAAAAATACAACCGACTACCAAAAAAACCAATACAAAGTGAAAAACAACTTAAATTTCGGTAGTCGGTATCAAAAAACGAAGAAACGAAAATAGGAACACCGGAAGTCGGTTGTATTTTTTTGTAAAAAATTACAATGTGTTGTTTACTTTTGAACAATAAACAGACATGCGATTGCAGCAATCCCGAGATATTTGAGGTTGTTTATTAAAAAGTTCTGTTGTATATCTCCGAAGATCTACATCTTTATCTTTCATCTTATAAAGTACCATCTTTCAAATAAAAATAATCATCAAAATCAGTTCACCTAGTAAAAAGTTTTGAGGTGACAAATAAAAAATAACGTCGGGTTGATAACCTTCCTTCTTTTTGATGTTGGTTAAAAAGGAAGTCTTTCCTTATTTTTGGTGCATTTTACCCAGTTATTTTTTTACTCAGCAGCTAAGCTGTACGGACATATCTGCCGCTTGCCAAGTGAGAAACGGGCAAAAAGACCCACTGTATAAGTCCTTTCAAACGGTAGACGAGATTGTAGCAGACCAATTCGAAATTGGTGGAACGAGCTCGACTCCTACCGGTGAGACTGGCCCGCACTAGCAGAATTGTGTGAAAAGGAAGAGCCCGGGGGCTTTGCCCTGTAGTGGGACAATATAGGATAGTTAGATAAGATGTTATGCCCTTACAATGTGGGCAATTCATACAACCTTCGTTATTATATTAAGAGGAAATGCGGTCGCAGACATCCGACTGAATATACTAAGTAAAAAGTCGTTATTCGAAGTTTGGCTCTCACCTATATCCTCCTTCAATATTAGACCAATTTAAAAGATATTCCATAAACGGGAAAATAAACATATATACTATGCCCATATGTTTATACTTTTGCAAACAATGGTAAAGTAACCTGCATATAATTAATTTTGTTAATTGTTTTTCATGGTCTGCTGTAGAAGACAGGTAGGTACCCTACACTTTTCTTACTACAGTAGGTACAATTGACAATGCTAGGTGAATACAAAGTAAACAAACTACTAATACATAGGTAGGCATGTTTAACTATTCATTACGGCACCAGTATAGAACGTTTGTAAACAGATCTTGGCACTGACCAACACAATGGTTAACATACTAATAAGCCGACCGTTAATAGTCTCAGCTGTTATGATGATTATCCTCGTGTATAATAAAACAAGTAGTTCAGTGTGAAAGGGATCCAAAGGAATGTAGAAAGAGCTGGTGTGAATGTGGATGGCTACTATGTTGGATTGTGTGAAGATGATACCATTGCCAAGATAAGAGGTGAATGCAGAGAAAAGGACTGATAGAGAGATGTAAGGCAGAATAATTGGGAATTCAAAATAGGGTTTAAGGCATGAAAGAGCATTATGATCAGCGTGGCAACTCTCGTAATTTTAAGGAACGTTTGCATTAATACCGCAGTCATTATGTGTAAAAAGAAACTATTATTTCCCAACATTTTGACAAGCTTTTGGCCACTGAGATGAACTCGCGACTTGAATTTGAACGTTGTTTTGAATTGGCCTTCAGAATTATAGATTTCTACCATGACTTCTAGTGTTCGAAAATGCTACCGGACTTCTGCCTCAGGCATTAGAAAATGCCTAAGGCAGAAGTCCTAGCAGCCTAGGGTGGTGAAGAGATAACATGGCAAGTGCATTGTACGAGAGCTAACACTCGTTATCAAAAAATAATTAAAAACCCAAGCATTTCATTTGCTGACTCATACAAAATAATTGTATCTGATTATTAATCCTCTTGATAAGTCAGTCTACTATTATTTACAAGTATTACTTTTAATAGTTAGTAATTTTCTTTACATTCAGCTTACATGCGCGCACGCATGGTAGGAGCGTGACGTCATGATTTAGACATCGTGGCTGATAAGGTAATCATATTATTTTTTTCATATTACTATGATTATGGCATTACCTTCTACATAAAATTGTGAATCATTAGATCATCCTGTGTTTAGTACAAGTAAATTATATCGCGATTATTGGAGGTATTTTTCATGATCGTAAGTTGGCTTTTGATAACATTAGTGTCTCGTTATCTAATGATGTTTGATATAAATATTACTAGGTACAATTTATCTGATGCATTTAGGAGATCTGACTCGTTTATTGTCACCGACCAAGATCTTTTGTTTTTACATTTTCGATATATTTTCATATTTATAATCACGATACCTCAACGAAAATTCAGAATGGAATGAAACTTAGGTACCTGAAAAGTGTATACTCGGATTGGACCAAAATAAATAAAGAAACAAATGAATTCTCTTTATTTTCCTTTCCTTTTGGCCGAGCAACTTCTTTTTTTTACCAGCCAGTATTCGCACTCGCAGCGGTGCAGAACTTTTTTGATGACAAATGTATACTAACCTTCTTCGAATAATCCTAAGAACTTCCGTACAAAATCTTCACTGGTGATGTACTTCTCACCGTTCTTGTTAACGGTGGCGTACTTCAGGAATATCTCATGGAGACGGTCTCGGTCCGCCCGCTTAAGATAACCAGCCCCCTGAAAACAATTTAATTATATTAGAAAAGGAACTAGGAAGGCTATTAATTGAGTTTTGGATAGCAAACAAGCCGACGGCCCACCTAACTGTGAATGGTAACCGTGGCCTATGGACAATTTGAATCCCATCGAAAACTAAGGCTTTCAGCTGAAAACTTGAAGTGAACTGTCGAATTCTACCATGATTGGAAGGACACTTCACACCACTACTACTTCACTACTGTAGTAGAGACATCACAGATTCGTTGCCATGATAAAATTTTCCATGTTCCTTCAATTAGGTACAAATACACCCATGGATTTGATTGATCAATCATATTGATCACAAATGACAAACAATTAGAAATCTAGAATCTAGGTTTTGTTAATAACAAGGGCTTTGCAGTTCTTTAGAAACAATGGGATTTTAAACCTCTGTCAAATCCTTAGGAGACACGACATAACTAGACACATTTTGAAATCAATATAATCAAGCAATTTAAATGAATAAACAGGTACTTAAATAAGGCTGATACAAAGATTACTTGATAAAATAATGTACAATATCTCCGATGTTCCCTAAAGACTGATGATTCTTATTGTAATTCAAGTTTTTAGTTTAATATTAATCTAATGTTAAATTTATAAAATGTCAATAGATCAGACTTATCAAATAGTAATAGGAAAGCCTAGTATGGGACGTCTGACACTATATAATTTGAATAAATTACTTTATATTATATAAAAATAAAAGAAAATATTACTGGAAATGTTGAAGTTAGTTTCTTCTTGTTTAACCTATTATGGAAGATGTTGGTACCTGTGATACAATGATTTTCATTAGTACAGGTACCAACGATTCTCTTTTTATCCGACTGCCGAAGGAGGGTAATGTGTTTATCAGTCTATGTATGTATGTTTGTTCCTATGTGGCGTTCCAGAGGCCAAACGCGTTGGCCGATTTTGTTTCGTACGTCAATCGATTAATCTTAATCTTGCGACTCTTGCAAGATTAAGACGAATCGATTGCACATTTTCTAAAAAAAAAAACAACTAATAAGTTATAAATAAAAAAGGTTAATTCAAAGATCAAACAACCCGACTGAATAAAAAGCGAACTAAAAAGCTGTAAACAAGAAAAATTATGCTGTGCAGTCGGAGGATCAGGTGGTCTGCCAGTTTGCGAATATGTATCTTCCGACTGCCCAGCATGATTTTTCTTGTTTACTGTTTTTTTTTAATTCTATACATGTGTTTTTCCTGATTATATATATATACATAGAAACGAAATAAAAATAACATAAAGTGTCTAATTCTAGATGGCAAAACGTGACAGCTTGAGATCATTGTTCAGAATGATCTAGAAAATGCAGCCAGTACCCATGTAACTAATGCATATAACTTATGTGTTCAATTCTTTTCATAGTGTACCTTGTGTTTTGTGCTCAAGAACAATATATTGCAAATTGTGAAAACGCTCTTGACCAACTTTACTCTGATATGACTTGGTCTGATAAAGAAATAAATGTAAGATTTTATTAATGAAATTTCCTTATTTTTTTTCCTTTTCACCCAAACTGTTTTCAAATATGTAGTTATAATTGTGTATAATTAAAGGTGGTGTAATTTTTTTCTTATGGTATCTTTACTAATATTATAAAGAGGAAAGATTTTTTTGTTTGTTTGTACCGAATAGGCTCCGAAACTACTGGAACGATTTAAAAAATTCTTTCACCAATAGAAAGCTTTTTTTTTTTTTTTTTTTTTTTTTTTTTTTTTTTTTTTTTTTTTTTAAAAAAAAACGTTGCCCCACACTAGGAATTTCTTCCTGTATCGTGGGTGCGTTTACAAACATATAAACTCACATACACAAACACCCAGAGCCGGAACAACTATATGTAGGTCATACAAATATTTGTTCCGTGCGGGAATCGAACCCGCGACACGCAGCGCAGCAGTCAATCGCTCAACCACTGCGCCAACCGTGCGCCCTCCCCAAAGCTACATTATTCCAGTGACACAACATTTTTTATCCAGAAAACGGGTCCTGTGGGGTGGCCCACAGCGAAGCCGCGGGGAACAGCTAGTATGGTATAATGTTAGTCTATAATTTTATAAGCACGATAATTATTTCAAGTCCAACAAATTGATAAAAAATAAAACCGGCCAAGTGCGAGTCGGACTCGCGCGCGAAGGGTTCCGTACCAATATCGCAAAAAACAGCGAAGCGTTTGTTGTATGGGAGCCCCACTTAGATATCTATTTAATTCTGTTTTTAGTATTTGTTGTTATAGCGGCAACAGAAATACATCTGTGAAAATTTCAACTGCCTAGCTATTACGGTTCATGAGATACAGCCTGGTGACAGAGGGACAGACAGACAGACGGACCGCGGAGTCTTAGTATTAGGAACCCGTTTTTACCCTTTGGATACGGAACCCTAAAAAGAAGTAGGGTGGTACTACTTAATATAAGAGGTTACCATCCTACTTCTTTCCAATTTAATACAAGTATGTACCTACCCTCTTTTTGCTAATTAGGAAAATATATAAAACTAGCTGTTCCCCGCGGCTTCGCTCCCGTGGGCCACCCCACAGAAACCGTTTTCGGGATTAAAAAATAGCCTATGTTACTCAGGAATAACGTAGCTTTCTATTGGTGAAAGAATTTTTTAAATCGGTCCAGTAGTTTCGGAGCCTATTCGGTACAAACAAACAAACATACAAACAAACAAAAAAATCTTTCCTCTTTATAATATTAGTATAGACAATCATTTTACGGAATTTTACATGATATCATTAGTTATTGCCTTAACCATAATTGATTTGTAGTTACAATACAATTATAACTAACAATAATTACATTATATCACCTAGAAAACCCAGGGTTTGCATGAAGAAATTTTCATGGAGTGCATCTAAGGAAACTTTCATAATATCCTTGAAGGATAAAAACTACATTGATCGAAGGTATTGCATATTTTTTTATCTATTATAATGCTCATTTTTTAATAATCAATAGATATAGTGAAAGACGATATGCAAATAGAATTTGCATATCGTCTTTCGCTATATCTATATATACATATATATATACTTAATAAAAAGAGTTCTGGCCGTGTTGCCGACCAAAATGCACACCTGTTTTTTTTGCTAATTATAAGTTTGTTTTTGCATAAGCCTAAATAGGACACAAGACCTATTTAGGCTTTTTTTCTTGCTTGGAGAAATGCTCATGCATACTGTCCTATTTAGGCCTGGAATACAAATTGGATTGTGATTTAAAAAAAAAACACTACATCTATTATGAAAACTGTTTCTGCCAAAGATAATTCATCTTTATTTCTTTTTTTTTTTTTCAATTTATAGCCTGGTGTACACGGCTAGAGTTAACGGTAAACTGTGAGTAGTGTGACATATGCGCAGTATGATCTTATAAAAAAAACTAGGCATTTTACTAAGTACACTCGTCATCTACGCTACCTACTTGTACAAACTGGTATGCAGGTAACCTATTAGTAAACGTATGTGTATTACGAAGGATATCTTCTTCGGAAATGGCCTATTAGGGGTACCGAAATAGGTACAGAAACCGGATGGATTACCTGCAGGCTTATTATATACGCTTTATGGCATAAAAGTCGGCATTACCTACAGTTTAGGTATGCTAAGTCCTTCACAATCGTTTGCTAATCGCTCGCTGTTTGTCAAATGCACTTATAAAAAACCAAAAACTTTAAACATTCTGTACTGAAGAGCAATTATTGCGCAAAAATCGCTATAGCTTTGCTCTTGCAAGTTTCGTAATAAGCCTGCGCGATAGGTAAGTATCGCAAGACAATCAGTAGGTAGGTGATTCTACAAGTTGCCAATTTGGGAAAATCCGTTAACATTTTTTTCTGTAAACATGGGTTCGATACCTGGGCCATCTTAAGAAACAGTGTGATTGAGTATCTATCAGCTGTTAGGCTGTCCTCGATTATTGCAATCTAGTTCTCTCTTTTTGACGGTTAAGGCCGTTTGTGCACGTTTTTTGGTATCAAATTTACCCATACAAATAATCGAATCGAATACAAGTACAGTCACATTAGGGTGACTGTCAACTGTGCACTCACACCTATTTTTATGTTCGTAAAAAATACAATACGGAAAAAATAGGTGCCAAATACGGGTAAAAGCACAACCTACTACCACGAATAAAAAATAAAAAACGAATACGGATAGAATACCTACTGCATACAATTGAGTGCACAAACATTAAAGGACATTGAACTATTAACATAAAAGGGGAATTATGAAAAATGTCCCTCTGCGTGATTATTACGTAGGTACAGGCGTGATGGAACGAGTAAGTACATAACCTAGTTATTTATTCCAGTTTTGGAAACTACAATTCCCCCACTGCTTATTGTTGATTGTTTACTTTCCTAAGTCGTTAAAAAGCCTACAACAACATGTTCAGTGTACAACTGGATTTAAAAATCCCCACCTAATCTGGTACTGTGGTACCGTTCGGTACCAATGCAGTCCGGTTCCCCGGTTTGCCCAGCGGCATCGGGAAATACTGCTTTCAAATGCAATTCCAAGTATTATGATTTATCTGATTCATCATGTCGAGACGCTGATATTTGACTTATTTGGTTTTGCGGTTAAATTGGTATAAGTAGGGCAATGAATTTATAGTAGGTATAATAATTATGAATCATATGAATCTGATTCATGTCTTCCTACTAACTTTTAGGGGCAACAAAATTGATACCTTCTTAAAGTTGTTTAATAGGTACTTTTACAACATATAAAAAAAAACAGCTGTAACTGTCTAATTTACAAGAAGTAATAATAAAATTTATCAACCCGCACCGGGCCGGGCTCGCGTGGTGGATTACGGCCCATTCTCTCAGTGGCAATCATGATTTCAGATGAAAATGTCCACTGATGGACATAGGCCTCCCCTAAGAGTCGATGTGGCGACGCTTGGAATAGGTAATAACCAAAATGAATATATAAGAAAATAAATGGTATAACTGACTGACTAATGGCTATGTAACTGAGTTTTCAAAGTTGTACTTATAATAAACCAGCCAAGTGCGAGTCGGACTCGCGCACGAAGGGTTCCGTACCATTATTGTAAAAAACAGCAAAAAAATAACCTTTGTTGTATGGGAGCCCCACTTAAATATTTATTTTATTCTGATTTAAGGGTTGTTTTTAGGGTAAGAAAGTGACTAGAGTCCCGTTTAGTATTTGTTGGTATAGCGGCAACAGAAATACATCATCTGTGAAAATTTCAACTGCCTAGCTATCACGGTTCATGAGATACAGCCTGGTGACAGACGGACCCTATTACTAAGACTCTTAGTAATAGGGTCCCGCTTTTATCCTTTGAGTACGGAACCCTAAAAATGCACGAGGGCATGGCTACGGTATCACAGGGATATTTTTATTAACTCCTCTAATACATACATAATACACGTGTCTTTCTTTAAACAAATATTCAATACGTAATACATGCACCGTCATAAAGAACTGACGTTACAGGGAATTGTGAATACGTAACTAGTACACTACGTACTCCGGTTACGGTTCTAGGGATGTCAATATTAATTTTATTTATTTATTTCCCCGTGAACAGGAAAATCTGATCGGAATATACCAGTATATATACGCCGGGTAGTCCAACAACTTGTCATTCGTTATTTAGAACTACCATCAAGGCAGTCATAACAATAATTCAATTATTAAATTAATAATTGCAATTAATCATTTGATTCAGTGCTTTTATAGCCTGTGGTTTTGTAGTTAAATTTTGAGATGCAAATATTTTTTTGATGACTATGGCGACTTTCACTTCAACTATCTTGGCGGTAATTATTCTTTTTAATAATTTTATTGGAATTTGGAATCGATTTAATTAATTATTATTATCAAATAATTCAAGGGTGATTATTAAACCGTGTTTTGCTTTTTTAACAGATGATGGTCTTAGTGGCAGCTAGCAATGCCGCTCCTAATGAGGGTAAGTATTTCTTATTATTTTTAACCTTTTCTCTCTTAATACCTTTATAATAAACAACCTACCTAAAATGACTTTCTTTTACTTACAGTCGTTGTGATTTTTTTTGTGTTAATAACGAACATTTTCTGGAAATAGAGAATAAGAAATACACAATTTTCCTTAAGAATTTATTCTTGTGAATTCATTTAAAAATCGAATTTAATAAGCAAGACTCATAATTATTTACCTATAAAGCGTTAATTATAGAATATTTTGTATTAATAAATCCATATTTTTGCAGAGCTCAGCCTGAAATTTCCTGATGGATGTAAAGAGAATGGCTTTTGTAACATCAAGCCGGCAGGGTATGACCAGAAGATGCAAGAATTGGACGAATTCTTGACACCTACGTTTATCGCGGTAAGTTCTTAACTTAATTTTATATTTTTACGGTTCCGTACCCTAAGGGTAAAAACGGGACCCTATTACTAACACTCCGTGGTCCGTCTGTCTGTCTGTCTGTCACCAGGCTGTATCTCATGTACCGTGATACCTAGACAGTTGAAATTTTCACAGATGATGTATTTCTGTTGCCGCTGTAACAACAAATACTAAAAACAGAATTACCTAAATAAATATATAAGTGGGGCTCCCATACAACATACGTGTTTTTTTTTTATAATGGTACGGAACCGTTCGTGCGCGAGTCCGACTCGCACTTAGGCGGTTTTTTAAAAGCCTAACTGCCTGTCTCCTCTTTAGTTTCATTCAGAGCCTTTTACCTTCATAATTTTTATTTTGTTTTATTTTTACTGTGATAAGCTAAATTTTACTGACAGTTCAATTATTATTTTTCAGCAAAGCATTGGAGATCGGATTGGAGAGCCTGAAAACTCAGTGGAACTTTCACCTAAAGAGGACTGGCATAACTGCCCTTACAGAAAAACGGTATGATTTCAATTTTTTATTACCTCCGCTATATTTAGAATTAAATTACTTGTACAATTCAAATTACTCGTAAATGATTTTATATGATCAGAGGCTGAAGATATTATTCCATCAATTCATGCTGATTCGAAAGTATTGTAATTTTTTTTTATTGAACTATAGGAAACAATTAATCAAACAAAACATAGACAATGTGCGTTATAAATTATAATCCATCTACAATCTAAATCTAACATTTCATCATTTATATTATTTTAAAGAAAGAAGGGTCTCATTATTTTGGTTACTTTTTCAGATTGAGGAATCGGCGTTTGCCTACAGGCACTCAAAAGATTCGGAGCCAGATATTATCATCCAACATAAACTTCTCCGCCAACGCATCGAGACCATCACCTGCGCGTGAGTTCCTTTACTTGATTTTTGTAACTTGTTGCTTCCTTCGTTCTAATCTGAACGGCGGCGTTACCTTACTTTTTCTTTTATATACCTAATTCTTATTATGAAACTTTTAACTTTTAACTGTATGTATATCCGCGTTCGAATAATTTAATATAGATATTTTTGTCACTTATGAATATTATTCCTTTACTTTTAAATTGGCTTAACGGATTTGCACATGATGAAATGCCAAAGTATTTCTTTCCTGTAAATTGCTTGCCTCAAAATCTTTGACATGTTATTCTTTTGCAACAGGAACGATAAAATTTCACCTTCTGACACCGACTCTTCTGAAGAATGCTTCCAGCACTTAGACTTAAAATCCTTCCATATGAAGTCCAGTTGCCAGTCCTCGACAGCTAAGCGCAGTCTTCTCGTCTTAGATTATAAGACGGGCAAACCCGTGAAGAAGTCCTACGATGTACCTTGCTGCTGTACTTGCCATATTGTAAGAACCAATTAATTAGATAATACTTCAAGTCTTCAACATCCAAATGGTCGAAACACTCTTTACAATTTAGGATTACCAAAACAATATTGTATTGTTTACGTAAACACAGCTATTCCTTTGTGGCCTTAGAATCGTTCCTTGTAGCATTCCTTGACAGAAATAATGCGTAGTGCACTAGCTGACAATCAATCTGTTCAATAACTGATCATTCAGTTAAGGATTGTTCATAAACTAGCAAAACCAGTGCGAAAATATAATTTGTAGAAAGAACAGGGATCAATGCAAGTAGATCAGTACATGATGTAACAAATCAAACGCTATGGCAATGTAGTATTATTTTAAAGACTGATTTTATTATTTATTAGAAGTAAAATGTTGTAATTTGTAAATTATATTTTCTATTATGTAAATTGTTTTAGCGAATTAAAAGTGATTTGTAAACCCTTGTCATATTTTTAAGATAATTATTTAAATACATTTAGGTGATCATTTATGTTTCAAGCAGAATTTGTTGTAATAACCAGTATTATATTAAATTTATTATGTCAATCGTTAATCCTCTTCTTTATTTTGACCAAACAGTTACCTACTTATGTTCATTGTATTATTTCCTACATTACATCCAGTCGATGATTCAGAACAAGACGGTACAACTTGTTTTAATAGTAATTTGTTTAGCATACGTCAACGGACTTTTGGGAAGTTAACTGATTAAAAGTTAAGTTTTCCTGTTTACGACAATTAAATCAAATAATTACTTATGTACTCAATTGATATTGGTCTTATCTATTGCTACTTGAATATTTTGTGGTAGGTAAGCCTTTTAATTTGGATTGAGCTTCTTAATAAAAACAAGTTTTATTTTTAAAATTGCATTATCACGGCAAAAACGAATGTGTGCGCAAAATTTCAGATCAATCGCACACTCATAAGTGAGTCAAATATAACTGGTAAGTTTTGACTCCACCCAATCATTGAGACAGGTGAAACAATTTCAGCTCAATCGCACACTCATAAGTGGGTCAAATATAACTGGTAAGTTTTGACTCCACCCAATCATTGACACAGGTGAAACAATTTCAGCTCAATCGCACACTCATAAGTGGGTCAAATATAACTGGTAAGTTTTGACTCCACCCAATCATTGAGACAGGTGAAACAATTTCAGCTCAATCGCACACTCATAAGTGGGTCAAATATAACTGGTAAGTTTTGACTCCACCCAATCATTGACACAGGTGAAACAATTTCAGCTCAATCGCACACTCATAAGTGGGTCAAATATAACTGGTAAGTTTTGACTCCACCCAATCATTGACACAGGTGAAACAATTTCAGCTCAATCGCACACTCATAAGTGGGTCAAATATAACTGGTAAGTTTTGACTCCACCCAATCATTGACACAGGTGAAACAATTTCAGCTCAATCGCACACTCATAAGTGGGTCAAATATAACTGGTAAGTTTTGACTCCACAAAATCACTGAGTCAGGTAAAACTATGTATATAAAACTTGTATTTTTCTTTTTACTATATTTGTGGCAACACTAAAAAAAGTTCGACATTTTAAAATAAATTTAAAGTCGGCTAAATTAATGATAAACACATTACTCCTTGAGACTTCCTTCGGCAGTCGGGTAAAAAGAGAATATCTCTTTTTAAATTAGCTGACTTTAAATTTAGTATATGTATGTAGGTATATATATATTTTTTATACTTATGTATGTATGTATATTTATGATTTATTTTATATTATTCTAAAACTGTACACTGGACTACTTCTCTTCTTCCTTTTGTAAACTCTATCACTCTAAGGTTAGCAGGTAGAACACTCTTCTTTGAGTTAAGCTCGCCTTTGTACATCAACTTAATAATCACTATAAGTTTTAGGTGTCATTTTTGTGTACAATAAAGAATTAAGGATTGTCTTATCGATAAATTATAATCAGATGATGATCGGACTAATTGCGCGGTAAGACTGTCTGGCATTTTGCACATAACACTATTTAATAAAAGAACCCTTTATCGTAAATAATAATTCCGTTACGTATTTTGATTAAACACAGAATTCACAGAGACATCGATCCGAGTGAACAAAATTATTGTAATCATGCGATTTTGAACTTTATGTCTCAATAACAATATTTATTACCCCTCGCAGAAAATTTGTTGGTATCTGATAAGGAAGCGTAGTTATATCGTTAGACTTAACTACGTAATGAACTGTCAACCTTATTTCGAACACAAAAGGTTGGATTTGGTTTGTTTTGAAGGAAAACGACGATCAGTTTTATAAGCGTCTTTATTATTTGCTCAATGCTGGGCTTACGTTTATATTGAATGATAGATATTCTGTTCAGAATTATTTTGAAAGATGGCTGAAGGTACGCATCACCTTTTTAGAGTTCCGTACCCGAAGGGTCCAAACTGAACCCTATTGCTGTCACTCACTCAGTCCGTCCGGCTCACGGTTGGCTGGGATTACAAGGTTGGGTCTTCAGAACTAAAATGTAGTTTTTTTAGTATCTACACATAAATTTAAAAAGTTTTTACTCTTTGACTTTTTTTAATTGGACTCGTACTTTCGGATATATAGCCGGATATATATCAAATTTGTATGAAGAGTCATGAAATTTTAGTTTAGCAATTTATTCCAATTAATTTGAAATTGAAAATAATGTACACTAAACGGCCTGAAGTACTTCAATACTTACTTTTTCCACCACCATAGGTAATATAGGTAGGTATGACTTAATTTGTTTTGACACTTATTTCCGGGAATCAAGAGATAGGAATGCGCGACCGCAACATCAAGGTATGACACGTGTCGTAAAAACGAAAATTACGAAAATTTTGCATTCGTTAATATGGATACTCTTGATAGTGATTAAATTAAAAAAGTGCAGTGACCAGTACCTGATTGTGATTTTTACTTATTTTATTAGTCCTTAGTGGATTAGGCCTAACGGGGAGACCACTACATAAAAAGAAACGCGCCTGGTTCTTAACCTCTATGGTGGTGTGGAATAGAAAAAATTTGAAATTGCGACTAAATCGCAGAAAATCGCAACCCGAGAATAGGTGCTAAAATAGGACAAAAATACGTACTATACATACGTAAAGTCAATTCTTTGAGAAAATTTGAGAATTTCTAGATTTTCAAGGTTTTTTGTTTTGCTTCATACAAAAATTACTTTGGTTATTAATAACTCCGAAAATACTCAAGTTATCTAAACGACCCTCATATAAATAATTACTTATAATCAATAGATAAATCCAACGCACTATTTAAAATTTCAGAAAAATAAACTTTTTTTTTTTAAACGCCTAGTCCTCTACCGGCCCGTTTCAGCCCACTGTGCGGCTGTCCGGCGTCTGTCACACAGGTTTTACAGCCAAACGATTGGAGCAAGTCTTCAAATTTTTACAGTATTTAATAAACATCTTGTCGACCTTAGCCATATATATATATATATTTTTTTTGGTTTAATTGGGGCTCCCATACAGCTGAAGAGGGGCGTGAAACAAATTTTACCTACCCCAAGGGGTATCGTTGTTTATAACTAGTTGAGTAGATAAATACTGTTTTTTTTATTTAAAAAGTACTGGAAAACAAATGAATAAGAAGCCACCAAAGTCAGCTTATTTTACAAAATTTAGTTTAGAAGAATTTTTTAACTTCCCATTGACGTATGAACTTGAAATATGATGACAAATATTTATTATCACCAATATTTTACTAACAAAATATATATTGATCAATCACATTTTTCTTTGAAATTCCCTTATTTTTCCTATTACACCAACCTAATTTTGCTGTTTGGTACGGACCCAAAATGTACGAAGTCCGACATGCACTTGGCTAGTTTTTTAGGGTTCCGTACCCAAAGGGTAAAAACGGGACCCTATTACTGAGACTTCGCGGTCCATCTGTCTGTCTGTCACCAGGCTGTATCTCATGAACCGTGATAGCTACACAGTTGAAATTTTCACAGATGATGTATTTCTGTTGCCGCTATAACAACAAATACTAAAAACAGAATAAAATAAATATTTAAGTAGAGCCCTACTACCCTAGCCTACTAGCCCTACCCATACAACAAACGTGACTTTTGTGCCGTTTTTTGCGAAAATGGTACGGAACCCTTCGTGCGCGAGTCCGACTCGCACTTGGCCGGTTTTTATATCAGCTGTGGACAGGAAAATCTTATGTCCTAGGATTTTTTATGATCTACAATTAGAATGAACACACGTTGAAATTAGAATTAATTCCCGTTAATATCAGGGATCGCGTGTTTTTTCAGTATAAACCCTCTTTGTTTGTTACCGTTGGCAGTGATTATAGAAAACAAGGTTGTTTTTGCAAGGCCAAGGCCGCTCAATATTCATCCTATAGCACATGCAACTGATATTATGTAAAAATTATGTAATAAAACCAGTGGAAACTAACTAAGTTGAGAATACAGAAGATCATGGCTTCTTATCTTTTTCAAATAGGTGTTTTTTTTATTATGATTAGCATTATGTTTTTATGAGTTAAATGCTACATGGTAAAAAAAAGTTTTTAGTACTTTATTACGCATATACCTATATTCATATACCTTCCTTTATATTGAGAAAAATAAATTGGAAGGACAATTTCCCCCTTGCCCAGTTTGTATATCTAGACACCATTTCAACTAGGGCCCTGTTCATTATTACTAACACTGCGACATATTTGTCAACAATGTCATAATTTTCACATTTGTGTGATGGATGTTATTTAAAAAAAAACCAGCTAAGTGCGAAGGGTTCCGTACCATTATCGCCAAAAACGGGCAAATATCACGTTTGTTGTATGGGAGCCCCACTTAATATATATTTTATTCAGTTTTTGTTGTTATAGCGGCAGCAGAAATACATCATCTGTGAAAATTTCAACTGCCTAGCTATCACGGTTCATGAGATACAGCGTAGTGACAGATTGACAGACAGACGGACCGTGGAGTCCAGGGTCCCGTTGTTACCCTTTGGGTACGGAACCCTAAAAAGATGAAAAAGTATGTAAGATTTGATTGTTACAAATATAACCCGTCACCTGATAGTTTTATAAAATAGGTATTTAATAATAGGAATATATCACAGAGATAGTTGCTGCTACCTGCTTTATAAGAATAATATTAAAATAAAGATAATCTTCTCCCATTATCTCATTTTCCTCATAAAAGCCTGATACATGAAGGATGACTTCTTCAAGACAAACAGGAATATAATAATTATTTTGGTCATAACAAGACTCATGTTTAGCAGATTGATGATTTTCATCTATAAATTATAAATAATGTTTATGGAGTCTTGACATATCTCAAAACATGCCATTGACTGATAATACAATATTACCTAATATATAATATTTTGATGGAAAAATTGTACACATTTGGTTAGCATGAGCATATTATATCATCATTGATTGCATATCTACACACTATGTAGATAACAATACATTTTAGTTTAAACAACGTAGAGCCATGATAGATGGTTTTGACGAAAATCTTAAGGTCAAGGAAGGTGACTGCCAACATGTTTTTCATAGAGAGTAGAATTGTACATACTAATATTTTATTTTCTACCGAAGTTTCAAACGCTATTTCATTTTGTGAAGATGGAAATTTGTCATGTTTCTCCATAATTATTTTCTTTGCCGATGATGCAATGATTGGTCCACAATAATATGAACATTTCAATTAAAAGTAATGTAGAAATAATTGACCGCTAGTTGGTCACATAAGCTAGTAGGTAAATAGGTACTAACAGAATTCATGTTTTAGGTGGTCAATAAAATTAGCATAAACAAGTTCCTTACTATTATGTGAGAGTATAAATAGATGTATTTATATTTCAAGGCTTCATCAGCTTGTTAGCGAGTAATAATTACCACACATACATATCCAAAAGTATACTACTACTAACATATAGGAACAATAAGGTAATTCTGCATTCAATAACAATCTCATAGACAATTGCAAATCAACGGCCGGTTTATTGCAGAGGTTGATTACGATATTTTTCATAACTGCCAATAAAAAAGATGAATAGCCAATAAGTGTTGAAATAAAAATCATATAAAGAGCAAACACATTCCAAACCATGTTCCGCTGACGTTAGGTCACATATTTCATTGACAAAAACACATAACTAATCACTATAGGAACACAATCACATTCACATTTGAAAATAGAACTGCATTTAATGACTGTTTCATTCTTTAATTAGTGGGATGCACAAGTATAAATTAAAAAAATAAATTACCCGACGAGTTGACATTTTGTTGTGAAGAATCCTACTGAACTGAACTAAGTCCATCACCACGTTGACGTTACTGATAAGAATAATATTATCTTGTGTACTCATATAATATAAAATATTTCATTTGCTCTTATCTTACATTTAGCAAGTTTCTTCATTCAAGATTGACATGTTTTAACTGTAATATTGTAAATAAATGAAAGTTTTTGGATTTCATGAATACCAGGTAAGTGAAATACTAAAATGGTACATGCAAAACAAGTTTTTTTTCTATAAATCAATATTATTTTTTAAATTTCGAAGTTCGTGTGTATTTTTATCAGCCTAAAGTGGTGTAATATCATATTTATTTTTTATTTCCTCACAAAAGGTTGAAGAGGTTAGGTTGGTTATCTAATAATGTTTGAACTTGGACATGGTATGCCGATTTAAATGTGGAAAGTAATACAAGATGTTTATCTCGATCATTGTTTAGACTTTATCAGGTGTTTTCGGTATGCGAAGGTCGCAAAGACGCATCGTGACGTACCGCTGCAGTTCAAGGGCGGACAAATCAAGGGCATTCATTTAAAAATATAGCGCATTGACAACATTACTCTTGTCAACAACGATTCGCACTAATTAAGTAACTCAATGAAACCTTTTTAATTATAATTAAAAACTTACCCACCTCTTGACAGCTGGCCGGAGTGATTACAGAGCCTAACAAAGATTTAAACATTACAGTGTTTTTTTATCACAACACAATTTTCTTGAAAGAATACTGTAATGTTTAACTCGGCAACAATATTGTATAAACTACGGTAGCCCTGATAACACGTCACGATACATAAAAATGTACAAAATTCTATTTTTGTTAGACACGCACTGTGCTCATGATCGTCTCAGCCGCCCGGCTATGATAATGCAATATTATTTAAAAGGTCTTTTGTTTATTCGCTAACCTAAAATAATTTTGCACTCTTCAACTTGGCCGCACAGTTCGACGTATTTTTTTGTTGCAAATTTTGACGTAATAGTGATGTGTGCTGAAGTCGTTTTATGTTTTTTGTAGTGATGTTACTTCACGTGTTATTGTAACGGTGTTATTTGTACAAATCGTAATCGTAACTACGATATATGTCTTTTTTCAGCTTCCATTTTTCTTCTTTAAGACCTACGTAATTTCCTAAGTTATCCTACTTCCACTTCTGGGCAGAGGTCTCCTTTCACTTTGGGGATGGAATTGCGGTTAAAATCGGTTAGGCAGGCGACGGGACGGAAGATTTTGTAATCACCCAGCATGTATAAATACTACTTAACTTAAGAAAACTTACGCTTCTACTTGACCATTTAATTTTTATTACTTATTTTTTGGAACGATCAAAATAATATTGGATATCAATTTCATCTTTAATTTAAAGGAAGAGTAAAAAAGCAATGTCTAATGTTGAATCGATCATACAATTCCAAATTTGACTCATATGAATGGGTCAATTTGTCTTAATAAAATTAATCACTGTTATCGTTACTATTCTAACGTAAAAAAAAGAATAGGTATAAACTTTTGTTTTACACAGCCTGCATTTATCACCTGTCAAAGCTAACCCTTGGTGTTCCTAGAACACCGTATGTAACATAGATGTCGCTAGTTGCTTAGAAGAATTTAAATGTTACAATTTTCTTTATTTTCTAGACTTTTGTTTATATATCAATAGGAAAATAACTGCATTAAGAGGCCAATCTGCGGAAAAAAATCCTAGTTAAGTAGTTTCACCGGAATTACGTTCATTATGGTATTAGTAACGTTGCCTGAAAAGTCCATAAAAATCACAAAGGAGCAAAAAAATAGTAAATAATAATAATAAAATATTGTTATTGACACAAAGTAAAAAAAATACATTTCCATTTGAAACCCTGACTCCTGTGCTATGTGAGACCTGTGTTACAGAAGTCAGTGTCCTCGCCCGTTATGGTACTAGTGTTCACAACATTTTATGCAACAGAAAGAGAAAAAAAAAAGATATTGTATAGATTTAATTAAAGAACCTTATATTACCTTATAAAATGTGTCATACATACGTAGGTACCAATTCCGATAATAAATAAAAATTAGTGTTCGAAGCACCCGAAATAATTTATTGAATATAGGTACCTAGCACCCTAGGTCACCCAAGTTTATTATAACAAAACAAAAGCACCCTAGTCTAGAAGAGACATAGGTAGATACAAACCAAAACTACATTATAGCCTGTCAGTGCAAAACAGACGAGCAATTAAATAAAAGCCGCATGCTGAATGCCAACCAACCAACCAAAATAAATTAGGTAAATACAAATCACCTGTAGGTATTACTTATTGCATGTTTACCTACTGTTGCTCATTAGTGGCCGCGACTAAACTTGCTATAGGATTTGAGGGGTATTTCTCATACAGGTATGTTTAACAGGGTGTCATGTCCCGCCCGCGCAACCTTCATTGAAAAGAGAGTAAGGTAGATGTCGGGCTTTGTATATTAATATAGTTCTCGCCAAACTTCTTGACCGCCCTGAAGTTGGCTACAATGGCTGCGTAGTAAATCTCAAAAAAAAACAGCACCGATCCGTGCCTTACCCATCGGAAGCCAAATACAGGGTGGCCAAGAAGTTTGTCGAGAACTATACCTAGGTAGGTACCTATGTTCAAATCGAGCGGAGAACTTTACGTGATGTACCTAAGATTTATGCGACGACTGTTATTTTTTTTTAACCGACTTTCCAAAAAGGAGGAGGTTCTATGTTCGACTGTAGGTATGCTTTTTATATTTTTTATTTATATTCACCGATTTCTTCGTCAAAATGTGGACAGACATTTTTTTTTCTATTTATATTTCCGAATATTCCCATTTAAATTTGGTGAAGATCCGATGAAGAACTTCGGAGAATACAACAGAAATCTTCAATAAATTACGTCAATTCTCTCGGGATAGCTGCAGTCGCATGTTTATTTATTGTTTACACTACTCCATACAATAACACAACGCCAGTGCGCTCTAAAGGGGTACGCAGATGTGTACAGATGTACAGTTCACACTGTTACACTCTCATTAAACCGGTTATGATCAAGTTTCATGTTATTTTAATCTATTCTGGCATAACTTTGGGCATTATAGGTACCTTACTATAGAATTTGCCAATTAGGTAATATTACAAAAAAAAAAAATAAGTAAAATATATATATCGGAGATAGGAGGGCTATCTTCAATAATACCCTCGGTCTGTGGGCATATCGTGGGTATGCGATGCACAAAGCAGGTAACTTAAGCCGTTTTAGAGATAGTTCTTGTTCCAATTTTATCAAAGCAGCGGATTCGGCCACCAATCGTTTCGCTTTTTCCCAACTTAAACACACTTGTTCAAGTTCACACACGCCACTTTAGGCTACTTCTCAACTCCTTTTTCTCACAACTCTTTTCAACTCCAAAACAGCGCGTCCGCGCGTATCTTTTCTAACTTTCCGACCCAATAATAGCGGGAGAACCCACTCAGAGTGCCTCTATGACACCCCTGCTTTTTATTGGCTAAGAGAATCTCTTCCGGCAAATTACTGCTTGTATTATCCAATCCAAATCGAGTATTTTGACATAAGAAAAATAAAGTGTTGTCAATCGAATAAAATCGAACTGAGAATTGATCAGAAGCTAAATGTTGCCAATTAAACAAACCTGAAGTAATAAGTTTACAAGCGATATACCTTCCTCCGATACGGCCATCTTGACATTCAAACGGTCCCACGTTTGATGTAAAGCGACGAGCAACATCGTTACTCAACCAAAAAACAAAAACCAAGAGGAGATAAAAAAATAAGTAATAGGTTAAGTTCGGCCGCTCCTGACCAAATAATAAAAAAAAAATAACGTGGTCGTGACATCTTCCACGTGAAACCTTCAATCAACACCTTATATTACCAGCCTACAACAAAACTCAAGTACATCTTTACTCAAGAAAACAGAATTCTCATAGCTTTCACACTGTTCATTTGTTTTCTCCATGTAAATCTATGTCTCCACACCATACACCGTACACAACCATCGTCGTACTATCAAACCAGCCACCTCACCATTTAGACAACCATATTAACACATTCTAAATGGTTACCGAAGCACCAGAGGTACCAGGTTCCCAACAAACGCCAAGTCGGTCTCGAAGCACTAAGTGTGCCAGAAACCACCCAAACGCCCAACACAACATATCATGCCACATACACCAAACAACAGGTCACCGAGGCCCCAGAGGGACCAGGCTTCCCCAGACATACAACAGGTCACCGAAGCCCCAGAGGGACTAGGCTCCCCCCAGACAACAGGTCACCGAAGCCCCAGAGGGACCAGGCTCCCCCAGACAACCTGTCCTCTCGAAGCAACAATACTGCCAGATACCCATGCCACATACACAAAACAACAGGTCACCGAAGCCCCAGAGGGACCAGGCTTCCCCAGACAACCGGTCCTCTCGAAGCAACAAGACTGCCAGATACCCATGCCACATACACTAAACAACAGGTCACCGAAGCCCCAGAGGGACCAGGCTTCCCCAGACAGATAACAGGACTCCAAAGCCCCAGAGGGACCAGGTTCCCCCCTGACAAATCCAGCAATGTTTCTTGGTCCCACAGCAATCGCTGTAGCTCCTGATGGTCAACCCAGTGACCACCCTGCAACCATAGTCATCCTGACCAGGCCTCGTAACCCACCACGGTTACAGCAGTCATCTTACTGACCACTCACCTCGTAACCCACCTCGGTTACAGCAGTCATCTTTGACCACTCACCTCGTAACCCACCTCGGTTACAGCAGTCATCTTACTGACCACTCACCTCGTAACCCACCTTGGTTACAGCAGTCATCTCTGACCACTCACCTCGTAACCCACCTTGGTTACAGCAGTCATCTCTGACCACTCACCTCGTAACCCACCTCGGTTACAGCAGTCACCGCAGCGACTACTCATCACCGTACAGTCAGTCCTTTGACCATACACACGACCTCACCATTGCTAGATTGATTTGAATCAGTCTTCAACACAGTACATTCAGTTACTTCAATGGGTACTTGATCTTTCAGCTTTCCTCTAACTCATCATGAACCAAAGCCTTTAATTCAACACATAGCTGCCACCATTCAGAACTCCAATAACCATAAACAGCACATTTAAACAAAAATCAAATTTGTTATTTCAATCTTCATTCTCAGTACTGAATACAAAGGCAACCTCATATTCAGGATTTCTAACCCTGCCAAAAGCATATTCAAGAACTTCATTTTATGTTCATGATTTCATACCAAACCCTCAGTGCGATAGGTATAATAACTAGCAACATCAAACATTACCAATTTTGCAAACTAAAATTGAAAATGAAATCATGCACCGCATGTCACCGAGTTTACATCTGCGTTAACATTATCTTATCCAACTTGCTCAGATAGCCAATAAAACAAAATTACGTTAGGTATGTTCACAATGACCAGCACAGAACATTCAACAAGTTAGAACACCACAACCATTACTGACAGTATACTTTAAATTCCACATTTATTATTCAAGGTAGGTACTAGCTTACATGACACCACACAATCACACAATTCACAAATTCACACCTTTCTTTAAAGAGATGTTACAATTATTAAAACTTCTGAATAATGTTCAAGATTACCGAGGCCAAGCATCGTTGAACAACACAGAACGAGGAAACCATTCCTAGTTTCCACCAAAAAAACAAAAGCTCCTGTACCAAGTAAATCAAATAGAACCCAAGTGTCCCATTCATGGTCCACAATCAACAATAACTTAGCAAATACCTGCACAGAATGCACTTTCAACTTAAATGCCGAATTAACTCTTGACTCTGTCATCTCTCTGACCCACGAAACTGAGAAACTGTTCTATGTAAATTAAAATGTTGCCAATTGAACATCTATCTCATCTTCAGCCGCAACTTCAGCAGTTATTGGCCCTCGGGCATCTCATAATACCTGAATACGTCTTCTAGACACCATCTACATGTCTAGTTGCACTTTTCATTTGCCATAGTCCACTTAAATAATTTTTATTTGTAGGTAGGTATCGTTAGAATGACATGTAATCAGTTGGTTCATTCTCTACAATGCGATATATAACAACTACAGACATTAACTTTACCTTTATTCAACCGTTGGTAGCAACAAAACTAAACGCCAACTGTATTGGCTATACTAACGTTAATCCTCGTGATGTCTGCAGGTTGTAAGATTGCAAATCGAGTCGACCAACAAACTATTTAACTAAACTTTAACACCGGTTTGAAAATAATCTTGATCACATAACTCTTAACTGAAAGTTATTGCATGTTTTTGCAACAAAGCAAAAGTTAAAAGTCTAATCCTCACAGTGACTCACACTTTGTAACGACTTATTAATAATCTAGTCTTTATCCAGTAATTTATAAGTTAAAAATCATATCACAGTTAAAAGTTATTTGTTTATGTTTTGTCTTGTCCGACTTTTTTCGAACTTTTTCGAATGTTGACACTTACATGTCACTGTCTAATAGAGATGAGTAAGGGATGGCGATCTGTTATCAATTAATCGACGAATCGATTTAAAGGCAAAAAATAAACAAACAATTTTTCAATCGATATCCAGTACTGAATCGATCCAGCGGTACGATATTTCGCCCTAGAATATCGAGATTCGATTTTTCTGTTTTGGTATGAACCAAAATATTATTAAAAAATAGTCGAATGTATTACACAAAGATATTTGAATTCAACGTTAACAAAATAAATTTCTTTCCCTTTTACCTGATACTTTAATTTAGTTGTAAAAACAATCCCAATCAGCCAAAGATGTGAAAAGATACACTATTATTACGATTTTTCTTTTTACTTTCCATAACTGGATTCACACTTGCATTAAAAATACCAACGCGAATAGTTAGAATGTACGTTATTTTCAAAGAAAAGCATATTCACTAATTTCCTTGAAGATCAAATCAACAACAAACTCAGTGGTAATAATATTTACGGGCAATCTGAAGTGACACCTATTAATAAAGAATGCATGGCTAAAATGCCTAGTATCTTTACTTCTCGATTATCAGTAGTGAGTAAACTAAAAACCTATTCTTAAATGTGTGTACTCTTGTGACAGCACTAGTGGTCACAAAACCGTATATTGTTCTAACATCATGCAACATAAAATAATGTAATGAAATCTAATTTCTTTCCGTTTTGTTCTCACATTCCAATGCTCCAAGTACGTTAGAAAGATGAAATTGCAAAAATCGTTTCATTGTTTATTTTGTTGGTAAAGAAAAACAATTAAATACTTGAAACAAAATATTTCAAAGCTTGAGCCCGTCAAAGATTTAAAAGATGGCGTGACATGCACGGACTTCTCATTCTGTCTATGCAAAAATTATTTGTTTGTTTTTAAATTGATCACGAAAAAACAACATGCTCGTATTCAATAAGCTCCCCCAAGCAGTAAATCACAGCATAATGGGGTCCCGAATCCAATTTCGATGATTATTGAAAGAAACCTACAGTATCAATACCATTACATAGATGGCGCTGTTTGATTTTTCTACTCTTTTCATGTAACTTACATTAAACATTTCCATTAAACAACATAATGCAATAGTTATAAATTGCAATTAATGCAACAATTAATTATAAAACTTAGGTACTTCCAAATCCAATACATACTTCGGCTGCCACAAATGTATGCCAATGCACAGATAGTTGAATGCAGATCAAAGTAACATACCTTTAAGCCTGTACTCCCGGAAAGGTAGGCAGGCAGGCAGGCAGCAGTGCCAACCATGCACATGTCCAGACTCCTAGGTGCTATCAGAAAATATTAAATTGATTGATCACCGCAGCGGCATGTATAAAACCACTAAATTTCCTCTTTCATAGCGATGTAGACTGCAGGTTGTATGTTGCCTCTTAAAATGGAACCTGAGCTCCACACTTATCTTGTAGCACTACACGCAGCCGGTCACAACAGGTCTTGTGGTATCAACAGCCATGTTGAAGGGCTCAGACGTCCGTGCTATTTGTTGCATTTTGTGTGAATGGCTAAAAAATTCATGTCTATGAGCAAGTTTTTCACAAGCATAATGTTTTATTGAATCAAGTTGTAGCTTAGGATGTTTGCTCTCTTGCACTGTATTTGCACAAGTGGTCTTAATCTTTTGCGAATTCCGCTGACAGTACGAATCTGGCAGAGTTTCATTTAGCATACGAAAATAACAATTTATTTTAAATATTAGCCACTATAAACCAAGAAAAACAATATTGTGGCTAAACTTCATAAGGCATTAGATTGGTACTTATTGTTGTCGGAATACTTAAGTTTATACTTCCCTGAACATCACCACCACAGTTGCGTTTCCCAAGTATCTAGTCAGGATTGGGCGTCGATGTCATCATTAACTTCATCATTATCTGCAACCCGACTTCGCATATTGTCTAGGATAGGCCACACTATACGGTTGAACTCGGGCAACATATTCCTGTCTCTAGTAGCCGGCAAGTTGCAAAACATCTCCATTAGGTAGGTACTTCCATGCTAAATTTCGCGCACCAAAGAGAACGCGCCAGCCATTAGGTACTCGTCTCATTTGGTCCATCATCGCCTTGTGCTTGCATTGTTTTCACTTCCGATATCGGAGATAGGAGGGCTATCTTCAATAATACCCTCGGTCTGTGGGCATATCGTGGGTATGCGATGCACAAAGCAGGTAACTTAAGCCGTTTTAGAGATAGTTCTTGTTCCAATTTTATCAAAGCAGCGGATTCGGCCACCAATCGTTTCGCTTTTTCCCAACTTAAACACACTTGTTCAAGTTCACACACGCCACTTTAGGCTACTTCTCAACTCCTTTTTCTCACAACTCTTTTCAACTCCAAAACAGCGCGTCCGCGCGTATCTTTTCTAACTTTCCGACCCAATAATAGCGGGAGAACCCACTCAGAGTGCCTCTATGACACCCCTGCTTTTTATTGGCTAAGAGAATCTCTTCCGGCAAATTACTGCTTGTATTATCCAATCCAAATCGAGTATTTTGACATAAGAAAAATAAAGTGTTGTCAATCGAATAAAATCGAACTGAGAATTGATCAGAAGCTAAATGTTGCCAATTAAACAAACCTGAAGTAATAAGTTTACAAGCGATATACCTTCCTCCGATATATATATTACAAAATTACAAGTTTAAAAAACCCCCGACACAAAACCTCTAAAAAGCAAAAAATAAACCTCGCACTCGCGTCGGGGAACCACCAACGTTTACAGCAGTTTATTTTATTTACTTAGTGGTAATTTTTATTTCATGGTTTTTAAACAACATATAATATACCTAGTAGTAGACACGCTTCAATCGACAATCTATCGAAACACTTAATAATGTCACGATATCTTGCTAAAAAAACCATGTTCAATGAGTAAAATGTGAATAACTTTTGAACGGCTGAACCGATTTTATTAAACCATAGCTAAGAACACCATCGACAAAGTCACCTTTTTAACAAAAAAAAAAACTAAATCAAAATCGGTTCAACAGTTTAGGAGCTATGATGCCACAGACGGGCACACAGATATACAGACACACAGTTCACAACAACACGCGTCAAACTTACAGGTAACACCCCTCTTTTTCCGTCGAGGGTTAAAAAAGTAGGTACTACCGACTTCCAAATAAAAAATCTTTTTTACTACGTACTATTTTAGGTAGGTAGGTTACATGTAATAAAAAAGTAATTTTTTTGACATTGATTGTCACTGAGATGAGGGTGTGACTAGATTTTTAACGTTTTTTGACTACGAACATTTTGTAGTCGCTGAAACTGAACAGAAGCCAGATTCGATTCCCAGGTTAGTAAAGTGTTTTTTGACATTGTTGTGTACTAAGTTCGGAACTGAGGGAGTTAACGTTCTTCTGTAAAAAAAACTATGAAGGTACTGGAAATTTCATTTAATGGAAGGCAAATTGTATGAATTCATAGGTACCAGTTAAAAAAAAAACAAATTGTTACAACACCTACTTATGTATGCCCATTTCGTCGTCGTCGCCGTTGTCGAGCAATTTTATTATTGACTAGCAGTTCCCCGCGGTTTCGCTCCCGTGGACCACCCACAGGACCCGTTATCGGGATAAAAAATAGCCTATGTCACTCAGGAATAATGTAGCTTTCTATTGGTGAAAGAATTATTTAAATCGGTCCAGTAGTTTCGGAGCCTATTCGGTACAAACAAACAAACAAACAATAAAATTTTCCTCTTTATAATATTATATAGTATAGATAGATGTAGATTAATTAATTAATTAAGTATATATTTATATATAGCAGCTGTGCAGTCGGAGGATACATTTTCGCGAGCTGGCGGACCAAACCCAGATGTATCTTCCGACTGCACAGCATGATTTTCTCCTTGTTTACGTCTTTTTAATTCGCTTTACTAGCAGTCGGGTTTTTGTTTTTTTTATTAACTTTTTTTATTTATAACTTTTTAGTTACTTTTTTTTTCGAATTAGGTACATTTAAACATATAAGTGTTATATATTTTTGATACCCCACACGATAGATATAAAAAAGAAATTGCCACCCACAATATGGCGCCCAAGAACCGCCATTTTCCTATTTTCCAATTTTAATGTAGCCAGTGACACTCGCGGGGTTAAGACGAATCGATTGACGTAAGAACAATTAAAATCGGCCCACGCGTTTGGTCTCCAGAACGCCACATAGGAACAAACATACATACATACATAGACTGATAAACACATTATCCTCCTTTGGCAGTCGGGTAAAAAGCCATTGTGTCTCGCTTTGATCCACGTTTTAAGCACTCAAGAGGTTAATCAAAAAATGTTGGTGAACTTTTCGATCCCGAAAGTTCGAAAGTTCCCCGTCAATCTCAAAGTTTTGCAGCAGCATCTTCACCTGATCGCGGTCTTTAGCCTGCGCGTCCGCACATGCTGGGTTGACGAAAGGGAACGTTGTACATGTGCCATCATGTAATACCACTTGCAGTTGCACTTTTGTATTTCCTACTGGGGATATTTTTTGTGCTGTAAAACAAATAAGAAATTAATTGTCGAACCTACAGACTACACAAATGAAGATAAACTTAAGGTAATCTTAAAAGAATGAAGGATATACGATGTATCGTATATCCTTCATACTGAATCTTTTATTTCTTGGTCACTAAGTTTGAAAAATAGCGATCCAGGAGTAATGATCAAAATGGTTATGAAAACCGTTATTTTGTGCACGCCATGCGAAGCGTTGAGCCTTGCTTCAACCGGAATTTTGCAAAGGGAAGGTGGTCTATCACCACCAGCAGCCTAATTGTGTAGGCGAATTCATGATGAAAGAATTTGACAAATACTCTTAAAATAATTAGGTATTGTCAAAAGAATTAGCCTCTTTCGAAAAGAGCGTATCTTCTAGCTAGGTACCAATGAAAGCGTCCAATATTTTTTGGCAATACCTAATTATTTAAGGAGAATTTTTTATACTCTTTCATGGGGTCAAAACATTTTGCCTTGCCGAAATCACAGCAATTAGTCTGCAGTCCAGCATATGATAGGCCAGCTTAACCCTATGCCATTGGAGCTTTGGTGGTTATCACCAAAATTGTAACTTTATTAAATAACAAGCAAGAAACTAACAAGTTCCCTTAAACAAAAACAAATGCCAAGCAAACTCTTCAAACTATACAATACTACAAAACATCGCGAATAAGTAAACACAAAATATAAAACAATTTCTCAAAGATTTTTATATGAAGTGAGTTCAAGTGAGGTCTTCAGAAATTCTATTACGGTACACAGGAAAGTACTGTGTGTAGGACATTAAATATTTTATAGATGCATAGATGCCTAAGTGCATTCAGCTGTAGGGGCTCAAACGCTATGAGTACGGCCTTGCCTGTACGCAATTTCCATAATAATATTCAATAAACGCTGTAAGGGGACTTTCCGAATAAGCTTTCAGACTTTTATGACATAACTGCTGTAGTCTATGGCCGGTATACATAGTCTGTGAAGAATAAGGAGGTCACATTGTGAATAGTGTTGCCAGACGTTATAAATGTTTTATTTTAAAAGCGGTTAGTTGCAGTGCTTTGTTTTTTTTTATAAATGTGGGCACTGGAGTTTATGCTGTATTGGACTTTTATTGCCTAAATATTCGCCGATGTGATATAAGAAACAGTCATTTACCAATCTGTGATCAAGCACGAACTAAGTATCATGTATCATCATCATCTTCCTGCCACGTTTTCTTCTTCCATACCGTCCTGTCCCCCGTCACGCTATCACAGACTCCCTTTTCTTTCATATCACTCCTCACACAGTCCATCCATCTTTTCTTTGGTCGTCCCCTCCCTCTCCATCCATCCACATTTATATTCATAACTCTTTTAGTAACATGCGTTTCATCACTCATGTATCATCATTATAATAAATGATATACATTAGATCATGGTGATGATGATGATGACGTGTATTGATGAACATAAGTAACCTAGGTAAAGACTGTTGTAATCAATCGTTGCCCTGCCAGCCGATAGCTGCTTAAGTTGTATCAAGTGCAAGTTCGATCTTGCATGGAGTAACTGTTCTATCAGTGGGACTGATCTGCCAAATGCTAGAGTTGGGCTTGATGCACTAGCGTTGGTCGAAAAACCTGCGAAAAGGCTCATTGGCAATGAGGCACTGGTTGAGTCAAAGCTCCAGAGCCTTGAACATCGTCGCCGAGTTGCCAGATTGACGGTTTTTTTTTGGTTGCATTTCGGGGAAATGTACGATGGAATTGCATGATCTAATTGCGCCTAGCCCGTTTCAACATCGGGTTACAAGAAGAACGGCGATGAGTCATCGGTACAACGTGGGCATCCCACCCATACGCACAACACGCTTTGGAAATACTTTCATTATGCGTACAGCTAAGGAGTGGAATTCCCTGCCGGAGTCTGTGTTGCCCGAAATATATATAGGTACAATATATAATTTAGGCATATATCAACATACCTGTATGTTATTCTGCACAACCCAATTACAGCGTTCAATTATTCAATTATTATTGCTAGGAAGATGTCATTATTCTAAAGATGTCCAAAGGTAATTGAAAAATTAATTACAGGCTTTCCCTAAAACAAAATGGCGTGCTGACGTCTGCGTTATCACAATCCTTTTGTAAGCACGAATTCAAGAAGGCTTTAAACAACGAAACTGTGTTTCAACATCGCTCCGTATTTAACGGTCGACGTGAAAGTGGTTACAACATAACATCTATTTCAAAACTACCCAGAGTGTGGAAAATAAGGATATCTTCGAAACTAATCTAACAGGACGGCCAGGGACGTTTCTCGTTGGGAACAGTCCCATTTATACTAAAACTCGATTGCTTTTAGAGGCTTTCAGTTCAACTTGTGAGGTACTAAAACCATTCATGGAGATATAATCTGGACATCGACTATTTCACGTACGAATTCAGTTGTTAAATGTTATGTTACACTGATACGTAGATAAGGGGTTTGTGTTATTGTGGTTAAAACTAGACCCTGGATGTATTCGCTCAAAAAATTAAATAGATTCGTATTATCTTTGTTGATAATTATGTAATTATAGGTTATTTCTGTATGTTTAATTTGTGTATTTTATCTATGGGGCTTTGTTGCCTGAAAACAAAGAAATGTTATATAAATTGCTAGTGTGTATTTTTTTTTAACAGTGTACATCTGTGACAGTAATATTCTTCCCAAATGAAAAAGGAAATACCAATGGATATTTTGTGAAATAGTTACTATAGTGTAAGTACAGTAGGTACGACTGTATGTACCTATTAGATTATTCATCCATCTACAACCTAGTCTGTGCATATTTTTCTAGAACTTTGAGCTTTGGGGTCTAAGAGCCAAACTTCATCCAAATTAGTCTAACTGTTTCATCATTGATATAGCAAAATACACAGAGCGAACCATTTTTTATTTTTCGTTTTTTGTTCGTATCTATTGATACAGAATAAAAGGTATGCGAATCCAGTCGTAAAATGTATAGATTTAAGCCCGGTATCCACTGACGCGTATCGTCATACGCCTGTATATTTACAGCACTACACTCACTGTTCATCCGTTTAGAGAGGGTCACAACATACAAAACAATAGCTTTTTACTTCTGTTTCATACTTGGGTACTTGTAAATAAAATGCGTTCTATGGAGATTGGTCACAATAGGTAACTATTGATGCACGCTCAAATGACGTCATTTTTCCAACGGTACCTACCTACGATAAATCTATGATGTTACGCTTCAGTGGACAACGAGTTTTACATAGAGGGTTGATTCTGACGTTAAGTGGGATATGTCAATCCATACTAATATTATAAATTCGAAAGTAACTCTGTCTGTCTGTCTGTTACGTTTCACGCCTAAACCACCGAACGGATAATAATGAAATTTGACAAGGAGATATAATATATGATAGATATCCTGGGGAAGGACATAGGCTACTTTTTGTCTCAAAATAAAAAAATAGTAAGTTGGTAGGGTATGGTAGGTAGGCTAGGGTCTACCCTAGCCTATCTACTTTTTTATTTTAAGACAAAATGTAGCCTTTGTCCTTCTCCAGGATATCTATGATCTAGATATCCTTGCCCTAGTAGGTAGGTACGGTAGGGTAGGCTAGGTAGGGTCGATAGGGTAGATAGGGTAGGCTAGGTAGGGTCGATAGGGTAGATAGGGTAGGTGGGTAGGTTGGTAGAGTAGGGTAGGTAGTCAGTTGACGGGAGCGAAGCCACAGGGGACAGCTAGTACTTTATATTTTTAGGAAAGGGACAGTCATATTACTTACGCCACTAAACGCAGTGAGCCCTCATGGTAATCAATGTCTATTCCATCTCTATAAAGAAAATAATTTTATGTTGCGTCGGAAAACGTCGTGCAAGAAATAAAATGTGAAACGTATTCATTATTGAATGAAGCGCACGTAAGCAGCTTACTCACGTACATGATCAGTGTATTTTATAATATGATTTTATTTAGTCGTTGCCACACTTAATCCGTGTTTACGGTAAGAGATTATCGGAAATCTCCGAGTAGGTAAAGACTGTATATTTCAGTATTCACGGTGGTCTTAGTGAAGTACTGGTTGGCAACAACGTACAGATAATTTCAGCAGTCATAGAACAGGTTGTCCAACTAATGAGCATAGAGAATTTTTTTCTATAGAACTGAAAGTACATAGGTAATCGTAGTTGTGGGGTCAGTAAGGCTGTGAACGAATGTTTGATTCAGATTGTGTTTTAAACATACATAACATCAATCATGTATTCCCGGAAGATTAAGCAGAGGTGTAGGTACCTGTAGAACACGATAATTTCAGGGGTAAAGGGAACGAAACTATTACCTAAAATCCGCCTGAAAGAAATCTAGACTACTAAGAACTTACAGATAGAAATAGGTACCTAATAACAATTTGCCCGAACTGGGACTTTAACCCGTAGCCTCAAACTTAGCAATAGCACTTGTAACCACTAGACCAGGGGTCGCCAAATGGCGGAGCGCGGTCCGGCAGTCTTATTACGTATCTTTTGCAAGAGCAAAACGATAGCGATTTTTGCGCAATTGCTGATAATTGCTCTTCAATACAAATGTTTTAGGGTTGTTGGCGGTTTTTTTTTTTAATAAAGTACATTTGACAAACAGCGAGCGATTAGCAAACGATTGTGTAGGATCTACCATACCTACACTGCAAGTAATTCCGACTTTTATGACATAAAGCATTTGATTGCTATCGTTTTGCTCTTGCAAAAGATATCCGAAACTTTCGGTCCGAAAGTTTTTATTATATTAATAAACGGACCCCAAATAATAGTAATTGGTGACCTCTGCACTTGACCAACAAGGCAGCGTGCAACTGTCTAGGCTTTAAACCTTTCGGACCGCGACGGTCACATTATTTCAATAAACGAACCCTAAATGAAAGTAATTGACCTCTGCACTAGACCAACAAGAGCGTTCAACTGTCTACCTTTTTGAAACTGACCATAATCATACGAGACAAATAAGTACCAAGCTTTTATATGACTTGTCCATTTCCACACAACTCTTTCAAGTAACTACTAAAACCAGACAAAACAAAGGTCGCCAGTGACATTAGGACTCCAGTAGGTTCGTAAAGGAAATAAATCGAATTTAGCCGTCTCCGGGCCCAAAGTTTATTTCCACAAAGGTTGAGATATGAAGTTAACGGAGTTTCTATTATTCTGTACCAGGAGTGCAGATCTTTTGCTTCGTACTCCCTGTGTACAATTTAAATGGAAATTGGTTTTACATATTTAATTTTAGTTTCTGAGACTTTCTACTCCTGAGATTCATGTTTATGTTTACCCGGTTATGGTTTTGTTTCTTGATTTCTGAGCTGTGATAATTGTTTGGGAACTATAAATTGTCTTTGTTTAAGAACTTTTGTTTTGGCGAGATTGCGATTGCTGAAAGCGAGGGTAGTATTTGGTAGCATAGTCGTGGAACCTATTTTGTAGCGATAAACGTTGATTGCTTGCTGATTAGCTTTGCAACTGAAAGCTAATGGAAGTTCAAAGCTACATAATGAAGGACTTGAATCTACTTACACAGATTTCATAAAGTTTAAAAAAAAAACAAACTAAAATCTTTTTTTATTTATAACTTTTTAGTTTTTTTTTATAGAATTAGGTACATTTAAACATATAAGTGTTACATATTTTTGTAATCAACTCTTAAAATCCTTTATTATGGTACTCCACACGAAGAAACAAAAACAAATTTGGGCCCCCACAATATGGCGCCCAAAATCCGCCATTTTTCTATTTGAATGTAGTCAGTGACACTCGCAGGGTTAAGACGAATCGATTAACGTAAGAATCATCAAAATCGGCCAACGCGTTTGGTCTCTAGAACGCCACATAGGAACAAACATACATACATATATAGACTGATAAACAAATTACCCTCCTTCGGCAGTCGGGTAAAAAGGATGGACGTCTTGTAGTAAATTATATATTGAAATATTGTTCGGTTCTCTTCAGTTTGTTTTTGTTTTGGTCGAAGTAATATGGAATTATCTACATGAAGACGAAGTTTGTAGTACTTTCGTAGCTTGTCAACCCTCAAACAAAAGATATTCAAATCACGGACGACATGAATAAAAAAGAAGAAACAAATGACAAAAATAACGTCGTAACATAAGCGTCAACCCGTCACCCGCGTTATTCTGTCGTCACTGGCCATAAACCCTTCAATGCATACAAAAAACTTCATTTTCAATATCGTGCCGGTTCGTTGGCCGGCAATATGTCGGTCGGGTATGGTTCTAAAACATATTTTACGCGTTCGCTTCGAGATCGTGAAGGGTTTACTATGGTTTACGGTTTGACTATCGCTTTCGATGTGCGGATGACCTAATTCGGACATTTTTACGTAGCTGGGTATAAGTTCGTTTGAAATGTTGTTATGGTTTGAGATTGCTTTGGAATTTTGTTATTTACTCTGAAATCAGCAAGGTTTTATTGAAAAAAATACTGACCTCTGTTTGAGGCTTAGGGCCATTTTATATTGCTTTGGTATTTTGTTTGAAATTCTATTGATATAATATAGATTTTGTTTTCACTCAGACCATCCCCAGATTTCTACCATATATTGTGAATAACATAGACGGCAAAAAGTTAATTTCAAAAATAAAAAAGCCCGACTGCTTAAGAAGCGAAATAAAAAGAAACAAGAAGAAAATCATGCTGTGCAGTCGGAGGATAAATATTTACGAGAGATGTATCCTCCGACTGCACGGGTTTTTTGTTTTTTTTTATTACAGTACATTTAAACATTTATGTAAGTGTTTATATTCTAGAAATCACCTCAGAAAACCCTTTATTTTGATACCTCTAGGATGGATTCGGAAGAAAAAGTTGTGGCCCCTACAATATGGCGCCCAATATACGCCATTTTTCTATTTTCCAATTTTAATATAGCCGGTGACACTCGCAGGGTTAAGACGAATCGACTGACGTAAGAATCATCAAAATTGGCCAACGGGTTTGGTCTCTAGTACTAAAACAACATACATACATAGACTTATAAACACATTACCCTCCTTCAGCAGTCGGGTAAAAAGCCCTACCTAATTACGAACACGAAACGTGGACGCTAAGGAACGCTGATCGTGATCGCATTGACGCTTTCGAGAAGTGGTGTTGGCGAAGGATGCTTTAAATTCCATGGACTGCGTTCCGCACAAACGGGTCTATCCTTCGACAACTGAACGTCAAGGCCACGCTCTCCACCACCTGCCTGCGGAGAATCCTGGTGTTCTTTGGTCACATTGCCCGTAAGGATGGTCATAACCTCGAATAGCTGATGATCACAGGCAAGGTCGAAGGCAAGAGACCGAGGGGCCGTAGCCCGATCAGATGGTCGCTGAGCATCAAGCTGCACGATGCACTCCACGTCGTCAAGGACAGACACAGATGGAGAATCATCGTCAGAGAAAAGTTGATCTCGTACCGGGGGAATCACGACCCACAGTAATGAGGAACACGACGCGAGGAGGAGGAATTACGAACACGGCAAGAAACCAGGAAGCCCTATGACCTCGAAGGAAAATAATATTACACCCCGAAGGCGTATTAATACACACGAAGCAATCTATTACAGTCATTCTAATCTTTATTACAATGTATTATATCAGGGTATCGACATCATTTTACGGCGTCTCGTATCCTCGGGGTGTAATTTTCGTAACACCCTGTCGCTATTTACGAGGGACAGGCTTAAAAGCTATCTGGACGTTAAAATTTATATTATAGACGTCTACGCATCCCATTTTTTGTTTTCACAGCACTTTTTTAAGATGATATACGTGTATTTATTAGTATGAGAATACTTGAATGTTAATAAATAGGATCATAAACAGAGCTTGCTTTTTAATCGACTTTCCACAAAGGAGGAAATTCTATGTTCGACTGTATGTAGGTATTTATTAATTACTTTTTATGTATGTTCACCGATTTCTCCGTCAATTGTGGACCGATTTTGAAAATTATTTTTTGTTAGGAAGGGTATGATTCCGATTTGGTCTCTTATTCATTCAATAAATGACGGCAAATCGCCTGGGATTGTTGCAATCGCATGTCTGTTTGTTATACATCCCTATTGAAATTATAAGCAGTGGCCTTGACACTAGATATCACAACTAAAAATAATAAAAAAAAACTAACAAAACACGCTAGAATGGAACAAACTAAAAAAAGTACAAAATATTCAATAAATTTAAATTAAGAATAGTGTGATTAACAAAAAATGTATTTTATTGCATAAAAAGCGTGGGGTGCTTTATAAGATATTTTCAAAATGGCTCTACTTTTATCAATATCTGTCAATAAAGTATTTTTTTTACAATTGCCATCAAGCACCCCACACTTTTTTTTACAATAAAATACATTTTTCACTTTACTCTAATTTAAATTTATTTTAAATTTATTTTCTAATTTTTTGTTTGTTCTATAAGTATTTTATTTTTTAAACTATTTTATTTTTTACTTTTTTGCTCGATCGCGAATCCTGAAGATTCTGGTTAGGATAATGATAATAAATTACTGCATTGTCATCGGTCCTTGATAAGTGTGCAAAGTTTCATATTAAGCCGTCGTTTTGAAGGGGGTGAAAATCACGCTAAAAATTCCGTTACATAGATACATACATACTAAAACGCATAGCTAAAATGAATACTTTTTTACCACAAAAATGTTATTACGAACTATCTGAGCAGAGGAGTTGTCTGCGAAGCGAAGCCAATATAAGGCGTGGTCGTGCAAAATGCTACAGGCAGGTATAGGTGGCATGCGGTGAGATTAAAACGCAATGTGTTCTTGTAACTATTCATGTATTTCTTGATTATCAAGCAGTCCAAGAATAGCGAGTATACATACATATTCAGTAGCAAAACTATTAATAAACATCAGGCACACTTAGAATATGAAAATGGGAAGAAAAGAATTAAAACGTGTGTTCTCACCAGTATGACATTTTGACGAAGAGGAAGTTGGAAAAATTGTCTTTGTATAGAGGGAGAACTATGCTCTATAGTCTATACTAATATGTAATTAAAGTAAAGCGTAGTACACATGTTTCAACACTTCCCCTTACGCTTTACATTATTACTTTATGTAAAAAGTAAATAATTACATGCTTAACAACATACAGACATGCTACACAACACATAAATTCATGTCCTTAATAAAACCTACATAAGAAACATGTAGGTTAGAGCTAAGCGGTTTGGTAAGCAAATCTGCTATCATCTTTTCAGTCTGCAAATAATTTACACTTACCATATTATTATTTATTAGGTCTTTTACATAATGATATCTGAGATCTATGTGCTTTGTCCTTTTATGACAGTACTCTTTACATTCCAACAACTTAATTGCACTTTGATTGTCATTATAAACAACTGACTCTACATTTAAACAGAATATCTCTGATATTAGACTCTTAATAAAACATATGTCCTTACAAACATCAGAAATTGAAATATATTCAGCCTCTGTAGTAGATAAAGCAACACAGCGTTGCTTGCGTGACTCCCAATTTATTGCATTATTACCTAGCTTCACGACATACCCAGTATAAGACTTACGATCAGTTATATCATTAGCCCAGTCTGCATCAGTATAAGCAGCCAAACTCAATTTACTATTTCTTACAAATAGTAAGCAATAATCAATTGTCCCTGCTAAATAGCGTAAAACACGTTTAGCAGCTTGCCAATGACTGTTATCGTGACAGTTATTAAATTGACTCAACTGACTACACGCATATGCAATATCAGGCCTAGTGCATACAGCTAAATACATTAATGACCCTAACAATTGCCTGAAATTATCATTGCTCTCGCTTACATTTTCAGCTTTCAGTAACTTAAAATTCAATGGCATAGGTGTAGAAACAGATTTACAATTACCCATACCAAACCGCAATAATAACTTCTTAATACAATCAGTCTGGTCCAATTTTAAAATACTTTTTGTTCTATCTCTTGTTAGATTAATACCAAGACAGTTTGTTAATGGACCAAGGTTCTTTACATTAAATTCCTTCTCTAACAGATTTACTAAGTCTTTTTGAATTACACTTTTCTCAGTATAAAATATATAGAAATCATCAACATACAGTGCAATAATGGTTAAATCATTCTTCTCTTTCTTTACATAAACACATGGTTCACATTGACTTTGTACATAACCATTATTATTTAACAAATCATGAACTTTACTGTTCCACATTTTACTAGCCTGTTTCAAGCCATAAATACTCTTATTTAATAAACAAACCTTGGAGTTATCTCCATTATCATAACCAATAGGTTGTTCCATGAATATGGTTTCATTTAAGTTACCATTCAAGAAAGCACAAGCTACATCAATGTGATCTATACTGAGATTTAAATCATTCGCCAATGAAAACAAAATTCGCATAGTAGAATGTCTAACCACTGGGGAAAAAGTCTCAGTAGAATCAACCCGTTTCTGTGTAAACCCCCTGGCAACTAATCGCGCTTTATACTTTGTAAAGTTTCCAGAAGCATCATGTTTACGCTTAAATACCCATTTGGACTTAATAGCATTTTTCCCTCTAGGGCGACTCACGATCTTCCATACTTCATTCGCAATTTATGAGTCATACTCACTCTGCATGGCTGCATGCCACTCAGTGGCTTCCGAACAAGATATAGCCTCCTCATAACTAGATGATTCCTCAATGTTACCAACATACATTGAAATGTTATTATCACGATACCTCAATGGCGGAATCGAACGAGTACTTCGTACAGGGCGGGTTTTAGCCTCGGCCTATGATACCTCTATAATCGTCTCTCCTTCCCCTCGAACAGACGCGTCCGACGATGACGAAGTCACAGACTCGTGGTTCGCCGACGATGAGTCTGCACAGCGTGACTCATCCTCAGCATATATAAAACTTAATAATATATAATTAATAATGTACAAAAACTTAAATCCTTAGACAAAAAAATGTGTTTGTACACAAATGATTATGTTTTTAGATGTTGATTTGTAGGATGCAAACTAGTTACCCACACGAGCGCACGCGCTACCCGCTCTTTAGTCGAATCTTAACACTGCTTGTGTTAGGAGTGCATGACTTTCGCGCTCACGTCACCGGTTTCATAGATCTACTTCAGTAATTTTCACGTTGTAATATAATTCACTAACGTAAGCTGTTGTATTGCTAATTTATTGCCAACCCATTACTGCTCCAACTTAAGCTTAAATTTGTTTGTTACAGGAAGTAACCGCATCTTGAACAACAACAAAGAAGATTCACAAAATGGAAAGTAATATAGCACCAAATTGCATGGTGGTGACACCTCATCACCTGGCTACACAAAGCGCCGTAGCAATCCTAAGAGAAGGAGGAACTGCTATCGAAGCAATGGTTTCAGCTGCCGCAACAATAGCAGTAGTCTACCCACATATGAACAGCATCGGAGGAGATTCATTTTGGCTCATTGTACCACCCAGCGGTGATCCAGTAGTAATCGAAGCTTGTGGAGCAGCCGGCTCTTTAGCTACACCAGAATTCTATGAGCATTACCACAAAATTCCAAGCAAAGGCCCGAAGGTGGCTAACACAGTTGCAGGCACCGTTGGTGGATGGGAAGAAGCTCTTGAATATGTCTCTGAGTGTGGCTACCAAAGAACTTCACTAAACAGGTTACTAGCAGATGCCATTAGGTACGCAGAAGAAGGGTTCCCAGTTACAAAATCTCAGCACGAGAGCTTAAAGAAATTGCAAGCCGCAGGAAATATTCCAGCTGAATTTGAAAGTGTTTTTTTGCCAGACGGAGAAGTTCCAAAAGTTGGGACAACATTTTTTCAAAAGCAACTCGCTGAGACTCTAAATAGTCTGGCTGAAAATGGTCTTAACAGTTTCTATAACGGCGATATAGCAAATTTAATTGCTGAAGACATAGCGTCGTTGGGTATGCCTATCACGAAATCAGATCTTGCAAACTACGCTCCGGTAAGGAAAGATCCTCTACGATTAATGCACAGTAGTGGCGAGTTATTCAACGTTCCTCCACCGACTCAAGGTTTAGTTTCGCTTGCTATTCTTGGGATCTTAGATAAGTTAGGCGTTGATGGTCAAGATGAGGCGCAGTTTATTCACACTGTAGTAGAAGCTACTAAACAATGTTTTAAGATGCGAAACCAATACATTACTGATCCAGCATTCATGGATATTGATCCCAATACATTATTGTCGGGTCAAAATTTGTTTAAAATAGCCAGGGGCATTGATTTTGAACAAGCCTCTAATGTTGATGTGACTAAAGGTCCTGGGGACACAATTTGGATGGGGGCAATGGACAGTAAAGGTTTTTCAGTTTCATTTATTCAGAGCATTTATCATCAGTTTGGGAGTAATGTGGTACTTCCCCAAACAGGTATCTTATGGCACAACAGAGGCATAACGTTTACTTTGGACAGAAGCCACATCCTTTGCATAAAGCCGGGAAAGAAGCCGTATCATACGCTGAACCCTGCTGCAGCACGTCTTCACGATGGTCGTATTTTAGTTTATGGAACTAGAGGAGGTGATGGTCAGCCCCAAACGCAAGCAGCAATCTTCCACAGATACGTTGTGCAAGGCAAGGACTTGCAGCAAGCAGTGTCAGAAGCCAGATGGCTCTATGGAAGAATTGATGGAGATCCAGATAATACTGTGAAGTTAGAAGGCAGGTTTTCGGAGGAGGTGGTCGAAAATTTAAAAGAATTAGGTCATGAGATTGTTATGTTACCGGATTATAGTGAGGATGTTGGTCAAGCTGGGATGTTGGTCAGGCATCCTGATGGGAACATGGAAGGGGCTTTTGATCTCAGAAGCAATGGAAGTGCTGCTGGATTTTGAATATCCACGCATATTTGTTTTTTATCTTCGGACGTAAGTGTTAGAATTATGGGTATTTTTGATAGTTTCTCAACATTTCATATTCAAGTTAAGACCAAATTCTAGTCGTGGTTGCCTTTAAAAGTTTATCAGGGTTTAGAATTTCAACAAAACAGCATTTAGATAGCATTTATAGTTTAGTAATGATATGGTAATTTGTTAAGATGTCTAGAACTAATTGTATTGTCTTAATTCGTTTTTAATTGCGTACTTAGTTAATATTTAATCAACCGGAAAATAAAAGGAACCGACCAACTCTTCTAGTTACTCCAACAGTGAAAATTATTAAGTTCTATTATTAAAACTTTTTTTAATTCATCGCTCAAAGACAAGAGCGTCCTCGGAAACTTCTTTGGACATTTTTGGAACTGTCAGAACCAAAAGTAAAATTTGCGAACTCGCAAGACTTATTTTCAGAGGAAACTTTTGTCTTTTAAAAAATGGATTCAAAGTGGAGCTTAAAATTAACAGTCTAGGAACAGTTTTAAATTAGACAATCTCCTTGAAATATATGGTTCGTTTCCTGAACAGTGGTCGACGATAATTCACATTTATTGGAAAGATAAGGGAACGAACAAAGAAAGAACGAAAAAAAGATGTAAATCAAAAATCGACGCTTTAAAATAATATTGGAGTTTGGTTTGACGTGGTATTGGTACGCACTGCGAATTTTTTGATAAACGAAGCAATAAATAAAAATTAATGGGAATGTTACGGAAGGAATCTCATCAAAAAGATTTTTTTTTAAATTTTTGGGTTTCCATATCCTTGTTTTGATGCGTTCCGTCCAGATTATCGATGATTTAGGCCTCGTTATAGCGAGGGAAAAAGATAATCACATTAATGCTGCAATTATTTTTATAAATTTTATTTGATGACATGCTTTTATCAATAGGTGTCGGAAATATAACAGAGGACCTATACTTCATAAAAGATAGCTTGATTTCTGCGACGTGATATGTCAAACTGACGTATACACTATTGTTAGCCTGTCAAGCGCTATTGATACTGACAGCTGTCGCAGAGATCAAACTATCTTTCATGAAGTACGAGTATAGTGATCGTTGTCAATATTTTATTGATTCAGATGTACCAAATCAACAGTAAAACTGAAAATATACAATAGAAATAGTACACTTACAAAGGGTTTTGTTAAAAAACATTATAAAGACTGCTCGGTCAGTATACAGCCTCAAAATGTGTTCATATGCTCAAATACCTTGATAAGAATTTACTTTTTATTAATTTACACTTTATCAGATATTATAATATTGTTCTTTTACACGAATTTATGTAGATATTTTAAACTATACAAAAAATATTGTTATGCATTTATTATTATACCTATATGAATTAAATTACGTAAATAAATATTTTAATGAGAAGCTTATTGTTATTTTTCGTAGACATACATTTATTTTTATATTTAATGGCAATTAGCACGTAGCGTTGTTGCGTTGGAACCTGCCTGCCACATAGTGGGATGTGGACCGCTGATCTGGTTCAACCTACTTTAAGCAGTGGACGTCTTTCGGCTGAAATGATTACCTGGCAATTATTAATAATAATAATGATACCAGCCTGTAACTGCCCCACTGCAGGGCAAAGGCCTCTTCTCATACAGAGAAGGCATGAGCATAGATCATCACGCTTGCTCAATGCGGTTTGTCGATTTCAGACTTACATTAAATATAAGGTATTCAGGTTTCCTCACGATGTTTTCCTTCACCGTTGTAATTATAATCGGTTGTTATTTTTAAACAAACCAGTTACCTTGACACATACATCTTTACTTCTTAAAAGATAGCTTGATATACTGCGACATATGTCAAACTGACGTATACGTTATTGTTAGCCTGTCAAGCGCTATTGTTACTGTATTGATACTGACAGCTGTCGCAGAGATCAAGTTATCTTTTATGAAGTATAGTTGGAAAGTTTGAAAAACAAACGTCAAAAATGACGAAAAAATAAACAGTAGCAACAACTTAAAAAAATAAATATTACCAAATTATGTTCAAAATAAGAACAGAAAAGCAACTTCCAACTTAGGGTAAGTTACAATTTTCACCAACATTCACTGGGCGTATTGAACCGAGCCCTCGAATTAGCCATGGCACAAGTAGCACGCACAATGCCCATACAACAATAAATCTGTATACGATTCGTATCAGTTACATTGTCTATTGTCTGCCCGTCGGTCCTATAGTTTCAGCTCATTGAAGTGATCTTAGGGATCGATCGATCTATTGTGGAGTCAAAAGGATCGTGATTGGATAGAGATGTACTCGTATATAGGGTGGCTAACTTTGTTTTAAGGGCTTTGCTAGTGTTGTTTGATATCCATTTTTGATTAGACAGTTGTGATTTTGTTTTGAACAGTTTTTTGGACCATAACAAAACTGTGTAAGTTATAGTTTTTAAGTTTCAAAGCGGATCGAAAATTGACCCCGAAACTAAGATTCAACAGATCCTAGATTATTTTTCTGGTGGGTTATCTAAAGGGACGAATCGTGGTCAATATCGATTTCCAAAAACAGTAAGTATATTTATTAGCTTGTTAGTGGGATAGAATGCAACAATTTGATGAAAAACACGACGAAATGGTCTTCTCATACAGAAAAGGCACGAGCATTACCTGCCTGATCACCACGTGGCGAATTCAATGTATTCAAACTTATATTAACTTATAAGTCCAGGTTTCCTCACGATGTTTCCCTTCAGCGTTGTCAGTGTAGTCCAAGTTATACTTAGAAAGTACATATTATGAATTGAAAAAGTCAAAGTACTTGCCGGGCTTTGACCCCACAACCTAAAGCTGGAGAGGCGAGATAGTGACATCCATGCCACATACGAACTTATGATCCGACATCATACCTCCTGCATTGCGGAAGCAGAGTTTCCAACACATACAATAGTCCAGCAACAATCGGTGGGCAGTTGTCCGGACCGGACACAACACCCGTCTCATCGGAGGATTCTTCCTTTTCAATGGAGGTTTGTGGGACTTTACACCCTGTTCCGCATACCTCCAAACGGTCTCAGCCGCTGGTCCACCGAAAAACTTAATATAAAGTAGACAACATCCGAGTTGGCCACCCTGTTCCTATTATGTTGTCTATGTCATGTACGTATGTAGGTGTTTTTGGAACAATCCAGATTATTCTATGTGTTTGGTTTTCAGATCGTGTTTTGTCTTGTTTGAGGTAGATTGATTTGATTTTGGAACAATGTGGGACGTTGAAATTAGCTGTGTTTTGGTGTTGTTCGGTGATATGGAATTTGTGAGAATTCCGTTAGTTTAAAACCGGATCTGGGTATATTATATTGCGTGATTCTTGATGCTTGATTCTTGAAATTTTTAGATCACTTTGCTAGCATGCTATGTAGTAGGTAAACGCCTTATATTATTACCTTTTAGCTATGCTTATAATCGTATACGTGCACAAAATCTAGCAGGCGTTTTCCTTATGAACATGCGGTAAAGTTGCGACGAAAACTGCTAAAGATCATCGACCAATTTAAGCATAATATTTTCCTTTCCCACTAATAAATCTTTTCTCTGATTATTGCAGAGTAGGAAAATATTGGTGATATTAAAGAAAACTCTCAGATTACTCTCAAAGCTATATCTTTCCAGGTTACTTCAACAACCAACTCAACTCAACTTTTCATCTTACTCTAAATCTTTCTCTACATGGGACCATTCCCTATTATATGACACATAAACAAAACACTTTTAAAAACTAGATGAGGCGTTTGCTATCTGACTACTCTGAGAAGAAAGTCCGAAACAAACTCAGAGGTCACAGTCTCTTTTAAAGTCCAGACAAAATCTTGGTTAGATCATGTAAAGACCATGTAGACTGATGTCTGAAATGGTCTTTTGAGGAAAGAACCAGCCAGATTGAGTGGACCTGTCCAGTCAGTGCACGCACTTTGTCAATAACCGTGCAGCTCAACTCAGAATTTAAGGAGCTCAACGATTCGACGAACAATACCAAAGAAAGGACATTCGGGTAGGCCGCATAAACTACTCAAACTACCAGACCATGATTAAAAACTAACTATAAATTAAAATTAAAAAGAAAATAATGATCCGCATAGTCTTCACATTCACAATAATTAAAATAAAATAATATAATACTTTAAAAAATAAATATGAAAAATCTAAATTAATTGGAGCAGCTCAATCCCAAGCCGTTTTGTCCTCAACGTAATCTTTAATGGTATAAAAGGCTTTCTGGCCCAACTTACGTTTAATGAATGATTAGAATTTGTTAACACTTAGATCTTGTACGTGGCTTGGAAGCTTATTATAAAGCGTACACATTGACATCTAAACGAACCACCTATTTTTTTGAGCCTTGTGTAGGTACTACAATTATAAATTTGTGTTTATTCCTAGTATTTATTTTAGAAACACAGGCGTGATGTTATGTGTACTGCTGTGTTTATGCATAAGCATGCATATGCGGGCAGGCACCCGAGGGTAGTCGGGGTCAGTTGGAGTGTGACATTCAGCGCGTTGAGACGTGTGTCAAGATGTTCCCGTTTACTAATCTAATTTGTGTTCAAGTTACCCTGTGAACACTTCACCGGGCACAACATATACTAAGAACAGTAAGAACCACTTCCTATTTACATACCTCACAAACCCTTAATAATTTGCCCGATATTAAATCCTAAACCAAAACTATAATGTTGCTAACATGCCAGTACTTTCAAAGCCCAATAAATACTGCGCTTAATACAGTGTGTGGCCCGAAACTGTCAAGGAGGTCTCATTGGGGCTTGAGCTGTGGCCTCAGAAGTTCAGCGATACAACTTAATGCGAGACTACTAAAGTTTGGCCTTACTACGGTGAGGTCGTAAGACTGGCCTTTTTGTTTTTTGTTTGGAAGATTTTTCTTGGAACGTAGAAAGTAAAGTTTAGTTTTTGTGTTTAGTAATGTTCAGTGATTGGTGGATTCATTTAGTTTGGGTGACGTTAATATTGTCTGAATCTCCTTTTTATAAATTTAGTTTATTGTTTTTTAAAGATTTGAAGGATTCACTGACGAGCATTCTGTCTTCGACTCTTCCTAGGGCAGTGGTCATTGTGAGTCCTGTTATTGCACTGATCTGATGTGACCAGGGGCACATCAGATCAGTGCAATAACAGATAATATAATACTAGAATACAGATATCTCCTCCCATACAAAGAAACCGTGCCGTGTTAACTACTGTGAGAAAGAACAAATACAGATACACAGATGGTGAAAAGAACAGACAGTTTTATAATTTTCGAAACAGCCTTGTCTTTTCTAATAAATGTAACTTAACATGAAAAATAACCACACATAGGCACTGGCAGACTCCACATTCAGGCTACATGCATATTAAATTTTGGTCGACAGGCAACCTAAGCTTGCGAGCGTCTAATACACTCCTGGTTATAACCAGAGGGGCTTCCATAAATAACATTAAATTTAAAACTGCGCAATATGCAGCAAAATCTTTATTATACTCATTCGTTATTTCATAGTAGGCCCCTGTATCGGTTAAATTAAGATGAATGCGGTCACTTCATTATTCTGTAAGTTTAATTTCGCAGTGTTTAGACCATTTGTTCAAATTAGTGGGGAGCGTGACAAATAAGGAATCATTGCCTTTTTATACGCGGAAGCAGGGTTTGTTTTCGGGTTTTGGTAATGAACGTCTATTTATATACCAAAATAAATACCTTATTTCCTTACAAAATACACTGATGCGTTTTGAATATATAATAAAAATTAAAATATCTATCAGTAGAATTAAAATTTTCACTGTCGATAAATGGCTTGTTCATTGCTTGAATACCTAAGTTAGTATTTGAAATCGAAGAGGAATTAAAGTTAGTATTTTTTATAGATCTTTTGATAGCTGGGATTGAGTGATTTGGTAACATTTTGCAATAATTATTTATTTATAAGGTACAACAACGTGAACCTAGACACCTAGTAAAAATAGCAATATATAAGTACCATGCTAAAATATGAACTCCTTCATTCCTAGCAACCAAAATATCACATTTTCAAATTAGGAAGGCACTCGAAATTCAGAAATGATGTTTTTTGCGTCAAAATGACGTCGATTCAGCGGAAAATCGACTAACGAGGTTAATTGCAGCAATAGAACTCTCGCATGATATAGAAAGCAGAAAAAAAAATAACGCCTTTGCCAATTTTCATCTTAATATGAAACGTTTCCCGCCTAATGCTATCTTTTATTTTCTTTTCGCTCTGTTGTTAAACGAATTCGAAAATAACGTGTTTATATGTTTTTAGGGTTCCGTACCCAAAGGGTAAAAACGGGACCCTATTACTGAGACTTCGCTGTCCGTCTGTCTGTCTGTCTATCTGTCTGTCTGTCTGTCACCAGTCTGTATCTCATTAACCGTGATAGTTAGACAGTTGAAATTTTCACAGATGAGATGTATTCCTGTTGCCGTTATAACAACAAATACTAAAAACAGTATAAAATTAATATTTAAGGGGGGCTCCTATACAACAAACGTGATATTTTTGCCGTTTTTTGCTCGATATTAATAACGGCAACAGGTAGACGCTTGAAATATTCACAGAATATTTAGTTGTATATTCTCTTCAAAAAATAATTATTAATAAATTAAAATAAATTAAATTAAGGGGGGCTCCCATACAACAAACGTGATTTTTTTGCAGTGTTTTGCGATAATGGTACGGAACCCTTCGTGTGCGAGTCCGACTCGCACTTGGCCGGTTTTTTTAAATAACGTCATAGTGATAAAGATCTTTTTGATGTTTTTACTTCTTTAGAATATAAGTGAATAAATGTTACAATTATGACATTTATGACGATGATGTTACACGTAAAGTTGTCAAAAAATAAAGGGCCCGTTTATACCACTCCCCCTCTAAAAAGCTTATTTTAATTACTGAAAACAGTGAATAAAAAGCACTTTTAATCACTGTTTTGGTGTTTGAATTTGGAACACACCAATGTATTGGACCTCCGTCTCAATGTTATGGAACCACCTTGCGCAAAAAATACTCGATACAATCTTCTTGTGCAGAGAATACTCGACTTTCAAACTCCTTCTTCGATTTTAATTTTGAGTTTGTTTATATTTAGGATTTTAATAATGATTTTGATTTTAGTCTAGGATATTTATTGAATACTAATTTGGATTGTAATTTTAATATTAATTGAAATGGTGTTTAATTAATTATGATTATATAACATAACGGAGGTGGTCACTGGTCCCTAAAACACAGGTGCCGTTACCTAGCTCAGGGGTCAAGGTTTCACATTTTTTTGTAAATTTTGAAGGTAATAAACCATTTATTTATTTATTTATTACTTGTAGTATTCCTTGTGCTTAAATCTTTCTTTTTATCGTAGTCATGGCATAAAATATAGTATGCAACTCTTGAATAAAACGAATTTATATCGAGGTTGCGGGAATCCACTGGTTGCGAGACGCACGGGACCGGTCAATGTGGCGACGCTTGGAGGAGGCCTATGTCCAGCAGTGGACGTCTTTCGGCTGATATGATGATGATGATATCGAGGGTCATGTATCACTCGCGTCGCTCATGATTCTTACACTTGAATCACTCGCTATGCTCGTGATTCAATCATCATGAATCACTCCCTATGGTCGTGATCCAGTCGTTAGAATCCTTCACTTGCTCGTGATTCATTTATGGCCCTCGCTTTAAATCCGTCCTTTATTAACTAGTTGCATAATATACTATTTGACAGCTATAAATAGTATATTAACATAGCGAGTGATTCAAGTGTTAGAATCATGAGCGACGCGAGTGATTCATGGCCGTCGATATAAATCCGTTTTATTCAAGAGTTTTATACTATATTTTAATACCATGACTACGAGAAATAGAAAGATTGAAGCGAAAAGCACAAGGAATATTACGAGTAATAAATAAATGGTCTATTACCTTCAAAATTTACAAAAATTGTGAAATCCTGACCCCTGAGCTAGGTAACAGCACCTGTGTTTCAGGGGTTAGTGACCACCTCCGTTACGTTATATAATTATAATTAATTAAACCCCATTGCAATTAATATTAGAATTGTATCCAAATAAGTATTCAATAAATATCCTAGACTAAAATCAAAATCATTATTAAAATCCTAAATATAAACAAACTCAAAATTAAAATCGAAGAAGGAGTTTGAAATTCGAGTATTCTCTGCACAAGAAGTTTGTATCGAGTATTTTTTGCGCAAGGAGGTTGTATAGCATTGAGACGGAGGTCCAATACATTGGTGTGTTCCAAATTCAAACACTGCTTTTTATTCACTGTTTACAGTGAATAAAATAAGCTTTTTAGAGGGGGAGTATAAAATACTTAATACTAATTAAAGTTGATGCTTGCGAATGACACTCGTTGTTATAGTGTATGGTAACGTAGTAATTAATTAGGATTATGAATTTGATTTTTCAATTTCTTACGTACAAAGTTATCGCGGCATGTAAAATGAGAAACGTCAACGGACTTCTTAGATTGTGACGACTTTAATTGTGTGGTAAATGTGTTATAATTATATTTTTCTGGGACAATCCCGCCACTGCTACTCCTGAAAACCAGTATAAACAGCGACGTTTACCAGAAAAGCGTTCAGGCAATAGAGCTCAGCAAGTCCCGGCGACAATGGCGACCGCAACCGGAAGACGATACGTTGGAAGGCCTCCCACTAGGTGGACCGATGACCTGGTTTAGGTTGCGGGAATGCGCTGGATGCTAGACTTACGGGATCGGTCAATGTGGCGACGCCTGGGGGAGACCTATGTCCAGCAGTGGGCGTCTTCCGGCTGCGAAATGATTCAGTTGCCTTGGATCCCGTAACAAAATAATCCGAAAAGAACAGCAGAGAAGTGAGATAAACGTCACATAAATAAATGCGTCAGTAAAAAAGGATTTTATTAAGCTACTTAATTAAAATTATACAAAACGAGTAGTAAAAGCATCTCGACACCTTATAACTGCATTTCCTCGTTATAAGCCATGTACTTAAAACTCCAGTTAAGCTCTTAGTGCAGGTAAGTTGTATCACACTTAAACTAATGTTAATGAGTTCAGGTATGAATAACTGAGCATAGCTCCTCTTGGCTTGTTTACGTTGCATCCAAAGTTAGTGTGTTATTACTGTTTGTTTTTCATGAATGTTTAATTAAACAGTTCTTTGTTTGCGTTAATGTGCATAATTAAGGTTTATATGCCTTCACATCACACACATCACATCATCAGCCTATTAATGTTCCCACTGCTGGGACACAGGCCTCCTCTCTGTGAGAGGGAATGGGCCGTAATCCACCACGTGGGCCCAGTGCGGGTTGGTGGATGTCACATGTCTTCGAAATTTGGGTTCTAGGACATGCCGGTATCCTCACGATGTTTTCCTTCACCGTTTTGAGAGCAGTGGTGATGAAATAATTTACACAAAGTAAAGCGCCTCCCTGGGCTTGAACCCACGACCACGACCTCGATATCACTGGGCCGCCACTGCTCCCTATGCCTTATGTGCTGATGAATATTGCTTCAGCAAAAAGAAAGAAAAAATAGTATTTGTGACAGGAGACACGAGATAAGTGAAAACACAAAATAAGAACAATAATAAAAAATACGTGTGTGTATGACTAGATGTATGAATGTGAGTGAAGCAAAAGAAGTATGTAAGGATCGTAGCAGGTGGCGTTCTGTAGTTTCTGCCTACCCCCATGGGAAAAAGGCGTGAGTTTATGTATGTATTTAAAAACAATAACAAAAAAAAATCCCGTGCGAGTTAAAAAGGCACTTGGTGAATTTACTGAATTTATTGGGTAAGATAAAAGCACGCCAACATTTCCTGAAGGCATTATGGCACACATCCAGTTTATGTTTAAGTCCCAAAATAGAGGGCGAGCAATCGATCATAGCCTACTTGATATAGTTTCAGTCTAAGCAGAGAGCATGGCGTTTAAAAGGTACGCTAAGGCCATATTTTTAGGTTTCCATACCCGAAGAGTCCAAATGGAACCTTATTGCTGTCATTCACGTGTCCGTCTGTCTGTCCATCTGTCCGTCGTCTGTCACACAGGTTTTACAGCCAAACAGTTAGAGCGTCTTCAAATTTTCACAATATAAGCATCTTATTGACCCAAAGCCATGTAAATTGTTAAAATGTATTTATTTTTATTTTTAAGGGGGGCTATTCCCATACAGCTAAAGGAGGAAGTAAAAAAAGTGTGTCTTACCCCATCGAGTGGGGTATCGTTGTTGAGAACTCATTGAGTAGATAAATACTGTATCTGTTTAAAAAAAAATTGGAAAACAAACAAACATGAGAACAAGAATGAGAAGCCACTAAAGTCAACTTAAAAATTTTGTACCGAAGAATTTTTTACTTCCCATTGACCTATAACTTGAAATTTAGTGATAATCTTTATTATTACGTATATTTTTACTTAATAATACCAATATATTAATAAATCAGATTTTTATTTGAAATTCCCTCATTTTTCCTATTACAACCAATTTAATTTTGCGGTTTGGTCCAGAACCCAAATGTGCGAAGTCAGTCACGCACTTGGCCGGTTTTTTTTCATCCGTAGTTAACTCAACCAATGGTCAAATATGCTAACCAGTGGTTCCAAATTACATCAATTGTTAGTCCAACAAATAGTCAAATAATTAAATCTTCAACTTATTTGACGATTTGTGATGCCATTTGCCCACATCTGAAGAATTTGGAACCATTGCTTAGCGTTTTTAATCATTGGTTGAGTTAATTACGGATCAAAATCTGGGCTTTCAGGAAAGACAGGCGTGATGCAATGTTCATGTTGACTACTTCTTCTCGACTGCTATGCTATTGCAAAAAACATATATAATTTTTTCAACTTGAAAATGAATCCAAAATTCGCAACAGAAGCTGCGAGTATCCAATATTACGCGATCCGTAGAAAAATACGACAAAAAAGAAGCTGCTATATCTATCAAGTTTATATTACGAGTATTCCACCTCAGAACACTGATCATAAATACAATTTTCGCACAAAAACAAAGCATATTTCTATCTGTCACAGAATTTTCAGACGTCCATTTCTCATTCCTCGTTACCAATTAACGTTGAAGTTTGTCCCGAAGCCGCGGTCTTGTAATATACAATGTGAAGTTAGAAGCCATTTATCACTTTGTACCTTTCAAGGTATTCTTTGAAAAATCATGTGAGAAAAGTATACAAAATGGGCTTTGTTTATCTTCGTTCGAAATTCAAATCCATCAAGGAATTACAGAGTTACACTTAATGTACTTGGCTGACAATAAGGTCATCTCATATACATTTCATTATACATTACATTACATTGGACGTACCTAAACTATAACTGGAGAAATGTTGGTCCACTAGATAATAATATGCACTGCCTATGTAGACCCAGACAAAGTGATTTGGATATTTACCCAAATATTTTGTTATCGTTTATAGAATGTCAATGTGTTGTTAATAGCTCTAGATCGAGGTACGAACTTCAGTATTCATTGGGAAGTACTGCAGGCGTGGTGTAATTATGTGTAGGTAATGTATGTTCATATAAACTAAAATAATAATAAATCTTCTCAGCCTAAGTAGAAATAACCAAAAAATAATTATAGGGACAATAACGAGCATCGTTTTAACATAGGCGCCACAGACAGCCTACTTTGCAGGGGCTGTTTTGACGCCGAAGAATCAGGCACCCACGTACTCTTGCAATGCCAGGCCGTGGCATCTCTTCGCCAAGAAACTCTCGAAACGGTGAGGTCGTTCAGTGAAGCCTGTGAAGCCCCCAGGCAGCTTCTGTGCTTTTGGCCGGAGCTAGGCTGTCTATATTAGCCAGTGCCCCCACGCACAACGGATCAAATGGGAGTCTAAGTACGGCAACGGTCCTACTACTACCGCTACCTACACTACCAACATAAATATTAGGTTGTTGTACCGTTTCTCGTATACATTCTTATAGTCAGAAAGTTTTGCAGCTGAAATCTCAAGTTTCTTTATTTCCGTCTCCATAACTTCAGTCAAATGACGACGTCCATTACCGGATATTGGCCACCTCTTTACCTGCACAGTACCTGGTGGACCGGTCCTGTACTTCTCGTTGGACTTCATCGACCCTCACCAGATCGGAAGCTCCCTGTACGATAATAAATTATTAAAAATAAACAAAACTCTAAATCTTTTTAATTCAGGTAAAATACTACCTAAAGTCCAGGAACACTTGCTACCTGGATGTAAACTGCAGTGGCCTCTATGGAAATCAATCGATGGCGTACCTAGGTAGGCTGCTGCAAACAAAATTTTGTGAAATGGGGTTTTACAGACCCTTCTGATACCCAATGTGGGTGCGGTGTGCAAAATATGACACACATGCTAGAGTGCCCCAAGTGGCCATACACCTTCACTTTAGAGGATCTTATGAACGCCACTGACGCTGCGATTGGTGTGACCTACTGGACCGAAACAATTTGAAGAGTTTACAGTAACCTAGCTAGGACATCACATCGTGCAATTGTATTGTTACTGTATTCTGTTCTGTTTTTAGTATTTTTTGTTATAGCGGCAACAGAAATACATCATCTGTGAAAATTTCAACTGTCTAGCTATCACGGTTCATGAGATACAGCCTGGTGACAGACAGACAGACAGACGGACTGCGGAGTCTTAGTAATATGGTTCCGTTTTTACCCTTTGGATACGGAACCCTAAAAAAGATTGAAAACATTTTGAAGAGTTGCCATCGACTCGGAAAGAAGAAGAAGCTAAAATAGTTAGACTTTAAAATCAAAAACGTAACAATCCCGTAAATCCTAATTAAAGTTTAGTATCCATTACAACTAACTGTATGCTGAAACAAACTTCGATCCGTAGTGTATTTTGTAAAACATTACCTCACTAAGCTCGCGGAAGTTGGCTAACTAACATAATTGAACTAAAGGAGCTTTTGTTTGTTCCAACTTGCTTTTTATTTGCTCTGTTGTCTAGAAAACGTTGCCAAGTTTAAATCTCAGCTCTTTTTAATGTTATGTTCCGTTTGTGGATGATTTCGTTTTGTTTGTTTTTAATTTTATGTTTTTAAAACTGGCTCCTGCGGGTTTCTTTTCTCTTACTATAAAGCACGTACCTACACCACCAGCTTATTTGACAGTTTTAGTTCTACATTATTTTTAACCGACTTCAAAAAAGGAGGTCTCCATGTTAATTGGAGGTACCTACCAAAACTAAAAAGAGGAAAATAAAAAACATTTTACCATAACACTACAAAGCGAGAAATAACTTTCTTTTCCGAAGTCGGTGTCGAATAACGGAAAACAACGGGTACAAAAGACACCGACTTCGGCAGAGAAAGTTATTTTTCGCTTATTAGTGTTTTGTTTTGGAAATCGGTTTGATTTTTTGTTAAAAAGTTTTTTATTTTCCTCTTTTTTACAAAATATTATTTCTCTTTCTATGCTAATAATGAAATGGCACGACGTCACCACCACCATGCATCTCTGCCTAAGCTTCCAGGGAATACCGGCGTGAAGTTATGTTATGTAATAATGAAGTATTGTGTGCCTAGACAACTTTGTTGGTCTTCATTTAATTTTAAGTAAATGGTAGGCGTAAACATTCAGAAGTAATTAAATGTTTAGCAATTATAAAATTTGGTGAGCCACAAAAAAAACAGCATTTAAATAATTTGGTCGGCATACAAAGATTTTGTTTGCAATTAAAAAAATCAGGCAGCAATCCTTGTCCCGCAAATAATTTTGATAATGGTCAAAAATTTAATCATATATAGGCAGCTTAGAATAACATGAGTTTGCATAATAAACATTCAGTCCGCAAAATAACTACTTGATCAGCAAGATTTCATAATTTATCAACAGTGGCACAGATAATATAATACTACAGTTTTAGACCCTGCAGATAGAAATAGGAGCCCCGCGCAGCGTCGACTTTGTTGCTTAATTAGTAATCGTACTTATCTATTATATATTAAAATCAATGTCAACATTAAAACAATTATTATATTATATAATTATACCCTGCCCAATAAGTGATGGGCATTCAGAAAGCTCGGACAATTTAATTATTACAATAGTTTTTATCATATTGTGTACTCATATTGGGCATATTTCAAATTACCTGGGCATTATGAATAATTCCGTATTTATCACTTGGTCCATAACATACAGATCTTTTAAAAGTGTCCTTAAACAGACTTAGAGCAGGTCGGCTTCCTTCACACAAAATCGAACTTAACTTACTCCTTCCAAGCTGTGCAATGAATTCCAACTTAAGGAAACATCTCTTCATAGAAAGATTATCGAAGCCGAAATTCTCACTGGGCATGGCTTAGGTGAAATTGTTTTTATTCCGCGCATACGTCTCATCTCCAACCACATTAAATTCCAGTTTAAGCGCATAGAAATTGCGGTAGCCGCTTACTTTGCGTAAACGAAAAGTCAAAGGCAAACCCTAAACGCCGCTGATGTCGACCTAAGATCTAATTGTTTTTCCCACGGCCGGTATAAGCCTTGCTCGTGGGTTAGTAATGCCCCAGAGGGAAAAACAATCGACGTTATTTGAGTATATAAAGATTGTTTTAAATGTATCTTACTCTATTATGTAACTTCGTTTTCAAAGTATATTATTAGGTGCTAACGTAACTACCCCGGTGGGTTCCCGCATTGTTGAGGCTGGGGGGCTAAGTAGCCGTGGCTTAGTCGCCCACAGTGAGGCGAAAAGGAACCCGAGGAGAGGCCGCTCGTCAGGGTTTTTGCCGATTAAGCCAATGACGTAGCGGCCAACAATCAGGTTGCGGTGCCGCTTGGTAACAACAGGCGACATCGGCATCGCAGGCTGCCGCAGGCGACATCGCAACTGCGGCGGCCTGCGATGTCGTATGGAGCGTCCTAGGTCCCATATGATATCGCGGCTGAGGGTTGGAGGCCGCGGCGGGAGAGGAACGCCGGTATTGCGGTGCGCCGTTTCCCTACCTTCCGCGGCTTGGAGGGGGTCACCAGTTCACCACCGTCTGATGGCGGACGCGGTGGGCCGCAGGGGAGGACAGCCGTGGCAAGTTCGTGGTGAATGCTTATGCCCGTGCTCCCGCCATAAGCGGCACAGGAGGACACCGTGAAGTTTTAGTGGGTTAGAGTCCCACATAACTGCGCTATCTCCCCGTGGTAGTGCAGTATGCATGAGCATTTCTCCAGTCAAAAAGAAAAGAAAAGGTACTAACGTAAACTTATCTGTCTATGATTGGAGAAAAAAGATTAGTACTAAACAGTGCTTGATAAACCGAATTCAACGCGGACGAAGTCGCGGGCAACTGCTAGTCTTAAGTAATATTATAAAGAGAGAGCCCCAATCTTGTGAGTTAGTTCCGACGTGTAGGGTAATGTCTGAAACCATTACACCAATTAGAAAAACCTTCATCATTATTCCAGACGGTTATAGGCTATTTATTATTATGATCCAGGCAAAACCACTAGCAATTTATAATGTCTGCCACAAATTGCGAGAATTGTCTACGGATTTAGTATTAGTCTGTCTATGCAACCAACCATAAAATTCTAATTCATCACCTAATCTAAAACTTTAATGTCTCTAACAGTAGAAGTTCAGAACCTGGCGTTTAATACCATTTTCTTTTATAGGTACAAATCTTCTTTCTAAATCAAAACCATTAATTCACTTTGCATGTTTTAGACACTGATAATGGTCTGGAATCAGAAATTATGAGATAAAGATTAAGGTTTTGGAATGGCCAATAAAATATAAGTTTTACGACCCGTTATAGATTATTTTGAAAAATGTTTTATATCAAAGTATTTCTCTGCCGATATAGGCAACGTCCGTGCGTTGAACGCTAAAACTAAGAGATGGATATTTGTTCTTATTATAATAGTAAGTCCGTCAGGTAGTTTAATAAAAAATATTGGACACGTATTTTTTCGTTTATAATGCGTACGATATAATGCGTTGAAATATCGTGTGATGTTACGCCGCTAGTACACTTTATACTGCCTTAGTGACGTCACAAGCTTCCACTCCTGAAATTCGTTTTAACTTTGTAAATTATTGTTTTGGTAAAGCAAAAAATACGTGTCCAATATTATTTGTAATCTTGGACTAAATAGAATTTTCATTTTTCTACCCAGGAAACATAGGGATGAGCCCCTCCGGGGGGAGGGAATAGGGCTTCCCTCCCCCCGCAGGGGATTGAAATTAAATAATAACAGCCGCATCGCTTGCCGTTGTCGGAACGTGGATGGGTGTCCATTCATTATTAAACGTATATAAGACTCCTCCGTGTCTCCGCATGGCGGTTAGTCAGTAACCTGAAATCTGACGCTAGTCTTGCCAATGGATATCGTGGTACCCAGATACTGGGTTTACCTACAGAGGATACATCCATAATGGAGATGAATGATTCACACTCATTACATCATGAGTAGGAGAACTAAAGTTACCGACATAGCCCGATGAATTGCAAAACTTAAGTGGCAGTGGGCAGGGTACATTGCTTGCAGAACAGATGGCCGATGGCGCCGAAAAGTTTGGGAAAGGCGACCGCGAACCGGAAGACGATGCGTTGGAAGGCCTCCCAATAGGTAGACCGATGACCCGGTTAAGGTTGCGCTGGATGCGAGACGCACGGGATCGGTAAATGTGGCGACGCCTGGGGGAGGCCTCTGTCCAGCAGTGGACGTGTAATGATGATGATGATATCATTAGTAATCATGACCCATTCAAAACTCATACAGCTATGCCTTTACATGTACCCTAAAAAGGACTTACAACTTAGTACTCAATTGTTAAGTTAAGCTAGATGATTCTACCAATAGCAAACTCTGGTAAAGTTTAACTGTGGTATACTGTACATCCGGTGCAAGTAGCTTAAGTGGCAGCCTCTCAAAACTTATTCCTATGTGTCGCTTCGACGATACACAACATAAGTATGTACAGAAGGCCGCTTCTATAGAACAACCGAAATATGCGCATGAAATCAACGAAGGGCGGCAATCTTATATTGTGTCATACAAATATTTGTCGCCGTGTGCGCACTTGTTCTTGCAGTCGTAGTTCGTAGATGCGCGTGTTCTTATTTTTTGATGGGATTCACAAAATATAGCTAATCACCAACTAGGCAGTGAGTGCAGGAGTGCATTGGTACCCTAGTGATGTCGGCCGCGACTTATTAGTTGTAGGTCCTGGGCTCAAACCCAGGTAGGCGCTATACTTTGTGTAAATTATTACACCACCACTGCTCTCAAAACGGTGAAGGAAAACATCGTGACGTGAGGAAACCGGCATGTCCTAGAAACAAACATGTAACATCTACCAAACCGCATTGGGCCCGCGTGCCATTCCCTCTCACAGAGAGGAGGCCTGTTTCTCAGCAGTGGGAACATTATAAAGGCTGATGATGCTGATGATGATGATGACTTACTAGACTATAGATGCAATTATATACGTGTAGCTAGTTAAAGTCCTTTTTGGTAAGTTTCTGATTTGAGTTTTTGGAGTTAAGTACGTGTTGATATTTTAATTTTTGCTCTATTGCCTTACTTTGAAAGGTTTTCAGGCTATAGTAAAATTTGGCAAATACTCAACTTCAAATTCTTAATTCAGATATCAGTGCGATAAATTGAAATGGCTTTCCTAATGATACCATTAAGAATATTACCCTTAAAACGTTCAAGAAGTGTACGATAGTAAGGTTTTTGCTTAATGTATGCAAGCCAAGCCAATGCAAGCCTTCTGCCCCTATTTACTCATTTCGGTAGCCGATAACTCGTATTACCATCCAGTTGGGAACTTTGGATTCGATTCCTATGTTCCTAGACTTCCGTGCTTCGATTATATAAGCCACCCTATTCAGGTCATCAAAGGGGACTGGGGTATTATAACATGGTTATTAGTAGCATCGTTTTGTATTGAGTTATGCTGTGTTAGTGTTGGAGCTTCTTGTCTGTTCGGTGTGTTAGATAGAATATGCTTTATTTTACTTACAGCAAATTATTACTATGGGATTTAAAACATAACTTGCGGAATATGAGTTCAAGGAATATAGACATGATGTTATGTTATATTATGTACATGATTTATTGTAAGTAATACAAGTTTGAACAATATTTTTAGGGATCCGTTCCACAAAAGTAAAAAACCGGCCAAGTGCGAGTCGGACTCGCGCACTAAGGGTTCCGTACCAATATCGCAAAAAACGGCAGATAAATCACGTTTGTTGTATGGGAGCCCTACTTAAATATTTATTTTATTCTGTTTTTAGTATTTGTTGTTATAGCGGCAACGGAAATACATCATCTGTGAAAATTTCAGCTGTCTAGCTATCACGGTTCATGAGATACAGCCTGGTGACAGACGGACAGACAGACAGACAGACAGACGGACAGACAAACAGACAGACAGACGGATCGCGGAGTCTTAGTAATAGGGTCCCGTTTTTACCCTTTGGGTACGGAACCCTTATAGGATCACTTCGTTGTCTGTCTGTCTGTACCTGTATCAAGACCTTTTTCTCTGGAAAGCCTGGAGGTATCATGTGAAAAAATAAAACATCTAGATCAACGTAATCAAAAGATACAGCCGTTTATGACGCATATTTGACACTCGCAAGGGAATCTTATGCTACAGAGTACTTACAACAGACATCTTCATATCATAGACATAGACATCTAACTAGATAACGTGCCACTTTTTCACAAACAATTTAAAAACAAATTTACTTACCAATGAAAGAAAACATTTCCAATGCCTCGGCCAACTTTTTCCATACATTCTTTACAGCTCAATATGGCATTTTTCTTGATTTCGGTGGATTTCTGGTGCCGATAATGCTAAATGAAAAGCTCAAATTACGATCATTGATCGTAAGTTTACGCCGTTTTTTGGCACGCGAAGTACATACAATCGCGTCGTCTAGTTAGATTTATTTCTGTGGTACTTACCGTTGACCTAGAATCATGAAATTTGGTAAGAAGCAAGTCTATTATCACAATTAAAGGAAAATTCTGAAAAATCTGTAGTACCTGTAGTACCTGAATAAAAAAACAAAAATAAAATTATTTGCAGTTGGTAAACTGACTGCGACATATGTCGATTTAAGGAGAAAACAGTTTTCCAACACTAAAGTTAATTTTGTCCCTCAATTCTGTTTATGACTAGATGGGTTGTAGCAGGTGGCGTTCTGTAGTTTCTGCCTACTTGTATGAATTCTGTTTATCTTATCGTTAGAGCAATGATCGCGATCGGTGCTTTCATTGTCTATGAACTTCAGTTTTGTAATTTAATTATTTTGGTGAATGTAGCTGTTTGTACGACACCCTCGGTGCGCGAGTCCTACTCGCACTTGGCCGGTTTTTTATAGTAAGTATATCTACACATTGACTTTCATAGAATTGACAGAAATCAACTGTTCTGAACATAAATCTACTGATTTATGTTCACATAACTCGACAAAAAGTAAATTTCTGAGTTTTCCATATTATTACGAATTGCATAGTGTTTACTGTCTAGTATAAAATTTTGTTAAGATTCGTCATCTAGGTGCTTTCACTCAAATCCCATAAAGCCGTTTCCTGTTAGTCAGATCCTGAGATTGGCTGCCGGAAATAACAACAGCCAATCCAATCACTTACAATAAGATTGGCAATAGGCTTCAGATACTGAAGCTAGACATAAAAGTAATTTTTATACAATTCTAGCTGTTCCCCGCGGCTTCGCTCCCATGGGCCACCCCACAGGACACGTTATCGGCGTCGTCGGCGTGATTAAAAAATAGCCTATGTTACTCAAGAATAACTTAGCTTTCTATTGGTGAAAGAATTTTTAAATCGTTCCAGTAGTTTCGGAGCCTATTCGGTAAAAACAAACAAAAAAATCTTGCCTCTATATAATATTAGTATAGATATATATATAGTATAGATTGCTTGCCAGAGCGTTACTCTATAAAAATATATTATTATGTTAATAGGAAGCAGAATCAATATATTGCGCGTCCCCGGTAACGGAAGCATTCAAGTAGTACGTCCTGAGAGACTTTACAGTTCACGCCGAGAAATAGCGGGAACACTTTGACATAGCAGGTAACTTGACCTGATTCGAAATTTTATAGATCTTTTGTATCTAGTGTTTTCGGTTGTTATGTATAAGAAATGTTATTACCAATATATAAATTTACATAGTATAAAATACTTAATTAACAATAACTACCTATATATACACTTAAATAAAAAAAAATGACGTCATACATCGGGCTTATGTCATCGCCGTGCCAGCTGTTTGAGAACCCAATGGCTTGGCGCGCGGCGTTCAAAGAGACCAGACGGGATGACCATAATGCCTTGGAAGGTGGGTAGGCCTTTGGTGTGGGATTCAACATGTGTCGACACCCTTGCGCCATCCCATCTTCTTAGCACGGCGGGCTGTGCTGGGGCAGCTACTGCTGGTGCAGAAAACCTCAAACGGCGCAAATACAACAACCTTATTGGAAGCTATGTATTTAAGCCGTTTGGGGTTGAAACATTAGGTCCAATGGGGTCCGAGTGCTCATCGAGTATTTCGAAATGTAAGCAAACGGTTAGTCGACTCTTCACGTGACCAGAGGGCTGAGCTTTTAAAATCAGCATTGCCATCCAACGTGGCAATGCTGCCAGCGTTCTGGGCACTTCTCATGGTGACAGCGATGTGGACGAATTTTTTGACGCCCAATGACCCCTGCCCCTTTTTATACGCGTTCGTTTTTTTTTTATCGAGTCGTTGTATAGATAGACTATTGTTTACGTCAAAGCAAGGAGCGAGAAGTCCACTTATCTGCCAAGCCTTTTTCCAAATATGGGCTGCCTTCTAGACTTACTGGATTTAACTATTTTAATAATAATACCATACTGTAGCTGTCCCACTGCTACAGTATGGTATATATACATATACAGGGCAAAAGCCACTTCTCATACAGAGAAGGCACGAGCACTGATCATCACGCTTGCTCAATGCGGGTTGACGATTTCAGACTTACATAATCTATGACTCCAGATTTCCTCACGATGTTTTCCTTCACCGTTGTCTTTGATGTTCAAGATCTAACTTAGAAAGTACATATGAATCTGATTCACATTGGTACTTGCCCGGAGAAGAATAAGAATTTTGATAAATAAATGCTATTACTCACTATAGGAATATTTGGACGACAATTCTATAATTACTGCTTCAGACAAATGTGCATCACCTCACCTATTTTGACGATTTTGAATTTTGTTTGATAGCATTAATATGACATGTAACGTAATATATTTGACATTTCTATATAATTTTATTTGCTATTGATTGTATTATTAAACTCCACAATGTTAATTAAAATATTTTTGTACACCTTGATTGATTTTGAATTTTGTTTGACAATAGCATTAATATGACATGTAACGTAATCTGTTTGACATTTATATATAATTTTATTTGAAATTGATTGTATTTTAAACTCGACAATGTTAATTAAAAATATTTGTACGCCCTGATTGATTTAGAATTTTGTTTGACAATAGCTTTAATATGACATGTAACATAATCTATTTGACATTTATATATAATTTAATTTGAAATTGATTGTATTTTGAACTCGACAATGTTAATTAAAATATATTTGTACGCCTCTGTGCAAAACATAGAGGATCTATCTATATGTAACATATCGCACACGGTTGTAATTTGACCTATGTTTACAAATAAAGCATTCTGATTCTGATTCCCGGGTTTGAACCCACGAACTCAAGCACGAGGGGCGACGTCGCCACAAACGGCTCGACGGATGCAGCCAAATACCATTATTTTACAGGTAACGACTGCCTATCCGACTTAGGCCTAATCTAGAAAAGTACACTAAATCAGAAAATTTAAACTAGACTTTTTAGGGTTCCGTACCCAAAGGGTAAAAACGGGACCCTATTACTAAGACTCCGCGGTCCGTCTGTCTGTCTGTCTGTCTGTCACCAGGCTGTATCTCACGAACCCTGATAGCTAGACAGTTGAAATTTTCACAGATGTTGTAATTCTGTTGCCGCTATAACAACAAATACTAAAAACAGGATAAAATAAATATTTAAGTGGGGCTCCCATACAACAAACGTGATATTTTTGCCGTTTTTTGCGAAAATGATACAGAACCGGAAACATAGACTCCAGCTGGGACTTATTTTATTTGGCACAAAACTCTTGTTGTCTATCGTCTTGATAGAAACGACAGCCATCTTTTACTACCTTTCTTCTTTGCTGGATCACGTTACTGCAAGCTAAGCTTACTGACCAGAGCGTCCTTGACAAACATGTTACCAATAATTTTGTAGAAGCTCATAAGATGTAATTTTAAACGTTTCTCACTCATGGAAGAAAAAAAACATTGTCTAATAGATCTGACCAAATTAAGAAGAATATATTTTTGCCTCTGGTTACATCCTATCTCTTATAGTTCGGTGACGTATCGCACAGGGTCCATATTCCCACGTCTCATTTCGACGCTGTATTTTATTTCGAGAAAATGTTTAAATAATATCTTCAGTTCGTAATCTGTTATATTTAGTTTGAGTTATTTAGTTCCTTAAAGAATCCCGAGGGATTTTAAAAGAAGAAAATTATTAAGTTCCACAGAGAAAATTCAGAAATGATATTCATACTGGATAGAAACTGTAACTTTAAAAACATCTTGGTTCTTGCGCGATTTGAAGATCGAGATAGCTTCGATCGACCTTAAAAAAGATGGTAACTGACTCTTTCGTTCGACCTTAGGGTATCGGTGTCCCCATTAGGACGACTATTGAGATTTGATAGCACTAGCAACGTGTAAAAAGGTCAGCCACAGCTGATAAAACTAGATTTGTCTTAAATTATTTAAAGTTTAGCCTACATTTGATTCCATCCCGAATCGAATGCTGGTTTTGTAAGTTTAATTTAGGGAGGCTACTAGAAAATAGTAATTATAAGTTTTTTAATGTAGTAAATAAATTATAATAATTAATGAGGACATTATTTTGAATAATAAGTTAAGTGCAGCAGCATTCACCCATAATTAACATTACAAAACCATAAGAATGTTTGTGAATAGCTATGACGAACTTAAAAACCGGCCAAGTGCGAGTCGGACTCGCACACGAAGGGTTCCGTACCATTATCGCAAAACAATGCATAAAAATCACGTTTGTTGTATGGGAGCCCCCCTTAATTTATTTAATTTTAATTTATTAATTATTATTTTTTGAAGTAAATATTACACTAAACATTCAGTGAATATTTCAGGCGTCTACCTGTAGCCGTTATTAATATCGAGCAAAAAACGGCAAAAATATCACGTTTGTTGTATGGGAGCCCTCCTTTAATATTTATTTTATACTGTTTTTAGTATTTGTTGTTATAGCGGCAACAGAAATACATCATCTGTGAAAATTTCAACTGTCTAGCTATCACGGTTCATGAGATACAGCCTGGAGACAGACGGGCAGACGGATCGCGAAGTCTTAGTAATAGGGTCCCGTTTTTACCCTTTGGGTACGGAACCCTAAAAAGCGATAACTAGAAGCGCTGACAATAATCACATCTATCTCAGCACAAAATGAACGCCACTGAAAGCCATTGCACATCTCAAGAAGTGCAGACAAAGCCAGCAATAAATGTGCCAAGAAAACATGAAGAACAAGAACAAAAGCTTCGCAGACTACCCTCGTTCCTGTTTACGAGTGTGAAGTAACATGGAATCTATTACACCCCAACAAACGATAATCACTGCCTTATTCGCAGCACGAAATGGTACCAACTTTCTTTGCCATTAGCAGATTAGTTCACATTGGCGTCGCAAGAAACTTACTTACCTATTGTCGTTAGCCAATTTACTTTTTACACACAAACATTTGACAATCAACCTTATGTTTCGAACAATAGGGGCTTTCATAAGGCAGGTGTAAGTTTGTCTCTTGAGGTATCAAATAAGCAAACTTGGGTCTGTGAAACCACAAAAACAGGTGTTTCTGCCGCGGCTGGTGTAAATTTGTCAGGGATAGATTACAATGTTTAAATTGTGCCTACATCTGTTGTACAGAAGTTGTTTAAAAGTTTCTAGAATAATATAGGGATGATATATTATAATTTCAGCATATAGAGATGGATTAATTTGAGTGATATGGAAAAAATAAAGCCCAAGCTCGAAGCAAAAATGAATCTAGGTTGCTTGAACGCTTGATAGACGGCTCCCTAACTCTAGTAACTTTTAATTAGATGCTTTTCATAACGAAGCTACTAACTATACTGAGAACAATGCTAAAGTTAGCTTGAAAGACAGCTTGGTTTTATCAATTAAACTCCTTTTATTACTTATGGTTCCTAAGATGGAGAACTTCGGTAAGATTTGAAAGAGAAAGTAAATCATTAAACCGTTTGTCAGTAGTCTGATATCTACTATGACTCCAATTTTACCGCGTCTTTGGTCATAAACGCTACTGCTTCATCGACTAGATCTTTTTTTTTGCGTGGAGAAATCCTCATGCATACTACGCTATAGTTCTTGCCAAACTTCTTGACCACCCTGAAGTTGGCTACAATGACTGCGCAGTAGTAAATTTCATACAAAAATAGCACCAATCCGTGCCTAGCGCATCGAAAAGCCAACTTCAGGGCGGCCCAGAAGTTTGGCGAGAACTATACCACGTGGAGATAGCGCAGTTTTCTGGGACTCCAACCTACTAAAACTCCACGGCGTCCTCCAGTGCCACTTATGGCGGAATACAGGCACGCGTTGGCGCTCACACCGAACCCGCCGCGGCTGTTTGTCACGGACCCTCCTTTGGGGTGAACCCCCCATCACCGGTGCACCAGAACACATTGCACGCCGTGACCACTCCAGGGACCAAGTATAGACCATACTCTGCATATAAGCCCTATTAGTTATTAAGGTCTTCAACTCCGTATCTGGCTAAATGTGGATGCACTGTTAAGAAGGAAGACTACACCTCTGCTTTACCCCTTGGAGAATACAGTCGTGATGTTACCTAACTTATTTTGTTTTATTGATAGGCTCGCGCTTGACAACTATCTCACCTGATGATAAGCGATGATGTGGTCGACGGTGTAACACGCTTGCCTAGAAGAAACCTATTCTTGATTTTAAAACCCCGAGGTTGTAGCTATCGGGAAACACAGACTCTGGCAGGGAATTCCACTCCTTAACTCCTTAGCTGTACGCATAATGAAATTATTTCCAAAACGTTTAGTGCGTATGGGTGGGATGTCCACCATGTACCGAAGGCGCATCGCCGTACGTCTTGTAGTCCGATGATGGAACGGGCTAGGCGGAATCAGATCACGCAATTCCATCGCACACTCCCCGAAATGCAACCAATAAAAAACTGACAAGCTGGCAACTCGGCGACGATGTTCAAGGCTCTGGCACTTTGACTCTTCCAATGCCTCATTGCCAATGAGCCTCTTGGCCCGTTATTCGATCGAGTGCATCATGCTGGTACTTGGCAGTTCCGTGCCAGAGATGATGATGATGAACAGTATTCCATGCAAGATCGAACTTTTATTATAGTCATCATTTAGCAATCAATTTTCCATGTAATGCCATTGTGTAGGTACAATAGTTATTTGAGTTTGGCCTTAATGTAACCATAAACACAGAGTGTTACATCCGACCAACCTAAGCCAAATCCAAGTGGCCTTAAGCTCGTTGTGTTCCTAATTCAATAGTTAGGTTACTTAGTAGTTAACGTACGCAAACTATGGTTAGCGCCGCTTTGAGTGCATTCTGCGCGATGAACTCTCTTGTGAACGAGCCACTGATGCGTAAACTGTATCAGGGGAAGCGATTATGTTACCTAGTTGAACTGCTAAGAAAGTTAGAAGTATATATCGTCTTTTGTTTTAGTTGTCCGTCGTTTATGTTGAGTGGCCCGTCGGGTCGCTCGGCTCGCGTTTTATTGGTTCGCCGGTTAACTATCGCGAGTTACTATTTGTTCGATGACGGTTTTGAATTTTGTTTTACAATGCATGTCCTCGAAAGAGCGTTTTCCAAGCAGCCAAACTGTGCGGAAAGTATCACTTTTTTAACTAGTGCTTTTTACTTTTCTGTATTTTTTTAATTTTTAACTCCAACCCACGCAGTCAGCCCGACGCATAGTTTTATTATTTGAGAAAAGTTTTATAAATTAGTTAAGTACAGATAATCATTCATATAAAAGGTAAAATAAAACTAATACTTCATTAAAGGCGTTTTTAATTACTCTAGATTTAGATTTTGATCAATAATTAATTTTAAATATTCAATAAATATGTTTGGCAGAACGTATATTTTGCTTGTGCTTTTTTGTGTTACGACGTGACAGCTATTTGAACATGCGCAGTAGATATGCCCGAGGAACGATTAGTTAATCTGTGGTATGCTGAGCGCGCGTGAATAAGCCCGCCATTTTATTAATTTCTTGCTTGGTTGAGATATATTTTTTTATTTTCTCGCACAGTGCATAGTAAAATGTTGTATGATACACGTACGTAAGGTGATTTCCGACTTGGGTCGATTAATCCACTCACTCGCTTCGCTCGCTCGTGAATAAAAATGCCACTCATCGGAAATCACCTACCTTTCCGCACTTGTAGCATATATATTTCACAATTGTTATTCTGCCATTTCTTGATTCTAATGTTTATTTTAAAATAAATCGATTATATTACCAAGACCAAATCATTTCGCTGCGAAAGTATGGATGAGTAGATATATGTTTGTTACTCAATCACGCCAGAAACAGCTGAAAGGATCTGGATGAAATTTGGTACAGAGATGGATTATAGTCTAGAATAGTACAAATTATGCTTTTCATCCCGGTATAATCCCATGATCACGCGGACGTTCACCTACTCGCTGGTCTGACCAGATCAGGGCCATTATGGGACTCACGGTGACCACTGCTATGAGAAGAGCTGAAGACAGGGTGGCTTGGAAGCAGCTCGTCGTTGACTCCGTCAAAGCTTTTCAAGACGGGCACGACCTTTAGAAATGAAGACAACGAATAAGAAGAAGATAATCCCTTGGGATAAAACACTTGTTGTGGTGTTTATACTGATTTAAATTATAATATTACAAACTATTAATGTACGGTTAGTTTATTTGAAAGTTTAATTGACTGATATCAGTACTACTCACCGATCTAATAAAAGAGTAGTTAGTAGGTAGTTAGCCATGCTGAATGCTGACTGCAACCATTTTGACACTTCGATTATCGCGTTCACTGAAATCGATTGCCAATTGTCTAGAGCCTCAGACAGTGTCATTTTATTAGCGATATTAGATTAGCACGTGTGTGAGTACTATGTACCCAACTGTAAATCTACCATTTACTGTACCTATGTGTCGTTCGTTGACTTGTGTGTGCCCTGGCCGTTGAGTGTATCATGCTCTCTGATGGTGGCGCGTGTGTTGGATCATCCGGTTCCCTACATGATGGTTGAGCTGGGTGGTGCCAATTCATGCGTCATATTCGTGAAGGGAGGCCGTCATTTGGGATTGGACATAACTGAACTGCTTCGGATGTTCATGTTTTTCTAGTATCTATTATATAACTGCACAGTACATGTGTGAGCATTTTTAATACTTTATGCCTGTACGTAGTATAGTGTGTAGTGCTATTATGGGTGCATTGTCCTCACATGTATGAATTTATTAATGTATGTACCTATGTACCTAAATATTGTAAAATACTATTTTTTTTAAAAAGAGTATGTATGGAGTTTCTTGTGCATTCTACTCCATAACAAGCTACTTGCCGAATGCACGGTAGAATAAATTTTTATGTAACGTTCAAAAGTGCCGCTTGGTGGCCTAGTTGAAATAAAATATCTTTGTCTTTGATAGCGATTGCCAAATGCCAAAATTTAAGGAATTTGTCACGACCACAATCACGATAGCACGTTACACTCCCAAACATTTATATCTTTTCGACGATCGTTAAGATCATTAAGTTCGTCGCTGATCGAATGACATCACTAGAGATTCAGATTTTAAATGTTTTCTAATTATGAAGTGAGGCAGTGATCTACCTACTGACGGTGCTTATCAGCGGAACAAGAGGCGCCCCATGACCAGGAAAGCGGACCGTAGCAAGGTGGAAGAAGAAAAAGAAGTGATGTAGCGAAACATCGGTTGTGCTTTCTGTAACGTAATACCAACCCAATGGTAAGCTTTTAGACCGTACTTGTTAATCAAACTAAACGTTTGCCGACAGTTGGTCTTTGTCTCTGAAGGTAGAAAACAAATATAATTATAACTTCTGGTGCCTTCCCTTAAATGTTTCTGAGTTATTTGAATAATTATTTGTTTTTACAAGCTTTTATTTAACTTGCAATGTATGTATGTGTGTTCAAATCTTGTAACTGAATTTTAAAGCAGATTAAGATTAAATTTTGCAAACACGTTTAGTTTGGATGACAATGCGATATTAGCTAAGTGACTTCATTCTGAATCCAATATGGCGGTTGGCCCATGATGGGGGACTAGTTATTTTTTGTGCACTGCGATGATATGGGTATCAAATGATAGAAATTATGAAAAAAGATGGTTTAACAAAAATATTTCTTAATGAATAATTTTATTTAATAGTTAACATACTCCAGAGGCTTTATGCAAGTGTTATTCGATGTCAGCGATGGCAATGTTCGAAATGCCAAAATGTAAGGGATTGTTCACGTGGTTTTTCAATATCGCTTGTTAATCCCATACAGTTTTGAAAATCGCTATGGTGGCTTTCGGTGATAGAAAGTCGCTTGTTCCTCTAGAGTCTCTTCACTATTGGACCTTACCGATGACTCAACGCTATTTAAATTGCGTCGATAGATTATATCGTAAAAGTATTTTGAAAATTTCAAGTGCAAATTGGTCAAATTACATCGCTTTGTGTGTTGTGTGAATGTATTATTATTACAACATTATCATCATTGATCACATTTGGACAGTGCTGACAATCACTATACATATTTGACATTTTTCCAATCGCTATCGCGACGCTTTCGATGATAGAATCTCTCTTGTGTGAGTCTCGGTCTCAACCAATCAGAATGCTTATTTGCATAAACTGAATTTAGTTGAACTAATCGCGATTAGTTTCTTTGGAGAAATCGACCCCTAGATTCTTATTTTTGGGGTTCCGTACCCAAAGGGTTAAAACGGAAACCTATTACTAAGACGCCGCGTTCCGTCTCTCTGTCCGTCTGTCACCAGGCTGTATCTCATGATATTCACAGATGATGTATTTCTATTGCCGCTAAAACAAATACTAAAAACAGAATAAAATAAATATTTAAGTGGGGTTCTCATACAACAAACGTGATATTTATACCGTTTTTTGCGATAATAGTACGGAACCATTCGTGCACGAGTCCGACTCGCACTTGGCCGGTTTTGGCAATCGCTATCGCCACGCTTTCGATGATAGAATGTCACTTGTAAGCTTAATTAGCTTAGCTATTAACGGTATTTTATTTTACGTTCTCCTGCTGCAACTTAATCAATTGGGAAAATAGAAAAGTCTGATCACTATGATACATAGAAAATTGGTATTTATTTCATCTCTATAAGTTTTTGTAACATATAAAATGTATTATTAGAAAATAAAAGCAGTAGTTGCTGCTTCTAAAACCGGTTAAAACAGCCCATAAACTTAAAAAAATAAAACTAACTATTTTCTAAACTAGCCATTTGTATGCAACTACCCATTCGCGTGCACATTAGCAAATAACATCAAAACAGTCCGTTTAATAGGGCATTATTGTGGTCAGCGTATCGATTGCATGCTCTCTTTTATGACCACATGCCAGCAAACATCCTACTAAAACCTTCACCAAACCGCCAATAGACCAAAAAAGTTGTAAGGAGCTTTTTTAGGCTGTGGTGCTAGTTTGATATGGAACGGACCGCGCGCTCGCCATACGTTTTTACGAGTCACATCGGCCACGGTAACTGTTATTAGAATTGTTTCCATAGTCTGTGTATGTTTACTGCATGCACTTATGGAATGCAATCCACACATTTTGATTTTGCTGCCTCAATAAGATACGCCTGAGTTGGCTTTAGACCCGCTATTTGTTTTGTTTACCCGAATTTAGGATTATTTTCGCTGCGGATGTATGTTTTTTCGGATTTTATGTTTCGGACAAAAGTTCTGTTAATGCAATGCGGTACGTACATTTTACGGTATAATTTTCCATGTTACGGTGAACTCTTAAACTATGTTAAATTTTTATATTGCATTTTGTAACGCTGGCCACTTTTCAGGTCGGCTTGACAGGCATACTGACGTAATGAAATTATTATAAGTGGTACCTACCGTTCCGTTTTAAATATTTTATTACTTTAAAACTCCGCGTAAAAAAAAAACAAACAAATAAAAGCGCATTTCAGGAGATAATTGGTATTTCGCAGTAGAGCCACAGAGATCGCCACCACTCCAACAGTACATAAATAATTCACGCAACACACAGACACTTTCGTTATAAATAAAACACGGTAAAAATATTTGTTTTTCACCGTGCAGTGTCGGACATCGGAATTGCGTTATTTACACGCCTGTGACACATATGTTGAGTTTCCATTCTTTGTGTAAGGGGTAGTCAACCTGTTTCATTTTGAATGTATTTAAATGGTATTTTGATGTAGTCGGATTTTAAAAGACTTATGGGACATCCCAGTAAAAATACCTTCACGTGTATAAACTATTTTTCTGAAAGTTGCTTGGAAATTTGAGCATTATTTTGACAACCTTCTTCGAGATAAATCGAAATTGCTGTACTGGCCAAATACATGCGAGCAGTGGCCGGCAAAAGTTGTATGAAAATCCGTATCTGTAGTGTTTAGCGTCCAAATAAATTACATAGAAAACTCATATCTGTCGTGTAATTTAAAAATAAACGATATTTTACTCCGAAACATGGCAACTAATGAGGTACTTCTCAAAGGTGTTATTTAAATTTCGAACTGGCTTGCAAATAGAAAGTTGTTTATTGAAAAAAAAAACAAATGAACACATTAACGCGGCAAAAATTAGTCATTGATTTTGAAAGTAATTTTATTTGACAAAATGAGTTCTAGGTACCTACTAGTTAGTTTTAATTTCCGCGCATTATTTGAGAAAAGTATACAAGCCTTGCAAGTACTATACAAGCCTTGGCCACAACTAGGCATGGATGGACTTACGTATGTGTGCCTCGGCTTCGCCTCGGGCCACGTTTACACGTTCGTCCATCAATGCCTCTTTAGCTGGCCGCTGCAGTAATGCACTATAAGCACATCATCATCATATCAGCCGAAAGACGTCCACTGCTGGACATAGGCCTCCCCCAAGCGTCGCCATATTGACCGGTCCCGTGCGTCCCGCAACCAGCGGATCCCCGCAACCTTCACCAGGTCATCGGTCCACCTGGTGGGAGGCCTTCCAACGCAACGTCTTCCAGTTCACGGTCGCCACTCCAGAACCTTTCTGCCCCATCGGCCATCCGTTCTGCGAGCAATGTGCCCTGCTCACTGCCACTTAAGTTTGGCAATCCTACTATAAGCACGTCCATCGATTATTTTTATTACTACTCGGCAAATATTTTCCGATTAATTTTTAACAGTTGAATTGTGTCTTCGGCACAGGTCGGGCTACATTGCCTAGGCGTTTTCTGGAGGTCGCTACTAACTTTCAGGAGTTTTACTGATTGTGAATTGTGTGAAGAGTTTGGCCTTACAAAAAAAAAGCACGTCCACTGCTCCAGTTTTTAAAATTTTAGCCCTACTGCTGTCTTGCTAACTGTCTTTATTCTTTGCACCACGATATTTGATATTCTCTTTAAGTATTAATACTGCATTGTATCAACGATCTGAAGTAAAACTACCTAACATGTCCACTGAAATCTTTTAATGTGGTTAATTTTTTTGAGTTTATTACTCGAAAATATCACCACAATAAAGGATTTATAATCGTTACATTTCAGTCTTCATTGCATTCCAAGATCGTGATAAAATATAGAAGCTTCGAAGAAGAACGCCACCGGTTTCTGGAATTATATTAATATGACAAATTAAATATAAGTCAAGTGATGCGATTGGCTGCAGAAAACAACCAAATAAACGATAGACAATTCGTCACATTTCTTTTGCGATAATTATGTTGTAGAAACTGTACGGTTTCCGCAGTATCCTTTGAGTTGAGCTCTATAAAAAATATAAGCTTTTCGAAATCCCGTCCTTTTCCACAAAAATATATTTAAAACTGTAATTTCATGTTACGCTACATTTTGAACTTACCGCAAGCCGGTGTGAAATTGTCCACGTGTCGCCAAACTACATACAAAGCTCCTATATAAGTACATTATACTGGAGTAGGTACGTATTGTGATGAAATGCTGTAATTCGGAGAGAGATCGAGGTTTTGTCGCTAGCACTATGGGATGAGTATTCAGAACTGGTAAGTATACACTTTCAATAAATACAGGTTTGAAATAAAACAAATTATAATAATTTTTTTTTTTTTTTTTTTTTTTTTTTATTTATTTAATAGCTTGTTTTCTTTCTTACTCTTTAGTTTTAGTAATGAACGAGTTCTCCAAATAAGTTATGTGGTACTTACGCTTATCTTGAAATTTTGCCAAAACAGAAACATAAAAGTGTTAAAATATATATATTTATGGGATAGCTAATGACCTATTTAGTAGCTTTCATTTGGTATCCCTTTTTTTAGGTGGAGGCGCCGTTTTTTAAAATTGTATAGCCTATGTCACTCGCACAATTAAGACGAATCTAACGACAACTCATATGTCATAATCTGTCAAGCAGTATGGGCTGTAGAGCATGCTATAGTAATGGACATACATACATACTTATATACGCTCGGCTTCCAGTCCAACTCGATGTAGCTGAGTACCAGTATTTTACATGAAGCGACTGCCTATCTACAACCCACCACACAACCCAGTAACTGAGTAATATGATAACCATTTGGCAAGACTCTTGGCCAAGACAGATTTTTGGCCTCTGACTCTCCGTAACGATTGTCAAAGACCTGCTGACAACCAGCACCAATGGCTTAGTGGGCTTTCCGAGGCACAGAGGAATCTCGGTACGTTAAGACGGTCACCCATCCACGGACTATCCTCAGCAAGCGTTGCTTAACCTTGAAAATCAAACCATGTGGTTGTTATTATTTAGCCATGAGCTCTTCAATGATATGACAACGCTTATTCATAGAAATTATTCAATCTGTAAAGCAATTTACCTGGCTGCCACCTGGCTGCCACCTGTCTGCGGGAACTTTGAATCTAGCAGCCAACAAAGATCGATAGCCCTGTCTGCCAGCTATTCACGGTATAATAATAACGTTCTCTGTTTTAGTATAGCTACACAAAATATACTCTACAACAAAACACTCCAAGAGTTTACCTTCAATATGCAGCTCCACCCCGTCACAGGGCTGCACCTGAACTTAAAATAAATATAAACATTAGCGAGATGAATCAGTGTCCTCTCAGTACAGGGAACTTCACTTATCACCACAGAGTAGAGAACAAACCAGAAGGCGAAGGCGGTTACTGTACGTAATTCCTTGCTGCACATTTCAACTCAACCTATCGCAGTTCGCTACTGGACATGGGCCTCGCTAAAGATGCGCTAAAACAGCCAGTAGCCTGTTCCATCTACCTTCAAAGGCACACAATTTCACACAATCCTATCTGTGAAAGGAATACTAGGGACTGCACTGTGTCGTAAAATAAAATCATGGCAAGAACCTCACTACCTACTTTTGTTTAATATTGGTAGCTTCAGAACATTTACTATTTTTGGGCAAACTCGTTCACTTCCCACCTAATAAGGAACATTGTTATATTTTTGGATGAAACTGTTTTTTTTTGTACTAGCAGAAATTATGTCAAAAACATACTGTTACTTCAGACAAAGTATTGAATAAATGTAAAAATACTGTGTAAGGGTAGTTTATGATATTTTTCCACAACCTTGTCTATTATGTAACACATTGCCTAAGAAATTCTTTCCGAAATATGAACATTTAGACACAAGATTATAAAAAATATTTAAAAAAAAAACAAAATTACGTAATAACAGTTACGAAATGACTTTTGTTTTGATATCATTATGTAACTGGCAGAATGATACTGAACCTGTTACCTCTCGAAAAAGCGCGCGTTGGTTGTGTGTATATAGTATGTCGTTTTTAGTCTGAACGTTTCTAATAAATTGTTGTTGGAACTTCTTTGCATTTAATTAAGTAAGCTCACCAGGTAGTGGAAAAATAATCGTTCGTGTCTCGCATAAAATGGCTTTATTTTAACACTCGCATGTAGCTTTTGCAAAATTGCCTACATCGCTCGTGTTAAAATCTCGACACGAAAAGTACTATTATGTTGCATCATTTCAATCGATGCACCTTCTGTCTGATTCTCTATTCTGCGCTTATCTGTAACTTCGCTGGCACTGCATCAGCACTCATGAATAACGCAGTTGAAGTCGTTTGAAAGTGAATCAACGTTTACTTTTTACGGCTGAAGGCTTACAGCATACATAATGGTGCTTTATACAGGTTTATTTATTGGCCTTTTAAGATTTAAACCGCTGTTTATGAGGGAAGTGTCGGAACACTGACAAGTTATGATTGCGCTGATCAATCTTAGCCAAGATTATTTTTTACCTGACTACGGCGAAGCATTATGGGCACGGTTATGTTTTTGACTGGTATGTGTGTATGTATGTATGTTCATCTGTGCCCTCATAATTTGACAAATGAGGTGTCATTGGAAGCTTCCTGTTTGTCCGCTGGTTATACATCTGCTGTTCTGATCTGTGCTCCAGAGGATAACCGTGGGTCGTATGCTACTTTGCAGAATGTATTGTTTCGTTACGGTAGGTGGCATACGACCACGGCCGTTATCCTCTGAACACCACTATGAATATGTATGATACAATTAAATATTTATTACATGTGTCGTGGTGGCCCAGTGGTTCAAATCTGGGCAAGTACTTATGTACTTTCCAAGTTTATCTTGGACGTCGCAGGCAACAGGGAAGGAAAACATCGTCAGTAAATCTATATATATAGCTAATGTAAGGTTGAAATAGCCAAGCCATTGGCCTGTGGAGTTCCCAGAGGCGGCTTAATTAACTCTGACACCAGAGTCGGTCACATCCTCGCACGAAAATAAGAAGACATGGTAGTATGTTTATTTAATACCCGACATATGTCAAATAATGTGCACATTACAATTTTAGATGAGAATATTTTCTTGTTTCATACTTTTTAGAGCGTGATTTTTCAATATTCGTGTTTTAGTAGTTTTAACTTATTTTTGTACACTCTAAAATCTACTCTAACTGACTGCTTCAATCCATGTAAAAGGTCATTATCAAATACATCAAAGCCCGACTTTGCCCACCGCTGAGCACATGCCTCTCTTTACTTGTGCCAATCCCTAAACTCCTGCGCCAACTGGTTCTATGTAGAAGGTACCTATATTTAGTAAAAAAAACCGATAAAACGAAACACAATATTTTTTGTTTACGGGATGCAACCTTCAAAAGGCGCCTGGACTTTTATGTGTGTGGGATTTTTAGGATTTTTTTTCACTAAGAACACCCTGGTGATCACCATCAGCAGGCCCAACCCGTGACCTCTCAAAAGACAACACTGGATCCCCCTCTGTGCAACGCCTGTTATGGCACATCCGTGGGGAGACTGAAGAAGCGCCTCCCATGAGCCTCGCTGAGCACGGCAGCACGTGATCACTGTGCCACCTAGGGCATGAATATCGGAATCTCGGAATGAAATCACCGATATTTCAATTCCAATACTAAGTGATCCATTATAGGAATCTTAAAATCAGAAAAAAACCTTCATTTTAGCTCCTTGTGAAGCATCGAGCAAAAAAATGCGGTTAAGCCTTGACTACGGTAATTAGCAGTGGTCGAATATTCTGTTTACTAATCGGTCGCTTATTTACTTAAACTTTACTTCATGAAAAAGTCCTGAGATTGCAAAATGTTACCTTTAAGAGTACAAGTAAATATATACACAGATTCATAAAACCCAATTGTATCAATGATATTTACATTGATTATGGATTTACCTGCGGGTATTTATCCTGTGGATACCCGTAAGGTATTCAGATTGATCGATAAACATTTATTTACTGGATATTTTTGCATTATCCTTTTTCAGAGAGACATGACTTATATTGTTTCTTGGGAACAAATGTGCAGTTTAGGTAAATAAGCGCCCGATTACACAATCACTGGTGATTAGAGAGAGACACAATAGAAAATTATATTGTGTCGCGGCATAAACGTGTTTTTTTATTGTACTCAATCCAACTTTATACCGAATTTATGCAATTCACAAAAAAGATGCGTATTTTAACGAAAGTGCGCAATTCCGATATTAATATCGGAATATTGAGATTTAATATCGGAAATACATATCGGCATTAAAAAACTTTCGATATTACATGTCCTAGTGCCACCGTCTTTCTTGGAGTTCCTTTTTTTCTTACCACCAATAACCCTGTTCACTCTTGCTATGAAGAGAATCTACTGAGCAAGCTCGTTTTGTCGTAGACCTCAACCATCGTTTTCCATCAGGCGAGATGGAGATCTAAAGCTAGAATTGGTTAATGTTAAATGAAATTAAAAAAAACCGGCCAAGTGCGAGTCGGACTCGCACACGAAGGGTTCCGTACCATTATCGCAAAACACTGCATAAAAATAACGTTTGTTGTATGGGAACCCCCCTTAATTTATTTTATTTTAATTTATTAATTATTATTTTTTGAAGTAAATAGTCAACTAAACATTCTGTGAATATTTCAAGCGTCTACCTGTTGCCGTTATTAATATCGAGCAAAAAACGGCAAAAATATCACGTTTGTTGTATGGGAGCCCCTCGTTAATATTTGTTTTATACTGTTTTTAGTATTTGTTGTTATAGCGGCAACAGAAATACATCATCTGTGAAAATTTCAACTGTCTAGCTATCACGGTTCATGAGATACAGCCTGGAGACAGACGGACGGACAGACAGACAGACAGACAGACAGACAGACCGACGGATCGCGAAGTCTTAGTAATAGGGTCCCGTTTTTACCCTTTGGGTACGGAACCCTAAAAAATTTTAGCAAAGAAAAAAAAATAACAAAAAACAATTACACAATAAGGATGAACTAATTAACGTCATTTTAAACTTGGGACGTTGTTAAGGTCCAGAAGTATAGCTGTCAAAGTTTTTTACGGGCGTGAAAACCAAGATTAAAGCATATTTATTTCTTTATAGCTTCGACATTCATTGACCCGTAACTCATATTTGCCATAACTAATCTGAGGTATCGCAAAATATGCACAACAATAATAATAATTAGGAAAAATCCCGCCCACTCTCAAGACAAACAGTGGAATTTGTCTTATCGGGGACCTTACGCTACACCAGCGCCTCTAGCGGCGAACTCATACGCGGTAGCCTCCAATCCCTTTGAACTGATAAATAATCCTGTCATTCCCAATATTTAAGAATTAATAATATTTAATGGATGGAGGTTATTCATAAAGGTAAAATAATGTACTTAACAGAAAATGCATCACAGGTAATGCAATAAATCGGTTATGATATCAACAGAATGTTTCCAATATTAATTGATAGACAAAATGCCTCAATTCATTGAATTCTCTGAGGTTTCAAGAAGATTTCAGTTAATTGATTTCAGGCAATGTTAATATTATAATCAGACCTGATTTCTGAGGATGCTTGGATGTAGGTTTATGTATGGATATTTGTTTGTTATTGTTTCACGCCAAAAATTGACTAACAGGACAAAGGATTCACTTCTTCTATTAATGCAGCTTAAAATACGTATAACATAGGCATATTTCATAAGGATGTTGTGTAAATTCCTGCAGGCACGCCACGGGTAAAAACTAGTATGCTAACCGTTACATAAAAATGCGTTACGAACTTATGAAAAGCAAGCGTGTTAAAATATGCTTTGATGCGTAAAATCAATTTTCATGGTATGGAGTGATGCGGATGTAAAAATTCGTAATAATTCAAGTAAGGTTCTTATGGAAAGAAAATTGGTAGTCAAAAACCGAAAGTGCATTTTTCTATGGGATTTTATAACCTCTAAATTCAGTTGGCCAGGACAACAGGTTAGGTAGGTGGTTAGGTAGTCAATACATATATTAAATCTGTAGAAAAGTAGTTTTTGTACATCGAAAATATTGCCAACAAACATAGCCAGGGTGTTAAAGAATAACCAACAGAACCCATTGTCAGCATTTTTGGTTTTTTGTCTGTTTGTCTGTTTATCTGTTTATCTGCTTGTTTGTTTATCTATTTGTCTGTTTAGTTGTGCACGCATCGCGTAAAATGTCCGAAACCAATTTAGATAATTTTTATACATAAATATTGTGTGTAACTTGGTATTACTTAGTTTTTGTTTTATCGCAGTTGGTTCAGTCTATCAAAAGTTAGATGAATTTAAAAAGAACAAGAAGTAAAATATCAACACATACGCAATTCATATACTCGGATTGTTAAACTCTATATTCGAACCGCCACAAGAATCCGCCGGAAAAATGAACCTAGTAAAAAAATTGGTAGGTAGGTAGTGTAGGTACGTAGGTATAGAAAGAGTAGGTAGCAAGATAAGTAGGGTAAGGAAGGCAGTTGACAGGAGCGAAGCCGCAGGCACAGCTAGTTTCAAATAAATAAGAAGCACAATCATTAACGAAGGCACTGCAATGCATGCCTTGGTGCAACTTGACTATTTCCCTTATTCTAGGTTCTGACATTATCATTTACAGGCCAGTACGTACAACAGTTTATTTTCACTATGTAACATTCTCAGTGTGGGTGGGAAGAAACTACAGAACGAAACCTAAGTAATTATAATGCCTTAGAAACGCTGGCGTGACGATTTGGATTCGTTCCTGACGAATTGGCTGCAGGAGGAAAGTATGGGGAGACCCCTTTAGCTCAGCAATGGGATATATGCTGTAAAAACATTTCACTCATAACTCATAATAATATTGTAAATTTGCTTTTTAGGGAGAATTATACTCAAAGACTAAGTGCTGGATTACTGCCATGTGAAAGAAATATATCTTACGGAACCTTTCAACTTTATATGTACATAACTTACAAGTACAGAAGAATCGCCCACGCACGATTTTTGGCACACTTGAGAGGGACATGACGACGACGACGATGAATATAAAGATGATGATGGTTATTAGAGGAAGATTAATTGTTTTTTTAATGCAATTAAAACACTGGTGTATGCTTTATAATGCTTTTTTGTTTGACACCAACATCAACAGTCAGAACGTCGCATCAAGGCTGGCCGATAGATGCAAACCATCGGGAAGTCAGGATGCATTCCCTTAGGTTAAGACATCATGTGTGGGCAGGTCAGTGGGTATAATCGTGAAAATGAAATCACACAAATTATTCGATACACTGGGTTTATTAAAATAGTAACAATCTTGCTTACTAATCTACACTGATTCTACGACGTCTTAGCTCTAAGGCTGTCACTACTCAACTGCTCTATTCTGCTATCCCCTCCACGTAAGCGTAAAGCGTAGCTGTTGTTGATTTGCCGACAGGTGGCGTGCTTGTGATTTGTTTTAACGTCCGTACTATTGAATAAACCCGACATATATATATATATATTAAATATTAGACATAGGTCTGTGAAGAGTCCTGTCATATAAAGGAAGACTAAAGCAACGATGGATGGATTGTGAATGATGATATGGCTAAAAAGGAGCTACTGAGTGGCTATTGAAATGAAGGCAAATAGAGATATATAGAAGAAGACATACTGACATACTGCATCACTCAAACTTATTTGGAACTAGCTGACCCGGCAAACTTTTTTTTGCCATAAAGACACCAAACATTCATCTACCCTACTTACCCTACTCTACCTACCCTACCCTACCCTACACTACCTACCCTACCCTACCTACCCTACCTACCCTATCTATCCTACCCTACCCTACCTACCCTACCATACCCTACCTACCCTACCCTACCTACCCTACCTACCCTACCCTACCTACCCTACCCTACCCTACCTACCCTACCCTACCTACCCTACCCTATCTACTAAACCCTACCCTACCCTACCTACTAAACCCTACCCTACCTACTAAACCCTACACTACCCTATCCTACCCTACCTACCCTACTCTACCTACCCTACCCTTCCTATCCTACCCTACCCTACCTACCCTACCCTATACCTAACCTACCAACCCACCAACCCTACTCTACCTAACCTACATACCTATCCTACCTATGTAGGTAAGGTACCATTGTTTTTTTCTTCATTTTTTTTTTCATAAGAACCTTCTCCCAACAATAACAAACACAACAAAAAAAGAATAAGCGAAATCGGTCCAGCCGTTCACGCGTGATGCCGTGACCAAGGGAAATAGGGATTAATTTTTATATATATATATATATAGATAAGTGACAGGAGGATGAAGATGAGGCTTAACAATAAGAGACAGAAGGCACAGTTCTTTTAGCTTCCAAAAAAAAGACATATCTACTTGAATCAATGAAAACATAATAATACAAATTATCCCAATTTTCTCCCTATACCACTTCTAAAAATGTCCTCCTTTAAAACTTACCTACGTTCAACAAGGATTACTTAAAAGAGAATAGACGTCCAATAATAACATTAAATAAATACTCTATAGCCTGACAAAGGACTAGTTAGTGGAGCTTTAACTCCATTGTTACATTAAAATCAATTTGCAGTCGTCGGCGCGAGTGGGGCCGATAATTCACGTATAGCTAATTGTACGCGACAACGCGAAAACAAACGAAATGGGTGGCTGTCTGTAGGCGTGGTGGTTTTGAACGATCATTTTACGATATATTTGTAAATACCTTTACCCGTGGCTTATCCTACAGAAGCTGTGCATCGTCCAGGATAACAAGCCGAGGCCTATGGTACTCAGTGATGCACTGGCTTTCTATTATTAATGGAGCCATCAAATAAGTACTTCCAGACATAAACTTTTTCAAACATATAAATAAACAAACAATTTTACTTCTTACTAATATTAGTTCTGTGCCGAAAATAAATAAGTTCAAACACCTAGGCTCAGTTATCACAGATCAAGGAGATGTCGACGCCGATGTCATACACAGGGTAAACGTGGGATGGCTGAAGTGGCGATCACTAACAGTAGTCTTATGAGATGCTAGTAAGAACCAAAGGCAAGATCTACAGAACGGCGGTGAGGCCAGCAATGATGTACGTGTAGCGGCACCGACGCCGCCACTTACAAGCTAATGACATGAAGTCACACAAATCCTGCATCGCGCAAGCAAAGTTTTCGGCGCGATTTGAACGTATACAACAGTCCGACGATAACCGTTGGGCAGTTGCCCGGACCAGACACAACACCCGTCTGGTCGGAGGATCCTCCCTTTTCTATGGAGGTTTGTGGGACTTTACACCCTGTTCCACATATCCCCAAATACGCAGCAGAATGTTGCCCAGTGAAAAAGACGCACGTACAAAAGCTGAAGAGATGAAGATGCTGAGATGGTCTGGGGGTGTGACGAGATTGGATAAAGTAAGAAATGAGCATATCCGCGGTAGTTTTAAAGTCGCTCCTATATCGAAGAAACTAACCGAGAGCCGTCTCAGATGGTATGGTCACGTGATGCAAAGAGACGAGGAACACGTCGTAAAGAAAGCATTGTAACTACCTGAACACAAGAGAGGTAGAAGACGACCTCCGGCTACGTGGTGGACTAGCATGACGAAACTCCTATCGGAGGAAAAATTACCCGACCCGACAACCCAGGGCAGATTGTCCTGGCGCCAGAAAATTAGGAGAGCCGACCCCACCTAAAGTGGGATAGTAGGAAGAAGAAGACTAATATTAATTCAGATTACGCAATTTATGGCTCAATGATGTTGCAGGAATGGCGATACCATTTTTTTATCTTGCTAAGTGCCCGTTCCAGCTATTTTGATCTTGACGGACACAGCATGCTTCAATGAGAGCTTTTCAGAATCATGATTCATGATCAAACCATTATGGAGCTAAGTACAAAACAAAATAGGCAAAAATATTCAGCCGAAAACCTCTTAATTCATTATAATACGTGGGCCAAGTAAAAAGGGTCCAATAGTGGGATATTGAGTTAAGATTAGATTCGGTATATAGAATAATAAGGATAATAAGGATTAAAAAATATTCAAAACCTAGCACATTTTTTTATCATCATGACTTTTGACGTTGAAATTGTACCTTGTACTTGTATGAAGACAACTTGACAAAACTGCGTATACCTCGGAAACTAAATGCCGAGAACTGGTCCCTTTTTGCTTGAACGCCCACATATCTAACGTTACAACAAAGTATTGAACTGAAAGCGACAAAATGTACGCCCACCCTAACATACGTCACGTAAGGCCGCAGTAATGTTAAGGGTGTGACAGTACACGAAAATATATGATAAGTTAAAGGATCTACTAAGACCTGTAACAGTCCCTACGGCCCTAATACCTGTAAGCCCTACAACCCTAACCTACAATATACCTAGTGTATGATAAATAAATATGTAGATAAGTTCAGGATGTCTGCACCATGCGACCTAAGTTTACAGACGGATAGCGGGCATGAATTCCAGGTTCAGGAAAGGTACACTCACCTGCCAGTCCAGCAGACTCACGAGACTAATCAGAGATGGCTAAAGGTGTCTTGGCCACAGTGAGGGGTACTGAGACAATAATATAAATTCAAATCTGATTTATTAATAATATTTTACAGCTTATATACTATTTTGTCTTAATACACACTAATGTACAAAATTATCTGTTTCCTATACCTGTAAGATGCAACCAAACAATATTTTATCGAGTGCTGAGTCAATGTCCGAAGGTAAAATTAAACAAACAGAAAAAAAAATCTCAGGCAGTTACTCTCTCAACTCTACTAACAGAATCCAATAGATAGAGGGTCGCTTTTATTTTATATCATTCCCAAAACGTTTTCCCATCACTTAATTATCGTCCCCCAACATACATCACTTCGTCTCCTGAAAATGTTTTACAATTCAATCGAGCGTCGCCCCCAGCTGTTAATTGGGGGCGTTTTAATGAATATCAATTGACCGTGAAGGGTGCCCCTGCGCACATCCAATAGCTCCCGGGTTCACTCGTGCTCATGCTAAAACGGTACGAGTAGGCATGAGAGGTACGAGTTGTGAATATTGTGATTTGTGATGCATTTCATTTTGAAGTGCTGTCAGTTGGAATGGTTGCTCGATATTTTATTTTTTTACTTCCTTTTCTATTATGTAACGAGTGCTTTGTTACGTTTTAATATTAAAAACAAGAACAATTTTTCTGAAAACTCACAAATACCATACCCCGATTTCTAAATTAAGAGTTTGCGTATTTGTTGAAAATGTCGCGTTTGAAATCGGGGGTTCGCAAAGTAATTTCAGAAATATAGGACTTTAGATAAAAGATTTTTGAGTACCGGTCCTTATCAATAATGATAAAGGGCAATGTGCAAAGGGAAACGAGGTAAATTATACCCATTTCAGAACAGTAAATCAAATTAAGTTATCCTAAAATTGGCTCCTCGAAGAATTCAGTATTATGCACAGAGATTGCAAGTTTTCACAACAAACCGCCACATTCGCCCAACTCAGTCCGTCGATTCCGAATTTCAAACTGACGTCTACTAACTGCGTCATCATTTATCAATGTCTTGCGACAAACGACAGCAATGAACATTCCGCAAGCATTGTTAGCGACTGCGACTGGTTGCTGCAACTGTTGTGTGAACTGAGGTGTGGCTCAGTCGCATGATGAATGGCCGGCTTTATCTTCGTATTGTATTATTTGGTTCTGATTGTTTAGGTGAGCTATGTTTTAGGTAAATGTAGAAGTCCAGGTATATTTAACATCTGATATCTTAGGTGTTACAACCTTTATCATGTACTAGCCTATCCCACGCGGCTTCGCTTCCGTCTACTGGCTATCCACCTACCCTACCTACTCTACATACATGAATGTTGCGTAACTTTAACCGCTTACGCAGCGCACGCAACGGAAGCTCTCAAAAAGGAATATTTTTTCCCGTTTTTGCAACATTTTACATTTATGCTCCGCTCCTTCAACCAGTTATTCAATTCCAACCAGTAGTTCCTGAGATTAGCGCGTTCAAACAAACAAACTCTTCAGCTTTATAATATTAGTATAGAATAGTCATGTTCAGTTTTATATAGGTATTGGGTTTATTGATATTTGTAAACGTTCGAGACAGTGCGCAAAGTTCAACTATTCGGATGAAATGCGCTAATCATTCATTTTACTAACTCTTACGAAAATTCTATATTTTTTTTCAGATAGTAAGAGTAAAAGTTAAAAGGTTTAACACGTCATTATCACCAAATACTGAATTCAGAAACCATAGTGCCATATACGAATTAATGTTATCAAAGTAATAACTGAAGGCTTCTACGTATTTTCAATTCCCCAACCTAGTGAAAATACCGTCGGCTTTCGTAGAAGCCGGTAATGAATCCTTCCTATGACGTAGGAACAAAATCTCTTACAAAGCTCTATCCACGTATACTCGATTACGCAAAATCTTGTACGCCATAATACCAAGACGCAGCTTTATTAAAATATTTGAACAGTTTATTAAAATACTTTATTTGAGATTCCCAGCGAAAGTATGCAAAAAGTAGAGAGAAGAATATGCAAAAAGTGAAGAAAGATTGTCATTAATTTATGTGACAAGCGACGTCTGCATTGTTTCACCGTAGAGTTTCTTATTAAACGAATTTATTCATTTTTCTTGTTAACTTAAGTACTTTATATTTTATTATTGGCTCATAAATACCAATCATGGATGTCTAGACTGGGTGTCTTCTATGTAATGATCGTAAAACAATAATAGAAAGAAAGAAAAATTGTTTATTCTGCACAAACTAAACGCACAATACAAAATAAAGAGTGATAATACATCCCGAAAGCGGTTCCCGATAGCTACAACCTAGGGGTCTTTAAGTCAAGAATGAATAGGTTTCTTCTAGGTAAGCGTGCTGCACTGTCGATCACATCATGGCTAGCAGTGATAGTGTTTGTTGTAGCGCGAGCATTTTTATTGACTATAGGTCAATAAAAAAACATAGATAGATGGAGCTACTCATACTATACATTTTCTAGCACATAGGGCAATTTATTCTGAGTCGGCGCATGTGTTTTATTTATTTAGGTTAGCCAACAATTGATTACGCAAAACTTTTAAAATTGTACTTGCATAATGATACATTTAAAAGTGCAACAATTACTTATAGGCTAACACAACATGCACCATATGGTTATACATACAAAGTGTAAACGTGTTCTACCGCACGCCTCTAGGCGCCCCATATATCTACAATATTACGCCTTACGACAGGTAAAAAATTGGTAAATTGGTGGTGGTATTGGTGGCAATAATTTAGTTTTAAATGCTAAAAACCCTAAGTGCGTAAAATTTGCTTTGCCGAATGTCAAAAGTACTGATTGTGATATTAAATTAAACAGAGAGAAGCTAGAATTCGTCGATAAAACTATACTCAAGGTTTTCTTGAGGATCACGCTATACTCAAGGTTACAATGGAGTCCTCATTTAATATCACTTGCAGAGCGGTTAAGTTCGGCCGCTTATGCTGTTAGAAAAAATCATCAGTTTACTGATGTAGATACCGCGAGGCTGGTCTATTTTAGTTACTTTCGAAGTATAATGTCTTACGGTATCTTACTATGGGGAAGGGCTGCAGAAATGGAGTCAATTTTTATTTTGCAATAACGAGCCATCATAGCGATATACCATCTTCGCCGGCGCGATTCTCTAAGGGAACTGTTTAAGGACTTTAACATCATGACGGTACCTTGTCAATATATTTATGAAAACATCTTCATCATTTACTAAAAAGATGTAAATTCTTTGTAACGTACATTTACAAAGAATTTACATCTTTTTAGTAAAAAACGGCGACAGACATAATTATGTTACTAGAAATAGGGACCAATTAATGGAACCAGGTTTCAGGCTGGCTAAAGTAGCATCAACTTTTAAGGGGTACTGTATAAAATGTTACAATAAAATACCTTCCCATATTTTAGACCTGAATGAGACGAAATTTAAAACTAGTATAAAACGCACACTATGCAGGCAAGCATAATTTTTATAAGTTGGGGGATTACATCGCTGATAAAAATGCTTGGATCAGTGCTGGTCCTGCTCCGCGCCACTAGGGCGCAAAAACAAGTGATGGGCAGAAAAGTTTTGAAGTATTGTTGGACCTGCTGAAGACCGAATATATTTGTAGTGTATAAACTCAATTTCTTTTATTATTATATAACTGTACAGAACATGTGTGAGTACTATGTTCCGACTGTAAATCTACCATTCACTGTAGCTATGTGTCGTTCGTTGACTTGTGGTTGTTGACGTTGGGTGCCTTGGCAGTTAAGTGTGTTATTCTCTCTCAAATGTCTCTCTAATGGTGGCACATGTGTTGGATCATTTGGTTCCCTCCACGATTGATGAGCCGAGTGGTGCCAATCCATGCGTCATATTCGTGAACGGTCGTCATCAGTTCGGATTGGTCATAGCTTGACTGCTTCAGCCTGCTTTTAATTACGTACTTATTTCATTTTTGAATTTTTTGGTTTTACTCTGGACGCTTTAACATGGTTCTCACATATGTATTTTTCCAACAAGCATGATGTAACCAATTGTTTATTCCACATTCTTCTCCATAGAGACCTACTGACGCTTGCGAATGTGCAACTAGATTCATATTTTGTTTGACAATTCAAAAGTTATGGTTTAATCAGGTTTATTAATTCAGGTTTATTTGAAATAAACTATTTGATTTTGATTGATTTTGATTATCATTTCGCAGTTTTGACGATTGCACAATTCAACATCTAGGAGTATTGAAAGGTTTCACAATGATTGAATACAAGATTGAGGAAGCTTAAATTTCATTGCACTAAAATCACTAACTAAATCTTTGCAGGGTGTAGGGTTTTGCACAATATTTCTTAGTATTGGATGACATAGAAATGGATGTTTATTCCCGGATAACATGGCAATAGTGACACTTTACCTTATTTTAATATCTGCATGCATTTATTTGAAAAGTAACATTTCAGGAAAAACTGGAACGGGCATTATTTCCATTAAGCATATAAGAAATAGTTATTTATGCTACAAGTGCTGAAGGTAGGTGATTCCCGATGAGTGAATAAATCGACACGAGTCGGGAATCATCTTACGTACGTGTATCATACAACATTTTACTATGCATCGTGCGAGGAAATAAAAAAAATATCTGAACCAAGCAAGAAATTAATAAAATGGCGGGCTTATCAAGCGCGCTCAGCATATCCACAGATTAACAAATAATTCCTCGGGCATATCTATTGCGCATGTGCAAATAGCTGTCACGTCGTAACGCAAAAAGGCACGAGCAAAATATACGTTCTTCCAAACATATTTAATGAATATTTAAAATTAATTTAATAATAAATCAAATCTAAGAGAGTAATTAAAATCGCCTTTAATGAAGTATTAGTTATATTTTACCTTTTATATGAATAATAATCTGTACTTAACATATTTGTAAAACTTTTCTCAAATAATAAAACTCTATGCGTCTGGCTGACGACGGAGTTAAAATTAAAAAAATACAGAAAAGTAAAAAGCACTAGTGAAAACCACTGGGCCACCACTGCTCCCTGATTTTGTTAAACTATTTATAAAACACTTCAACCATTTCTGAAGATTACTGCACAATGGGAAAGGATTGTCAATTAATCCCGGGCAGTAGGAACGGTGTATTTTCCGGAAAAGCCGATAAATCGTTGTCTCGCATTTGGCTCGGCAGCCGATACCGAGCCACTTGTAAAGGCAAACGTCAATAATGTGTCCAATTGTGTATATTATTGTACCGTCCTCCGAGATATTTTAAGCAGACAATTTATAAAGAAATCTTCTTCCACGTAGTGTAATCTAGCACCATTTATATACTGACTCCATCAGTGTCTCGTTGATCCAGTTGTTGCAAAGGGGAGTGTTTAGAGTGAGGTCTTGGGTTCGATACTCTACTAACAAATAACTGCCTACTCTAATACCAGCTGTACACTCCCACGCGAGAGCCTGAGGAAACGCTGTACATTAAGTTTAAAAAAAAAATACTTCATGATTGAACTCAGTACTGCGAGCAATGTACATCATCCTCGCGAGCTCCCTCGCGAGTGTATCCCTTTCATTAGGTTTTTTTAGTACCAGCCTTAAGCTAGCCTAACTTAATCCTCAGCCCTCTTTATTTGTTCTCACTAGATAAAATCGCATAGATCTTAAACATACAAGCGAAACTGGGTGTCCAAAATACTTCTCTCTCTCTCTCTTTGTGATTATTTCTGTTTTGCTATGTCTAAGTACAATAAAAGTTTTTTATTCTTCTATTCTACTTACTCTTTTAAAATATTGAAAACTGCCGTGCTGTTACGTAACCTAATTCACCATTATATTCAACTAATTTCAGCCAGCGACTTCCCCTGCGTGAAAATCGAAAATTATCTCGAGGGAGCATATTCCCGGGATAAAAAGTATCTTATATGCTATTCCTGATTATTATCTATCTCTGTGCCAAATTTCATCCAGATCCGTTCAGCCGTTCTGGCGTGAAGAAGTAACAAACATACACACTCACAAACTTTCGCCTTTGTAATATTAGTGTGATAAGTGTGATAAAACACCTCATATTTCTAACTCAAACAATAAAAATACATACAGTTTTCGCTCAATTAACGCCCTCGCTCCAGATAAAGGGGGTCTTAAGCGGCGCCCAGGCAAGATAAGACCGACCCATTATTTTTCTCATTAGTCCGGGACCCAAGATAACATAGCCTATTACTGACGGTGGAGAGGTGTGAATTGCTTGACTAATCTTTTCCCTTATTGCTTGAGATTAAAAGATAACACTTATAATGGACTCTGCCTTATTTTTTCTTAGTTTTGTTGATGATTTATTGAGGATGTGTGTGATGGGTTTGGCTGGGGGATAAGCTGGTTATCTGGTATTGGCGAGTTGTTTGGAATAATAAAGGGAAATACTTGTGATTCAGGCAGATGCGTTTTTTTATATAGCTCCAAAATAAAATAAATCTTCTATTGGTCTTACGCGCATCCAGCGGATCCTCGCAACCGTTTGTAATTATTTATATATATAAAAGTCAAAAGTGATTGACTGATGTATCAACGCACAGGCCAAACCCTTAGGGCTAGAAACTTAAAATTTCGCACACGTATTCTTCTTATGACGTAAGCATCCACTAAGGAAGGATCTTTCAAAATTCAACCCCTAAGGGGGTGAAATAGGGGATAAAAGATCATCTGTAGGATAAAACACGGTTCACGCGAACGAAGTCGCGGGCGATGTGCTAGTCAAACATAAATTTCAATTTATTAATTAAGGTTATTGCGGCTAGATATTTCCAAGCAACCCTGCAGCAATCTATTCTACTATCAAGTATTCATGAAAATTAATAAAAAAAATTGATGTCTGCAGATTCCTGCTGTTGGATCTTAGGCTAAAGGCTAAGGTGCATCTTAGTATACCCAAACTCAGCCAGTTATGTTTCAGTCCCATGTTATAGGGCCAAAAAAAAACTTAAAAAAACCTTTTTTACTAAAAATACTTTAAAAACTTCAATTTCGGAAGTCGGTGTTCCTGTTTTCGTTTTTTGACACCGACTTCCGAAATTGAAGTTATTTTTCACTTTGTAGTGTTTTTTTGGAAGTCGTATGTATTTTTTGTTTTAATTTTTCACTTTTTAGTAGTACATAATGGACAAATTCTATAGTAAGGTACCTATAATGCCCACAGTGATGACAGAATACATTAACCGAATAACATGTAACTTGAACATAACCGGTGGAATGAGAGTGTACCAGGGTGAACTTGTACAGTTCATCATCTGCGTACCCTGTTAGAGCATACTGGCGTGATGGTATGTTATGAAATGTTGTAAACAGACATGCGATTGCAGCAATCCCGAGAGAATTGCCGTCATTTATTGAAGAGTTCTGCTGTATATCTGCGAAGTTCTTCATAAAAAAATTACCAAATCTAAATGGGACCAATTAATCTGCCTAGCCTTTTCCCAACTATATTGGGTCGGCTTCCAGTCTTACCGGATTCAGCTGGGTACCGTATTTTATATAGAGCAACTGCCTATCTGACCTCCACAACCCAGTAACTGGGTAACACGGTACCCCTTGGCAAGACTGGTGTCAGATCTCAAACTTCTGATTACCCGTAACGACTGTCAAAGATCTTCAAATGACAGCCGGGACCAACGGCTTTACTTGCTTTCCAAGGCACAGCGGAAACTCGGTATGTTGAAATGGTCACCCATCCACGGACCGACCTCGTCAAGCGTTGCTTAACCTTGGTGAACAACCAGTGCGACTGTTTTTATTTAGCCACGAGCTCCACTTTACCAAAATCACCAAATATAAATGGGACCATTTCGGAATAAACTTCTTTCGAACAAAATAATAATTTTGCAAATCTGTTTATACATGACGGAGTTATGCCCGAACAGACATAAAAAAAAACCTCCTCCTTTTTGGGAAGTCGGTTAAAAATCCATGTTCAAAATATTTTATGCATATTTTCGAACCACACGATGATGCAAGCGTGCATGCTGATACAATGTTTGGCTACATAAGAGAATGCCTGCTTTTAGGAGAAATTCTTCATTGCAACACATAACGAAATTGCTAGCGTGTTCTGGACAAAAACTGGCGATAAAGAGGGCTATCGAAAAAGATAATTATGTGCCTTTTAATGTTCCCACTGCTGGGACACAGGCCTCCTCCAAGTAAGTCGGGGCTGTTACCACTGGGCTACCACTGCTCGCCTAAATAAAGAAGTAAGAAAGAAAAGAATGTTGCGCCGACTTCAAATAAATTGAGAAAAGAGTAATAGAGTGATGATAAGGTGTTTTGAGTAAACATTTTTTATAAGCTTCATTAATTTTTTGCCTGTATTTTCGAATATCTAATACTTTATCAGCCTAGCTGTTGGATACATAATGTCGTGGTGGCCCAGTGGCCTTTCGTGCTTGAGGTCGTGGATTCAAATCCGGGCAAGTAGCAATGTTTTTCAATTCTTATGTACTTTCTAAATTTATCTTGGACACTGCTAAGATGTTGATGGGTTTGTGCTGTTGTAGTAGGGCCTCAGTTTTGAGGCTCCCCCACCATCGACTGGCTCTCCTAGAGGGCAGTTGGCGACACAATCCCTAGGAGGCCCTCGAGGATGTCATCCTCGAGATCCACCTCTGACGCAATGGTCTGAGTCTCTGATTCTTGCGCTAAGTCGTGAGCAGAGACTTCGTCGATGGCCTCCTTTCACTGCGGTGGGACCACTCCTGCTTTCGCAGTGGGTGCCTCTCCCTTGTCTTCTTCCAGGAGTTTGAACGATTATCGTTCAGTACCTCCTGGCAGAGAGTAGCCCAAGGCCTTGATGACCCCAGCAGACACCCTGCCCAAGAGGACAATACGACGGATGCCGATAGGTGAAGGAAAACATCGAAAAGAAGCCTGGACTCATAGTTTATTATAAGTTAATGCTCTATTAATGTTATTGCTGCAATGCGTTCCAGTGCGAGGATAAATGAAAAAATACTTTGGTAGCAGACTATGTAAAAGGTTGGTGGTTGGTTGTTGGTTCTTCGGATGAAGACCTGGAAGATACGGTACTTGAACCATGAGAATAGGCTACACAACATACTTTTTTCAAAGAAGTAGGTAGTGTAATCCTACTCTATCATCCTAATTCCGCTAGGTATATATCATGTTACCAATGAACGAAAATATATATGAAGCACAAGTATATTTTCAGTTATTACTTTAGTTTGCCTCTAATGAATGATATGGTTAACGTGTACATCGAAACCTCTTAACTTCTCCGGAGAAACTTAGATTACTGTTATAAATAATTATTATTGTGAAGTTATATCTTGCTATGAAATTACACTCGACACAAATTACTCGTCGAGTTTGAATAAGGCTGTGTATTATTCAGAATAGCTAGGGTCTAGATTATTTCCAGAGAACTTAGCACAGTAATTTCTTATAAGGTTCTATAGGCAGAGCTTTCAAGTGTTCGCAACTTTGAAGTTTGTTGACGCGCTTTAGGTAAATTAGTAAAGTATGTGTGTGTAAGAATTCAGTTGCGTTTTTTTATGGTTTAATATAAATGCGACGGTCGAACAAATGGGAAAAAAAAACAATGTCAGTAGTTCAACGGTTGAACAACTGAGAAAAATATTCTTATATGTCCGACAATCGAACTAATGTATCGAACTACGTATTGAGAAGATGTTTAATTCGTGTAGAATTTGGCATATAGTAGAAAGGAGATATTAAAAAATGGCTTATGTTTAACTTACCACCAGATATAGTAACATATAACAGACAAAAATAGTAAATGATCACCAAAATTAAACCCGCATCTTATTGTAAAATTATAACCAAAGTTTTAACATCTCGCTATCCTGTTTAGGCAAAATGACTCCAAATAAATCATTGTTAACCCAAAAGTAGTAAATGATCACCAAAAGTAGTAAATGATCACCAAAATTAAACCAATGACCAAAAAGATTATAAAATTTCTGGGAGCAACTTGGAAGTAGCGCTCGCCGGCCGCTGCCGCGGCACCGCTCGCTTTGCTCGCTCGGCTCGCGCGCGGTTGGTCACAGTTCTAACCTAACCTAACCTATTTTACAACATTAAATAGCGCAATAATTTGCTATTAAAATTTGGTGATCAATTTACTAAATTTGGTGATCAATTTACTAAATTTGGGTTTCATAGTACAATTTTAGGTAATAGAGGTTATGGTCACAAAGTAATTTTAGGTGGTCATTATATTTATCCCCTTAAAAAATTAGGTAGTAGAAAGGAAGACGTAAAAAAATGAAAGATATATTTTTGAGCTATTGTTTAGATGATACCATTCATTACCCGCTATGATTTGCGTCACAGATTGTAATCAATTAAACATTAAGTTTTCCTTAGTTACGAATGAATTGTTGTCGCATGATGTTTATATACCTACTTGCCTGTGGGCATGGCACAGATGAAAGAGTACAAATATAGCCGGGCACTTTCCATTTGATTATTTTTAAATTATAGATTTTTTGTTTCCTAAAACACAAAAAAAAACAATCGACTTTTTCGGTGTACAGAAATAGAATAGATTTTTCTTTATTGTACATCAAATAAAATATATTACACCTATATTAAACAACAACTTAACACGATTTTTATGTTACAAATAACTTTTTAACAAAAAAAAGGTTCAATTTCGTTTTTCGAAACTGACTTCGGAAAACAATGTTATTTTTCGCTTTTTAGTGTTTTGCTTTAGAAGTCGGTTTAATTTTTTGTAATAAAGTTTTTTATGTTACTCTTTTTAGTGTTGATAACTCATATTACCATGAAAATCATTTATAGCTAGAGTACATCTCATTACAATTCCAATAAGCCCAAACAGGACTAGAATACATTGTTTTATTACGGTGTTCCAGTGTCTACCTTCCAGCTTCATCATCTGATCAGTTCGTTGTTATCATTTTCATCAGTACCATTTATTTATATGTCGCATCAAGGCTAGCCGATAGATGCAACCCATCGGGAAGTCAGGATGTATTCCCTTAGGTTAAAACATCGTGTGTGGGCAGGTCGGTGTGGGTACAGTCGTGAAAATGAAATCACACAAGTTATTCGATAGACTGGGTTCATTCAAATAGTCTAAACTTAGAGTTACAATCTTGCATACTAATATTACGGATCGACACTGATTCTACCACGTCTTAGCTCTAAGGCTGTCAGTACTCAACTGCTCTATTCTGCTTTCTCCACCGCGCAAGTGGTTAGAAAAAGCGCGCCAATGCGTATTTGTTCTTGCTTGCCGCCAGGTGGCATGCTTGCGATTTGTTTTGACGTCAGGACTATTGACTAAACCCGACATATATGTATTTGCTTCATCATAGTCGCTTTACTATTCGAGATATTATCATGAACCCATGCATTCTTATTTTATTAAGGAGTTCCAGTGGCCATCTGTGGTCTTCTTCATCAGTTCCACTTCACCATATGATACTTACCGAGTGCAATTGCTTGCCATGTTATTGAAAATACCAAAATCGCTATATATCTGCCTATAATGTTTGAGGAGTTCCCTAGTTTTCCATGGATTCTGTAGTATACCCTTTCAAACAAAAAATCCGTCTATATATGTAGGAGGATGCATGGGCAAACCCAAAAAAGACCAAAGAGGAAGTTAAAGAAAAGAGAAGGCTCGCCGCACGACAACGCCGAGAACAAATTAAAAATGACCCTGTTTTGTATTAACAATCGAATAAAAAGAAAAAGAAAGGTATAATAAAATAAAAAGAGAAAAAAAATACTTCCTATCTGCGAAATGTCACCAAAAAACTGGAAAAATGACTCAAAAAAGTAATAGGGCAAATTTATAAAAATATTATTCGATTAATGATTTTTTAATGGACAAAACTTTTTAATCAGCAATGTGTATAATTAATATCATTTTGAACATATGGACCTAATATACATTTATTTTTAATTTTATTCTGAAGTAACATTTTATTTTGTCATTTTTCAATATTAATTAATGTATGTATAATTGTAACTGTGACATTTTAACTTGTTATTTTTTTTTTTATTTTTTTTTTTTTATCTGTTATAGGCTTGCGCTTGACCACTATCTCACCTGATGGTAAGCGATGATGTGGTCCACGATGGAGCACGCTTGCCTAGAAGTAACCTATTCACTCTTGATTTAAAGACCCAACAGTTATTATAATCAGAATCAGTTGTTATTTTTTAATTAACATTTTTTTATGAATCTATGCGTGCCTGTTTCTAGGCAGAATGTACATGGCTCACTCCTATTTACTCCACCTGTATTGTTATGTAACCTACATTCGTAGCAAATAAATTATTTGATTGATTCATTGAGTTGAAGAACTGTGAAATAATTACAACATGAATTACACGATGAATACAAATCGTAATATAATCTATAAGGAAGACAGAAAATTACTTCATGAATTACACAATGAATTGAATCATAATTATGATTTATTACTAACCAGTAGGGACAGAACAGACTAAATGGGCATTTCTTCATTCAGAAATTGTCTGTATATTGAACTTGTTTGCTGGTAGGTATGTTGCATAAGTATGGCGTAACAAAATCAAATCTAAATCAAAAGTTGGTGGGATTTTATGGTTTCCCAAACATGAATTGAATAACTAGTTACGTCACGCCCGTTATCACGAAGAGGTCTTGCAAAACAGGCAAATGTAGGTTACATTTGCCTGTTTTGCAAGTAATCTCGTGTTGCGCATACGTCACAATACTCACAGTTAACCGTTGTTGAATTAAAAATGGGAGTTGGTTATGTAATATGGTTGGCAGTTGCAATATTTAAGTGGCAGTTAGCTGATATTGCTCTCAAAACGGATGGTCGATGGGACCGAAAAGTTCTGGGGTGGTAGCCAAGCCGTGTACCAGAATACGCAACGTTGGAATGCCTCCCATCCTTTGAGATGGAGCGATGTCATGATGAAGGTTACGAGAATCCGCTGAATAAGACATGACCGATCGTTGTGGTGACACTTGGTGGAGGCCTGTGTTCAGCAAAGACGTCTTTCGGCTGAAATTATGGTGACAATGATGATAATTCTAGTGAAAGAGTTTGCTTTTAGACGAGTACCAAAGAACCAATACTTTTATTAATATATAAAGTCTCCACTAACTTCAAAGAAAATAATGAAACTTTTAATAAAATTTCAACGGTAGTTACTTCAGTTAGTAGTTAGGTTTACTACAGTCATAATTGAATGGCCCGGTTTATGGGAGTCGCGATTAAGTATATTGCGGCGGTCAACAGGGGGCGATACTGACCGCTACTTTATAACACTAGGTAAAGCGTTGGGTTTGGTTTACTTTGAAATATTGTTGTCATTTTTCAATAGTTTTAACTAGAATTAATTTCTCAGGGTAGTGTTAGCCTGATGGCAGTAACCGTGATATAATATTACTGTATTAGGGTTCGTTGGTGAGTTCGAACCCAGCTAGGTACATTACTTTGTGTAAATTAATCAATCGCCACTGCTCTCAAAACGGTGAGGGAAAACATCGTTAGAGCACTGGCTTTTCCTAGATCCAAAAGTTTGAATACATGTGACATCCACCAACTCGTACTGGGCCAGCAGTGTAGGGGATTTGACTCCCTCTCAGAGAGAGAAGCCCTGTGCTCCAGTAGTGGAAACATTAGAGGCTGTTTTTGCTAAATGTTTTGCCTTTTTCGGCGCCGAGTTGCCAACCTGTCGGTTTAAATGTGTTACATTTCGGATAGTGTGCGTTGGAATTGCATGAACTGATTCCTCCTGGCCCGTTCCATCATCAGACTTCAAGACGTACGGTGATTCGTCATCGGTACATGGTGGACATCTCACCCATACGCACCAAACGGTACCCAAAGGGTATACTTTTATTATGCGCACAGCAAAAGAGTGGAATTCCCTGCTGGAGTGTGGAGCTGTATTGCCTGATAGCTCCAACCTAGGATTCTTTAAGTCAAGAGTGAATAGATTTCTTCTAGGTAAGCGAGCTTCATCGTCAACCAAATCATCGCTTACCATCAGGATGAGATAGTAGTCAAGCGCAAGCCTATTATAAATAGAAAAAAAAAACATAAAGTGTTGCCGGTTTTCCCCGTAGGGTTAAGCACATACTTATTTCTCCCATATTTTGTTCGTTATGTTTCAGTTTCATGTTACAGGCGGAGAGCTTATCGACATCAACTGACCGTGCACAATTCCATACTAGGGACTGCTACTTTGAAAAGCCGTATGGAAGAACCCAATCACACTTTGTCCGACCCCGGCATTGAATCCAAAACCTCATGATCGACAGTAGTTCTTCCGACCACTGGACCAACGGGGCAACTGGCCCTTTGGTTATGCAACAAAAACAAGGAATAAGATAAAAAAAAACCGGCCAAGTGCGTGTCGGACTTTGCATATTCAGGGCTCCGTACCAAACCGAAAAATTAAGTTGGTTGTAATAGGAAAAATGAGGAAATTTCAAAGGAAAAATCTGATTTATCAATATATTGGTTTGTGTTAGTAAAATATACAAAATAATAAACATATCAACAAATTTCAAGTTCAATATTCTCAATGGGAAGTTAAAAAATTCTCCGCAACAAAATTTTGTAAAAAAAGCTGACGTTGATGGCTTCTCATGCCATTGTTTTCCAATATGTATTAAAACAAAACATACAGTATTAATCTACCTAACGAGCTCTAAACAATGATACCCCCTCGATGTGGCAGGGCAATATTTTTTTCGCGAGCTTCTTTGCTGTATGGGTTGCTTTATAAAAAAGGCTTTGGGTACCCTAAAAACTAACTTTTTATAGCAGCAAACGAACATATGCGCTTCCTACAACAACATAACGCTACAAAGGAATCTACTTAACTCACCACTCGTTTACCATAAAACAAGTGCTCATCATACTTCACAAGCTAATGTCAACTTTCCTGATTGACATTTTCTCTTTACCGACGCACAAAGAAGCTTTCCCTGAAACACTAGCGAGACTCCACTAACGAGTAATGTTTGCAGTTCCTCGTATTATGATTTAACGACACCGTAAAGGAAGGCAGTAATGAAATTGTGTTGCACGCTAGCTTGGCCACTCGTAAACCACACTTATATGAGTACGACATCAAATATTACGTACTTAGAGAGTTTTAAGTTGGTAATACTAAATTGGGTTAAAGATTTATGGTATTTTGCGACGCGAAGTTCTGGCAATATAGGTATCTTAGGCTCTGTGGCCATTCACTATAAGGGACCTTTCTGATGGCGCGATGCTAAATTGCTTCGATAGCCGATATCGCGTACGTATTTTCTAATATAACTGCAAGTGAAAATCGGTCGGATTGCATCGTATTTCGTCCACGTACATGAAATTTCGCTAAGTAAAAATCGTTTACCAGAGTAATATCACGTCGAACAAGGTAGCCATATATTATGTTGGTGTTGCTGGGTAACACGATAGCCCTTGGCAACCAAAAGATACTGTTGGAAATCCATTTCCCTCTTTAAATTCTGTTATCTTTGTACAATGGAGAGACACAGAGCAAAATTCAAACTTAGGATCCTCATTCCAATTCCTAGACGGGAATAATTTTCAATAGAATAATTCTCATTAAAATCTCAAGCATTTATAAGTTTTTACACTACATGAGGCCAATATCCTTTATTCTACGAAGTAGTATTACCTGATTACCTCTTCGTAGAATTCAGAATGAACAAATAACTGTCTTATTTTGTAGTCCAATGAGAAAATTATGGTTCTTGTGTGTGTTTTTTTTTTCAGATTTATTTTGGGCTTCAAGACAGTTGAATCGTTTCTGCACGATTCGTCAAACTACATTACATCGGCGCTTTTCTGGTAGTTGCTATAGTTGATTTAGAAGTTGCAGTGGTTAGGAATAGTGTGACGGGCTTTGCCCAAAAAAAGTTCAACCGGAAGATTTATTATAGAACTAAATAAACATTTTTAAACAGATATTAAAAACCTAGTTTTAAAACTACTAAAAATCTATTATTATAAAATTACCTATGATAAGTTTGTACCGAGCTCTTTACGACTTATTTTTAATTATAACTTTTAACGATTGTTTCGTGACGTCATATCCATTTGAGAGTTTTATGGTGCTCTTAATTAACACGCGATTGTTAGCATGCGATCAATTGTCGCACAATCGCAATTGTATCGCGGTCGCGTGCTTTAGTAGCATTTTTAATCACGTAAGCTGTTGAAGCTTAGTTTTAGGGCAATTATTGGTCTGAATTTCAACATTTTAATTTGACAAATTATTAATAATTAATTATGGTTTATAGGGTAGGGTTTACCGGGTCCCGGTACGCTAGGTAAGCCTGACTGGCTTAGTTGTTCGTGGAAAACTAATAGGTGTTCAATTTAGAGTTTAGTTCAGGGGCTACTGTCCTTTCCTAATATTACCAATTAGATTTTGATTCCAGGGCATTTACTAAAGGCTAGTAACATCCTATCACCTATAACGATTGTTGAAAATTCAAAATATTATGGGTTTGACAATATGCAGTACCGATGTAACGTGGTCATCCCCTTATATTACGATTTTTGAAAAGTTAACTTTTCAATAATCGTTATGGTTGATAGAATATTATTTTTACAAGAGCTTTAGGTATTACAAAGATAGAAGTTGAAAGACTCAACCCATAACTTAACGCTCCTTAAATACAAAAGCACCACAAGTCAAAATAAGCAAATTATACAGGAGCGGCATTTGCAAAAATAATTTTGATTATTTTATGATTTTTGTATAAACTATGTGTATTACGTAGACTTTTTTTTATATGAAAAGATGCGTAATTAAATAGCCTATTTTTAAATAAAGCAATCTTAACCATACCTCGAATGGACTCTGGAAAAAATGCATATAAGTTAGTTTTGTATATAGACTTTGACTTCGAGAACATTAAAATTTTAAAAATTAAACCACCATTATTAGGAAAATTTGAGTTTTATTTTCAGTTGTCAACCGCACAAAACGTAAATTTAAGAAAAAAATGGCACATACTAACTTCCTACATAGTAAACTTGCTAAGGGAAAACAAATAGTTAAATCTTATCATGAGATCATCAATTAAGTCTAAAATTAATATTACCTATATTAGTAGGTAAGAGTAATAAATTTAAGTTAAAAACGAAACAAACCTTTTAAGCTATAAAAACAAAGATGCATAAAACTTTTGCATAGAATTAACAAAACAAACATAAGAATTATTGTAAAAATAAATACACTAACTAGGTATTTAGCTGGCTCCCTAAAAGATAACAGCTCTCAGTTACAACAATATAGGTACTTATAATTATTCTCTGAAACCTTTTTTGACAAGTGATTAAATAAACAATAACTAAAAAATAACTTACTTTAATAATTAAATTTTAATCACGATCAAATCAGACTTTTTAAACAGAATAACACTTACTATTTTGTATTGTTTTACCACACCTAAAACGAAACTAGACTAATTTATACGTTACAGGACTTAAACCTATGTTTTGTAATGTGCCGGGTAGACACGCCCTACATAAACACAATAAACATTGAGTATCTTCTCTTAAAAGCTGTATTAGCTTACTTATCACAGGTGTGTGGAATGCAGTTCAATAATGAAAAATACCTAATATTAAGCTGTCTAAACTATAATGACTCGTATCTAAATTATAGTGTCTCGCAGTAAAATAAAACCATGTTACGCCACTGAGTTACGATAAGATCATTACTCCTTTTCTACAATTTAAATGAAATATTAAAGCTAAGTTAATCAACTTGGTCCATAACATTACGTTTCAGAAACAGAGGTAATTTTATCTTAAAATAGTATTAGCAGTTATGGTTTTATAAAATAAGGCACTTAAGGAGTGAGACACCTTCAAAATTAACTATTTCCATGATCTACACTAATCACAACCGTATAAAGCACATAAAAGTGGTGTACATAGTGTTCTTACAAAAACATTTTTATAAAACGTTTACTTAAAACTACATTGAGCGTAATGCTCGTAAAAGTATTAAAAAAAACTTAAACTAAAACATTAAAAATCAGTTCCCAACAGTAACTTATGTACGAATTTAGAGATTAGCATAAAAAGATTCATAAAATCTTGGCACGACGTTTTTTTGAATTAGCTTTAAAATGCCTTGCTTCTTTGCTTCAGGAACTGTAAGCTTTTCAGTGTAAAGTTGGTTTAGAGTCAAATTATTATCAGGCACCGTCTTCGACTTGGTGCGGCGTTTTCTCAACGTAGATACCGACCTGAACTCTTCCTCTTCGTAGGATGTTTTAAAGAAAAATATGCCATTGCTTACTTTATCCGCCTTCAGAATCTTTATATCGGTCCATTTGAATTTATTGCCATGGTCATCTACATTGTAGTTTCCTGTACACAGAGGTTTGAGGTCAAAAAAATTCTTATGTGTCAGTTCTTCAACAGTATAAGGCTTTCCAGTTTTCTTTGCTGTTTTAATTAGAGTGATATATTGCTCTGGAACGTAAATTGGAGATGATTTTAATGCTCTCGTAATGTGACGTTGGATGACAGAATGAACACAGTCTCCTTCGTTTTGGGTATGTCCTTTTATTAAGAACTTATGAGTAATACTATTGATGTTCGGTAATTCTTGAGTCGCATATTGGTACATTGCCAGCATGAATTTGTTTTTTTGCTGGCCACAGCAATTATCGCTATAGAAAGTGACATCACAAGGTTCCGTGGCATTATCATTCAATTTTCTGAGATACATTAGAACACAGGAGCCAATTTCATTAATACCTCGGGCGCCTTCTCCCTCATGCCATACAAAACAAGTTGTGTCCTTTGTACCGAGCTCGGTTATTGTGAAATTAAGTAGATTTAATTTAGACGTATAATAGAAATTAGACACATCACCCTTAGGACAAGGCATCACCGCTTGGAGGTCGTACACAGCCACTACAAAGGTATTACTCACAAGCTCTTTATCTCTATCTTTTTCAGCTCTAGCGAGAGTCTTTTGCTTCAAGTGCTCGTCGTATGTCTCTTGTAGTAACGATTTATCTTCAGCGTTTTGGTAAGCCATGCAATCTTCGCATTGGTCTTTCTTAGGCTGCCAGAAAGATAAGTTAAAATCATGTGTAAATATGTTGTAGTATACTTGATATGAAACGTGTGGTGCACCCTCAGATTCACATTTTTCTACGTAATGTCGATGTAGTGCCGCGACTGTAAACCCGCCCTCAATATACTCCCGAGTCGATCGCGCCCTACAGTAATGACTTTCTATGCTATTGATGTGTGCTTTGACACCACCGGTCAGCTCTGAGCCTAGTGTCTTATGGTTGTTATGTTTTCCCCTGTTATCTTTAAGGTGCAGACCAGTTTCGGACTGCTTCTTGACAACGGTTCTGATCATTGTGTCTGAGATTCCAAGGGTATTCATGAAGAATACTTTACATACACGAGTTTTTTTATTATTTCGAGTCAGAAAATATGCGTGATTGTAATTTTTGCGACTGCTACCTTCACGAACGTATCTATATTTTGGTTCTATCTTGGTCATGTGATCGTGAATAAACTGTCGTTGGATTTCCAGATCACCGCACTCCCAGAACTTTTCAAAGATATGTTTTCGTTCTTCAAACGTAAACTCTGTTGAACATTTTAGTTTACATTTACCGAAACATACAGGCCCCATTTTTTTGGCATCATAAACTTTCTTTGATTTTGACATAGAAGTATAGGACATACCTTTGTTTTTCAATAGCTTGCTCTGGTTTCGTTTCCATAAGAGGGGTTCTGATTTTCTTTTACGACATCTACTGCGCGATTCAACGTCAACACTAGGAGACTGCTCGCCGACGCTAGATGGGTGCTCATCAACGCTAGGTGGCTGATCATCAACTCTGGCAGATGGTGAATTAATACTAAATAACTCCTGGTTATCCACGGTTGATTGCGGAAAGTCTTGAATGTCAGATAACTGTGCTTGTGGTTGTTTCTCTTCATCGGAATCTGACTGGGCTTTGCAGTTTTCAGAAAATGGATCTTCATACGTAGGATCTTTGACACTATCATCGGATGAGAAATCTTTGAGGTTATTTGTAGAACTGGAGCTACTTGAATAACTAGAACTAGAACTGCTGGAAGAGCTAGAAGATTCATCAGAGGAAGAGTCACTGTCTGAGTCGGTTTCTTGGATGACTAAAGATGGTTTATTGAATATTCTGTGTTTTGGAGGTGTTGCTTGAATGTCTTCGTTTTCTTCACCGGAGTTCAGAATATCTAAAGAAAACTGACTGTCCGGTAGAGAGTTAACGTCATCAGCATCATGTTCATGATAAATACTATTGGTAGTCTGAATGTCACTTGAATCCATTTCACTAGGTCGTATTGTTGACGGAGATTGCTGTCCATCTCGAGGGGCATTTAAAGGTGGTACCATGTTCAAAATACGGTGCGCTCTTGTGGTCATTCTGAAAAAAAAAAGAATAAGTACCTACCTGTATCAACCAATTTACTTTCTCGTCAATTGGCGTTATAATGTATCTATGTGGGTAAGTAAAATTTAATTGGTTTTAATAGTTCTTCTAAATTAATTTGTTTAACCTATAAGATTACTCCAAAAACTACAAAAACTTTCAAACAAAACAACATTAAAACTAAAAATTGCTTTTTAATATAAAATAAAATCTATTTAGAGATCACTTTCAAATACAAAGACACCATATTTCGAAATATGTTACTTTAGCATAAAGAAATAAGAAAATAATTCTAATTATTTTTTGCAAAACTAACTTAATTCAAAATATGGTAGTATTGCATACAAAAATAAGAGAAAATATTAAATTTATAAATGCAAAACCAACCTATTTCGAAATATTGTACTATTGCACATAAAAATGATAAGATACTTACGTGAATGTGATCTGCAAGACGAATATATTTTAGAATGTGGCACTTTTGAATATATAATTTCACCTGTTTTATAGCAGTTTTTTGGAATGTGGTAGTTTTTCACAAAAAATGCGTGTGCTCGCGCCAAATGACTGTTGACAACTGACAATATGGTACTTTTGCGCGGAACTCAGTTACAGAAACGGGACAAAACAAAACTAACGTGTGTGCGTGTATGGGTGTTTTTGATCATAAAACGACGGCTGTTTTAGCGAAACATTAAAGTTTCATCGTTTAAGATGCATTTTATGCAAAAAAATCATTTTTGATATTTTTTGAAATGTGTGACTTTTGTATTTAAGGAACGTATGATAACGATGATGGAAAACTTTTATTTTGAGTATAATAAAGTCACCAATTTCAATCGTTAATAGCGTGTATATAATTTATAACCTACTATTAACTGCGATCATAAACTAAAACGACTAAAGACCAAAATGTTTTTAAGTAATTACAAAATAGAAAACTCTTGGAACTGCGCCTTCGGCTCATAAATCTTACTTTTAATAGCAATTTTGTTGCCAAGGAAAACTATTATTGCACAATTTTGAAGTTCCCAGCCTAATCAGAGAAATGGCTTCTGATTCACGGTAATTAACTGTTAAAATTGCAGCCTATCCACTCAAAATTACACCTTAACACGTTGTGTTAAAGTATTGAATAATTCGACATAGGGAGGTTTGACTTTATATTATTCCCTGCGTCATGATTGCGATAATTTTGAACTAAAGTGTCTTAAATTGCATAGAACGGTTACGTTACAGAAATAAGGCAACAAAAGATTAATAAGACTGATTGAATAATGACGCCAGTCATTATCTGCGGTACAGTTACTAAGACAGTATTTATTTTTGTTTTTTTATTTACTAATTGTTTCGCGTTTGACCACTATCTCGCCTGATGGTAAGCGATAAAGCACGCTTGCCTAGAATTAACCTATTCACTCTTGACGTTCAGACCCCTAGGATATAGCTATCAGGAAACAAAACTCCGGCAGGGAATTCAACTCCTTAACACAAAGAAAGTATTCGCAAAACGCTTTGTACGTATGGGTGGGATATGTACCATTGAACATTGTTGTTAAATTTGAAGCCCTATATTCTAAGGTCCTTATCCCAATTCAGTTTGACAAACCTCCACTCGACTAGGTCGGCATGATAACGGGAAAACCCTAATTAATGTCAATAAATTTCTATCTATTTGAAATCCAGACTCACCACAATATGCTACTAGAGACGTAGGACTGAAGCATATCGTGGAGAGTCTCTGCTTTGGTCATATCACTCAGATAGCCAACAACTGGTTGTGGTGGGAAAGGTGGACGGTAAAAGATCGCGCGGACCTTTACCTTCTCGTTGGTCAAAGAGCTGTAGCAGCCGGCATCAACATCCACGCGCTACGCGCGCCGTCACACAACTGACCTGTCTCTTGTTACAATGACTTCGGTAAGACATATTATATATTATTATAACCATTCACAGGCAACTTTTAATTCATTAGCAATATTTGTGACGGTGATAACTCGACAAAATGTAGGAAACTGCTGATATTTTTCGCGATTTCAGTAATGTTTTTTAAAACTAAAAGTTCATGACTGAGCTTACACACTCTGAAATATTTGTAACAAACATAATCTTACCTCTACATCCTGTATAAACATAACATCAGGCCTTTGTTTGCCATATAGTTATATATAAAACTATACCTAATCCACTGATATTTCTGCAGAAAGTTTTTTTCAGGATAAAGAGCCTATGACACTCAGGAATAATGTACCTTTCTACTGGTGAAAGAATTTTAAAAATCGGTTCAGTAGTTCCAGAGAGTACTTTTTACAAACAAATTTACAAATTTCACCTCTGGATGCATTATATATTAATATTCTGTCATCATACATAAAGATCAGCGGTTAAACTGTAAGAAAAGTGAGTAATGTTTTTGCGTAACCTTGCCACCTTATACCTGTAAATTAGCCTTCCTCGCCCCAAACTAGCGAATATGCGTACGTTTAAAATACATGCCAGCACTACTCAACCCCTAAAATTTTGTGTAGAAACTTATAAGTAATGTTGGGGGCGTCTGGGATCTATTACGAATTTTGCATTTTGTTTAGGTGACTGTGTTAAAATTTTTAGTTTTGGGGCTCGGGAATTCGGGTTGGTCAAGTGGCATTGCAGGCCAATGAAACATGCTGTGTGTTCAATAAATAGGTATATTTTTTAAATTATAGATTATATTTTGACCAACATTCAATGGAACCGACGGGGTGGTTTTCTTTTTAACGATCATTTGGAATAGAGTAGCTACATCTGCAGCATACTGGAATGCCATCCTTAAGCCTAGCGATTTCAAATTCGCCGTAATCAGACAATACGAGGAAGTCGAAATGCATATACATGTTCTCACACTTGATCTTAAACTTTTTTAGTGATTGGGACTCCAGGAAATGGTCCGTTTTGTAAGTAATTAGTCCTGGGCGTCTGAAATAGAAATGTGAAAATTAAAGTTTTGTCTTCAATGCATTTAATGCCAGTTTAATAAAAAAATATCTTAGTCGGCGAAGAATGTCCATCTTTGAGTAATGAATATCAACATAGCTGTGACATTTTTTGTTTTAGTATACCTAATAAATAATTAGACGAACACCAACATCCTGCCCAAAATTCGTCAGACCATGATCAAGTCTGCTACCTGTGATTTAATTAATTTTCAGCTTTTCCACTCACTTAAGACGAAATGCGTTCGCAGACATCAGACTGAATTTCCTAAGTAAAAAGTCATCATTCGAGGTTTGGCCCTCGGCTATTTCCTCCTCCATTATTGGACCAATTTAAAAGATATTACATAAACTGAAAATAAAGATATGTACTGTGCCCCTATGTTTTCCTTTTGCCATTTATAGTTGTCTAATACACTAGGCATCTGTTGACAGCGCAATTTTGAGCATCTTTTGAGGGTTCTAGTGCTTCTAAAGATAATGCACCATCAAAAAGGAAAACAGAGGGGCTTTCTTTTTCAAAAAATACTCACTTGCACCACTTAACACTGTAGATCTGATCGAACTTCCCTGGTGACTGCACTACCGCTCTGACTTTATTATTTTCATCGAGGATGTAGTAAATAGGTTTGTCCTGAAAAACAGAAATAAGGATAAGAAGATATGTTTTATCTTCATTAAGTACCGAGAGAAACGTTACCGTAGATATATACAAAAGGGGTTTGTGGGGGGTTTGTGACTGCCTCGTCAAATAGCAGGATTGATTGACGATTCTCTGGATGGAGAGTGTGTACCTAAATTAAAACCAATAAATATATAGTGTTATCGCAGGCATCTTGCGACAACTTGTGTATTTGAAGAACGTGGCAGCGGGGCACCGAGGTTGTCGGGGTTGTTGAAATTATCGTAGGTCATCGTGCTCCTGTCCTTATCCCAACGTATATAAGGATGGCGCAGTATGCCTTCTTCTTCCGTTAATCTATATTTTCCTTCATTTTAAAAGTGCTCTTTTCTCGCCACTTTGTCTTTCATTTAATTATTGTAGCTTTAATAAAAACATTTATAAATACTTACAACAAATGTGTTGTTAGTTGGGCAGTCAGGATCTTCATCTCCTTTGCGAAAGGTTAAGCTTGGAACATTTCTTGTCTTAATCGACTGAAACATTAAATTGCATGTCTAGAAAACTTAGCTATATTAATAACTGCATTAAATTAATTTAAAAAACGCTTAATTTTAATAAGAATACTCTGCTGTTATCCGGTCATGAAACCTTCCTTGGGCAGGAGCCCGTAAAATAAATAAGTGCTTAGAAATTTAACGGATAATTTTCTCACCAGCTTAGGCTCTCGATTTAATAGCTCGTTAATTTTTTCTTCAGGGTACTCCTCACCTTTATCGAAACAGAAACTTTGCTCATCGCATGATAGCGGCATGTCAACTGTGAAATAAAAATCGAACATATCAAGCAAACAGTTTAAAAACTGTGTCCCGACTACGGATCTTTTTTTAGCCTTTGTTACCTTATTCATCAAAATCGGATGAATAGTTAGGCTCTACGGACGAACATACGTAAATACATGCATAGACTGCTAAAATCATAACTATAACTTTTGGCCTTGCCGCAGTTGGGTAAAATGGGAACACTATTTAAAGCAACTTTTGACCCCCAAAAATGAATGTATACAGATTGTATGGAGCGCTTGATAATAAAACCACTGACTTTGACATCGCATCGAATTGTCGCGACGCACCTGTCTGCAGGTATATATAAATAGTATAAAGTATAAATAATAGTTATAAAGAAATATAGTTACATAGAAATCGTTTCCTGGAGTCGGACAATGATTCTCCGTCGACAGGCGTTGCTCCTACTGAATTTGAGCTTACGTGAAGAGCGACCTGAAAGTTAGTAAGTTGGCGTTTAGTAAAATATTTCAGCCTTAACAGCCATGGGTAGGGCACATTTCGAGAATCTGGTCTGTTACTGAAAATCCCTCATCATCATTTCATCGGAAAGACGTTCACTGCTGGACATAGGCCTCCCTCAGGCGCACACAACATTGACCGATCCCGTGCGTCTCCCATCCAGCAGATTCCCGCAACCATTCCATCGGTTCACCTAGTGGGAGGCCTTCCAATGCATCATCTTACGGTTCACGGTAGTCATTCCAGAACTTTTCGGCTCCATGGGCCATACGTTCTGCGAGCAATGTGCCCTACCTGTGGGACCGAGACGTGGTCGCTCACAATGGGCCTAATCAGAAAGCTTAAAGTCACCCAAAGGACAATGGAGAGGGCTATGCTCGGCGTTTCCTTGCGTGACCGCATCAGAAATGAGGATGGGTATCCTCTAACTTTGGGTTTTCCTGTGGGTGCAGGAGAACCAAAGTTACCGACAAAGCCTGAAGAATTGCAAATTTGAGTGGCAGGGAAATCCCTGGTTAGAAAAACTATTAAATAGTTTGCCTGATCTGAGGATAAGGTTATCTAAAATAGATCAACGAGGACTTACAAAGAGGACCGTAGTTAGTAGTAATTATTACATTATATTAGATTCAATTATTTGCTGTTGCAGTCGCGGATTATTACACATTTAAATATTTGAACACACTAAACGCTAATTGAATGCCAAAATGTTACAGGTTTTAGACTTGAATTTGACAAATGCTCAGTTTAAAATTAATTATTCAGAAACTGGTCATAAATGTGGTGGAAGAAGTTTTGAAGCGAGCTGTCACAAGGTTTTAGCTTTGATTAGTGATTTATGTATCTAGAATTATTATAATATTTTGATTATAGTTAAATAAGAAATACTTACAAAACAAAGTTTCAGCAAAAAGCGATACATTTTGATTCGCCTATGTTCCAATTTAACGAGAAATAAATAGATAACTTTATCTGAACACGTCTGACGAGAGCGCGGTTATGTGCGTTGTGTAATTACAGTTGATGTCTGTGGTCCTTTTATATCAAGCTAAAAGGAAAAACAGACAGAAATTCATGTAATACACACACATACACATTAACCTAAAGTTTTCAGCCACCTATGAGTAAACAGAGAGGCAGTAGAGTATGTTGATATACATTTGGTGTAAAAAGACCATATGAACCGACTTTTACTGGCAGATAGCTGATGTTATGAGGAGTAACTTAGGCTACTATTATTTTAGGAATAGAATTAGGGTTTGATTTTTACCTACTTCATAAAAAAAGGAAGTTATTAATTTGATAATGTAATATTAGTTATTTATTTGTAAGTAATATTATTGGAATTGCACAATATTCGCATCATGATAATGTAATATTATATATTTGTTGTTTATTTGTATGTAATATTATTGGAATTGCACAATATTCGCATCATGATAATGTAATATTATATATTTGTTGTTTATTTGTATGTAATATTATTGGAATTGCACAATATTCGCATCATGATAATGTAATATTATATATTTGTTATTCATTTGTATGTAATATTATTGGAATTGCACAATATTCGCATCATGATAATGTAATATTATATATTTGTTATTCATTTGTATGTAATATTATTGGAATTGCACAATATTCGCATCATGATAATGTAATATTATATATTTGTTATTCATTTGTATGTAATATTATTGGAATTGCACAATATTCGCATCATGATAATGTAATATTATATATTTGTTATTTATTTGTATGTAATATTATTGGAATTGCACAATATTCACATCATGATAATGTAATATTATATATTTGTTATTTATTTGTAGGTAATATTATTGGAATTGCACAATATTCGGATACACTCTATAAGGGCTTCTTAACATGTGTGCAAATTTCATAAGTGTATGTATGTAAAAACATCGTAAGGAAACCGGCATGTCCTAGAACCAAAAATTCGAAGACATGTGACATCCACCAACCCACACTGGGTGCACCAACCCGCGTGGTGGATAACGGCCCATTCCCTCTCACAGAGAGGAGACCTGTGTCCCATCAGTGGTAACATTAATAGGCTGATGATGTGTGATGTGATGTATGTGTGTTTGTCCACGCATTTCTCCAAAACTAGTAATCGGATTGTGATAATTATTTTTTATTGGATTAAATATCTCTAAACTTAGGGAATAATGCAGTTTTTTAAATATGGAATATAGAACCAAACTCCTTAGCGACAATAGCACGAATGTGTAAATTGAGTTATTTTGGGTATTTCTTCAATCCTGTGTCTTAAAGAACTTGCTTAATTTTTAGTGATGGTATACCAAAACTAAAAAGAGAGAAATAAAATCGATGTCATAAAAAAAACTGACTTCTATAGCAAAACACCAAAAGTTATAAAAAACTTTCGTTTCGGAAGTCGGTGTCGCAAATCTATAAAAACAAGAGGTACCAAAGACAACGACTTACGTAATGCAAGTTATTTAGCACTTTTTAGTGTTTTGCTTTTATAGTCGGTTTTTTGAAAATAATTTTGACGCGGATTAACACGCGGGCAACAGCTAGTACATTCTTAAAAAAGTAAGTAACCCAAGAAGTGCCAATAGGTGGCGAGCCTATACAAATTATGTATTGCCCGGGAAAAAATACAGACACCGAGTAACTGAGAATTCTCTGCATTTTTTTTCAGGTTCTCAAATCTGGTTACCAAGCTTTTGCTATGATTCAAACAAAGGAAACTTAAAACGATAATTGAAGCACGGAAGTATATAACGATTTGACGCACACTGACAAAGCACCAATTACAAAAAAAAGGAAGACGTAAAAAATAGGGTCTTTTATTTTTTTACTGAAACCGATTTACCACCGATCATCGGACATTGAAAAAGGTGGAGTATATCAGATAGTACAAATCTTCGGTTCGGACGTTTCTCACGCGGCGTCCAAATTTTTTCGACTATGTACGATTCACTTGAGGGAAAGGATGGAAACAGTTTGAGTTTTGGGTTGGTAATTTAGCTAATAGACTTTTTCTTCACTTCTCTGGAAATATTTTATATCCGTAAAAGCACCGCTTCGTAATAAAATGTATATGTCGCAGGGACATGATAAAAACAGGGATTTGGTCAATTCCCTAAGAGATTTGATCAAATCACGGAGGATGTTAAAATAACAACACAATTTTATCATTTCCCTAAACAAATCTAGTGATTTGAACAAACCCCTAAATTGATTCAGTGAAAAGATAATAAAACATGTCCAGTTCTTGTTTACGTCGCGCTCGCGCTTGCTTGTCAGTTACCGCGCCCCCTTAGTATTTGTGTGGCAGAGCCGACGGAGCCCCGCTGCGCGGGGCTCCTATTTCTGTATGCAGGGTCTAAAGTAACCTAACACGAAGGAGATGACGGGAGCTGAGTTCGCTCGCTTTGCTCGCTCACTTCAGCTCCCGTCATCCCCTTCGAACCTAACCTGTCCGTGTCGGGGTGCCCTAAGCTCCCGAGCTCACTACGCTCGCTCTTATAAACCTTTAAATTACTACAGAAAAGTTATTTTTGTCATTTCACTGAACCAATTTTGAGATTTGTTCAAATCACTAGATTTCTTTATTGGGATTTGTCAAATCACCAGATTTGTTTAGGGAAATGATAAAAACGTGTTATTATTTTAACATCCTCCGTGATTTGATCAAATCGCTTAGAGATTTGATCAATTCCCTGTTTTCATCATATCCCTGCGATATATACAAATCAAAAGCAGAAATAAAAACATTGGACCTATTCATGTTGTTTTAATTTCCTTATTAGATAGATTTTAATTTTAAGTTCCCCTAAAATTGTTTGAATTTTCCATGAAACTTGACACCTATACAATATCCTAAATAAGTTACTGAAACCAATTAAATTTCATAAAAACTGCTATCTTAAAATATCTACATGTACGTCAAACCATCGAATAAGCCATCGAGTTAGAAACGTAGCAAAATATGCCAAAACCAAACCGAATTTTGAACGTGACTTCTCGCTCAAAGTCCATTTAAATACACGGCAGTTACCGGGAACCGCTTTCAAGTGGTCTGAACCGATTAAGACCAGTTTGATCTGGATCAGTGTTCTATGCGCAATACCGTTAAAATGCTTTACGATTATTGCCACGAAGCATATATAGGCGAGTAAAAATTCTCACGGACTGTATTCTACGTTGGGGTACTATGAGTATTCGCATTCATCTTTGTGAATATTTTTTGGTATTATCGAGTAATGGCTGTTGGAAAAATACGGAGAAGCCTTTGGTGATTGACTTTTAATTTCTTTCTCATGCCATCTAAATATCGCTGTGCATATTCAAGTGGCTTTGCATACCTTACTATTTGGCAAAAAAGTAGAAGGTTTGTTTTTGAAGTCCGAATGCACATTCAACTTCACATTGTGCAATGTATCGATACCGTGTATAACGTCGAATGACTTGAATAATTTATTTCAGAATATTTTTCTGTGACAGTACACATTTTTCTTTATTTCTTATTTTAAGAAGTCGTTTTATTATTACATACCTACTGATTAGGTATAACGAACTCTATATCAGAGCTTTTTCAATCATATTCTTTAAGGTGATCTACCTGGTACAAAAAAAAACCTTCTTACCTTTATAGAAGCAAGAAGTAGTTGTAGCGTTGTGGGGATTCAAAACTGGACATAGTCGAGTGATACTAAAAATAACAATTAGTAACTTAGTACGGTTGATAGCCACATCACTAAAACACGGAACAACTCAAATTTTCCGGGACGCTATCGCTTGGTCATTTTTGATTCCGCTGGCTTAGCTGACACAGTCTATCTTTCGATCTATGCTTTCGATCCTCACGACTCTGTGTGCCCCGGTCTAGGGTAAGTTCCACATTAGTTAAATGATTGTACCTGATTCTCTGTGCTGGATGACCAATATCCATTCCATCACTAATTAATTATCAGATTTGGTCATTGTTGGACGCGTGGGTAAGGGTCATCCAGGAAATAGAAGATGGTAATGACTATGTATTTCTACTGCATCGGGGTTTGCCTCAGTGTTTTAATGTAAGTGATAACGTTAACTTTAATTTTAATAAAAGCTAGCGTGTTCACACTAAACCTAATTTCGCATTGTCAACGTGCTTGCTATGTTTGCAAGTTCTTACCTGTAAACCGCTGTGATGTGCTGAGCTTTCACCTACAATGCTTCCCACACCATTCCTTGGCTTAAAAAGGGGAAGAAGCTGGTTCATCGCATGCGGCTTGCTGCTAATCGCACCGCATCTAACATGCGCACCCAATGGTGCTTTCAGGGCTCTTCGTACGGGCTGAGGGCTGGACCCCTTGCCTACTGCTGCACGCTGCTAGCTTCCTGCACGCTACAGTTCCGGCGGCCTGTCGCGGAGCCTGTGCTGACAGCTTCCCCAGCGTCTGCCACGTGCTGCCAAGGGACGGTACCCTTCTTACGTATTAACTGTGTGATAGTTATCGGTGAAGAACGGTATAGTGACTTTACGTACCCGCGACCTAGCTGTGGATCTGTAGTTTCCTAAATATATGTATTAACTTGTCCATCTGTTTCACTACCATCTACATAGCGACCTACTATCCGTTAGCGGCCTGCGCTGGCTACCCTGACCAGACCTAGCCGTTACATAGTAGTCCTCAGTAATCCCGTGAGGTTAGTGTGGTAATTCAAACTCTTCCCCCTCCCCTACCCCCCTCGGAGACCATACATGTGATGATTGAACTTCAATCGAACTATTTTATTTCTAGCAGCGCCACGTAGCGGACGTGGCGCTGCTAGAAATAAAATAGTTCGCCATTGTACGACGTTATTTTAAAACCTTGAGAACTTTTCTCGGGCAGTTTTCTTTAGCGAAAGAAAACCTTTTTTTGTGGAAAAGTACGAGGTGTGATGAGCATGCTGAAGTTGGGAATATTCTATGGCATACATTTTGCGGCAATTTAGGCGACTGGGTTTCTGAAATGCAACTAAGGGAAGAATCAATAAAGATTGTAGAATGTGTTACTTTATCAAGCATACTGTCTTGACGCAAGTACCTAAGCATAAGGAAATAACAGGTCAGCTGAAAGACGTCCATTGCTGAAGATAGGCCTCCTCCAAGTGTCACCACATTGACCGGTACCGTGCGTCTCGTACCCAGCGGACTCCCGCAACCCTCACCAGGTCATCGGTCCACCCAGTGGGAGGTCTTCCAAAACAACGTATTTCGGTTCGCAGACGACAATCCAGAACTTTTCGGCGCCTTCGACCATCTGCGAGTAATGTGCCCTGCCCATTGCCACATAAGTTTGGCAATTCTTCGGGCTATGTCTGTAACTCTGATGCTCTTGCGGATGTCTTCATTTCTGATTCGATCACGCAAGTAAATTCCAAGCATAGCCCTCTCCACTGCCCTTTGGGTGATTTTTTTATGTATGATTAACAAAATATGGTTAAATAATATTTATATAGCTTATTTATATAAAAGTAAATATTTTTTCTAAAGTTTTCATTAAAACAAGGTTGTTGTATCCGGGGATGTACAAATACCTGATGTCGGAAACGAGGATTTCATTAATTATCCCTGAAATGTTATAGTCCTTCTGTGAGCCTTGGTGTGTGTGTGTGTAAAACGGCTACAGGCGATTAAAAAAAAAAACTTTTTTCAAAGCTTAGATAGGTGTATTGTTTTTGAGCTGAAATAAAAAGGACTGATTAACAATGTCTGTATTATTTTATTTTATTGAACCCGCTTTCTCTTAAAACCACCGTCACCGATTTCGATTTCAGTTCCGGTCCCGATTCCGATAATAAACCAAATTTAAATACTCCGATTCCAACTTCGATTCCGAAATCGTCACTTCCATAACATCCCTAGCATACACTCTGTTACTTGTTTAGTCTGTGTCATTTGTTATTTGGTTTTCTTTAGTGACAGTTTTGCAATGTAGGAGTTTATTAAAGAAAGATGAGTGTGAAAAATGGTATAATTGAAACGGATGACTGTTGAAATTACGACTATTAAAGAAGTATCATCATCATCAGCTTTTTAATGTCCCCACCGCTGGGACACGGGCCTCCTCTCTGTGAGAGAAAGAATGAGCCTTACTGCACCTCGCGGGCCCAGTGCGGGTTGGTGGATGTCTCATTTTTTTGTTCTAAGACATGCCGACTACATCAAAACCTCTTAACTTCTCCGGAGAAACTTAAATTACTGTTATAAATAATTATTATTGTGAAGTTGTATCTTGTTATGAATTTTGAGTCGACACAAATTACTCGTCGAGTTTGAAGGCCGTGTATTATTCAGAATAACTTGGGTCTAGATTAAGTCCTTATTTATTAAGAACTTAGCATAGTTCTTTCTTATAAACGTCTATAGGCAGAACTTTCAAGTTTTCATAACTTTGATACTCCCAACGCTTTAGGTAAATTAGTGAATTATGTATTTAGTTTTTTGAAATTGAAATAAATCTTATAAACTCGTCTTTAAATTACATCATAATCATTTTAATTATTTCATTGTGACGGATTGCTGCAAAGTGTATAGCCCTAATTCTATAGGTTTTTCTTCAATTCAACGACAAACAATCCTGATTTGTTTGGGGTTGGATTGAAGGAAAAGCCAAGCTTAGAAATTAAAGATCCCGATCCTTAAGAGGTAATGTGGGCAGAGAACTCTAGTCATGAATGATAAGGGACACTTAAGAGGAAATGCGGTCGCAGCCATCCAACTGATTTACCTAAGTAAAAAGTTCTGATTCGAGGTTTGGCTCTAAGATATTACATCAATTGAATAAATGGATCTTCGAATTTTACGTGGGCGAAGCCGGTGGCAGAAGCTAGTTGAAACATAATACTACAAACTATGATGTTTATAAAATAAGTAGTATATGAATCACTTAACGCCAAGTAGCGCGTTTCGTGTTTGTAACAATTTACTTACAAAACTATTCACTTATTTAGTATTTTATCCTTCCACACATTTGAAATCAGGTTAAAATCTTTCACTAACATTTCTGATCTTTGGCTACTCCTCCTCGCAAAACCAAACATTTCCTCTTACTCTGAAAATCTAGTTCCAGATCTACAATGTTAACTAGACTAGACATTTAGACATAGTTAATGGCAGTTCTTGAGATCTGATACCAATCTTGCCAAGAGGTATCGTGTTATCCAGTTACTGGCTTGTGGAGGTCAGATAGGCAGTCGCTCCATGTAAAACACTGGTACTCAGCTGAATCCGGTAAGACTGGAAGCCGACCCCAGTATAGTTGGGAAAAGACTAGGTAGATTGATTTAATGGCAGTTCTTAGGTAGACGTTGACAAAGGCGGCAGCGGCCACGGATTAGTAAGGAGCCCAGTGTTACCCAGGCGGAACCGGGGGCTTAGCTACTAACTGACGACGGTAGGGTTTAAAAACAGAAGAAATATCTAGGGCTTTAGGGGAAAAGGAGTAATGAAGTAATGTGTTACTTGTAAATGACGAAGACTCTTTACCAACCAAAATAAGGCAAGGTTGAAATAGGCTAGTGCCTAAGTGAATCATGTCAAAATTTAAAAACGATGTTTATTTCGTGTAGAATTTGGCATAGACTAGAAAGGAGATAATACAAAATTTGTATAATTACTATTTAATAGTAGAAAGGATGACGTAAAAAATAAAAATCAAAATATATTTTCGGACTATGGTTATTTTAGATAATTATCTATCCATTCATTACCCGCTATGATTTACGTCACAGTTTGTAATCAATAAACATTAAGTTTTCCTTAGTTACGAATGAATTGTTGTCGACGTTTACATACCTACTTGCCCATGGGCATGGCAGAGATGAATGAGACAAATATGGCCGGGCAATAATGTGCGTGAGGAAGGTTTGATTCCCAGGTCAGTCACAGTTTGTTTTTTATTATTTTTATTTACATTCAAAATAACTATTTTTTATTATTGTGTCAAGTTTTTTATAATGTAATAATTTAAAAAGTTTGTAAGAACCAATTTTTTTAAATCTTGTTAATCAACTATTATTGATCTTATTAACATAAATTTATAAATGACCGCATTCCATAGTTTTCTGCGACCCCTATTATCTTTGAAGAAGAAGAAGAAGAATGTGCAAGAATCATGGCTTTCCTGGAACTAGGCATCAGTATGCGTCATACTGCAAGAGTGGTGGGTGTTACGTTATGAATGAATGAATGGTTCGGAAGGTGTTAGACTTGATTTCAAAAACAAAAAAAAAAAAGTAGTTGTTAAAGGCACTGGAAAACCGAAATAAAACAATGTTTCCTCGTCGTGTTTGTGCTTATTGAAATTGTCATGATATTTACTTTGGCTTTAAATGATACTTGACTTTTCATGGTAATTGGAGGTACCTACCAAAACCAAAAAGAGATTAAAAAACATTTTAACAAAAGAATCAAACCGACTTCCTTAATTAAACACTACAAAGCGAAAAATAACTTCTTTTTCGAAGTCAGTGTCGAAAAACGGAAAACAATAGGCACCAAAAACATACTATAATCGTTACTATAATCGTGACTATTGTGGTATTCATTCCAAATCTCTTACTCTACTTACGTTTTCTGTACTTACGTTTTATAATACACTTTACTTTCATCTTCATAACTTTTGAAATTGCATCAACTCGTGTTATTAATTTTTATGTATTCTTTGATAAAGTAAACACCTGAAAAGTATACGATTTGTTTTAACATCCAAAACTATTATATTATTTTATACTCTGACATTTTTTATCTGACATGATATATGTCTATTTTATTTTCTTAAGCCATAGACAGATCATACCATGGACCATACCTTCTTTAAGCTCGTTGTACATTATAATTTTCGTAATAAGGGCAGCGGCAGGCTGCCCCCTCTGTAAACCGTTTTTATTCGTTCGTCATGATTTCTTAATTGAGATTTTGAATTTGAATTCCATAAGACATGAAAGAGAACGAAGAAAAACGGGAGTAACTTTTTCGTTTGGAATCTGGACTGAACGCCGAAAGTTGGTGGTTTTTCTACTTAATACTACCAGGTATATTATTGTATCTGAAAACTCTTTAAAAACTATAATATATACGGCCTGTGAATGTTTATAAATCACTCAAGTCCAATAATAATAATTGATTGACTGTGGAACTTAAATGTGAGCATTTTTACTGGTTCATTAAACTCGTCAGTCACCGCTTCATATTAAAGGGCTCGTTTGATAGGCGTATGAAGCCACAGCCCGGCCTCCACACTCCTTGCTGCCTGTGCCTGCACCTGTGCTACTGCCTACCTGCCCGTTAGCCTGACAATTAGTTCAGCTGCCTTGACCATCTATCTGTGTGCCTGCCTATCCGTCCTGCTGGCTACTCTACAGCCTACCTATCCGATTGCCTGCTCATCTGCCTACCTAAGGCACACCACGATTTCCTGCCCGATCTGCTGCCTGGTTAGCTGCCCACGTCGTGCGAAGCCGGACCTTAATTTGTTATCTATATCCTTTTTCTTAGTTTTAATTTATAATTGCTTTACTTTTATTTAGCTATACGTAACGTTACACAATCTAAGAAGTCCGCTGACGTTTCTCATTTTACATGCCGCGATAACTTTGTACATAAGAAATTGATGAATTAAATCCATAATCCTTATTAATTAACAAAAAAAAACATTTATTTCTACAACTTATATACATAGTTACAATATAATGATAGAAAGTACCTTTTAAGCAAAACATTGCTCGTATTAGGTATTTCCGCTCTTCCGGTTTACATTAGCAATACATAAGTGAGGAATTTAAACAATGAATTCAATTAAAATTAAAATCAATTGGTACCAAAATAAAAATAAAAATTAATAGCAAAATATAAATTAAATTAAAATTAATACTAGAACTAAAATGAAAATTAAATCAAAATCAAAACCAAAATAAAAATCAAAATCATAATCAAAATTTAAATCACGATAAAGATCAAAATTAAAATCCAAATCATAATCAAAATCGCGATAAAGATCAAAATTAATACCAAAATCAAAATTAACTAACAAAATTTAGTGTGCGCATCGGGTGTGTGTGAGTGTGTGTGTGTGAGTGTGTGTGTGAGTGTGTGTGTGTGTGTGTGTGTTTGTGTGTGTGCTTGTGTCAATGTGTCTCTCGAAGTATGTGATCGTATGTAGGATTGACTCGACTTCTTCGTAACTTTTATTTACCAGTCATTGTAAGTGATTTTTTGCAGTCGTGGTTTGTTATAGGATAAATGATTAGCTCTTTATTTAGAATATTGTATATGTGTGATGATTGTTTTGTATATTGTCTCGTGGCAAATGTGGTTTTTACTGAAGTTTTTAGAGCGACATTATTCTTCCTCCTAGATTGTGTCCTGGAAGGGGTGAAGGGAATTGATTTATGTTTTTTAATGCAATCTGAAGAATATATAGCTTTCTAACGAACAAAAGATTCGAGGTTAAGTAAAGGCTTTCAGTGGGGAATCTCAGTGATTTGAAGAACATGACCTTTAGTAGCGCTCTCTGCGCCCTCTCCAGTTTCAAAAATTTTGTTTTTGTTGCACCACCCCAGATTGGTAAACAGTAAGTTATTATTGTTTGACCCAGGGAGATGTAGATTTGCCTGATTAGATCTTTAGTAGCCACATGCTGAAGCAACTTAAACGTCCATATTAGTTTCCTGACTCTACCCATTATTAGTTCTAAGTGCAAATGCCAAGATAGTCGTTGGTCGAGCATAACACCAAGGTATTTAGTTTTATTGACCTTGTTTATTTTAAGACACCAACGAGTATCATTCGTAAGCATCAAGTTTAATTATTATTAAGTATTTTTATAGCTGTCAAATCCGACTTCTTAGATTGTCACGACTATAATGTATAATACCTATAATGTATATACCTATATAATTTCAAAGGAAGTAGAAGAAATTTTCAATAAAAATTTTTTTATTTCAACTTTGACTTCTATAGTTTAGGAGAAATTGTAATTTCAATAGTGTGGTACTAAGTTTTGAAGACCATTGTATTACTTATTTTACCCTGTTCACACTTCAAAAAACAATATAACCTTTGCTTCTCACCAACAGTATCTAAGGCACAGCTTATGATGACGTGAAGCAGAAAATACATTATTTTCTCATTAGGTCCAACTTTGCACTACGCACTATAAAACGGCTTGAGGATGACAAAAGAAAGAATAAACATTTTTTGGGCTTTATGTTGCAAAAGTGGTTCTTTTACTGCCTGAAAACTTGAAGTCTGAGAAAACAGCTATATCTTTTTTATCTACTAAAATAACATCTTCGTATTAAGTATTAATTGCGAAAAATTTCACCATAATATTACAATAATTGTAATTTATTTAGCTGATAAAAGTTAAACAAATAATAACGAAACTCTATCAATTTTCAAATACAAGCCAAATCCCGTTGCATAATATATTAAATATCGAACCCTTTAATAATTTTGACAAATTAAGTACAACATTACGTGCAGTTAAGATAGATACGATGACATATATACGGTCAATGACAATTCAGTATTCAAAACTTTTGTTATTGAGCAAAAAATGCCTTAAAAACTCTTAACTTGCCTAATACATCGCCATTTTGATTTGTTTTCAATGTTGCAGCGCACAATGATACTGTCATAAATGGTAACAGGTCACTTAAGAGGAAATGTGGTAGCAGCCATCCGACTGAATTTCCTAAGTAAAAGTCATAATTCGAGTCCAATATAGGAAAGAGGCGAGAGCCAAACCTCGAATTTTTACTTAGGTTATTCAGTCGGATGTCTGCGATTGCATTTCCTCCTAAAAGAAAAATGATCGATTAACTCCTCTAAAGTTCCGTATTTTCGACACATTTGGAGATAAATTTGAACTTCACGATACATCCAAATAATAAAAATATTAAATACATATTTTGATAAAGCAATAATAATTTTACGGCATTCCATATAATATCATGCTTTTTTTCCTCAAACGCAATCGACACATTGAATAACAATAAAATCGTAACAAAATACATATGGCACACTGATTATTATGTCAAAACAGACAGAAAACCCAGTGTTTACATGAAGACATCATGGAATTTTGTATCACCAAGGAAAATTAAACAATATCCTTGAAAGATAAAAGAACTGCGTTGTCCTGTGGCACGAATACCAACTTTTGACATATTTATTGCATCTTTTATGGGAATTGAGTATCTTTATCATTTTTGAAAGTCGCCATCGATCGGTCCAGTGCGCCTTGCATCCAGCGGATTTCCGTGGCCTTCATCAGGTCCACCTTGTGCGCTTCTGGTAGATACGCAGTCCCACTCCAAAACTATTCGGCTCCATCGGTAATCCGTTTTGCGAGAAATGCCCTCTTCGTTGCCACTGCCAATAATAATCTATAATTCTATATTATAATATTATAAAGAGGTAAAGTTTGTGAGGTTGAAGAGGGTAATCTCTGGATCTACTGAACCTCCTGAACCTATCTATTGTATTCCCTTGGGCTGATAAAACACTATTTACGCGGGTGAAGCCGCGGGCAGATGCTAGTAATAAATAAATTCGTATATTCAGGGAAATTTAACCCGATCAAATTTCACATTAAATTACACTTATATAAAAAGTTAAATAAATAATCAAGTCATAATGTTAAACAAATGAAATAAAAACAATAAAATCATATTAATAACATACAATTTCAAATAAATATTATAATCACATAAAACGAATTCAAAATACAACAAAACTATACAAATTAAAAAAAATACATCAAAAAAGATTACATACATAATATAAATTCATACTATCCTATTCGACCAATTATACTTCATTTTTATCAACCTTTAAACAACCTTTTTAGGGTTCCGAAGTCAACAAGGAACCCTTATAGTTTCGCTCTGTCCATCTGTCCGTCCGCAGCTTAGCTCAGAGAATCTAAGTACTAGAAAGCTATAATTTGGCATGTATGTATATATTAATAATTCCGACAAAGTGGTAACATAAAATCATGATATTTTTTTTTTTCGGATACCTCCCATAGACGTTAAGTGGGGCTGATTTTTTTTTTCTCCCATGGTGTGGGGTATCGTTGGATAGGCCATTCAAAAAGATTATGGGTTTGTTAAAACCATTTTTCGATTCAGAGATTCGTTTGGGTAAAATTAAGCTTTAAGTTGCAAGTTTATGTTAGAGTCAAGGGTTCCTCTCCCATGCCAGCGAAATGTTTGCTCTTGGCTATGTGAAAAAATTCACGGCAGTAGTAAATATAACGAAATTAAAAAGAAAATTATCACGGATAACAAGGCTTTACAAGTTTACGAGTAATAGTCGACCAATTTATAAAATGTACTTGGAACAGTAAAAATTTTGTACAAATGCCATTGAAAAATTACTTAAATAAAGTTGATAGCTGTGTATAATAGAGTAAATATTTTGCTTACGAGCCATGTAAAAATAAACAAAAATGAAATTATAACAGGCTTTACAAGTTTACGAGTAATAGTCGACCAACTTATAAAATGTACTTGGCACAGTAAAATTTTTGTACAAATGCCATTGAAAAATTACTTAAATAAAGTTGTTGTGGTCAGTCAGCCCGGGGAGTCCCACATAGCCCCCCATTTCCCCAAAGGGCGGGTATGCGTAATGCATTTTATCCCAGCGAGATCAAAAGTTTATTTCGTGTAGAATTTGGCATAGAGTAGAAAGGAGATAATACAAAATTTGTATAATTACTATTTAATAGTAGAAAGGATGACGTAAAAAATAAAAATCAAAATATATTTTCGGGCTATGGTTACTTTAGATAATTATCTATCCATTCATTACCCGCTATGATTTACGTCACAGTTTGTAATCAATTAAAAATTAAGTTTTCCTTAGTTACGAATGAATTGTTGTCGACGTTTACATACCTATTTGCCCATGGGCATGGCAGAGATGAATGAGACAAATATGGCCGGAATAGATTAACCCAATAACATGAAACTTAAATAAACAAAACCGGTGGAATAAGAGTATACCAGGGTGAACTGTTCACATATGCGTACCCCTTTGGAGCGTACCAGTGTGATGTTATGTTATGAAATGGTGTAAACAATAAACAGACATGCGATTGCAGCTATCTAGAGCGAGTGATTTGCCGTCATTTATTGAAGAGTTCTGATGTATATCTTCGAAGTTCTTCATCAGATCTAGATAAAAATTAAATGGGACCACATGGCAAGCACCAGCTTTCGAACAAATAAGAATCATCAAAATCGGTTCACCCAATAAAAAGTTCTGAGGTAACACTCTCGAATTGATAACCTCCTCCTTTTTGCGAAGTCGGTTAAAAACTAAATTAGACATGTGGCACATATGTTGTTATCAGTGCTGTAATTATTCTTCGCAAAGGGCTAAAAAGATGATTGAAAACCATTGCAAAAAAAAAGAAAAATTGAGGTTGTTTAAAAATTAGCGTTGTATCATCATCAAATAGAATCATATACGATAATTTGGCCATCATAAAAGGAAGTTCATTAATGTAAACAAGAAAAAGGAAAGGGCCGAAAATTGAACTTTGGGACACGCCCATCTTGACTAGAGACCCGGAGGACGTCACCCCATTAACATTTACTTTTTGCTGTCTGTTTGATAAATAGGAAAACACAAGATCAGCAGCTTGTGCTAGAATTCCGTAGTGGTGTAATTTACAGATCAGTGTGTTGCGGTTGACGCAGTCGAACGCTTTTGAGAGATCACAGAAAATGCCAATGGCATCCTGGGACTTCACCCAAGATTCCAAGATGTGGCTGATGAGTTTTACTCCCGCGCCCGTTGTCGACCTACCTTTCGTGAAACCAAACTGCTGACCATGCAGGATCCCATTTGAATTGAAGTGAGACAACACCGGGTCCAGCATGAATAATAGTGACAACCTAATAAGTCCGATGGCGTTTCTCATTTTACATGTCGCGATAACTTTGTAAATAAGACATTGATGAATCAAATCCATAATCCTTATTAATTAATATGTTACCCATACACTGTAACAACGAGTATTATTCGTAAGCATCAAGTTTAATTATAATTAAATATTGTTATAGCTGTCAAATCCGACTTCTTAGTTTCTCACGACTATAATTTATATTAACCTATAATTTCAAAGGATATAAATGAAATTTTCTATAATACATTTTTTTATTTCAACTATAGTTTAATTTCAAAAGTGTGGTACAAAGTTTTGAAGACCAGTGAATTACTTATTACCCTGACCACACTTCCAAAAACAATATCATCTTTGTTTCTCACCGATAGTATTTAAGCCACAGCTTATGATGATGCAAAGCTGAAAATACATTATTTTCTCATTAGACTCAACTTTGCACATTGTACTATAAAAGGTTCATCGACAGTTATTAAATATACCTAGACCACGGCATGAGGATTACAAAAGGAAGAATAAAGATTTTAATGAAATTAAATGATTTGGGCTTGATGTAGCTAAAGTGGTTCTTTTACTGCCCGAAAACTTGAAGTCTGAGAAAAAAGCTATATCTTTTTTATCTACTAAAAAAATAACATCTTCGTACTACCAAATATTGATTGCGGAAACTTTCACCATAATATTACAATAATTATAAAGGATTTAGCTGATAAAAATTGAACAAATAATAACGAAACTATCAATTTTCAAATAATATTAAATATCGAACACTTTAATAATTTTCACAAATAAAGTACAAAATGACTTGCAGTTATGATATATACGATGACAGTAATTCATGGATTCTGTGTTCAATCGAACTACTATATACGGTCATTGACAATTCAGTATTATTTTTTTTTGTTATTGAGCAAAAAATTCCTTAAAAACCTTAACTTGCCTAATACATCGCCATTTTGATTTGTTTTAATGTTGCAGCGCACAATGATACTGTCATAAATGGTAACAGGTCACTTAAGAGGAAATGTGGTAGCAGCCATCCGACTGAATTTCCTAAGTAAAAGTCATAATTCGAGGTTTGATCTCGTCTATTTCCGCCTCCAATATTGGACCAATTTAAAAGATATTCCATAAACTGAAATAAACGATATACTGTGCCCCTATTTTAAATTGGTCCAATATTGGAGGAGGAAAGAGGCGAGAGCCAAACCTCGAATTATGGCTTTTTACTTAGGTTATTCAGTCGGATGTCTGCGACCGCATTTCCTCTTAAAAGAAAAATGATCGAATATGCTCCTCTAAAGTGCCGTATTTTCGACATATTTGGAGATAAATTTGAACTTTACTGGCACTGTACAACCAAATAATAAAATTTTTAAATCCATATTTTGATAAAGCTATAATAATTTTACGGCATTTCATATGATATCATGCCTTTTTACCTCAAACGCAATCGACACATTGAATGACATCAAAAACGCAACAAAATACATATGGCACACTAATTATTATGTCAAAACAGACAAAAAACCCAGTGTTTACATGAAGACGTCATGTAATTTTGTATCACCAAGGAAAATTAAACAATATACTTGAAAGATAAAAGGACTGAGTCGTACTGTGGCACACATACCTACTTTTGACAGACTTATTGCACCTTTTATGGGAGTTGAGTATCTTTATCATTTTTGAAAGTCGTCATCGATCGGTCCAGTGCGCCTTGCATCCAGCGGATTCCCGAGGCCTTCACCAGGTCATTGGTCCACCTTGTGGGAGAAAGGGCTTCTGGTAGATACGCAGTCCCACTCCAAAACTTTTCTGCTCCATCGGTAATCCGTTTTGCGAGAAATGTACTCTTCGTTGCCACTACCAATAATAATAAAAATTATTCGTATATTCAGGGAAATTTCATCCAATCAAATGTCACATTAAATTATCCATACTAATATTATAAATGCGAAAGTAACTCTGTCTGTCTGTCTGTCTGTTACCTTTTCACGCTTAAACTGCTTAACCGATTTAGATGAAATTTGGTAAGAAGATAGTTTGAGACCTTGGAACGGACATAGGTAACTTTTTTTTGCAAAAAATGCGAAGGGGGAGAAATGAGAGGGGGGTTAGATTTGTATGAAACTTCTTATTATGGCTTAAACCACTGAACCGATTTAGATGAAATTTGGTATGCAGATAGTATGAGACCCTGGGATGAACATAGGCTACTTTTTTGTATAACACAAGGTGCGGGAGAAATGGGGTGGAGTAGTTAAAAAATATGAAAATAATATGAAACTTCTTTTTATGGCGTCCTTCTTATTCGGCTGTAGACATGATATAATTGTTTATGAAAGATTTGAGTGTCAATTTGAAAAAGTCAATTTAATGTCAGTGTCCGTGAAAGTGGTAATTTAAGCAAAACTTTAAAATATTATATATTGCTGCTGTGGATATGCCTCGCAAGCGTAAATCTCATCTGAGCCGTAGCTCTAGCAGAGCTCGAACAGCAAGAGTAGCTAGAAGCCAAGAAATAGAAGAGTAGACTCAATCCGTCTAATTTTAGATGCTAAGCGTCACGCAACCCAAAGAGCTGCTGAGACTTTCGATCAGATTCAGGTTCGCCAACACGCAGATGCTAAGCGTCGCACAACTCAAAGAGCTGCTGAGAGTTCCGACCAGCCTCGGACTCGCCAACTCGTAGATGCTGAGCGCCTCGAGACTCAAAGATCTACTGAGACTTTCGACCAGACTCAGGCTCGCTAACTCGCAGATGCTGAGCGTCACGCAAATGAAAGGGCTGCTGCGACTTTCAACCAGACTCATGCTCGCCAACTCGCATATGTTGAGCGTCACGCAACTGAAATGGCTGCTGCGACTTTCAACCAGACTCATATGCTCGCCAACTCGCAGATGCTGAGCGTCACGCAACTCAAAGGGCTGGTGAGACCTTTGAGCAAACACATGCCCGTCGGATTTTAGATGCCGAACGTCACGCGTCATCGATAGCTGCTGAGACGCCTGAACAATCCCAAATACGGCGTATTTTACGAGCTCAACGGCAGTCTGAAAGGAGACGTACGTTTGCAAGAAATACATGGGAGTCGTTCCACAACGCTGCGTCTGATTATGACCCATTGATTGATTACACTAACCATCGATTAGTTCTCATAGGGAACATGGATAAAAAATGTAGATATTGTGAAGCACTCAAGTGGAACGATGAGACACCGGGTATGTGTTGCTCTGATGGAAATGTTTCAGTTCCAACGCTTGGTGAGCCAAAAGAACCACTCAAGTCTTTGCTTTTGTTTGACAGTGATGAATTGCGCAGTTTTTTTTAAGAATAACAAAATATAATACATGCTTCCAAGCAAGTCTGAAGCAAGTGGCAGCAGACTGACTCATCCTGAAACTCTACAGGGTGAGTTACCACCCTTAACTCTACCCTGTAGAGTTTTTTAACTCTTTAGAATTATCAGGGGTAGGGGGGGGGGGGTCCCATACGTTGAGGCTGAAAGTTGGTGTCCCAGTCCTGTTAATGAGAAATCTGGACGCAACAAAATTATGTAATGGCACCCGACTACAAATAACACACCTGGGACGCAATATAGTAAGGGCATCAATTATGACAGGAATAGCAAAGGGAGAAGATGTAATGATTTCACGTATTCCGATAATCTCAATCGATATGCAATTCCAATTTAAAAGGTTGCAATTTCCCCTTGAAGCGACATTCGCGATTACTATAAATAAAGTTCAAGTGCAAACACTGTAAGTTGCAGGAGTGCATTTAGAAAAAAACTGTTTTTCTCATGGGCAACTGTATGTAGCGTGTTCACGAGTATCAAGTCCACATAATCAATATGTTTTAGCAAAAGATGGTAAAACTAAAAATATTGTATACACGACTGTGTTAAAGTAAGTTATTAAAAATTACAACTCTGTGCTCACAACCCATTTCCACGCTTGACGACCTAAACAATATTTATAAGAATCAAAAATCAAATTAGTACCTGCTGCATTTTATGTTACGCAAAATACACTATTTTTGTACTAACTACTCTGTGTTTCCTTTTCTACGTTTTACGTGAGCGAAGCCGCGGATAAAAGCTAGTACTTATATAAAAAGTTAAATAAATAATCAAATCACAAAAATAAGCAAATCAAATAAATATTATAATCACATAAAATCAATCTAAACTAAAGCAAAATCATTTAATTTAAAAAAGAACATCAAAAACAAATCCATACAATCCAATTCATCCAATTATACTTAATTTTTATCAACCGGCTTCAAAAAGGAGGAGGTTCTCAATTCGACTGTATATATATATTTTTTTAATTTATATTTGTATGTTTGTTACGCGAGTACTCCGTAATTTGTGGACTGATTTAAAAAAATATTTTTGTGTCTGAAATAATATACTGGAGGTGGCCCTATTGTCACCAAGTCAGAATCTGATGATGGAATCCCATGGAAATCGAGGGAATTCCTCAAATATTATAGGCATACATATAGCGATTTTGATATTTTCATCAACAATACAATCATTTGCTCTCAGAATGTATCATTTTGTGAAGTGGAACTGATGAAGAAGACCACAGAATATGGCAACTGGAACACCTTTATGACAAGTAAATCACGGGTATAAGATATCTCGAATAGTTAACTGACTATGATGAAGCATATACTTATAAATAAATGGTACTGATGAAAATGGTAACATCGAACTGATCTGATGATGTTGCTGGAAGGTAATAAAACAATGTATCCTGGTCGTGTTTGGGCTTATTGCAATTGTCATGAGATATACTTTGGCTATAAATGATTTTCATGTTAATTTGAGGTACCAAAAATAAAAAGAGAAAAATAAAAATAACTTTCTTTTTCGAGGTCTGTGTCTATGCCTATTGTTTTTCATTTTTCGACACCGACGGGTTTTTATTGGAAGTCGGTTGAATTTTTATGTTAAAAAGTTTTTTTCAATAATGATCATCTGTGAATACTTCACAGTACTCACAGATGACCGTGTTGTGCACACAAAAAAATGTGTGCGCAACATGGTCGTCAAAAAAACGAAGAAAATTCCTGACTGCACTCGTCGTACTTCGAGATATATATGACTCGTAATACAGGAAAAATATGAAAAATAACTGTGTAACAATAGGCGTGACGTAAATAGTTATTTATTTCATGTTTTATAAACAATGAATTCCCCGCTGCTTTTTATTTCTATTTGATTTTATTGCGACATACTTATGCAACATATAGTAAACAAGTTCAATATATAGGCAATTTCTGAATAGAAAGTCCCTAACCCTGTTCTGTGTAAAGTAATTTAATTCATTGTGTAATTTGTGATGTAATTTGTATGCCATTCTTACAGAAAGATTTTAAAACTTTTACATAAGGACCCCACGTACACTACAGACGTTATCGGCTGATAGTTTGGTCGGGCCTTTAATCAGTGAGAGGAAGTATGCAACTTGAAATCATATTACAAAGATTCGGTAGTGAAAGTAATTTTCAATCCGACCAAACTAACGGCCGACAAAAAATCTATAGTTTGCAGCGGTTCTAAGGGTTACCAAGATGAGTCTACCTATTAATGATTTTATATAATTAAGTATGGGGTTCAGTGTTATGAAAATGGTACCCTCGAACTGATCTGATGATGTTGCTGGAAGGTAATAAAACAATGTATCCTGGTCGTGTTTGGGCTTATTGCAATTGTCATGAGATATACTTTGGCTATAAATGATTTTCATGTTAATTTGAGGTACCAAAAATAAAAAGAGAAAAATAAAAATAACTTTCTTTTTCGAGGTCGGTGTCTATGCCTATTGTTTTTCATTTTTCGACACCGACGGGTTTTTATTGGAAGTCGGTTGAATTTTTATGTTAAAAAGTTTTTTTCAATAATGATCATCTGTGAATACTTCACAGTACTCACAGATGACCGTGTTGTGCACACAAAAAATTGTGTGCGAAACATGGTCGTCAAAAAAACGAAGAAAATTCCTGACTGCACTCGTCGTACTTCGAGATATATATGACTCGTAATACAGGAAAAATATGAAAAATAATTGTGTAACAACAGGCGTGACGTAACGAGTTATTTATTTCATGTTTTAGAAACAATTAATTCACCGCAGCTTTTTAGTTCTATTTGATTTTATTGCGACATACTTATGCAACATATAGTAAACAAGTTCAATATACAGCCAATTTCTGAATAGAAAGTCCCTAACTCTGTTCTGTGTAAAGTAATTTAATTCATTGTGTAATTTGTGATGTAATTTGTATGCCATTCTTACAGAAAGATTTAAAAACTTTTACTTAAGGACCCCACGTACACTACAGACGTTATCGGCCGATAGTTTGGTCGGGCCTTTAATCAGTGAGAGGAAGTATGCAACTTGAAATCATATTACAAAGATTCGGTAGTGAAAGTAATTTTCAATCCGACCAAACTAACGGCTGACAAAAAATCTATAGTTTGCAGCGGTTCTAAGGGTTACCAAGATGAGTCTACCTATTAATGATTTTATATAATTAAGTATGGGAGTCATTGTTATTTTTGTATGTTGATCGTAAAGCATGCTATGACGCGTCACTAAAATAATTTTTATGTCTACAGGATAATAAGGATAATAAAAATAACTGTTATCCCGAAGGCTCTATCGACGCCCTTTAAATTGCGTCGCGCCACCAGGAAGGTCCTTTACAAAACTCTCTCTCTTACCTCTTAACTTTTAACAGCATTAGAAACGTAACTTTTAGTGATGTCAATATTAAGTTGTCTTATTTCCCCATGATCTAAATTGCTCCGCGCCATCTGGATGGTCCTTTACGAAACTCTCTCTCTCTTTCTTACTCGCACTAACTTTGGTCCTTGAGACCTAACTTTTAGTGATGTAATTTATCCTATTTCCCCGTGAACAGGATAACCGCGATTGGTATGTGGGTTTTTACCCACATACCTATACTGCAGCAGTATAAATAAGCTAGTAGGCCGACGAATTGTCATTCAATATTTAGAGCTGCTATCAATGGGTTCATACTAAAAAATAATTCAATATTGAATCAATAATAAAACTTTAATTAATTATCTTAGTGTGTGTAAATCGGGTTTGCAAAATAATACTTCAGATAACAATGGCGAATTTTACATCTACTTTCTTGACGGTAGTTTTTTTCTTCTTTTATTGGAATTTTAAATCGATATAACATAACATACAATATAATATTAGACTAAAATAAACATAAAATAATAATTATTGTGTGTATAAACAGTGCTGAAGAAAAGAGAGAAAGTGCTAATTTTTAAACATTGTTTTTTCTTTTGTTATAGTTGGCGTTCTTAGTGGCATACCTTGCCGTACCTAACCTGGGTAAGATTTCTTTTAATTCTTTACAATTGTTATTTTCCCCATATTGTCTACTTTTTAAGACGTAAGACGTTTTTTGGTATGTAATATTAATGTGTTGTTCTGAAAATAATTAAGAAATGCACTATTTTCTTAGAAATTCGTGTGAGGGTAAAACCAGTATAATTAATGAAATATTAATTCAGTTAATTTTTATTATTAATATGCAGGGCTCAGTCTGAAACTTTCTGATGAATGTAAAGGGAAAGGCTTCTGTTCTATCAAGCCGGAAGGGTATGACGAGATGATGAAGATGGTCGAAAAGCTCCTGACACCAACGTTTCTCGCGGTAATTTACTTATTTATTTAATTTAATTTTTTTTTACGTAACATTAAGCATCATCAGCCTGTAATGTTCCCACTGCTGGGATACAGACCTTCTCTGTGAGAGGGAATAGGCTGCAATCCACCACGTGAATTAGTGTGTGCTGGAACTCACATGTCTTTGATTTTTAGGGTTCCGTACCCAAAGGGTAAAAACGGGATAAAATTAATATTTAAGGGGGGCTCCCATACAACAAACGTGATATTTTTGGCGTTTTTTGCTCGATATTAATAACGGCAACAGGTACACGCTTGAAATATTCACAGAATATTTAGTTGTATATTCTCTTCAAAAAATAATTATTATTAAATTAAAATAAAATAAATTAAGGGGGGCTCCCATACAACAAACGTGATTTTTTTTGCAGTGTTTTGCGATAATGGTATGGAACCCTTCGTGTGCGAGTCCGACTCGCACTTGGCCGGTTTTTTACTACTTGCTTGAGTTCGAACCCACAATCTAAAGCGCGTAAGTCACGGTCGTTATCACTGGGCTACCAAATGCATTTAGCAGTATTTAATATGAATATTGTAAATTACTTACACTTTAGATTCATTTTTTGATATATGCTTTAGGTAAGAAATAATTAAGATAGTGGTCAAACGCGAGACTATCACAAATAAAAAATGAAGATATTTGATATATTTATTTTTGTAAGTAGGTAATTTTTTCTGAGAGTTCCATTTTGTTTTTTCAGCAAAACATGGGAAATCGTATCGGAGGAGGAACTGTACCGGCAAAAGAACTTTCTGATGAGAATGATTGGCATAACTGTCCTTATAGACAGGTACCTATGATTTTAATTTATTACTTACGCTAGATTCAGCATCACGTGTCTTCATCATATAAGTTGAAAGACGTCCATTGATGAACATATGCTACTACTAACACTCCCGTTAAGGGTTTAGTTTGCAAAATCTACTACCACTGTTTTTGTTCTTGTAATGTAATGTTTTTATGTCGTTTTGTGGCAATTAAATACTTTTTCTTTTTTCTGTATGCCTCTCATCATATAGATGTGGCGATACTTTGGGGGAGGGCTATGTTCAACTTAGTTATGTAAAATAAGACTCGTGACAACAGTAAATTAATCAATTTCTGTTTTTAATTCGGAAGATGAAGACATTATTCTATCATTTGCTATATTGAGCAATACCAAGCAATCTATGAACTACTCCTATTCCACAAAAACTTCGCGCAATGTTATAACCTTTGACATACACGCATCTAGAATTTTCTCATAAGTAGGTATAAATATTATGTTTTTTGACAGAAGAGATATTTTTTAAATACTTTTGCAGACTGTGGTAACGCATTATGCCTACAAGCACTCGGATTCGAACGTAGATTATATCGTCCAACATGAATTGCTCAGTCAATCCATTCAGTCCGTCACATGCGCGTGAGTATCTTCAGTTGATTTTTATAACTTTTAACTATCCTTCATTTTTACAATTATTTGCTAAAAGCGTGTGGCATAACTTTACTTTTTCTTTTAAATAACTTTGAACAGGAATATTTTAATAAAACAGTTTTTGTACCTATTTTCGCGCTTGAGGAATTTATCATAAATATTTTTGTCACTCTTATAGATATTATTTTTAGACTCCTTTCCATTTCACGTGTGTACCTATATACACATTATTAAATGCCAAAGTGAAATATTTTTACTTTTTACATTTTGATTGCTTGTTACACAATATTTAACAAAATATTATTTTTCAACAGGTATGACAAAATTGATCTCACTAACACTGATGAAGAATGCTTTACAGATTTAGGATTGAAATCTTTCAATGTGAAGTCCAGGTGCGAAACCTCGACGTATAAACACTATCTTATCGTGTTTAATAATCATACGAAAAGACTCGAGACGAAACCCTTTGATGTAAATTGTTGCTGTACTTGCCAACTAAGAACAATCGATCCAGATTTGACCAAAAGAAAAACCGTTACCGTTTTTTAATTAGTTCAATACCAGTGATCCAAATACCTTTTACGATTCAGCAGTACCTAAAAAGTAAAATAAGCGTGGCCTTAGAATGGTTCCTTGTGGTAGTCCTTAGCAGAAATCATGATTAGTGAATTAGTTGACATATAATCTGTTCAAGTACTGATCATGGAGTTAATGAATACTCATAGCTAGTAAATTCCAATCTCGAATATCTTTGTGACAAAAATCGAAGTACATCAAGCAAATGGATCAGTGCTTGATGTAATGTAACAAATCAAACGCTATATGGTGATGTAATATTATTTTAAAGACGGGCTTCTTTTCTCATGACTTTTTTATAACATTTGTATTTATTTACAATATAAGTTACATTTTTAAGATATTATTTAAATACGTTAATTTAATAAAACGTTTATACCTCATGAAAAAATGTGTTTTAATTTAAAAAAAAATGTCTTCTGCTAGCGGTTTTAACCGCACTTTTGAATAATTATCGTCCTATGGTATCGAACTCCCGGCATAAAAATTATCCTACACCCTAATCCAGGACATTATGAACTTATTCATGTCCAATTTACTTGATTAACATTTAATTGATTAACAAACATGCAAACATTTAATTACGTACCTACATAATATAGTTTCTATCAGATTGACTGGGCTTAGCCATGCCAAAAACGAACCAATTCACAAAGTCTTTCTTAATTTGGAAAATTTCCACTTAAGATAAATCAGCTGTCGCTGGTGGAGTCACAAGCACTGTTATTCTTACATAATTTCGTTTTACGACTCCCAAGAGAAGTGGAAACAATATCCTTGGTGATTAACTAATTTAAAAGCTTGTCGTGAAATAATACCAACAAAATATATCTTAATTCGTTTTCTATCAAGCGGATAAACTAATAAGCCAGTTATTTAATAAATAACAGAAGTTGCGAAGTTTTAATATTCAATTTCTTTCTTCTATTTCTGTGTAAGATTTATTTTTGGATTCATTGAACCTAAGATTTTTTAATTTCCACACTCATTGTTTTTATACATTTATGGCTCCATTTCAATTTGATATATTGTTTTTGGATCCAATTCAGATTATAATTAAGATGTTTTAGCAATGTTCAGTGTAATAACTGGAATTAGATTCTGGAAAGGAGCCTGGAAATTGACTCAAGCAAAGAGAGATCTATGTAATGGGTGATATCACCCTGTGAATGATTAAAATGCATTTTCTGGCCGAAGTGGTTTCTGCACCTCGTCTTGTAAGAGGGCTTTTGGCTGAAGAGTACGATGTTCCGTCACTTCCACGGAAAGTGATCCATCAGTACAGTGTCACTTAGTGCTCAAGTGAAGCTTATATATATTCTAGTCTATATATATGCCCATATTCTAGGTCTTTTCTTCCACTCGGCTCAATCATAGTGACAGTTATAGCTTATTAGCCCAGTAATAATGCAACTGCGGCACGAGAGGTGTTGATGGTCGAATAATTTGCGCCTAAATGATATTCAGTAACAAAAAATTCAAGAATATTCGGAATATTCTTATAAAAATATTTATCTTCTTTTTAGTACAAAAAAAATAACGTTTTTTTATTCTGCATTACTGTTAGTTAACGATGATATTATTATTTTAATAGCATTATCTGGTAACGATTGTTTTACGTACGCATGCTTGATAATATTTATTTATTTATTTATTTATGTACACACAAAACACTTTACAGAGAAAATAAAGAATACAGATAGAAGAGCACAAAGGTACTGCTTATTTCAAATAGAAATTTCTTCCAGCAGACCTGCGACAGGAAAGTTGGATGATAGACGAAGACACAGTGTGTAGAAAGAAGTAAGGAAACCTAAAATAGACTATAATAACTTAACTAATTATATATAAATTACACATACATTAACTAAATATAAGTATTAGAAGATAAAAAAAAAATATACATACATATAATATACAAAATTACAATATGGTAGAGAGATAATTTTCTTTGACTCGTTTTTTGAACAGAGATACATTTTGAGAGTCACGTATTTTAGGTGGAAGTGAGTTCCACAATCGTACTGCATGGACAGAGAAGGAGTGGGAATAGAAATGAGTTTTATGGAATGGGAAATTGAGATGAAGTTTAAGGCGGGATCTACAAAGAGCATCGGCAGGGCTAGTAAACGTAAAACGATCGCGCAGGTAGCTAGGGTATGCAGGGTTAAAAAGGATGTTAAAAAGGAGACATAATATGCGAGTGTTCCTGCGAAGACGGATAGGGAGCCACTTGAGATCCTTGCGGAACTGAGAGACATGATCGTATTTCCTCAGACCAAAAAAAAACGGATGCACAAGTTTTGCAAGCGCTCAAGCTTATTTAAGAGCTCCTCGGTGGTATCCAGATAGCAGGCATCAGCGTAATCTATGATCGGCTGAATCAAAGTTTGAGCTAAGTAAAATTTTTTTTAAAGGGTAGGAAAGTTTGAAGGCTTTTTAATGAATGAAAGGAAAAATGCGCCTTACGACTAACTTCATTGACTTGTGCTCGCCAAGAAAGGTTACTGTCAATTAAGACACCAAGATTCTTAGCCGTTTCGGTGTAAGGAATGGTCGAGACGTTAAGGGATAATGGTGTCAAGATAGATATGTCAAGCGCTGAGCGTTAACATCGACTGCCTATGATCATGGCCTGGGACTTGGAAGGGTTGATCTGTAAGCCATAAGACTTAGCCCATTCACTAATTCTCTCCAGGTCATCGTTCATGGCATTAATCGCTAAGTCCATGTCTGCAAGCAGAAAATGTCGATAAAGTTGCAAATCGTCTGCGTAAAGATGGAAGCTGGCGGTGATCACCTTGGTTACAGTGTTTATGAAAATAGAGAAAAGAAGAGGAGAGAGAACGCCACCCTGAGGAACACCAGCAGTGAGATCACACCAATCAGAGAAAATCTCTTCAAGACGAACACACTGAGAGCGACCCCGAAGATAAGAGTCAAACCAGGATAGTGCAGAGGAAGAGAAGTTAATAGACTGAAGGACCCCAAGCAGAATGGCAAAATCCACTGAGTTAAACGCACAACTGAAGTCAAGCAGGACTAACAAGGTGAGAGATTTATTCTCCATAGCCCAGCGGATGTCGTCAGTGACCTTCAGATGTGGAGTCCTGAAAGGTAATAAAAACAATGAGGGACTTGGTTCGCAATAAATAACCTGTTTTTGAGAAAGACATAAAACATTGGGTACCATGGCTGGCAAGGCCAATAAGGTACAACTACAATCCCGGTAGCATCATCTGTAACTATTATTCTTAAGCATTTATGAACTAATCAGAACGGGGAAAACACGTAGAAAACATAAGGTCTATTGTACAGTCTATTGTAACAGCATCTATGTTATGCGCTGATGGATCTCGTTTCCACGATATTTATTCTTAAAATTTTGTATTCAATCGTGTTGCAAAATTCAGGGTTCAATTTGAGGGTTTCCAAAAGTTTTTGTGATTTTATCAAAAGCAGAAAAATCTAGGACACATTCAAAGTCAATATTTAATCGTTTAGATTCGTCATCTGCTTCTATATTCTCTTTAGACTTGATGTAAGAAGTGAAAAGAAAGAGTTTCCTTTGCTCACGCCATTGCCAGATTTCTCTGGAATGTAAATTGAATTCCCCCGTATTTATTTACATAAGCTATAGCTGTAGTATTATCGGTCCCAAGTAAAATCTCCTTAATATAAAGGTCTTTAGCGAAGCACTGTAAGTTAATAAGAGCTTCCTTCTATTCTAAAAGATTTATTTACTCTTCAGATTCTGTGCCGCTCCAAAAACCATGAGCACAATCTACTTCATTACAATATATACCCCAACCGGTATGAGATGCATCTGAGAAGATTTCCAGATCGTACCTACATCTACGTATTGGATTTTTTCATGTTAAAATATTATTTTGCCACCAGGAAAGATCTGACTTAAGATTGGGAGAAAGGTTCATGACACAATCATAATTGTCTTTAGAATTACACAAAGCTAGAAACTTTTCGCGATCGAAACGTTTCGTATATAATCAACCATAAGAAATTGCTGGGCAAACCGAGCAGAGTAAATCTAAATATTTTGCGAAAGCCCTTATTGTAAAGCATTTTTTGAGCATTTCGTTTTGTTTGGAGTAGTATTTTTTGACGTTTCATTTCTGGCAGCATTAGACACATATCTTGAATTTTTTTTTCGAAACCTAGAAACTTTTGAATTTATTTTGATATCAAGCTACTTTTTTCTTTATTGATGATAAAGCCTAATCTCTCAACGAACGTGTATGCTTCTGTACTTTCTAAGCAACTGTTATATTTGAAATAGACAGTTTTAAATGTTCAAGCTCCGTTTTACTAAACCTTGGGTGAGATGGCTCAAATGTTTGAAAATTAAGTTCATCAAATGTAATTTTTAAGCCCATTACATAATTTAAGACTATTAGGTCTTTGGTTATTGCTTGACAGTAGCTAACATAGTCGCGTTATCTACCAGCATGAGCTATTATCTCTTGGTTCCTGCGAGTTATGTAGTCCATCTTCCGGGCAGGAGAGACTCGATTCGCAGCTGGCTGCTTCCAACCTTGCTGTGTCGAGTATCCTTGATTGGATTGTACCTCAGCTTTTACCCACACGGTTTAGTACTCCTGGTTGATTGGAACCTGGGTGGGCCATTGCTGCGCTTTTTCCATACAATAGGTATAAAATTTAAAAATAATGACAGAAACCGATGAAGAAGTAAAGTTATAAATAATTATCTATACTAATAATATTATTATAAAGAGGAAAGATTTTTTTGTTTGTTTGTACCGAATAGGCTCCGAAACTACTGGCCCGATTTGAAAAATTCACCAATAGAAAGCTACATTATTCCTGAGTGACATAGGCTATTTTTTATCCCGAAAACGGGTCCTGTGGGGTGGTCCACGGGAGCGAAGCCGCGGGAAACAGCTAGTATTTATATAAAAATAGTTTGCTGGAGTCGAATTCTCCGTTGAAAGGCGTTGTTCCTACTGAATTTGAGCCTGAGTGAAGAGTGACCTGAAAATAAGTAAGCAGGCGTTTAGAACACGAATTTCAGCCATAACAGCCATGGACGCTAAAGCTATGATTCAAACAATGGAACTTAAAACGATATTTGAAACTCGGCAGTATGTAACGATTCGATGCACACTGAAAAAGCACTAATTACAAAAAAAAGGAAGTCGTTAAAAATTGAGAGTCTTTTATTTTTTTATTGAAACCGATTTACCACCGATCAGATGGCATTTGCACGCTCCAATTGAAGGAAAAACGATGTGTATTATAGAAATCGGACATTGAAAAAGGTGGAGTATATCAGATAGTAAAAATCTGCGGTACGGACGTTTCTCACGCGGCGTTCTAATTTTTTCGACTATGTACGATTCAGTTGAGGGAAAGGACGGAAACAGTTGAGTTTTAGCAGTTTGAGTTGGTAATTTAACTAATAGACTTTTTCTTCACTTCTCTGGTAATACTTTATATTCGTAAAAGCAACGCTTCATGATAAATTGTATACAAATCAAAAGCAGCAATAAAAAATTGGGCCTATTCATGTTGCTTCAATTTCCTTCATCATCATCATCATTTCAGCCGAAAGACGTCCACTGCTGGACATAGGCCTCCCCCAGGCGTCGCTACATTGACCGATCCCGTGCGTCTCGCATCCAGCGCCTTCCCGCAACCTTAATCAGGTCATCGGTCCACCTAGTGGGAGGCCTTCCAACACATCGTCTTCCGGTTCGCGGTCGCTATTCCAGAACTTTTCGGCCCCATCGGCCATCCGTTTTGAGAGCAATATGCCCTGCCCACTGTCACTTAAGTTTGGCAATTCTTCGGGCTATGTGTGATCACGCAAGGTAATTCCGAGCATAGCCCTCTCCATTGCCCTTTGGGTGACTTTAAGCTTTCTGATAAGGCCCATTGTGAGCGACCACGTCTCGGTCCCATAGGTGATCACTGGCAACACACACTGGTCATAGACTTTTGTCTTGAGACATTGCGGTAAATTGGACGAGAAGATACCACGCAACTTCCCGAACGCCGCCCAGCCAAGTCGGATTCGACGGTTGACCTCTTTCTTGCTTCAATTTCCTTATTAAATAGATATAAAAATTTTATTCCCCTAAAATTGTTTGAGTTTTCCATATAAAATATCCTAAATAAGTTACTAAAACCACAAAAATTTTATAAAACCTACTATTCAAACGTTTCTAAATATATCTACATGTACGTCAAACCCATTGAATAAGCCATCGAGTTAGTAACGTAGCAAAATATGCCAAAACCAAACTGATTTTGAACATGACTTCTCGCTCAAAGCCCATTTAAATAGACGGCAGTTACCGGGAACCGCTTTGAACCGCTTTTAACTGGTATGAACCGATTCAGTCCAGTTTGATCTGGATCAGTGTTCGGTGCGCAATACCGTGAAAATGCTTTACGATTATTGCCACAGAGCATTTATAGCCGAGTAAAAATTCTCACGGACTGTATTCTACATTGGGGTACTATGGGTGGGGTGCAAGTTGAAAGCCTCCACGCGGCGCACCCTGGGCAACGTCGGCTCCAACTGCCCACCCACGTTGGGTGGACAGTTGGGGTGGGCGGCCAATTTCAACACAAGAGGAAGGGTCACGGTTCCAATCACAGATCATCCTGGATGGTCTGTGAAGGGAACCGGGCTAGAGATGGGTCAGCAGGTCCATCTCTTGGATGGGGCTGGTGGCTTCTAACGCCTACTCCCCCCTCTGCTTACAGAGGGGAGGACGAGTGGGCGTAGAGTGGGTAGGAAGGAGTAAAGGGACCTCACCCTTTAAAAGGAAAAACAAAAACAAATGAATATAGACACTTGCGAAAAACGTCCCCAGGTGGGTCCCGACTGCTTAGCGGTCGGGGAGTCCCACCCCGCTTCGGCGGGCTGCCCTCCGTATTCTGGGGTGGGCAACAATTGTCTTCCTTCAATGTCTTCGGACAACAATGACGACCACACGCATGCTAAACGGAAAACGACGATGATTACTTCACACGACGACCAAGATCCACATGCCGTCACCGACGGCAACCAGAGCCGAGGAGGCTCAGGTCCTGCAGACAATTTGTCCGACCAGGACTCGCGCGGTTGCAGCTCCAAAGGTTGGAGGAAGCGTCCGCGTTGCAAAGACTCGGGGTCGTTGGGTCTCTCCTCGAGTGAGGAGAACCTGTCGGCTCCGAAAGTGTCAACGGGGCGGCGAGGGCGGGGTCGCGCGGTGGCGGGTACTGCCACCGCTCGGGTGCCGCAACGCGACGTGCGGGGTCGCTTCGTGCCTCGGCCCGACACGCCTACCCCTGCAGAGTGCGTGCACAGTGACCCTGGGCACATGAGTGCGGACCAGAGCGGTGGCTCCACCACGTCCCTGCTAGAAGCAAACAAGGCGGAGGTGAATGCCGCAAAGCGGGCGCAGCGACGGGCTGTCGCGGCCGATGAGGTTGGTGAGTTGGCCCGACAGGCCCGAGAGCGGCGTTCGGCTCGGACAGCGGATGCGTCGGCGGTGGCGCTAAATCGCCAGGTGATGGACAACCTGGATGTTGTCCTGAAGGTTGCCACCAAATCCGGTAACCTGAAGGGCACGTTCACGCGTGCCTTGAAGGACGCGGTGGACAGCATCCAGGAGGCGGTTGAAGTCCTCAGTAGCCGCACAACCACGGATGAGACGGCAAAGTTGTGGGAGGAGAACAGCCGTCTCCGATCCGAGGTGGAGGACCTCAAGCGGCAGTTTGCCGCCCAGAAGGCAGCAACTGCCGTCACGAGCCCATCGCCGGCCCCATCTTCGACCCCATCTTCGGCCCCATCGTCGGCCCCTGCACTTGCGGATGCGGATATCGAGAGGATCGCGCGCATCTGCATGATGCAGTGCGGGCAAATGGTGGGTGCCCGGTTGGAGGCCATAGAGTCGAGGTTACTCCCAGCCGAAACCGTCCGCCCATCACTCGCTGCAGACAAGAGGAGACAGGAAGGGCCGGCTAATCCCAGGCCGGCAGCCGCGTCGGCTGAGCCGAGAAGTGCCGGAAAGGGGACAAAAAAGCCCACGGAGGGGCCCAATAAGCCCGCGGAAGGTAGGTCCGCGCCCAATTCCCGGTCGGCGGCTGCCACACCGGCGACCCCGCCTGGCCCCCTTACAGAGGTCTGGACGACGGTGGTCAAGAGAGGCCGTCGTCGCAAGAAGAGGACAGCGCCGCCGACACCACCAGCTGGAGCAACTGCATCGGAATCGAGGAAGGCCGCGGGACCGCCTAAAGTCAGAGCCCCACGCTCCGCGGCTGTAGTGATCACGCTGCAGCCCGGAGCCATCGAAAGGGGCGTCTCTTACAAGGCGGTCCTGACAGAGGCGAGGGCCAAAGTCGCGTTCCCCGACCTTGGAACACCGTCCGGCTTCAAAATGAGGCCGGCGATTACGGGGGCGCGGCTGCTCGAGGTATCGGGTGCCTCTAGCGCTGAAAAGGCGGACATTTTGGCCGCCAAGCTGCGGGAGGTCCTAAACCCTGAGGACGTCCGGGTGTCCAGGCCTATGAAAACGTCTGAGCTGCGTGTCGACGGTCTGGATGACTCGACGACCCCAGCTGAGGTCGTGGCGGCCATCGCCCGAGCCGGCGGATGTCCGTCCGAGGACGTGCGGACGGGCGAGATCCGCGCCGACGCTACCGGGCTCGGTATGATTTGGGTGCGGTGCCCGGTGGCGGCGGCGCAAAAAGTCGCTCACAGTGGAAGACTGCTGGTGGGATGGGTTGCAGCGAGGGTCAAGCTGCTGCAACCCAGGGCACTGCGGTGCTATCGTTGCCTGGACATTGGGCATGTCAGGGCACGATGCACCGCCGAAACAGACCGCAGCGAGCAGTGCTATCGCTGCGGTCAGCCCGGCCACAAGGCGGCCCAGTGCTCTGCGGCGCCAAACTGCAGCCTCTGTACAGCTGCAGGGAGGCCCGCTGGGCACAGAGCGGGTGGAAAGGCCTGTGGCGCACCCGCGCAGCAGAAGAGGAGAAGGAGGGCCAGGGTTGCCGGGGGCTCTTTACCCCCTCGTCAGTCTGGCTGCTCTTCGGCCGACTCCCGGCCTAGGAATGGAGTGGAGGGAATGGATTGCGCATAATGGCGCTCTACCATTTCCTCCAGGGCAATATCAACCACTCTGCCAGAGCTCAGGATCTTTTGCTCCAGAGCATGGCCGAGTGGTCGATTCACGTGGCTGTGGTCGCCGAGCCGTATTTCGTCCCACCCAGGGATAACTGGGTTGGAGACCTCGACGGTTTGGTGGCCATTATTGGCGGGGTTCTTGTCAGCCCGTCCCGAGGTCATGGCTGGGTAGCCGCCCTCGCGGACGGCGTTGGCATAGTTGGCGCGTATTTTTCGCCCAACAAGAGTCTCGCCGACTTCGAGAGTTTCCTTGTCGAGTTGGGCGCCGTCGTAGGCCGACTTCACCCTCGCCCTGTGCTGTTGCTAGGGGATCTCAACGCCAAGTCTTCGGCGTGGGGATCTCCTGTAACCGATGCTAGGGGTGAGGCGCTGGAGGAGTGGGCAGTAACCACCGGCCTGGTCATCTTAAACCGGGGCTCGGTTTACACGTGCGTGCGACAGCGGGGTGGGTCAGTAGTGGACGTCTCGTTCGCTAGCCCTGCTGTCGCGAGCCGTGTCCGTGACTGGCATGTCGCCGTGGAGGTGGAGACGTTATCGGATCACCGATATATCCGTTTCGACGTCTCCACCCAGACCACCGGCGGCCGCGGTACGCCGGCCCCGCCAACGGACGGTCCGCGCTGGGCGCGCAAGCGCATCGACAGGGAACTTCTCGAGGAGGCCACCATTGTCCAGGCCTGGATCCGGGAGTCGGCAACAACCGGACCCGTCGACGTCGAACAGGAGGCGCTGTGGTTCCGCGGGGCGATGACGCAAATCAGCGACGCGTCCATGCCCCGGGTCCACGCACAGTCAGCGAGGCGCCAGGTGTACTGGTGGTCCGCCGAGATCGCACACTTGCGTGTCGCGTGCGTAGCGGCCAGACGCCAGTACACCCGATACCGGAGGAGACGTCGTCGGGTCCCTGACGAAGAAGCCGCGCTGTATGAGGTGTACCGCGCGGCGACGGAGACTCTGCGGCTGGCCATCGGCGAGGCGAAGAAGCGAGCCAGGGAGGAGATGTTGGAGACTCTAGACCGGGATCCTTGGGGGCGCCCTTATCGAGCGGTTCGAGGGAAACTTCGAGCCGCCGCGCCTCCACTTACGGAGAGTCTCCAACCCGAGCTGCTGGAGGAGGTAGTCGCAGCCCTCTTCCCGGCGAGAGCGGAGCATATCCCGCCGCCGATGGCTTTGCCCACGGCCGCAGAGTCTACAGAGGAGGACGCCATCAGCGTCCCAGAGGTGACACAGGAAGAGATGGGGGCGGCCGTGATGCGGCTCCGGGCCAAGAACGTGGCTCCGGGGCCCGACGGTATCCACGGCCACGTGCTAGCCCTCGCTTTGAAGGAGCTAGAGCCCTGGCTGAGAGGACTCTTCACAGCGTGCCTTGAGCGGGGCCAATTTCCCACTCTGTGGAAATCTGGTCGTCTGGTCCTGCTCAGGAAGGTGGGGCGCCCTGCGGACTCGCCGTCCGCCTACCGGCCCATAGTGCTGCTAGACGAGGTGGGTAAGCTGTTCGAGCGGATAATCGCTGCCCGCCTCGTCAGCCACTTGTACAGAGAGGGGCCGGACCTGGACGAAAGCCAGTTTGGCTTTCGGCATGGGCGCTCCACCATCCACGCGATATCGCAGGTGAGAGTCCTGGCGGAGGAAGCTGTGTCCCGGGGTGGGGTGATGTTGGCGGTGTCCTTGGACATTTCCAACGCCTTCAACACCCTGCCATGGAGTTGTGTTCGGGAGGCACTGCGGTATCATCGAGTGCCTCCCTACCTCCGCCGCATCGTCGGGGCTTATTTGGCGGAGAGGTGTGTCACCTACGTGGGACGTGATGGCGTCAAAAACCAGCACCACATGTCGTGCGGTGTTCCACAGGGCTCGGTCTTGGGCCCGCCCCTGTGGAACATCGGGTACGACTGGGTGCTGAGGGGCGAACTCCAACCGGGCGTAGACCTGACGTGTTACGCGGACGATACGCTGGTCACCGCCCGGGGGAGTTCGTACAGGGAGGCAGCGTTGCTGGCGACGGCTGCGGTCTCACAGGTGGTGAGCCGCATACGGCGCCTTGGCCTGGAGGTGGCCCTTAACAAGTCGGAGGCCATGGTCTTTCATGGCCCCCGGCGGGCGCCACCGCCCGATGCCCACATCGTCGTCGGGGGGGCTCGAATCGCTGTCGAGTCAACCATGAAGTACCTGGGATTGGTGCTCGACAGCCGGTGGAATTTCGGCCCCCACTTCCGGCGGCTGGCGCCCAAGTTGTTGGGCGTGGCTGGGGCGCTGTCAACGCTGCTTCCCAATCTGGGGGGCCCGAGCGCTGCCTGTAGGCAGCTCTACGTGGGGATCGTGCGATCAATGGCCTTGTACGGGGCCCCGATCTGGGCGGCTGACCTGACGGCCGGCAGCATTGCTGTCCTGCGAAAGCCGCAGAGAGCGATGGCCGTCAGAGTCATCAGGGGGTATCGCACGATCTCCTACGAGGCGGCTTGTGCACTGGCCGGATCCCCGCCCTGGGACCTGGAGGCGAAGGTACTCGCGTCACTGTATCGGTGGCGCGAGGAAGTGCGGGCGCGGGGTGAAGGGCTGATGCAGCGACATATGGAGTTGCGTCAGTCTCAGCTTCGCGAGGTCCTGGTGGCGGAATGGCGGGACAGGCTTTCACGCCCTACCGCCGGCCTCATTACCATCGAGGCGGTCCGGCCAGTGCTCGAGCGCTGGCTCGGGAGGAGGCACGGCTCCCTGTCGTTTCGGGTGACGCAGGTGCTCTCGGGGCATGGTTGCTTCGGGAAGTACCTGTGTCGCATAAACAGGGAGCCGGACGCCCGGTGTCACCACTGCGTCGACTGCCGGGAGGACACGGCGCGGCATACGCTGGCAGAGTGTGCCGCTTGGGAGGAGCCACGCCGTGCCCTCATATCTGAAGTAGGCAGTGACCTGTCGCTGCCGGCCGTAGTCGAGTCTATGGTCGGCAGCGAGGAGTCCTGGGACGCGGTGGTATCCTTCTGCGAAACAGTCGTCTCGCAGAAGGAGGCTGCGGAGAGGGAGAGGGAGATTTCATCCGCTAACCCGATCCGCAGCAGGCGCGCCGGGCGTCGGTTGAGGGCGGACAACGCCCTCTTCCAGCCCCCCTAAATGGGTCCAGGGGCGACGGACTCGGGGACGTCCGTCGCCCCCCACACATCAGGACCCGAGGTGGTGGCGCGTAGTGTTCCACGCGCGCCCCTCTTAGACGTCGTGGGGGGAGTCCAACACCTCACTCCCCCCCCAACCCGAGGTCGTGGCCCGCAGAGGCGGGCCGGCACTAGCTGGGGGTTGCGGAAGTATCGTTGTTCCCGCGACCCCCAGCGTAGGTGTGAGATGGAACACCGGGGTGGTTTTTAGTCAGTACGAGTCTGACAGACCCCTCCGCCCTCCCCAGGGCGGAGGACATCCAATGAGGATTTTCCACCTCGGAAAAAAAAAAAAAAAAAAACTATGGGTATTCGCATTCACCTTTGGAATTGGTTGAGTAATGATCGTTAGAAAAATACGGAGAAACCTTTGTTGAGTGGTTTTTAATTTCTTTCTCATGCCGTCTAAATATCGCTGTGCATATTCAAGTGCCTTTGTATACCTCACTATTTAGCGAAAAAATAGAGGGTTTGTTTTTGAAGCCCGAATGCACATTCAACTTCACAAAGTCTTGTATACCGTTAGATTAATGCTATAACGTGGAATGACCTGAAGCGATTATTCTGAATATTCTTCTGTGATATCAAATATTTTTTCTTTATTTTTTGTTTCTCAGAAATAATTTTAGCTGTACATACTGATTAGGAATAACGAACTCCAAATCGGACCTTATTCCATTCGACAGAAAAGACAAGTCTTTTTCAAGTAGATCTCCGGGTACGAAATTCTTCTTACCTTTATAAAAGCAAGAAGTAGTGGTCCTCCGTAATCCCGTGAGGTAAGTGTGGTAATTCAAACTATTCCCCCCACCCCTCGCTATCTTCCCTTGGAGACCATACATGTAATGATTGAACTCTGCGACGTGGCGCTGCTAGAAATAGAATAGTTGGCAATTGTACGACGTTATTTTAAACCTTGAGAACTTTTCTCTGGAAGTTTTCTTTGGGGAAAGAAAACCGTTTTATGTGAAAAAATATTAGATGTGATAAGCATTTGAAGGTGGGAAAATTCTATAGCTTACATTTTGCGGCAATTTAGGTCACTAGGTGTCTGAAATGCAGCTAAGGGAAGAATCAAGAAAGTTTGTAGAATGTTTTACTTTAACCAAATTAAACCCATATAAAAAATAAAAAAAAATATGTGCCACAAAGTGTAACGGGATATTTTCTTGGGAACAATAAAGCACCATACACAGAGAACGATGTTTATTATATTTAACCCTTGAACACGTTACCAAAATTAATAAATTTAAAAAAGGGTCGCTGGTTGCAGTTGGCTGGTCAACTTTTCCTCGTACTAAAATATTACCCAACTAATTTAGAGTTGAGGGTGGAAGAACAAAAAAATAAAAATAATAATATGACGGAAGGGCCAGAAAGCCCGTCCCCGGAACCGTCGCGTAGCCAGCCAACTCCACACTGCGACAGCCTGCCTCGAGCAGATAGCCTCCGCCAGGCAATCAGCCCCAACCAGACAGTCAGCCCCAACCAGACACCTCCTGAAGTTACAGAATAAAAACTTCTTAGCACAAAAACTCAAATTAAACACAAAGGGTTTTGAGTATATAGAACAGACAGGTCGCTAAAACACTGAAAGTAACATCCTATACACCGGGCTTTACATAGGCGAACACAATGGTTGAGCCGTCCGGCACTCTTCATGATTAAACACACAGAATTTAAGGTTAGACGGAGCAGACAATTCGCTACACATGGAAGGTATTATCTTACACACAGGCTTTACATAAGTGAACACAATGGATGAGCTGTCCCGCACTCTTCATGATTAAACACACAGATTTTATTGTTATACAGATCAGACAAATCGTTGGGATACGGGGAATATTATCTTAAATACCGGGCTTTACATAGGCTAACATAATGGATGGCCCTCCTGAGTATATGGAAATCATGCCTAAGGTGTATGTAAATAGGTATAATTGTATGGAGCTTGTCAACAAACACCCACAAAGGATAGGCCAGCCCAAATAATATAAATGTATCGGCCGCCCTAAGAAACCGAATACCAACTGACAGAGCCTTTAGGAAGTCAAACACGTACCTTTCGGAGGAAGAAAACCCGTAGGGTAGATAGGTCGGCCCAATTTCGACCCCACGCCACGTTGTTCTGAAAGAAACCAGCAAGTCAGCACACAGAACTCACAACGAAATACGATGGGGTCAATCCCCTGAGCAAAGCGACTTACCGTGAGGGATTATGAGCCCGACGTGGGAACACGTGGACAACGGGGCCAGTACCTGACCGAATCCCCGCTGCCACAGGAAGAAGCCCACGTTAAGATAACTCAGCAACACTATCAGTCAGGTCGCGGTCGCACGGACCTCACGGTTCCACGTGGACCAAAGCGACCTGATCAAAGCACAGCCAGGAGCAGCTTTTTCGGTCGCCGGGACGCACTCACGCGTCCCAATGCGGATCAGGCTACTCACACACACCAACTTCAGCACAACAGATTATTGGTTAGGGCTTCGGCCCAACCAGCACGTTAGCAGGCGGGTGACCGAAGATCCGGTCGCCACGCCGCCTCGCAGAAAAAGCAAAAAAGATCCACGCACCCACAAGTCAAAACGTCAAGTCCCCCAGTGCCGTTCGGATACACATCGCACTAAAATCAAATCACTATGATTTCAACTAACCCATAAAAGAATTCCAATCCTTGAAGAAATCACACGGAACAATCACCCTTCCGCAAAACACACTATCCCAGGTCCAAATCACATCCGTCAAATCATTCAAATACAATTTACAATTAAATTCTATAAAAACACAATCACTGACTAATAAAAATTATTTTAAACATGCACTGCGTCTAACTAACGATTTGCGCGTTTCCAAACGCAAACGCGGCACTCACAAATGACAGCTGGCAGTCTGTCAAAACAAACAAATAGAATTAAGTAAATATAAATTTCGGAGGACGAATATCAAGTGATTTTAAGTTATTTTAGTGAAATGAGAGTGTTTATAGGGAACTCACCGTCCCAGGGTGCGGTTCCAAAGTGGTTCCACCACCCAGCGGCAGTTTTTAAAGCGAACGAGCGAAAACACGGCGGCAAGAGGTAATTAATTTTCTTTTGACAAAACTTTTATCTACCACAAAAAAAGGTGTTACAGTATCCCCTCACCCGCCAGAATTTCGCGAGGTAACAAGCGAAATTCGAGCTGGTCCCCAGCTCTATGACCCGGTGGAGGCATAAGGCATGGCACAGAATGCGCCTGCTAATTTGCGGGACTGTTTCTTCAGCCCGTCTTTGGATACACACACACAAACACATGAGACTAAGGGTAGCCACCATGCCAGCTACTCTGCAATACATATCAAAAATAATCAACACCCCTTGAGGCCCACAGTACTGGACATGATGACGCCAAATGCAAAAAATAAAAAAAACGCCCAAATGGAGGATCAATCGGCACTCTTTATGTCTTTCACATGGCAATCACACCTTCTACCATTCTCATCTTCCAACAAGTAAACCAGATTAGACAACTTCCGCACAACCTTACATTTCTCAAACCGTGGAGCCAGCTTGTAGGAAAAATGTTTCGAGGCATCACTCCGAACATGAGTGCGCCGCCACACAAAATCATCCTTCTCAAAAACAGCGTCCCTTCTACGTTGATTGTAATACTTGGCATTACGCCAATGAGATTTTCTCAACTCTTGGTCAACTTTCACGAACACTTCTTTCAGGGTGCCCAACTTGTCAACGTAGGCTTCACGGGAAGTAGTATCAATCTCATGGTTGGATTCAACAGAAACATCCTCAAACCTTTTGCAACTATCACCAGCCAACTTTTTCGGCCCCCCAGTCAACGCATCAAAAGGGTGCAACCGACTCACTTGGGACACTATTACTTCACTGGGTTTCCGATAAGATAAATCGGCCCGACCCGTCAGACTCAATACGCCAGGTGCAAGATTAAAGGCCCTCCAAAAATTTATTCCGAATAGCAGAGGATTGGACACCTCTGGAATCACAAAAAACTTTATCACCCGCAAGACATGGTTCACCGTCACCGGCAAATACATATACCCAAGAACAGGGGAAGTTGAACCATTCGCGGTTCTCACAACATCTACATCATTCGACTTATGGATCTGGGCCATACCCGAAAAATGATCCACAACAGAACCACCAACAATCGAAATTTCCGAACCCGAATCTAAAAGACCGGAAACAGACAAACCACTAATATCTACATTTAAATAAGGACGGGTATCATCACCAGAGGAACGGACCGTCGCTACTTGTATTTTTGCATCCGGAGTCACCTTGTTTTTAGGAGAACACTTCGGACAATTCTTGGTTTTTACACCCTTCGCCCCACAGCGATAACAGATCATGACGCGGGGCGCCTTACACTCAAGGAGGTTATGATCCTTCACCCGACACCGTACACAAAACTTCTCCACCGCAGTCTCAACAGTCTCACAAACAGAGCGATTACCCTTACTAGCCTTGTACGCAAGATCGGGGGCGACAGCGTGTTGAACATTGCGTGGGGGTTCGGTAAAAAATTCCGACCTGACCTTCGCCGCTTCCAACTGCCGGCAACGCCTTTTCAGTTCAGACCACGAATCGATATCAACCAAGGCCAGTTGGAGGGTATATGTTGGTCGGATATTAAACTTCGCGATGCTCAGCTTCTCTCTCTCACCCAGGGGACACCTCAAACGGGAAAAGTAGTTTTGTAGGATGCTGAGGTAATGGACTATGGACTCATCCGGACCCTGCGTCCGGGATCGGATCTCCTGCAGCAAGCGGTGGTCATAATCCGAAGGCAAGTATTCCTCCAACAGCAAATTCCTCAACTGTTCCCAATTCTCAACCTCATCCCTGATACCTCGGTACCAGTACAATGCATCATCAACAAACAGCTCAACAGCAGACCTAAATAATCGATCCGAAGAGACACCACGCGACAAACAAAGCTCCTCAACTCTTTCCAGAAACTCATGGACGCCAACCTTACCATTGAATTTAACGTTCAGGGAATGGATATTAGCCGTACGATCACACGTGACACAACGTTTCTCCACGTCAGCACCCCTAGCGGCTTCCACGGGGTAGGTCGGCTCGGATCGGCCTACTTGTGGTTTAAACTCAAAGGTACTGGAAAAAGCATGAAACATTTTGTCTATTCGCCGGAGAATAACCAGAAGGCTTGCATCCAGCTCCGCCTTCAGCTCCATGTCCCCCTTCTCCACCGGTTCGACTCGGGTTAACCTATGAAACAAGTGGTTCCCTAAACCTTGGATGCGGTATAACCGCTTTAGCAAAAGTGGCTTTTTATCTAACAGTTCCTGCAGCTCTGCCAGTTTAGTTTTAACAGTCTGTAATTCCAAATGCACATCGCCTTCAAACATGTTAACCTCATCAGTGGGTATCTCTTTGGACAGGGCCCTGATTTGAGTACGCAATCGACCAACCGTGGCCTCAGGTACACCATCACGGATGGCAACCTCGTACAGCAGCTCATCTTTGTTTAGGATATGAAAACGAATGGGGCGTTCCTCCATTTCAATAAATAACTACCAGTATAAATTATGAAGTTACACAATTCAACTTATAGACTAACACAAACACACATCAAAAATTGACCAGCCAATTCGTCCCTGAGCATAAGACCAGGGCCGAGGACCTGCACCAACAATGTCCTGTTCGGGCGCCGATGTAACGGGATATTTTCTTGGGAACAATAAAGCACCATACACAGAGAACGATGTTTATTATATTTAACCCTTGAACACGTTACCAAAATTAATAAATTTAAAAAAGGGTCGCTGGTTGCAGTTGGCTGGTCAACTTTTCCTCGTACTAAAATATTACCCAACTAATTTAGAGTTGAGGGTGGAAGAACAAAAAAATAAAAATAATAATATGACGGAAGGGCCAGAAAGCCCGTCCCCGGAACCGTCGCGTAGCCAGCCAACTCCACACTGCGACAGCCTGCCTCGAGCAGATAGCCTCCGCCAGGCAATCAGCCCCAACCAGACAGTCAGCCCCAACCAGACACCTCCTGAAGTTACAGAATAAAAACTTCTTAGCACAAAAACTCAAATTAAACACAAAGGGTTTTGAGTATATAGAACAGACAGGTCGCTAAAACACTGAAAGTAACATCCTATACACCGGGCTTTACATAGGCGAACACAATGGTTGAGCCGTCCGGCACTCTTCATGATTAAACACACAGAATTTAAGGTTAGACGGAGCAGACAATTCGCTACACATGGAAGGTATTATCTTACACACAGGCTTTACATAAGTGAACACAATGGATGAGCTGTCCCGCACTCTTCATGATTAAACACACAGATTTTATTGTTATACAGATCAGACAAATCGTTGGGATACGGGGAATATTATCTTAAATACCGGGCTTTACATAGGCTAACATAATGGATGGCCCTCCTGAGTATATGGAAATCATGCCTAAGGTGTATGTAAATAGGTATAATTGTATGGAGCTTGTCAACAAACACCCACAAAGGATAGGCCAGCCCAAATAATATAAATGTATCGGCCGCCCTAAGAAACCGAATACCAACTGACAGAGCCTTTAGGAAGTCAAACACGTACCTTTCGGAGGAAGAAAACCCGTAGGGTAGATAGGTCGGCCCAATTTCGACCCCACGCCACGTTGTTCTGAAAGAAACCAGCAAGTCAGCACACAGAACTCACAACGAAATACGATGGGGTCAATCCCCTGAGCAAAGCGACTTACCGTGAGGGATTATGAGCCCGACGTGGGAACACGTGGACAACGGGGCCAGTACCTGACCGAATCCCCGCTGCCACAGGAAGAAGCCCACGTTAAGATAACTCAGCAACACTATCAGTCAGGTCGCGGTCGCACGGACCTCACGGTTCCACGTGGACCAAAGCGACCTGATCAAAGCACAGCCAGGAGCAGCTTTTTCGGTCGCCGGGACGCACTCACGCGTCCCAATGCGGATCAGGCTACTCACACACACCAACTTCAGCACAACAGATTATTGGTTAGGGCTTCGGCCCAACCAGCACGTTAGCAGGCGGGTGACCGAAGATCCGGTCGCCACGCCGCCTCGCAGAAAAAGCAAAAAAGATCCACGCACCCACAAGTCAAAACGTCAAGTCCAGTGTTGCCACCTCAAAAATTATCTTGTCACTAGATCCAGTGTAAAATGTCGCCATATTTTGCCAATTCGGATGAAAAAAAAACCACCAGTTCTCGCTAATTTTTTAAATTAAAATTAAGTACTATAAATTTCTGAAATAAAAAAGTGTAATTTTGTAACAGTCAAAAGTGAAAAAAACAGACTTGATTAAAATTCAAGATTTTAAAATGTTATATCTTCCATTATATCTTTACCAACCACAGACGCCAACATTTGCGCTGAAAATGTTGTTGGTTGTGATAGATCTTTAAATGAGTACATTGCGTTTTTGCCGATAGCCTCAATGACATCGCTAGGCAATTCGTAATTGAAGCATTTAATTTTCAAATCTTTAAATCTGTTTCTAATAAAAATTATGGCGTTAAGTAGTGGACTGGCCATTTTGTTTCTTAATTTGCATTTAGCGATGCTCATAACACTAAAAATTCTTTCAATTTCAGCATTGAAATGAGGTATTTTTTTAAATTTAGCTCTCAAATAAGTGTTGCCAAATTCCATATTGAAAATCGCCAAATATCGCTAAAAATTTATTAGTCGCTAAACGATGAAAAAATGTCGCTAAGATCTGTGAAAAATCGCCAGATCTAGTGACAAAATCACCAAGGTGGCAACACTGGTCAAGTCCCCCAGTGCCGTTCGGATACACATCGCACTAAAATCAAATCACTATGATTTCAACTAACCCATAAAAGAATTCCAATCCTTGAAGAAATCACACGGAACAATCACCCTTCCGCAAAACACACTATCCCAGGTTCAAATCACATCCGTCAAATCATTCAAATACAATTTACAATTAAATTCTATAAAAACACAATCACTGACTAATAAAAATTATTTTAAACATGCACTGCGTCTAACTAACGATTTGCGCGTTTCCAAACGCAAACGCGGCACTCACAAATGACAGCTGGCAGTCTGTCAAAACAAACAAATAGAATTAAGTAAATATAAATTTCGGAGGACGAATATCAAGTGATTTTAAGTTATTTTAGTGAAATGAGAGTGTTTATAGGGAACTCACCGTCCCAGGGTGCGGTTCCAAAGTGGTTCCACCACCCAGCGGCAGTTTTTAAAGCGAACGAGCGAAAACACGGCGGCAAGAGGTAATTAATTTTCTTTTGACAAAACTTTTATCTACCACAAAAAAAGGTGTTACAAAAGGACATCGAATGGATTTGGACTAAATACTGACTTTATACTTAAAAAAAAATTTAAATAACGGTCTCAGGGCAAAAAAATAAGGTCTGATCCGTTGGGTACCTAATGGTGACGAATTCAAAAGGTTGTTTAATGAAACTCAACTATAGATTCCGTTGTCCACGGACAACACTTTTGTAATAGTCTTTGTTATATTCTGTTGAATGGTTTGTCTGGTCCAAGATCTCAGAGCCCCCAGACGTCACTTACCATTAATCATTTTCTTAAAGTCTGAGTGCTGGTTTTTATGTGTAATTAACAGAATATCGTTAAATAATATTTATATTGTGTATTAATTATATATACAATATTTAAATTGTGTAGGTATTTTTTTTTTATATCTGCATATAAAAAAGTTTGTTGTATCCGGGGATGTACAAAGACCTGATGTCGAAAACGTTGATTTCATTTATCCCTGATTTTTTATGGTTTTCCAGTGAGCACAGACGGTGTCCAGTGGTAAAGCAAACCTGACAGGTTATTATGATTTGGCTGTTTAAATCTACTGTCTAGCCTATGATATTAAATACATGGTCTGATTTAAATAAACATCTCTAAATACATTTTGGCCGTTGACGCGATTATTAAGACTGGGCCGTGCCTAAAAAATTCTCGAATTTTAGATTTCTATTAATACAATAATAATTGATTATCATTACGGCGATTTAATTTGCTTATGATAAAATGCATATTATGACAAAATTCTTCGGAAGATTTTCAATAATTATCCTTTTACAATAGCTGGTAATCGAAGCTTCATAATATACCGTGTGAAGTCAAGGCGATGGATGGGAAAGAAGCAACTGGATATTTTCTTACCAAATGTGGTCCTGTAGGTATAGTTTAGGATATATTGTGTTGTTATAGTTTTGGTTTATACCTTCAGTAGGTACAGTATGGTAGGTATAGTTTATACCTACAATAGTAGTAAAACCAGCTGTTTATCGTATAAATCAGATTTTTCCTTCGGGAAATACAGGCGTGATGCCATCATATTACACTATGTGATCACCTGAACCACAGATAACATAATACTAGCATGCAGATGCCTCATCCCATATATAGAAACCGTGCCGACGTATATAGCGTATTTTGTCTGATTGTGTTTATACATCAGTACATCGACAGCTTTCATTTCCGTTTTACGACGATAGATGGTGTAAGCAGCGACCGGCAAGTAAAAAAGTTTTCACAAAAATGCATGGAATTATTGTCATTATTTAAAAAAAAAGAACACGCGAAGTATCGAATTTACGGACAGGGAAAATCAAATCCATTGCTGGAGCGTTTTTTGAATTTGGAACATTACAACGCTCCAGCAATGTTGTATGAATCGGAGTGCTGGGGTTATTAGATACTCTTTGATTGGATGTCTTTTATCATTCTTGGCAAACCAAAGTAAGTCTCTTTGCTTAGTACAAATTGCGTTCACGTGGCTGTATAGCCATAAAACCGTTTGCCTTTCGGCACATATGATAAATAGAAAATCGGCGGCAAAGCTGAAAATTCGTCTTGATTTTTTATTTAAATACTAGCTTTTGCCCGCGGCTTCACCCGCGTAAAAAGTGTTTATCATTCCAAGGGAATACAAATAAAATCCTTCCCAGGGTCTCAAACTATCTCCATGCCAAATTTCATCTAAATGGGTTCAGTAGAACCAGAGATTACCCCCTACAACCTTACAAACTTTGCCTCTTTATAATATTACTAGCTTTTGCCCGCGGCTTCGCACGCGTAGACTACATGCTTTTCTTTATCATATTTTAACAGTATGTAGAAAAAATTAAAAAGTAATGTAATGCGAAAGTGTTTCTTAGGACAGACTTACCTACTTTATCATCAATACGCTCTATCCTTGTCCCGTCCCTATCCCTTCACTATTTCTGTGTTTATCCATGGCTAATAATAAGTAATCATAAGCATAAGTAAGTAATTAAATTAAAGTATTTCCTTATAAACTAAATTTTAAACCATTTTGCATGTCCACGCCAATATCACCAGACTATTACACACGTGAACACGCTACATAGAACTGTTCATGGAAAAAGCAATTCTCCCTCAAATCTACACCAGCGTACTTCAAAGTTTATCCTTGAGCCTTATTAATTGTCATGGCGAAGCAGATTTTCCCGTCCCTATTTAATTCTTATATTTATGTGTTGAGCCATTTTATAGTTACCAACAGACTTTAAAGTATTGAAAGTATTTTTAATCATTTTTTCTTTGTAAAAGAAGGACTTTTGTACACAACATTTCATCCCCCATGATCCGCCCCCCCCCCCCAAGGACGGAATTCCCAAAAGACCTTAATTTGCGTTAGATTTTAATCTTCAGCCCAAACCCAAAATGCCCAAGGCATTAAGTCCGCCTTTGTACTTGTGCATAAAGTTTTATAAATAAATAAATAAATAAAATTCGAAGATCAAATCAAATCAAATCAAATTAAATTTATTGCAGCCATAATGTACATACAGGTGGTAAATATAGTTACAGAAACAATTATGGACCCTGTCGGGCACAGCAACATTCTAGATACAGTCAGTGTCTAGGAGAGAGGAATAACGCTTAATAATTTTCCTATATAATTAACATTTAAGTTATCTATTTGCCATCTTTCTGATTTTATGTGGTTAAATGTACTAATATGTGTGTGTCTTTCTGTGTGTATGTTAAATGATGTATTATTCTTACTTATTTATTTATTCAATTACATTTTAGTATTTATTACAATTAGTTTATATGATTTTCATAGATTATATTTATTAAAATGAATACGTAAAAGGTCCATATTATATTGTGCGTCAATTAATGCGCGTGCGTTAATTATTAGTCATTTTACTTATCAAGTTAACAGTTATCATTATTTTTAATAAGATTAATATTTAAATGTCCATATAATATTATAATTCTGAGTCAAAAAAAAGAAAAAAAAAATATTTATGTAATTTTACTTATTGTACAAGTTGACAGTTGTCTATATGTTTAATAAAAATTAATACTCAAATTTGTCCTTATTATATTTTGAGTCAATTTGCTATAATTGTCTTAACTTTTATTGAAAAAGATCCTAACTTCAAAACTGACCGACTTTCATTCAAACTTTCATTCCCTATTTCACCCCCTTAGGGGTGGAATTCACAAAAATCCTTTCTTAGTGGATACCTGCACAGTATAAAGTATGGGGATAAATATAATGACCACCTAAAATTACTTTGTGACCATAACCTCTATTACCTAAAATTGTACTATGAAACCCAAATTTAGTAAATTGATCACCAAATTTAGTAAATTGATCACCAAATTTTAATAGCAAATTATTGCGCTATTTAATGTTGTAAAATAGGTTAGGTTAGGTTAGAACTGTGACCAACCGCGCGCGAGCCGAGCGAGCAAAGCGAGCGGTGCCGCGGCAGCGGCCGGCGAGCGCTACTTCCAAGTTGCTCCCAGAAATTTTATAATCTTTTTGGTCATTGGTTTAATTTTGGTGATCATTTACTACTTTTGGTGATCATTTACTACTTTTGGGTTAACAATGATTTATTTGGAGTCATTTTGCCTAAACAGGATAGCGAGATGTTAAAACTTTGGTTATAATTTTACAATAAGATGCGGGTTTAATTTTGGTGATCATTTACTATTTTTGTCTGTTATATGTTACTATATCTGGTGGTAAGTTAAACATAAGCCATAAAGTATCTATGTGCAAAATTTCAAGTCTAGACGATTTCATTATTGCCATAACTTTATCCCCCTTTTCCCCCCTAATGGGATCTTCAAAATCGCTGAGACACGTGTAAATTATTTTTTAACCTTCAGCCTAAACCCAAAATATGAAGACCCTGACTTTAAAACTGACGGATTTTCATACAAACTTTCATCCCCTATTTCACGCCCTTAGGGGTGGAATTCCAATCCAGAACCTTTTAGACATCCTCCAGCGCAGCAGTGAACAGTTTCGGAGAAATGACGTCTCCCTGTCTCATTCCGTGCTGGAGAAGGATTGGTTTTAAGGTCTGATCCTGAAGACGGACTGACATGGTGGCGTTTTTGTACAAACACTTCAACACCTCAATGTACCGGTAGTCGATCTGGCACCGTTGGAGAGACTGCAATGCAAGAGCTCAAGTCTCGATCGAATCGAAGGCTTTCTCGTAGTCCACAAACGCGAAACAGAGAGGCAGGTTATACTCTTCGGTCTTCTGTATGACCTGCCGCAGCGTATGTATGTGGTCTACGGTGCTAAAGCCTTTTCGGAATCCGGCTTGTTCGGGAGGCTGGAAATCGTCTAACCGCGCAGGTTTGCCGAGACGATTCGTGATGACTCTTGAAAACAACTTGTAGACATGGCTAAGAAGCGAGATGGGCCTATAGTTCTTCAGCCGGGCATTGTCACTTGTCATCAACGTTAATGGCGAGTACATCACACACCTTCGATTTGGCGATGACATAGTGGTCATGGCTGAGACCATGGAGAGCCTCAGTAAAATGCTCGATGACCTCTGTAGAGCTTCCGAAAGAGTGGGTCTTAAAATGAACATGGACAATACCAAGGTCATGATGAATGTCCATGTAACACCCACTCCTATCAAGATCGGAGACTCTATACTCGAAGTTGTAGATGATTATGTCTACCTGGGACAAACGGTCCAGTTGGGTAGGTCCAACTTCGAGAAAGAGGTCAACCGTCGAATCCAACTCGGCTGGGCGGTGTATCTTCTCGTCCAATTTACCACAATGTCTCAAGACAAAAGTCTGTGTTGCCAGTGATCACCTGTGGGACCGAGACGTGGTCGCTCACAATGGGCCTTATCAGAAAGCTTAAAGTCACCCAAAGGGCAATGGAGAGGGCTATGCTCGAAATTTCTTTGCGTGAGCACGTCAGAAATGATAATATCCGCAGGAGAACCAAAGTTACCGACATAACCCGAAGAATTGCCAAACTTAAGTGGCGGTGGGCAGGGCACATTGCTCGCAGAACGGATGGCCGATGTGCCGAAAAGTTCTGGAGTGGCGACCGCGAACCGGTAGACTATACGATGGAAGGCCTCCACTACGTGGACCGATGACCTGGTTAAGGTTGCGGGAAGGCGCTGGATGCGAGACGCATGGGATCGGGCGACGCCTGGGGGAGACCTATGTCCAGCAGTGGACGTCTTTCGGCTGAAATCATGATGATGATGATGATGAGGGGTGGAATTTCCAAAAATCCTTTTTTTAGTGTTCACCTACAATACCAAAGGAACCTACGTGCCAAGTTTCATGATTGAAGCTTCAACCGTTTGGGCTGTGCGTTGATGGTCAGTGAGTAGGTCAGTCAGTCAGTCACTTTCTTCTTTTATATGTTTAGATAAGAAGATAAAAGATTATAGTTATCTACAGACTTTAAAGACTTAAAAGTATTTTTAATAATTTTTCCTTTGTAAAAGAAGGGCTTTTGTACACAACATTTCACCCCCCATGATCCACCGACGGAATTCCCAAAAAAACATCATTTGCGTTAGATTTTGCGTTTTGATCCTAACTTCAAAACTGGCCGACTTTCACACAGACTTTCATCCCCTATTTCACCCCCTTAGGGGTGGAATTCACAAAAATCTTTCTTAGTGGATGCCTGCTTAGTATAAAGTATCTATTTGCAAAATTTCAAGTCTCTAGACGATTTCACCCACGTGGGGGTGAAATCTTCAAAATCGCTGAGATACGTGTAAATTATTTTTTAATCTTCAGCCTGAACCCAAAATATGAAGATCCTACTTTAAAACTGACGGATTTTCATACAAACTTTCATCCCCTATTTCACGCCCTTAAGGGTGGAATTTCCAAAAATCCTTTCTTAGTGCTCACCTACACTACCAAAGGAACCTACTTGCCAAGTTTCATGATTGAAGCTTCAGCCGTTTGGCCTGTGCGTTGATGGTAAGTGAGTGAGTCAGTCACTTTCTTCTTTTATATATTTAGATTATAGATTATTATAAATGCGAAAGTTTGGATGGATGGATGTTTCAGAATGACTGAACGGATCTGGATAAAATTTGGCACAGAGATAGATTATAGTTTGGAATAGAACAAAGACTTTTATATCAGTAGTATGTTCACGTGGGACATTTCTTTATATTTGATGAATATATAGATAGATGGATATGGACATATCATTCTAGTTTGGAGGTATGCGGAACAGGGTGTAAACAGGGAGTATGTGTTCAAATCGTGTCGAAAACTTTGCTTTCGCGGGATTTGTGTGACGTCATGTCATTAGTGTTCGTAAGTGGCGGCGTTGGTTTTCCGGAGACCGGAGGTCGATAACTGGTTGAATCGTCCGTACATCTCGTGATGCGTGCCAGGCCAGTGGAAGGTTGGTTCCCGTGAGTCGGAACTGGAAGTCGCAGAGTTCACGGTGAGTCGGCACTGTATGCGGTTGTGCCCCAGTGAGTCGGGGTGATTATATCCCTGTGAGTCGGGAACTGGCTAGCTGTGTGACTCACTGCTCGAAAGCTTGAGGAAGTGATGATAACGTCTCGATTAGGAAGCTCTTCTTCCGAACGAACCTCTTCCTAAAAATCCTATTCCTAAAATTCCTTCCTGAATGGATGCCTACGTCATAAGAGGAATACGTGTGCGAAATTTTAAGTTTCTAGCCCTAAGGGTTTGGCCTGTGCGTTGATACATCAGTCAATCACTTTTGCCTTTTATATATATAGATGTATTAATAAATATAAATTTAATAATTAAAATGAGTTCTAACGGTTCAGAGAGTGAAAGCAAATAGAGATTGATTGTACTCCACCAGATTTCAGATCAGAAGCCAAATTGGCAATGGAATACCTGCTTCCAGCGAAGTCAAAAGAAAATACATGAAAGTATATGAAAATTTTATGATTTGGAAAAACGATAAAAAAAACCGGCCAAGTGCGTGTCGGGCCACGCGCAATAATAGGGTTCCGAAGTTGCATAATAATGCGGACTAAAAAGGGGGATTTGTTGTTGTTAAATGAACATTACAACGGTTTTAACGGCTTTCAAAGTCTAAAAACGGGCCCACATAGGATGATGTTTTTTTTTTAAATCTATATTCTCGCGACTACTATCTCGCCTGATGGTAAGCGATGATGTGGTCTACGGTGAAGCACGCTTGCCTAGATGTAATCTATTCACTCTTGAATTAAACTAAATAAGGACTAACTGGTAACTGAAGAAGGAGTTATAAAATCAAACTTCGCAACTGAAGTTAGAAAAATATTATATATTTGAGTACCACCGCGGAAGCGAATTGCGAAAGGAGCCGATAAGAGCGCGCGTTAGAGCCACGGGGAATGGATCCTTGCGTGCATGCTCCTTGTTTATTTCTCTTTCGGAATTAGAAAAAAATTGTATGTATTCACCTCTAATCTCCTCTATTTCATTCTGGAAAGTTTTACGCTACTCAATTAGTGATGAAGTCGGGTGGAATATTGACTTTATAGAAGGATATCGACAAAAGAAAATAAGTAATTTGCTTGGAAATCGAATCTAATTTGACTTTACTTTTGTGTTTTAAATACAAAACGTCGAAAATACTTCTGCACTAACACAAAATAGACTCCACCGCGCGCATGCGCCGTATGGACTACGGACTGGTACTGCCAACGACTCCGCTCCAATGCGTTATTCGAGCTTAAACATTATTAATTTAGAAATCATTATTATTAAGGATGTTATGATTTTATTTTTGTATATTTTTACATGGTTCATAAGCATATATTTACTATCTGTTTTACACAGCTAACAACTTTATTTAAGTAATTTTTCAATGGCATTTGTACAAAAAATTTACTGTGCCAAGTACATTTTATAAGTTGGTCGACTATTACTCGTAAACTTGTAAAGCCTGTTATGATTTCATTTTTGTATATTTTTACATGGTTCGTAAGCATTATATTTACTCTATTTTATACAGCTATCAACTTCATTTAAGTAATTTTTCAATGGCATTTGTACAAAATTTTTACTGTTCCAAGTACATTTTATAAGTTGGTCGACTAATTACTCGTAAACTTGTAAAGCCATGTTATCTGTGATAATTTTCCTTTTAATTTCGTTATATTTGCTACTGCCGTGAATTTTTTCACATAACCAAGAGCAACCATTTCGCTGGCAGGAGCAAATTTATGTTAGAGTCAAGTGTCCCCCCCGGACATTTGACTCTAACATAAATTTGCAACTTAAAGCTTAATTTTACGCAAACGAATCTCTGAATCGAAAAATGGTTTTAACAAACCCATAATATTTTTGAATGGCCTATCCAACGATACCCCACACCATGGGATAGATGAGTAAAAAAAAATATATCCCCACTTTACGTCTATGGGAAATAACCGAAAAAAAATTTTTTTTCATGATTTTATGTTACCACTTTGTCGAAATTATTAATATGTATATACATGCCAAATTATAGCTTTCTAGTACTTAGATTCTCTGAGCTAAGCTGCGGACGGACAGACGGACAGAGCGAAATTATAAGGGTTCCTTGTTGACTTCGGAACCCTAAAAAGTGAACATTTTCTCCGAAACAGTATTTTTGACGTATTTTAATGAGATTGCTAAAACTAAAAAGCCATCTACACTATGGGCAATTTATTCCATGCTGAAATGTACAGTAGTGCTATTCTTTAAGGAAACAGCCTTGAGCGCAGTGCTGTGGCAGTGACGAATCACTTCACTGCGACTTCACTGTGTATGAGTGTTATTTCTGCACTATTATTGTAATTACTGTCTGTTATAATTTTGTTTTTGCATGCTGTGTTTATCGCATCATATTGTACACTTAGTTTATATTTTTGCTTGTATTATAAGTTTGTTATTAGTGTAACAATTGTAGATAGGCCAATAAATAAATAAATAAAAATAAATAAATCTACGGTTTGGTATTCACTAAGCCGCGAATAGCCGCTCTAAGCTCTGACGGCCGTGAAATAGAACTACTCAATGTCGAGCAAGTTGACAGTTCTTCATACATTTTGGTATTCCGTAAGAAAAAACAGCGTTGAAGACGCTCACAGCCACGCTTACAGCCTCGTTTTTATCTATCAAATCCAAAAGCGTAACGTAATTCTTCTTGGATTTTAATCTAACTAATAATATAAATGTGAAAGTTTGGATGGGAAGTTTTGTTGGTTTGGATGTGTGTGTATGTTTGTTACTCAATCACGCCAAAACGATGAAATTTTGCATAGAGATAGCGCTAGGTATAGGAATAGCACAAAGGCTACTTTTCTTCCCAATATAAAGTTTCCTTGGTATAAAAAAACACTTTTCACGTGGTTGAAGCCGCTGGCAGAATAAGCTAATAAAATATTGTATTACAATAAGTTATTTTGATTGATTAAAAAAAATGGCAGCTTGGATAACTAATGCTACTTTTATTAGAAAAAGCTAAGAAAATGTATGATTTTAACAGACCTCGACAGGCGAGAGTATTAGCAACGTTGAAAACAATATTCTGGGATAGAGACACTTTATCCATAGTTACAGGCTTTCTCAGGATTTAATAACAGACCTATTGGAAAACGACTTAGCTCTTAGCGTACAGGCATTTTATATGTTTAATGTGAATGTAAATTTATATAAAGGGTCTTTCAACAAGGACGGGTCGATGTTAAAATTGAATAAAACAAGATGTGTGTGAGATATTAACGAAATTTATTTTTTATTTAAAAAGCCCATTTATGCCAATTATGGATGGAATATGACATCGTTCAAATGTCCGCCGCGGCTTCGTATTGTGGCACGAATCCGAGAGGTCCAATTTTTTATGACTCTGCTGCATAGACCGAGCGAGCGCTACAGATCAATGATAAACAATTTCTTTTGGCTTGAATTGAACAATATGGACGTGAACGACATGTGGTTCCAGCAAGATGGCGCTACTTGCCACACAGCGAACGACACAATTGACATTCTGCATGAACGGTTTGAGGGTAGAGTTAGAGTTCCGCTAGAATTTTTCTTGTGGGGTTTTCTGAAGTCGCAGGTCTATGCCAATAAACCACATTCGACCGTTGCCCTGAAAGCCAACATAACGCAGGCCATCGCTCGGATTCAGCCGGATCTATGCAGCAGAGTCATTAAAAATTGGACCTCTCGGATTCGTGCCACCATACGAAGCCGCGGCGGACATTTGAACGATGTCATATTCCATCCATAATTGGCATAAATAGGCCTTTTAAATAAAAAATAAATTTCGTTAATATCTCACACACATCTTATTTTATTCAATTTTAACATCGACCCGTCCTTGTTGAAAGACCCTTTATTATGTAACTAGCTGTTGCCTGCAACTAAGTCTACGTAGCATTGAGCATTACGGGCTAGGCCAATCAGCGTTGAGTTTAGTTAAATCTTATTTAAATGATAGATAGCAATTAGTTCAAATAAACGGTGTCAATTCGTCCAGGTTAACCGTGAAAATGGGGGTACCCCAGGGTTCAATTTTGGGTCCTTTCTTGTTTCTAGTTTACATTAACGATTTACCTCATCTATTGAAAAACCATCTAAACATGGTGTTATTTGCTGATGATACTTTGTTGATTTTTAAGATAAATAGACGTACGAGTAACGTTGACGACGTAAATATCGTCTTGCGACAGGTTCAAAATTGGTTCACAGCTAATAATCTGGTTTTAAATGCTAAAAAGACTAAGTGCATAAAATTTGTCATTATGTCAAAAGTAATGATTGTGACATTATATTAAACAAGGAAAAGCTAGTATTCGTCGATAAAACGGTTTTCCTGGGGATCACGTTAGACTCGAGGTTACAATGGGGTCCTCATTTAATATCACTTGCGGGGCGGCTAAGCTCGGCAGCTTCTGCTGTTAGAAAAATGCGTCAGTTTACTGATGTCGATACCGCGATGTTAGTCTATTTTAGTTATTTTCATAGTATTAATGTGTAAAATTAATGTTTTACGCTATCTTACTATGAGGAAGGGCTGCAGACATTGAGTCAATTTTTATTCTGCAAAAACGAGCCATCAGAGCGATATACAATCTCCGCCGGCGCGATTCTCTAAGGGAACTGTTTAAGGACATTAACATCATGACGGTACCTTGTCAATATATTTATGAAAACATCATGTATGTTAGAAAGAATTTACATCTTTTTAGTAAAAACGGCGACAGACACAATTATGTTACTAGAAATAGAGACCAACTAATTCAACCAGGTTTCAGGCTGGCTAAAGTAGCATCATCTTTTATGGGGTACTGTATAGAATGTTACAATAAAATTCCTCCCCACATTCTACAACTAAATGAGACGAAATTTAAGACTTGTATAAAATGCACACTATGTAGGCAAGCATATTATAAGTTGGGGGATTACATCGCTGATAAAAAATCTTGGCTCAATGCTGGTCCTGCTCCGCAGCCACTAGGGCGCAAGAACAATTAGTGATGGGCAGAAAAGTATCGAAGTATTGTTGGACCTGCTGAAGACTGTATGAAAATGTTTGTATTGTATAAACTCAATTTCTTTTAGTAATATATATTTGCACAGCACATGTGTGTGTTCTATGTTCCGACTGTAGATAAATCTACCATTCACTGTACCTATGTGTCGTTCGTTGACTTCTGTGTGCCCTGGCAGTTGAGTGTGTCATGCTCTCTCTAATTTCTCTCTAATGGTGGCACATGTGTTGGATCATTCGGTTCCCTTCATGATGGTTGAGCTGAGTGGTGCCGATCCATGCGTCATGTTCGTGAACGGGCGCCATCAGTTGGGATTGGTCATAACTTAGCTGTCTCGGCCTGTTAAAGTGCTTTTCTATTTAATTATTTGTTACTCTAGACGCTTTTACGTACACGTCTTTTTAAATCGTTCTCACATATATGTATTTTTTCAACAAGAATGATGTAACCAAAAACTTGAAGTCAAACTCATACTCGACCTGCAATTACCTATTTCCCAGCCTTTGCAATAATAATGTACTATTATTCGGTTCGTGACTATTTTTTTCTTTAAATACAACGACGATTTGTTTTATAGTATTTTTTATATTGATAGGCTTGCGCTTGACCACTATCTCGCCAGATGGTAAGCGATGATGTTGTCGAAGATGAAGTACGCTTACCTAGAAGAAACTATTCAGTCTTGACTTTTAGGCTCCCAAGTGGTAGCTGTCAGGAAATACAGACTTCGGCAGGGAATTCCAATCCTTTGCTGGTGGTGCGTGGTTGGTGCGTATCGGTGGGATGTCATGATGACATCAATAATTAATTGACTTAAAGTAATCATGGATATAATTAAGTAATAATTTTATTAAAAATATAGAAATCTTATCTATTTATTTAGACTTCATGCACAAAAGGTACAAAGGCGGACATAATGTCTTACGTTATGCCTTAACTCAAATCAAATCAAATATTTTTATTTTACATAGGCCTACATGGGCACTTATAAAAAGTCGACAAAAGCCGCACGGTTCGGGTTGATCGTTTCCTATGGAGAAGAACCGGCAAGAAACTCCATGGTTACTCTTTTAAAAATATGGTTTGTTTTTAAAATATTTCCATGTTACAGCATTACTTAGATATGGGGGGACAACGTAGGCCCGACAATAAGACGTTAGAAACTAAAAATAAAAGTAAAACGAGATAAAAAGTTATCAAATATTTTAAGCATCTAGAAATCTAGAAGGCCTACAATGTTCACACATTCACAAAACAATCGGTAAAAGCATCTATACAAAGGTAAAAAAAATAAAAATAAATGTATAACAAGACTAAATTTAACATGTGGCACAAATGTAGTTATCAGTGCTGTAACTATTAGCTCAATAAGTACAATGGCATTTAAAATACGGTTTAGGGATAAGCAGATAGGGTAGGTACTTTTAGATGGCACAGCTATTTTATTTGATTAAACCATTTGAGCAATCGTAAATATGTATTAAAACGTATGTAGCCTCAGAAATCCAGTAAAATGTTTCAAACCTATGTGAAATGAGATAAACACTTTAAAAATAGATGCATTCCAAGCAAACCACCAAGATACAGGCAATGCCTAGTTTGGGGCCCATAGCCATTTTCATTGTATTTTTTTTGTTTATTTATTATTTTTTCCCATTGTTAATTATGTATCTGATGTAACTTGTGTGTAGGGCAATAAATTGAATTGAATTGAATTAAATTTACTTCCTCTCTGATCAAGATATTAAAAACAACCTTTCATCGTTTTTACTATATTTATTAAGTATTTTATGTAGCAAATTAAAAAAATACATGCATGTCCCTATTAAGAGAGCAACGCACATAGTAGGAGCAAGCTGTTTTTATCAGCTTATGAAAGAGTAGCCTTTTAATAAGGTAATTTAAGCTACCCCAGACTTGCACTTAGGCGTGATTAACACTGCCGAGTTTCCGGAATTACTTAACTATTTGCTAACAAGTTGGATGGAATGGAAATTTCTAGTCTGATGCGAGCCCAGGTTAGCCGCTGAAGAAACAACATGGCAAAATGGAGTATCATAAGCCCATCCAAAACATATAGTCTGTACAGGGGCACCACACTCGCACCGGGTGTTGGACGAATCAATAAACCCCCATTTTGCCAAATTATATTTGCAGCGTCTTTCTTGGGTACGTAGCCGATTCAATGCCTTCCATATAGGCCACTGGAATTCATGACCAATTGGCTGATGTTCCTTGGTCTCAACAAAGTCATGGGGTGGTGGACACTTCTCTACCCACAACTTTCTCCTCTCCTCAGGCGGCCTGTCCTGGATTGTCTGTGTAGTTCGTAGGAAACTCTTACGACTTACACAGACAATTAGTCTGTACAGACTATGTCCCATTTGCTGGAATGTCCTGACTGTCCAGTCACTTGCACTCTGGACGACCTGTACAGTACTTCTGACGCTGCAATAAGCGTGGCCGCCTACTGGGCCCAGACAATCTAATTAAATGTGCCTTCGAAATGAAAACAAGAAGAAGATCTAAAACACAGTGCCAGTATGGAGCCCCTTTGCAGGCTATGGCCCATCTTCTTATCTGCCCTTCATGGCCTAACACATGCAACTTTTAGGATTTGAACGTGGCTAATGACAAAGCTGTCCAAGTAGGTACATACCGGTTGGACAAAATCTGAATAGTTGAGACCATGTTTGAGTTAATCAAAACGAAAGAAGAAGTAGATTAGAAAATACTAATGTCATACAGTAAGCTGTTTTTAAATAGGCCTATTACAATTCAAAGCTGAAAATAGCCCTTTTGAAGTCCCACTACAACCTACATACCAGTAACATTAGACACATGTCTGTACACGTTATTAATTTATACCCCACAAAAATATAATATCCGAAGGCACTCAAATTTTCTTCGAATGTTAAGGCGGTGACAAGACGCAAAGCGCGGTCACTGTCGGACTGCATACCGTATATACTATATATGGCCTTAGCGGGGGCATCTCTTAAGCCAATTTGCATACAGAAATAATGAGTTTTTTCATTACTATCACCAGACGGTGCTTATCCATGTTCAATATAAATTGGTGTTTACGTTAACGTGATCGAACACGAATAAGTCCACAAGAGCAAGATCAGCGACGACAACGCTTGCAGTTTATTGCAAAATATATGTAGCATTTTATCGATGTATTTATAATTGAGTTGATTTGGGTAATAACAATTCATAAACAGAAAATTCATTTCACAGCTTTAAGTCATATACTATACACATTTTATTTTATACTCATCTATCTGGGGGATGACCATAAGCTCTAGAGTAAGGTTATTTTGAGATCGAGTAAGTGACAGATGTATACAAGTCGTATACACCTGTCCCTTACACACACTCAAAATAACCTTACTCTAAGAGCTTATGGTCACCCCCCAGGTATACATTTGTGCTCACAGTAATAGCCTGTATTTTAAGGGGTCCGTAGTCAACAAGGAACCCTTATAGTTTCGCATAGTTTGTCTGTCTGAATTGCCGCAGCTTAGCTCAGATAATCTTAGTACTAGAAAGCTGTAATTTGGCATGGATATACACATATTATTCACACCGACAAAATGTTGAACTTAAATGTTTAAGTTTACATTGACAACTTTCTAACCGACTTCAAAAGAAGGAGGAGGTTCTCAATTCGTCGGAATCTTTTTTTTTTTATGTTTGTTCCCCGATTACTCAAAGACGCCTGGACCGATTTAGAAAATTCTTCTTTTTTTTGAAAGGGTATACTTCCCAGTTGGTCCCATAGTCATCAGGTCAGGATCTGATGATGAGATCTTGGAGAAATCGAGGGAACTCCTCAAATATTATAGGCATACATATAGCGATTTTGGTATTTTTATCAACAATGCAATCATCTGCACTCAGAAAGTAACATTTAGTGAAGTGGAACTGGTGGAGAAGACCACAGATGGCCAATAGAATTCCTTAATGCTAAGTATGTCATGGGTTATAAGATATTTCGAATAGTTTAACGACTATGATGAAGCAAATACTTATAATATACAATACATAGTGCGGATGAAAATGGTACCATCGAACTGATCTGATGATGAAGCCAGCAGGTAGGCACTGGTACTCCGAAATAAAACAATGTATCATAGTCGTGTATGGGCTTATTGGAATCGTCATGAGATGTACTTTGGCTATAAATGAATTTTATGGCAATTGGAAGTACCTATCAAAACTAAAAAGAGATAAATAAAAAACTTTTTAACAAAAAAACAAACCGACTTCCAAAAATACACTGCAAAACGAAAAATAACTTTCTTTTCCGAAGTCGGTGTCGAAACACGGAAAACAATAGGTTACAAAGACACCAACTTCGGAAAAGAAAGTTATTTTTCGTTTTGCAGTGTATTTTTGGAAGTCGGTTTGTTTTTTTGTTAGAAAGTATTTTTTTTAATTATTTTTGGATTATGATGATGACGTTAACGTGATTATCACTGATGACGTGTGGACTGCTGCCTGCCAGGATGTGGTTATGGTACTAACCATGTTATGGCGAAAAACTTTTTCGGGCAGATCAATGACCTTTCACAAATTTATTTTTATCTCCTAAATTAAGTGAAATATCAAAACGAGAATTTTTTTTAATGCTTTATTAGGAATAAATCTATGAACTTAAAAAATAAAACGGGCATGTCCGCAACTGAGACAAAATAACACACTGTGCTATGTGTCGTTCGTTGACTTATGTGTGCCCTGGCAATTGAGTGTGTTATGCTCTCTCTAATTTCTCTCTGATGGTGGCACATGTGTTGGATCATTCGGTTCCCTTCATGATGGTTGAGCTGAGTGGTGCCGATCCATGCGTCATGTTCGTGAACGGGCGCCATCAGTTGGGATTGGTCTTAACTTAGCTGTCTCGGCCTGTTAAAGTGCTTTTTAATTATTTGTTACTCTAGACGCTTTTACGTACACGTCTTTTTTCGTTCTCACATATATGTATTTTTTCAACAAGAATGATGTAACCAAAAACTTGAAGTCAAACTCATACTCGACCTGCAATTGCCTATTTCCCAGCCTTTGCAATAATAATGTACTATTATTCGGTTCGTGACTATTTTTTTCTTTAAATTTGTATTACACGACGACGACGACGACGACGACGACGACGACGACGACGACGACGATTTGTTTTATAGTATTTTTTATATTGATAGGCTTGCGCTTGACCACTATCTCACCAGATGGTAAGCGATGATGTTGTCGAAGATGAAGTACGCTTACGTAGAAGAAACTATTCAGTCTTGACTTTAAGGCTCCCAAGTGGTAGCTGTCAGGAAATACAGACTTCGGCAGGGAATTCCAATCCTTTGCTGTACGCATAATAAAAGTTTTCCCAAAACGTTTGGTGCGTATCGGTGGGATGTCATGATGACATCAATAATTAATTGACTTAAAGTAATCATGGATATAATTAAGTAATAATTTTATTAAAAATATAGAAATCTTATCTATTTATTTAGACTTCATGCACAAAAGGTACAAATGCGGACAAAATGTCTTACGTTATGCCTTAACTCAAATCAAATCAAAATTTTATTTTTATTTTACATAGGCCTACATGGGCACTTATAAAACGTCGACAAAAGCCGCACGGTTCGGGTTGGTCGTTTCCTATGGAGAAGAACCGGCAAGAAACTCCATGGTTACTCTTTTAAAAATATGGTTTGTTTTTAAAATATTTCCATGTTACAGCATTACTTAGATATGGGGGGACAGCGTAGGCCCGACAATAAGACGTTAGAAACTAAAAGTAAAAGTAAAACGAGATAAAAAGTTATCAAATGTTTTAAGCATCTAGAAATCTAGAAAGCCTACAATGTTCACACATTCACAAAACAATCGGTAAAAGCATCTATACAAAGGTAAAAAAAATTAAAATAAATGTATAACAAGACTAAATTTAACATGTGGCACAAATGTAGTTATCAGTGCTGTAACTATTAGCTCAATAAGTACAATGGCATTTAAAATACGGTTTAGGGATAAGCAGATAGGGTAGATACTTTTAGATGGCACAGTTATTTTATTTGATTAAACCATTTGAGCAATCGTAAATATGTATTAAAACGTATGTAGCCTCAGAAATCCAGTAAAATGTTTCAAAACTATGTGAAATGAGATAAACACTTTAAAAATAGATGCATTCCAAGCAAACCACCAAGATACAGGCAATGCCTAGTTTGGGGCCCATAGCCATTTTCATTGTATTTTTTTTGTTTATTTATTATTTTTCCCATTGTTAATTATGTATCTGATGTAACTTGTGTGTAGGGCAATAAATTGAATTGAATTGAATTAAATTTACTTCCTCTCTGATCAAGATATTAAAAACAACCTTTCATCGTTTTTACTATATTTATTAAGTATTTTATGTAGCAAATTAAAAAAATACATGCATGTCCCTATTAAGAGAGCAACGCACATAGTAGGAGCAAGCTGTTTTTATCAGCTTATGAAAGAGTAGCCTTTTAATAAGGTAATTTAAGCTACCCCAGACTTGCACTTAGGCGTGATTAACACTGCCGAGTTTCCGGAATTACTTAACTATTTGCTAACAAGTTGGATGGAATGGAAATTTCTAGTCTGATGCGAGCCCAGGTTAGCCGCTGAAGAAACAACATGGCAAAATGGAGTATCATAAGCCCATCCAAAACATATAGTCTGTACAGGGGCACCACACTCGCACCGGGTGTTGGACGCATCAATAAACCCCCATTTTGCCAAATTATATTTGCAGCGTCTTTCTTGGGTACGTAGCCGATTCAATGCCTTCCATATAGGCCACTGGAATTCATGACCAATTGGCTGATGTTCCTTGGTCTCAACAAAGTCATGGGGTGGTGGACACTTCTCTACCCACAACTTTCTTCTCTCCTCAGGCGGCCTGTCCTGGATTGTCTGTGTAGTTCGTAGGAAACTCTTACGACTTACACAGACAATTAGTCTGTACAGACTATGTCCCACTTGCTGGAATGTCCTGACTGTCCAGTCACTTGCACTCTGGACGACCTGTACAGTACTTCTGACGCTGCAATAAGCGTGGCCGCCTACTGGGCCCAGACAATCTAATTAAATGTGCCTTCGAATCGAAAACAAGAAGAAGATCTAAAACACAGTGCCAGTATGGAGCCCCTTTGCAGGCTATGGCCCATCTTCTTATCTGCCCTTCATGGCCTAACACATGCAACTTTTAGGATTTGAACGTGGCTAATGACAAAGCTGTCCAAGTAGGTACATACCGGTTGGACAAAATCTGAATAGTTGAGACCATGTTTGAGTTAATCAAAACGAAAGAAGAAGTAGATTAGAAAATACTAATGTCATACAGTAAGCTGTTTTTAAATAGGCCTATTACAATTCAAAGCTGAAAATAGCCCTTTTGAAGTCCCACTACAACCTACATACCAGTAACATAAGACACATGTCTGTACACGTTATTACTTTATACCCCACAAAAATATAATATCCGAAGACACTCAAATTTTCTTCGAATGTTAAGGCGGTGACAAAACGCAAAGCGCGGACAGTGTCGGACTGCATACCGTATACTATATATGGCCTTAGCGGGGGCATCTCTTAAGCCAATTTGCATACAGAAATAATGAGTTTTTTCATTACTATCACCAGACGGTGCTTATCCATGTTCAATATAAATTGGTGTTTACGTTAACGTGATCGAACACGAATAAAAACTTTCACTAAATCCACAAGAGCAAGATCAGCGACGACACAACGCTTGCAGTTTAATGCAAAATATATGTAGCATTTTATCGATGTATTTATAATTGAGTTGATTTGGGTAATAACAATTCGTACACAGAAAATTCATTTCACAGCTTTAAGTCATATACTATACACATTTGATTTTATACTCATCTATCTGGGGGATGACCATAAGCTCTAGAGTAAGGTTATTTTGAGATCGAGTAAGTGACAGATGTATACAAGTCGTATACATCTGTCCCTTACACACACTCAAAATAACCTTACTCTAAGAGCTTATGGTCACCCCCCAGGTATACATTTGTGCTCACAGTAATAGCCTGTATTTTAAGGGGTCCGTAGTCAACAAGGAACCCTTATAGTTTCGCATAGTTTGTCTGTCTGAATTGCCGCAGCTTAGCTCAGATAATCTTAGTACTAGAAAGCTGTAATTTGGCATGGATATACACATATTATTCACACCGACATAATATTGAACTTACATTGACAACTTTTTAACCGACTTCAAAAGAAGGAGGAGGTTCTCAATTCGTCGGAATCTTTTTTTTTTTATGTTTGTTCCCCGTTTACTCAAATACGCCTAGACCGATTTGGAAAATTCTTCTTTTGTTTGAAAGGGTATACTTTCCAGTTGGTCCCATAGTCATCAGGTCAGGATCTGATGATGAGATCTTGGAGAAATCGTGGGAACTCCTCAAATATTATAGGCATACATATAGCGATTTTGGTATTTTTATCAACAATGCAATCATCTGCACTCAGAAAGTAACATTTAGTGAAGTGGAACTGATGGAGAAGACCACAGATGTCCAATAGAATTCCTTAATGCTAAGTATGTCATGGGTTATAAGATATCTCGAATAGTTTAACGACTATGATGAAGCAAATACTTATAAATACATAGTGTGGATGAAAATGGTACCATCGAACTGATCTGATGATGAAGCCAGCAAGTAGGCACTGGTACTCCGAAATAAAACAATGTATCCTAGTCGTGTATGGGCTTATTGGAATCGTCATGAGATGTACTTTGGCTATAAATGAATTTTATGGCAATTGGAAGTACCTATCAAAACTAAAAAGAGATAAATAAAAAACTTTTTAACAAAAAAACAAACCGACTTCCAAAAATACACTGCAAAACGAAAAATAACTTTCTTTTCCGAAGTCGGTGTCGAAACACGGAAAACAATAGGTTACAAAGACACCAACTTCGGAAAAGAAAGTTATTTTTCGTTTTGCAGTGTATTTTTGGAAGTCGGTTTGTTTTTTTGTTAAAAAGTATTTTTTTAAATTATTTTTGGATTATGATGATGACGTTAACGTGATTATCACTGATGACGTGTGGACTGCTGCCTGCCAGGATGTGGTTATCGTACTAACCATGCTATGGCTCTCACTAAAATATATTTTCAGGAAAACCGCTACCCACAGGATCCACGAGTTATTAGACCATTACGTCAATTCTAAATAAAACTCTTATGTAACTTTGTTGTAAACTAACGTAATGGCCCTAGAAGCGTCACTGTTAGGCATGTCAATATTATTTGGTTTGATTTCCCTATGAACAGGATAACTGTCATTTATTTGAATGTGGGTAGGTATACTGTAGCAGGTATAAATATGCCAGATAGTCCAACGACTTGTCATTCGTTGTTTAGAACTGCCATCAAGGAGTTAATAAAAAAAAGACTATATTGAATTAATAATTGTTATTATAATTTCAACTGCTTTTATAACTTGTAGTTTGATACTAAATAATAGTTTGCAAATATTGTTTTGCGCGCAATGACGACTCTCACCGCAACTTTCTTAGCGGTAATTATTTTATCAATTTTTTTTATATTTTTAGATAATAATATGATAATTCAACTTTGGATAATCTTGATGGTTAAAATTTTAACCATCAAGATTATCCAAAGTTGAATTATGAAACGTTTTTTTGTTATTTATATCAAGTTATATTGATTTTGTTATTGTTATAGGTAAATGTAAAAAAAAAACATAATAATATCTATAAAGAAAAATAAACGAAAAGCGAGAAAGCGCTAATTTTGAAAATTTATTTTACTATTTGTTACAGTTGGCGTCCTTAGTGGCAGCAAGTCTTGCAGTACCTAAAACGGGTGAGATTTCTCATCGTTTTTTTTTATTCTTTCTGTTTTTTTTGTATCTAAGTACCAACTTGTTGTGATGTTTCTGAAAATAGAATGAAAAATGCAATATTTGCCTTCAGTGAGTATTCTTGTCTTCTTCTTTTGGAGTCGATGGAAAACTCTATAAATATTTTGGCAAGCGGGTTCCGGGTTAGTCTTTAAAGAGGTTACAGGTTCTACGTGCTGATGTGCTGATCGAGGTGGTTTATGTGTAAATCCCACCCTCCCTGGTGTTTTCAACAAAAGTCCAGGGCTCTTCTGAAGGTGCCCCCGTTAACAAAAAACGGTAACCATGTTAATGGTTCTTGTGAAGGCATTTAAATCTAGTTGAGTAGTGTAGTTGTAGAAGCTGAATATGAAATAGTTTTATTAATAAATCCATGTTTTTGCAGAACTTAGCCTGAAACTTCCTGAACAATGTAAAGGAAAGGGCTTCTGTTCCATCAAGCCGGAAGGGTATGACGAGATGCTTAAGATGGTCGACAAGTTCCTGACATCCAAGTTTATCAAGGTAATTGACTTATTTAGTTATATATTTTTTACGAGTCATTAAACAGTACAACATAATCAGCCAACAATGATCCCCCTGTTGGGGCACAGACCTTATCTGTGAGAAATGGGTTGATATCCACCACGTGGTTCAGTGAGTGTTGGTGGATGTCACATGCCTTCGAATTTTTGGTTCTTGGACATCCTGACGATGTTTTTCTTCGTGCCTGCCTGAGTTCGAACCCGCGACCTTACAGCACGTAAGCCGCAGACGTAACCACTGGGTAACTACAGTTCCCAATGAACAGTATTAGATGCATTGAACAGTATTTGATATAAATATTGGAAAGCACCTAGACATCCACTTTAGATTCAATCAAAGTGACTATTTATTTTTATTGATACATGCTGTATGTATCTAAGAAGCTATTTGATTTATTTACTGTTGTAAGTATATATTTCTGACTTTTCAATCACTTATTTTCAGAAAACACTTGGCAGCCGTGCATCAGTACTACCGAAAGAGGTACTTCATAAGGATGATTTGCATAACTGCCCTTACAGAAACAAGGTATGATTTTGTTTAAATTAACAACGCTCCATTTAGTTTCATGTAATAATTTAAAACGTGACTCATGAGTCATGTTTTATGACATAAATTTACTGTTGTCATGACAACAGTAAATTTATGTCATATGATCAGAAGATGAAGACATTATTCGAGCCTAGTCGAAAGTATTGTACAAATACTATACTATATTGTACAATATAAGTCTTAACTCCAATCCTATATAAACATTGCACAATGTAATCCATCTTTGACATACCCACATCTAGAATTTTCTCACGTAAATATTGTGTTATTTTTAAATAGTCATCTTTTTTGTAACTATTGCAGACTGAGGAAACGATGTATGCCTACAGTCACTCTGACAATTCGCGGCCAGAGTATATCATCCAACATAACCTTCTCAGGCAACCCATCGAGATCGTCACATGCGCGTGAGTGCCTTCAGTTGATTTATACTACTTGTTAATTTCCTTTGATGCTGAAATAGTTTCCTAAATAAAAATGTCTGGCGTTACCAAGATTTTTCTTTAAAAATATATTAAAAGTGAACTTTTTTAATTACAATATTTGAACCTACGTCCACTTTGGAGTAATTTGTCATAGAAATTTTGTCATTCTTATGAAAATGAATATTATTTGTATAACGAGTATCATTTCTTTGCGCAGACATGCTCATAATCAAAATATGTCAAAGAATTTCTGTCATCTAATCGAGATTTAACATTTGCTTGTTACACAATATTTAACAAAATTTTCTTTTTCAACAGGTCCGACTACATTAATCACAAGAACACTGATGAAGAATGCTTTCAGGACTTGGGCTTGAAATTCTTCAATAAGAAATCCAGTTGCCAAACCTTGACATATAAGCGCTATTTTCTCGCTTTTGATATTAAAACGGGAAAACCCGTGATGAAGCCCTTCCCAGTACCTTGCTGCTGTACTTGCGTCATCCAACACAAGTAATTATTTCTGCACCAATGAACCAAATACCGTTTACAGCTTAACAATACCTTAACAGTACAGCAAATTCTGTTTTAACTAGCATAGACTTAGAATCGTTCCTTGTGGCAGTCCATGACAGAAATCATGGTTGGTAAATTAGTTGATAAATAATCTGTGCAAGTACTGATCATGGAGTTAAGAAAGGTTCTTTACTAAAGCCCAATGTCGAATACTGTTGTGGCAAAAATCGAAGAACATGGATCAATGCAAATTATCATATTATTATAACAACTCAAACGCTATGTCTACGTAGAATTATTTGAAAGACTGATTCAATTTGTTTGTAGTGATTTTTTAGGACATTTGTATTTTGTTCAATTGTAATCATTGTGTAAATAATACTCTTCTACCATTTATGAAATTTAGAATTATTTATGATAATTAGTATTAAGGTAATATTGAAACATATTAATTTATTAAAGCATTTATATTTCAAGTAGAAATGTGTTTTAATTATAAAAATATTATATAGTAACAATTCTATCTCCTTTTTTAAGGACATCAGAAACAGACAGAGTTTTAGTGTGGATTAAGGTATATTGTCTTCCGCAGCTTAGACTTGGCAAAAAACATTACAAAACCAGCATTTGTTTCTTTGTTTATTAAAACTTCATGCAACATACAAATTCAAAGGTACATTTTTGAGTTTTTGCAGAACGACATCGCCTTAAGCAGTACGCACGAGTTTTTATTACAGTGCTGAAGCCGCTGGATGTAGAAATACCTAGTTATGGCTGCGCTGGTAAACGGCACGGGAATACTAATGTTACAACTTAGTGAAGTCGGTTTTAAGAAAATACTCGCTGAATTATTAGCGGATGAGAATGAATTTCACACTATCTGAGTTTGTTAGTGATTTATTTTGTGATTAAAGCGATTTGATTTGAGCTTAGATTAGAAGCTTTTATTTACCTTGCCAGATGCAGTTTTCCCCCCACGCACTAACAAACTGTCTGAATTTGTTAGAATGCGTGGGTTTAATCTTGCAACAGAATTTTAAAATTTTATCCCCAACCGATTGAGCTTAAAGATTTGCATACACGTTATGTTTGGATTTCAATGCACTGTAAGCTAAAAAGCTTGTTTATTTTTATTGGAATTTGTCCATGGTCCTTTTATTACTAGTGTGATGTAGTATGTAAGTACCTATTATTTCTATGTGTTTAACCAGTATATAACTTTACCACTCTGACACCCGACCTTACACTAGGTAATGAATCATTTTTATTTATTAGATACTTAAATAACTAAGACTACAAACATATACACTTTAACCAAAAACTACTCCCTAACTAAAACTAAAAATATACTTAACTAAAATATGGTGTCGAAAAACTCTTCCACATCGTTCCCCACTGGTAATAAAGAGGAGGCTGCTTCCATAGATGGGAAGCACGAAGGAAATATGATAATTTTGGGCCAAAACAACAAAAGCGAATTATGGTGATAGGCGAATGCATGTTAATTTGGAGCAATCTTTCCGAAATGTTGTTGAAATTTTGTATATTTTCCTCAATAAAATCCGGAAAGGAATCATCAAAGATTGGCCCAAGGAGACGAAGAGAGCTTTTTTCAATAATTTTGATTTCGGTGGCTATTTCATTGAATTTTGAAAGTGTCAATTGTCTGTCGATACTGTCAGATAAAAATAACTCACATTTGGAAAAAATTAGATAATTAAGTAAGTTTTACCTAAAATAATTTGCTCACATCAACAAACATCAACAGAAAATTGTTGAAACAATTTCAACAAATTTCTGCTTGACTAAAACCCACCATTATCGCGACACTTGAGGGGATATGGGTCTTCCGATTAAGGTTGCCTTAGTCGACGGCACGAACTATTTTGTGCATGGGGTTGAAATGCATGTTATTCGTCTGACAACAGTTACGAAAGAGACAGATGCTGTGATGAGCAGTAAGAAGCTAGTTCGCGAACGAATTCGCATTTTTGTAAATTTGTAGCGAAATGGATGATGATTTACGACGAAAACGAGCGCGTGAAATTTTATAAACAGACCTTTAGGAGTATGGATATCATGAAAAAATTACTGAATTTATATTTAAAGAAAAAATTGCATTGTTGAACTACTAATCTATCCCTATATGGTGACTGTTTTGCAATTATCCTTCTTCTTATGATATTTATTTCCGCCCAAAGTTGCGTTAAAATTAGCGTTGAAATATGGAACTTTCGACGCTCATAACTTTTAAATATTTTATTTTTACTTTTTTGTTTCCATGCAGGGCTGGATAATGATGAGACAAATTGATATTTTTTATTGTGAACGTTCCTTTATCGTCAAACAGTGGAGTTATCACAATACTACGTTTCTATGGAAGAATGATATAATAATATAGCCTTCTTCCAAAGATGTTAGGATCGCTGCAGCTGAATTTTACATAGGGGTAGTAACTATCTGCCCATCAAATTAGAAGCATCATACTTGACTTGGGAGGTCATCTCCATGCATGACGGAACGCTGCATCACAACCTTTTGAAATTTATCCCAATGGCCTACCTCCTTGTCTGATTTCCAGATTTGATCGTGGCGAATGGCGTAGCTGTCTAAGTAGCTACATACTGGTCGGACAAAATCTGAATAGTTAAATGATAAATGATTTATTTTCTGTAAGTTGGTTTGTACAAACACTTTCACATGTCGATCATATTTTTTAAAACTAGATGAGGTCGGCGTTTCCTGTCTGACTACTCTGAGAAGAAAGGCCGAAACAAACTCAGAGGTCACAGTCTCTTTTAAAGTCCAGACAAAAACTTGGTTAGATCATGTGAAGACCATGTAGACTGATGTCTGAAATGGTCTTTTGAGAAAAGAACCAGCCAGATTGAGTGGACCTGTCCAGTCAGTGCACGCATTTGTCAATAACCGTGCAGCTCAACTTAGAATTTAAGGAGCTCAACGAATTGACGAACAATACCAAAGAAAGGACATTCGGGTAGGCCGCATAAATACTCAAACTGCCAGACCATGATTAAAAACTAACTAAGATAAATTAAAATTAAAAAAAAAGAATAATCCACATAGTCTTCACATTCACAATAATTAAAATAAAATAAAAACTAATAATACTAATACTTTAAAAAGTAAATATTCTTGTCATTGCAAGAAAAATTAAAAAAATAAAAATATAATTAAAAACTAAATCCACGAAGCAAAATAAAAAAAAATAAAAAACTAAATTAATTGAGACTATAGTAGAGTTAATCGCCACGAAAAAAGAAAAAGAAGAAGTTATCCCAAAATATTCTCTTTTTCGGAAGTGGTGAAATATTAGCCAGGACCCGCATCCAAAAATATGGTAGGAGTTAAAGACCTAAGTTTCAGTTACTCCAATAGCACTTATAATCACTTAGTTTATCTCAAAACTTTTCCCACAGGTCCCAAGAAAAAGGCGGAAAAATATGGGCTGAGGCCATTTATCACTATTAACACGGGGGCAGATTAGTCCACAAATAAGAGCTTTATCCCTTGCCTGATAGCTCCTAACGAGGGCGAGGCTTTAGGCTGCGAGTACACTGTTGATATACATCCTAGAAGTAAGGAGATACTAAAGTGACGCATAGACATACTGAATGAGGCTAGTTACTTTGACTATCGTGTTTTCGTACTTCGCTTTTTTCGTAGGGAAGTTAATCATTTGTATTATCTCCCTGATCTTGATGGGTGCTGATTTACTGACTCTTAGCAACCTTTTACTTTTCTTTCTTTTTTTACATTTGTAAAAAAAGAAAGAAAAGTAAGAAAATAATGTTATTGATCATATAAGGCATACAAAAACAAAACTCACAGAAAAAAGACCGGGTAATAAATTATGTGCTAAACATGGATTCCCTGTATACGTTTGTGTTTCAACCCACAACATGTCGTATTCTATTAGACATAAGCGTCTTGCAAGGTATGCTACAGCTTCCAGATTTCTACCCCAGCTAGCAGTGCGCCCAAGCTGTGTTTGGCAAACCGGTTCTAAATCCTAAACTAATATCTAATACTTGGTGTATCTCATCCTCAACTATAAAACAAGCTTTTATATATATATTTTTTTAATCTTCTTTTCGATTCGATGGCACATTTAATTAGATTGCCTGGACCCAGTAGGTGGCCACGCTTATTGCAGCGTCAGAAGCAGTATACAGGCCGTTCAGGGTGCAAGTGAATGTGTATGTGTAGTGTGTGTATTTTTTTAATAAACTTTTATATAATACATAATTGTATATTCACGAGAATCAAACGTGTGTGCAACATTTCAACTCAAACACCGAGAAGTGGGTCCAATTATAATTGCAAGTTTTAATTAAAAAGACCGGGACAGGTTAAACTGAATAAAAGCTTATAATAAACACCTCTACGCAGTATTCTCTTATTATTACCCCTTCCTGAAAGTGTAACAAAAATTGGTACTGTTCTCGTGTTATAGCAGGAAAAACTTAATTGGTATTTTTAGAATGTAATTTTATTACTTGGACGTACTGGAAATCTGGCTTGGGTGGAGTGACAAACAGACAATATTGCTGACTTAGAAGTGCCAGATACTGAGGATTCAAGTTTTTTTAATCAATATAAATGAATGTGGACCAGAAACAGACTGGGCTCTGGTAGGTTACATTTAATATTATAATCACGATTCGAGAACACAGTTCAAGTATAAACTACTGCAGTGAAGTATTCAATCCAGCAACAATTATCTACATTACTCTTAAGTTTTGAGGACTATATACCAGAAAATAACGTGCAACAAATAAAAACATTTTTTTATTTGTTGCACGTTATTTACGTCACAACAATTAAAATCTTATTACTTCCACTTTCAACAACACCTGACTAGTGTCCCCAAACAAGACCTCCGATCATTAATATTTCCTAATAACATTATATTCTTCGCCAGTCTGTCCTCAGCCGAGGTTCCTCGTCATCTTTAATCGGCGCCGACAGCTCTGCACTAATGAGAAAAATAATGATGAGCTACAGACTCAAAGGAAGCTTTAATCAACACCCACGTAAGCTTTTAGTATTCGTTTTTTCGGCTCTAGACTCGGAAAATTGTGTAATTAAATTAGGTACGCCGTTATTTTGTGTATTAATCTCGTAGTTTTTATTTGGTTACGTTTGGATTAAGTTCGTCTATGATAGTCAAATTAATTACCTATATTTTTCGATATGATATAAAATTATTTTTTTATCGGGCCTCTTAATACATCTGTTATGGTTTAAAGGGATACTTCAAACCCGTTAAAACACGTTTAGTAGATCTGGCCCGCCCAAGGAGACCCAGCTTCACAAAGTTTCAATAGGGTAGTTGACGAACAATATCTATTTAATCCGTCTGTTAAATAACCTAAAAATATTGGACCTGTGTGTTTTCTTTTGCCACGTAAACAAAAGATTACGAAGGTAGTTATGCAACCTGAACCGCAGCGAGTGATCACTGTGAGAGCATGAAATGCACGATTGCAGTTTAGGGTGGCCCTTCCAGAAAGTTCCATGCATTTCTGTTAATTTAGCATTTTAAGTAGCAATAAGTCGTAACATGTAACCGATAGGATTAGATTCAATACACTAGAGCATCCGCTTCTGCTCACACGTATTCGTATTCTTTTATTTTAACTTATAACGCTCCCAAAAACTTGTCTGGTGCAGCCGGTAGGATCGCCGAAAATAAGCTGCGCCGTCCTTCGCGTTTATCGGAATAAAACTTTTTCGTGATACGCGTTCGGGTGGCCTTGAAGGCAGCTGTGGTGATTCTACGAACCAAACAAATTTGTCAAGGCGGAGCTGAAAATGAGAAAGGCGAGCTGGTGAGTCCAAATTTTCACCTTCCTTTCCCATTTCCTTTTTGTTATCTCGCGATTAGAAGTCTCGCGTTATAACGTTATCTGGTTTTGCATAAAATCTGTAAGACTAGTTTAGTAATAGGTCAAAGTTATTTAAAGTGATATTACAAATGAAATATTGTTAATGAATTAAAAAATATATTTTATTCAGATAAATTGTTTAAAGTTCTATCTGCTTAAAGATTACTATTTTATACATAAGAATTAATTTTTGTTAGGAAGTGTTTAAATACTTTTTGCTTTTGTACTTTATATAATTTTTGTGTGTTAATTAATATTGTTAAAAATGGAAGATCAAGTAAAAATTGTTATGATTCCAAATGAAATGATTAAAATAATTCCGCTTTTTGACGGCGATAAGCGCCATTTAAATCTTTTTATACGTAAAGGTGAATATATTATAAATAAATTCAGGGGAAGTGACGAGCAAAACTTGTATGTAATGCATGCCATAACGAGTAGATTAGCGGGGAATGCAGCCGCGCTTATCAGTGAGCGCGAGGATATTGTTACATGGGATGAGTTTAAGGAGTTATTAATACAACATTTTGGAGACCCACGAAGTGAAGAATGTTTAGCTATTGAATTGGAAACTATGCGTATAAAAAATGGTGAATCATTTTTGGATTTTTGCAACCGTATTCAATCAGTGCGTAGTATTTTAATATCAAAAGTTAATAGATTATCGAGTAGTATGCGTGAAAGTAAAATAACTATTTATAATAATACGTCATTAAACGTGTTCCTTTATAATCTACCGGAAAATATGGTGCGTATTGTGAGATTAAAATCGCCCTCCACTTTGGAACAGGCTTTATCTTTCGTGTTAGAAGAGGTAAATTTCCATGACCAATATAATGCCCGAAATAAAACACTGCTGACGTCCTCCAGTAAACATGCTATTCCAAATAATACACAAACGTTTAAATTCGGCACAAATAATTATAATAAGCCTATTAATAATGATACACCTATTTTTACACAACCCAAATTATATTTAGGTAACCCCCAAGGTCAACAATTTGGGACGCGTACTCCACAATTTGGATTTCAAGGCCAAACATTTGGTTATCGCCCACAACAATTTGGGATGCGTCCGCAACAATTTGGGATGCGTCCGCAACAGTTTGGGATGCGTCCGCAACAATTTGGGATGCGCCCCCAACAGTTTGGGATGAGCCCTCAACAATTTGGAAATCAACAGCAATTAAATAATAAATCCTTACAGCCATTTGGCAACCAGAACCAATCGTTCAATAAACCTTCACAGTCGTTCGGTATTCAGCAACCTAAACTTCAATCTAGTGATGTCACAATGCGTACGGCGCCTCCGGCCCAGGTCTATATAAAAGGATTTAAATTAAATGAGCTTGACCTTGATCATTACTATGATAGTCAGTTTCCCTGCGATTACCAATGCAACGATGAATATTATCACGATTATTATCCTTTTACTGAAAATGAAGATGATAATTATATGGAAGAAGTTAACAAAAAGGTTTCAACGGAAAATAATGAGGATTTTGCCTCGGAATGCCTCGGAAAACATAGGGAAATGATACAATTAAATTGCGATACATGTCTTAAATTGCCATACATATATATACCCGAAATTGATGCCAAATTTATGATAGATACGGGCAGTACTAAATCATTTATAAACCCGGAAAAGGCATATGACTATTTTTACGATTATATTTATTATGATCCATTTGAAGTTAGAAGTACTCACGGTACAACCCAACACGAAGAAGTACTTGCCATGCCAGCATTGCCGATTTTTAATGTTAATGATACTTTCAAATTTCATATCTATGAAGTCGACCCTAGCTTCGATGGTTTACTAGGTAATGATATTTTACATAGTGTAGAGGCACTAATAGATTTGAAAAACGAGGTCTTGAAAACTAAAACTACGGTGATACCAATTATGCGCGACAAGAATAAACATATAATAGAGTTGGCACCTCGATCAGAACAAAGAGTTAAAATACCTGCAAATTATCATTCTGGTAATGACAAATGAAATTAACTTCATACGTCGACTTCATAGATATGAAATTTGAAAGTATCATTAACATTAAAAATCGGCAATGCTGGCATGGCAAGTACTTCTTCGTGTTGGGTTGTACCGTGAGTACTTCTAACTTCAAATAGATCATAATAAATATAATCGTAAAAATAGTCATATGCCTTTAGTGGATTTCAGAGAATTTACGGAAGGTGTGCGTATGCCCAGCGCTTTAGTTAAATGCAAGGACGGTTACTTTACTACCATAATTCAAAATACCCTTGACAAACCAATTAAATTAGCCGTTACTAAACCATTCGAAGTAGAACCGTATGAAAATAATATAAAAGATTGTGATGTTAATAATTTTAACGAAACTGAAAATATTGAAATAGAAAAATTATTAACAGATAACTTACAAAAGCTTCGTTTGAATCACATGTCAGCCGAAGAAAGTAAAGCCATTAGTACATTATGTTTAGAATATAAAGATATATTCTATTGTGATGGCATTCCATTAAGTTTCACGAACCAAGTCAAACATTGTATTAGGACAAAAAATGAAGATCCTATTTACGTCAAACCATACAGACAACCCCCAAGTCAGTCGCAAGAAATAAGAAACCAAATCGAGAAGTTACTTACAGAAAATGTAATTCAGGAATCTCATTCACCTTGGTCAGCCCCAGTTCATTTAGTTCCAAAAAAGAAAGATGCATCAGGAGAAATAAAATATAGAATGGTAATTGACTACAGACGGTTAAACGAGATAACTGTTGACGATAGATACCCACTTCCCAATATCACTGATCTGTTTGATAAATTAGGTAAAAGCACATACTTTACGACATTAGATCTAGCAAGCGGTTACCATCAAATTGAGATTAACGAACATGATAGAGAGAAAACAGCATTCAGCACTGAAAACGGACACTTTGAATTCTTAAGAATGCCGTTTGGTCTTAAAACCGCTCCAGCGACCTTCCAGCGAGCAATGGACAATGTTCTAAGAGGATTGCATGGAATCCATTGCCTGGTATATTTGGATGACATTATAATCTTTTCAAATTCACTTGCAGAACATATCCAGAAGTTAAGAGCAGTTTTTAATCGTTTGAAGTCAAATAACCTTAAAATTCAACTTGATAAGTCCGAATTTCTCCGGAAAGAAGTCCTATACTTAGGTCATGTTATAACTGAGGATGGCCTTAAACCCAACGATGATAAGATTAAAGCAGTTCTCAACTATCCACTACCAAAAACCGTGACATAAATTAAAAGTTTTTTGGGCTTGATAGGCTATTACAGACGTTTTATTAAGGATTTTGCGAAAGTAACACAACCATTAACTTATTGCTTAAAGAAAAAGAACAAAATTATTATAAATCAAGCGTACATAGATTCTTTCCAAAAATGTAAAGAGCTTCTTAATAACGCACCTTTACTTCAATATCCCGATCCCGATAAGCCTTATATCCTAACCACAGATGCTTCGCCAAATGCCTTAGGGGCAGTACTATCGCAAGGCGTCGTAGGGTCTGATAAACCAATAGCTTACGCCAGTAGAACGTTAAGTGATACAGAGACCAGATACAGTACTATAGAACGTGAACTTTTAGCGATCATTTGGGCAGTAAAACACTTTCGGCCCTACCTTTACGGTAATAAATTCATCATTTATACAGACCATAGGCCCTTAGCCTGGCTCTATTCCCTTAAAGAGCCGAATAGCAAGCTCACCCGTTGGCGACTTCGTCTTCAAGAATATGATTTTGAAATCAAATATAAAAATGGCAAGCAGAATACAAACGCTGATGCCCTGTCTCGTATTAAATTAAATGCATTAGGTTCCGATAAGGACGAATTATCTATGAAAGGTAATGTAGATGAAAAAGAACAAAAACCGAAAAAATTCGAAAAATTAATTGATTACGATAGTGATGACTCTAGAACAATTTCCATCTCGGATTTGTCTGCTACTCTAACAGCCAGTTCTGAATGTGATACAAATGAACCAATTCCACTTGACCCTGTGATAGATAAAACATTTACAGTACATTCAGCCAAAGACATGGAATCAATTGGTATTCCAATATTGAAAGAAGCAATAGACACTAAACCTAACCAGATATTAGTTTTTACATGGCACAAAAACGATATCCAAGTTACAGATCTTTCCCGTGAAAAACAAAAAATACTTGAAGTATTTTTACCAATAAATAATGAAGAATTAATCAAACAGTTTTTAAAAGAATATGTTAAATATAAAATTAAATACTTTATATATTTTGAAAGCGTAGAGCATAGGAAACAGTTTAACAAAGTTATTATACAGTTATTTAAAAAGGGAATGGTAGAATTCGTGGAATGTTCAGAGCGTGTAGTTTTTGTTGAAGATGAAAACGAACAAAAAGAAATCATCTTACAACATCATGAAGGAAAAACGTGTCACAGAGGTATAAAAGAGACTATGTCCAGGATAAGAAGAAATTATTTTTGGAATAACATGCAAGAGACGATATCAGCCGTAATAAATAATTGTGAAGCATGCCGTAAAACCAAGTATGACAGAAAACCCATAAAGCCTTTTCTACAATTAACACAAACACAAAATGCACCATTTCAGGAGATTTTCATAGATATTTTTGCTATAGAATCTGTATATTATCTTACATTAGTCGACGCATTCAGTAAATTGGGACAAGCAATTGAAATATCAAATAGATCTACACCCGAAGTAATACGTGCACTTATTAAATATTTTTCCATTTACGGCACCCCCAAAAAAATTTGTTGCGATCCGGGGAGTGAATTTAATAATGAATTATTGAAGGAATTAATGGCAATGTACAATATACAATTACACATCAGTACACCTAATAACCCTAATTCAACAGGCATAGTAGAGCGTTTCCATTCGACTATCATTGAAATATACCGTTTAGCTAAATATGATCGAAAATGCACTGATGCAGCTTCCGTTATGACCTATTCAATAATGGCTTATAATCATACCATACATACAACGACAGGTTTGACACCATTTGAAGTTGTTTTCGGTCATACTGATTCAAATTCTATATTAAATGCAAATTTCGAGAAAAACTATACACAACAATTATTAAAAGATCATGCAAAGCGTACTAGACGACTCTATAGTTACATATCTGATCAGATGATAGAAACAAAGCAACCAATTAATATTAGATAGTAAAGTAACTTTGGTCTCCAAAATGTTAGATTGTTTTGTTAACAGTACAGAAATCTTACATAACAATACATTAATTTTAGATGAACGTTTAAAAAGGATCGAGAGATTAGTTAAAAATATGATTACAAAAGAAGAAAATTCTATTTACTCTACTTACATTTTAGGAATGTTTAATATGTTCTTAACTAATTTTCGAACAATTAATATAATTTTAAGTGAGATTGAAACGGCCTTAGCCTTTAGTAAGGTATCTGTACTGCATCGAGCGATTGTTAATTCTACTGAATTATTGCACATGTTACAATCTATAGCCAAGACTGAAAATCTGTTATATCCTGTGAATGAAAATAATTTAGTCAAATTTGAAGATTGTTTCACTGTTAAAGCTTTTATTAAACAGAACCAGATCACGTTCATAATAGAGATCCCACTTATTGAAAACAGTACTTATAGTTACTTTAAACTTTACTCTTTACCTATTTTTAACACTGATTTAAACGAAACTGTAATAGTGGTTCCTAAATATCCCTACCTTTTGGTGAAAGACTCAGATTACTTACCAGCCGTGAGAGCGTGTATACAGATTGCGATAGATGACAAATTCTTATGTACCGATGACGATGTGATGACCCATCTAGAGCCATTATGCGAAGAACAGTTGATGAAGTTCCACTCTAATACTACTGCATGCGAGCAGCATACAGTCGACATTGAAGATTTGAAAGTTCAACGAATTGGCCGCGGAAGTTGGATTCTATATACAAAGAATAACATTATAGCAAGTAGAAAATGCTATGATGACGTCGTGAGCCACGATTTTCTACAAGGAACATACATAGTTAGCCTGGACGATGCTTGTAAGGTTAACTTTGGGCACATATATCTACAAAATTACAAATTTTCTCTTACACACCTGAATTATCCAATAACTCCAATCATTACCCTACCAGAGATGAAACCTGAAAAACGTACTAATAGTGTCAGTGCAGTGAATATGAAAGGTATAAATCTAGATAAGCTGAAAGAATTAGCTCAAGTGGTGAAAATGAGCAAAGTGAAATACGGTGAAAATGATAGTGCTGCTGCGGTTGACACGAAAAATATTAGTTTAGGTACGGTAATTCTATATGTAATTCTGCCTTTAGGATTTATGATCTTTCTTGTTTCTAGATATAAAATCATATTGTTAAACTGTCTGCGAAATCATCAGAATCCTAACAATACTGATAATTTCGTTCTTGAGGAGGGAGGAGTTATGCAACCTGAACCGCAGCGAGTGATCACTGTGAGAGCATGAAATGCACGATTGCAGTTTAGGGTGGCCCTTCCAGAAAGTTCCATGCATTTCTGTTAATTTAGCATTTTAAGTAGCAATAAGTCGTAACATGTAACCGATAGGATTAGATTCAATACACTAGAGCATCCGCTTCTGCTCACACGTATTCGTATTCTTTTATTTTAACTTATAACGCTCCCAAAAACTTGACTAGGTACAGTGCGTTGAAATATCATGTGATGTCACTTTATACTGACAAAGTGACGTCACAAGCCCCCAGTCCTGAACTTCGATGCGCTTTTGATAAAGCAAAATATATCTCACTGACGGACTAAATAGAATCATGATTTTTCAACCCAGGAAACATTACTTTGGTCTGCTGGCTAGCCTAGCTCTTCAATATAAACTAATAGATTTTGGTAATTGTTTGCAAAGTGTATTCTCTGGAATTACTGATTGATTCCAAAAATTCCTTTACCGAAAAATTGTTACAATATCGCTGATTTTGCTCCTGAAAAATGCACCATCATTACTGTCAGTGGGACAGGTATCAAGAGCACAACCGCGTGAAAAGGCTAGTCCAAGGATGCTGATTCTTTGAGTCCCAAATTCAATTCTTATATCAGAATACCTAAGGAAGGTCGCCTGGAAGAGTTAACGGAATTCGATAATGCAGCCCTTTAACGTGTTTTTAGTTTTAAGTTTCCTTTATAAATGCAACTTAGGGTGTTCCTACAATAAAGTATATAATAAAAATAGATAAGGAAAAAGGAAAATAAGTTTTCAATGAGCACGTTTTACCTGTAAAACGGAAAGGAAATAGAGATTGATAACTTTGTAATTCACGCGGGACTAAATCCAATCGCTTCAGATTATGGCCTAAAGGGTACAGATAAATTGGGCATCATTAGATTTATAAGGTGAGTAGTATCACCGTAGTTTACTGTTGAAACGTAGGAGGAAGGTTTTAGTAATATCACATAGTATGTTAGTTGTGATGGATGAGAGTTTTGAATCATATTGGTGGGTTTATTGGAGCAAGATATTTTGGGTAATTGTAGCCAATTTCAGACGCTTTTGCAGGTATTTTGGACAGCCCGTTTAACATGTTTTAAATACAATGATACCACAAATACCTTAAACAGGTATCACTGATGATATTATTTATATTACTCGTACATATTTTCTTACTCCTGTGCATTTTTGTCTGATTAGTTTCCATGCAGGATTTAAAGCAATTAAATCGATCCTTGAGAACTCATCGCGCTTCATCGTCTTGATACTTTCTGATGGTCGCCACTATTGATAGTGGCGAATAGTGTGGCGGGCTATACCCCCTCAAAAAGATCTGAATAGGGCTGTTAGATAAGATATTTTTGTTCGAACTACTTATCTAGAGTAATACTGGTTATTCTTGTAAGCTGGTTTAATATTAGCTAGTCGAATATTATGAACGCTTTTATCTCTACAAGGCTTCTTTCATTTAGATTTTACTTACTTATTTACTAATATTTAAGAACATCTTCTTATCCGCCGTGACTGATGTGTTGCGCCAGGGGATGGAGTACTATATTCCATTCTCTGACGTAGCGCTGTCCAGCGCTGACCGACCATGGTTTGGTGCAACCACGCAAATGCGGTTAAGCACAAGGCTTACCTCGCATGGGTCGACGCTCGAGTGCATAAAGCAAATGACGTAACTCAGAAGAAGAGAGCCTTCAACAGGGCTGCCAAGTCCTGCAAAAAGGCGATGCGAAGGGCACGTTTTTACCATATTAGCAGAATCGGGAACAAACTAGCTTCATACCTTGCTGGTAGCAAAGCGTTTCTTTTTTTGCGTAATCTTCGCGTCTGAACTCTGATGGCGCGCGGCCCCCTCCGTCTCCTGTTGGATGTGGGACGATTATGTCAATTATTCGCATCCATTAGAGGCAGGTATGTAGGGTGTTGCGTAACCTCGACGTGAACAAAGCTAGTGGCCCCGACGGGATACCGGCAATTGTACTAAAAATTTGTGCGCCTGAATTGTCTCCGATCCTGACACGCCTATACCGCCTTTCGATAGTGACTGGAAAGGTGCCGAAGGCTTGGAAGGAAGCTAACGTTCAGCCTGTGCCCAAAAAGGGTAGACGGGGTGACCCGGCCTACTACAGACCCATCTCGGTAACGTCCATCCTCTGTAAGAGTATGGAACGTGTGCTTAACAATAAACTCCTGGCATACCTAGAATACAGCGATATCCTCAGTGACCGCCAATACGGCTTCCGCCGAAATCGGTCAACTGGGGATCTTCTAGCGTATGCCATTTACGTCTGGAGTGAGGCCATCGAGAGGCACGGGGAGGCGCTTGCTGTCTCCCTTGACATCTCGAAGGCTTTGGACAGGGTTTGGCATGAGAGCCTTATTGGTAAGCTTCCTTCCTTCGGTCTGCCTAGTGGTCTGTGTGACTGGATTGCTGACTTCCTGAGGGATTGGTCCATCCGAGTGGTTATCGATGGCTGCTTGTCCGTTCAGTTAAGTATTAACGCCGGAGTCCCTCAGAGCGGGAGAAGTCATTGGAGGATTTCCCAGCCAAAAAAAAGGCCTCGGTGCTCTCGGCTACACTGTTTTTGCTGCACATTAATGACCTGCTAAAACCTGGAACCGTACGCAGACGACAGCACGGTTGCTGAGAGATACGTGTCCGGCGCACGGGCTACTGGGCCTGAGATCCGGTCTCTCCGGGAGGCCATGGTTGGGCGCTTGAACCTGTCTTTGGAGGCAGTCTCCGAATGGGGCGATGCCAATCTAGTCAGTTTCAATACTGCTAAGACCCAGGCGTGTCTTTTTTCCGCAAAATAGAGTCCATTCCACCCGGCTCCATCTTTCCGTGGTGTAACCGTGCCGATAACGGACCATCTCGACATTCTTGGTGTTACGTTAACATCGACCCTCAATTTTGGTCCATTCATTGAGGCAAAGGCTCAGTTGGCTGCAAAAAAGTTGGGGATCCTTGCAAAGGTGAGACGATACTTCACGGCTGAACAGCTGCTCAACTTGTATAAAGCACAAGTTCGGTCATGCATGGAGTACTGCTCTCACCTCTGGGATGGATCTGCCAAATATCAACTAGATGCACTTGAGTCGATTGACAAACGGGCCAAGAGGCTTATCGGCAACGATGCACTGGTCGCTTCAAAGCTCCAGAGCCTTGAACATCGACGCCAAGTGGCCAGTTTGTCTGTTTTTTATCGGTTACATTTCGGGGAGTGTGCGATGGAACTGCACAATTTGATTCCGCCTAGCCCTTTCCATCACCGGACAACTAGACGTACGGCAATGCGCCACCGGTACATGGTGGACATCCCACCCATACGTACAAAGCGTTTTGCGAATACTTTCATTGTACGCACGGCTAAGGAGTGTAATTCCCTGCCAGAGTCTTCGTTTCCTGATAGCTACAACCTTGGGGTCTTTAAGTCAAGAGTGAATAGGTTACTTCTAGGCAAGCGTGTTTCACCGTCGACCACATTATCGCTTCTAATTACGATGATAGTACACCATGATAGTACATGGATCACAGGTTCCATTTGAGGTTTTGAGTCTACTCCCTAGGCTTTTATTTATTTATTTAATACTTCATGCACACAATCGTACAGAGGCGGACTTAATGCCTTAGGCATTTTCTACCAGTCAACCTTTGGGTGATGCAGAGACAAATTATGGTAGGTGCAATATTGAAAGCAAATCACGACAAGGTGGGTTTAATCAAATACAAAGATATACATACATACTATAACTATACACTATATACATACTATGCTTTTGGCTTACTCATTGGTGTTATTTGTGAACTTACATTTTTATCTGTTGTTTTGTCTACGGAAGTTATAGTTAGTAGTTTAAGTTGCATTGGTAAGGTCCACGTGCAAGTAGGACTTAACTTTATTGGGAAAATATCAATTTGATTACAACACTATTCTAAATATAAAGTCAACAAAAAAAGAAAACAAGTGAAGATGACAATACGCCCCATAATTCCTGCCCCACACTTGAGGACAGACCCCAAACCCGAGCAGGCGTACACCACGACCCCCTGAATCCCGTTGTAAATCTCGTAAAAAGGATTTGCCCCGTTGTATTCGACGCCGATTTACCGCGATACGTACTCGTATATAATTCAAACGCGTTTAGTTCTGTTGGTTTGCTCGTAATGTCTCACTTTTAAGGGGATTCTTGTTTTGTTTTTTTTTTGTACTTAGTTCGGTAACGTTTTGGAGACGTGATTTCGGAGATTTTTGGGTCCTTATGTAATTGACGAGGTTTGTTCTTTTCAGGATGAAGTATTTCAAGATACATTTTCTTCACACAAATATATTAATAAACCGTATAATGCTAGTTTGAGCTTGAGGTTTTAAATCATAACCTTAATAACATTATTAGCTTCATTAAATTCCAGAAGATTATAATAGTCTTCTAGATTAAATTTCGGCCACGGTGGCCAATCTCAGTGGGGATGGAGACTTGCCATCGGCGCAGTAGATATTATAGTACACAAGTATGAGCACGTGGGTCTGATCGTGTATCCCGTCGTGACAGATGCAAAAGATTATAAAGAAGCAGTCAAAATAATTTTCAATATATTGTGCCCTAATCTGCCAGAGGTTTTAAGAAGTTGTGAACCAATATCACAATGATGAACTCAATTTCTTTTAGTATTATATAACTGTAAATCTACCATTTACTGTACCTAGTTCGTTGACTTGTGTGTGCCCTGGCAGTTTACTGTGTCATGCTCTTTCTAATGTCTCTCTGATGGTGGTATATGTGTTGCCTCATTCGGTTCCCTTCATGATGGTTGAGCTGAAGGTGTCCATGCTTCTTGGTAGTGAACGGGCGCCATCAGTTGGTATTGGTCATAACATGGCTGACTCGGTCTGTTTTTAATTTGGTATTTTTGAATTGTTTGTTTTACTATAGATGGTTTTACGTGTACGTCTTTTTTCATCGTTCTCACATAAATGTATTTTTCCAACAAAAATGATGTAACCAAATACTTGTACTTTAAACTGATGGAAAAATGTGTCCGTGGAGTTTCTTGAACAGTTTTCTCCTTCTCTTGCAAATTTGCAACTAGATTCATCTTCTGTTTCGTTTGACAATTCAAAAGTACCTTCAAGGTTTAGTTGAAATAAACTATTTTTATTTTGAATGTTCTAGACCAGCGTGCTCTTAAAATCACTGATGTTCTTATGATTATTCAGTTTAAAATCGTAAGCTACCCTTGATATACCGAGTTGATTTATTAAATGTTACACATACATTAAACTTTTACATAAATCTAAGTATTTCCAGCATTTAATATCACAATACATGATCCCTCGCATAGCTCTGCATGCATATTCTGGCGATATTAAACCAATATATTATTCAAAGCCAATACATTATCTCTAATGCCCATTTAGACATGGACGGCTTGACGCTAAACCGCAGTCATGTTATCATGCAACTGCCATTGTAATCGCAAAGCTGATGAAATTATGAAATATAAGGGGTATTTAATTCAGTCAAAGTTCAACATTATCATCATTTAAGCCGAAGTACGTCTACTGCACAGAGAGCAGCGGTAGTCCAGTGATATTGGCCGAAACTTACAAGGTGTAGGTCGTGGGTTCGAACCCAGGCAGTCCCTTCACTTTGTGTAAATTATGACATCACCACTGCTCTCATAAAATTCACGATGTTGGAAACCGGTATATTTTAGAACCAAAAATTCGAAGACATGTTACATCCACCAACCCGCTCTGCGACCGCGTGGTGGATTACGGCCCATCCCCTCTCACAGAGAGGAGGCCTGTGTCCCAGCAGTCCACGGCTGACATAGGCCTCTCCCAAGTGTCGCCACACTGATCGGTCTTGTGCGTCTCGCATCCACCGGATACCCGCAGTTTTGACTCGTCGCTCCACTTCAAGGAGGCATTCCAACGCTGCGTCTTCCGGTACGCGGTCACCACTCTAAAACTTTTCAGCCCTTCGACTATCCGTTCTACGAGCAGTTCATGTATACTGTCTGGCAATTCTTTGAGCTATAAAGGTTCAGTCGTAGTTAGATAAAACTAAATTGCATTGGCGTTATAGATGTTAAGGTGTTATTTACGTAATTTTGAACAAATAAATGTAATAAGTGGAATCGAAGATTTGTAGAAGTTGAAGTTCATAACTTCATACAATCAATCTGCCCAGCCTTTTACCAACTATGTTGGCGTCGGCTTCAAGTCCAAACTGATGCAGCTGAGTGCCAGTATTTTACATAGTGCGCCTGCCTATCTATGTTCCACAGCCCAGTGACTGGGTAACACGATATAGATAGTTCAACTCATCTGTGCGCGCAGCGCTATGTATGGGTAAGCATGTGTGAGTGTTGTTTGCTCGGACGATGACTGCCGCGTCACAGCCACACAGATGCATAATTTAGAATGATTGACGATGATTGTTCCATTAAGTATGATTTTTGGTAAAGGGCGCTATTGAATGAGATTTAATTTTGTCACTGTTTATTTATTTAATTATATATACTTACACCAAGATAAAACAATACAACAAGTAAAATTTAAAAAAAATATAATGTTCCGACACATTTTTATTTCATGCTACATAATTTATCTAGTAGTAGACACGCTTTGATCGATAATCTATTGAACACGTAATTATGACACGATATCTTGCGAATATTCTATTGAACACGTAATTATGACACGATATCTTGCGAATATACCCCGATTCCAACAGTAAACCGCCCATAATTTTAGAATGGTTGAACCGATATTTACCAAACATAGCTATGAACACTCTCGATAAAGTGTCGATAAAACGAAATAAAAAATCGGTTCGTCCTTTTAGGAGCTATGATGCGGAGCTATGACACTTCAAAATTATAATACCCCTCTTATTCCGTCGGGGGTTAAAAAGAATCCTTAAAATTAAAACAAACATACAACAGGCGGCCTTATCCCGTTTTGCAATCTCTTCCAGGCAACCTTGAATGGAAAGATAGTGCCTGGACACGACATGGGGTTGTACTTGGTGTAAATTTCAAATCAAACAATTAGTTTTACTAAATACAATTAGGTTCTAAAAACAAACTACTAAAATAAATATATAAATGTTTACATACATCTAAATAAACAAAGAAGAAAACAATACAGCTTAAACAAGAGCAAGATCACAGAGACAAGTAATATTCCTTTAAGAGAGTTTTAAAGACAGGCACGTTTTATTGGGTTAGGCAATGCATTCCACAGACGAGCAGCCTGTATAGTAAATGATTTATCCAAGAAGGTGTAGTGGAATGCATTTTTTTTTCAAATCTCTTCATATTGTTTCTAGTACCGTTTAGAAAATAATAATAATATCATAGAGTTCAAGTATTACAAAAGTAAACATGTTATTAATTGTAAAGCTCTCGAAATCTTACTACAAAAATAAAAGAAAAGCAATTTACCTCAAATCCCACTGGGAGATAGCAACGAACTTCAAAAGACCAACATATTTTAGAAAACGGAACAAAACCAAAAATAAGGTTGTAAGTAATAGGTACGGTGGTGCGTCTGATCTTTCTTAAAAAGATCTATGTTAATAAGGCATATAGCTCCTTATTTTAGAGCCGTCTATGAAAAATAAAAACTGTTTTTGTCTAAAGGGTGCACACTGTATACTTACTAAGCCACAGCTAGAAAATTACTGCTCGGAATAGAAAAAAGCAATCGACATCCTGTGAATCCTTGTTTGATCCTGCGCTGTGCGGTGTTGAAGATTTAATTAAGGCGAGCGGGAAAATGTTCGGAGGAACCAACGTTTTTCTTTTTGATTTGGTGTAAACGCATTTTCACGACGTTTTACTGCATTTTCATGTAGTAACCGGATCGAGGTTATGCAGCTATTCAACTTGCAGTTAGTCAAGGAGTGATTTTTAGAAACCAATAGTATAAGGAATGGTTCAACTCTGGTCTCTCTGGGATGTGCAGACATTGTGGTGATGTGTCGGGGTGCCAATGTAGTACATTAGTACATGTACTGTAGTGGACGGACTAATTGGTTGGATTCTAATCATCAACAATATAACACTCTGTAGTTAATATAATCTTTTTAATATAATCGTTCCAGTAAAGTTCGTGAACTCCTTCTAACACAGGTCGAAATGAAATGGGAAAAACATAAAAAGCCTTTCAAAACAAAGTTATTTATTTCAATGTCAACACCGCACGATTTTTCTTTCACCTCTAAAATGGTACCGTCAGTTCGCTGTCGACAATTTCGCGGGTTCCGTGTACATTACCGTATTTGCTTAGATAGTGGTTCGACTCAGTCAGCGAGACGACGCCCCGTAATGGATTTCTGACGTTGAAATAAATGATAGATCGTCGCCACACGATGCATTACCTGTGGACAAGTAGCTGAGCTACGAATGTGGGTGGAGAGAGCTGACTTTAAGGAATCTATTTATTTATGCAACCTGAAATTCCTAGACCGTAAACTTGTTCTCGTTACAATCCCGTGGAAAGTCGATCCGGTACATGAAACAGTATGGATTTGTAAAGATAAAAATACTAATAAAAAACACATAAAAATAAACCGACTTCCAAAGAAAAAGAACAATAAAAAGCGCAAAAATAACTTTCGTTTCGGACCGGTCTTTGGTATCTCTTGTTTTATCATTTTTCAACACCAATTATAAAAGGAAAGATTTTTGTGTTCTTCTTAATTTTATCTTTATAAATCGATACTGTCTTTATAAATCATCTTCCGAATTGACCCCCACGGGATTATAACGACCAAAATTTAACGGTGCGTACAAAGATGCGATGTGGACGAATTTTTTGACGCCCCGTAATTGTACATATTTTTATTCTTCATCATCTTCAGCCTTATAATGTTTCCACTGCTGGGATACAGGCATCCTCTCTGTGAGAGAGGTTATGGGCCTTAATCAACCACGCGGGCCCAGCGCGGTTTGGTGGATGTCACATGTCTTCGAATTTTTGGTTCTAATACATGCCGGTGTCCTCACGATGTTTTCCTTAACCGTTTTAAGAGCAGTGGTGATGAAATAATTTACACAAAAAGCAGTGGTGGCCCAGTGGTAACGGCCGCGACATACGTGTCGTAGGTCGTGAGTTCGAACCCAGGTAGGCGCTTTACTTTGTGTAATTATTTTTATTCTTGTTTTAGTTCTAGTAAATAATGTAAATAAATAAATTTACATATGTATAATACTAACAGCCACACGGGTCGATCTTCAAGGTTAAGCTACGCTTGACGAGGTTGGTCCGTGGATGGGTGACCTTTTCTACATACCGAGTTTCCCCCTTGCCTCGGAAAGCACGTTAAGCCGTTGGTCCCGGCTGTCATTTGAAGATCTTTGACAGTCGTTACGGGTAGTCAGAAGCTTGAGATCTGACACCAGTCTTGCCAAGGGGTAGGAACCGTGTTACCCAGTTACTGGGTTGTGGGGAGGTCAGATAGGTAGTCGCTCCATGTAAAACACTGGTACTCAGCTGAATCCGGTAAGACCGGAAGCCAACCTAAATATAGTTGGGAAAAGGCTAGGCAGAAAAAAATGTAAATAAATAAATGGTAGAATAAAAAAAAAACAGCAGAGGTAAAGAGTTAACATGCTAGGTGGAATCAAAATATAGTTATACTTTTCGAAAATATGTTGAGATGTTGCCAGCCTAATCGAATGCAGCTGACTACAGTACACGGTGTCACTGCCTAACTGTTATCACTGAGTAATATTGCTAATGTCAATATAATTGAAAATATTAAGAAAAGACTGTGGTGACTGTGATGAATGAAACATTTAATTTAAAAGCGATGTATATAAATGTGGACAAGACTAAGGTAATGGTGTTTGAAAGAGAAGACGATGTATCGGAGTGTGACGTGGAAATATATGATAAGAGTGTGGAGCAAGTGAACGAGTTTGTATATCTGGGAAATATGTTCACAAGGGATGGAAAGATTGAAAAGGATGTGGAAAGGAGAGTGAACGCAGGGAATAAAGTGAATGGTGCTATACATGCGTTTGAGACCAGCAAATCGATGACTCCGGAAGCTCGACTAGCCGTTCACAACAGTGTGCTGGTGCCTACACTTACGTATGGAAGTGAAGGTTGGGTATGGCAAAAAAGACATGAAAGTAGGATTAATGCAGTAGAAATGCGTTCCTTGCGAAGTATGTGTGTAACTTTAAATGATAGATTGAGGAATGAGGTAATAAGACAACGTTGTGGTTTAAAAGAAGATGTAGTGACTAAAATTTAAAAGAGTATGTTAAGATGGTTTGGTCATGTTGAGAGAATGAATGAAAGGCGACTAACGAAAGGTATTTACATGGCAGACGTGAATGGAAACGCCGGGAGGGGACGCCCTAGAAAGACATACATAGACCTTATAGGTGATGTTCTTCAGAAAGACCAGGTGCGCAGTACTCATAACCAGCGTGTGTGTATGACTAGATGTATGAATGTGAGTGAAGCAAAAGAAGTATGTAAGGGTCGTAGCAGGTGGCGTTCTGTAGTTTCTGCCTACCCCCATGGGAAAAAGGTGTGAGTTTATGTATGTATGTATGTATTATGAATTCTTAAAAAGCTAAACACGTTCTGACTAGACCGGGTTTAGCTTTTTAAGAATGATTATACCTGCCGACTAATATAGTATCCTTATTTTTTTCTCTCCAATATCCCAATAAAAGAGTTTGCATGTGACAACAATAACTTTGCAGTTGCAGCCGTCTTTCATCATCATCATCAGCCTTTTAATGTTCCCACTGCTGGGACACCGGCCTCCTCTATGCGAGAGAGGGAATGGGCCATAACCAACCGTCACTGCGGTTTGGTTGCAACCGTTACAAAAAAGTTATGAAAGATTTTGACTAATATACCGTGGCAACTTTCATAATAAACAGTTTCACAACACAATATACTCCTACAATTTCTACAAAATAAATATAAAAGCCTCTTCAACCCGAACTGAGCACACGTCCCGCATAACGAAATGATCTGTATCCGAAATCAATCCATTGGAATAAACTTTTCCGTTGCACGTAGATATTTGACTCGCTGTGATCGATTGTGGATACCTATTTATTGATATGGGCTCCCGATAAATAATGGTGGCGGCCACTTTAGCTGTTTGTGTTGCTTATGCTGTAGTGGTGAGAGCGATTTAAGTGTCAAAAGGTCTGAGTATATGGAATATAACTGCGAAAATAGAAAGGAAATGTTTAAAAGGAACGGTTTCTGTCTAAATATACTCAAACAAAGCAGATGTTTGATTTTGGTCCATCACTATGTACACTACATAGATAAATAGGAAAAAGATAGGGCTTTATAATACTAACTGATTTATTTGAAAAAGGCGTACAAAAATTATCATTTGTAAAGTTTTTTAATAAGATAACCCTATTTTTAGGGCAGCCATGAGAGTTGTTTTTGACATGACGTTTCAAGATTTTGACAGTATTAAGAAGTGATAGTGATCTTTGAGTCTTTCTTTGCTTTGACTTTAAATTGGATATGTTTCGGAGTTATTAGTGATCGTTTTAGTTTTGCAACCCAGTTTATTACTACGGACAATGATTCATTGCTTCTCTGTTGCAATTGAATTCGTGTTGTATAATTTTAACGCAGATATTACGATGAAACGTCAATCAAATGTCATTGTCAAAATGACATTTTTCGCATACTGCTGATCTGATCCACCATGTTTAATTTTATATTGTGTTGCTCTACTTGACAAAGTTAATTTGAGTGTTCATTAAAATAAATGTCGGTTTCTTTATAATATAACGATTTTTAGCTGGCCTTTCCATACATTTCTGGAACATCTCAATAACTTAAAAAATATAATGCCATTTGATTTAGTAGTAGATTCTTAATATAAAATTTCTATGTAGAATTTGAATTTAGAATCGGCAGTATTAAAACTTATTTAATGGTTAATTTTTTTTTTATACATAAGTCTCTATGTAGTGTACATGGCAGACACAGGTATTTTAATTGCCGGGGAAGCTTAAATAAAGCGCAAGCATTCCACTGCCCCGGCAAGAATTACTTGAACGTGTGGTTTTCTTCTGTAAGAGTCTGACAGAGTTAATTGTCACTGGACATTCAAAAAACTTACAAAATTTCTGTGAAAGAAAAGCTTTAGTAATGTTTTGGTGACATTCTTCTTCTCAATACTTCAGAAGCTCTTCAAAAGTGAAATGTTATCAATACAACAAAAGCGTCATGATAGCGATTTGTAAAACTGGCCAAGTGCAAGTCATTCGGCATTATCGCAAAAAACGGCAAAAAATCACAATTTGTTGTATGGGAGCCCCACTTAAATATTTATTTTATTCTGTTTTTAGTATTTGTTGTTATAGCGGCAACAGAAATACATCATCTGTGAAAATTTTAACTGTCTAGCTATCACGGTTTATGAGATACAGCCTGGTGACAGACAGACGGATCGTAGATTCTTAGTAATAGGGTCTCGTTTTTACCCTTTGGGTACGGAACCATAAAAATGAAAAATGAATATGGGAATGCGCTACCGAAATGTCACTTGATTAATCCCTTTCATTTAGATCATCGCCATCGCTGAGAATGACACACTGTATAAACTTCTAGAGGCTCTATAAACATGAACTATGACAAATAGAATATCTACTACATCTTCGACAAGCTCGGCTGCATTTGACAGAGCAAAAGCAAAAAAGTATTGCAACTAATTACGTCACCAGTTCACTGTGTCTCGGCGAAGGACAAATGGCAAGCCTCGCCCGGGGCGGGATCGCGCCCGTGATAAAACACGGAATTGGTAACGATGCAACCGGGGGCGAAGTTTGTCGCTGCACATTAATTAGTATTTACCGCGAAGCTGCCGTACCTACTGTGTGTTTTAAAGTAAGGGCGAAAATACACTTACCTTAAAAGTGCGCAAGTAGCTTGTATGCTATTGTGAAAATCACAATCAGAAGTTATTATGGTACAATCTGCCCCCAGCTAAGTTGTGGCCAGCTTCCTGTCTAACCGGATTCAGCTGAGTACCAGTGTTTTACATGGAGCGACTGCCTACCTGTCCTCCGCAACCCAGTAACTGGGTAACACGATACCCCTTGGCAAAACTGGTGTCAGATCTCAGGCTTCTGACTACCCGTAACGACTGTCAAAGATCTTCAAATGACAGCCAGGACCAACAGCTTAACGTGCTCTTCGGCCGTATGGCTACTAAATTAATCAGTAAAGATTGTTTACTATTTTTATGTAACTATATTTATTTATAACTTTACTTCTTCATCGGTTTCTGTCATTATTTTTCAATTTTATACTTAATGTATGGAAAAAGCGCAGCAATGGTAGCGTTCCTTCCACATCCAGACAACAGGGAAACTACAGAGGCCCACCCAGGTTCCAGTAACCCAGCAGTACCAAACCGGGTGAGCAGAAGCCGAGGTACAAATCCAATCAAGTACACTCGACACAGCAAGGTCGGAGACAGCCAGCTGCAAATCAAGTCTCTCCTGCCCGGAAGATGGACTCCCACCAAATCACTACTGGTTCCTGCCAGTTCTATAATTCGCAGGAACCAGTAGTGGTAATAGCTCATGCTGGTAGATTATGCCACTATAATTGCTACTGGCAAGCAATAACCAAAGCAAACTATGTTAGGGGCTTAAAAAATACTTTTGATGAATTTCCTTTTCAAACATTTAAGATAATCTAACCCAAGGTTTAGTAAAACAGAGCTTGAACATTTAAAGCTGTCGATTTCAAAATTATTGTCTTCAGGGGCTTTTAAAGAATGCTGTGACGTGCCTGGCCAGTTTATTTCTAATATCTCTTTGATTCCTAAAAGCGATGAGTCGTTTAGGTTCATTTTAAATTTAAAATGTCTGAATAAATGTATCAGTCCAGACCACTTTACAATGGAAGACATTCGTACGGCTACTAAATTAATCAGTAAAGATTGTTTCATGACAACTATGGATCTACAGTGAGCCTATTTCAAGGTTCTACTATTGAATTTCAGAGTCTCCGTTTTGGTTTGTCTGTAGCACCTTTAATTTTTACGAATTTAATGAAGCCAGTAGTAAAAACCAAGGGTTACTCCTATTTGTTTACTTAGATAATTTGTTCTGTATAAATAACTCTTATAATAGTTGCCTAGAAAGCATAGCAGCAGCAGTACATGTTCTTGAGAGATTAGGTGTTATCTATATCTAGACTAATATTAATTAACTTTTTAATTATTTCGACTATGTACGATTCACTTGAGGGAAATTACGGAAACAGTTTGAGTTTTGGGTTGGTCATTTAGGTAATAGACTGTTTCTTCATTTCTTTGGTAATACTTTATATTCGTAAAACACCGCTTCGTAATAAACTGTATACAAATAAAAAGCAGCAATAAAACATTGGGCCTATTCGTGTTGTTTCAATTTCCTTATTAAATATATTTTAATATTATGTTCCCCTAAAATTGTTTGTGTTTTCCATGGAACTTGACACCTAAACAATATCCCAAATAAGTTACTGAAACCAATTAAATTTCATAAAACCTACTATTCAAACGTTTCTAAAAATATCTACATGTACGTCAACCCATTGAATAAGCCGTCGAGTTAGTAACGTAGCAAAATATGCCATAACGACACTAATTATGAACGTGACTTCTCGCTCAAATACTCGGCAGTTACCGGTAACCGCTTTCAACTGGTCTAAACCGTTTCAGTCCAGTTTGATCTGGATCAGTGTTCGGTGCGCAATACCGTGAAAATGCTTTACGATTATTGCCACGGAGCATTTATAGCAGAGTTAAAATTCTCACGGACTGTATTCTACGTTGGGCTACTATGAGTATTCGCATTCATCTTTGTGAACATTTTATCGTATTGGTTGAGTAATGGCCGTTGGGAAAATACGGAGAAGCCTTTGGTGATTGGCTTTTAATTTATTTCTCATGCCGTCTAAATATCGCTGTGCATATTCAAGTGGCTTTGCACACCTGTCATGGTAGGATATGGTCTAAAGAACTTATATAAAAATGTCACCCTGAAAACTACCCATATTTCGCAAATAAATGATTTGATTTGATTTGATACCTCACTATTTAGCGAAAAAGTAGAGGGTTTGTTTTTGAAGCCCGAATGCACATTCAACTTCACAAAGTGTATACCGTTAGATCAATGCATAAATACATTTCATAACATCGAATGACTTGAAGCGATTTTTCTGAACATTCTTCTGCTATAGTAAATATTTTTTCTTTATTTATTGTTTCTTAGAAATAATTTTAGTTGTGCATACTGATTAGGAATAACGAACTCCAAATCGGATCTTATTCCTTTCAAAAGAAAAGACCTTAAAAAAAAAAAGAAAGATCGGATCGGATTCGGAGATCTTCCTGAAAGTCTTTTTCCAGGAAGATCTCCGAATACAAAATCCTACTCACCTTTATAAAAACAAAAAGTAGTGGTCCTCAGTAATCCCGTGAGGTAAGTGTGGTAATTCCAACTCTGGGCCCCCCGCTACCCCTCTCGGAACATATACATGTGATGATTGAACTCCGCGACGTGGCGATGCTAGAAATAAAATAGTTCGCCATTGTACGACGTTATTTTAAAACCTTGAGAACTTTTCTCGGGAAGTTTTCTTTTTTTAAGTTGGGAAAATTCTATAGCTTACATTTTGCGGCAATTTAGGTCACTAGGTGTCTGAAATGCGCATTTCCGACGTTTGGCGCCCAGACTGCAGCGGACTGGGGCTGCTCTCAAGCGACTCCTGCCCAATCTAGGGGGTCGAAACGTCTCCTGCCGGAGGCTCTACGCGGGGGTCGTGCGGTCCATGGCCCTTTACGGCGCACCGGTGTGGGCGGGTTCCATGAGGCGGCGACCAACCCGCTCGTTGAACGCGTCCCAAGGGGTCATGGCCATCCGGCTGGTCCGGGGATACCGCACGGTCTCCGGTGAAGCGGCGAGCCTCCTTGCCGGATTGCTGCCATGGGATCTAGAGGCAAAAGTCCTCGCGTACATTTGGGAGTGGCGCGAGGAGGCGAAACGCCGGGGCACAACTCCGCTGCCGTGACAAATCGCGGCTTGGCGGACAGAGCTCCGGCAGGATCTGCGCGACATGGAGAGAGCGACTGTCGCAAACCAGTGCTGGGCACGCCACAATTGCGGCGATAAGGCCCCTCTTTGAGGAGTGGCTTGAGAGGCGCCACGGCGTCCTCACCTTCCGCCTGACGCAGGTCCTCACCGGACATGGCTGTTTCGGGAGGTTCCTGTTCCGGATAAGGCGGGAGGAAACGCCCGGGTGTCACCATTGTGATCGCCCGGAGGACACGGTGGAGCATACGGTGGAGGTCTGCCCCGCTTGGGCGGAGCACCGCCGTGTCCTCGTGGAGGCGATCAGCGGTGGCGACCTCTCGCGGCCGGCCCTGGTTCAGGCCATGGTACAAAGCGAGAGGGCATGGGAAGCTGTCACCTCCTTCTGCGAAGCAGTAATGCTCGCGAAGGAGGAGGCGGAACGCGTGAGGGAGACTCAACGGAGACTCCCTCGCGCCCCTAGTCACCGCAGGAGACGCCCTGGGCGTCGGAAGTCGCAAGCCAATTCCCGGCCACCGTAGGCGCGGGCTTGCGGACGGCAAGTAATGGTTAGCTCGCCGTCCGATAAGGACCAGGCCCGAGTCGACGGCGCGTAGTGTTCCACGCGCGCCTCAAAGAGATGTCAGCAAAATTGACGGGACCCGAGAGGGCCGATGTCTGTCTGGGTCGCGGATAAATTTGAAAGAGTGTTACCGCGGCCCTGGCACAAACAACTGAAGGAACACGGGTGGGTTTTAGTCAGCAAAAGTCTGACACGCCCTCCCGCTTCACCCAGAGCGGGAGAAGTCATGGATGATTCCCCACCCAAAAAAAAAAAAAAGGTGTTGAAATGCAGCTAAGGGAAGAATCAAGAAAGATTGTAGAATGTGTTACTTAAACCAAATTAAACCCAACTAAAAATATTAAAAAAAAATATGTCCCACAAAGGATATTGAATGGGTTTGGACTAAATACTTATATAATAATAAGGTCTGATCCGTTGGGTACCTAATGGTGATGAATTCTAAAGGTTGTTTAATGAAACTCATCTATATTCCGTTGTCCACGGTCAGAACTTTTGAAATAGTCTTTGTTATATTCTGTTGAATTTGTACAGTATTTATATTGTGATGGTATTTTCTTTTTGTTTTTTTTTTAATATCTGCATCTAAAAAAGTTTGTTGTATCCGCGGATATACAAACACCTGATGTCGGAAACGTTGATTTCATTTATCCCTGAATTTTTCTAGTTTTCCATTGAGCACACTTTGTGTCCAGTGGAAAAGCAAACCTGACAGGTTATTATGATTCGGCCATTTAAATCTACTGTCTAGTCTATGATATTAAATACTTGGCCTGATTTAAATAATTTTACGTCTTTAAATACACTTTGGCCATTGACGCGATTATTAAGACTGGCCCGTGCCTAACTAATTCTCGAATTTTAGATTTCTATTAATCTAAACATATAAAAGAAGAAATTGACTGACTGACTGACTGACTCACTCACTGACCATCAACGCACAGCCCAAACGGCTGAAGCTTCAATCATGAAACTTGGCACGTAGGTTCCCTTGGTAGTGTAGGTGAGCACTAAGAAAGGATTTTTGAAATTCCACCCCTAAGGGCGTGAAATAGGGGATGAAAGTTTGTATGAAAATCCGTCAGTTTTAAAGTCAGAATCTTCATATTTTGGGTTTAGGCTGGAGATTAAAAAATAATTTACGCGTGTCTCAATGATTTTGAAGATACCACCCCCATGTGGGTGAAAAGGGGGATGAAGTCATGGGAACAATGAAATCTTCTAGAGACTAGAGAAAGTCGGTAAGTTTTGAAGTTAGGATCTTCGAATTTTAGGTTTGGGCTGAAGATTAAAATCTAACGCAAATTAAGGTCTTTTGGGAATTCCGTCCTTTTGGGGATCATGGGGGATGAAATGTTGTGTACAAAAGGCCATCTTTTACAAAAAAATAAATATAAAAAAATACTTTCAATACTTTAAAATCTGTTGGGAACTATAAAATGGCTCAACGTATAAATATAGGAATTAAATAGGGACGGGAAAATCTGCTTCGCCATGACAATTAATAAGGCTCAAGGACAAACTCTGAAGTATGCTGGTGTAGATTTGAGGGAGAATTGCTTTTGCCATGGACAGTTCTATGTAGCGTGTTCACGTGTTAGCTCATCAAATAGTCTGGTGATATTGGCGTCGACATCCAAAATGGTTTAAAATTTTGTTTATAAGGATATACTTTAATTTAATTACTTACTTATGCTTATGATTACTTATTATTAGTCATGGATAAACACAGAAATAGTGTAGGGACAGGACCAGGATAGAGCGTATTGATGATAAAGTAGGTAAGTATAAGTCTGTCCTAAGAAACACTTTCAAATTACATTATTTTTATCATCATTATTTTTTACTTTTTCTCTACATACTGTTAAAATATGGTAAGGAGAAGCATGTAGTCTACGCGTGCGAAGCCGCGGGCAAAAGCTAGTACAATAATAATTGATTATCATTAAAGCTATTTGTTTTGCTGGCGACAAAATATATATAACGACAAACTTCCACGGAAGATTTTCAATAATTATCCTGGCAATCGAAGCTTCGTAATATACCGTATGTAGTCAAGGTGATGGATGGGAAAGAAGCAACTGGACATTTTCTTACCAAATGTGGTCACTGTAGGTATAGTTTAGGATATATTGTTTTGGTTTATACCTTCAGTAGGTACAGTACGGTGGGCATAGTTTATACCTACAATAGTAGTAACACCAGATGTTTATCGTATAAATCTGATTTTCCTTCGGAAAATACAGGCGTGAGGTCATCATATTACATATGTGATCACCTGAACCATAGATAATAATATAATACTAGCATACAGATGCCTCATTCCATATATAGAAACCGTGCCGACGTAACTAGCGTTTTTTTGTCTGATAATGTTTATAAGTACATCGACAGCTTTCGATTCCGTACCACGGCGATAGATGGTGTTAGCGGCGATTTGCAAGTAAAAGAGTTTATTCGGTTCGTGACTATCTTTTTCTTTAAATACGGTGACGATTTGATTCATAGTTATTTTTTTCATAGACTTGACCACTATCTCACCAGATGGTAAGCGATGATGATGTCGACGATGAAGTATTCTTACCCAGAAGAAACCTATTCACTCTTGACTTAAAAACTCCCAGGTTGTAGCTATCAGGAAATAAAGATTCCTGCAGGGAATTCCACTCCTTTGCTATACGCATAATAAAAGTATTTCCAAAACGTTTGGTGCGTATGGTTGTGATTTCCACCATATACCAAGGACGCATCGCCGTACGTCTCGTAGTCCGATTATGGAACGAATTAAATAAAAAAAATCCAACGCACACTCCCAGAAATGTAACCGATAAAAAACCATCGACGTTTTTACAGCTTCATTTTACCAAAGCGTGTTACAATACAAATTAAAAAAATCGAATGTCATGTTTCAGAAATTTAAAACCGCGTCATCTATTGGAATCAATTTTAAATCATCCGAATAATCTTCAAAAGGTTACTTAAGAGCCCAATATGCCGTAATTATGTGCTTAGGAGGGTTGATTAAACAAGAACATACAATTATGATCAATTCTCGAAAATGTTTATTTTCCACATAATTCAATAATAAATAGATACATATCACGCCATCTGGTGATATTTATTTGAACCAAATTTTGTTTCTATACGGGGTCCCACCCCGTGCCTGAACTGACGCTCTAGAAAAATAACATTCGATATAATCGAAGGGTATAGTCGCCACACATTTTTGACGTTTTCCCACTTGCTATGACGACGCTAACGTTGATAGAATTTCACTTGTCTAGAGCACAGAGCCTCTGGTTTCTATTAAAAAATTGCTACTTCCACTTACCGCTTCGTTGTTCACTCTATCCTAATCTCTACAATGCAAGCTACATCCCATGGACCTTTGTTTACAACAAAGCGTATAAATATTGAAGGGAATACTCAAATTCAGTTCAACCACATACGTGCAGTTTTTATTGTAGGTTTGTATGTTTTAGGGGTAAACAGATAAGGAAGGAACTATTGGATGGCGCAGCTTTTCTATTAAATCAAACCATTTGAGCAATCGTAGATATGTATTAAAACGAATGTAGTCTCAGAAAGCCATTAGGTAAAAGAATTTTGTCCTATACAAAATCTATTCATTCTAAATTGTTTCAAACCTATTAGAAATGAGAGAAACACTAAAAAATAGAAGTATGTCATGCAAACCACGAAGATACAGGATATGCCTAGTTTGGGGCCCATGGTCATTTTGATTGCTTTTTGTTGTTTATTTATTATTATTTTCTTTGTCTAATTATGTATCTGATGTAACATGTGTGTATGGCAATAAATTGAATTGAATTGAATTCAATTTACTTCGTCTCCGATCAAGATATTGAAAACAACCTTTATTTATTTATTTAGACTTCATGCACAAAAATGTACAAAGGCGGACTTAATGCATTAGGCATACTCTAACAGTCAACCAAGGGTGGTGAATTTCATCGTTTTTACTATATTTATTAAGTATTTTATTTAGCAATTAATAATATACTTGCATGCGGCGGGCATTAAGAGAGCAGCGCACATAGTAGGCGCTTTTATCAGCTTATGATAGAGTAGCCTTTTAATCTGGTAATTTAAGCTACCCCAGACTTGCACTTAGGCTGGATTAACACTTCCGAGTTGCCGGAATTACTTAACTATTTACTAACAAATTGGATGAAATAGAAATTTCTATTTCGATGCGAGCCCAGGTTAGCCGCTGAAAAACAACCAGTCCAATTGGAGAAGCATAAGCCCATCCAAAACAAGTGCCAGAGTGAAGCACCCTCACAGGCTATGGCCCACCTTCCTATTTGCCCTTCATGCCCAAACACATGCACCTTTCAGGATTTGAACGTGGCGAATGACAAAGTCCAAGTATCTACATACCGGTCGAACAAAATCTAAATGGTTGAGACCATGTTTGAGTTAATAGAAACGAAAGAAGAAGCAGATTAGAATATACAAATGCCATACAATAAGCTGATTTTAAAATAGGCCTATTACAATTCAAAGCTGAAAACTGCCCTTTTGAAGTCCCACCACAGCCTACATACCAGTACATTACACACATGTCTGTACACGTTATTACTTTATACCCTACAAAAATATAATATCCGAAGGCACTCAAATTTTCTTTGAATGTTAAGGCGGCGACAAGACGTAAAGCGCGGTCACTGTCGGACTGCATACCGTATATACCATACATGGCCTTAGTGGGGGCATCTCTTAAGCCAATTTGCATACAGAAATAATGAGTTTTTTCATTACTATCACCAGACGGTGCTTATCCATGTTCAATATAAATTGGTGTTTACGTTAACGTGATCGAACACGAATAAAAACTTTCACTAAATCCACAAGAGCAAGATCAGCGACGACACAACGCTTGCAGTTTATTACAAAATATATGTAGCATTTTATCGATGTATTCAAAATTGAGTTGATTTGGGTAGTAAAAATTCATACATAGAAAATTCATTTTACAGCTTTAAGTCATATACTATACACATTTTATTTTATACTCATCTATCAGGTGTACATTTGTGCTCACAATAATAGCCTGTATTTTAAGGGGTCCGTAGTCAACAAGGAACCCTTATAGTTTCGCATAGTTCGTCTGTCTGAATTTCCGCAGCTTAGCTCAGATAATCTTAGTACTAGAAAGCTGTAATTTGGCATGGATATACACATATTATTCACACCGACATAATATTGAACTTAAATGTTTAAGTTTACATTGACAACGTTTTTTAAAATTGTTTTTAGATTATGATGATGACGTTAACATGATTATCACTGATGACGTGTGGACTGCTGCCTGCCAGGATGTGGTTATCGTACTTACCCTGCTATGGCTCTCACTAAAATATATTTTCAGGAAGACCGCTACCCACAGGATCCTCGAGTTATTTGACCATTACGTCAATTCTAAATAAGTTATGGCCCTAGAAGCGTCACTGTTAGGCATGTCAATATTATTTGGTTTGATTTCCCTATGAACAGGATAACTGTCATTTATTTGAATGTGGGTAGGTATACTGTAGCAGGTATAAATATGCCAGATAGTCCAACGACTTGTCATTCGTTGTTTAGAAGCCATCAAGGAGTTGATTATAAAAAAAATATTCTATATTGAATTAATAATTGTTATTATAATTTCAACTGCTTTTATAACCTGTGGTTTGATACTAAAAAAAATAGTTTGCAAATATTGTTTTGAGCACAATGACGATTCTCACATCAACTTTCTTAGCGGTAATTATTTTTATCAGAATTTTAAATTTTTATAAGTAATTTTAACCATCAAGATTTACCAAAGGTGGATTATGAAACGGTTTTTTTTTAAATTTATATCAAGTTATATTGATTTTAATATTGTTATAGGTAAATGTTGAATATTACATATAATATCTATAAAGAGAAATAAACGAAAAGCGAGAAAGTGCTAATTTTGAAAATTTATTTCACTTTTTGTTACAGTTGGCGTTCTTAGTGGCAGCAAGTCTTGCCGTACCTAACCCGGGTGAGATTTCTCATTGTTTTTTTTTATTCTTTCTGTTTTTTTTTGTATCTAAGTACCAACTTGTTGTGATGTTTCTGAAAATAGAATGAACAATGCAATATTTGCCTTAAGTGAGTATTCTTGTCTTCTTCTTTTGGAGTCGATGGAAAACTCTATAAATATTTTGGCAAGCGGGTTCCGGGTTAGTCTTTAAAGAGGTTACAGGTTCTACGTGCTGATGTGCTGATCGAGGTGGTTTATGTGTAAATCCCACCCTCCCTGGTCTTTTCAACAAAAGTCCAGGGCTCTTCTGAAGGTGCCCCCCGTTAACAAAAAACGGTAACCGGTTTATGTTTCTTGTATATGTAACGGTTTTCTATATGTAACGGTTAATGGTTCTTGTGAAGGCATTAAAATCTAGTTGTAGTAGTGTAGTTGTAATAGCTGAATATGAAATAGTTTTATTAATAATTCCATGTTTTTGCAGAGCTTAGCCTGAAACTTCCTGAACAATGTAAAGGAAAGGGCTTCTGTTCCATCAAGCCGGAAGGGTATGACGAGATGCTTAAGATGGTCGACAAGTTCCTGACATCCAAGTTTATCAAGGTAATTGACTTACTTAGTTATATATTTTTTACGAGTCATTAAACAGTACAACATAATCAGCCAACAATGATCCCCCTGTTGGGCACAGACCTTCTCTGTGAGAAATGGGTTGATATCCACCACGTGGTTCAGTGAGTGTTGGTGGATGTCACACGACTTCGAATTTTTGGTTCTTGGACATCCTGACGATGTTTTTCTTCGTGCCTGCCTGAGTTCGAACCCGCGAACTTACAGCACGTAAGCCGCGGACGTTACCACTGGGCAACCACAGTTCCCAATGAACAGTATTAGATGCATTGAACAGTATTTGATATAAATATTGGAAAGCACCTAGACATCCACTTTAGATTCAATCAAAGTGACTATTTATTTTTATTGATACATGCTGTATGTATCTAAGAAGCTATTTGATTTATTTACTGTTGTAAGTATATATTTCTGACTTTTCAATCATTTATTTTCAGAAAACACTTGGCAGCCGTGCATCAGTACTACCGAAAGAGGTACTTCATAAGGATGATTTGCATAACTGCCCTTACAGAAACAAGGTATGATTTTGTTTAAATTAACAACGCTCCATTTAGTTTCATGTAATAATTTAAAACATGACTCATGAGTCAGAAGATGAAGACATTATTCGAGCCTAGTCGAAAGAATTGTGCAAATACTATACTATATTGTACAATATAAGTCTTAATTCCAATCCTATATAAACATTGCACAATGTAATCCATCTTTGACATACCCACATCTAGAATTTTCTCACGTAAATATTGTGTTATTTTTAAATAGTCATCTTTTTTGTAACTATTGCAGACTGAGGAAACGATGTATGCCTACAGTCACTCTGACAATTCGCGGCCAGAGTATATCATCCAACATGACCTTCTCAGGCAACCCATCGAGATCGTCACATGCGCGTGAGTGCCTTCAGTTGATTTATACTACTTGTTAATTTCCTTTGCTGCTAAAATAGTTTCCTAAATAAAAATGTCTAGCGTTACCAAGATTTTTCTTTAAAAATATATTAAAAGTGAACTTTTTTAATTACAATATTTGAACCTACGTCCACTTTGGAGTAATTTGTCATATAAATTTTGTCATTCTTATGAAAATGAATATTATTTGTATAACGAGTATCATTTCTTTGCGCAGACATGCTCATAATCAAAATATGTCAAAGAATTTCTGTCATCTAATCGAGATTTAACATTTGCTTGTTACACAATATTTAACAAAATTTTCTTATTCAACAGGTCTGACTACATTAATCACAAGAACACTGATGAAGAATGCTTTCAGGACTTGGGCTTGAAATTCTTCAATAAGAAATCCAGTTGCCAAACCTTGACATATAAGCGCTATTTTCTCGCTTTTGATACTAAAACGGGCAAACCCGTGATGAAGCCCTTCCCAGTACCTTGCTGCTGTACTTGCGTCATCCAACACAAGTAATTATTTCTGCACCAATGAACCAAATACCGTTTACAGCTTAACAATACCTTAACAGTACACAAATTGTGTTTTAACTAGCAATAGACTTAGAATCGTTCCTTGTGGCAGTCCGTGACAGAAATCATGGTTGGTAAATTAGTTGATAAATAATCTGTGCAAGTACTGATCATGGAGTTAAGAAAGGTTCTTTACTAAAGCCCAATGTCGAATACTGTTGTGGCAAAAATCGAAGAACATGGATCAATGCAAATTATCATATTATTATAAGAACTCAAACGCTATGTCTACGTAGAATTATTTGAAAGACTGATTCAATTTGTTTGTAGTGATTTTTTAGTACATTTGTATTTTGTTCAATTGTAATCATTGTGTAAATAATACTCTTCTACCTTTTATGAAATTTAGAATTATTTATGATAATTAGTATTAAGGTAATATTGAAACATATTAATTTATTAAAGCATTTATATTTCAAGTAGAAATGTGTTTTAATTATAAAAATATTATATAGTAACAATTCTATCTCCTTTTTTAAGGACATCACAAACAGACAGAGTTTTAGTGTGGATTAAGGTATATTGTCTTCCGCAGCTTCAAATTAACTTAGACTTGGCAAAAAACATTACAAAACCAGCATTTGTTTCTTTGTTTATTAAAACTTCATGCAACATAGAAATTCAAAGGTACATTTTTGAGTTTTTGCAGAACGACATCGCCTTAAGCGGTACGCACGAGTTTTTATTACAGTGCTGAAGCCGCTGGATGTAGAAATGCCTAGTTATGGCTGCGCTGGTAAACGGCACGGGAATACTAATGTTACAACTTACTGAAGTCGATTTTAACAAAATACTCGCTGAATTATTAGCGGATGAGAGTGAATTTCACACTATCTGAGTTTGTAAGTCATTTATTTTGTGATTAAAGTGATTTGATTTGAGCTTAGATTAGAAGCTTTTATTTACCTTGCCAGATGCAGTTTTCCCCCCACGCACTAACAAACTGTCTGAATTTGTTAGAATGCGTGGGTTAAATCTTGCAACAGAATTTTAATTTTCTTATCCCCAACCGATTGAGCTTAAAGATACACGTTATGTTTGGATTTCAATGCACTGTAAGCTAAAAAGCTTGTTTATTTTTATTGGAATTTGTCCATGGTCCTTTTATTACTAGTGTGATGTAGTATGTAAGTACCTATTATTTCTATGTGTGTAACCAGTACTTTACCACTCTGACACCCGACCTTACACTAGATAATGAATCATTTTTATTTACATAGATAAAAGTATATACAGTGTATAAAATACTTAAATAACTAAGACTACAAACATATACACTTTAACCAAAAACTACTCCCTAACTAAAACTAAAAATATACTTAAGTAAAATATGGCATCGAAAAACTCCTCCACATCTTTCCCCACTGGTAATGTACCCAAAAGGCTGGCAGCATTGCCACGTTGTGTGGCAATGCTTATTCTCTGACCAAAGTAAAAACCAGCCCTTGGGTCACGCGAAGTGTCAACTAGGCGTTTGGAAAGATCTTTAAACAAAGCGTGAACACTCGGACCCCACGGACCAAGAGTTTCAACCTCAAACGGCTCGAAAATATAACTACCGATTAGGTTATTATATTTCCGCCGCTTGAGGTTCTCTGCAGCCGCAGCGGCAACCTCAGCACAGCACGACGAACTTAGACGATGGGATGGCGCAAGAGTATCGACCCAAGTAGCATCCCACACTAAAGGCCTACCCATCCTCCATGGAAACAAAGACATCCCGTCCGGTCTTTTGCCATCGTCGCGTGCCAGGCCATGGGGTTCTAATACGGCTGGAACGCCGACGGTGACGAAAGCACGTCGGATGATGTTGTTTAAATTTCCATGCCGAGCGAAGCGACCTGCACTTTGGCTGCATGAAAGACCGTGGTGACAGAGGCATGAAAGACCGTGTTGACAACTTCGCCACGGTGGCAACGATGTGGAGAACAACAGGGAGCGCCAAGACGTAGGGAAGCAGCGAGGCGGAAAGTAGTGTCGTCAAACAAGGTGCCTTTGTTCAACGACGGTAGTGCGTGAAGCCAGAGGCCCGACTCCCACTCACCCACAGCCAGCAGGCGAGCGCGCTCGGCATGGCAGGAGTGGCAGAAGTGGCGATTAGGTGCTCCTGAACTGCTCTGCAGAGCGGCTCATCCCACCGTCTCTGGGAAGATGGGTAGTCGGGGGATTACAGTTCGGGCAAGAGAGTCTCCAAGCATCAATAGCCCCGGTAAAGCATGGCACATCAAAATCAATCAGTATGGGAGCTAGGATATTCCTGATTAATTTTTCAGTACCGTGGACCGAGGATATAAATGCCGGTAAACTAATACTTGAAATTTTTGTGGACGCCGAGGCCTCCCATACGGATGGGAAGAGTAGCTTGAGCCCAAGCTCGGTCGTCCATGGCCACATTTAAAACTAAAGTTAATGTATGACGGATAATTTGGTCCATTTTTTCTAAAAGAGGAGGCTGCTTCCATAGATGGGAAGCACGGAGGAAATATGATAATTTTGGGCCAAAACAACAAAAGCGAATTATGGTGATAGCCGAATGCATGTTAATTTGGAGCAATCTTTCCGAATTGTTGTTGAAATTTTGTATATTTTCCTCAATAAAATCGGGAAAGGAATCATCGAAGATTGGGGACCCAAGGAGACGAAGAGAGCTTTTTTCAATAATTTTGATTTCGGTGGCTATTTCATTGAATTTTGAAAGTGTCAATTGTCTGTCGATATTGTCAGATAAAAATAACTCACATTTGGAAAAATTTAGATAATTAAGTAAGTTTTACCTAACATAATTTGCTTACATCAACAAACATCAACAGAAAATTGTTGAAACAATTTCAACAAATTTCTGCTTGACTAAACCCACCATTATCGCGACACTTGAGGGGATAAGGTTCTTCCGATTAAGGTTGCCTTAGTCGACGGCACGAACTTTTTTGTGCACGGGGTTGATGCAAATGCATGTTATTCATCTAGTTCGCGTACGAATTCGCATTTTTGTAAATTTGTAGCGAAATGGATGATGATTTACGACGAAAATGAGCGCGTGAAATTTTATAAACAGACCTTTGGGAGTATGGATATCATGAAAAAATTACTGAATTTATATTTAAAGAAAAAATTGCATTGTTGAACTACTAATTTATCCCTGTATGGTGACTGTTTTACAATTTTCCTTCTTCTTATGATATTTATTTCCGCCCAAAGTTGCGTTAAAATTAGCGTTGAAATATGGAACTTTCGACGCTCATAACTTTCAAATATTTTATTTTTACTTTTTTGTTTCCATGCAGGGCTGGATAATGGTGAGACAAATTGATATTTTTTATTGTGAACGTACCTTTATCATCAAACAGTGGAGTTATCACAATACTACGTTTCTATGGAAGAATGATCGACTAGGGCAACCTTAACGGTTAAAAATAGCCTTTTTCCAAAGATGTTAGCATCGATGAAGCTGAATTTTACATAGGAGTAGTAACTATCTAACCGTCAAATTAGAAGCATCATACTTGACTTGGGAGGTCATCTCCATGCATGACGGAACGCTGCATCACAACCTTTTGAAATTTATCCCAATGGCCTACCTCTTTGTCTGATTTCCAGATTTGATCGTGGCGAATGGCGGAGCTGTCTAAGTAGCTAAATACTGGTCGGACAAAATCTGAATAGTTGAGACTATAGTAGAGTTAATCGCCACGAAAAAAGAAAAAGAAGAAGTTATCCCAAAATATTCTCTTTTTCGGAAGTGGTGAAATATTAGCCAGGACCCGCATCCAAAAATATGGTAGGAGTTAAAGACCTAAGATTCAGTAACTCCAATAGCACTTATAATCACTTAGTTTATCTCAAAACTTTTCCCACAGGTCCCAAGAAAAAGGCGGAAAAATATGGGCTGAGGCCATTTATCACTATTAACACGGGGGCAGATTAGTCCACAAATAAGAGCTTTATCCCTTGCCTGATAGCTCCTAACGAGGGCGAGGCTTTAGGCTGCGAGTACACTGTTGATATACATCCTAGAAGTAAGGAGATACTAAAGTGACGCATAGACATACTGAATGAGGCTAGTTACTTTGACTATCGTGTTTTCGTACTTCGCTTTTTTCGTAGGGAAGTTAATCATTTGTATCATCTCCCTGATCTTGATGGGTGCTGATTTACTGACTCTTAGCAACCTTTTACTTTTCTTTCTTTTTTTACATTTGTAAAAAAAGAAAGAAAAGTAAGAAAATAATGTTATTGATCATATAAGGCATACAAAAACAAAACTCACAGAAAAAAGACCGGGTAATAAATTATGTGCTAAACATGGATTCCCTGTATACGTTTGTGTTTCAACCCACAACATGTCGTATTCTATTAGACATAAGCGTCTTGCAAGGTATGCTACAGCTTCCAGATTTCTACCCCAGCTAGCAGTGCGCCCAAGCTGTGTTTGGCAAACCGGTTCTAAATCCTAAACTAATATCTAATACTTGGTGTATCTCATCCTCAACTATAAAACAAGCTTTTATATATATATTTTTTTAATCTTCTTTTCGATTCGATGGCACATTTAATTAGATTGCCTGGACCCAGTAGGTGGCCACGCTTATTGCAGCGTCAGAAGCAGTATACAGGCCGTTCAGGGTGCAAGTGAATGTGTATGTGTAGTGTGTGTATTTTTTTAATAAACTTTTATATAATACATAATTGTATATTCACGAGAATCAAACGTGTGTGCAACATTTCAACTCAAACACCGAGAAGTGGGTCCAATTATAATTGCAAGTTTTAATTAAAAAGACCGGGACAGGTTAAACTGAATAAAAGCTTATAATAAACACCTCTACGCAGTATTCTCTTATTATTACCCCTTCCTGAAAGTGTAACAAAAATTGGTACTGTTCTCGTGTTATAGCAGGAAAAACTTAATTGGTATTTTTAGAATGTAATTTTATTACTTGGACGTACTGGCAATCTGGCTTGGGTGGAGTGACAGAGAGACAATATTGCTGACTTAGAAGTGCCAGATACTGAGGATTCAAGTTTTTTTAATCAATGTAAATGAATGTGGACCAGAAACAGACAGGGCTCTGGTAGGTTACATTTAATATTATAATCACGATTCGAGAACACAGTTCAAGTATAAACTACTGCAGTGAAGTATTCAATCCAGCAACAAGTATCTACATTACTCTTAAGTTTTGGGGACTATATACCAGAAAATAACGTGCAACAAATAAAAACATTTTCGCAATTAAAATCTTATTACTTCCACTTTCAACGACACCTGGCTAGTGTCCCCAAACAAGGCCTCTAATCATTAATATTTCCTAATAACATTATATTCTTCGCCAGTCTGTCCTCAGCCGAGGTCCCTCGTCATCTTTAATCGGCGCCGACAGCTCTGCACTAATGAGAAAAATAATGATGAGCTACAGACTCAAAGGAAGCTTTAATCAACACCTACGTAAGCTCTTAGTATTCGTTTTTTCGGCTCTAGACTCGGAAAATTGTGTAATTAAATTAGGTACGCCGTTATTTTGTGTATTAATCTCGTAGTTTTTATTTGGTTACGTTTGGATTAAGTTCGTCTATAATAGTCAAATTAATTACCTATATTTTTCGATATGATATAAAATTATTATTTTATCGGGCCTCTTAATAGATCTGTTATGGTTTAAAGGGATACTTCAAACCCGTAAAAACACGTTTAGTAGATCTGGCCCGCCCAAGGAGACCCAGCTTCACAAAGTTTCAATAGGGTAGTTGACGAACAATATCTATTTAATCCGTCTGTTAAATAACCTAAAAATATTGGACCTGTATGTTTTCTTTTGCCACGTAAACAAAAGATTACGATGGCACAGTGCGTTGAAATATCATGTGATGTCACTTTATACTGACAAAGTGACGTCACAAGCCCCCAATCCTGAACTTTTATGCGCTTTTGATAAAGCAAAGAATATCTCACTGACAGACTAAATAGAATCATGATTTTTCAACCCAGGAAACATCCCTTTGTTCTGCTGGCTAGCCTAGCTCTTCAATATAAACTAATACATTTTGGTAATTGTTTGCAAAGGGTATTCTCTGGAATTACTGATTGATTCCAAAAATTCCTTTATCGAAAAATAGTTACAATATCGCTGATTTTGCTCCTGAATGCACCAAAATTACTGTCAGTGGGACAGGTATCAAGAGCACAGCCGCGGGAAAAGACTAGTTCAAGGAGGCTGATTCTTTGCGTCCCAAATTCAATTCTTATATCAGAATACCTAAGAAAGGTTGCCTGGAAGAGTTAACGGAATTCGATAAGGCAGCCCATTGTAAGTATTTTTAGTTTTAAGTATCCTTTATAAATGCAACTTAGGGTGTTCCTTCAATAAAGTATATAATAAAAAATAAATAAGGAAAATGGAAAAGGAAAATTAGTTTTCAATGAGCACGTTTTACCAGTAAAACGGAAAGGAAATAGAGATTGATAAGTTTGTAATTCACGCGGGACTAAATCCAATCGCTTCAGATTATGGCCTAAAGGGTACAGACAAATTGGGCATCATTAGAGTTTTAAGGTGGGCAGTATCACCGTAGTTTACTGTTGAAACGTAGGAGGAAGGTTTTAGTAATATCACATAGTATGTTAGTTGTAATGGATGAGAGTTTTGAATCATATTGGTGGGTTTATTGGAGCAAGATATTTTGGGTAATTGTAGCCAATTTCAGACGCTTTTGCAGGTATTTTGGACAGCCCGTTTAACATGTTTTAAATACAATGATACCACAAATACCTTAAACAGGTAGGTATCACTGAAGGTATTATTGGGATATTTACTCGTTCATATTTTCTTACTCCTGTGCATTTTTTTCCGATTAGTTTCGATGCAGGATTTAAAGCAGTAAAATCGATTCTTGAGGACTCATCGCGCTTCATCGTCTTGATAATTTCTGATGGTCGCCACTATTGATAGTGGCGAATAGTGTGGCGGGCTATACTCTTTCAAAAAGATCTGAAAAGGGCTGTTCGTTAAGATATATTTGTTCTAACTACTTACCTAGAGTAATACTGGTTATTCTTGTAAGCTGGTTTAATATTAGCTAGTCGAATATTACGAACGCTTTTATCTCTACAAGGCTTCTTTTATTAAGATCTTACTTACTTACTTACTAATATTTGACAGGCAATCAAGAACATCTTCTTATCCACCGTGACTGATGTGTTGCGCCAGGGGATGGAGTACTACATTCCATTCTCTGACGTGGCGCTGTCCAGCGCTGACCGACCATGGTTTGGTGCCGAGTGCAACCACGCAAATGCGGTTAAGCACAAGGCTTACCTCGCATGGGTCGACGATCGAGTGCATAAAGCAAATGACGTAACTCAGAAGAGGAGAGCCTTCAACAGGGCTGCCAAGTCCTACAAAAATGCGATGCGAAGGGCACGTTTTTACCATATTAGCAGAATCGGGAACAAACTAGCTTCATACCCTGCTGGTAGCAAAGCGTTTTGGTCCCTGGCTAAGTCGGTTGAATCAAACTTCTGTCGCCCCTCACTACCACCACTGCTGAGACCCGACGGGTCACTGGCCCACTCCGCCGAGGACAAGGCAAACTTCTTTGCCTCCCCTTTTGCGTAATCTTTGCGTCTGAACTCTGATCGCGCGCGGCCCCCTCCGTCTCCTGTTGGATGTGGGACGAGTATGTCAATTTTTCGCATCCATCAGAAGGAGGTCTGTAGGGTGTGGCGTAACCTCGGCGTGAACAAAGCTAGTGGCCCCGACGGGATACCGGCAATTGTACTAAAAACTTGTGCGCCTGAATTGTCTCCGATCCTGACACGCCTATACCGCCTTTCGATAGTGATTGGAAAGGTGCCGAAGGCTTGGAAGCAAGCTAGCGTTCTGCCCGGGCCCAAAAAGGGTCGTCGGGCACCCGGCCTACTACAGACCCATCTCGGTAACGTCCATCCTCTGTAAGAGTATGGAACGTGTGCTTAACAATAAGCTCCACAGTGACCGCCAATACGGCTTCCACCGAAATCGGTCAACTGGGGATCTTATAGCGTATGCCATTCACGTCTGAAGTGAGGCCTTCGAGAGGCACGGGGAGGCGCTTGCAGTCTCCCTTGACATCTCGAAGGATTTCGACAGGGTCTGGCATGAGAGCCTTATTGGTAAGCCTCCTTCCTTCGGTCTGCCTAGTGGTCTGTGTGACTGGATTGCTGACTTCCTGAGGGATCGGTCCATCCGAGTGGTTATCGATGGCTGCTGGTCAGTTACGTAGTAACGCCGCAGTCCCTCAGGGGTCGGTGCTCTCGACTACACTGTTTTTGCTGCACATTAATGACCTGCTAAAACCCGGAACCTTTGGGTACGCAGACGGCAGCACGGTTGCTGAGAGATATGTGTCTGGCGCATGGGCTACTGGGCCTAAGATCCGGTCTCTCCGGGAGGCCTTGGTTGGGCGCTTGAACCTGTCTTTGGAAGCAGTCTCCGAATGGGGCGATGCCAATCTAGTCAGTTGCAATGCTGCTAAGACCCAGGCGTGTCCTTTTTCCGCAAAAAAGAGCCCATTCCACCCGGCTCCATCTTTCCGTGGTGTAACCGTGCCGATAACGGACCATCTCGACATTCTTGGTGTTACGTTTACTTCGACCCTCAATTTTGGTCCATTCATTGAGGCAAAGACTCAGTTAGCTGCAAAAAAGTTGGGGATCCTTGCAAAGGTGAGACGGTACTTCACGCCTGAACAGCTGCTAAAATTGTATAAAGCTCGGTCATGCATGGAGTACTGCTCTTACCTCTGGGATGGATCTGCCAAATATATCGAGTCGATTGACAAACGGGCCAAGAGGCTTATCGCCAACGATGCACTGGTCACCTCAAAGCTCCAGAGCCTTGAACATCGACGCCAAGTGGCCAGTCCGTCTGTTTTTTATCGGTTACATTTCGGGGAGTGTGCGATAGGACTGCACAATTTGATTCCGCCTAGCCCTTTCCATCACCGGACAACTAGACGTACGCCAATGCGCCACCGGTACATGGTGGACATCCCACCCATACGTACAAAGCGTTTTGCGAATACTTTCATTGTACGCACAGCTAAGGAGTGTAATTCCCTGCCGGAGTCTTCGTTCCCTGATAGCTACAACCTTGGGATCTTTAAGTCAAGAGTAAATAGGTTACTTCTAGGCAAGCGTGCTTCACCGTCGACCACATTATCGCTTACCATCAGGTGAGATAGTGGTCAAACGCGAGCCTATCGATAAATATAAGTGGGTACATTTTATTCTATATAGAGTGAATAAAAGGGAACAAAAGAAGCAATCATTTCATATCATTGAGTTCTTTCTATTAATGACTAGACCGCTTTCTTACTTAAAAACCGGCCAAGTGCGAGTCGGACTCGCGCACGAAGGGTTCCGTACCATTATTGCAAAAAACGGCAAAAAAATCACGTTTGTTGTAAGGGAGCCCCACTTAAATATTTATTTTATTCTGCTTTTAGTATTTGTTGTTATAGCAGCAACAGAAATACATCATCTGTGAAAATTTCAACTGCCTAGCTATCACAGGTCATGAGATACAGCCTGGTGACAGACAGACAGACAGACGGATCGCGGAGTCTTAGTAATAGGGTCCGGTTTTTACCCTTTGGGTACGGAACCCTAAAAACGTAGTTCAAATGTTTAAATTCAATTACCATTATGGTGCTTCCAGGTGTTGTAAGCTCTTCAAAACCAGATTCTGAGAATCAATAAAAACATAATACCATTTTTTTAAAGAAAAATCTTTTGCTGAATAAAAAGTTTAGACAATTTGACCCCTGCTTGTTATTTTACTGAAAAGAAAAAGATAGTGCGTAAAAAGAAGATAATTGTGTACCTTTATCCATTTGAGGTTTTGAGTCTACTCCCTAGGCTTTTATTTATTTATTTAATACTTCATGCACACAATCGTACAGAGGCGGACTTAATGCCTTAGGCATTTTCTACCAGTCAACCTTTGGGTGATGCAGAGACAAATTATGGTAGGTGCAATATTAAAGGCAAATCACGACAAGGTGGGTTTAATCAAATAGAAAGATATACATAAATACTATAACTATACACTATATACATACTATGCTTTTGGCTTACTCCTTGGTGTTATTTGTGAACTTACATTAATAACTGTTGTTTTGTCTACGGAAGTTATAGTTAGTAGTTTAAGTTGCATTGGTAAGGTCCACGTGCAAGTAGGACTTAACTTTGTTGGGAAAATATCAATTTGATTACAACACTATTCTAAATATAAAGTCAACAAAAAAAGAAAACAAGTGAAGATGACAATACGCCCCATAATTCCTGCCCCACACTTGAGGACAGACCCCAAACCCGAGCAGGCGTACACCACGACCCCCTGAATCCCGTTGTAAATCTCGTAAAAAGGATTTGCCCCGTTGTATTCGACGCCGATTTACCGCGATACGTACTCGTATATAATTCAAACGTGTTTAGTTCTGTTGGTTTGCTCGTAATGTCTCACTTTTAAGGGAACTGTCTTGTTTTTTTTTGTACTTAGTTCGGTAACGTTTTGGAGACGTGATTTCGGAGATTTTTGGGTCCTTATGTAATTGACGAGGTTTGTTCTTTTCAGGATGAAGTATTTCAAGATACATTTTCTTCACACAAATATATTAATAATCCGTATAATGCTAGTTTGAGCTTGAGGTTTTAAATCATAACCTTAATAACATTATTAGCTTCATTAAATTCCAGAAGATTATAATAGTCTTCTAGATTAAATTTCGGCCACGGTGGCCAATCTCAGTGGGGATGGAGACTAGCCATCGGCGCAGTAGATATTATAGTACACAAGTATGAGCACGTGGGTCTGATCGTGTATCCCGTCGTGACAGATGCAAAAGATTATAAAGGATCAGTCAAAATAATTTTCAATATATTTTGCCCTAATCTGCCAGAGTTTTTAAGAAGTTGTCAACCAATATCACAATGATGAACTCAATTTCTTTTAGTATTATATAACTGTAAATCTACCATTTACTGTACCTAGTTCGTTGACTTGTGTGTGCCCTGGCAGTTTACTGTGTCATGATCTTTCTAATGTCTCTCTGATGGTGGTATATGTGTTGCCTCATTCGGTTCCCTTCATGATGGTTGAGCTGAAGGTGTCCATGCTTCTTGGTAGTGAACGGGCGCCATCAGTTGGTATTGGTCATAACATGGCTGACTCGGTCTGTTTTTACCCGACTGCCGAAGGAGGGTAATGTGTTTATCAGTCTATGTATGTATGTATGTATGTATGTATGTATGTATGTATGTGTTTGTTCCTATGTGGCGTTCCAGAGACCGAACGCGTTGGCCGATTGTGATGATTCATACGTCAATCGATTCGTCTTAACCTTGCGAGTGTCATAGGCTACATTAAAATTGGAAAATAGAAAAATGGCGGCTTTTGGGCGCCATATTGTGGGGGACCAATTTTATTTTTTCTTCCAAACCCATCGTGTGGGGTATCAAAATAAAGGGTTTTAAGAGGTTATTTCAAAAATATATAACACTTATATATTTAAATGTACCTAATTCGAAAAAAATGTTAACTAAAAAGTTATAAATAAAAAAGTTAATTAAAAAACATATTTGCGAGCTGGCTGACCAAAACCAGATGTATCCTCCGACTGCACAGCATGATTTTCTTCTTGTTTACGTCTTTTTAGTTCGCTTTTTAAGCAGTCGGGTATTTTGATTTTTTTAATTACCTTTTTTATTAATTTGGTATTTTTGAATTGTTTGTTTTACTATAGATGGTTTTACGTGCACGTCTTTTTACATCGTTCTCACATAAATGTATTTTTCCAACAAAAATGATGTAAACAAATACTTGTAATTAAAACTGATGGAAAAATGTGTCCGTGGAGTTTCTTGCACAGTTTTCTCCTTCTCTTGCAAATTTGCAACTAGATTCATCTTCTGTTTCGTTTGACAATTCAAAAGTACCTTCAAGGTTTAGTTGAAATAAACTATTTTTATTTTTATTTTGAATATTCTAGACCAGCGTGCTCTTAAAATCACTGATGTTCTTATGATTATTCAGTTTAAAATCGTAAGCTACCCTTGATATACCGAGTTGATTTATTAAATGTTGCACATACATTAAACTTTTACATAAATCTATGTATTTCCAGCATTTAATATCACAATACATAATCCCTCACATAGCTCTCCATGCATATTCTGGCGATATTAAACCAATATATTATTCAAAGCCAATACATTATCTCTAATGCCCATTTGGACATGGACGGCTTGACGCTAAACCGCAGTCATGTTATCATGCAACTGCCATTGTAAGAGCAAAGCTGATGAAATTATGAAATATAAGGGGTATTTAATTCAGTCAAAGTTCAACATTATCATCATTTCAGCCGAAGTACGTCTACTGCACAGAGAGCAGCGGTAGTCCAGTGATATTGGCCGCGACTCACAGAGAGGAGGCCTGTGTCCCAGCAGTGGGAAGATTAATAGGCTGGTGATGACTTCCACGGCTGACACAGGCCTCTCCCAAGTGTCGCCACACTGATCGGTCTTGTGCGTCTCGCATCCACCGGATACCCGCAGTTTTGACTCGTCGCTCCACTTCAAGGAGGCATTCCAACGCTGCGTCTTCCGGTACGCGGTCACCACTCTAAAACTTTTCAGCCCATCGACTATCCGTTCTACGAGCAGTTCATGTATACTGTCTGGCAATTCTTCGAGCTATAAAAGTTCAGTCGTAGTTAGATAAAACTAAATTGCATTGGCGTTATAGATGTTAAGGTGTTATTTACGTAATTTTGAACAAATAAATGTAATAAGTGGAATCGAAGATTTGTAGAAGTTGAAGTTCATAACTTCATACAATCAATCTGCCCAGCCTTTTACCAACTATGTTGGCGTCGGCTTCAAGTCCAAACTGATGCAGCTGAGTGCCAGTATTTTACATAGTGCGCCTGCCTATCTATGTTCCACAGCCCAGTGACTGGGTAACACGATATAGATAGTTCAACTCATCTGTGCGCGCAGCGCTATGTATGGGTAAGCATGTGTGAGTGTTGTTTGCTCGGACGATGACTGCCGCGTCACAGCCACACAGATGCATAATTTAGAATGATTGACGATGATTGTTCCATTAAGAATGATTTTTGGTAAAAGGAGCTATTGAATGAGATTTAATTTTGTCACTGTTTATTTATTTAATTATATATACTTACACCAAGATAAAACAATACAAGTAAAATTTAAAAAAAATATAAAGTTCCGACACATTTTTATTTCATGCTACATAATTTATCTAGTAGTAGACACGCTTCAATCGACAATCTATTGAACACGTAATTATGACACGATATCTTGCGAATATACCCCGATTCCAACAGTAAACCGCCCATAATTTTAGAATGGTTGAACCGATATTTACCAAACATAGCTATGAACACTCTCGATAAAGTGTCGATAAAACGAAATCAAAATCGGGTCGTCCTTTTCGGAGCTATGATGCGGAGCTATGACACTTCAAAATTATAATACTCCTCTTTTTCCGTCGGGGGTTAAAAAGAATCCTTAAAATTAAAACAAACATACAACAGGCGGCCTTATCGCGTTTTGCAATCTCTTCCAGGCAACCTTGAATGGAAAGATAGAGCCTGGACACGACATGGGGTTGCACTTGGTGTAAATTTCAAATCAAACAATTAGTTTTACTAAATACAATTAGGTTCTAAAAACAAACTACTAAAATAAATATATAAATGCTAACATACATCTAAATAAACAAAGAAGAAAACAATACAGCTTAAACAAGAACAAGATCACAGAGACAAGTAATATTCCTTTAAGAGTGTTTTAAAGACAGGCACGTTTTATTGAGTTAGGCAATGCATTCCACAGACGAGCAGCCTGTATAGTAAATGATTTATCCAAGAATGTAGTGGAATGCTTTTTTTTTCAAATCATATCATATTGTTTCTAGTACCGTTTACAAAAATAATAATAATATCATAGAGTTCAAGTATTACAAAAGTAAACATGTTATTAATTGTAAAGCTCTCGAAATCTTGCTACAAAAATAAAAGAAAAGCAATTTACCTCAAATTCCACTGCGAGATAGCAAAGAACTTTAAAAGACCAACATATTTGAAAACGGAACAAAACCAAAAATAAGGTTGTAAGTACTAGGTACGCGTCTGATCTTTCTTAAAAAGATCTATGTAAATAAGGCATATAGCTCCTTATTTTAGAGCCGTCTATGAAAAATAAAAACTGTTTTTGTCTAAAGGGTGCACACTGTATACTTACTAAGCCACAGGCCACAACCAAGGTGTTCGACCAAACGAATATAGATTAAGAACAGAGATAGAGCTAGAAAATTACTGCTCGGAATAGAAAAAAACAATCGACATCCTGTGAATCCTTGTTTAATCCTGCGCTGTGCGGTGTTGAAGATTTAATTAAGGCGAGCGGGAAAATGTTCGGAGGAACCAACGTTTTTCTTTTTGGTTTGGTGTAAACGCATTTTCACGACGTTTTACTGCATTTTCATGTAGTAACCGGATCGAGGTTATGCAGTTATTCAACCTGCAGTTAGTCCAGGTGTGATTTTTAGAAACCACTCGTATAAGGAATGGTATAAGGAATGGTTTAACTCTGGTCTCTCTGGTATGTGCAGACATCGTGGTGATGCGTTGGGGTGCCAATGTAGTACATGTACTGTAGTGGCCGGACTAATTGGTTGGATTCTAACCATCAACAGTATAACACTCTGTAGTTAATATAATCTTTCTTCCAGTAGAGTTCGTGAACTCCTTATAACACAGGCCGGAATGAAATTCGAAAAACATAAAAAGGCTTTCAAAACAAAGTTATTTATTTCAATGTCAACACCACACGATTTTTCTTCCAACTCTAAAATGGTACCGTCAGTTCGCTGTCGACAATTTCGCGGGGTTCCGTGTACATTACCGTATTTGCTTAGATAGTGGTTCGACTCAGTCAGCGAGACGACGCCCCGTAATGGATTTCTGACGTTGAAATAAATGATAGATCGCCGCCACACGATGCATTACCTGTGGACAAGTAGCTGAGCTACGAATGTGGGTGGAGGGAGCTGATTTTAAGGAATCTATTTATTTATGCAACCTGAAATTCCTAGACCGTAAACTTGTTGTCGTTACAATCCCGTGGAAAGTCGATCCAATACATGAAACAGTATGGATTTGTAAAGATAAAAATACTAATAAAAAAGACATAAAAATAAACCGACTTCCAAAGAAAAACAACAATAAAAAGTGCAAAAATAACTTTCGTTTCGGACCGGTCTTTGGTATCTCTTGTTTTATCATTTTTCAACACCACTTATAAAAGGAAAGATTTTTGTGTTCTTCTTTAAATTATTTCTTAATTTTATCTTTATAAATCGATACTGTCTTTATAAATCATCTTCCAAATTGACCCCCACGGGATTATAACGACCAAAATTTAACGGTGCGTACAAAGATGCGATGTGGACGAATTTTTTGACGCCCCGTAATTGTACATATTTTTATTCTTCATCATCTTCAGCCTTATAATGTTCTCACTGCTGGGACACAGGCATCCTCTCTGTGAGAGAGGTAATGGGCCTTAATCCACCACGCGGGCCCAGTGCGGGTTGGTGGATGTCACATGCCTTCGAATTTTTGGTTCTAATACATGCCGGTTTCCTCACGATGTTTCCTTAACCGTTTTAAGAGCAGTGGTGATGAAATAATTTACACAAAGAGCAGTGGTGGCCCAGTGGTAACGGCCGCGACTTACGTGTCGTAGGTCGTGAGTTCGAACCCAGGCAGGCGCTTTACTTTGTGTAATTATTTTTATTCTTGTTTTAGTTCTAATAAATAATGTACATATGTAAATAAATAAATTTACATATCTATAAATACTAACAGCCACACGGGTCGATCTTCAAGTTTAAGCAACGCATAACGAGGTTAGTCCGTGGATGGGTGTCCTGACCTTTTCTTCATACCGAGTTTCCTCTTTGACAGTCGTTACGGGTAGTCAGAAGCTTGAGATCGGACACCAGTCTTGCCAAGGGATAGGTACCATGTTACCCAGTTACTGGGTTGTGGAGGTCAGATAGGTAGTCGCTCCATGTAAAACACTGGTACTCAGCTGAATCCGGTTAGACTGGAAGCCAACCCCAATATAGTTGGGAAAAGGCTAGGCAGAAAAAAAATGTTAATAAATAAATGGTAGAATAAAAAAAAAAAACAACAGTGGTAAAGAGTTAACATGCTAGGTGGAATCAAAATATAGTTATACTTTTCGAAAATATGTTTAGATGTTTCCAGGCTAATCGAATGCAGCTGACAACATTACACGGTGTCACTGCCTACTAACCGTCACAACTCTAGCTATCACTGAGTAATATTGCTACTGTCAATATAACTGAAACTATTTGGTAGCGTGGTGTGATGAATTCAAAAAAAGAATCCCGGTCTAGTCAGAACGTGTTTAGCTTTTTTATACCTGCCGACTTTTATAGTATCCTTATTTTTTTCTCTCCAATATCCAAATAAAAGAGTATGCATGTAACCTTTTAATGTTCCCACTGCTGGGACGCCGGCCTCCTCTCTGTGAGAGAGGGAATGGGCCTTAACCCACCGCCACTGCGGTTTGGTTGCAGCCGTTACAAAAAAGTTATGAAAGATTTTGACTAATATACCGTGGTAACTTTCATAATAAACAGTTTCACAACACAATATACCTACTTCTACAATTTCTACAAAATAAATATAAAAGCCTCCTCAACCCGAACTGAGCACACGTCCCGCATAACGATATGATCTGTATCCGAAATCAATCCATTGGAATAAACTTTTCCGTTGCACGTAGACATTTGACTCGCTGTGCTCGATTGTGGATACCTATTTATTGATATGGGCTCCCGATAAATAATGGTGGCGGCCACTTTAGCTGTTTGCGTTGCTTATGCTGTAGTGGTGAGAGCGATTTAAGTGTCAAAAGGTCTGAGTATGAGGAATAGAACTGCAGAAATAGAAAGGAAATGTTTAAAGTTAGTAAGTAAATGTTTTAAAAGAAATAGTGTTTGAGGAACTGTTTCTGCCTAAATATACTCAAACAAGGGAGATGTTTGGTTTTGGACCATCACTATGTACACTACATAGATAAATAGGAAAAAGATAGGGCAATTCCTTAAAAATACTAACTAATTTTTTTTGAAGAAGGTATACAAGTGAACCCTATTTTAGGACAGCCATGACAGTTGTTTTTGACATGACATTTGAAGACTTTGACAGTATTAAGAAGTTTTATCTTTGAGTCTTTCTTTGCTTTGACTTTGAATTGGATATGTGTCGGAGTTTTTAGTGTTTGTTATAGTTTTGCAACCCAGTTTACTACTACGGACATTGATTGATTTTCTTTTTCTTTTTTTTTTCCTTTTCTGAAAAAAACGTTGCCCCACACTAGGAATTTCTTCCTGTATCGTGGGTGCGTTTACAAACATATAAACTCACATACACAAACAACCAGAACCGAAACAACTATCTGTAGGTCATACAAATATTTGTTCCGTGCGGGAATCGAACCCGCGACACGCAGCGCAGCAGTCAATCGCTTAACCACTGCGCCAACCGTGCGCCGTGATTGCTTCTCTGTTGCAATTGAATTCGTGTTGTACAATTTTAACGCAGATATTACGATGAAACGTCAATCAAATGTCATTGTCAAAATGACATTTTTCGCATACTGCTGATCTGATCCACCATGTTTAATTTTATATTGTGTTGCTCTACTTGACAAAGTTAATTTAAGTGTTTATTTAAAAGGAAGAGAAATAAAAAAATAAATATCGGTTTCTATATAATATTGCGATTTTTACATATATTGTATATAATATAGTGCTGGCCCGGGCTCCATACACTTCTGGAACACCTCCATAATTAAAAAAAAAATGCCATTTGATCAGTTTAAAGAACGATTTAGTAGTAGATTCTTAATATAATATTTCTATGTAGAATTTGAATTAAGAATCGGCAGTATTAAAACTTATTTAATGGTTAAATATTTCTTATAAATAAGGCTCTATGTAGTGTACATGGCAGGCACAGGTATTTTAATTACCGGGAAAGCGTAAATAAAGCGCAAGCATTCCACCGCCCCGGCAAGAATTAGGTACTTGAACGTGTGGTTTTCTTCAGTAACAGTCTAACAGAATTAATTGTCAGTGGACATCCATGAGGATATACATTAAAATTTACAAAATGTCCCTGAATGAAAAGCTTTAGTAATGTTTTGGTGACATTCTTCTTCTCAATACTTCAGAGGCTCTTCATAAGTGAAATGTTATCAATACAACGAAAGCGTCATGAGAGCGATTTAAAAAAGTGGCCAAGTGCGAGTCGGTCTCGCGCACGAAGGGTTCCGTAGCATTATCGCAAAAAACGGCAAAAAATCACAATTTGTTGTATGGGAGCCCCACTTTTTTAGTATTTGTTGTTATAGTGGCAACAGAAATACATCATCTGTGAAAATTTTAACTGTCTAGCTATCACGGTTCATGAGATACAGCCCGGTGACAGACGGACAGACAGACAGACGGATCGTGGATTCTTAGTAATAGGGTCCCGTTTTTACCCTTTGGGTACGGAACCATAAAAATGAAAAATAAATACCTACCGAAATGTCACTTGATTAATCCCTTTCATTTTGATCATCACAATCGCTGAGAATGACACACTGTATAAACTTCTAGAGGCTCTATAAACATGAACTTTGACAAATAGAATATCTACTACATCTTCGACAAGCTCTGCTGCATTTGACAGAGCAAAAGCAAAAAGTATTGCAACTAATTACGTCACCAGTTCACTGTGTCTCGGCGAAGGACAAATGGCAAGCCTCGCCCGGGGCGGGGTCGCGCCCGTGATAAAACACGGAGTTGGTAACGATGCAACCGGGAACGAAGTTTGTCGCTGCACATTTATTAGTATTTACCGCGAAGCTGCCGTACCTACTGTGTGTTTTAAAGAACGGGCGAAAATACACTTACCTTAAAAGTGCGCAAGTAGCTTGTACGCTATTGTGAAAATCACAATCAGAAGTTATTATGGTACAATCTGCCCCCAGCTAAGTTGTGGCCAGCTTCCAGTCTAACCGGATTCAGCTGTGCAGTGTTTTACATGGAGCGACTGCCTACCTGTCTTCCGCAACCCAGTAACTGGGTAACACGATACCCCTTGGCAAAACTGGTGTCGGATCTCAGGCTTCTGACTACCCGTAACGACTGTCAAAGATCTTCAAATGACAGCCGGGACCAACAGCTTAACGTGCTTTCTATAAAATTAATGTATGGCTACAAAATTAATCAGTAAAGATTGTTTACTATTTTTATGTAATTATATTTATTTATAACTTTACTTCTTCATCGGTTTCTGTCATTATTTTTCAATTTTATACTTATTGTATGGAAAAACTGCAGCAATAGTAGCGTTACTTCCACATCCAGACAACAGGGAAACTACAGAGGCCCACCCAGGTTCCAGTAACCCAGGAGTACCAAACCGGGTGAGCAGAAGCCGAGGTACAAATCCAATCAAGTACACTCGACACAGCAAGGTCGGAGACAGCCAGCTGCAAATCGAGTCTCTCCTGCCCGGAAGATGGACTCCTACCAAATCACTACTGGTTCCTGCCAGTTCTATAATTTGCAGGAACCAGTAGTGGTAATAGCTCATGCTGGTAGATTATGCCACTATATTAGCTACTGGCAAGCAATAACCAAAGCAAACTATGTTAGGGGCTTAAAAAATACTTTTGATGAATTTCCTTTTCAAACATTTGAGATAATCTAACCCAAGGTTTAGTAAAACAGAGCTTGAACATTTTAAGCTGTCTATTTCAAAATTATTGTCTTCAGGAGCTATTAAAGAATGCTGTGAAATGCCTGGCCAGTATATTTCTAACATCTTTTTGATTCCTAAAAGCAATGAGTCCTTTAGGTTCATTTTAAATTTAAAATGTCTGAATAAATTTATCAGTCCAGAGCACTTTACAATGGAAGACATTCGTACGGCTACTAAATTAATCAGTAAAGATTGTTTCATGACAACTATGGATCTACAGTGAGCCTATTTCAAGGTTCTACTTTTGAGTTTCAGAGTCTCCCTTTTGGTTTGTCTATAGCACCTTTCATTTTTACGAATTTAATGAAGCCAGTAGTAAAAACCAAGCGTTACTCCTAGTTGTTTACTTAGATAATTTGTTATGTATAAATAACTCTTATAATAGTTGCCTAGAAAGTATAGCTGCAGCAGTACATGTTCTTGAGAGATTAGGTGTTATCTATATCTAGACTAATATTAATTAACTTTTTAATTATTTCGACTATGTACGATTCACTTGAGGGAAATTACGGAAACAGTTTGAGTTTTGGGTTGGTCATTTAGGTAATAGACTGTTTCTTCATTTCTTTGGTAATACTTTATATTCGTAAAAGCACCGCTTCGTAATAAACTGTATACAAATAAAAAGCAGCAATAAAACATTGGGCCTATTCGTGTTGTTTCAATTTCCTTATTAAATATATTTTAATATTATGTTCCCCTAAAATTGTTTGTGTTTTCCATGGAACTTGACACCTAAACAATATCCCAAATAAGTTACTGAAACCAATTAAATTTCATAAAACCTACTATTCAAACGTTTCTAAAAATATCTACATGTACGTCAAACCCATTGAATAAGCCGTCGAGTTAGTAACGTAGCAAAATATGCAAAAACGACACTGATTTTGAACGTGACTTCTCGCTCAAATACACGGCAGTTACCGGTAACCGCTTTCAACTGGTCTGAACCGATTCAGTTCAGTTTGATCTGGATCAGTGTTCGGTGCGCAATACCATGAAAATGCTTTACGATTATTGCCACGGAGCATTTATATCCGAGTTATAATTCTCACGGACTGTATTCTACGTTGGGCTACTATGAGTATTCGCATTCATCTTTGTGAACATTTTATCGTATTGGTTGAGTGATGGCCGTTGGGAAAATACGGAGAAGCCTTTGGTGATGAATGGCTTTTAATTTATTTCTCATGCCGTCTTAATATCGCTGTGCATATTCAAGTGGCTTTGCATACCTCACTATTTATCGAAAAGTAGAGGGTTTGTTTTTGAAGCCCGAATGCTCATTCAACTCCACAAAGTGTACTGTATACCGTTAGATTAAAGCATAAATAATTTTTTTAACTTCGAATGACTTGGAAGTATATATTTCGGCACATTCTTCTGTGATCGTCGATATTTTTTTAGGAATAATGTAAGCTATACATACTGATTAGGAATAAAAAACTCCAAATCGGACCTTATTCCTTTCAAAAGAAAAGACAAGTCTTTTTCCAGGAAGATCTCCGAGTACAAAATCCTACTCACCTTTATAAAAACAAAAAGTAGTGGTCCTCAGTAATCTCGTGAGGTAAGTGTGGTAATTCAAACTCTGCCCCCCCCGCTACCCCTCTCGGAGACTATACATTTGATGATTGAACTCCGCGATGTGGCGATGCTAGAAATAAAATAGTTTGCCATTTTACGACGTTATTTTAAAACCTTGAGAACTTTTCTCGGGAAGTTTTCTTTGGGGAAAGAAAACCGTTTTGTGTGAAAAAGTATTAGATGTGATAAGCATTTGAAGTTGGGCAAATTCTATAGCTTACATTTTACGGCAATTTAGGTCACTAGGTGTCTGAAATACTGCTAAGGGAAGAATCAAGAAAGATTGTAGAATGTGTTACTTAAAAAACTTTTTAACAAAAAATCAAACCGACTTCCAAAAAAACACTGCAAAACGAAAAATAACTTTCTTTTCCGAAGTCGGTGTCTTTGGTACCTATTGTTTTTCGTGTTTCGACACCGACTTCGGAAAAGAAAGTTACATTTCGTTTTGCAGTGTTTTTTTGGAAGTCGGTTTAATTTTTTGTTAAAAAGTTTTTTATTTTTTTAGTTTTGGTAGGTACTTCCAATTGCCATAAAAATCATAACTAGCCAAATTGCATCTCTTGACGATTCGAATAAGCCCATACACGACTAGTATACATTGTTTTATTTCGGAGTACCGGTGCCTACCTGCCGGCTCCATCATCAGATCAGTTCGATGGTACCATTTTCATCAGCACTATGTATTTATAAGTATTTGCTTCATCATAGTTGTTAAACCATTCGAGATATCTTATAACCCATGACATACTTAGCATTAAGGAAATCTATTGGCCATCTGTGGTCTTCTTCACCAATTCCTCTTCACCAAATGTTACTTTCTGAGTGCAGATGATTGCATTGTTGATAAAAATACCAAAATCGCTATATGTATGCCTATAATATTTGAGGAGTTCCCTCGATTTCTCCAAGATCCCATCATCAGATCCTGACCTGATGACTATGGGACCAACTGGAAAGTATACCCTTTCAAACAAAAGAAGAATTTTCCAACTTGGCCCAGGCGTCTTACAGTAATCGGGGAACATACATAAAAAAAAAAGATTCCGACGAATTGAGAACCTCCTCCTTTTTTTGAAGTCGGTTAAAAACAAATTAAACCCAAATAAAAAAAATATGTCCCACAAAGGATATTGAATGGGTTTGGTTTGCCACTAAATACTGACTTTATACCTAAAAAAATAATTTAAAGTAACGGTCCCAGGGCAAAAAAAAAATAAGGTCTGATCCGTTGGGTACCTAATGGTGACGAATTCCAAAGGTTGTTTAATGAAACTCATCTATAGATTTCGTTGTCCACGGTCAGCACTTTTGAAATAGTCTTTGTTATATTCTGTTGAATGGTTTTTCTGGTTCAAAATCTCAGAGCCCCTAGACGTTACTTACCATTAATAATTTTTTTACAGAATATCGTTAAATAATATTTATATTGTGTATTAATTATTTAAACAATATTTATATTGTGTAGGTATTTTCTTTTTGTTTTTTTTTATATCTGCATCCAAAAAAGTTTGTTGTATCCGCGGATATACAAACACCGGATGTCGGAAACGTTGATTTCATTTATCCCTGAATTTTTTTAGTTTTCCATTGAGCACACTTTGTGTCCAGTGGAAAAGCAAACCTGACAGGTTATTATGATTTGGCCATTTTTATCTACTGGCTAGTCTATGATATTAAATACATGGCCTGATTTAAATCATTATACGTCTCTAAATACACTTTGGCCATTGACGCGATTATTAAGACTGGGCCGTGCCTAACAAATTCTCGAATTTTAGATTTCTATGAATACAATAATAATAGATTATCATTAAAGCGATTTATTTTGCTGGCGACAAAATGTAGGTATATAACGACAAAATTCCACGGAATTTTTTTAATAATTATCCTGGCAATCGAAGCTTCATAATATACCGTATGTAGTCAAGGCGATGGATGGGAAAGAAGCAACTGGACATTTTCTTACCAAATGTGGTCACTGTAGGTATAGTTTAGTATATATTGTTTTGGTTTATACCTTCAGTAGGTACAGTACGGTGGGCATAGTTTATACCTACAATAGTAGTAACACCAGATGTTTATCGTATAAATCTGTTTTTTCCTTTGGAAAATACAGGCGTGATGTCATCATATTACATATGTGATCACCTGAACCATAGATAATAATATAATACTAGCATACAGATGCCTCATTCCATATATAGAAACCGTTCCGAATAAAAACGCTAGTTACGTCGGTAACTAGCGTTTTTTCGTCTGATTATTTTTATAAGTACATCGACAGCTTTCGATTTCGTACCACGGCGATAGATGGTGTTATCAGCGATTTGCAAGTAAAAGAGTTTATTCGGTTTATTTATTTAAACTTCATGCACAAAAAGGTACAAAGGCGGACTTAATGCCTTAGGCTTACTCTAACAGTCAACCAAGGGTGGTGAATTTCATCGTTTTTACTATATTTATTAAGTATTTTATTTAGCAATTAATAATATACTTGCATGCCCGCCCCTATTAAGAGAGCAGCGCACATAGTAGGCGCTTTTATCAGCTTATGATAGAGTAGCCTTTTAATCTGGTAATTCAAGCTACCCCAGACTTGCACTTAGGCTGGATTAATACTTCGGAGTTGCCGGAATTACTTAACTATTTACTAACAAGTTGGATGAAATGGAAATTTCTATTCCGATGCGAGCCCAGGTTAGCCGCTGTAAAAACAACCAGTCCAATTGGAGAAGCATAAGCCCATCCAAAACAAGTGCCAGAGTAAAGCACCTTCACAGGCTATGGCCCACCTTCCTATTTGCCCTTCATGCCCAAACACATGCACCTTTCAGGATTTGAACGTGGCGAATGACAAAGTCCAAGTATCTACATACCGGTCGAACAAAATCTAAATGGTTGAGACCATGTTTGAGTTAATAGAAACGAAAGAAGAAGCAGATTAGAATATACAAATGCCATACAATAAGCTGATTTTAAAATAGGCCTATTACAATTCAAAGCTGAAAACTGCCCTTTTGAAGTCCCACCACAACCTATATACCAGTACATTACACACATGTCTGTACACGTTATTACTTTATACCCTACAAAAATATAATATCCGAAGGCACTCAAATTTTCTTCGAATGTTAAGGCGGCGACAAGACGTAAAGCGCGGTCACTGTCGGACTGCATACCGTATATACCATACATGGCCTTAGTGGGGGCATCTCTTTAGCCAATTTGCATCCAAAAATAATGAGTTATCCTTTACTATCCCCAGACGGCGCGTATCCATGTTCAATATAAATTCACGTTTACGTTAACGTGATCGAGCACAAATAAAAACGTGCGAACTAAATCTACAGAAGCAAGATCAGCGACAACACAACGCTTGCAGTTTATTACAAAATATATCGATGTATTCAAAATTGAGATGATTTGGGTAGTAAAAATTCATACATAGAAAATTCATTTCACAGCTTTAAGTCATATACTATACACATTTTATTTTATACTCATCTATCAGGTGTACATTTGTGCTCACAATAATAGCCTGTATTTTAAGGGGTCCGTAGTCAACAAGGAACCCTTATAGTTTCGCATAGTTCGTCTGTCTGAATTTCCGCAGCTTAGCTCAGATAATCTTAGTACTAGAAAGCTGTAATTTGGCATGGATATACACATATTATTCACACCGACATAATATTGAACTTAAATGTTTAAGTTTACATTGACAACTTTTTTTAAAATTGTTTTTAGATTATGATGATGACGTTAACATGATTATCACTGATGACGTGTGGACTGCTGCCTGCCAGGATATGGTTATCGTACTTACCCTGCTATGGCTCTCACTAAAATATATTTTCAGGAAGACCGCTACCCACACGATCCACGAGTTATTAGACCATTACGTCAATTCTAAATAAGTTATGGCCCTAGAAGCGTCACTGTTAGGCATGTCAATATTATTTGGTTTGATTTCCCTATGAACAGGATAACTGTCATTTATTTGAATGTGGGTAGGTATACTGTAGCAGGTATAAATATGCCAGATAGTCCAACGACTTGTCATTCGTTGTTTAGAAGCCATCAAGGAGTTGTTTATAAAAAAATATTCTATATTGAATTAATAATTGTTATTATAATTTCAACTGCTTTTATAACCTGTGGTTTGATACTAAAAAAAATAGTTTGCAAATATTGTTTTGAGCACAATGACGACTCTCACATCAACTTTCTTAGCGGTAATTATTTTTATCAGAATTTTAAATTTTTATAAGTAATTTTAACCATCAAGATTTACCAAAGGTGGATTATGAAACGGTTTTTTTTTTAATTTATATCAAGTTATATTGATTTTAATATTGTTATAGGTAAATGTTGAATATTACATATAATATCTATAAAGAAAAATAAACGAAAAGCGAGAAAGTGCTAATTTTGAAAATTTATTTCACTTTTTGTTACAGTTTGCGTTCTTAGTGGCAGCAAGTCTTGCCGTACCTAATCCGGGTGAGATTTCTCATCGTTTTTTTTTATTCTTTCTGTTTTTTTTGTATCTAAGTACCAACTTGTTGTGATGTTTCTGAAAATAGAATGAAAAATGCAATATTTGCCTTCAGTGAGTATTCTTGTCTTCTTCTTTTGGAGTCGATGGAAATCTCTATAAATATTTTGGCAAGCGGGTTCCGGGTTAGTCTTTAAAGAGGTTACAGGTTCTACGTGCTGATGTGCTGATCGAGGTGGTTTATGTGTAAATCCCACCCTCCCTGGTCTTTTCAACAAAAGTCCAGGGCTCTTCTGAAGGTGCCCCCGTTAACAAAAAACGGTAACCATGTAAATGGTTCTTGTGAAGGCATTTAAATCTAGTTGAGTAGTGTAGTTGTAGAAGCTGAATATGAAATATTTTTATTAATAATTCCATGTTTTTGCAGAGCTTAGCCTGAAACTTCCTGAACAATGTAAAGGAAAGGGCTTCTGTTCCATCAAGCCGGAAGGGTATGACGAGATGCTTAAGATGGTCGACAAGTTCCTGACACCCAAGTTTATCAAGGTAATAGACTTATTTAGTTATATATTTTTTACGAGTCATTAAACAGTACAACATAATCAGCCAACAATGATCCCCCTGTTGGGGCACAGACCTTCTCTGTGAGAAATGGGTTGATATCCACCACGTGGTTCAGTGAAGGTTGGTGGATGTCACATGCCTTCGAATTTTTGGTTCTTGGACATCCTGACGATGTTTTCTTCGTGCCTGCCTGAGTTCGTACCCGCGACCTTACAGCACGTAAGCCGCGGACGTTACCACTGGGCAACCACAGTTCCCAATGAACAGTATTAGATGCATTGAACAGTATTTGATATAAATATTGGAAAGCACCTAGAAATCCACTTTAGATTCAATCAAAGTGACTATTTATTTTTATTGATACATGCTGTATGTATCTAAGAAGCTATTTGATTTATTTACTGTTGTAAGTATATATTTCTGACTTTTCAATCATTTATTTTCAGAAAACACTTGGCAGCCGTGCATCAGTACTACCGAAAGAGGTACTTCATAAGGATGATTTGCATAACTGCCCTTACAGAAACAAGGTATGATTTTGTTTAAATTAACAACGCTCCATTTAGTTTCATGTAATAATTTAAAACATGACTCATGAGTCATGTTTTATGACATAAATTTACTGTTGTCATGACAACAGTAAATTTATGTCATATGATCAGAAGATGAAGACATTATTCGAGCCTAGTCGAAAGAATTGTGCAAATACTATACTATATTGTACAATATAAGTCTTAACTCCAATCCTATATAAACATTGCACAATGTAATCCATCTTTGACATACCCACATCTAGAATTTTCTCACGTAAATATTGTGTTATTTTTAAATAGTCATCTTTTTTGTAACTATTGCAGACTGAGGAAACGATGTATGCCTACAGTCACTCTGACAATTCGCGGCCAGAGTATATCATCCAACATGACCTTCTCAGGCAACCCATCGAGATCGTCACATGCGCGTGAGTGCCTTCAGTTGATTTATACTACTTGTTAATTTCCTTTGCTGCTAAAATAGTTTCCTAAATAAAAATGTCTAGCGTTACCAAGATTTTTCTTTAAAAATATATTAAAAGTGAACTTTTTTAATTACAATATTTGAACCTACGTCCACTTTGGAGTAATTTGTCATATAAATTTTGTCATTCTTATGAAAATGAATATTATTTGTATAACGAGTATCATTTCTTTGCGCAGACATGCTCATAATCAAAATATGTCAAAGAATTTCTGTCATCTAATCGAGATTTAACATTTGCTTGTTACACAATATTTAACAAAATTTTCTTATTCAACAGGTCTGACTACATTAATCACAAGAACACTGATGAAGAATGCTTTCAGGACTTGGGCTTGAAATTCTTCAATAAGAAATCCAGTTGCCAAACCTTGACATATAAGCGCTATTTTCTCGCTTTTGATACTAAAACGGGCAAACCCGTGATGAAGCCCTTCCCAGTACCTTGCTGCTGTACTTGCGTCATCCAACACAAGTAATTATTTCTGCACCAATGAACCAAATACCGTTTACAGCTTAACAATACCTTAACAGTACACAAATTGTGTTTTAACTAGCATAGACTTAGAATCGTTCCTTGTGGCAGTCCGTGACAGAAATCATGGTTGGTAAATTAGTTGATAAATAATCTGTGCAAGTACTGATCATGGAGTTAAGAAAGGTTCTTTACTAAAGCCCAATGTCGAATACTGTTGTGGCAAAAATCGAAGAACATGGATCAATGCAAATTATCATATTATTATAACAACTCAAACGCTATGTCTACGTAGAATTATTTGAAAGACTGATTCAATTTGTTTGTAGTGATTTTTTAGTACATTTGTATTTTGTTCAATTGTAATCATTGTGTAAATAATACTCTTCTACCTTTTATGAAATTTAGAATTATTTATGATAATTAGTATTAAGGTAATATTGAAACATATTAATTTATTAAAGCATTTATATTTCAAGTAGAAATGTGTTTTAATTATAAAAATATTATATAGTAACAATTCTATCTCCTTTTTTAAGGACATCACAAACAGACAGAGTTTTAGTGTGGATTAAGGTATATTGTCTTCCGCAGCTTCACATTAACTTAGACTTGGCAAAAAACATTACAAAACCAGCATTTGTTTCTTTGTTTATTAAAACTTCATGCAACATAGAAATTCAAAGGTACATTTTTGAGTTTTTGCAGAACGACATCGCCTTAAGCGGTACGCACGAGTTTTTATTACAGTGCTGAAGCCGCTGGATGTAGAAATGCCTAGTTATGGCTGCGCTGGTAAACGGCACGGGAATACTAATGTTACAACTTACTGAAGTCGATTTTAACAAAATACTCGCTGAATTATTAGCGGATGAGAGTGAATTTCACACTATCTGAGTTTGTAAGTCATTTATTTTGTGATTAAAGTGATTTGATTTGAGCTTAGATTAGAAGCTTTTATTTACCTTGCCAGATGCAGTTTTCCCCCCACGCACTAACAAACTGTCTGAATTTGTTAGAATGCGTGGGTTAAATCTTGCAACAGAATTTTAATTTTCCTATCCCCAACCGATTGAGCTTAAAGATCTGCATACACGTTATGTTTGGATTTCAATGCACTGTAAGCTAAAAAGCTTGTTTATTTTTATTGGAATTTGTCCATGGTCCTTTTATTACTAGTGTGATGTAGTATGTAAGTACCTATTATTTCTATGTGTGTAACCAGTACTTTACCACTCTGACACCCGACCTTACACTAGATAATGAATCATTTTTATTTACATAGATAAAAGTATATACAGTGTATAAAATATTTAAATAACTAAGACTACAAACATATACACTTTAACCAAAAACTACTCCCTAACTAAAACTAAAAATATACTTAAGTAAAATATGGCATCGAAAAACTCCTCCACATCTTTCCCCACTGGTAATGTACCCAAAAGGCTGGCAGCATTGCCACGTTGTATGGCAATGCTTATTCTCTGACCAAAGTAAAAACCAGCCCTTGGGTCACGCGAAGTGTCAACTAGGCGTTTGGAAAGATCTTTAAACAAAGCGTGAACACTCGGACCCCACGGACCAAGAGTTTCAACCTCAAACGGCTCGAAAATATAACTACCGATTAGGTTATTATATTTCCGCCGCTTGAGGTTCTCTGCAGCCGCAGCGGCAACCTCAGCACAGCACGACGAACTTAGACGATGGGATGGCGCAAGAGTATCGACACAAGTAGCATCCCACACTAAAGGCCTACCCATCCTCCATGGAAACAAAGACATCCCGTCCGGTCTTTTGCCATCGTCGCGTGCCAGGCCATGGGGTTCTAATACGGCTGGAACGCTGACGGTGACGAAAGCACGTCGGATGATGTTGTTTAAATTTCCATGCCGAGCGAAGCGACCTGCACTTTGGCTGCATGAAAGACCGTGGTGACAGAGGCATGAAAGACCGTGTTGACAACTTCGCCACGGTGGCAACGATGTGGAGAACAACAGGGAGCGCCAAGACGTAGGGAAGCAGCGAGGCGGAAAGTAGTGTCATCAAACAAGGTGCCTTTGTTCAACGACGGTAGTGCGTGAAGCCAGAGGCCCGACTCCCACTCACCCACAGCCAGCAGGCGAGCGCGCTCGGCAGGAGTGGCAGAAGTGGCGATTAGGTGCTCCTGAACTGCTCTGCAGAGCGGCTCATCCCACCGTCTCTGGGAAGATGGGTAGTCGGGGAATTACAGTTCGGGCAAGAGAGTCTCCAAGCATCAATAGCCCCGGTAAAGCACGGCACATCAAAATCAATCAGTATGGGAGCTAGGATATTCCTGATTAATTTTTCAGTACCGTGGACCGAGGATATAAATGCCGGTAAACTAATACTTGAAATTTTTGTGGACGCCGAGGCCTCCCATACGGATGGGAAGAGTAGCTTGAGCCCAAGCTCGGTCGTCCATGGCCACATTTAAAACTAAAGTTAATGTATGACGGATAATTTGGTCCATTTTTTCTAAAAGAGGAGGCTGCTTCCATAGATGGGAAGCACGGAGGAAATATGATAATTTTGGGCCAAAACAACAAAAGCGAATTATGGTGATAGCCGAATGCATGTTAATTTGGAGCAATCTTTCCGAATTGTTGTTGAAATTTTGTGTATTTTCCTCAATAAAATCGGGAAAGGAATCATCGAAGATTGGGGACCCAAGGAGACGAAGAGAGCTTTTTTCAATAATTTTGATTTCGGTGGCTATTTCATTGAATTTTGAAAGTGTCAATTGTCTGTCGATATTGTCAGATAAAAATAACTCACATTTGGAAAAATTTAGATAATTAAGTAAGTTTTACCTAACATAATTTGCTTACATCAACAAACATCAACAGAAAATTGTTGAAACAATTTCAACAAATTTCTGCTTGACTAAAACCCACCATTATCGCGACACTTGAGGGGATAAGGTTCTTCCGATTAAGGTTGCCTTAGTCGACGGCACGAACTTTTTTGTGCACGGGGTTGATGCAAATGCATGTTATTCATCTAGTTCGCGTACGAATTCGCATTTTTGTAAATTTGTAGCGAAATGGATGATGATTTACGACGAAAATGAGCGCGTGAAATTTTATAAACAGACCTTTGGGAGTATGGATATCATGAAAAAATTACTGAATTTATATTTAAAGAAAAAATTGCATTGTTGAACTACTAATTTATCCCTGTATGGTGACTGTTTTACAATTTTCCTTCTTCTTATGATATTTATTTCCGCCCAAAGTTGCGTTAAAATTAGCGTTGAAATATGGAACTTTCGACGCTCATAACTTTCAAATATTTTATTTTTACTTTTTTGTTTCCATGCAGGGCTGGATAATGATGAGACAAATTGATATTTTTTATTGTGAACGTACCTTTATCATCAAACAGTGGAGTTATCACAATACTACGTTTCTATGGAAGAATGATCGACTAGGGCAACCTTAACGGTTAAAAATAGCCTTTTTCCAAAGATGTTAGCATCGATGAAGCTGAATTTTACATAGGAGTAGTAACTATCTAACCGTCAAATTAGAAGCATCATACTTGACTTGGGAGGTCATCTCCATGCATGACGGAACGCTGCATCACAACCTTTTGAAATTTATCCCAATGGCCTACCTCTTTGTCTGATTTCCAGATTTGATCGTGGCGAATGGCGGAGCTGTCTAAGTAGCTACATACTGGTCGGACAAAATCTGAATAGTTGAGACTATAGTAGAGTTAATCGCCACGAAAAAAGAAAAAGAAGAAGTTATCCCAAAATATTCTCTTTTTCGGAAGTGGTGAAATATTAGCCAGGACCCGCATCCAAAAATATGGTAGGAGTTAAAGACCTAAGATTCAGTAACTCCAATAGCACTTATAATCACTTAGTTTATCTCAAAACTTTTCCCACAGGTCCCAAGAAAATGGCGGAAAAATATGGGCTGAGGCCATTTATCACTATTAACACGGGGGCAGATTAGTCCACAAATAAGAGTTTTATCCCTTGCCTGATAGCTCCTAACGAGGGCGAGGCTTTAGGCTGCGAGTACACTGTTGATATACATCCTAGAAGTAAGGAGATACTAAAGTGATGCATAGACATACTGAATGAGGCTAGTTACTTTGACTATCGTGTTTTCGTACTTCGCTTTTTTCGTAGGGAAGTTAATCATTTGTATCATCTCCCTGATCTTGATGGGTGCTGATTTACAAAAACAAAACTCACAGAAAAAAGACCGGGTAATAAATTATGTGCTAAACATGGATTCCCTGTATACGTTTGTGTTTCAACCCACAACATGTCGTATTCTATTAGACATAAGCGTCTTGCAAGGTATGCTACAGCTTTCAGATTTCTACCCCAGCTAGCAGTGCGCCCAAGCTGTGTTTGGCAAACCGGTTCTAAATCCTAAACTAATATCTAATACTTGGTGTATCTCATCCTCAACTGTAAAACAAGCTTTTATATATAATTTTTTTAATCTTCTTTTCGATTCGATGGCACATTTAATTAGATTGCCTGGACCCAGTAGGTGGCCACGCTTATTGCAGCGTCAGAAGCAGTATACAGGCCGTTCAGGGTGCAAGTGAATGTGTATGTGTAGTGTGTGTATTTTTTTAATAAACTTTTATATAATACATAATTGTATATTCACGAGAATCAAACGTGTGTGCAACATTTCAACTCAATCGAACACCGAGAAGTGGGTCCAATTATAATTGCAAGTTTTAATTAAAAAGACCGGGACAGGTTAAACTGAATAAAAACTCATTATAAACACCTCTACGCAGTATTCTCTTATTATCGCCTCTTCCTGAAAGTGTAACAAAAATTGGTACTGTTCTCGTGTTATAGCAGAAAAAACTTAATTGGTATTTTTAGAATGTAATTTTATTACTTGGACGTACTGGAAATCTGGCTTGGGTGGAGTGACAGACAGACAATATTGCTGACTTAGAAGTGCCATATACTGAGGATTCAAGTTTTTTTAATCAATATAAATGAATGTGGACCAGAAACAGACTGGGCTCTGGTAGGTTACATTTAATATTATAATCACGATTCGAGAACACAGTTCAAGTATAAACTACTGCATTGAAGTATTCAATCCAGCAACAATTATCTTCATTACTCTTAAGTTTTGGGGACTATATACCAGAAAATAACGATTTATTTTCGTTGGATCCCACTTTTAGATCCCATTTTTTAGGTATTGGCGATGGGTCCCATTTGCTATTCCCATTGAATCCCATGTTATAACAACATGTGTACTTGTCAAAAGAAAAGTGATTTACCTCTAGCAAACATATTTTCGCAATTAAAATCTTATTACTTCCACTTTCAACAACACCTGACTAGTGTCCCCAATAAAAACATTTTCGCAATTAAAATCTTATTACTTCCACTTTCAACAACACCTGACTAGTGTCCCCAAACAAGACCTCCGATCATTAATATTTCCTAATAACATTATATTCTTCGCCAGTCTGTCCTCAGCCGAGGTCCCTCGTCATCTTTAATCGGCGCCGACAGCTCTGCACTAATGAGAAAAATAATGATGAGCTACAGACTCAAAGGAAGCTTTAATCAACACCTACGTAAGCTTTTAGTATTCGTTTTTTCGGCTCTAGACTCGGAAAATTGTGTAATTAAATTAGGTACGCCGTTATTTTGTGTATTAATCTCGTAGTTTTTATTTGGTTACGTTTGGATTAAGTTCGTCTATGATAGTCAAATTAATTACCTATATTTTTCGATATGATATAAAATTATTTTTTTATCGGGCCTCTTAATACATCTGTTATGGTTTAAAGGGATACTTCAAACCCGTAAAAACACGTTTAGTAGATCTGGCCCGCCCAAGGAGACCCAGCTTCACAAAGTTTCAATAGGGTAGTTGATGAACAATATCTATTTAATCCGTCTGTTAAATAACCTAAAAATATTGGACCTGTATGTTTTCTTTTGCCACGTAAACAAAAGATTACGATGGTACAGTGCGTTGAAATATCATGTGATGTCACTTTATACTGACCAAAGGACGTCACAAGCACCCAATCCTGAAGTTTGATGCGCTTTTGATAAAGCAAAATATATCTCACTGACGGACTAAATAGAATCATGATTTTTCAACCCAGGAAACATCACTTTGGTCTGCTGGCTAGCCTAGCTCTTCAATATAAACTAATACATTTTGGTAATTGTTTGCAAAGTGTATTCTCTGGAATTACTGATTGATTCCAAAAATTCCTTTACCGAAAAATTGTTACAATATCGCTGATTTTGCTCCTGAAAAATGCACCATCATTACTAATAATAATAATAATAACATGTAACATGTCGCCTCGACCATCTGTCGAGGCTTTCATTGGGCGGTTGGATCAAGGGTCTGATACAGAAGGCAGTACTCCTCGATACGGCTCGCATTGTGAGGAGGTTCCTGTCTCTGGAACCCTAACCACCGGTAGCTTGGACCCTGCTCCCGATACCGGTTGGCCTCTATTTTTATATTTTTAAATGTTTTTTTTTTTTGTAATTTATTTAATAAAAATATTTAAAAATGTAATAAATAAGAAAAAAAAAGCAATAAAGGACATAATAATAATAATATTTCGCTGGGCCGAAACGTTGACGGCTGGCTCAAGCACCTGAAACAAAGAGAGCATACGGACACGGTACGCGGTCAGGTTGTTTCCTCCCTCTGTAGCCCCAAAGTATGCGCGCATGACATTTTCATTGATGGATAGTGTCCATCTCATGCGCTGCACACTACCGCCGGGTGCTGGGCCTGACTTGTCAAGAGTGACATTCAAAAAATTCTTAGCTCTTCATATTTTCGATAATTTATTTATCAAACCGTATTAAATCACCGTAATATCTGTATACAATTAAATTTTAATAATGTTGACATATATATATATATATATATTAAACCAAGAAGAAAACAAATAATATAATTACAATGCCAAACCATACAAAATCACACGTAAAATGACATAAGCTAAGAAGAAAATGCTCACGCGAAGCCAGGCCCGAGCCAAACACACACGCCCAACATCTTCGGGTTCGTCGCTCAGCTCCGCCTCGCAGCCGCCGGGATCCACTACATCCATGAGTGAAGAGATCCTGGACGCTGCAGTAGCGTCGAGCTCGAGCGACGAATACTTCTCTCCGCCGACGACACCACCACCTGCGCGTCGACGGGGAGGACGCCGGCCGCCGGACAGCCTGGGACTTCGAGGCCCATCGGCCTCTGACAGGGTCCCCGCTCCCGGTGGAAGTGTGCAGCGCATGCGATGGACGCAATTAATTAACGAAAACGTCATGCGCGCATACTTTGGGGCTACAGAGGGGGGAAGTAAAGTGACTGCGTACCGTGGTCGGATGCTCTCTCTGTTTCAGGTGCTTGAGCCAGCTGTCAACGTGTCGGCCCAACGTCTATCGGATCAGGTGCGGGTCATCCAGCGTAACCATATGCTGGATGACACCGTACTTGATAGACTGCGTGAGGAATCACGGAGTAGCCGTGTCTCGCCTGCCTTGCCTCCGGCCGCGGTGCAACTGCAACCCAGTGTATCTCCGCGACCCGACCATGTTGGTGAGGATGACGACGACGGGGCTATATCCGTGAGTACCCAATGCAATGCACGATTGAGGAGCGCTTTTGAGTGTGCATTCCGAGAGTATCGTTCCACACCGCCTGAGCTTAGACCTCGACTACCTCGTCTGCCCATGCATAAGAAAAATAGGGCGCTGGTGTGTGCTCTAGATTCGCAGCTATCAAATGTGTTTGATAGCAGCAAAGATCTTGCCGATACCCACTCGATCTTGTACTGTGCGGCTGCAGCGGCATGTCGTGTAGCTAATGTCAAGTTTCCCAAAACTGACAGAGCTATACGACCAGCTATACCAGCTTGGCAGTACAGGATTGAGCATCGTATCGGTGAGGCTAGAGCACTCATCGGCAAGCTTATCTGCTTCAGGGAGGGCAACACTCGCCCTAGAGTGATGCGCTTTGTGAGGCGGGCGTTTTCGGGGACTGATATCAGTTCTCGAGATTATCTGTCCCGCGTCACAGAGCGTATCGACTTTCTGAAGCAGAAGATCTATGCATGGGCAAGCCGTATTCGTCGGTACAAGCGGCGAGTGGAGCGATACACTCAGAATCGCACATTCCAGAGCAACGAAAGGTGGGTTTATAGGGCTTGGGAGCGACCCGACCAAGGTGCGACTGACATGCGCCTACCAGATAATGACGCCATGTGTTCGTTCTGGCGCGATATCTGGTCGGTGCCTGTCAGTCACACCGAGGGTGATTGGACTCGGGAGGTCGAGCAAGCGTGTGATCCGATACCACAAATGAGGGCAATTACCATCAGCCCCCAAGATCTGGCTCGTGCAGTCCGTCCGTTGCCCAATTGGAAATCTCCAGGGCCAGACGGACTGCAAAACTTTTGGATTAAGTGGTTCCAAAGTTCGCACGCTCGTTTGGCATCTCAGTTCCAGTCTGCCTTAGAGTCAGGGTCGCTGCCCCAGTTTCTAACGACAGGAATAACCCACCTGCTCCATAAATCGGGTAGTACTGTGGAACCTAAAAATTATAGACCGATAACATGTTTACCGACGGTCTATAAAGTTCTTACATCCATTCTGAGAGCGAAAATTAATCAACATATTGACAATAACTCCATCATGTCTGCTTCTCAGAATGGATGTAAGAATGGGTCCCGCGGTACTAAGGAGCTGCTCCTCATAGACATTGCTATTTGCCAACAGGTTCGCCGCTCCCGCAAGGATCTGGCGACATGTTGGATAGATTACAAGAAGGCCTATGACTCAGTGCCACATACATGGCTCATGAGGGTGCTGGAGTTGTATAAAATTGATGCAACACTGCGCGCCTTCCTGACGTCATGTATGGGGCAGTGGAGGACGGTCCTTCACTATCCAGGATGTCGACAGATTCAGGAAAATAGCGAACCTATAAGGATTGAGCGCGGAATATTTCAGGGCGACAGTCTGAGTCCTCTGTGGTTTTGTTTAGCCCTGAACCCTCTCAGTACATTGCTGGAGGGTTCGGGCCTGGGCTATCGGTTGAGAAGAGGTGGTCAGGTCATATCACACCTCCTTTACATGGATGATCTGAAGCTCTTTGCCCCCAACAACTTTCAACTGATGAAGCTACTGAAGGTGACAGAAACCTTCAGTGACGCCATCAGGATGGAATTTGGTGTGGACAAATGTGCAGTCATGCATGTAAAGCGAAGGGAGATTATGGAATCCGTGGGAATACAACTCTCGGATTCCATACACCTTCGATCCCTTTCCTCAACCGAAACTTACAAGTATTTGGGTATGTCGGAAGCATTAGGCATCAATGCTAGTGACGTGAAACAGTCGTTGAAGGAACGCTTCTTTGGCCGCCTGAATAAAGTACTAAATAGTCTTTTATCAGGCGGAAACAAGGTGCGCGCCTTCAACGGCTGGGTCATGTCGGTCTTGATGTATTCTTTCGGCATACTCAAATGGACTCAGACAGAACTTGACGCCCTGGATAGGAGAGTCTGCACGCTGCTTACCGCAAATCGTATGCATCACCCACGGTCATCGGTCATGAGACTGTATATCCCGCGGAAGTGTGGTGGTCGAGGCTTTTTAAATGCTAAGACCCTGCACAACCGCGAGGTATGCAGTCTTAGGGAATACTTCCAGGCCGCCGACGTGGGTATGCATCGAGATGTGGTAGCGGTGGACAAGGGCCTTACCCCGCTCTCCTTGGCTAACGAGAACTGGCGCAAACCTATAGTATTAGATACTAATGACCGCAGGGAGGTATGGCAGAGAGAGGGCCCATGTAGGATCCGCAAGGAGCTTCACGGACGCTTCTACCGGGTCCTACATGGGCCCCATGTAGATCTTTTAGCGTCCGTGGCCTGGCTGCGATTTGGTGACCTTTTCGGGGAAACCGAAGGTTTTGTCTTTGCGATTATGGACGAAGTTATGATGACGAACAACTACCGGAAATACATTGTGAAGGATGGGACAGTTGACATCTGTCGGGCATGTCACCGGCCGGGTGAATCTATCCGTCACATTATCTCCGGTTGTTCTAGTCTGGCTAACGGAGACTATTTGCATAGACACAATCTTGTGGAATCGGAAGTGCCTTACTATAAGTATGTGCCCGACCCAGTTCTCGAAAAAGGCAATGTCACGTTGTATTGGGATCGGTCTATCATCACTGACAGGACTATTGTTGCCAATAAGCCTGACCGTTGTCAAACTGCAGGCTTATTACGTATCTTTTGCAAGAGCTAAACGATAGCGATCAAACGCTTTATGCCATAAAAGTCGGTATTACCTACAGTGTAGGTGTGGTAGATCCTACCACAGATAATATAATACTAGCATACAGATACCTCATCCCATACAAAGAAACCGTGTCGACGTAACTAGCGTTTTTCGACTGCTTATTCTGGCAATTTTTTGTACATCGAACGCATTCGGTTCTGTTTCACGGTGATAGATAGATGGTGTTAGCAGCGACTTGCAAGTAAAAGGGTTTACTAGGTTCGTGAATTTTTTTTTTCTTTAAATATAGTGAAGGTTTGTTTTCTAGTATTCTTTTTTATTTTTGCTCTAAGGCCAAACCCATCTAAAACCCAATCATGTGCTTTCCATCTACGCAACCGTCAGTCAAATAGGACCCTTAAAATCTCGTGGCAAGGTGTTGCCATAGAGCACTGCGCTCAACCCCGCTACCTGGGCATCACCTTAGATAGGTCCCTGACGTTTAAATTCCACTGCTTAAAGACTAAGCAAAAAGTCGGGACAAGGAATAATATCCTTCGCCGCCTAACATCCACTAGCTGGGGAGCATCGACACAAGTACTACGCACATCTGGCCTGTGTCTGTCTTTTTCTGCTGGAGAGTTCGCATGCCCAGTGTGGCATCGATCCGTTCACGCTAGAGAAGTCGACACAGCACTAAATGACACCTGCCGCATCTTAACTGGGTGTTTAAAACCAACCCCGCTTGTGATGCTGTACCCACTGGCGGGTATAGCTCCACCAGAAGTTCGTCGCGAAATAGCCAGCCGCATCGAGAAGGACAAACAGGAACGGGACAGTCGGCACCCCCTATATGAGCATCAACTCCAACCTGCGCGCCTGAAGAGTCGTAAGAGCTTCTTGAGACATACGACCTCCTCGAAAGCCAGCGCAACTAACGAGAGATGTGAATTATGGCAACATACACGCCCTACTCCTCCACACTTCATCACTCCGGCAGAGAATCTGCCCCCTGGAAACGAACTGCAGTGGCCAATCTGGAAATCCTTAAACCGATTGCGGACCCAGGTTGGCCGATGTAAAAGCAACCTGGCCAAATGGAATATCATAGACACATCCAAAACACAGTGTCAGTGTGGGGCCCCTTCGCAAGACATGGCCCACCTCCTTGTCTGCCCTTCATGCCCGACCACCTGCACCTTGCGGGATTTGAACGTAGCCAATGAAAGAGCTGTCCGAGTAGCTACATACTGGTCGGACAAAATCTGAAGGTTGTAGAGTCTGAGTTAATCGACACGAAAGAAGAAGAAGAAGAAGCCTGACATAGTGGTGATAGACCGACTAGAGCGTCGCGCAATGATTGTTGATATAGCGGTCCCCCATGACGAGAACCTCGTGAAGGCTGAGAGAGATAAGAAAAGCAAGTATCTTGATCTGGCTCGCGAGGTTGTCGACATGTGGGATGTGAATACAGCAGTCATTGTGCCGATAGTCGTGACGGCCAATGGTATAATAGCCAAGAGCCTCGACGAACATCTGAGGAGGCTCTCGTTGGGCAGCTGGATCAAGGGCTTGATCCAGAAAGCGGTACTCCTGGACACGGCTCGTATCGTTAGGAGGTTCCTCTCTCAGGAGCCCTGACCACCGGTAGCTTGGACCCTGTTCCCGATACCGGTGGGCTACTATTTTTGTATTTTTAAATGTTTTTTTATTTAATTTATTTATAGAATAATATTTAAAAATGTAAAGATATGTAAATAAAATAAATAAATGGAATAATAATAAAATAATAATAAAATATTTTATTGACACAAAGAAAAAGTTATACATTTACATTTGAAAATTACTGTCAGTGGGACAGGTATCAAGAGCACAGCCCCGGGAAAAGGCTAGTCCAAGGAGGCTGATTCTTTGAGTCCCAAATTCAATTCTTATATCAGAATACCTAAGGAAGGTTGCCTGGAAGAGTTAACGGAATTCGATAAGGCAGCCCTTTAACATGTTTTTAGTTTTAAGTTTCCTTTATAAATGCAACTTAGGGTGTTCCTACAATAAAGTATATAATAAAAATAGATAAGGAAAAAAGAAAATAAGTTTTCAATGAGCACGTTTTACCTGTAATACGGCAAGGAAATAGAGATTGATAAGTTTGTAATTCACGCGGGACTAAATCCAATCGCTTCAGATTATGGCAAGGAATTAGACGAAGGAGGTAGACAAATTGGGCATCTAGGATTTTTAAGGTGGGTAGTATCACCGTAGTTTAGTGTTGAAACGTAGGAGGAAGGTTTTAGTAATATCAATTAGTATGTTAGTTGTGATTGATGAAAGTTTTGAATCATATCCGTGGGCTTATTTGAACAAGATATTTTGGTTAATTGTAGCCAATTTCAGACGCTTTTGCAGGTATTTTGGACAGCCCGTTTAACATGTTTTAAATACAATGATACCACAAATACCTTAAACAGGTAGGTATCACTGAAGGTATTATTGGGATATTTACTCGTTCATATTTTCTTACTCCTGTGCATTTTTTTCCGATTAGTTTCGATGCAGGATTTAAAGCAGTTAAATCGATTCTTGAGGACTCATCGCTTCATCGTCTTGATACTTTCTGATGGTCGCCACTTTTGATAGTGGCGAAAAGTGTGGCGGGCTATACTCCTTCAAAACGATCTGAAAAGGGCTGTTAGTTAAGATATATTTGTTCTAACTACTTACCTAGAGTAATACTGGTTATTCTTGTAAGTTGGTTTAATATTAGCTAGTCGAATATTATGAACGCTTTTATCTCTACAAGGCTTCTTTCATTAAGATCTTACTTATTTACTAATATTTGACAGGCAATCAAGAACATCTTCTTATCCACCGTGACTGATGTGTTGCGCCAGGGGATGGAGTACTACATTCCATTCTCTGACGTGGCGCTGTCCAGCGCTGACCGACCATGGTTTGGTGCCGAGTGCAACCACGCAAATGCGGTTAAGCACAAGGCTTACCTCGCATGGGTCGACGATCGAGTGCATAAAGCAAATGACGTAACTCAGAAGAGGAGAGCCTTCAACAGGGCTGCCAAGTCCTGCAAAAAGGCGATGCGAAGGGCACGTTTTTACCATATTAGCAGAATCGGGAACAAACTAGCTTCATACCCTGCTGGTAGCAAAGCGTTTTGGTCCCTGGCTAAGTCGGTTGAATCAAACTTCTTTCGCCCCTCACTGCCACAACTGCTGAGACCCGACGGGTCACTGGCCCACTCCGCCGAGGACAAGGCAAACTTGTTTGCCTCCCCTTTTGCGTAATCTTTGCGTCTGAACTCTGATCACGCGTGACCCCCTCCGTCTCCTGTTGGATGTGGGACGAGTATGTCAATTTTTCGCATCCATCAGAAGGAGGTCTGTAGGGTGTGGCGTAACCTCGGCGTGAACAAAGCTAGTGGCCCCGACGGGATACTGGCAATTGTACTAAAAACTTGTGCGCCTGAATTGTCTCCGATCCTGACACGCCTATACCGCCTTTTGATAGTGACTGGAAAGGTGCCGAAGGCTTGGAAGCAAGCTAACGTTCTGCCCGGGGCCAAAAAGGGTAGACGGGCTGACCCGGCCTACTACAGACCCATCTCGGTAAAACCCATCCTCTGTAAGAGTATGGAACGTGTGCTTAACAATAAGCTCCTGGCATACCTAGAATATAGCGGTATCCTCAGTGACCGCCAATACGGCTTCCACCGAAATCGGTCAACTGGGGATCTTATAGCGTATGCCATTCACGTCTGGAGTGAGGCCATCGAGAGGCACGGGGAGGCGCTTGCAGTCTCCCTTGACATCTCGAAGGCTTTCGACAGGGTCTGGCATGAGAGCCTTATTGGTAAGCCTCCTTCCTTCGGTCTGCCTAGTGGTCTGTGTGACTGGATTGCTGACTTCCTGAGGGATCGGTCCATCCGAGTGGTTATCGATGGCTGCTGGTCAGTTACGTAGTAACGCCGGAGTCCCTCAGGGGTCGGTGCTCTCGACTACACTGTTTTTGCTGCACATTAATTACCTGCTAAAACCCGGAACCTTTGGGTACGCAGACGGCAGCACGGTTGCTGAGAGATATGTGTCCGGCGCATGGGCTACTGGGCCTGAGATCCGGTCTCTCCGGGAGGTCTTTGGAAGCAGTCTCCGAATGGGGCGATGCCAATCTAGTCAGTTGCAATGCTGCTAAGACCCAGGCGTGTCCTTTTTCCGCAAAAAAGAGCCCATTCCACCCGGCTCCATCTTTCCGTGGTGTAACCGTGCCGATAACGGACCATCTCGACATTCTTGGTGTTACGTTAACATCGACCCTCAATTTTGGTCCATTCATTGAGGCAAAGACTCAGTTAGCTGCAAAAAAGTTGGGGATCCTTGCAAAGGTTAGACGGTACTTCACGCCTGAACAGCTGCTAAAATTGTATAAAGCGCAAGTTCGGTCATGCATGGAGTACTGCTCTTACCTCTGGGATGGATCTGCCAAATATATCGAGTCGATTGACAAACGTGCCAAGAGGCTTATCGGCAACGATGCACTGGTCACCTCAAAGCTCCAGAGCCTTGAACATCGACGCCAAGTGGCCAGTCCGTCTGTTTTTTATCGATTATATTTCGGGGAGTGTGCGATAGGACTGCACAATTTGATTCCGCCTAGCCCTTTCCATCACCGGACAACTAGACGTACGCCAATGCGCCACCGGTACATGGTGGACATCCCACCCATACGTACAAAGCGTTTTGCGAATACATTCATTGTACGCACAGTTAGCTGTGCGTACAATGAAAGTATTCGCAAAACTCCTTAGGGAGTGGAATTCCCTGCCGGAGTCTTTGTTTCCTGATAGCTACAACCTTGGGGTCTTTAACTTAAGAGTGAATAGGTTACTTCTAGGCAGGCGTGCTTCACCGTCGACTACATCATCGCTTACCATCAGGCGAGATAGTGGTCAAACGCGAGCCTATCGATAAATAAAAAATAAAAAAAAATATTGTGTAAAAACGTAGTTCAAATGTTTAAATTCAATTACCATTAAGGTGCTTCCAGCTGTTGTAATCTCTTCAAAACCAGATTCTGAGAATCAATAAAAACATAATACCATTTTTTTAAAAGAAAAACCTTTTGCTGAATAAAAAGATTAGATAATTTGACCCATGCTTGTTATTTTACTGAAAAGATAAAGATAGTGCGTAAAAAGAAGATAATGGTGTACCTTTATCCATTTGAGATTTTGAGTCTACTCCCTAAGGCTTTTATTTATTTATTTAATACTTCATGCACACAATCGTACAGAGGCGGACTTAATGCCTTAGTAATTTTCTACCAGTCAACCTTTGGGTGATGCAGAGACAAATAGTGGTAGGTGTAATATTGAAAGCAAATCACGACAAGATGGGTTTAATCAAATACAAAGATATACATACATACTATAACTATACACTATATACGTACTATGCTTTTGGCTTACTCATTGGTGTTATTTGTGAGTTTACATTTTTATCTGTTGTTTTGTCTACGGAAGTTATAGTTAGTAATTTAAGTTGCATTGGTAAGGTCCACGTGCAAGTAGGACTTAACTTTGTTAGGAAAATGTCAATTTGATTACAACACTATTCTAAATATAAAGTCAACAAAAAAAGAAAACAAGTGAAGGTGACAATACGCCCCATAATTCCTGCCCCACACTTGAGGACAGACCCCAAACCCGAGCAGGCGTACACCACGACCCCCTGAATCCCGTTGTAAATCTCGTAATAAGGATTTGCCCCGTTGTATTCGACGCCGATTTACCGCGATACGTACTCGTATATAATTCAAACGTGTTTAGTTCTGTTGGTTTGCTCGTAATGTCTCACTTTTAAGGGGACCGTCTTGTTATTTTTTGTACTTAGTTCGGTAACGTTTTGGAGACGTGATTTCGGAGATTTTTGGGTCCTTATGTAATTGACGAGGTTTGTTCTTTTCAGGATGAAGTATTTCAAGATACATTTTCTTCACACAAATATATTAATAAACCGTATAATGCTAGTTTGAGCTTGAGGTTTTAAATCATAACCTTAATAACATTATTAGCTTCATTAAATTCCAGAAGATTATAATAGTCTTCTAGATTAAATTTCGGCCACGGTGGCCAATCTCAGTGGGGATGGAGACTAGCCATCGGCGCAGTAGATATTATAGTACACAAGTATGAGCACGTGGGTCTGATCGTGTATCCCGTCGTGACAGATGCAAAAGATTATAAAGAAGCAGTCAAAATAATTTTCAATATATTGTGCCCTAATCTGCCAGAGGTTTTAAGAAGTTGTGAACCAATATCACAATGATGAACTCAATTTCTTTTAGTATTATATAACTGTAAATCTACCATTTACTGTACCTAGTTCGTTGATTTGTGTGTGCCCTGGCAGTTTACTGTGTCATGCTCTTTCTAATGTCTCTCTGATGGTGGTATATGTGTTGCCTCATTCGGTTCCCTTCATGATGGTTGAGCTGAAGGTGTCCATGCTTCTTGGTAGTGAACGGGCGCCATCAGTTGGTATTGGTCATAACATGGCTGACTCGGTCTGTTTTTAATTTGGTATTTTAGAATTGTTTGTTTTACTATAGATGGTTTTACGTGTACGTCTTTTTTCAGCGTTCTCACATAAATGTATTTTTCCAACAAAAATGATGTAACCAAATACTTGTAATTTAAACTGATGGAAAAATGTGTCCGTGGAGTTTCTTGAACAGTTTTCTCCTTCTCTTGCAAATTTGCAACTAGATTCATCTTCTGTTTCGTTTGACAATTCAAAAGTACCTTCAAGGTTTAGTTGAAATAAACTATTTTTATTTTGATTTTGAATGTTCTAGACCAGCGTGCTCTTAAAATCACTGATGTTCTTATGATTATTCAGTTTAAAATCGTAAGCTACCCTTGATATACCGAGTTGATTTATTAAATGTTGCACATACATTAAACTTTTACATAAATCTAAGTATTTCCAGTATTTAATATCACAATACATGATCCCTCACATAGCTCTGCATGCATATTCTGGCGATATTAAACCAATATATTATTCAAAGCCAATACATTATCTCTAATGCCCATTTGGACATGGACGGCTTGACGCTAAACCGCAGTCATGTTATCATGCAACTGCCATTGTAAGAGCAAAGCTGATGAAATTATGAAATATAAGGGGTATTTAATTCAGTCAAAGTTCAACATTATCATCATTTCAGCCGAAGTACGTCTACTGCACAGAGAGCAGCGGTAGTCCAGTGATATTGGCCGCAACTTACAAGGTGTAGGTCGTGGGTTCGAACCCAGGCAGCCCCTTCACTTTGTGTAAATTATGACATCACCACTGCTCTCATAAAAGTCACGATCTTTTGTGAGGAAACCGGTATATTTTAGAACCAAAAATTCGAAGACATGTTACATCCACCAACCCGCTCTGCGACCGCATGGTGGATTACGGCCCATCCCCTCTCACAGAGAGGAGGCCTGTGTCCCAGCAGTCCACGGCTGACATAGGCCTCTCCCAAGTGTCGCCACACTGATCGGTCTTGTGCGTCTCGCATCCACCGGATACCCGCAGTTTTGACTCGTCGCTCCACTTCAAGGAGGCATTCCAACGCTGCGTCTTCCGGTACGCGGTCACCACTCTAAAACTTTTCAGCCCTTCGACTATCCGTTCTACGAGCAGTTCATGTGTACTGTCTGGCAATTCTTCGAGCTATAAAGGTTCAGTCGTAGTTAGATAAAACTAAATTGTATTGGCGTTATAGATGTTAAGGTGTTATTTACGTAATTTTGAACAAATAAATGTAATAAGTGGAATCGAAGATTTGTAGAAGTTGAAGTTCATAACTTCATACAATCAATCTGCCCAGCCTTTTACCAACTATGTTGGCGTCGGCTTCAAGTCCAAACTGATGCAGCTGAGTGCCAGTATTTTACATAGTGCGACTGCCTATCTATGTTCCACAGCCCAGTGACTGGGTAACACGATATAGATAGTTCAACTCATCTGTGCGCGCAGCGCTATGTATGGGTAAGCATGTGTGAGTATTGTTTGCTCGGACGATGACTGCCGCGTCACAGCCACACAGATGCATAATTTAGAATGATTGACGATGATTGTTCCATTAAGTATGATTTTTGGTAAAAGGAGCTATTGAATGAGATTTAATTTTGTCACTGTTTATTTATTTAATTATATATACTTACACCAAGATAAAACAATACAACAAGTAAAATTTAAAAAAAAATATAAAGTTCCGACACATTTTTATTTCATGCTACGTAATTTATCTAGTAGTAGACACGCTTCAATCGACAATCTATTGAACACGTAATTATGACACGATATCTTGCGAATATACCCCGATTTCAACAGTAAACCGCCCATAATTTTAGAATGGTTGAACCGATATTTACCAAACATAGCTATGAACACTCTCGATAAAGTGTCGATAAAACGAAATAAAAAATCGGTTCGTCCTTTTAGGAGCTATGATGCGGAGCTATGACACTTCAAAATTATAATACCCCTCTTATTCCGTCGGGGGTTAAAAAGAATCCTTAAAATTAAAACAAACATACAACAGGCGGCCATATCGCGTTTTGCAATCTCTTCCAGGCAACCTTGAATGGAAAGATAGAGCCTGGACACGACATGGGGTTGCACTTGGTGTAAATTTCAAATCAAACAATTAGTTTTACTAAATACAATTAGGTTCTAAAAACAAACTACTAAAATAAATATATAAATGCTTACATACATCTAAATAAACAAAAAAGAAAACAATACAGCTTAAACAAGAGCAGGATCACAGAGACAAGTAATATTCCTTTAAGAGTGTTTTAAAGACAGGCACGTTTTATTGGGTTAGGCAATGCATTCCACAGACGAGCAGCCTGTATAGTAAATGATTTATCCAAAAATGTAGTGGAATGCTTTTTTTTTCAAATCATATCATATTGTTTCTAGTACCGTTTACATAAATAATAATAATATCATAGAGTTCAAGTATTACAAAAGTAAACATGTTATTAATTGTAAAGCTCTCGAAATCTTGCTACAAAAATAAAAGAAAAGCAATTTACCTCAAATTCCACTGCGAGATAGCAAAGAACTTCAAAAGACCAACATATTTGAAAACGGAACAAAACCAAAAATAAGGTTGTAAGTACTAGGTACGCGTCTGATCTTTCTTAAAAAGATCTATGTAAATAAGGCATATAGCTCCTTATTTTAGAGCCGTCTATGAAAAATAAAAACTGTTTTTGTCTAAAGGGTGCACACTGTATACTTACTAAGCCACAGGCCACAACCAAGGTGTTCGACCAAATTAATATAGATTAAGAACAGAGATAGAGCTAGAAAATTACTGCTCGGAATAGAAAAAAACAATCGACATCCTGTGAATCCTTGTTTAATCCTGTGCTGTGCGGTGTTGAAGATTTAATTAAGGCGAGCGGGAAAATGTTCGGAGGAGCCAACGATTTTCTTTTTGGTTTGGTGTAAAGGCATTTTCATCACTTTTTACTGCGTTTTCATGTAGTAACCGGATCGAGGTTATGCAGCTATTCAACTTGCAGTTAGTCAAGGTGTGATTTTTAGAAACCAATAGTATAAGGAATGGTTCAACTCTGGTCTCTCTGGGATGTGCAGACATTGTGGTGATGTGTCGGGGTGCCAATGTAGTACATTAGTACATGTACTGTAGTGGACGGACTAATTGGTTGGATTCTAATCATCAACAATATAACACTCTGTAGTTAATATAATCTTTTTAATATAATCGTTCCAGTAAAGTTCGTGAACTCCTTCTTACACAGGTCGAAATGAAATGGGAAAAACATAAAAAGCCTTTCAAAACAAAGTTATTTATTTCAATGTCAACACCGCACGATTTTTCTTTCACCTCTAAAATGGTACCGTCAGTTCGCTGTCGACAATTTCGCGGGGTTCCGTGTACATTACCGTATTTGCTTAGATAGTGGTTCGACTCAGTCAGCGAGACGAAGCCCCGTAATGGATTTCTGACGTTGAAATAAATGATAGATCGCCGCCACACGATGCATTACCTGTGGACAAGTAGCAGAGCTACGAATGTGGGTGGAGGGAGCTGATTTTAAGGAATCTATTTATTTATGCAACCTTAAATTCCTAGACCGTAAACTTGTTGTGGTAACAATCGTGGTACATGAAACAGTATGGATTTGTAAAGATAAAACAAAAAAAAATACTAATAAAAACACAAAAAATAAACCGACTTCCAAAGAAAAACAACAATAAAAAGTGCAAAAATAACTTTCGTTTCGGACACCGGTCTTTGGTATTATAATTTTTCAAAACCGACTTATAAAAGGAAAGTTTTTTGTGTTCTTCTTTAAATTATTTTTTAATTTTATCTTTATAAATCGATACTGTCTTTATAAATCATCTGCCGAATCGACCCCCACGGGATTGTAGCGACCAAAATTTAACGGTGTGTACAAAGATGCGATGTGGACGAATTTTTTGACGCCCCGTAATTGTACATATTTTTATTCTTCATCATCATCATCATCAGCCTTATAATGTTCCCATTGCTGGGACACATGCATCCTCTCTGTGAGAGAGGTAATGGGCCTGAATCCACCACGCGGGCCCAGTGCGGGTTGGTGGATATCACATGCCTTCGAATTTTTGGTTCTAATACATGCCGGTTTCCTCACGATGTTTCCTTAACCGTTTTAAGAGCAGTGGTGATGAAATAATTTACACAAAGAGCAGTGGTGGCCCAGTGGTAACGGCCGCGACTTACGTGTCGTAGGTCGTGAGTTCGAACCCAGGCAGGCGCTTTACTTTGTGTAATTATTTTTATTCTTGTTTTAGTTCTAATAAATACTGTACATATGTAAATAAATAAATTTACATATGTATAATACTAACAGCCACACGGGTCGATCTTCAAGTTTAAGCAACGCTTGACGAGGTTGGTCCATGGATGGGTGACCTTTTTTACATACCGAGTTTCCTCCGTGCCTCGAAAAGCACGTTAAGCCGTTGGTCCCGGCTGTCATTTGAAGATATTTGACAGTCGTAACGGGTACTCAGAAGCCTGAGATCTGACACCAGTCTTGCCAAGGGGTAGGTACCGTTGTAGTATATGTCATAATTCACTGTTGCACTGCTACATTTATAGTAATTACCGTAACATATTGACGTACGAATTGGGGTCATTTGCTACAATATAAAAGACAGTGTAATGTGTTTACTTGTCACTTTTACTATGGAGACTACCTAAATATAAACATATTCAACACTCCACGTTGAGTTTCTCTTCTCTTCGAGAGCTCCTCTTCAACATATTACATGGCGACCCTGCCACGTCGATACGGAATGGCGTTAAGAAACCACATCCAGAAGAATCAATACTTGTTCTATCATCAAAGAAGAGTTCCTGTAACCTTATAGAAGAGTTCCTGTAACCCTATAGAAGAGTTCCTGTAACCCTATAGAAGACTTTCTGTAAACTTATAGAAGATGCATTGCCAGTTCCTGAAAGAAGACGGAGACGAGTCCAGGGTATAGCCCGGCCAGAACGAGCGGTGTCCAGGGAAATCCCGGCCCATTGAATCCAGGGTATAGCCCGGTCCAGTCATCGAACAACGAGTCGCACGGCAACGACGCAGAGCGCCTCGTGACTTCGTCATCGAGTTACCCGGTCAACGTTCGCAGCTCCGCACCGTCAGCAGAAATGAACAGCAGTCAATTGACCCACTTTCCTAGCTAAGTACATTTTTTTAAAGTCTAATAGGACTTCACTTAAACAGTATATTATTAATTAGTATGACTGATAATCTAGTAACATGTCGAGATCAATTACATCAAATTAGGGAATATTTGGTAAAAATAGGACCAGAACGTAGGCAAAAAGAGATAGCTTATAAGAAATTGGAAGAAGCTAAAGCGATATACAGTCAAGCGCAAAATATTTTGTCTCAGATTGAACAGTCAAAATTTAGTAGCAAAGACATTGATTTGATCAATAACTTAGTGGAACAAATTAAGACCGTTTATCAGAAAATACAAAGTTTACTAACAAGCGTAGATTCAGTGTCTCAAACACTTGACGAACCAGATACCAAGATGTCTCAGTTTGATTTAAAGACTGCGATAGCCTTGTTACCTGTAATGACAGGACAAGAGCAAGTTACGAAACAGCTCATTGATGCCATTTCACTATACAGTAGCATGATAGACAACACTTCTCAGAAACTTTTATTGATTTTTATTCTCAAAACTAGATTAACTCCTAGTGCTAAACTTCGCATGAAGTTATCTTATGATAGCGTAAAAGTATTAGTTGATGATATGCGAAAGCATTTGTTGCCTAAAAGGTCGGCTGAAGCTATTCAATCTCAATTATATCATTCTTCTCAAGGACGTCGGTCTATAGAGTCTTTTGGTAATGAGATAGAGGAACTTTTTGTTAACCTGACGATTTCTCAGTCAGACGATGATCCGACCAAATACGAAATATTACGTCCTATAAATGAAAAAACTGCCATCAAACGTTTTGCGGATGGTTTGTCTGATGCGAGGTTGAGCACAATTATTGCTGCCAGGCAATTCTCATCACTTCCAGAAGCGATTAGGAGCGCTTTAGACGAAGATTCTTCATCACCAAGGCATAACGAAGTTTTAAATTTTAGACGTTCAGACGCGTACAGACCGAATAATACATCTATCGGTTACAAAAACTCGAACAGTCGTAATAATAAAAATTATCAGTTCGACAAATCAAATAATAATTATTCACGAACTCGTACGTTTGTAAATACAGGTCAAAGAGGTAAACGAACTCAGGCAACTGGTGCATGGAATGCGAGACGTACTCCTTACGTACAACACACCGAGCACACTCAGCAAAATGACACTGACTGTGTAGACAATAGTGTCGACACGGAGACCAATAATATCCATGACACTAATATTACGGATAATCAGTTTTTTCGTTCCTAAATTAGAATGCTCTATTTTGAATTATAATAATACTAGCATAATTGAATGCACTGTAGATTCTACTTATGCCTTAGATCTTTTGGTGGATAGTGGAGCTAGCCTATGCGTTTTAAAGCACGAGTGGTTAAGATCTAAGACCCAATTAATTAATAATATAGTTCCGGAGAAGGTAACAATAAAGGGTGTAAGTGGAAATCTAACCTCTCTAGGATATATTTATTTAGATTTATATTTTAACAAACTGATATTCAAGGAAAAATTTTACGTTTTTCAAACCTTATCTTGTGCAGCTAACGCCATTTTAGGGCACAATTTCTTTATAAAATATAATGCTGTCATAAGTTATAAAAAAAAATCCTTAACGTTAGAAAATAATGGAGATCATATTAGTATACCTATTTTAAGGACTAATTATAATAAATATTTGTTTACAATACCGCCGCGATGCGAGGTTATCCGGTACATACCTACCACCATACGTGGGGATTGTATTACATTAGCACAAGAAATACGCGATGGTGTTTTCATTGCTGGACTGATTTCGAAATCTAAAAATGGGGAAATCCCAATTCGAATTCTAAATACAACTAATAGCAAGGTGGAACTAGACTTGTCAGGGTTAGAAATAAATTCCACAAACAGCTTCGAAGTGTTGAACTTTGAGAATACGATATCTAACTCTGATAGAGTAAAAGCTCTATTTGGCCTACTTAAATTGAACACATACTTAAATACAGAAGAGCAAATAAGCATTGAAAAGATTAGTGCAAAATACTCAGATGTCTTCCAATTACCAGGCGATAAATTAAGTACGACCAACTTATTAGAACATAGTATAACACTGAAAAATGACGTGAGCCCTGCGTATAGCAAGCCTTACAGGATCCCGTACGCTTTGCGTAATGAGGTACAAAAACAAATACAAGAAATGCTCGATAATGATATTATAGAAGAAACTACGTCAGAGTGGTCAAGTCCCGTTCTTCTTGTGCCTAAAAAATCAGATAAATCAGGCGAGAAGAAATGGAGGCTAGTAATTGACTATCGTCAGTTAAACAATCGAATTGTAGATGACAAATTCCCTTTGCCAAATATCACAGAAATTCTAGATTCACTTTCCGGTAATATATATTTTTCTAAACTTGATTTATCTCAAAGTTATTACCAAATAAATCTTACAGAAAACTCTAGAAAATACACGGCTTTTAATCTTGACCGCATGTATCAATTATCTTTAGACAAAGACTCACGGAAGTATACAGCATTCACTACTGATAAGATGTACCAAATGAAACGGTGCCCGATGGGACTAAAAACGAGTCCAAGTGTATTCTCCAGACTTATGACTATTGCGATGGCGGGATTGAACTACGATAAATGTTTTATTTATTTAGATGACTGTATCGTTCTGGGTAAATCCTTAATTAACCACAACAAAAATCTCACTTGTATTTTAGAACGTCTTAGAAAAGTTAAATTAAAATTAAATCCTCTTAAGTGCGAATTTTTACGCAGAGAAATTATTTATCTAGGCCATAAAATTACTCCAGAAGGTATTTATCCCGATCCATCTAAAGCTATCGTGTTAGAAAATTATCCAAGACCTACAAATGTCGACGAAGTAAAAAGATTCGTTGCCTTTGCAAATTATTACAGGCGTTTTATTAATAAATTTGCTGACATTGCATATCCTCTCAATCAATTAAGCAAGAAAAACGCATCTTTTGAATGGTCCCATGAATGCGAATCAGCATTTAATACTTTAAAACGTGCACTCTGCAATCCTCCAGTGTTAGGCTATCCAGATTTAACAGATAAAAATAAATTTATTTTAAACACAGATGCTTCAAAAATAGGTCTGGGCGCCGTATTGTCTAACAGTAACGGACAAGTAGTAGGTTACGCGAGTCGCAATTTGAAACCCGCCGAAACACGATACCCAGTTATAGAGTTAGAATTGCTAGCTATTGTGTGGGCGATTAGGCATTTTAAACCTTATTTATACGGTAAACAATTCAAAGTTGTGACAGATCATAGACCATTAGTGTATTTATTCGGAATTACGGATCCCTCAAGTAGACTAACAAAATTTAGATTATTTTTGGAAGAATACGATTTTACTGTCGAATATCTTCCAGGTCGACACAATGGACCCGCAGATGCCTTAAGTCGTCTTCCTTTGAATATAACAGATTTAAAAAGAATTAACAAAAATGTAATATCAGTTATGACAAGGGCCCAATCTCGTAAACAAGCAAGCGGCTCCGATACTGCCGATTTGACATCTGAAATCCCTTTAACTTCTGGAACCTCTAGCCCAAAAGTTGTAGAAATTCTTAAAAAACCTATTAATAGTATAGAACTAATTCTAACTTCAAGAAAAGTAGTAAAGAACAGTTCAAATAGACCACACCTACTTAGCGACAGTGGTCACTTTGAGTTCAATGAAAACGAGTCAACAATATACCTACGATCCCGATCGTTTCCTACCGTAAGTGTGTTAGCGAGGGACTTGGAGTCATTTTGTAAAAGACTTAATACTAACGAAATTGTTGTGATCAAGAATAAAGAAAATTCACACATAATAAACGAGTTCTTAAGATGCATGAAAAGTTTGCAATCTGATTTACCAAGAATATTAGTAATTAAAGATCTAATAAGAATAAGTAACAAAGACGAAAAGACAGTTATCTTAAATGATTTCCACCTGTTACCTACTAGCGGACATGCAGGAGTAAACAGGATGTTGAATAATATTAAAAAATATTACTTCTGGCCAGGCATAAGTAATGATGTGATTGAATATGTGCATAAATGCAAAGAGTGTCAAATTAAAAAACACTCAAATAAACAAACAAAACAACCAATGTCTGTAACTACGACCCCTAATAAAGGATTTGAGAGAGTTAGCTTAGATATAGTAGGACCTCTAGATGTAGACAATTATAACTACAAATACATTTTAACCCTACAATGTCATTTGACAAAATTTGTAGAGGCTTACCCTCTAACTAATAAGGACTCTGAATCCATAAGTAGAACATTTGTAAATAAATTTATTTTAAGATATGGCATCCCCAAAGAGATCATAACGGATCAGGGAACAGAATTTTTGTCAAGTGTTATGTCAGATGTATGTAGCTTATTAGGAATAACCAAATTACATTCTACTGCATACCACCACCAGACTATAGGTGGATTAGAAAACACTCATAAGAGTTTAGGTGCATATCTTAGAATTCAATGTAGCCAAAATAAAACAGATTGGAGTAGCTGGTTAAGTTATTGGTGTTTTTCTTTTAATACCACTGTTCACTCGGAGACAAAATATACACCGCATGAGCTTGTATTTGGTAAATTATGTAACTTGCCTAGTAACCTCAACTATACTTTAGACAGAGTAGATCCACTCTATAATTTTGACAGTTACCCCTTGGAATTAAAATATAGGCTACAGCGCGCATTATTAGATGCTAGGAATAATCTGATAATCAGTAAACTTAAGAGAAAATCATTATATGATAAGAAGTTAAATTCGATAACTTATAAGCCAGGTGATTTTGTACTTTTGAAAAATCAAACTGGACATAAATTAGACAACATTTATTTAGGACCATACAGAGTTCTTAAGGATTTATCACCTAATGTTGAAATATTGAAAAATAATAAATCCTATATTGTCCACAAAGATAATACTAAATTGTTTTGTGAACCATGACCTTTGTCAATGTGTTATTTACTTTATTAATTAATTATTATTATATAACTTCATTAATTAAAACAAAAGAAATTGTATATATGCCAATGTTATTTTTACCTAGTCTAAGTTTAACATATAAAAATGTAAGACTCAAGTGCGTACGTCACACATTTTTTTTTTTTTTTAATACGGTGGTGTAAAGGGTGTCTTTTCGGGGGAGATGTAGTATATGTCATAATTCACTGTTGCACTGCTACATTTATAGTAATTACCGTAACATATTGACGTACGAATTGGGGTCATTTGCTACAATATAAAAGACAGTGTAATGTGTTTACTTGTCACTTTTACTATGGAGACTACCTAAATATAAACATATTCAACACTCCACGTTGAGTTTCTCTTCTCTTCGAGAGCTCCTCTTCAACATATTACACCGTGTTACCCAGTTACTGGGTTGTGGATGTCAGATAGATAATCGCTCCATGTAAAACTATGGTACTCAGCTGAATCCGGTAAGACTGGAAGCCAACCCCAATATAGTTGGGAAAAGGCTAGGCAGAAAAAAATGTAAATAAATAAATGGTAGAATAAAAAAAAAACAACAGTGGTAAAGAGTTAATTAACATGCTAGGTGGAATCAAAATATAATTATACTATTCGAAAATATTCTGAGATGGATACATCTCAGCCTAATCGAATGCAGCTGACTACATTACACGGTGCCACTGCCTAACTGTTATCACTGAGTAATATTGCTAATGTCAATATAACTGAAAATATTTGGTAGTCTGGTGTGATGAATTCAAGAAAAGAAACCCGGTCTAGTCAGAACGTGTTTAGCTTTTTAAGAATTATTATACCTGCCGACTTTTATAGTATCCTCATTTTTTTTCTCTCCTATATCCCAATAAAAGAGTTTGCATGTGACAACAATAACTTTGCAGATGCAGCCGTCCAATATCAACATCATCAGCCATTTTTTTATTTTTATTTGTGATGGGTTTGCTCTTGACTCTAGTCTAGGTCAGAGGTGACTGAGAAAGATTCGACGATGGAGTGAGCTTACCCAGAAGAAGCCTGTTCACTCTAACTTTGAAGAGATTCGGGTTGAAGGCGTTCGGAAACACAGACGCAGGTAGTGAGTTCCATTCATTCGCTGTGCGCATTATGAAGGATGTTTGGAAGCGCTTGGTGCGAATTGGTGGAATGGCAACAAGGTAAGGATGGTAACTTGCAGTGCGTCTAGATGTCCGATGATAGAAGGGGGCTGGTGGGATGAGGTCGTGGAATTCTTGAGCACACTCACCGAAGTACAGTCTGTAGAAGACCGACAAGCAGGCAACTTTGCGGCGATGAGCCAAGCTGTGAAGCTTGGCATCCGCCAGTTCAACGTCGCCAATGAGCCTCTTGGCTCTGCGTTCCACCGAGTCAAGCGCGGCAATCTGATACTTAGCTGAGCCATCCCAAAGGTGGCTGCACTACTTCATGCAGGATCGGACTTGCGCTTTGTATAGAGTTAAAAGCTGTCCAGGCGTAAAGTATCGCTTCACTCTATTTAGGATGCCCAGTTATTTGGCCGCAATTTGGGCTTTGTCTACTCTACTGACTACTCGGATCTAATGACTACTCGGATCGACCGTTCACTGAGGAAGTCTGATATCCAGCTACAAAAACCAGCGGGGATGCCATAAGCAGGAAGCTTACTGAGTAGACTCGCGTGCCAGACCCTGTCGAAAGCCTTCGAGATATCAAGTGATACAGCAAGTACTTCGCCGTGCCTCTCGATGGCTTCGCCCCAGCAGTGCGTGACATACACAAGAAGATCGCCAGTTGACCGTCCCCGGTGAAAGCCATATTGACGGTCACTGAGGAGATTATTGTCTTCAAGGTAGGTCAGCAACTTACTATTCAGTACCCTTTCCATAACTTTGGACAAAATGGAGGTAATGGCGATCGGACGGTAATGGGCAGGGTCTGCACGGTTGCCTTTTTTGGGCACTGGTTGCACATTTGCAAGCTTCCAGGATTTTGGCACCGTTCTTTTTACAAGAGAGAGGCGGAACAAGCGTGTCAACACAGGAGACAGTTCAGGCGCACACTGCCTCAGCACTCTCGCTGGAATGCCGTCAGGCCCGCTGGCCTTGTTCACGTCTAGACTGCACAATACTCGCCGGACCTCTTTAGTGTGCACAGCGATCTCCGGCATCGAAGAGTCACAATGAGGTACAGTAGGTGGTTGCTTGGAGCCAGCGTCCAGACGTGAATTGCTAGCAAAGAGAGATGCAAATAAATTTGCTTTCTCACTCGCAGAGTGAGCCAGCGACCCATCAGGTTTCAGCATTGGAGGTAAAGTGGGCCGACAGAAATTCGTTTCAACCGCTTTAGACAGGGACCAAAACTGTTTACTACCCGGAGGGTGCGATGCCAGCTTGGCCCCAATACGTCCAATATGGTCAAAACGTGCCCGACGCAGAACCCGCTTGCAGAACTTGGCGGCAGAATTAAATGCTCTCTTCCTCGCGCGAACCCTACGCGCTCTAACTTTGCGGTCGCGGGCCCCGACCCAGGCTTTGTAGGCAGACTGTTTTCGGGCCTCAGCGTGAGCGCATTCTGCATTATACCAAGGTTGGGATTTGTGACCGAGCGGAATGTCGGTGAATGGAATGAAATACTCCATTCCCTGCCGAATCACATCCGCAACCGCGTCAGCACAGCTCGAGGGGTCACCCGAGGAGAAGCACACATGCCGCCAAGGATAAGACGCAAAAAAATGCCGCATCTCGTCCCAGTCTGCTGACTCGTATCGACATACTCGCCTCGTGCCTCTAGGACTCTCATCTGGAGGAGAGCAAGTCGACACGGATTTCACCAGACAGTGGTCAGACGTTCCCAGCGGAGCTGAGACCGACACTGAATGACTGAATGCCTTCTAATGTTCCCACGCTGGGACACCGGCCTCCTCTCTGTGAGAGAGGGAATGGGCCTTAACCCACCGCCACTGCGGTTTGGTTGCAGCCGTTACAAAAAAGTTATGAAAGATTTTGACTTATATATCGTGGTAACTTTCATAATATACAGTTTCACAACACAATATACCTACTCCTACAATTTCTACAAAATAAATATAAAAGCCTCCTCAACCCGAACTGAGCACACGTCCCGCATAACGAAATTATCTGTATCCGAAATTAATCCATTGGAATAATCTTTTCCGTTGCACGTAGATATTTGAATCGCTGTGCTCGATTGTGGATACCTATTTATTGATATGGGATCCCGATAAATAATGGTGGCGGCCACTTTAGCTGTTTGCGTTGCTTATGCTGTAGTGCTGAGAGCGATATAAGTGTCAAAAGGTCTGAGTATGAGGAATAGAACTGCGAAAATAGAAAGGAAATGTTTAATGAGGAACTGTTTCTGTCTAAATATACTCAAACAAAGGAGATGTTTGATTTTGGACCATCACTATGTACACTACATAGATAAATAGGAAAAAGATAGGGCTTTATAATACTAACTAATTTATTTGAAGAAGGTGTACAAAAATTATCATTTGTAAAGTTTTTTAATAAGATAACCCTATTTTTAGGGCAGCCATGAGAGTTGTTTTTGACATGACGTTTGAAGACTTTGACAGTATTAAGAAGTTTTATCTTTGAGTCTTTCTTTGCTTTGACTTCGAATTGGATATGTGTCGGAGTTTTTAGTGTTTGTTATAGTTTTGCAACCCAGTTTACTACTACGGACATTGATTGATTGCTTCTCTGTTGCAATTGAATTCGTGTTGTACAATTTTAACGCAGATATTACGATGAAACGTCAATCAAATGTCATTGTCAAAATGACATTTTTCGCATACTGCTGATCTGATCCACCATGTTTAATTTTATATTGTGTTGCTCTACTTGACAAAGTTAATTTAAGTGTTTATTAAAAGGAAGAGAAATAAAAAAATAAATATCGGTTTCTATATAATATAGCGATTTTTACATATATTGTATATAATAAAGTGCTGGCCCGGGCTCCATACACTTCTGGAACACCTCCATAATTAAAAAAAAAATGCCATTTGATCAGTTTAAAGAACGATTTAGTAGTAGATTCTTAATATAAAATTTCTATGTAGAATTTGAATTAAGAATTGGCAGTATTAAAACTTATTTAATGGTTAAATATTTCTTATAAATAAGGCTCTATGTAGTGTACATGGCAGGCACAGGTATTTTAATTACCGGGAAAGCGTAAATAAAGCGCTAGCATTCCACCGCCCCGGCAAGAATTACTTGAACGTGTGGTTTTCTTCAGTAACAGTCTAACAGAATTAATTTTCAGTGGACATCCATGAGGATATACATTAAAATTTACAAAATGTCCCTGAATGAAAAGCTTTAGTAATGTTTTGGTGACATTCTTCTTCTCAATACTTCAGAGGCTTTTCAAAAGTGAAATGTTATCAATACAACGAAAGCGTCATGAGGGCGATTTGAAAAAGTGGCCAAGTGCGAGTCGGTCTCGCGCACGAAGGGTTCCGTAGCATTATCGCAAAAAACGGCAAAAAATCACAATTTGTTGTATGGGAGCCCCATTTTTTTAGTATTTGTTGTTATAGTGGCAACAGAAATACATCATCTGTGAAAATTTTAACTGTCTAGCTATCACGGTTCATGAGATACAGCCCGGTGACAGACGGACAGACAGACAGACGGATCGTGGATTCTTAGTAATAGGGTCCCGTTTTTACCCTTTGGGTACGGAACCATAAAAATGAAAAATAAATATGGGAATGCGCTACCGAAATGTCACTTGATTAATCCCTTTCATTTTGATCATCACAATCGCTGAGAATGACACACTGTATAAACTTCTAGAGGCTCTATAAACATGAACTTTGACAAATAGAATATCTACTACATCTTCGACAAGCTCTGCTGCATTTGACAGAGCAAAAGCAAAAAGTATTGCAACTAATTACGTCACCAGTTCACTGTGTCTCGGCGAAGGACAAATGGCAAGCCTCGCCCGGGGCGGGGTCGCGCCCGTGATAAAACACGGAGTTGGTAACGATGCAACCGGGAACGAAGTTTGTCGCTGCACATTAATTAGTATTTACCGCGAAGCTGCCGTGCCTACTGTGTGTTTTAAAGAACGGGCGAAAATACACTTACCTTAAAAGTGCGCAAGTAGCTTGTACGCTATTGTGAAAATCACAATCAGAAGTTATTATGGTACAATCTGCCCCCAGCTAAGTTGTGGCCAGCTTTCAGTCTAACCGGATTCAGCTGTGCAGTGTTTTACATGGAGCGACTGCCTACCTGTCGTCCGCAACCCAGTAACTGGGTAACACGATACCCCTTGGCAAAACTGGTGTCAGATCTCAGGCTTCTGAATACCCGTAACGACTGTCAAAGATATTCAAATGACAGCCGGGACCAACAGCTTAACGTGCTTTCCGGCCGTATGGCTACTAAATTAATCAGTAAAGATTGTTTACTATTTTTATGTAATTATATTTATTTATAACTTTACTTCTTCATCGGTTTCTGTCATTATTTTTCAATTTTATACTTATTGTATGGAAAAACTGCAGCAATAGTAGCGTTACTTCCACATCCAGACAACAGGGAAACTACAGAGGCCCACCCAGGTTCCAGTAACCCAGGAGTACCAAACCGGGTGAGCAGAAGCCGAGGTACAAATCCAATCAAGTACACTCGACACAGCAAGGTCGGAGACAGCCAGCTGCAAATCGAGTCTCTCCTGCCCGGAAGATGGACTCCCACCAAATCACTACTGGTTCCTGCCAGTTCTATAATTCGCAAGAACCAGTAGTGGTAATAGCTCATGCTGGTAGATTATGCCACTATATTAGCTACTGGCAAGCAATAACCAAAGCAAACTATGTTAGGGGCTTAAAAAATACTTTTGATGAATTTCCTTTTCAAACATTTGAGATAATCTATCAACCCAAGGTTTAGTAAAACAGAGCTTGAACATTTTAAGCTGTCTATTTCAAAATTATTGTCTTCAGGAGCTATTAAAGAATGCTGTGACGTGCCTGGCCAGTTTATTTCTAACATCTTTTGATTCCTAAAAGCAATGAGTCCTTTAGGTTCATTTTAAATTTAAAATGTCTGAATAAATTTATCAGTCCAGAGCACTTTACAATGGAAGACATTCGTACGGCTACTAAATTAATCAGTAAAGATTGTTTCATGACAACTATGGATCTACAGTGAGCCTATTTCAAGGTTCTACTTTTGAGTTTCAGAGTCTCCCTTTTGGTTTGTCTATAGCACCTTTCATTTTTACGAATTCAATGAAGCCAGTAGTAAAAACCAAGCGTTACTCCTAGTTGTTTACTTAGATAATTTGTTCTGTATAAATAACTCTTATAATAGTTGCCTAGAAAGTATAGCTCAGGTTTTATCTATATCTAGACTAATATTAATTAACTTTTTAATTATTTCGACTATGTACGATTCACTTGAGGGAAATTACGGAAACAGTTTGAGTTTTGGGTTGGTCATTTAGGTAATAGATTGTTTCTTCATTTCTTTGGTAATACTTTATATTCGTAAAAGCACCGCTTCGTAATAAACTGTATACAAATAAAAAGCAGCAATAAAACATTGGGTCTATTCGTGTTGTTTCAATTTCCTTATTAAATATATTTTAATATTATGTTCCCCTAAAATTGTTTGTGTTTTCCATGGAACTTGACACCTAAACAATATCCCAAATAAGTTACTGAAACCAGTTAAATTTCATAAAACCTACTATTCAAACGTTTCTAAAAATATCTACATGTACGTCAAACCCATTGAATATGCCGTCGAGTTAGTAACGTAGCAAAATATGCAAAAACGACACTGATTTTGAACGTGACTTCTCGCTCAAATACACGGCAGTTACCGGTAACCGCTTTCAACTGGTCTGAACCGATTCAGTTCAGTTTGATCTGGATCAGTGTTCGGTGCGCAATACCGTGAAAATGCTTTACGATTATTGCCACGGAGCATTTATATCCGAGTTATAATTCTCACGGACTGTATTCTACGTTGGGCTACTATGAGTATTCGCATTCATCTTTGTGAACATTTTATCGTATTGGTTGAGTAATGGCCGTTGGGAAAATACGGAGAAGCCTTTGGTGATGAATGGCTTTTAATTTATTTCTCATGCCGTCTTAATATCGCTGTGCATATTCAAGTGGCTTTGCATACCTCACTATTTATCGAAAAATAGAGGGTTTGTTTTTGAAGCCCGAATGCTCATTCAACTCCACAAAGTGTACTGTATACCGTTAGATTAAAGCATAAATATTTTTTTTAACTTCGAATGACTTGGAAGTATTTATTTCGGCACATTCTTCTGTGATCGTCGATATTTTTTTAGGAATAATGTAAGCTATACATACTGATTAGGAATAACAAACTCCAAATCGGACCTTATTCCTTTCAAAAGAAAAGACAAGTCTTTTTCCAGGAAGATCTCCGAGTACAAAATTCTACTCACCTTTATAAAAACAAAAAGTAGTGGTCCTCAGTAATCCCGTGAGGTAAGTGTGGTAATTCAAACTGTGGCCCCCCCGCTACCCCTCTCGGAGACTATGCATTTGATGATTGAACTCCGCGACGTGGCGATGCTAGAAATAAAATAGTTCGCCATTTTACGACATTATTTTAAAACCTTGAGAACTTTTCTCGGGAAGTTTTCTTTGGGGAAAGAAAACCGTTTTGTGTGAAAAAGTATTAGATGTGATAAGCATTTGAAGTTGGGCAAATTCTATAGCTTACATTTTACGGCAATTTAGGTCACTAGGTGTCTGAAATACTGCTAAGGGAAGAATCAAGAAAGATTGTAGAATGTGTTACTTAAAAAACTTTTTAACAAAAAATCAAACCGTCTTTGGTACCTATTGTTTTTCGTGTTTCGACACCGACTTCGGAAAAGAAAGTAATTTTTCGTTTTGCAGTGTTTTTTTGGAAGTCGGTTTAATTTTTTGTTAAAAAGTTTTTTATTTTTTTAGTTTTGATAGGTACTTCCAATTGCCATAAAAATCATATATAGCCAAATTGCATCTCTTGACGATTCGAATAAGCCCATACACGACTAGTATACATTGTTTTATTTCGGCGTACCGGTGCCTACCTGCCGGCTCCATCATCAGATCAGTTCGATGGTACCATTTTCATCAGCACTATGTATTTATAAGTATTTGCTTCATCATAGTTGTTAAACCATTCGAGATATCTTATAACCCATGACATACTTAGCATTAAGGAAATCTATTGGCCATCTGTGGTCTCCTTCACCAGTTCCTCTTCACCAAATGTTACTTTCTGAGTGCAGATGATTGCATTGTTGATAAAAATACCAAAATCGCTATATGTATGCCTATAATATTTGAGGAGTTCCCTCGATTTCTCCAAGATCCCATCATCAGATCCTGACCTGATGACTATGGGACCAACTGAAAAGTATACCCTTTCAAACAAAAGAAGAATTTTCCAACTCGGCCCAGGCGTCTTACAGTAATCGGGGAACATACATAAAAAAAAAAGATTCCGACGAATTGAGAACCTCCTCCTTTTTTTGAAGCCGGTTAAAAACAAATTAAACCCAAATAAAAAAATAAAAAAAATATGTCCCACAAAGGATATTGAATGGGTTTGGTTTGCCACTAAATACTGACTTTATACTTAAAAAAATAATTTAAAGTAACGGTCCCAGGGCAAAAAAAAATAAGGTCTGATCCGTTGGGTACCTAATGGTGACGAATTCCAAAGGAATTCATCACCATTAGGTGTGTAATTTAATGAAACTCATCTATAGATTTCGTTGTCCACGGTCAGCACTTTTGAAATAGTCTTTGTTATATTCTGTTGAATGGTTTTTCTCGTCCAAAATCTCAGAGCCCCTAGACGTTACTTACCATTAATAATTTTTTTACAGAATATCGTTAAATAATATTTATATTGTGTATTAATTATTTAAACAATATTTATATTGTGTAGGTATTTTCTTTTTGTTTTTTTTTTAATACCTGCATCCAAAAAAGTTTGTTGTATCCGCGGATATACAAACACCTGATGTCGGAAACGTTGATTTCATTTATCCCTGAATTTTTCTAGTTTTCCATTGAGCACACTTTGTGTCCAGTGGAAAAGCAAACCTGACAGGTTATTATGATTTGGCCATTTAAATCTACTGGCTAGTCTATGATATTAAATACATGGCCTGATTTAAATCATTATACGTCTCTAAATACACTTTGGCCATTGACGCGATTATTAAGACTGGGCCGTGCCTAACAAATTCTCGAATTTTAGATTTCTATGAATACAATAATAATAGATTATCATTAAAGCGATTTATTTTGCTGGCGACAAAATGTATATAACGACAAAATTCCACGGAAAATTTTCAATAATTATCCTGGCAATCGAAGCTTCATAATATACCGTATGTAGTCAAGGCGATGGATGGGAAAGAAGCAACTGGACATTTTATTACCAAATGTGGTCCTGTAGGTATAGTTTAGTATATATTGTTTTGGTTTATACCTTCAGTAGGTACAGTACGGTAGGTATAGTGTATACCTACAATAGTAGTAACACCAGATGTTTATCATATAAATCTGTTTTTTCCTTTGGAAAATACAGGCGTGATGTCATCATATTACATATGTGATCACCTGAACCATAGATAATAATATAATACTAGCCTACAGATGCCTCATCCCATATATAGAAACCGTGCCGAATAAAAACGCTAGTTACGTCGGTAACTAGCGTTTTTTTTGTCTGATTATTTTTATAAGTACATCGACAGCTTTCGATTCCGTACCACGGCGATAGATGGTGTTAGCAGCGATTTGCAAGTAAAAGAGTTTATTTGGTTTATTTATTTAAACTTCATGCACAAAAAGGTACAAAGGCGGACTTAATGCCTTAGGCATACTCTAACAGTCAACCAAGGGTGGTGAATTTCATCGTTTTTACTATATTTATTAAGTATTTTATTTAGCAATTAATAATATACTTGCATGCCTGCCCCTATTAAGAGAGCAGCGCACATAGTAGGCGCTTTTATCAGCTTATGATAGAGTAGCCTTTTAATCTGGTAATTTAAGCTACCCCAGACTTGCACTTAGGCTGGATTAACACTTCCGAGTTGCCAGAATTACTTAACTATTTACTAACAAATTGGATGAAATAGAAATTTCTATTCCGATGCGAGCCCAGGTTAGCCGCTGTAGAAACAACCAGTCCAATTGGAGAAGCATAAGCCCATCCAAAACAAGTGCCAGAGTGAAGCACCCTCACAGGCTATGGCCCACCTTCCTATTTGCCCTTCATGCCCAAACACATGCACCTTTCAGGATTTGAACGTGGCGAATGACAAAGTCCAAGTATCTACATACCGGTCGAACAAAATCTAAATGGTTGAGACCATGTTTGAGTTAATAGATACGAAATAAGAAGCAGATTAGAATATACAAATGCCATACAATAAGCTGATATTAAAATAGGCCTATTACAATTCAAAGCTGAAAACTGCCCTTTTGAAGTCCCACCACAACCTACATACCAGTACATTACACACATGTCTGTACACGTTATTACATACCCCACAAAAATATAATATCCGAAGGCACTCAAACTTTCTTCGAATGTTAAGGCGGTGACAAGACGTAAAGCGCGGTCACTGTCGGACTGCATACCGTATATACTATACATGGCCTTAGTGGGGGCATCTCTTTAGCCAATTCGCATCCAAAAATAATGATTTTTCCATTACTATCACCAGACAGCGCGTATCCATGTTCAATTCGACGACGACGTTAACGACGAACGTTAACGTGATCGAGCACAAATAAAAACTTGCACTAACTCTACAGAAACAAGATCAGCGACGACACAACGCTTGCAGTTTATTGCAAAATATATGTAGCATTTTATCGATGTATTCAAAATTGAGTTGATTTGGGTAGTAAAAATTCATACATAGAAAATTCGTGAAATGAATTTTCTATGTATGTAAGCTTTAAGTAATACACGTACACATTTAATTTTATACTCATCTGCTCACAGAAATAGCCTGTATTTTTAGGGTTCCGTAGTCAACAAGGAACCCGTATAGTTTCACCATGTTCGTCTGTCTGAATTTCCGCAGCTTAGCTCAGATATTCTTAATACTAGAAAGCTTTAATTTGGCATGGATATACACATATTAATCACGCCGAGCAGTGGTGGCCCAGTGGTATCGGCCGCGACTTACAAGTTGTAGGTCGTGGGTTCGAGCCCAGGCAGGCGCTTTACTTTGTGTAAATTATTTCATCACCACTGCTCTAGAACTATGTCCTAGAACCAAAAATTCGAAGACATGTGACATCCACCAACCCGCACTGGGCCCGCGTGGTGGATTACGGCCCATTCCCTCTCACAAGAGAGGAGGCCTGTGTCCCAGCAGTGGGAACATTAATAGGCTGATGATGTGAATCACGCCGACATAATAATGAACTAAAAGTTTACATTGACAACTTTTTTTAAAATATTTTTTAATTATGATGATGACGTTAACGTGATTATCACTGATGACGTGTGAACTGCTGCCTGCCAGGATGTGGTTATCGTACTAACCATGCTATGGCTCTCACTAAAATATATTTTCAGGAAGACCGCTACCCACAGGATCCACGAGTTATTAGACCATTACGTCAATTCTAAATAAAACTCTTACGTAACTTTGTAGTGAACTATCGTAATGGCCTAGAAGCGTCACTGTTAGGGATGTTAATGTTATTTTGTTTGATTTCCCTATGAACAGAATAACTGTCATTTATTTAAATGTGGGTAGGTATACTGTAGCAGGTATAAATAAGCCAGGCAGTGGAACAACTTGTCATTCGTTGTTTAGAAATGCCATCAAGGCGGTCATTATAAAAAATAATATTTAATTGAATTATTAATTGTTATTATAATTTCAACTGCTTTTATAACCTGTAGTTTGATACTAAAAATAATAGTTTGCAAATATTGTTTTGAGCACAATGACGACCTGCACATCAACTTTCTTAGCGGTAATAATTTTTTATCAGTTTTTTAAATTTTTATGGATAATTTTAAACATCAAGATTATCCATAGGTGGATTATGAAACGGTTTTTTTTATTTATATCAAGTTATATTAATTTTATTATTGTTATAGGTAAATGTTGAATAATACATATAATATCTATAAAGAAAAATAAACGACAAGCGAGAAAGCGTTAATTTTGAAAATTTATTTTACTTTTTGTTACAGTTGGCGTTCTTAGTGGCAGCAAGTCTTGCCGTACCTAACCAGGGTGAGATTTCTTATCGTTTTTTTTTATTCATTGTTTTTTTTTGTATCTAAGTACCAACTTATTGTGATGTTTCTGAAAATAGAATGAAAAATGCAATATTTTCCTTCAGTGAGTATTCTTGTCTTCTTCTTTTCGAGTCGATGGAAAACTATAAATATTTTGGCAAGCGGGTTCCGGGTTGATCTTTTAGGAGGTATCAGGTTCCACGTGCTGATCGAGGTGGTTTAAGTGCGATAAAAATCCCACCCCCCCTGGTCTTTTCAACAAAAGTCCAGGGCCCTTTTGAAGGTGCCCCCCGTTAACAAAAAACGGTAACCATGTAAATGGTTCTTGTGAAGGCATTTAAAACTAGTTGTAGTAGTGTAGTTGTAGTTGTAGATGCTGAATATGAAATATTTTTATTAATAATTCCATGTTTTTGCAGAGCTTAGCCTGAAACTTCCTGAACAATGTAAAGGAAAGGGCTTCTGTTCCATCAAGCCGGAAGGGTATGACGAGATGCTTAAGATGGTCGACAAGTTCCTGACACCCAAGTTTATTAAGGTAATTTACTGAGTTAGTTATATATTTTTTACGAGTCATTAAACAGTACAACATAATCAGCCAACAATGATCCCCCTAATGGGGCACAGACCTTCTCTGTGAGAAAAGGGTTGATATCCACCACGTGGTTCAGTGAGGGATGGTGGATGTCACATGACTTCGAATTTTTGGTTCTTGGACATCCTGACGATGTTTTTCTTTTTGCCTGCCTGAGTTCGAACCCGCGACCTTAAAGCACGTAAGCCGCGGAAGTTACCACTGGGCAAACACAGTTCCCAATGAACAGTATTAGATGCATTGAACAGTATTTGATATAAATATTGGAAAGCACCTAGACATCCACTTTAGATTCATTTTCAGAAAACACTTGGCAGCCGTGATGCATCAGTACTACCGAAAGAAGTACTTCATAAGGATGATTTGCATAACTGCCCATACAGAAACAAGGTATGATTTTGTTTAAATTAACAACGCTCCATTTAGTTTCATGTAATAATTTAAAACATGACTCATGAGTCATGTTTTATGACATAAATTTACTGTTGTCATGACAACAGTAAATTTATGTCATATGATCAGAAGATGAAGACATTATTCGAGCCTAGTCGAAAGTATTGTGCAAATACTATACTATATTGTACAATATAAGTCTTAACTCCAATCCTATATAAACATTGCACAATGTAATCCATCTTTGACATACCCACATCTAGAATTTTCTCACGTAAATATTGTGTTATTTTTAAATAGTCATCTTTTTTGTAACTATTGCAGACTGAGGAAACGATGTATGCCTACAGTCACTCTGACGATTCGCGGCCAGAGTTTATCATCCAACATAAACTTCTCAGGCAACCCATCGAGATCGTCACATGCGCGTGAGTGCCTTCAGTTGATTTATACTACTTGTTAATTTCCTTTGCTGCTAAAATAGTTTCCTAAATAAAAATGTCTGGCGTTACCAAGATTTTTCTTTAAAAATATATTAAAAGTGAACTTTTTTAATTACAATATTTGAACCTACGTCCACTTTGGAGTAATTTGTCATATAAATTTTGTCATTCTTATGAAAATGAATATTATTTGTATAACGAGTATCATTTCTTAGCGCAGACATGCTCATAATCAAAATATGTCAAAGAATTTCTGTCATCTAATCGAGATTTAACATTTGCTTGTTACACAATATTTAACAAAATTTTCTTTTTCAACAGGTCCGACTACATTAATCACAAGAACACTGATGAAGAATGCTTTCAGGACTTGGGCTTGAAATTCTTCAATAAGAAATCCAGTTGCCAAACCTTGACATATAAGCGCTATTTTCTCGCTTTTGATATTAAAACGGGAAAACCCGTGATGAAGCCCTTCCCAGTACCTTGCTGCTGTACTTGCGTCATCCAAAACAAGTAATTATTTCTGCGCCAATGAACCAAATACCGTTTATAGCTTAACAATACCTTAACAGTACAGCAAATTGTGTTTTAACTAGCATAGACTTAGAATCGTTCCTTGTGGCAGTCCATGACAGAAATCATGGTTGGTAAATTAGTTGATAAATAATCTGTGCAAGTACTGATCATGGAGTTAAGAAAGGTTCTTTACTAAAGCCCAATGTCGAATACTGTTGTGGCAAAAATCGAAGAACATGGATCAATGCAAATTATCATGTTATTATAATTACTCAAACGCTATGTCTACGTAGAATTATTTGAAAGACTGATTCAATTTGTTTGTAGTGATTTTTTAGGACATTTGTATTTTGTTCAATTGTAATCATTGTGTAAATAATACTCTTCTACCTTTTATGAAATTTAGAATTATTTATGATAATTAGTATTAAGGTAATATTGAAACATATTAATTTATTAAAGCATTTATATTTCAAGTAGAAATGTGTTTTAATTATAAAAATATTATATAGTAACAATTCTATCTCCTTTTTTAAGGACATCACAAACAGACAGAGTTTTAGTGTGGATTAAGGTATATTGTCTTCCGCAGCTTAGACTTGGCAAAAAACATTACAAAACCAGCATTTGTTTCTTTGTTTATTAAAACTTCATGCAACATACAAATTCAAAGGTACATTTTTGAGTTTTTGCAGAACGACATCGCCTTAAGCAGTACGCACGAGTTTTTATTACAGTGCTGAAGCCGCTGGATGTAGAAATACCTAGTTATGGCTGCGCTGGTAAACGGCACGGGAATACTAATGTTACAACTTAGTGAAGTCGGTTTTAAGAAAATACTCGCTGAATTATTAGCGGATGAGAATGAATTTCACACTATCTGAGTTTGTTAGTGATTTATTTTGTGATTAAAGCGATTTGATTTGAGCTTAGATTAGAAGCTTTTATTTACCTTGCCAGATGCAGTTTTCCCCCCACGCACTAACAAACTATCTGAATTTGTTAGAATGCGTGGGTTTAATCTTGCAACAGAATTTTAAAATTTTATCCCCAACCGATTGAGCTTAAAGATTTGCATACACGTTATGTTTGGATTTCAATGCACTGTAAGCTAAAAAGCTTGTTTATTTTTATTGGAATTTGTCCATGGTCCTTTTATTACTAGTGTGATGTAGTATGTAAGTACCTATTATTTCTATGTGTTTAACCAGTATATAACTTTACCACTCTGACACCCGACCTTACACTAGATAATGAATCATTTTTATTTATTAGATACTTAAATAACTAAGACTACAAACATATACACTTTAACCAAAAACTACTCCCTAACTAAAACTAAAAATATACTTAACTAAAATATGGTGTCGAAAAACTCTTCCACATCGTTCCCCACTGGTAATAAAGAGGAGGCTGCTTCCATAGATGGGAAGCACGAAGGAAATATGATAATTTTGGGCCAAAACAACAAAAGCGAATTATGGTGATAGGCGAATGCATGTTAATTTGGAGCAATCTTTCCGAAATGTTGTTGAAATTTTGTATATTTTCCTCAATAAAATCCGGAAAGGAATCATCAAAGATTGGCCCAAGGAGACGAAGAGAGCTTTTTTCAATAATTTTGATTTCGGTGGCTATTTCATTGAATTTTGAAAGTGTCAATTGTCTGTCGATACTGTCAGATAAAAATAACTCACATTTGGAAAAAATTAGATAATTAAGTAAGTTTTACCTAAAATAATTTGCTCACATCAACAAACATCAACAGAAAATTGTTGAAACAATTTCAACAAATTTCTGCTTGACTAAAACCCACCATTATCGCGACACTTGAGGGGATATGGGTCTTCCGATTAAGGTTGCCTTAGTCGACGGCACGAACTATTTTGTGCATGGGGTTGAAATGCATGTTATTCGTCTGACAACAGTTACGAAAGAGACAGATGCTGTGATGAGCAGTAAGAAGCTAGTTCGCGAACGAATTCGCATTTTTGTAAATTTGTAGCGAAATGGATGATGATTTACGACGAAAACGAGCGCGTGAAATTTTATAAACAGACCTTTAGGAGTATGGATATCATGAAAAAATTACTGAATTTATATTTAAAGAAAAAATTGCATTGTTGAACTACTAATCTATCCCTATATGGTGACTGTTTTGCAATTATCCTTCTTCTTATGATATTTATTTCCGCCCAAAGTTGCGTTAAAATTAGCGTTGAAATATGGAACTTTCGACGCTCATAACTTTCAAATATTTTATTTTTACTTTTTTGTTTCCATGCAGGGCTGGATAATGATGAGACAAATTGATATTTTTTATTGTGAACGTACCTTTATCGTCAAACAGTGGAGTTATCACAATACTACGTTTCTATGGAAGAATGATATAATAATATAGCCTTCTTCCAAAGATGTTAGGATCGCTGCAGCTGAATTTTACATAGGGGTAGTAACTATCTGCCCATCAAATTAGAAGCATCATACTTGACTTGGGAGGTCATCTCCATGCATGACGGAACGCTGCATCACAACCTTTTGAAATTTATCCCAATGGCCTACCTCCTTGTCTGATTTCCAGATTTGATCGTGGCGAATGGCGTAGCTGTCTAAGTAGCTACATACTGGTCGGACAAAATCTGAATAGTTAAATGATAAATGATAAATGATTTATTTTCTGTAAGTTGGTTTGTACAAACACTTTCACATGTCGATCATATTTTTTAAAACTAGATGAGGTCGGCGTTTCCTGTCTGACTACTCTGAGAAGAAAGGCCGAAACAAACTCAGAGGTCACAGTCTCTTTTAAAGTCCAGACAAAAACTTGGTTAGATCATGTGAAGACCATGTAGACTTATGTCTGAAATGGTCTTTTGAGAAAAGAACCAGCCAGATTGAGTGGACCTGTCCAGTCAGTGCACGCATTTGTCAATAACCGTGCAGCTCAACTTAGAATTTAAGGAGCTCAACGAATTGACGAACAATACCAAAGAAAGGACATTCGGGTAGGCCGCATAAATACTCAAACTGCCAGACCATGATTAAAAACTAACTAAGATAAATTAAAATTAAAAAAAAAGAATAATCCACATAGTCTTCACATTCACAATAATTAAAATAAAATAAATACTAATAATACTAATACTTTAAAAAGTAAATATTCTTGTCATTGCAAGAAAAATTAAAAAAATAAAAATATAATTAAAAACTAAATCCACGAAGCAAAATAAAAAAAAATAAAAAACTAAATTAATTGAGACTATAGTAGAGTTAATCGCCACGAAAAAAGAAAAAGAAGAAGTTATCCCAAAATATTCTCTTTTTCGGAAGTGGTGAAATATTAGCCAGGACCCGCATCCAAAAATATGGTAGGAGTTAAAGACCTAAGTTTCAGTTACTCCAATAGCACTTATAATCACTTAGTTTATCTCAAAACTTTTCCCACAGGTCCCAAGAAAAAGGCGGAAAAATATGGGCTGAGGCCATTTATCACTATTAACACGGGGGCAGATTAGTCCACAAATAAGAGCTTTATCCCTTGCCTGATAGCTCTTAACGAGGGCGAGGCTTTAGGCTGCGAGTACACTGTTGATATACATCCTAGAAGTAAGGAGATACTAAAGTGACGCATAGACATACTGAATGAGGCTAGTTACTTTGACTATCGTGTTTTCGTACTTCGCTTTTTTCGTAGGGAAGTTAATCATTTGTATCATCTCCCTGATCTTGATGGGTGCTGATTTACAAAAACAAAACTCACAGAAAAAAGACCGGGTAATAAATTATGTGCTAAACATGGATTCCCTGTATACGTTTGTGTTTCAACCCACAGCATGTCGTATTCTATTAGACATAAGCGTCTTGCAAGGTATGCTACAGCTTCCAGATTTCTACCCCAGCTTCCAGATTTCTACCCCAGCTAGCAGTGTGCCTAAGCTGTGTTTGGCAAACCGGTTCTAAATCCTAAACTAATATCTAATACTTGGTGTATCTCATCCTCAACTGTAAAACAAGCTTTTATATATAATTTTTTTAATCTTCTTTTCGATTCAATGGCACATTTAATTAGATTGCCTGGACCCAGTAGGTGGCCACGCTTATTGCAGCGTCAGAAGCAGTATACAGGCCGTTCAGGGTGCAAGTGAATGTGTATGTGTAGTGTGTGTATTTTTTTAATAAACTTTTATATAATACATAATTGTATATTCACGAGAATCAAACGTGTGTGCAACATTTCAACTCAAACACCGAGAAGTGGGTCCAATTATAATTGCAAGTTTTAATTAAAAAGACCGGGACAGGTTAAACTGAATAAAAGCTTATAATAAACACCTCTACGCAGTATTCTCTTATTATTACCCCTTCCTGAAAGTGTAACAAAAATTGGTACTGTTCTCGTGTTATAGCAGGAAAAACTTAATTGGTATTTTTAGAATGTAATTTTATTACTTGGACGTACTGGCAATCTGGCTTGGGTGGAGTGACAGAGAGACAATATTGCTGACTTAGAAGTGCCAGATACTGAGGATTCAAGTTTTTTTAATCAATGTAAATGAATGTGGACCAGAAACAGACTGGGCTCTGGTAGGTTACATTTAATATTATAATCACGATTCGAGAACACAGTTCAAGTATAAACTACTGCAGTGAAGTATTCAATCCAGCAACAAGTATCTACATTACTCTTAAGTTTTGGGGACTATATACCAGAAAATAACGTGCAACAAATAAAAACATTTTCGCAATTAAAATCTTATTACTTCCACTTTCAACAACACCTGTCCCCAAACAAGGCCTCTAATCATTAATATTTCCTAATAACATTATATTCTTCGCCAGTCTGTCCTCAGCCGAGGTCCCTCGTCATCTTTAATCGGCGCCGACAGCTCTGCACTAATGAGAAAAATAATGATGAGCTACAGACTCAAAGGAAGCTTTAATCAACATCTACGTAAGCTTTTAGTATTCGTTTTTTCGGCTCTAGACTCGGCAAATTGTGTAATAAAAATTAGGTACGCCGTTATTTTGTGTATTAATCTCGTAGTTTTTATTTGGTTACGTTTGGATTAAGTTCGTCTATGATAGTCAAATTAATTACCTATATTTTTCGATATGATATAAAATTATTTTTTTATCGGGCCTCTTAATACATCTGTTATGGTTTAAAGGGATACTTCAAACCCGTAAAAACACGTTTTGTAGATCTGGCCCGCCCAAGGAGACCCAGATTCACAAAGTTTCAATAGGGTAGTTGACGAACAATATCTATTTAATCCGTCTGTTAAATAACCTAAAAATATTGGACCTGTATGTTTTCTTTTGCCACGTAAACAAAAGATTACGATGGTACAGTGCGTTGAAATATCATGTGATGTCACTTTATACTGACAAAGTGACGTCACAAGCCCCCAATCCTGAAGTTTGATGCGCTTTTAATAAAGCAAAATATATCTCACTGACGGACTAAAAAGATTCATGATTTTTCAACCCAGGAAACATCCCTTTGGTCTGCTGGCTAGCCTAGCTCTTCAATATAAACTAATACATTTTGGCAATCCAACGACCTATTCAAACGGTACCCTAACATAACCGAGGAGCTAGACAGCCTCGTTTATAGAAACGGTCAATGGGTGCGCATTTAAGTCGCACCTACACCGTTTCTAACCAAGTTTCGCCAATTGAGGCTCACCTCTGACCCCTCACGATCTCTACTCTGCTCCTTAAGAGCCTAGGTATGGAGTAGAATATACAAACGTAGAAATACAAACCGATTCGTCAGTCCTCGCCGCCGAGGCTCGTCGCGTATCCCTTCAATTAAAATCTTGCCAGCCTGCGTAGCTGAGCATTAGTTAATTTATTAGATATGAAATGGAGTTTCTTGTCCGTTCTTCTCCACGTAGGCTTATTCCGAACGGATGGTAGAATCACTTGTCAAGATCCAGCTTTTGCTTGTCCCCCCAGCGACGGCCCTGAGCCGAGGTCCGACCCCAACTGGGGTAGCCCTCAGCGTTGTCGCTTAGGTTTAGTAATTTTTTGCCTAGCTGGAGGCTATATAGCTTAGTCTCCGTAGGAAAGTCCGGTTAAGCAGCTACCCGTCATTCTGACTGAGCTGTGAGACGCCCCGCAGAAAAAAAAAAAAAAGAAAAAAAAAGGTAATTGTTTGCAAAGTGTATTCTCTGGAATTACTGATTGATTCCAAAAATTCCTTTACCGAAAAATAGTTACAATATCGCTGATTTTGCTCCTGCAAAATGCACCAACATTACTGTCAGTGGGACAGGTATCAAGAGCACAGCCACAGGAAAAGGCTAGTTCAAGGAGGCTGATTCTTTGCGTCCCAAATTCAATTCTTATATCAGAATACCTAAGGAAGGTTGCCTGGAAGAGTTAACGGAATTCGATAAGGCAGCCCATTGTAACTATTTTTAGTTTTAAGTATCCTTTATAAATGCAACTTAGGGTGTTCCTACAATAAAGTACATAATAAAAAATAGAAAAGGAAAATGGAAAAGGAAAATTAGTTTTCAATGAGCACGTTTTACCAGTAAAACGGAAAGGAAATAGAGATTGATAAGTTTGTAATTCACGCGGGACTAAATCCAATCGCTTCAGATTATGGCCTAAAGGGTACAGACAAATTGAGCATCATTAGAGTTTTAAGGTGGGTAGTATCACCGTAGTTTACTGTTGAAACGTAGGAGGAAGGTTTTAGTAATACCACATAGTATGTTAGTTGTAATGGATGAGAGTTTTGAATCATATTGGTGGGTTTATTGGAGCAAGATATTTTGGGTAATTGTAGCCAATTTCAGACGCTTTTGCAGGTATTTTGGACAGCCCGTTTAACATGTTTTAAATACAATGATACCACAAATACCTTAAACAGGTATCACTGATGATATTATTTATATTACTCGTACATATTTTCTTACTCCTGTGCATTTTTGTCTGATTACTTTCCATGCAGGATTTAAAGCAGTTAAATCGATCCTTGAGAACTCATCGCGCTTCATCGTCTTGATACTTTCTGATGGTCGCCACTATTGATAGTGGCGAATAGTGTGGCGGGCTATACCCCTTCAAAAAGATCTGAAAAGGGCTGTTAGATAAGATATTTTTGTTCGAACTACTTATCTAGAGTAATACTGGTTATTCTTGTAAGCTGGTTTAATATTATGAACGCTTTTATCTCTACAAGGCTTCTTTCATTTAGATTTTACTTACTTATTTACTAATATTTGAAAGGCAATCAAGAACATCTTCTTATCCGCCGTGACTGATGTGTTGCGCCAGGGGATGGAGTACTATATTCCATTCTCAGACGTAGCGCTGTCCAGCGGTGACCGACCATGGTCTGGTGCCGAGTGTAACCGCGCAAGTGCGGTTAAGCACAAGGCTTACCTGGCATGGGTCGACGCTCGAGTGCATAAAGCAAATGACGTAACTCAGAAGAAGAGAGCCTTCAACAGGGCTGCCAAGTCCTGCAAAAAGGCGATGCGAAGGGCACGTTTTTACCATATTAGCAGAATCGGGAACAAACTAGCTTCATACCCTGCTGGTAGCAAAGCGTTTCTTTTTTTTGCGTAATCTTCGATCTGAGCTCTGATGGCGCGCGGCCCCCTCTTCTTCTGTTGGACGTGGGACGATTACGTCAATTATTCGCATCCATCAGAGGGAGGTATGTAGGGTGTTGCGTAACCTCGACGTGAACAAAGCTAGTGGCCCCGACGGGATACCGGCAATTGTACTAAAAATTTGTGCGCCTGAATTGTCTCCGATCCTGACACGCCTATACCGCCTTTCGATAGTGACTGGAAAGGTGCCGAAGGCTTGGAAGCAAGCTAACGTTCAGCCTGTGCCCAAAAAGGGTAGACGGGGTGACCCGGCCGACTACAGACCCATCTCGGTAACGTCCATCCTCTGTAAGAGTATGGAACGTGTGCTTAACAATAAGCTCCTGGCATGCCTAGAATACAGCGATATCCTCAGTGACCGCCAATACGGCTTCCGCCGAAATCGATCAACTGGGGATCTTCTAGCGTATGCCATTTACGTCTGGAGTGAGGCCATCGAGAGGCACGGGGAGGCGCTTGCTGTCTCCCTTGACATCTCGAAGGCTTTGGACAGGGTCTGGCATGAGAGCCTTATTGGTAAGCTTCCTTCCTTCGGTCTGCCTAGTGGTCTGTGTGACTGGATTGCTGACTTCCTGAGGGATTGGTCCATCCGAGTGGTTATCGATGGCTGCTCGTCCGGTCAGTTAAGTATTAACGCCGGAGTCCCTCAGAGCGGGAGAAGTCATTGGAGGATTTCCCAGCCAAAAAAAAAAAAGGCCTCGGTGCTCTCGGCTACACTGTTTTTGCTGCACATTAATGACCTGCTAAAACCCGGAACCGTACGCAGACGACAGCACGGTTGCTGAGAGATACGTGTCCGGCGCACGGGCTACTGGGCCTGAGATCCGGTCTCTCCGGGAGGCCATGGTTGGGCGCTTGAACCTGTCTTTGGAGGCAGTCTCCGAATGGGGCGATGCCAATCTAGTCAGATTCAGTGCTGCTAAGACCCAGGCGTGTCTTTTTTCCGCAAAAAAGAGTCCATTCCACCCAGCTCCATCTTTCCGTGGTGTAACCGTGCCGATAACGGACCAACTCGACATTCTTGGTGTTACGTTAACATCGACCCTCAATTTTGGTCCATTCATTGAGGCAAAGGCTCAGTTGGCTGCAAAAAAGTTGGGGATCCTTGCAAAGGTGAGACGGTACTTCACGCCTGAACAGCTGCTCAAATTGTATAAAGCACAAGTTCGGTCATGCATGGAGTACTGCTCTCACCTCTGGGATGGATCTGCCAAATATCAACTAGATGCACTTGAGTCGATTGACAAACGGGCCAAGAGGCTTATCGGCAACGATACACTGGTCGCTTCAAAGCTCCAGAGCCTTAAACATCGACGCCAAGTGGCCAGTTTGTCTGTTTTTTATCGGTTACATTTCGGGGAGTGTGCGATGGAACTGCACAATTTGATTCCGCCTAGCCCTTTCCATCACCGGACAACTAGACGTATGGCAATGCGCCACCGGTACATGGTGGACATCCCACCCATACGTACAAAGCGTTTTGCGAATACTTTCATTGTACGCACAGCTAAGGAATGTAATTCCCTGCCGGAGTCTTCGTTTCCTGATAGCTACAACCTTGGGGTCTTTAAGTCAAGAGTGAATAGGTTACTTCTAGGCAAGCGTGCTTCACCGTCGACCACATTATCGCTTACCATCAGGTGAGATAGTGGTCAAACGCGAGCCTATCGATAAATATAAGTGGGTACATTTTATTCTATATAGAGTGACTAAAAGGGAACAAAAGAAGCAATAATTTCATATCATTGAGTTCTTTCTATTAATGACTAGACCGCTTTCTTACTTAAAAACCGGCCAAGTGCGAGTCGGACTCGCGCACGAAGGGTTCCGTACCATTATTGCAAAAAACGGCAAAAAAAAACACGTTTGTTGTAAGGGAGCCCCACTTAAATATTTATTTTATTCTGCTTTTAGTATTTGTTGTTATAGCAGCAATAGAAATACATCATCTGTGAAAATTTCAACTGCCTAGCTATCACGGGTCATGAGATACAGCCTGGTGACAGACAGACAGACAGACAGACGGATCGCGGAGTCTTAGTAATAGGGTCCCGTTTTTACTCTTTGGGTACGGAACCCTAAAAAACGTAGTTCAAATGTTTAAATTCAATTACCATTATGGTGCTTCCAGGTGTTGTAAGCTCTTCAAAACCAGATTCTGAGAATCAATAAAAACATAATACCATTTTTTAAAGAAAAATCTTTTGCTGAATAAAAAGTTTAGACAATTTGACCCCTGCTTGTTATTTTACTGAAAAGAAAAAGATAGTGCGTAAAAAGAAGATAATGGTGTACCTTTATCCATTTGAGGTTTTGAGTCTACTCCCTAGGCTTTTATTTATTTATTTAATACTTCATGCACACAATCGTACAGAGGCGGACTTAATGCCTTAGGCATTTTCTACCAGTCAACCTTTGGGTGATGCAGAGACAAATTATGGTAGGTGCAATATTGAAAGCAAATCACGACAAGGTGGGTTTAATCAAATACAAAGATATACATACATACTATAACTATACACTATATACGTACTATGCTTTTGGCTTACTCATTGGTGTTATTTGTGAGTTTACATTTTTATCTGTTGTTTTGTCTACGGAAGTTATAGTAAGTAGTTTAAGTTGCATTGGTAAGGTCCACGTGCAAGTAGGACTTAACTTTGTTGGGAAAATATCAATTTGATTACAACACTATTCTAAATATAAAGTCAACAAAAAAAGAAAACAAGTGAAGATGACAATACGCCCCATAATTCCTGCCCCACACTTGAGGACAGACCCCAAACCCGAGCAGGCGTACACCACGACCCCCTGAATCCCGTTGTAAATCTCGTAAAAAGGATTTGCCCCGTTGTATTCGACGCCGATTTACCGCGATACGTACTCGTATATAATTCAAACGTGTTTAGTTCTGTTGGTTTGCTCGTAATGTCTCACTTTTAAGGGGACTGTCTTGTTTTTTTTTTGTACTTAGTTCGGTAACGTTTTGGAGACGTGATTTCGGAGATTTTTGGGTCCTTATGTAATTGACGAGGTTTGTTCTTTTCAGGATGAAGTATTTCAACATACATTTTCTTCACACAAATATATTAATAAACCGTATAATGCTAGTTTGAGCTTGAGGTTTTAAATCATAACCTTAATAACATTATTAGCTTCATTAAATTCCAGAAGATTATAATAGTCTTCTAGATTAAATTTCGGCCACGGTGGCCAATCTCAGTGGGGATGGAGACTAGTCATCGGCGCAGTAGATATTATAGTACACAAGTATGAGCACGTGGGTCTGATCGTGTATCCCGTCGTGACAGATGCAAAAGATTATAAAGAAGCAGTCAAAATAATTTTCAATATATTTTGCCCTAATCTGCCAGAGTTTTTAAGAAGTTGTGAACCAATATCACAATGATAAACTCAATTTCTTTTAGTATTATATAACTGTTAATCTACCATTTACTGTACCTAGTTCGTTGACTTGTGTGTGCCCTGGCAGTTTACTGTGTCATGATCTTTCTAATGTCTCTCTGATGGTGGTATATGTGTTGCCTCATTCGGTTCCCTTCATGATGGTTGAGCTGAAGGTGTCCATGCTTCTTGGTAGTGAACGGGCGTCATCAGTTGGTATTGGTCATAACATGGCTGACTCGGTCTGTTTTTAATTTGGTATTTTTGAATTGTTTGTTTTACTATAGATGGTTTTACGTGCACGTCTTTTTACATCGTTCTCACATAAATGTATTTTTCCAACAAAAATGATGTAACCAAATACTTGTAATTAAAACTGATGGAAAAATGTGTCCGTGGAGTTTCTTGCACAGTTTTCTCCTTCTCTTGCAAATTTGCAACTAGATTCATCTTCTGTTTCGTTTGACAATTCAAAAGTACCTTCAAGGTTTAGTTGAAATAAACTATTTTTATTTTGAATGTTCTAGACCAGCGTGCTCTTAAAATCACTGATGTTCTTATGATTATTCAGTTTAAAATCGTAAGCTACCCTTGATATACCGAGTTGATTTATTAAATGTTACACATACATTAAACTTTTACATAAATCTAAGTATTTCCAGCATTTAATATCACAATACATGATCCCTCGCATAGCTCTGCATGCATATTCTGGCGATATTAAACCAATATATTATTCAAAGCCAATACATTATCTCTAATGCCCATTTAGACATGGACGGCTTGACGCTAAACCGCAGTCATGTTATCATGCAACTGCCATTGTAATCGCAAAGCTGATGAAATTATGAAATATAAGGGGTATTTAATTCAGTCAAAGTTCAACATTATCATCATTTAAGCCGAAGTACGTCTACTGCACAGAGAGCAGCGGTAGTCCAGTGATATTGGCCGAAACTTACAAGGTGTAGGTCGTGGGTTCGAACCCAGGCAGTCCCTTCACTTTGTGTAAATTATGACATCACCACTGCTCTCATAAAATTCACGATGTTGGAAACCGGTATATTTTAGAACCAAAAATTCGAAGACATGTTACATCCACCAACCCGCTCTGCGACCGCGTGGTGGATTACGGCCCATCCCCTCTCACAGAGAGGAGGCCTGTGTCCCAGCAGTCCACGGCTGACATAGGCCTCTCCCAAGTGTCGCCACACTGATCGGTCTTGTGCGTCTCGCATCCACCGGATACCCGCAGTTTTGACTCGTCGCTCCACTTCAAGGAGGCATTCCAACGCTGCGTCTTCCGGTACGCGGTCACCACTCTAAAACTTTTCAGCCCTTCGACTATCCGTTCTACGAGCAGTTCATGTATACTGTCTGGCAATTCTTTGAGCTATAAAGGTTCAGTCGTAGTTAGATAAAACTAAATTGCATTGGCGTTATAGATGTTAAGGTGTTATTTACGTAATTTTGAACAAATAAATGTAATAAGTGGAATCGAAGATTTGTAGAAGTTGAAGTTCATAACTTCATACAATCAATCTGCCCAGCCTTTTACCAACTATGTTGGCGTCGGCTTCAAGTCCAAACTGATGCAGCTGAGTGCCAGTATTTTACATAGTGCGCCTGCCTATCTATGTTCCACAGCCCAGTGACTGGGTAACACGATATAGATAGTTCAACTCATCTGTGCGCGCAGCGCTATGTATGGGTAAGCATGTGTGAGTGTTGTTTGCTCGGACGATGACTGCCGCGTCACAGCCACACAGATGCATAATTTAGAATGATTGACGATGATTGTTCCATTAAGTATGATTTTTGGTAAAGGGCGCTATTGAATGAGATTTAATTTTGTCACTGTTTATTTATTTAATTATATATACTTACACCAAGATAAAACAATACAACAAGTAAAATTTAAAAAAAATATAATGTTCCGACACATTTTTATTTCATGCTACATAATTTATCTAGTAGTAGACACGCTTTGATCGATAATCTATTGAACACGTAATTATGACACGATATCTTGCGAATATTCTATTGAACACGTAATTATGACACGATATCTTGCGAATATACCCCGATTCCAACAGTAAACCGCCCATAATTTTAGAATGGTTGAACCGATATTTACCAAACATAGCTATGAACACTCTCGATAAAGTGTCGATAAAACGAAATAAAAAATCGGTTCGTCCTTTTAGGAGCTATGATGCGGAGCTATGACACTTCAAAATTATAATACCCCTCTTATTCCGTCGGGGGTTAAAAAGAATCCTTAAAATTAAAACAAACATACAACAGGCGGCCTTATCCCGTTTTGCAATCTCTTCCAGGCAACCTTGAATGGAAAGATAGTGCCTGGACACGACATGGGGTTGTACTTGGTGTAAATTTCAAATCAAACAATTAGTTTTACTAAATACAATTAGGTTCTAAAAACAAACTACTAAAATAAATATATAAATGTTTACATACATCTAAATAAACAAAGAAGAAAACAATACAGCTTAAACAAGAGCAAGATCACAGAGACAAGTAATATTCCTTTAAGAGAGTTTTAAAGACAGGCACGTTTTATTGGGTTAGGCAATGCATTCCACAGACGAGCAGCCTGTATAGTAAATGATTTATCCAAGAAGGTGTAGTGGAATGCATTTTTTTTTCAAATCTCTTCATATTGTTTCTAGTACCGTTTAGAAAATAATAATAATATCATAGAGTTCAAGTATTACAAAAGTAAACATGTTATTAATTGTAAAGCTCTCGAAATCTTACTACAAAAATAAAAGAAAAGCAATTTACCTCAAATCCCACTGGGAGATAGCAACGAACTTCAAAAGACCAACATATTTTAGAAAACGGAACAAAACCAAAAATAAGGTTGTAAGTAATAGGTACGGTGGTGCGTCTGATCTTTCTTAAAAAGATCTATGTTAATAAGGCATATAGCTCCTTATTTTAGAGCCGTCTATGAAAAATAAAAACTGTTTTTGTCTAAAGGGTGCACACTGTATACTTACTAAGCCACAGCTAGAAAATTACTGCTCGGAATAGAAAAAAGCAATCGACATCCTGTGAATCCTTGTTTGATCCTGCGCTGTGCGGTGTTGAAGATTTAATTAAGGCGAGCGGGAAAATGTTCGGAGGAACCAACGTTTTTCTTTTTGATTTGGTGTAAACGCATTTTCACGACGTTTTACTGCATTTTCATGTAGTAACCGGATCGAGGTTATGCAGTTATTCAACCTGCAGTTAGTCCAGGTGTGATTTTTAGAAACCACTCGTATAAGGAATGGTATAAGGAATGGTTTAACTCTGGTCTCTCTGGGATGTGCAGACATCGTGGTGATGCGTTGGGATGCCAATGTAGTACATTAGTACATGTACTGTAGTGGACGGACTAATTGGTTGGATTCTAACCATCAACAGTATAACACTCTGTAGTTAATATAATCTTTCTCCAGTAGAGTTCGTGAACTCCTTACAACACAGGCCGGAATGAAAACATAAAAAGGCTTTCAAAACAAAGTTATTTATTTCAATGTCAACACCACACGATTTTTCTTCCAACTCTAAAATGGTACCGTCAGTTCGCTGTCGACAATTTCGCGGGGTTCCGTGTACATTACCGTATTTGCTTAGATAGTGGTTCGACTCAGTCAGCGAGACGACGCCCCGTAATGGATTTCTGACGTTGAAATAAATGATAGATCGCCGCCACACGATGCATTACCTGTGGACAAGTAGCTGAGCTACGAATGTGGGTGGAGGGAGCTGATTTTAAGGAATCTATTTATTTATGCAACCTGAAATTCCTAGACCGTAAACTTGTTGTCGTTACAATCCCGTGGAAAGTCGATCCAGTACATGAAACAGTATGGATTTGTAAAGATAAAAATACTAATAAAAAAGACATAAAAATAAACCGACTTCCAAAGAAAAACAACAATAAAAAGTGCAAAAATAACTTTCGTTTCGGACCGGTCTTTGGTATCTCTTGTTTTATCATTTTTCAACACCACTTATAAAAGGAAAGATTTTTGTGTTCTTCTTAAAATTATTTCTTAATTTTATCTTTATAAATCGATACTGTCTTTATAAATCATCTTCCAAATTGACCCCCACGGGATTATAACGACCAAAATTTAACGGTGCGTACAAAGATGCGATGTGGAAGAATTTTTTGACGCCCCGTAATTGTACATATTTTTATTCTTCATCATCTTCAGCCTTATAATGTTCTCACTGCTGGGACACAGGCATCCTCTCTGTGAGAGAGGTAATGGGCCTTAATCCACCACGCGGGCCCAGTGCGGGTTGGTGGATGTCACATGCCTTCGAATTTTTGGTTCTAATACATGCCGGTTTCCTCACGATGTTTCCTTAACCGTTTTAAGAGCAGTGGTGATGAAATAATTTACACAAAGAGCAGTGGTGGCCCAGTGGTAACGGCCGCGACTTACGTGTCGTAGGTCGTGAGTTCGAACCCAGGCAGGCGCTTTACTTTGTGTAATTATTTTTATTCTTGTTTTAGTTCTAATAAATAATGTACATATGTAAATAAATAAATTTACATATGTATAATACTAACAGCCACACGGGTCGATCTTCAAGTTTAAGCAACGCTTGACGAGGTTGGTCCGTGGATGGGTGACCTTTTCTACATACCGAGTTTCCTCCGTGCCTCGAAAAGCACGTTAAGCCGTTGGTCCCGGCTGTCATTTGAAGATATTTGACAGTCGTAACGGGTACTCAGAAGCCTGAGATCTGACACCAGTCTTGCCAAGGGATAGGTACCATGTTACCCAGTTACTGGGTTGTGGAGGTCAGATAGGTAGTCGCTCCATGTAAAACACTGGTACTCAGCTGAATCCGGTTAGACTGGAAACCAACCCCAATATAGTTGGGAAAAGGCTGGGCAGAAAAAAATGTTAATATATAAATGATAGAATAAAAAAAAACAACAGTGGTAAAGAGTTAATTAACACGCTAGGTGGAATCAAAATATAATTATACTTTTCGAAAATATTCTGAGATGGAAACATCTCAGCCTAATCGAATGCAGCTGACTACATTACACGGTGTCACTGCCTAACTGTTATCACTGAGTAATATTGCTAATGTCAATATAACTGAAAATATTTGGTATTCTGGTGTGATGAATTCAAGAAAAGAAACCCGGTCTAGTCAGAACGTGTTAAGCTTTTTAAGAATTATTATACCTGCCGACTTTTATAGTATCCTTATTTTTTACCCGACTGCCGAAGGAGGGTAATGTGTTTATCAGTCTATGTATGTATGTATGTATGTATGTAAGTATGTATGTATGTATGTATGTATGTATGTATGTATGTATGTATGTATGTATGTATGTATGTATGTATGTATGTTTGTTCCTATGTGGCGTTCTAGAGACCAAACGCGTTGGCCGATTTTGATGATTCTTACGTCAATCGATTCGTCTTAATCATGCGAGTGTCACTGGCTACATTAAAATTGGAAAAAACAAAAATGGCAGATTTTGGGCGCCATTTTGTGGGGGAATAAAATTTTTTTTTCTTTGAAACCCATCGTGCGGGGTATCAAAATAAAGGATTTTAAGAGGCGATTTCAAAAATATATAACACTTATAAGTTTAAATGTACCCAATTCTAAAAAAAAATAACTAAAAAGTTGTAAATAAAAAAAGTTAATTAAAATGATCAAAAAACCCGACTGCTTAAAAAGCAAACTAAAAAGACGTAAACAAGAAGAAAATCATGCTTTGCAACTTTTTTTTTTCTCTCCTATATCCCAATAAAAGAGTTTGCATGTGACAACAATAACTTTGCAGTTGCAGCCGTCCAATATCAACATCATCAGTTTTTTTTTTTTTTTTTTTATTTTATTTGTGACGGTTTTGCTCTTGACTCTAGTCTAGGTCAGAGGTGACTGAGACAGATTCGACGATGGAGTGAGCTTACCCAGAAGAAGCCTGTTCACTCTAACTTTGAAGAGATTCGGGTTGAAGGCGTTCGGAAACACAGACGCAGGTAGTGAGTTCCATTCATTCGCTGTGCGCATTATGAAGGATGTTTGGAAGCGCTTGGTGCGAATTGGTGGAATGGCAACAAGGTAAGGATGGTAACTTGCAGTGCGTCTAGATGTCCGATGATAGAAGGGGGCTGGTGGGATGAGGTCGTGGAGTTCTTGAGCACACTCACTGAAGTACAGTCTGTAGAAGACCGACAAGCAGGCAACCTTGCGGCGATGAGCCAAGCTGTGAAGCTTGGCATCCGCTAGTTCAACGTCGCCAATGAGCCTCTTGGCTCTGCGTTCCACCGAGTCAAGCGCGGCAATCTGATACTTAGCTGAGCCATCCCAAAGGTGGCTGCAATACTCCATGCAAGATCGGACTTGCGCTTTGTATAGAGTTAAAAGCTGTCCAGGCGTAAAGTATCGCTTCACTCTATTTAGGATGCCCAGTTTTTTGGCCGCAATTTGGGCTTTGTCTACTCTACTGACTACTCGGATCTAATGACTACTCGGATCGACCGTTCACTGAGGAAGTCTGATATCCAGCTACAAAAACCAGCGGGGATGCCATAAGCAGGAAGCTTACTGAGTAGACTCGCGTGCCAGACCCTGTCGAAAGCCTTCGAGATATCAAGTGATACAGCAAGTGCTTCGCCGTGCCTCTCGATGGCTTCGCCCCAGCAGTGCGTGACATATACAAGAAGATCGCCAGTTGACCGTCCCCGGCGAAAGCCATATTGACGGTCACTGAGGAGATTATTGTCTTCAAGGTAGGTCTCTACTTTTTTGTAGGTCTTTACTATCTTACTGTTCAGTACCTTTTCCATAACTTTGGACAAAATGGAGGTAATGGCGATCGGACGGTAATGGGCAGGGTCTGCACGGTTGCCTTTTTTGGGCACTGGTTGCACATTTGTAAGCTTCCAGGATTTTGGCACCGTTCTTTTTACAAGAGAGAGGCGGAATAAGCGTGGCAACACAGGAGACAGTTCAGGCGCACACTGCCTCAGCACTCTCGCTGGAATGCCGTCAGGCCCGCTAGCCTTGTTCACGTCTAGACTGCACAATATTCTCCGGACCTCTTTAGTGTGCACAGCGATCTCCGGCATCGAAGAGTCACAATGAGGTACAGTAGTTGGTTGCTTGGAGCCAGCGTCCAGACGTGAATTGCTAGCAAAGAGAGATGCAAATAAATTTGCTTTCTCACTCGCAGAGTGAGCCAGCGACCCATCAGGTTTCAGCATTGGAGGTAAAGTGGGCCGACAGAAATTCGTTTCAACCGCTTTAGACAGGGACCAAAACTGTTTACTACCCGGAGCATGCGATGCCAGCTTGGCCCCAATACGTCCAATATGGTCAAAACGTGCCCGACGCAGAACCCGCTTGCAGAACTTGGCGGCAGAATTAAATGCTATCCTCCTCGCGCGAACCCTACGCGCTCTATCTTTGCGGTCGCGGGCCCCGACCCAGGCTTTGTAGGCAGACTGTTTTCGGGCCTCAGCGTGGGCGCATTCTGCATTATACCAAGGTCGGGATTTGTGACCGAGCGGAATGTCGGTGAATGGAATGAAATACTCCATTCCCTGCCGAATCACATCCGCAACCGCGTCAGCACAGCTCGAGGGGTCACCCGAGGAGAAGCACACATGCCGCCAAGGATAAGACGCAAAAAAATGCCGCATCTCGTCCCAGTCTGCTGACTCGTATCGCCATACTCGCCTCGTGCCTCTAGGACTCTCATCTGGAGGAGAGCAAGTCGACACGGATTTCACCAGACAGTGGTCAGACGTTCCCAGCGGAGCTGAGACCGACACTGAATGACTGAATGCCTTTTAATGTTCCCACTGCTGGGACACCGGCCTCCTCTCTGTGATAGAGGGAATGGGCCTTAACCCACCGCCACTGCGGTTTGGTTGCAGCCGTTACAAAAAAGTTATGAAAGATTTTGACTAATATACCGTGCCATGAGAGTTGTTTTTGACATGACGTTTCAAGATTTTGACAGTATTAAGAAGTGATATCTTTGAGTCTTTCTTTGCTTTGACTTTGAATTGGATATGTTTCGGAGTTTTTAGTGATCGTTTTAGTTTTGTAACCCAGTTTATTACTACGGACATTTATTGATTGCTTCTCTGTTGCAATTGAATTCGTGTTGTATAATTTTAACGCAGATATTACGATGAAACGTCGATCAAATGTCATTGTCAAAATGACATTTTCGCATACTGCTGATCTGTTCCACCATGTTTAATTTTATATTGTCTTGCTCTACTTGACAAAGTTAATTTGAGTGTTCATTAAAAGGAAGAGAAATAAAAAATAAATAATCGGTTTCTATATAATATAGCGATTTTTACATATATTGTATATAATATAGGCCCGGGCTCCATACACTTCTGGAACACCTACATAATTAAAAAAAAATGCCATTTGATCAGTTTAAAGAACGATTTAGTAGTAGCTTCATAATATAAAATTTCTATGTAGAATTTGAATTAAGAATCGGCAGTATTAAAACTTAATTAATGGTTAAATATTTCTTATAAATAAGGCTCTATGTAGTGTACATGGCAGGCACAGGTATTTTAATTGCCGGGAAAGCGTAAATAAAGCGCAAGCATTCCACCGCCCCGGCAAGAATTACTTGAACGTGTGGTTTTCTTCAGTAACAGTCTGACAGAATTAATTGTCAGTGGACATCCATGAGGATATACATTAAAATTTACAAAATGTCCCTGAAAGAAAAGCTTTAGTAATCTTTTGGTGACATTCTTCTTCTCAATACTTCAGAGGCTCTTCAAAAGTGAAATGTTATCAATACAACGAAAGCGTCATGAGAGTGATTTGAAAAAGTGGCCAAGTGCGAGTCAGTCTCGCGCATGAAGGGTTCCGTAGCATTATCGCATAAAACGGCAAAAAACGGCAAAAAATCACAATTTGTTGTATGGGAGCCCCACTTTTTTAGTATTTGTTGTTTTAGTGGCAACAGAAATACATCATCTGTGAAAATTTTAACTGTCTAGCTATCACGGTTCATGAGATACAGCCCGGTGACAGACGGACAGACAGACAGACGGATCGTGGATTCTTAGTAATAGGGTCCCGATTTTACCCTTTGGGTACGGAACCATAAAAATGAAAAATAAATATGGGAATGCGCTACCGAAATGTCACTTGATTAATACCTTTCATTTTGATCATCACAATCGCTGAGAATGACACACTGTATAAACTTCTAGAGGCTCTATAAACATGAACTTTGACAAATAGAATATCTACTACATCTTCGACAAGCTCTGCTGCATTTGACAGAGCAAAAGCAAAAAGTATTGCAACTAATTACGTCACCAGTTCACTGTGTCTCGGCGAAGGACAAATGGCAAGCCTCGCCCGGGGCGGGGTCGCGCCCGTGATAAAACACGGAGTTGGTAACGATGCAACCGGGAGCGAAGTTTATCGCTGCACATTAATTAGTATTTACCGCGAAGCTGCCGTACCTACTGTGTGTTTTAAAGTAAGGGCGAAAATACACTTACCTTAAAAGTGCGCAAGTAGCTTGTACGCTATTGTGAAAATCACAATCAGAAGTTATTATGGTACAAGCTGCCCCCAGCTAAGTTGTGGCCAGCTTCCTGTCTAACCGGATTCAGCTGAGTACCAGTGTTTTACATGGAGCGACTACCTACCTGTCCTCCGCAACCCAGTAACTGGGTAACACGATACCCCTTGGCAAAACTGGTGTCAGATCTCAGGCTTCTGACTACCCGTAACGACTGTCAAAGATCTTCAAATGACAGCCAGGACCAACAGCTTAACGTGCTTTCCGGCCGTATGGCTACTAAATTAATCAGTAAAGATTGTTTACTATTTTTATGTAATTATATTTATTTATAACTTTACTTCTTCATCGGTTTCTGTCATTATTTTTCAATTTTATACTTATTGTATGGAAAAACTGCAGCAATAGTAGCGTTACTTCCACATCCAGACAACAGGGAAACTACAGAGGCCCACCCAGGTTCCAGTAACCCAGGAGTACCAAACCGGGTGAGCAGAAGCCGAGGTACAAATCCAATCAAGTACACTCGACACAGCAAGGTCGGAGACAGCCAGCTGCAAATCGAGTCTCTCCTGCCCGGAAGATGGACTCCCACCAAATCACTACTGGTTCCTGCCAGTTCTATAATTCGCAGGAACCAGTAGTGGTAATAGCTCATGCTGGTAGATTATGCCACTATATTAGCTACTGGCAAGCAATAACCAAAGCAAACTATGTTAGGGGCTTAAAAAATACTTTTGATGAATTTCCTTTTCAAACATTTGAGATAATCTAACCCAAGGTTTAGTAAAACAGAGCTTGAACATTTTAAGCTGTCTATTTCAAAATTATTGTCTTCAGGAGCTATTAAAGAATGCTGTGACGTGCCTGGCCAGTTTATTTCTAACATCTTTTTGATTCCTAAAAGCAATGAGTCCTTTAGGTTCATTTTAAATTTAAAATGTCTGAATAAATTTATCAGTCCAGAGCACTTTACAATGGAAGACATTCGTACGGCTACTAAATTAATCAGTAAAGATTGTTTCATGACAACTATGGATCTACAGTGAGCCTATTTCAAGGTTCTACTTTTGAGTTTCAGAGTCTCCCTTTTGGTTTGTCTATAGCACCTTTCATTTTTACGAATTTAATGAAGCCAGTAGTAAAAACCAAGCGTTACTCCTAGTTGTTTACTTAGATAATTTGTTCTGTATAAATAACTCTTATAATAGTTGCCTAGAAAGTATAGCTGCAGCAGTACATGTTCTTGAGAGATTAGGTTTTATCTATATCTAGACTAATATTAATTAACTTTTTAATTATTTCGACTATGTACGATTCACTTGAGGGAAATTACGGAAACAGTTTGAGTTTTGGGTTGGTCATTTAGGTAATAGACTGTTTCTTCATTTCTTTGGTAATACTTTATATTCGTAAAAGCACCGCTTCGTAATAAACTGTATATATCGCAGGGATATGATGAAAACAGGGAATTGATCAAATCTCTAAGCGATTTCATCAAATCACGGAGGATGTTAAAATTACAACACGTTTTTATCATTTCCCTAAACAAATCTGGTGATTTGACAAATCCCAATAAAGAATCTAGTGATTTGAACAAATCTCAAAATTGGTTCAGTGAAATGACAAAAATAACTTTTCTGTAGTAATTTAAAGGTTTATTTTGTACTAGCAACCCACCCCGGCTTCGCACACAAAATGTAATATAGATCTCAAAAATCACAACTAGAACATAATTATTTAAAAAGAGAAAAAAAAATGTATTAAAAAATAGAAAAACGTAACGTATGATATGCCTATTAACATTCAAATAATAAATGATGGTCAATGGATAAGTCCAAGAGCGAGCGTAGCGAGCTCGGGAGCTTAGGGCACCCCGACACGGACAGGTTAGGTTCGAAGGGGATGACGGGAGCTGAAGTGAGCGAGCAAAGCGAGCGAACTCAGCTCCCGTCATCTCCTTCGTGTTAGGTTACTTTAGACCCTGCATACAGAAATAGGAGCCCCGCGCAGCGGGGCTCCGTCGGCTCTGCCACACAAATACTAATTCAACGTACAAAATAAACCTTTAAATTACTACAGAAAAGTTATTTTTGTCATTTCACTGAACCAATTTTGAGATTTGTTCAAATCACTAGATTTCTTTATTGGGATTTGTCAAATCACCAGATTTGTTTAGGGAAATGATAAAAACGTGTTATTATTTTAACATCCTCCGTGATTTGATCAAATCGCTTAGAGATTTGATCAATTCCCTGTTTTCATCATATCCCTGCGACATATACAAATAAAAAGCAGCAATAAAACATTGGGCCTATTCGTGTTGTTTCAATTTCCTTATTAAATATATTTTAATATTATGTTCCCCTAAAATTGTTTGTGTTTTCCATGGAACTTGACACCTAAACAATATCCCAAATAAGTTACTGAAACCAATTAAATTTCATAAAACCTACTATTCAAACGTTTCTAAAAATATCTACATGTACGTCAAACCCATTGAATAAGCCGTCGAGTTAGTAACGTTGCAAAATATGCAAAAACGACACTGATTTTGAACGTGACTTCTCGCTCAAATACACGGCAGTTACCGGTAACCGTTTTCAACTGGTCTGAACCAATTCAGTTCAGTTTGATCTGGATCAGTGTTCGGTGCGCAATACCATGAAAATGCTTTACGATTATTGCCACGGAGCATTTATATCCGAGTTATAATTCTCACGTACTGTATTCTACGTTGGGCTACTATGAGTATTCGCATTCATCTTTGTGAACATTTTATCGTATTGGTTGAGTAATGGCCGTTGGGAAAATACGGAGAAGCCTTTGGTGATGAATGGCTTTTAATTTATTTCTCATGCCGTCTTAATATCGCTGTGCATATTCAAGTGGCTTTGCATACCTCACTATTTATCGAAAAGTAGAGGGTTTGTTTTTGAAGCCCGAATGCTCATTCAACTCCACAAAGTGTACTGTATACCGTTAGATTAAAGCATAAATATTTTTTTTAACTTCGAATGACTTGGAAGTATTTATTTCGGCACATTCTTCTGTGATCGTCGATATTTTTTTAGGAATAATGTAAGCTATACATACTGATTAGGAATAACGAACTCCAAATCGGACCTTATTCCTTTCAAAAGAAAAGACAAGTCTTTTTCCAGGAAGATCTCCGAGTACAAAATCCTACTCACCTTTATAAAAACAAAAAGTAGTGGTCCTAAGTAATCCCGTGAGGTAAGTGTGGTAATTCAAACTCTGGCCCCCCCGCTACCCCTCTCGGAGACTATACATTTGATGATTGAACTCCGCGACGTGGCGATGCTAGAAATAAAATAGTTTGCCATTTTACGACGTTATTTTAAAACCTTGAGAACTTTTCTCGGGAAGTTTTCTTTGGGGAAAGAAAACCGTTTTGTGTGAAAAAGTATTAGATGTGATAAGCATTTGAAGTTGGGCAAATTCTATAGCTTACATTTTACGGCAATTTAGGTCACTAGGTGTCTGAAATACTGCTAAGGGAAGAATCAAGAAAGATTGTAGAATGTGTTACTTAAAAAACTTTTTAACAAAAAATCAAACCGACTTCCAAAAAAACACTGCAAAACGAAAAATAACTTTCTTTTCCGAAGTCGGTGTCTTTGGTACCTATTGTTTTTCGTGTTTCGACACCGAATTCGGAAAAGAAAGTTATTTTTCGTTTTGCAGTGTTTTTTTGGAAGTCGGTTTAATTTTTTGTTAAAAAGTTTTTTATTTTTTTAGTTTTGATAGGTACTTCCAATTGCCATAAAAATCATATATAGCCAAATTGCATCTCTTGACGATTCGAATAAGCCCATACACGACTAGTATACATTGTTTTATTTCGGAGTACCGGTGCCTACCTGCCGGCTCCATCATCAGATCAGTTCGATGGTACCATTTTCATCAGCACTATGTATTTATAAGTATTTGCTTCATCATAGTTGTTAAACCATTCGAGATATCTTATAACCCATGACATACTTAGCATTAAGGAAATCTATTGGCCATCTGTGGTCTTCTTCACCAGTTCCTCTTCACCAAATGTTACTTTCTGAGTGCAGATGATTGCATTGTTGATAAAAATACCAAAATCGCTATATGTATGCCTATAATATTTGAGGAGTTCCCTCGATTTCTCCAAGATCCTATCATCAGATCCTGACCTGATGACTATGGGACCAACTGGAAAGTATACCCTTTCAAACAAAAGAAGAATTTTCCAACTCGGCCCAGGCGTCTTACAGTAATCGGGGAACATACATAAAAAAAAAGATTCCGACGAATTGAGAACCTCCTCCTTTTTTTGAAGTCGGTTAAAAACAAATTAAACCCAAATAAAAAAATAAAAAAATAAAAAAAATATGTCCCACAAAGGATATTGAATGGGTTTGGTTTGCCACTAAATACTGACTTTATACTTAAAAAAATAATTTAAAGTAACGGTCCCAGGGCAAAAAAAAATAAGGTCTGATTCGTTGGGTAACTAATGGTGACGAATTCCAAAGGAATTCATCACCATTAGGTGTGTAATTTAATGAAACTCATCTATAGATTTCATTGTCCACGGTCAGCACTTTTGAAATAGTCTTTGTTATATTCTGTTGAATGGTTTTTCTGGTCCATAATCTCAGAGCCCCTAGACGTTACTTACCATTAATAATTTTTTTACAGAATATCGTTAAATAATATTTATATTGTGTATTAATTATTTAAACAATATTTATATTGTGTAGGTATTTTCTTTTTGTTTTTTTTTAATATCTGCATCCAAAAACGTTTGTTGTATCCGCGGATATACAAACACCTGATGTCGGAAACGTTGATTTCATTTATCCCTGAATTTTTCTAGTTTTCCATTGAGCACACTTTGTGTCCAGTGGAAAAGCAAACCTGACAGGTTATTATGATTTTGCCATTTAAATCTACTGGCTAGTCTATGATATTAAATACATGGCCTGATTTAAATCATTATACGTCTCTAAATACACTTTGGCCATTGACGCGATTATTAAGACTGGGCCGTGCCTAACAAATTCTCGAATTTTAGATTTCTATGAATACAATAATAATAGATTATCATTAAAGTGATTTATTTTGCTGGCGACAAAATGTATATAACGACAAAATTCCACGGAAAATTTTCAATAATTATCCTGGCAATCGAAGCTTCATAATATACCGTATGTAGTCAAGGCGATGGATGGGAAAGAAGCAACTGGACATTTTATTACCAAATGTGGTCCTGTAGGTATAGTTTAGTATATATTGTTTTGGTTTATACCTTCAGTAGGTACAGTACGGTAGGTATAGTGTATACCTACAATAGTAGTAACACCAGATGTTTATCATATAAATCTGTTTTTTCCTTTGGAAAATACAGGCGTGATGTCATCATATTACATATGTGATCACCTGAACCATAGATAATAATATAATACTAGCCTACAGATGCCTCATCCCATATATAGAAACCGTGCCGAATAAAAACGCTAGTTACGTCGGTAACTAGCGTTTTTTTGTCTGATTATTTTTATAAGTACATCGACAGCTTTCGATTCCGTACCACGGCGATAGATGGTGTTAGCAGCGATTTGCAAGTAAAAGAGTTTATTTGGTTTATTTATTTAAACTTCATGCACAAAAAGGTACAAAGGCGGACTTAATGCCTTAGGCATACTCTAACAGTCAACCAAGGGTGGTGAATTTCATCGTTTTTACTATATTTATTAAGTATTTTATTTAGCAATTAATAATATACTTGCATGCCTGCCCCTATTAAGAGAGCAGCGCACATAGTAGGCGCTTTTATCAGCTTATGATAGAGTAGCCTTTTAATCTGGTAATTTAAGCTACCCCAGACTTGCACTTAGGCTGGATTAACACTTCCGAGTTGCCAGAATTACTTAACTATTTACTAACAAATTGGATGAAATAGAAATTTCTATTCCGATGCGAGCCCAGGTTAGCCGCTGTAGAAACAACCAGTCCAATTGGAGAAGCATAAGCCCATCCAAAACTAGTGCCAGAGTGAAGCACCCTCACAGGCTATGGCCCACCTTCCTATTTGCCCTTCATGCCCAAACACATGCACCTTTCAGGATTTGAACGTGGCGAATTACAAAGTCCAAGTATCTACATACCGGTCGAACAAAATCTAAATGGTTGAGACCATGTTTGAGTTAATAGATACGAAAGAAGAAGCAGATTAGAATATACAAATGCCATACAATAAGCTGATATTAAAATAGGCCTATTACAATTCAAAGCTAAAAACTGCCCTTTTGAAGTCCCACCACAACCTACATACCAGTACATTACACACATGTCTGTACACGTTATTACATACCCCACAAAAATATAATATCCGAAGGCACTCAAACTTTCTTCGAATGTTAAGGCGGTGACAAGACGTAAAGCGCGGTCACTGTCGGACTGCATACCGTATATACTATACATGGCCTTAGTGGGGGCATCTCTTTAGCCAATTCGCATCCAAAAATAATGATTTTTCCATTACTATCACCAGACAGCGCGTATCCATGTTCAATTCGACGACGACGTTAACGACGAACGTTAACGTGATCGAGCACAAATAAAAACTTGCACTAACTCTACAGAAACAAGATCAGCGACGACACAACGCTTGCAGTTTATTGCAAAATATATGTAGCATTTTATCGATGTATTCAAAATTGAGTTGATTTGGGTAGTAAAAATTCATACATAGAAAATTCGTGAAATGAATTTTCTATGTATGTAAGCTTAAAATAATACACGTACACATTTAATTTTATACTCATCTGCTCACAGAAATAGCCTGTATTTTTAGGGTTCCGTAGTCAACAAGGAACCCGTATAGTTTCGCCATGTTCGTCTGTCTGAATTTCCGCAGCTTAGCTCAGATATTCTTAATACTAGAAAGCTTTAATTTGGCATGGATATACACATATTAATCACGCCGACATAATAATGAACTAAAAGTTTACATTGACAACTTTTTTTAAAATATTTTTTAATTATGATGATGACGTTAACGTGATTATCACTGATGACGTGTGGACTGCTGCCTGCCAGGATGTGGTTATCGTACTAACCATACTATGGCTCTCACTAAAATATATTTTCAGGAAGACCGCTACCCACAGGACCCTCGAGTTATTAGACCATTACGTCAATTCTAAATAAAACTCTTATGTAACTTTGTAGTGAACTATCGTAATGGCCTAGAAGCGTCACTGTTAGGGATGTTAATGTTATTTTGTTTGATTTCCCTATGAACAGAATAACTGTCATTTATTTAAATGTGGGTAGGTATACTGTAGCAGGTATAAATAAGCCAGGCAGTGGAACAACTTGTCATTCGTAGTTTAGAAATGCCATCAAGGCGGTCATTATAAAAAATAATATTTAATTGAATTATTAATTGTTATTATAATTTCAACTGCTTTTATAACCTGTAGTTTGATACTAAAAATAATAGTTTGCAAATATTGTTTTGAGCACAATGACGACCTGCACATCAACTTTCTTAGCGGTAATAATTTTTTAACAGTTTTTTAAATTTTTATGGATAATTTTAAACATCAAGATTATCCATAGGTGGATTATGAAACGGTTTTTTTTATTTATATCAAGTTATATTAATTTTATTATTGTTATAGGTAAATGTTGAATAATACATATAATATCTATAAAGAAAAATAAACGACAAGCGAGAAAGCGTTAATTTTGAAAATTTATTTTACTTTTTGTTACAGTTGGCGTTCTTAGTGGCAGCAAGTCTTGCCGTACCTAACCAGGGTGAGATTTCTTATCGTTTTTTTTTATTCATTGTTTTTTTTTGTATCTAAGTACCAACTTATTGTGATGTTTCTGAAAATAGAATGAAAAATGCAATATTTTCCTTCAGTGAGTATTCTTGTCTTCTTCTTTTCGAGTCGATGGAAAACTATAAATATTTTGGCAGGCGGGTTCCGGGTTGATCTTTTAGGAGGTATCAGGTTCCACGTGCTGATCGAGGTGGTTTAAGTGCGATAAAAATCCCACCCCCCCTGGTCTTTTCAACAAAAGTCCAGGGCCCTTTTGAAGGTGCCCCCCGTTAACAAAAAACGGTAACCATGTAAATGGTTCTTGTGAAGGCATTTAAAACTAGTTGTAGTAGTGTAGTTGTAGTTGTAGATGCTGAATATGAAATATTTTTATTAATAATTCCATGTTTTTGCAGAGCTTAGCCTGAAACTTCCTGAACAATGTAAAGGAAAGGGCTTCTGTTCCATCAAGCCGGAAGGGTATGACGAGATGCTTAAGATGGTCGACAAGTTCCTGACACCCAAGTTTATTAAGGTAATTTACTGAGTTAGTTATATATTTTTTACGAGTCATTAAACAGTACAACATAATCAGCCAACAATGATCCCCCTGTTGGGGCACAGACCTTCTCTGTGAGAAATGGGTTGATATCCACCACGTGGTTCAGTGAGGGTTGGTGGATGTCACATATACCTTCGAATTTTTGGTTCTTGGACATGCTGACGATGTTTTTCTTTGTGCTGTATGTATCTAAGAAGCTATTTGATTTATTTACTGTTGTAAGTATATATTTCTGACTTTTCAATCATATTTTTTCAGAAAACACTCGGCCGCCGTGATGGACCAGTACTACCGAAAGAGGTACTTCATAAGGATGATTTGCATAACTGCCCATACAGAAACAAGGTATGATTTTGTTTAAATTAACTACGCTGGATTTAGTATCATGTAGTAATTTAAAACATGACTCATGACAATAGTAAATTTATGTTATATGTCACATTATTCGAGCCAAATCGAAAGTATTGTGCGAATACTATACTATATTGTACAATATAATCCATCTTTGACATACCCACATCTAGAATTTTGTCATATAAATATTATTTTCAAATTGTCATATTTTTGTAACTTTTGCAGACTGAGGAAACGATGTATGCCTACAGTCACTCTGACGATTCGCGGCCAGAGTTTATCATCCAACATGACCTTCTCAGGCAACCCATCGAGATCGTCACATGCGCGTGAGTGCCTTCAGTTGATTTATATTTACAACTTGTTAATTTCCTTTGCTGCTGAAATAGTTCCCTAAATAATAGCGTCTGGCGTTACCAAGATTTTTCTTTAAAAAAGTATTATAAGTGAACTTTTTTAATTACAATATTTAAACCTATGTCCACTTTGTAGTAATTTGTCATTATAAATTTTGTCATTCTTATGAAAATTAATATTATGTTTTAACGAGTATCATTTCCCTGCGCGGACATGCTCATACTCAAAATATATCAAAGAATTTCTGTCATCTAATCGAGATTTAACATTTGCTTGTTACACAATATTTTCTTATTCAACAGGTCCGACTACATTAATCACAAGAACACTGATGAAGAATGCTTTCAGGACTTAGGCTTGAAATTCTTCAATAAGAAATCCAGTTGCCAAACCTTGACATATAAGCGCTATTTTCTCGCTTTTGATATTAAAACGGGAAAACCCGTGATGAAGCCCTTCCCAGTACCTTGCTGCTGTACTTGCGTCATCCAACACAAGTAATTATTTCTGCACCACTGAACCAAATACCGTTTACAGCTTAGTAACTAGCATGGGCTTAGAATCGTTCCTCGTGTCAGTCTATGACAGAAATCATGTTTAGTAAATTAGTTTATAAATAATCTGTACAAGTACTGATTATGGAGTTAAGGAAGGTTCTTTACTAAATCCCAATGTCGAATACCTTTGTGGCAAAATGGATCAATGCAAATGATCATATTAATATAACGACTCAAGCGCTATGTCTACGTAGAATTATTCGAAAGACTGATTCAATTTGTTTGTAGTGATTTTTTAGGACATTTGTATTTTGTTCAATTGTAATCATTGTGTAAATAATACTCTTCTATATTTTATGACATTTAAAATTATTTATGATATTTAGTATTAAGGTAATATTGAAACATATTAATTTATTAAAGCATTTATATTTCAAGTAGAAATGTGTTTTAATTATAAAAATATTATATAGTAACTATTATATCTCCTTTTGTAAGGACATCGCAAACAGACAGAATTTTAGTGTGGATTAAGGTATATTGTCTTCCGCAGCTTCAAATTAACTTAGACTTGACAAAAAACAACATTACAGAACCAGCATTTGTTTCTTTGTTTATTAAAACTTCATGCAACGTACAAATTCAATGGTACATTTTTGAGTTTTTGCAGTACGACATCGCCTTAAGCAGTACGCACGAGTTTTTATTACAGTGCTGAAGCCGCTGGATGTAGAAATACCTAGTTATGGCTGCGCTGGTAAACGGCACGGGAATACTAATGTTACAACTTACCGGTTTTAAGAAAATACTCGCTGAATTATTAGCGGCTGAGAATGAATTTCACACTATCTGAGTTTGATAGTGATTTATTTGTGAGTAAAGTGATATTATTTACATGTATTATAAGCTTTTATTTAACTTGTCAGATGCAGTTCTCACTAACTATCAGAATTTGTTAGTATGTGTGGTTCAAATCATGCAACAGAATTTTAAAATTGTTTTCCCGAACCCATTGAGCTGAAGTTTTATACACGTTTGGTTTGGATTTCAATGCACTATAATCTAAAAAGCTTTTTTATATTTATTGGAATTTGCCCATTTACTTGATATGTGAATTTAACCTAAAATAATTTGATCACATCAACAAACATCAACAGAAAATTGTTGGGACAGTTTCAGAAAATTTCTGCTTGCCTTAAAGCCTACCGTTGCGTTGTCGCGACACTTGAAGCGATATGTGTCTTCCGGTTAAGGGTTGAAAATAGGCTTTTTTCAATGATGTTAGGATCAATGCAGCTGAATTTTACACGGGGGTAGTAACTATCTGAACATCAAATTAGAAGCATCATACTTGACTTGGTAGGTTATCTACATTCATGATGGAACGCTGCTTCATAACCTTTTGCAATTTATCCCAATGGCCCACCACCTTGTGAGATTTCCAGATTTGTTCTAGCCTGACCACTATCTCACCTGATGGTAAGAGGTGATGTGGTCGACGGTGAAACACGCTTGCCTAGAAGTAACTTATTCACTCTTGACTTAAAGACCCATAGATTGTAGCAATCGGGAAACACAGACTTCGACAGAGAATTCCAATTCTTAGCTGTACCATGGGGTCTCAATTCAAACAAATTATAATTAGAATTAAAAAAAGATCATAGATGGCAGCATAGGTAACAAATGTAAAAGTAACAATCACTTAAAAATGTTAAACAGCAAATTTAGGCTGAAATAAGTTTATTAAAAATCAAAACTTGCTTCTTATATGTTAATTTATCCATTTGCACTCCTTATCAGGTTTTTTGAACAAAAAAGATAAGTTTTTTTTTTTTTTTTTTTTTTTTTTTTTTTTTTTTTTTTTTTTAATACGTGGCGTCTCGCAACTCAGTCAAAGTGACTGGTTAGCTGCTTAACCGGGCTTTCCTACGGAGACTAAACTATTAGCCTCCAGCTAGGCAAAAATTTACTAAACCTAAGCGACAACGCTGAGGGCTACCCCAGTTGGGGTCGAACCTCGGCTCAGGGCGTCGCTGGGGGGACAACTAAGGCTGGATCTAATAAAGTGATTCTACCATCCGTTCGGAATAAGCCTACGTGGAGAAGAACGGACAAGAAACTCCAATTAACTAATTAGAATTAACTATGGCACAGCTATTCGCGGGCTGGCTACATAAATAATGACTGTGACTTCGCGGCGGGGCCTCGGCGGCGAGGGCGGACCAATCGGTATGTATGCTACGTTTGAATAGGTGTTCGTACTATTTACGAACCCATTGACCGTCCTTGTAGACAAGGCTGTCAAGTTCCCTAGTAATGCACTCGTACCTCGAGAAGAGGGCACTGCATGAAGCGGGGGTGAGAGGGCCTGCATTCCGGATTTCTGCATCCAGAGCACGGGCCTGAGGGGTCATCCATATGGAATACGCGCTGATTATATTCTCAGCGACGCTCAAATATGGCTTGTGCCCGGAGGGGGCTACAGGGGGCGGGCACATGGCGGCGGTGGTGGTGGAAGCCACCTTCCGGTTTTGTGCGGGCATGGGGGCAGCTGGGGCCACTGGGTCTGGGACTGGATTTGGAGCTGCAATGGGGTGGGCCATCAGCGCTGGGATAGGCTGGGAGTAAGTCTGAGGAGCCACACTTTGGTGGTTCAGCTTACCCCATGGTGAAGTCCTCTGAGGGGCTAGACGGGGGGGTGGTTGGGAAGAGGGAGCCATGCGCATTATGTGCGCATTGTATCGCTTGGCCATTTTAGGCGCAAGCTTGGGGGCTTTTGGGCAACCCCGGTAATTAGCCGGGTGCCCGACTTGGCCACAGAGCACGCAGCTGGGAGGCTCCGTGCACTGTGAGCGGTCTTTGGGACGGGGACAGTCCTTAGTGCCATGATCACCCATGCACTTAACGCACCTGGGTGTTGCATAGCAATGGGCCTCAGAATGGCCATAAAGTTGACAGTTGTGACACTGTCCTACAAGATGGGGGCGGTAGGGTTTCTCGATCGAAATGCCCGACAGGGAGCACACGGTCTTTATATTGAAGATCGGGTTGTAACCCTCAGTAGGGCTACAGACAACTAATACAATATCGTACTGTTGTCCGCCTCTCACTTTATGCAAGCGGTGGACTTCAGTGACGGGGACATTCTGGTCAAGAAGGTCCTTACGGATTTCCTCCGTAGGGATCTCTTTTGGGATTCGCCTAATGACTACACGGACGGGCTTTTCCTCAGGGAGGGAGTAAGTATGGAACGAGATGTTCCTATCTTTGAGGTACCGGGTTAGATTCCGGAAATCAGTGGGAGAGGGGAGTTGGATTCTGATGCCTTGTTGGCATGCAGTGGCTTTCGTGTAGTTGATTTTCCGCTCAACACAAGCGTTTGAAACATCGTTCCACTTGACTTTATCCTGAAGATAAACAGGTGGAGGGGGACGGAGCTTCTTGTTGGTAACTATTACCATGGGACTGGGGCTGCGGTTGGACCGCTGAGAAGAAGCAATGTCAGGGGTGGGGGTGATTTGCCTTACGGGCGAGGCCGGTGGCAGAACTGATTGAGGAGAGGTTTTTGCTACCGCCTTTTTGGCCTTGGTAGCATTTAAGGGACTATTCCTCTTTTTCCTCTTTCCTCCAGAGCAAACTACGGAGTCACCATCGGAGGAGACGGTGTCATAGTCGTCTGACCTATCGGGGACATTTGAGTCTACTGGGTCGTCAGCGACTGAGTCAGCTTGGTCAGCCATAGCTTCCCATTCATCGTCAGTGCTGAGGGTTGCTCCCTCTTCCATGGGGGAGTCATCATCGTCCGCCCAGATGTTCTTGGACTTGGACTTGGGTTTAGATTTATGAAGGGCGGCTATGCGCTCCTTATAGCTTTTATAAGCTTTGACCTGAGAGGATATGGGAGAAGGAGGATCTCTCCATGATCTGGTTTTCTTAGGCTCGACGGCCGGTTGAGAAGAAGTTTTAGGAGAAGGAGGATCTCTCCATGAACGGACAGTAGTTTTAGGCTCGACGGCCGGAGCTGGGGGCTTAGGTAGAGTCGGCTCACCAGTCCCAGAAGTGGGCCTGGCTACCGGGGAGGGCGACCTGGGCGAGACCTGGGCTTCGCTCGGCACGGGTGCCTGGCTAGGTCCAGGGGCCCCGGTCGGGCCCGAAGCGGGCACATAAGAGGCTAAAGCCTGACTTACAGCATGGCTGTATTTTTTGGAAAGTTTTTCCTTCTCGAGAATCTCGTGAAGGAGTTCAATTATTGCCGCGAGCGACATAATTGAGAATTATATGTCCGGTGAAGCCGGGAGAGGGTATCTTCCCCGGGTGGAGGGGCCCGGGGATGTGTGCAAACCTACCCTCCCAGTCGGGTTAGACTGGGAGGTGAGTATCTGGTGAGCCCTAAGCTTGTCTACCTGCCACCAATCTTATTGGGTGACAGGGCCCTAAGGTACCGGTAAACCCACCGAAGGTGGGCCACCCACCAATGTGTACCGAAGAAGTCTGGCACGTCGGGGTAGACACACCCGACCGTGCCAGGTGAATGCTGGGGGACGAAGTGGGGGTTGACTAGGCAAAAAGATAAGTGAAGACTTTGTATGTTAAATTAGTTTGCAAGAAGCTATCGACTTTTCGTTTTGTTTTGAGTTCTTTGCAATAGATGGCGTTTTTCTCAATTTGTCCTAAACTTATATAGTTTAGGACAAATAGACATATAGACAAAAGTCCATTGTATAAATCATTTTGTAAGACAGTTATTATTTATTATAGGCGTAATTTAAAAGATTTTATTTATTATAGGCGTAATTTTAAATATTAAAGTTTTGGTCTATTACTTAAAATCACTTTTTTGTGAAGCCACGAATTAACTAGATACCTCGCTGGCACAGGACTCGTATCGCGCTAGGGCCTACTCAAATCGCACGGGTTATAAAATAAAAGATAATGCGACGCGTGTCCCGCTTGCCGTCCGAGTTTACGCGTCGCATAGTAGGTACAGTTTGATTCAAACTTAATGACGGCTTGAAACACTTCGTGAGCCACTACGCGCCAGCAATTTCATGTGACAGTGGGGGTGAGGGGTAAGGTAGGTACTGCGCAGCGAGTAGGTATTTTTTAAAACATCATTAAGTTTGAATCGACGTCCCGTTAGTAAATACGCAAATAATAACATAAAGTAATTTTTGTCTTTGTGATTACACGGCTCCACTACTCGTGCAGTTCGATTCAAACTTAATGGTGGCTTGGAACACTCGTATGAGTCGCTGCGCTCCCCTAACCACCGCTGGCACAATCATTTTAACCGACTGCCAAAGGAGGGTAATGTGTTTATCAGTCTATGTATGTATGTTTGTTCCTATGTAGCGTTCCAGAGACCAAACGCATTGGCCGATTTTGATCATTCGTACGTTAATCGATTCGTCTTAACCCTGCGAGTGTCACTGGCTACATTAAAATTGAAAAATAGAAAAATGGCGGCTTTTGGGCGCTATATTGTGGGTGCCCAATTTTTTTTTCTTCCTATCCCATCGTGTGGGATATAAAAGTAAAGGGTTTTAAGAGGCGATATCAAAAATATATAATATAACACCTACATGTTTAAAAGTACAAAAAAAAATGAACTAAAAAGAGTTAAATAAAAAAAAATAACAAAAAATCCAAAAACCCGACTGCTTAAAAAATTAACTATAAATAATAAAACAAGAAAAAAAACATGCTCTGCAGTCGGAGGATACATATTCGTGAGCTGGTTGACCAAAACCAGATGTATCCCTGATTATTATCCTCCGACTGCACAGCATGTTTTTTTCTTGCTTTTTATCTTTTTAGTTCGCTCTTTAAGCAGTCGGGTTCTTGGATGTTACTTTTTATTTTTTTATATGCTAGAATGCCAGAGCTGTCCAAGTCACTTCATACTCGTAGTCTGAATAGTTAAGTCTATATTAGAGTTAATCGCCACGAAAGAAGAAGTTATCCCCAAATTGACTCTTTTTCAGAAGTGGTGAAATATTAGCTAAGACCCGCATGCAAAAATATGATAACAGTTAAAGACCTAAGTTTCAGTAACTCCAATAGCACTTATTATCACTTAGTTTATCTTAAAACTTTTCCCACAGATCCCAAGAAAAAGGCGAAAACATGTGGGTTGAGACCATTTATCAAAAAAAAAATTGCGTATAGTAATCGACAATAAATTGAACTGGAAGGAACATGTAGAAAGAGTATGCAGTAAGCTTGATAAGTTTGTGTATGCTCTTGGAAAGTTAAGACTAGTGTCCAGTAGAGAAACAGTCCTAGGTGCTTATCATGGGTATGTTTCATCGGTATTGCGTTACGGCCTAGTCATATGGGGAAATTCAGTGGATGTGGAAAGAGCATTCTTAGTGCAAAAGAAATGTATCAGAGCCATGAGTGGAGCAGAGTATTTGGACCATTGCAGGCCATTATTTAAGGAGTTAAAAATTCTCCCACTCCACTGTCTGGTTATTTTTGAAGTTTGTCTATTTGTAAAAAAATACCGTCATTTATTTCCATTAAATGAACAAGTCTCCGAAAGACTTAACAAAAAACATGCCGGGAAATTACAAGTGCCTGCTCAGAGATTGCAGTTAACCAGTAGAAATGCCAGTTACATGATAATTTGGACATGGCTAAACAACTGCCCTTAGCACGTCTAGAAATTTCTCACTAGCTCGTAACATTCAAATATTCATCAATGAATTATTACAGTTTTATTATTCTTCTAGAACTTTCGTGAATTAATCAAATAATTAAAAGTTTTTTCATGTTTTTGTTTGACAAGAAGAACTTACGATTCCGTTCTACGAAAAATTGTAGTCAATCAACATACTTTTAAATACATTTGCGTAAGTCGAAACGAACAGTATTCATTATTATTTAATATTGTATCTATCGCAATACATCTCAAATATTCATTAATGAATTATAACAGTTTTATTATTTTTCAAGAACTTTCGGGAATTAATCAAATAATTAAAAGATTTTTCATGTTTTTGTTTGACAAGAAGAACATAAGATTCCGTTCTACAAAAATTGTAGTCAATAAACCTACTTTTAAGGACTTTGCGTAAATCGAAACGAACAGTATTCATTATTATTTATTTTTGTACCTTTCGCAATACATCTTAAAACCTTAGAGATTATCTGATTTCTAGAAATTATTGGCAAAATCTGGAAAGCAACAGCGCTTAAATAGTGCTGACACTAAAAAGTTCGATTCGATTAGAACCAAATAAAAATAAACATGTTGGGGGTGTCATGGGAACTCACTTTGAACGAATTACCTTTCACCGGGTATTATGTATTAATACAGAGCCAACTAGTATGGTTTTAAGTTTCAATTGCGTATTGATTCATCATGAGATGCATAAACTGTGGTGTAGCAACAAATGAAAGATCTTCAAATGACAGCCGGGACCAACGGCTTAACTAGCTTTCCAAGACACGAAGGAAACTCGCTATGTAAAGATGGTACACGATGGAACCACGGAATGATCTCGGCTAGCGTTGCTTAACCTTGAAGATTGACCTGTGCGTCTGTTATTATTAAGCCACGAGCTCCTCTGAACGCCTTAATAAAGTATCATAGCAAAATCTTATTCTTTTACAAGTTTGTATACCTATTAATGTAGGCGTTTCTACGATTTTATTTTCAGGATTATGACGATATAAAAAGTGTCTGTAACTTTTTTCATACGAAATACTCATATTCAGCTATTCAGAATTACATATTACTAGTTAAAATGTCTATTCATTGCTAGGGCAGTCGTCCATACTTTATTTAGCCATGTCCTTTATAATAAATTACCACCTGCCCTGAGAATGCTACCAATTAATAAGTTTAAATGTAAAATGTTTGCTTGGCTCTTAGACATGTGTTTTTATTCCATCAATGAATTTTTAAATCATTCATTTTGTTAGTGTAATTAAAATCTTAATAATGATATTAGTACTTTGACATTATTATGAATTCTTTAAGTAGTAGTAAGTAAGTAAGTAAGTGTAGTTCTTTAAGTTAGTATTTATTTTTTTGACATTATTGATTTATATTTTGACATGATGATTTATTTTTTGACATGTTTAATTATTTTTTTGACATTGTGATTAATTTTATTGACATTATGATTTATTTTTGGATATTATGATTTATATTTCGACATTACACAAAATTTTATAAATTTATATATAAATATATAATGTAAGTTTTGATTTGCATGCTAGGTTATTATTTAATATTTCTACACCAGCAAATTGTAGTATGTGTGAAACAATGTTAAATGTAAGACCTCAATGTACCATATACTTAGAAGAAATATTTACTTACTCTTACTTACTTACTATTAACACGGGGGCAGATTAGTCCACAAATAAGAGCTTTATCCCTTGCCTGATAGCTCCTAACGAGGGCGAGGCTTTAGGCTGCGAGTACACTGTTGATAAACATCCTAGAAGTGAGAAGGAACTAAAGTGATGCATAGACATACTGAATGAGGCTAGTTACTTTTGTATCGTCTCCCTGATCTTGATGGTTGCTGATTTATTTTAAGAAACGAATAAAATTTTACAAGTTAACTTTTATACCTTTCTTTATATTTAAATGTAAAGGAAGGAATAAAAGTGAGAAAATATTTTTATTGATCCACACAAAACACACAGAATTTTTTTTTAAAGATAAAAATTATTATAAGTGCCAATGAAGACATCTTTCTAGATGTGCCACAGTTTCCAGTTTTCTTCCCAGACTATGTTTGGCAAACCAGTTCTAAAACCTAAACTAACACGTAATACCTACTTGGTGTATCTCATCCTCAACTGTAAAACAAGCTTTTAAATATATATTTTTTTTTAATAAACTTTTATATTAATACATAATTGTATAGTCACGAGAAACAAACGTGTGTGCTATATTTCAACTCAATCGAACACCGAGAAGTGGGTCCAATTATAATTGAAAGTTTTGATTAAAGACACCGGTAGGCTTATTAAATATCTTGCAAGAGCAAAACGATAGCGATTTTTGCGCAATAATTGCTCTTCAATACAGAAGTTTTAGAGTTTTGGTGTATTTTTTAGAAATAAGTGCATTTGACAAACAGCGAGCGATGAGCAAACGATTGTGTAGGGCCTACCATACCTACACTGTAGGTAATTCTGATTTTTATGACATAAAGCGTTTGATTGCGCGAAGATTGTTGATTGCGTGTGGTTTCTTACGTAATAAGCCTGCGGGACAGGTTGAAATGCTTATAATAAACACCTCTACGCAGTATTCTCTTATTATTGCCTCTTCCTGAAAGTGTAATAAAAATTGTTACTGTTCTCGTGTTATAGCAGTCAAAACTTAATTGGTATTTTTGGATTGTAATTTTATTACTCGAGGTACTGAAAATCAGACAATATTAGTGAAAGGCAAACAATATTGCTGAACTTAGAAGTGCCAGGAATTGAGGATTCAAGTTTTTTTAATCAATATAAATTAATGTAGACCAGAAAAAGACTGGGCTCTGGTAGGTTAAATTTAATATTATAATCATTATTCAGGAACACAGTTCAAGTAAACACTACTGCAGTGAAGTGTTCAATCCAGCAACATTTACCTACATGACTTAAGTTATATATGTCGCCACGTAGGCGTGAATTTGCTAATTCATTATCCTAATTAATCATTTTTAATAACATTAGAAATGTTTCAATATCTATTTAAGTTGGGTTTTGGGTTCATCGCCATCTATTGGCTTATTGTGGAATCAATTAATGATTTGTTTGAATGTAAATCTTTCGATAAGCTAGTTTCAATGTTTAGTTAATACGAGATGTTTAAATAAAATGGGAACACTTATTGTAGGACTTTTAGATTTGTTCTCATTTTAACTATTGCACATTTGACGAAGTAAATGTGTTTGATTATGACCTAATATTATTTTTTATTACGCAAAGTTGTCAACAATGGCGCATGTTATAATTTCTATGACTAATAACTAGATTTAATAATTTAATACGAGAACTAAACAAATTTGAGTAAATGATTAAATACTAAAAAGTCATAAGACTATTTTACACAGCTATGTAATAATGAGAACCCTAATTAATAAGATAATAATATTCAGATCACCGGAAACTTGGATAGTTTTATGATGAGATGACTATTTAAATAATAATCTACGAACAACTTTGTATTTGTGAGTATTGGGGTTGTTTAATGTTAAAATAATTAACTGAGCAGCATTTTAGTATTGTTTGCTAGCTTTATTCAACTATCGAAGTAATTAGTGCCTAAACAAAAACAATATGGGAGTTCCCCGCACTTAGAACGCGCATCACGCGTACTGTGTGTGTAAAAATAATAACTGTTTACTAAATCTGATTGATTAGATGTTTGAAAACCTAATAAACATGTAACGCTAATTGTCATAAAGTGATTGTGTAAACTGTAAACTATAAAAAGATTTAAAAGAGTGTCCTAGAGTTTCTTGCTATGTCTCCTCTAAGGGTCGACAAGGGATTTGTGACATAGCAAGCCACACCATGTGGTTTTAGCTTCAAGCTCGACTGAAAACTCACTGTAACTAAGTCAAATAAATACTTTCGAGTTTCAATCAGTGATGTGTGTTATTGAAGTTCACCCGTTCCTATGAAGAATGAAGGTATTGCCACTAAGGATTGGAGTGGATGATGGTGGTCCTATAATCTATAGGCGTCACACGCCCCGTAGGTCACAAGTCTCCGATTTTGTTGAAACTTTGCGAGGATGTTGTTCTCAAATTGTTCTATTTAGTACCTTCAATGAAAAAAAGTGTACCTCTCGGGTTTCGCAAAAAAATGGAAAACAAAAAATGACGTACAGGGCGTATACGCCCCGTACGTCATTTTTTTTTCTGTAGGACTTAGAGATGCACAGTATACATGAAATAAATGTTCCCGAATATAAACCTACGGATACTGAATTTTGACTCTATAGCGCCCACCAAACCGCCACAATATTAAATTGAAAATCATGAAAATATAACCTAAAAATTTTGAACCCAGAAATAAGGCATTTTGATGAGATTTTTTTACCTGAAATAAATGTTCTCATTTAGCGCTCCACAAAAATGTAATTACATCACAGATACATGCGTTAATTTCAAAGATAATAGCAAATCAAGATTGAACTCAACATCACCAACACAGACCTAAAGATTTTTGTAGTGCCTAGATGTGGCAATCAAATTTCAAATAGGTACAGAACTATCTTTTTTTCTAAAGTCGTTTATAACTGGTTTCGACTCAACTGTATAATGCCTACATAGCATTGATTTGGATATTTTTATTTTTACGTGTAGTACTCCTTCTTTAGAACACTGTCACAAAATTTTTACATGGTGACACCTCATACTTTTCAAGAAAATATCCTTAAGTTTCAATCATTTCTAAATTATTTACTTAATTTACTTTTAAAAATGACATAATTTGCCACTGCTAATGTAAAATAAATAACAAAACGATTTTAAATTTTATTAATCTTATTTCAGGTTTCCATGTATTCATGGATATTGCTGTGAATATAGCAAATTTTTAACTTTGCAGGTAATAAGTTAATTTAAAATAAAATAAATATCATTACTGAAACATCTTTTCTAATATAACGCTAACGTCTGTCAGTTGTTAATTATATCTACAGTTAATTTATTTTTGTTTCTTTTTATTACAACATGTTCCATCTATCCCAACTGGCTATCCCAATCAGTAGGAATACATGGAATATTTTTTCCACTCTGCCCAGCATGCGAAATTTTTGTTTTTATGCAGAAAATGTGATTAAAATATTTAACTTTTTAGTTTAAGATTAGTAAGTTTGGTGTTTTGTTTATTAAAAAAAGTTAGATTAATGAAAAATTATTTTTCTGCAAAACTTAATAAAACAACATTTTATATAATCTGTATAAATCTATAGAAAACGACCATATTAAATACTTGTAGAATAGTTCATGCAGCTGGACAAGGAACACTCACCCTCATCTTGAATACACACTGCTACTATATTTACTTGGCTTTGGCCCGTGAATGTAGTTGAAACCAGCAAAATACTGAGATAAAAAAACACTTTCTATAATAATAATAATCAGTAATAATAATTCTGACCACCAAGCGAGCATTGCTAAGCGAGTACTATCTTTGATAGCTCTTGTCACTGCGACAAAATAGTGGTGAGAGAGTTCTCGCCGGCAGTGTGAACAGCCAGCGATCAATATCCGACCACTGATAATCACCGTAGTCAACGAACTTAACCGCACAGGTATTTTTCTGATTCCGATATTCCGATATTGGATCACTCAGTATCGGAATTGAAATATCGGTGATTCGTTCTTTTTCATTCGTTCCGAGATTCCGATATTACGAGATGCCGAGATTCCGATATTCATGCCCTGGTGTACAGTGACTAACACGGCATAATATAACTAAGTTTGTTCTCAAATTTCCATAATTTTGTCCTTGACCCACTCACTCACCTATCATCAAAGTTCTAAGGTACTTTTATTTGATACACAAGCTTCAAAGAACACAATTGTAGTGTTTAAGCCTTCAACAACATCAGTCCCATATTTTTGCAGAGTGTTACATCATATTTTAAAAACTTCTGCCCATGCCAACTTTCTCCAAGCAAGTTTTGCAGAAAAAACATTTTTAGTAATCTAACTTTTTTTTTATAAACAAAACATCAAACTTACTAATCTTAAACTAAGAAGATAAATATTTTATTCACATTGTATGCATAAATTAAAACAATTTCGCATGCTGGGCAGAGTGGAAAAAACATTTCATGTATTCCAACTGATTGGGATAGCCAGTAGGGATAGATGGAACATATCATTAAGGTTAAAACAAAGGTTAATAGGTTGTAATAAAAATAAACAAAAATAAATTAACTGTAGATATTATTAACAATTGACAAACGTTAGTGTCACATTAGATTCGAGAAGATGTTTCGTTAATGATACTTTATTTAAATCAACTTATTATCTGTAAAGTTCAAAACTTGACACATATCCATTAATACCTGAAATAAGATTAATAAAATTTAAAATCGTTTTGTTACTTATTTTACATTAGCAGTGGCAAATTATGTCATTTTTAAAAGTAAATTAAGTAAATAATTTTGAAATGATTGAAACTTAAGGATATTTTCTCGAAAAGTATGAGGTGTCACCATGTAAAACTTTGTGACAGTGTTCTAAAGAAGAAGTACTACACGTAAAAATAAAAATATCCAAATCAATGCGATGTAGGTATTATACAGTCGAGCCGGAACCAGTTATAAACAACTTTAGAAAATAAAAAACCGGCCAAGTGTGAGTCGGACTCGCACACGAAGGGTTCCGTACCATTATCGCAAAACACTGCATAAAAATCACGTTTGTTGCCCCCCTTAATTTATTTTATTTTAATTTATTAATTATTATTTTTTGAAGTAAATATACAACTAAACATTCTGTGAATATTTCAAGCGTCTACCTGTTGCCGTTATTAATATCGAGCAAAAAACGGCAAAAATATCACGTTTGTTGTATGGGAGCCCCCTTTCATATTTACTTTATACTGTTTTTAGTATTTGTTGTTATAGCGGCAACAGAAATACATCATCTGTGAAAATTTCAACTGTCTAGCTATCACGGTTCATGAGATACAGCCTGGAGACAGACGGACAGACAGACAGACAGACAGACGGATCGCGAAGTCTTAGTAATAGGGTCCCGTTTTTCCCTTTGGGTACGGAACCCTAAAAAGATAGTTCTGTACCTACGCACCTATTTGAAATTTGATTGCCACATCTAGGCACTACAAAAATCTTTAGGCCTGTGTTGGTGATGTTGAGTTTAATCTTGATTTGCTATTATCTTAGAAATTAACGCATGTATCTGTGATGTAACTACATTTTTGTGGAGCGCTAAATGAGAACATTTATTTCAGGCAAAAAATCTCATCAAAATGCCTTTTTTCTGGGTTCAAAATTTTTAGATTATATTTTTATGATTTTCAATTTAATATTGTGGCAGTTTGGTGGGCGCTATAGAGTCAATATTCTATATTCGTAGGTTTATATTCGGGAACATTTATTTGATGTATACTCTGCATCTCCAAGACCTACAGAAAAAAAAATGACGTACGGGGCGTATACGCCCTGTACGTCATTTTTTGTTTTCCATTTTTTGGCGAAACCCGAGAGGTACTCTTTTTTTCATTGAAGGTACTAAATAGAACAATTTGAGAACAACATCCTCACAAAGTTTCAACAAAATCGAAGACTAGTGACGTACAGGGCGTGTGACGCTAATCTATAGTACCTCGACGTGACCAATATACCAGAAAATTAAGTACAACAAATAAAAACATTTTCCAATTAAAATCTAATTACTTCCACTTTCAACGACACCTGACTAGTGTCCCCAAACAAGGCCTCTAATCATTAATATTTCCTAATAACATTATATTCTTCGCCAGTCTGTCCTCAGCCGAGGTCCTTCGTCATCTTTAATCGGCGCCGACAGCTCTGCACTAATGAGAAAAATAATGATGAGCTACAGACTCAAAGGAAGCTTTAATCAACACCTACGTAAGCTCTTAGTAATCGTTTTTTCGGCTCTAAACTCGGCAAATTGTGTAATTTAATTAGGTACGCTATTATTTTGTGTATTAATCTCGTACTTTTAATTTAGTTACGTTTGGATTAAGTTTGTCTATGATAGTCAAATTAATTACCTATATTTTATGACATGATATAAAATTATGTTTTAATTGTCCTCTTAATACATCTGATATAGTTTAAGGGATACGTCATACCCGTAAAAACACGTTTAGTAGATCTGGCCCACTCAAGAAGATCTAGCTCCGCAAATTTTAAGTAAGTTAGTTGCCAAAAAATATCTATTTAGACCTTCTGTTAGATAACCTAAAAATATTGGACACATATTTTTTATTGCCCAACGTAAACAAAAAATAACGACGATATAGTGCGTTGAAATGTTGTGTGACGCCACGGTGAGCTACACTTTATACTGACAAAGTGACGTCACAAGCCCCCACTCCTGAACTTTGATGCACTTTTTCTTTGTAAATTTTTATTTATATAATAAAACAAAAAATACGAGTCCAATATTATTTGATAATCTCACTGACGGAGTAAATAGAATCATGATTTTTTTATTATAAACATCCTTATTGGTTGCCCAGGAAACCCTGGATGTTTATCCTTATTGGTCTGCTGACTAGCCTAGCTCTTTTACACTTTTATATGCTGTTCAATATAAACTAATAAATATTGGTAATTGTTTGTAAAGGGAATTACTGATTGATTCCAAAAATGCCTTTACCGAAAGAAAGTTACTGTTATTTTAGTCCTGCAAAAGTGCATCATTACTATTAGAGCAGAGGGACAAGCCTCGAGAGCAAAGCCGGGAGAAAAGGCTAGTACAAGGAGACTGATTTTTGAGTCCCAAATTCAATTCTTATACCAGAATACCTAAGGAAGGGTGCCTGGTAGAGATCACGGAATGCGATAAGGCAGCCCATTGTAAGTATTTTTAGTTTTTCCCTTTATATATGTAACTTAGGGTGTTCCTACAATAAAGTATATATTAACAAATAGATAAGGAAAAAGGAAAAGGAAAATTAGTTCTCAATGAGCACGTTTTACCTGTAAAACAAAAAGGAAATAGAGATTGATAAGTTTGTGATTCACGCGGGACTAAATCCAATCGCTTCAGATTATGGCCTAAAGGGTACAGACAAATTGGGCATCATTAGATTTATTAAGGTAGGTAGTATCACCGTAGTTTACTGTTGAAACGTAGGAGGAAGGTTTTAGTAATATAAATTAGTATGTTAGTTGTGATTGGTGAGAGTTTTGAGTCATATCCGTGGTCTTATTTGAGCAAGATATTTTGGGTAATTTTACCACAAATACCTTAAACAGGTATCACTGAAGATATTATTGGGCTATTTACTCGTATATTTGGTTTTACTCCTGCGATTTTTTTTCCGATAAGTTTCGATTCAGGATCCATAACAGTTAAATCGATTCTTGAGGACTCTTCGTGCTTTATCGTCTTGATACTTTCTGGTGGTCGCCACTATTGATTCTGGCTTTCAGGAGCTGCAGTGATAGGGAATAGTGTGGCGGGCCCCTTCAAAAAGATCTGAAAAGGGCCGTAAGTTAAGATATATTTGTTCTGACTACTTATATAGAGTAATACTGGTTATTCTTGTAGGCTGGTTTAATATTAGCTAGTCAAATATTATGAACGCTTTTATCTCTACGAGGCTCCTTTCATTAAGGTCTTACTTAAACTAATATTAGACAGGCAATCAAGAACATCTTCTTATCCTACAAAATAATATTAGTGGGTACATTTTATTCTATATAGAGTGACTAAAAGGGAACAAAAGAAGCAATCACTTCATTTAAGTGAGTTCTTTCTATTAATGTCTAGACCGCTTTCTTACTTAAAAACGTAGTTAAAATGTTTAAATTCAATTACCATTATGTTGCTTCGAGCTTAAGCTATCTTGAAAACCAGATTCTCAGAATCAATAAAAACTTACTGCCATTTATTTTAAGTAAAAAATATTAACTTGTGGTGAATAAAAAGATTAGACAATTTGATCAATACTTGTTCTTACTTCTTATACTGAAAAGATAAAGATAGTGCGTAAAAAGAAGATAATGGTGTACCTTTGCTCCATTTGAGCTTTTGAATCTACTCCCTCACTCTTTTGGCTTACTCCTTGTTGTTAGTTGTGAACTTACTTAATGTTTTTCTATTGTTTTGTCTAAGGAAGTATAGTTTTTTAGTTGCACTTGTAAGGTCCACTTGCACCAAAACTTAACTCAGATGAGGTGACAATTAGGTCACCATGCTATATTCAATATGAATTCTGGAGTAGGTAGGTACTAGAAGCCGACCTTCCCTCTTGCACGCAACCTTAACTCAGAGGTAGTTGCTATTGCGAGTTTAAATTGACTATATTATTTAAAAAACTGTCAATTTAACCTCGTGTTAACAACTCTGAGTTAATATTTTTGTGCAAGTGGGGCTTAACTTTGTTGGGAAAATGTCAATTTGATTACAACACTAATCTAAATATAAAGTCAACAAAAAAAGAAAACAAGTGAAGGTGACAATACGCCTCATAATTCCTGCCCCACACTAAGACTTGAGGACAGACCCCAAACCCGAGCAGGCGTACACTACGTCCCCCTGAATCCCGTTGTAAATCTCGTAAAAAGGATTTGCCCCGTTGTATTCGACGCCGATTTACCGCGATACGTACTCGTATATAATTCAAACGTGTTTAGTTCCGTAGGTTGGCTCGTAATGGCTCACTATTAAGGGGACTGTCTTGTTTTTTTTTGTACTTATTTCGGTAACGTTTTGGAGACGTGATTTCGGAGATGTTTGGGTCATTATGTAATTGACGTGGCTTGTTCTTTTTCAGGATGAAGAATTTCAAGAGACATTTTCTTCAAGCAAATATATTTATGAACCGAGTTTGATTAAATTCTAGAAGATTATAATAGTCTTCTAGACTTCTAGATTAAATTTCAGTCACGGCGGCCAATGTCAGTGGAGAAGGAGACTAGTTATTAGTGCAAACGATTATAAAGGAGCTATTAAAATAATTTACAATATCGATAAGACGGGCTCGAAGGGCGTAAAGCACAAAATAATCCATCTTAGTTTTGTGCATTACGCCCTTTGAGCATAGCATAAAATAACCCATGTTTGTTTTGTGCTTTACGCCCATTGAGCCCAGAGGTATCGATATATTTTGCCCTAATTTGCCAGAATTTTAAAGAAGTTGTAAACTAATGTACCAACAATTAACTCAATTTATTTTAGTATTATATAACTGCACAGCACATTTGTGAGTACTATGTACCAACTGTAAATCTACCATTTACTGTACCTAGTTCGTTGACTTGTGTGTGCCCCAGCAGTTGAATGTGTCATGCTCTCTCTAATGTCTCTCTGATGGTGGTATATGTGTTGGATCATTCGGTTCCCTTCATGATGGTTGAGCTGAGTGGTGCTTATCCATGCTTCTTGTTCGTGAACGGGCGCCATCAGTTGGGGTCATTACTTGGTTGACTCGGCCTGTTTTTAATTTGGTATTTTTTAAATTGTTTGTTTTACTCTAGATGGTTTTACGTGCACGTCTTTTTACATCGTTCTCACATAAATGTAGATTCATCTTTTATTTTGTTTGACAATTCAAAAGTACCTTTAAAGTTTCGTTGAAATAAAATATTTTTATTTTGATTTTGAATGTTCTAGACTAGCGTGCTCTTAAAATCACTGATAGTCTTATGACTAATTAGTTTAAAATCGTAAGCTACCCTTGATATATCGAATTGATTCATTGAATGCTGCACACACATTAAACTTTTACATGAATCTGAGTATTTCCAGCATTTAATACTCGTATCACAATACATGATCCCTCACATAGCTCTGCATGCATATTCTGTCCGATATCAAACCAGTATATTATTCAAAGCCAATACATTATCTCTAATGCCCATTTCGACATAGACGGCTTGACGCTAAACCGCACCCATGTTATCATAGAACTGCTGTTGTGAAAGTAAAGCTAAATGTGAATCGATTCAGAAAATCAGCAGAAATTCAAAACAAAAGAGAGGATTAAAATAATAAGTTCAAAAATTAAAAGGCTTCTACTGAAAAATCTCGCTCTAAATAGTTATTTATGCTACAAGTGCGGCAGGTAGGTGATTTCCGACAAGTGGCATTTTTTTGTCAGCGAGCGAAGTAAGTGGATAAATCGACACGAGTCGGAAATCATCTTACGTACGTGTATCATACAATATTTTACTATGCAGTGTGCGAGGAAATAAAAAGAAATATCTGAAACAAGCAAGAAATTAATAAAATGACGGGCTTATTCAAGCGCACTCAGCTTATTCACAGATTAACTAATAGTTCCTCGGGTATATCTACTGCGCATGTGCCACATCTTGTGTGTCACATCTTAACGCAAAAAGGCACGGGCAAAATATACGTTCTGCCAAACATATTTAATGAATATTTAAAATTAATTGATAGATCAATATCTTTAGAGTAATTAAAACGCCTTTAATTAAATACTAGTTTTATTTTACTTTTCTCAAATAAAAAAACTCTATGCGTCGGGCTGACGTTGGAGTTAAAAATTAAAAAGATACAGAAAAGTAAAAAGCACTAGTGAAAAAAGTGACACTTTCCATAGTTTGGCTGCTTGGAAAACGCTCTTTTCGAGGACATGCATTGTAAAATTATGAAACGGCCTTATCGCGTTCTGCAATCTCTTCCAGGCAACCTTGACCGGAAAGAGATAGCCTGGGCATGATATGGGGTAGCACTTGATGCTAATTATAAATCAAACAATAAGTTTTACTAAGTACAATTAGGTACTAAAAACAGACTACTAAAATAAATAAATACTTACGTACATCAAAAATTTTAAATAAACAAAGAAGAAAACAATACAGATTAAACAAGAGAAGGATCACATAGACTAATATTCCTTTGAAAGTAAGGTTATTTTATGAGTGTTTTAAAGATAGGCACAGGAAATTATTTATCTAAGTATGTAGTGGAATGCATATATTTCTTTTCAAATCATTAATACGTTTACAAAAAGAATAATTACATCATAGAGTTCAAGTATTACAAAAGTAAACATGTTATTAATTGTAAAGCTCTCGAAATCTTGCTACAAAAATAAAACAAAAGCAATTTACCTCAAATCCCACTGGGAGATAGCAACGAACTTCAAAAGACCAACTTATTTTAGAAAACGAAGCAAAACCAAAAACAATACAAACAAACAAAAAGTTTTGAACAACAACTCTACCTATTGATCTCGAAGTTAATTTCGCTTCAACTATGACAAGCGAGAGTTTAAACACGATTCGCGGATTAGCGGTGAGATGAAACGCCTTCAGTTCGAGGCCTGCGAACTTGCGGTTGAGTATAGTTTAGCCGTAATTGATTAATTTCTATTTTCAAAGTGTTGATGTGAATTATGGATGTAAACAGTTGAAATTGGGTGGTTTTGGTTTGGTTGGGGGAGGACGAAGAGGAAGACATATCGTTACGTCAGTTGAATGTTATGCTATGTGCCGACTGCTTTAAGACTGCCTTTCATAAAGATTACCGATTTTTAAGTCAATGATGGCGTGTATTTTGATTTCTGTTTTAACTTTGATTTAATGTGATCTTTTTATTTGATTTTAATCTGGAGTTTGGTCGATAGCATAATCATGTGTGCCTGCTTGAAATTGGATGAGTATAAAAACTCATCTAATTGTAAGTAGGCGCCCAATATCAATTGGAAAATAAGTAATGCATGATGTGCTTACCTGTGAGAAATTGGTACACTAGTGTATAAGTATATTGGATGTTAGTGTATAAGTATATTACACTTCTGTTTGGACACTCATACACACAGTACGCGCCACTCAAAAGAAATAGATCGTCAACCTTTTTACGTTTTAGTTCAGTTCAAACTGTATAATTTTGAAAATGAAATCTTGCGCAGTTTGTAAAGTGCAGTTCAATGACGGCGTCCAGTGTGGCAGTTGCAAGAAACACCTGGATTTCGGATGTGCAAACATCTCAGAAACCGGATGGAGAAAGCTGGGTGCCAATAGGATGGCACAATGGAAATGCCTCACTTGCAGAATCTCATCACCAGTTATGCCTTCCCCTGAACCTGCATCGCTGGATACTATATTAAGCGAGATACGGGACATGAAGCGGCAGTTACTTAGCTTGCCGACCTTGGTAGATGACATTCGCGTGATCAGGGATGAGTTGGTTGAGCTTAAGTTGACATGTGAGGGTGCTGCTGGAAGACTTGATGATTTTGACACAAGACTCTTGGAAGTTGAAGCAAAAGTGTCTGAACTTGAAAAGCTTCAGGAATCAGTGAATTGTTTACAGACTGACTTGGCGACCACGAAGTATCAACTTTCGACCTATGAACAAAGATCCAGGCTAAATAACGTTGAAATTAAGGGAGTTCCTGTGAGGAAGGATGAGAATCTGTACTCCATCATCGACGCTATCGGTCGTAAGGTGAACTACAGCTGTCCCAAAGCCCAGGTGAACTATATTTCTAGGGTCCCTATTTTTGGTTCCAATGAAAAGCTCATAATAGTGAGTTTTTTAAACCGGTATGTGAAGGAGGATTTCATTGCGGCGGCACGTGCCAGGAAGGACCTATCCGCTTGTGACATCGGGTTTCAAGGCTCATCTCAGCGTGTTTATGTCAACGATCACCTTAGCGTGGAGTACAAAAAACTTTTAACCAGAGTTAAAATCATTGCCAAAGATAAACATTATGAGTACGTATGGGTTAAACATGGTAAAATTCATATACTTAAAAATAATCATTCAAAAGTTTTTATCATAAGGAAGGAGTCAGATTTAAACAAGATTATCTAATTTGTCTCTTAATTTTTACACATACTTTCCTATTTGTCTATTATATTTTGCTTCAATGGCTCCAATTGTTTAATACCGTTTTTGTCACAATAACTTTATACAAAATGTTTGACACCTCTGCCTTACTAATGAGTTCGACACCTGTCTTTTGTTTAGCTACTTGTATGCTTTGTGATCGTTATCGCGCCGTTTACTTTAAAACTTTACCGCACTACAATATGTCTCACTCTCTCGCACTTGCACGCACCACGCACTATCGCTTGCTTTTTCACACCGGTGTTTACTATTTAACATCGGATGATTCTTGCGCTCGCATAGGTCATATTGACTTTTACCCTCATTATACTTATTTAATTATATTATACCTTATTCTACAATATTATTTAATGAAATGCTATATTTTAATGGATTACATAGATTTATACTCAATTATTAGTATTGGCTTTAATGTCTCCTAAGTTAAATATATTTTATCAAAACGTTCGCGGGCTTAGAACTAAAAGTGATACTTTCTATCGTCAAATGTTACTAAATTCGTATGATATTATTATTCTTGCGGAGACGTGGTTATTGGATGGGGTTTTAAATTCTGAATTCTTTGATGAACGGTACATTGTGTGGCGTCGAGATCGGGATTATGTTTTGACCGGGCAGTCGCGTGGTGGGGGTTTGCTTATTGCTACACGTAGGGAACTTTCAGTTATATGCCAACCTACCTTCCATTCTACAGCAGAGGATTTATGGCTCAGCATACGACTGAAAAATTCTAATACACGTAAATATATTACCTTACATATTTGTGTTATTTATTTATGTCAGCAAAACTTAGGGCTTTCTTTTTCTTTACAACTTCGCAATTACCTCACAAAATTAAACCAAATAGTTATGAGTAACTCTTCCGATACCTTTCTCATCATTGGTGATTTTAACATGAGCGGTATTAACTGGGTCCTATCCGACAATCTATCACTCGTCCCAATGAACCCAAATGGTCCAGACGAAGTTTTATTAAGTGACGAATTATGTACCCTAGATTTTGGTCAATACAATGGTGTTCTTAATAGGCATGGTAAAATTTTAGACTTGGTACTTGCAAACCAATTAGTTAATGTGATAGAATGTTCAAGTCCACTGGTTCCCATCGACGCCTACCACCCAGCACTATTAGTTAATATGGATTTCGTTGAAGCTCCTTTATTAGAGTGCGCGCCACGAACGCAATATCTGTTCGACAAGGGTGACTATGAATCTATCAACAAAGACATTACTATGACTGACTGGGAATCCGAGTTTGCGACACGATCAGTTGATGAATCATTAAACTTTTTCAATCAAGTTATCCTCAATTTACACACAAAATATATTCCACAAAAATTAAATCGTAGCAAAACATATCCGACTTGGTACAATTCGGCATTAATTAAAACAATTAAAGAAAAATACAAATATTTCAAAAAATATAAGACTTACGGCAGTATAGCAGATGAGTCAACATTTAAGTTACTTCGTGAAAGGGTAAAGGTATTAGAATCGCAATGTTATGAAAACTACTTGAGCTTAACCGAAAAATCTATTAAAGAGAACCCTAAATATTTTTGGACCTTCGTTAAAAAACGACACAACTCAAATGCAGTGCCGAGCACTTTACACTATAATAACGAAGCGTTGCGTACCGGAGAAAAAATATGCGAAGCGTTTTCTACGTACTTCCATTCTACATTTCTAGATACTAGCCCTGGTCATGGAATTTCTTCACCCATATTCTCTACTGAATCTTCCAGCATATCTGATATATGTAGCATTGTGGTGAACGTTGAGGAGGTTTCTAACTTGCTTCGCAAGTTGGATACTTCTAAAGCGGCTGGCCCGGATAATATTTCATCCAAATTTCTTGTACGATGTTCGACTTCGATTGCCCGTCCTATCTCAATTCTCTTTAGGAAATCTTTAGATACTTGTATTGTACCTGAACTTTGGAAATCAGCTTTCATAACGCCTATTCACAAAAAAGGAGTCAAAACTGAAATTGAAAACTATAGGCCGATATCCAAACTCTGTATTGTTGCAAAAATCTTCGAAAGGATCATCTATAACCAGGTGTATAGTGCTCTAAGAAATTCGTTTAGTTCCTTTCAACATGGTTTTTTGAAGGGAAGGTCTACCGTTACCAACTTAATATTACTCAATGACTTTATTACTGACGCCATGGATAGCGGTCGGCAGGTTGATGTCGTTTATACTGATTACAGTAAAGCTTTTGATCGAATTGACCATGAGATCTTACTATCTAAGTTATATGGTATTGGAATACGAGGCGATTTACTCAGATGGTTTTCTTCTTATCTGGAGAACAGGTCCCAAGCAGTAGTATTAAGCAATTAATGTCTGATTGGGTACCTGTCCCCAGTGGGGTCCCCCAGGGTTCATTGCTTGGCCCATTACTTTTCATTATCTACATAAACGACATCAACTCTTGCTTGCTTTCATCCAAACTGTTGTGTTTTGCTGACGATATGAAGATCTATGCCACAATATCATCACATGCGGACGCGATTGCACTTCAAGATGATTTACATCGTCTGGAGGCTTATTGTCATGGGAGTAAGCTTGATCTTAACCCTGCTAAATGTTCGGTTCTAACATATTCTCGAAAGCGCTCAATTATACCTTCATCGTATATCTTAGGTGATCAAGTACTACCTAGAACGAATTGTATCCGAGATCTGGGGGTATATCATGATTCTAAGCTTACCTTTGAATTTCATGTCAATGCCATGGTCGCTAAAGCATCTAAAGCACTAGGTTTCATAATGCGGCTATCCAAGTGCTTTACTCAAGCCAAAACTTTAAAAATACTTTACTGTACTTTTGTTAGAAGCAACTTGGAATATGCGTCTGAAATCTGGAATCCATGTTATCACAAGTACATTGATCGTATAGAGAGCATTCAGAAAAGGTTCATCAAGTATTTATGTTATCATCAGAAAGTGCCCTACCGTTCTGAAGATTACCTCAATCTCTGCAAGAAGTATCATTTATTACCCCTAATTAATCGGCGAGCAGTCTCTGACTGTACTACATTATTAAAAATTTTCAACAATTCTATCAATAACGCCGACATTCTATCCAAATTTTATTTTAACGTTCCCGGAAGGTCGAAGCGGTGGTACGCACCGTTGCGTGTTCCATCTACCTCTACGAATTACAGGCAGAATTCATTTATAGTGCGTGCAAGTAGAGGCTTTAATGACTTATGTAAGCGGCATGATTTTGATCCTTTCTTGACGGGTGTGTCCTCGGCCAGAATGTGCCTGAGCCTTAGCTTTTTTAATTAGATTTTGTATGTTCAGGTTTTTATCGTTGAAAGGAATTTCAAATGTTAATTTAGTTTGAGCTTGAATGTTATACTGTTTTCTTTTCTTTTTTGGTAGCTGTGTTGTGTTGTTCACACTCTTTCTTTTTAATCTATTTTTATAAGTGATGACTTTTAATTGGCTGTCAGTCTCACGTACTATTTGTTATTCTGTTTGTTTTAGCTGTAAGTCGTCCATAATTGATAAATAAATAAATAAATAAATATTAGATGTATCTCATATCTTTGTATCAGTGTATTCAATTGTTGGTGAGCCAAATAAATAAAATGAAATAAGATTACCGATTTATAAGGCAATGATGGCGTATTCCATCACTCATGTCTTACACATATGAGTAGGCAGACAATACAGAACGCCACCTGCTATCCTTACATTCTTATTTGCTTTGTGAAGTGTAAATGGGACCGTGGTGACACTTGGGGGCACTTGGAGGCGGCCTATGCGCAACAGTGGACGTCTTTCGGCTGAAATTATGATGAGGTTCAATTCCGGCGGCGGCGGTTCCGGCGGCGGCTCAGTTACCGTGGCTTGGTCACCCACGGTGAAGCGAAGAGGAACCCGAGGAGGGGCCGCTCGTCAGGGCTTTTGCCGATTAAGCCGACAACGTAGCGGCCAACTAGTAGGTTGCGGTGCCGCTTGGTAACAGGCGACATCGCAACTGAGGCGGGCCGCAATGTCTTATGGAGATTCCCAGGTCCCATACGATGTCGCGGCTGATGGTTGGAGGCCGCGGCGGGAGAGGAGTGCCGGTATTGCGGTGCGCCGCTCTCCCTACCTTCCGCGGCCTGGACGGGGTCGCCACCGTCTGATGGCGGACGCGGTGGGGCCGCAGGGGAGGAGGAGTGTCGGGATTACGTTAGCCACTCTCCCTATCCCCTGCGGCCGAAAAATGGTAGGTGGCTTGGCCATTGACCATGACCCGTCACAGGTGGACCAAGGGTGCCATACACGGGGTCGTCTGGCGCCCATGTGCTGATTGGTCCCTGGGGTGGTCACAGCGTACAGTGTGTTCTGGTGCGCCGGTGACGGGGGGTACTCCCCCGAGGAGGGTCCGGTGACGGACAGCCGCGGCGGGTTCGCGGTGAGTGCTAACGCGTGCCCGTGTTCCCGCCATAAGCGGCACAGGAGGGACACCGTGGAGTTTTAGTGGGTTAGAGTCCCACATAACTGCACTATCTCCCCGTGGTAGTGCAGTATGCATGAGCATTTCTCCATAAAAAAAAAGGTGCTTGACTGATCTTTCTTTAAAACTTTTTTTTTTGTCTAAAGGGTCTTTCAACAAGGACGGGTCGATGTTAAAATTGAATAAAACAAGCTGTGTGTGAGATATTAACGAAATTTATTTTTTATTTAAAAGGCCCATTTATGCCATTATGGATGGAATATGACATCGTTCAAATGTCCGCCGCGGCTTCGTATGGTGGCACGAATCCGAGAGGTCCAATTTTTAATGACTCTGCTGCATAGATCGAGCGAGCGCTACAGATCAATGATAAACAATTTCTTTTGGCATGAATTCAACAATATGGACGTGAACGACATGTGGTTCCAGCAAGATGGCGCTACTTGCCACACAGCGAACGACACAATCGACATTCTGCATGAACGGTTTGAGGGTAGAGTTAGAGTTCCGCTAGACTTTTTCTTGTGGGGTTTTCTGAAGTCGCAGGTCTATGCCAATAAACTACATTCGACCGTTGCCCTGAAAGCCAACATAACGCAGGCCATCGCTCGGATTCAGCCGGATCTATGCAGCAGAGTCATTAAAAATTGGACCTCTCGGATTCGTGCCACCATACGAAGCCGCGGCGGACATTTGAACGATGTCATATTCCATCCATAATGGCATAAATGGGCCTTATAAATAAAAAAAAAATTCTTTAATATCTCACACACATCTTGTTTTATTCAATTTTAACCCGTCCTTGTTGAAAGACCCTTTAGTATGGGGTCGCGCTTGACCACTATCTCACCTGATAGTAAGCGATGATGTGGTCGACGATGGAGCACGCTTGCCTAGTAACAACCTATTCACTCTTGAATTAAAGACCCATAGATTGTAGCTATCGGGAAACACCGGCAGGGAATTCCACTCCTTAGCCGTACGCACAATAAAAGTATTGTCCACCATGTACCGATGGCGCATCGCCGTACGTCTGGTAGTCCGATGATGAAACGGGCTGGGCGGAATTAGATCATGCAAATCCATCGCACACTCCCCGAAATGTAACCGATAAAAAACCGACAAGCTGGCAATTCGGCGACGATGTTCAAGGCTCTGGAGCTTTGACTTAACCAGTGCGTCATCACCGATGAGCTTCTTGACCTGCTTTTCAATCGATTCTAGTGCATCAAGCTGGTATTTGGCAGATCCGTCTCAGAGATGAGGACAGTACTCCATGCATGATCGAACTTGCGCTTGATACAAGCTGAGCAGCTGTTCTGGCGTGAAGTACCTTCTCACCTTTGCAAGGATCCCTAGCTTTTTGGCAGCCAGCTGAGCCTTTGCCACAATGTATGGGACAAAATTGAGAGTCGATGTCATAGTAACGCCAAGAAGCTTAAGATGGTCAGTTATTGGCACGGTTACATCTCGGAAAGTTGGAGCCGGGTGAAATTGGCTCTTTTTAGCGGAAAAAAGACACGCCTGGGTTTTAGCAGCATTAAACCTGACCAGATTGGCATCGCCCCATTCGGAGATTGCCTGCAAGGACAGGTTCAAGCGCTCCACCATGGCCTCCCGGAGAGACTGGATCTGAGGCCCGGTAGCACGAGCGTTGGACAAGTATCTCTCAGCAACTGTGCTGTCATCTGCATACCCAAAGGTGCCGGACGTTTTAGCAGATCTTTAATGTGCAGCAAGAATAAAGTTGCTGAGAGTACCGACCCCTGAGGGACCCCGGCATTAATATCCAAGTGGTCAAACGAGCAGCCATCGATAACCACCCGAATGGAACGATCTCTCAGGAAGTCTGCAATGCAATCACACAGACCACCAGGCAAACCGAATGAAGGAAGCTTACCAATAAGGCTTTCGAGCCAGACCCTATCATAAGCCTTCGAGATGTCGAGGGCGACGGCAAGCGCTTCCCCGTGCCCCTCGTTGGCCTCACTCCAGATGTGAATGCCAGGAGCTTAATATTAAGTACACGAGGTTACAGATATGGGTCTGTAGTTGGCCGGGTCAGCTCGACTTCCCTTCTTGGGCACGGGCTGTACGTTACTTCTATCTTAATAAGGCATATCCCCTTATTTTAGAGCCGTCTATAAAAAATAAAACTGCTTTTGTGTAAAGGGTGCACACTGTTAAACTAAGCCACAGGCCACAACCAACGTGTTCGACCAAACGAATGTAGATTAAGAACAGAGATAGAGCTAGAAAATTACTGCTCGGAATAGAAAAAAACAATCGACATCCTGTGAATCCTTGTTTAATCCTGCGCTGTGCGGTGTTGAAGATTTAATTAAGGCGAGCGGGAAAATGTTCGGAGGAACCAACGTTTTTCTTTTTGGTTTGGTGTAAAGGCATTTTCACGACGTTTTACTGCATTTTCATGTAGTAACCGGATCGAGGTTATGCAGTTATTCAACCTGCAGTTAGTACAGATGTGATTTTTAGAAACCATTCGTATAAGGAATGGTTCAACTCTGGTCTCTCTGCGATGTGCAGACATTTTGGTGATGCGTTGGGGTGCCTATGTTGTACATAGTTTATGTACTGTAGTGGACGAATTAATTAGTTGGGTTCTAATCATCAACAATATACAACTCGGTAGTTAACATAATCTTTCTTCCAGTAGAGTTCGTGAACTCCTTACAACACAGGCCGGAATGAAATTCGAAAAACATAAAAAGGCTTTCAAAACAAAGTTATTTATTTCAATGTCAACACCACACGATTTTTCTTCCAACTCTAAAATGGTACCGTCAATTCGCTGTCGACAATTTCGCGGGGTTCCGTGTACATTACCGTATTTGCTTAGATAGTGGTTCGACTCAGTCAGCGAGACGACGCCCCGTAATGGATTTCTGACGTTGAAATAAATGATAGATCGCCGCCACACGATGCATTACCTGTGGACAAGTAGCTGAGCTACGAATGTGGGTGGAGGGAGCTGATTTTAAGGAATCTATTTTTTTTCTGCAGCCTAAAATTCCTTGACCGTAAAATTTTAGTCGGTACAATCCCGTGGAGAGTCCATCCGATACATGAAACAGTATCGATTTATAAAGATAAAAATACTAATAAAAAAACACAAAAAACTGCAAAAATTATTTTCGTTTCGCATACCGGACTTTGGTATCTCTTGTTTTATCATCTTGCAACACCGACTTACGAAATGAAAGTTACTTTTGCACTTTGTAGTGTTTTCCTTTGGTAATCGGTTTATTTTTTTCTGATCTGTAGGTATTACTGTTTCATGTAGGTACCGTATCGACCCTCCACGATATGGTAACGACCAAAATTGGAATTAATGCCTTAAGTATTCTCTATAGGTCAATCAAGGGTGGTAGAAAGTTAAGATGCTAGGTGGAATCAAAATATAGCTATCCTTTTCAGAAATATGTTGAGGTGTTTCCAGCCTAATCGTTTGCAGCTGACTTTATTGCACGGTGTCACTGCCTAACTGACCGCCACAACTCTAACTGTTACTGAGTAATATTTCAATATAGCTTAAAACATATTTGGTAGTCTGGTGTGATAAAGTCAAGAAAAGAAACCCGGACTAGTCAGAATGTGTTTAGCTTTTTAAGAATTACTAGCTGTCCCACGTGACTTCGCTCTCGTCAACTGGCTATCTACCCTACCTACCCTGCCTACTCTACTTACATGATAGTTGCGTAACTTTAACCGTTTACTCAGCGCAAGCAATGGAAGCTCTCAAAAAGAATAAATTTTCCCCGTTATTAGAACATTTTTCATTGATGCTCCGCTCCTATTGGTCATAGCTTTATGTTATATAGCCTATAACCTTACTCGATAAATGGACTATCCAACACAAAAATATTTTTTCAATTCCAACTAGTAGTTCCTGAGATTATAACATTAATATAGATTATACCTGCCGACTTTTATAGTATCCTTATTTTTTTCTCACCAATATACCAACAATTATAGACTGCATGTGACCACAAAAGATTTGCGGTTGCAGCCGTCACAAAAAAATAATAAAAGATTTTGACTAATATAGCGTAGCAACTTTCATAATAAACAGTTTCACACAATATACCCACTCCTACAATTTCTACAAAATAAATATAATAGCCTCCTCAACCCGAACTGAGCACACGTCCCGAATAACGAAATGATCTGTATCCGAAATAAATCCATTGGAATAAACTTTTCCGTTGCACGTAGACATTTGACTCGCTGTGATCGATTGTGGATACCTATTTATTGATATGGGCTCCCGATAAATAATGGTGGCGGCCACTTTAGCTGTTTGCGTTGCTTATGCTGTAGTGGTGAGAGCGATTTTAAGTGTCAAAAGGTCTGAGTATGAGGAATAGAACTGCGAAAATAGAAAGGAAATGTTTGGAGAGGAAATAATGTTTGAGGGAGTAGGTTTATATGTAAATAAATACAAACAGACTTATTTATAAAAAAAATAACCATGATCAGTTTAAAGATCGAAGTTGATTATTAATATAAAATTTATATGGAGAATTTGAATTAAAAATCGCCAATAATAAAACTTAATAAATGGTTAAATATTTCTTATAAATAAGGCTCTATGTAAGGTATTTTAATTGCCGGGAAAGCGTAAATAAAGCGCAAGCATTCCACCGCCCCGGCAAGAATTACTTGAACGTGTGGTTTTCTTCAGTAAGAGTTTGACAGAATTAATTGTCACTGGACATCCATGAGGACATTCATTAAAAACGTATAAATTTCTATAAAAGAAAAGCTTTAGTAATCTTTTGGTAACATTCTTCTTCTGAATACTTCAGAGGTTCTTCAAAAGTGACATGTTATCAATGCAACGAAAGCGTCAAGAGAGCGATTTGAAAAATGACAAAAAATTACGCTTCCGAAATGTCACTTGATTAATCCCTTTAATCATTTTGATCATCGCCATCGCTGAGAATGAGACATTGTCTAACCTTCTAGAGGCTCTATAAACATGATCTGGGACAAATAGAATATCAATTACCTCTTCGGCAAGCTCTGCGGCATTTGACAGAGCAAAAGCAAAACGAATTGCAACTAATTACGTCACCAGTTCACTGTGTCTCGGCGAAGGACAAATGGCAAGCCTCGCCCGGGGCGGGGTCGCGCCCGTGATAAAACACGGAGTTGGTAACGATGCAACCGGGAGGGAAGTTTGTCGCTGCACATTAATTAGTATTTACCGCGAAGCTGCCGTACCTACTGTGTGTTTTTAAAGTAAGGACGAAAATACATTTACCTTAAAAGTGTGCAAGTAGCTATTTGTATTTATTTATTCCAAACATTTTTTACATTGTATCGAAATATCATAATTGCCAACAAGCACCACTACAGCTAAATACAAAATAACTTCGAAAGAATTACAAGACAATGAGCCTAAATTTTACATTAAACTATAATACACTTCTATTTCAACCTTCAAATAGTCATACTCGTCAGATAAAAAAGTCAAACACAAATTTAAAAAAAAATTATTCAGATTCCATTAGAGATATCAATCGTAAAATATAATGTCGTCTTAAGGACTGAGAAAAAAATAAAATAAATATGAAAGCTTTACAGACAATCAGCAAGAATTATCCATTAAAAATATTGCTATTTCACTCTTCAATATTGTTAAAAAAGTATGCAAACATGTCAAATAAATTTTTATATAGTATTCAGATATGTAAAAAAATACAACAATAATTATATTCAAATTCCGTTATAAATGCAACAATAAAAAAAAAACTTGTATACTATTTTGACAATCAAAATTAGAAGTTATTCTGGTACAATCTGCCTAGGCCTTTCCCAACTAAGTTGTGGCCAGCTTCCAGTCTACTCGGATTCAGCTGAGTACCAGTGTTTTACATGGAGCGAATGCCTATCTGACCTCCACAACCCAATAACTGGGTAACACGATACCCCTTGGCTAGACTGGTGTCAGATATCAGGCTTCACACTACACGTTACGACTATCAAAGATCTTCAAATCACAGCCAACGGTTAAAGTGCTTTCCGAGGCATGGAGGAGACTCGCTGTATAAAGATGGTCACCCATCCACAGACCGACTTCGTTAAGCGTTGCTTAACTTTTAAGAATGACACGTGCGGCTTTGATTATTTAGGCAAGAGCTCCTCCTCCCAGCGAGAAGTTACTATGGTTCCTACAATGGCATGCAAATTGTATCTGTATTTTAAAGTAAACGAGTCTTATGCACTTGTGTGGTATTATTTTGGTTGATTTATAAAAAGTAATGTGACGAGAGACCAGCGATTATCCTCAGGCAGCTTGGACTCATTGATTACAGACTAAGATATCTACATATAGTGCAGAACTTTAAACCTTTATTAGAGTAAGGCCTGAATTTTAAGGCCTTTTGAAGGAAACTTCTCCACTGACGTGTGATGATAATGTAAAACAAACCTCGATTGAATGAGTAATAAGCTATAACTGTCACTTTGATTATCACGTGTAAAGGAATAGACCTAGAACATAGGGATAAGCTTCACTTGAGCAGTTAGTGACAATGTACTCATGTAGCACTTTTCGTGGAAGCGACGGAATACCGTACTCTGTAGCTAAAATACCTCTTCCAAGACGAGGTGCAGAAACCACTTCGGCCAAGACATGCATTTTAAGCATTGTCAGGGCGATTTCATCCATTGCATAGATCTCTCTTTGCTTGAGTCAATTTCCAGGCTCCTTTCCAAAATCTCATTCAATTATTAATTAAGAAATTATGATCTGAATTGGATCCAAAAACAATATATCAAATTGAAATGGAGCCATAAATGTATCAAAACTATGAGTGTAGCCAAGAAAAAATCTAAGGTTCATTGAGTCCAAAAATAAATCTTACACAGAAAGAAAAGAAAGAAATTGAATACTAAAACTTCGCAACTTCTGTTATTTATTAACTAACTGGCTTATTAGTTTATCCGCTTGATAGAAGACGGATTAAGCTATATTTTGTTGGTATTATTTCATGACAAGCTTTTAAATTAGTTAATCACCAAGGATATTGTTTCCTCTTCTCTTGGGAGTCGTAAAACGAGATTATGTAAGACTAGCAGAGCCTGTGACGCCACCTGCGAGAACAGATTTATCTTAGGTGGAAACTTTCCAGATTAAGAAGGACATTGTGAGTTGGTTCGTTTTGGCATGGCTAAGAAAGCAATGTACTTACACCCTTTGACGGTATTTTAATCATTTTAATATTAATGTAATTTAATTTAATATTTTTTAATCAAATTTATAATTCTATGTTTTAATTTGTGTTTTTATTATTCAATGTTTTAATTTGTGTGTTTGGTATTCAATGTTTTATTTTGTATATGGATTAGACATCTGAAATAAATGTATTAATAATAATAAGCTCATTCGATGTGACAGAAATTACATGTAGGTACGTAACTAAATGTTGTCATGTTTGTTAATCAATCAAATGTCAACCTCGCAACTTGGCACATGAATAGATTCATGATGTCTTAGTTAAGAGCGTAGGACACTTATCAGTACTTTGATTTAATCTGTGCTCTTAAATCGGGCGTACCTACGATACCTTGGGATGATAAAGCGGTTAAAACCACTAGCAGAAGAAATTTTTTCATAATTAAAACACATTTTTACATGAAATATAAATATTTTATTAAATTAATGTATTTAAATAATTATCTTAATACTAATATTGTAAATAATTTTAAATGAGATAAAATATAGAAGAGCACAAATGTTCTTAAAACTATTATTACTATATATATATATATATATATATATATACTTATAATATTAATCACTCTCTAAAATAATACTAGTTAGCCATAGCGTTTGAGTCGTTATAATAAGATCACTTGCATTGATTCATGTTCTTCGAATTTTGTCACAAATGTGTTCGACATTGGGCTCACTAGTTATGATAATTCCTTAATTCAATGATCAGTATTTGAACGGATTATATATCAAATAATTCATTAACCATGATTTCTGCCAAGGACTACCACAAGGAACCAGTCTAAGACCACGCTTATTTTACTAGGTACTGAACAGTAAAAAGTATTTGGATCACTGGTGTAGAACTATTTAATTATGTTGGATGACGCAAGAACAGCAGCAAGGTACTGAGAAGGGCTTCATCACGGGTTTTCGCGTCTTTTTATCAATTGCGATAAGATAGCGATCATACGTGAAGCTCTTGCAACTCGGCGTCATGTTTAAGGATGGTAATTTTAAGTGCGAAAAGCATTCTCCATCAGTGTTATTGCGATTAATTTTGTCCGCCCTGTTGAAAAATATTTTTTGTAAATATTATGCAACAAACAATAGAAATGCAAAAAATGGAAAAGTATTTCACTTTGGCATTTGACTATGTGCATGAACGCACAGAAAATGGAAAGGAATTAAAACTAATATCTTTAAGACTGCCAAAAATTTCTACGATAAATTACTCAAATGCGGGCATTATTATAATTAAAATATTCCTGTTCAAAATTATTTAACAGAAAAAGTAAGGTAACACCACAAGCTTTTAGCGAATGATTTTATCAATGAAGGAAAATAACAAGTTGTATAAATCAACTGAAGATACTCACGCGCATGTGACGATCTGGATGGGTTGGCTTAGAAGTTTATGTTGGACGATAAATTCTACGTCCGAATCGTGAGAGTGCTTGTAGGCATAAGGTGTTTCCTCAGTCTGCAAAAGTATTAAAAAAAGATTACACTACTATTTAAAAAAATACATATACCTGCTTATGAAAAAGATCTAGATGCATGTAGCGTGTATGTTTTTGTGGAATAGGATTGGTTCATAGATTGCTTGGTATTGTTCAATATAGCATCATCATCATCATATCAGCCGAAAGACGTCCCACTACTGGACATAGGCCTCCGCCAAGCATTGCCACATTGACCGGTCCCGTGCGTCTCGCAACCAGCAGATCCCCGCAACCTTCACCAGGTCATCGGTCCACCTGGTGGGAGGCTTTCCAACGCAACGTCTTCCGGTTCGCGGTCACCACTCCAGAACCTTTCTGCTCCATCGGCCATCTGTTCTGCGAGCAATGTGCCCTGCCCACTGCCACTTAAGTTTGGCAATCCTTCGGGCTATTTCGGTAACCCTGGTTCTCTTACGGATCTCTACATTTCTGATTCGATCACGCAAGGAAACTCCGAGCATAGCCCTCTCCATTGCCCTTTGAGTGACTATAAGCTTCCTGATGAGGCCCATTGTAAGCGACCAAGTCTCAGAGCCATATGTCATCACTGGCAACACACATTGGTCATAGACTTTCGTCTTGAGACACTGTGGTAAGTTGGACGAGAAGACACCGCGCAACTTCCCGAACGCTGCCCAGCCGAGTCGGATTCGACGGTTGACCTCTTTCTCGAAGTTGGCCCTACCCAACTGGATCGTTTGTCCCAGGTAAACATAGTCGTCCACAACTTCAAGTGTAGAGTCTCCAACCTTGATAGGAGTGGGTGTAACATGGGCATTCAACATCACCTTGGTTTTGTCTATATTTATTTTCAGACCCACTCTTTCGGAAGCTGTACTGAGGTCATCGAGCATTGTATTGAGGGTCTCCATGTTCTCAGCCATGACCACTATGTCGTCGGCAAACCGAAGGTTAGTGATGTACTCGCCATTAACGTTGATGCCTAGGCCCCTCCAGTCCAGAACCTTGAATACATCCTCCAGCGCAGCAGTGAACAGTTTCGGAGAAATGACGTCTCCCTGTCTCACGCCACGCTGGAGAAGGATTGGTTTCGAGGTCTGATCCTGAAGACGGACTGACATGGTGGCGTTTTTGTACAAACACTTCAACACCTCAATGTACCGGTAGTCGATGTGGCACCGTTGGAGAGACTGCAGTACAGCCCAAGTCTCGATCGAATCGAAGGCTTTCTTGAAGTCCACAAAAGCTAAACAGAGAGGTTGTACTCTTCAGTCTTCTGTATAATCTGCCGCAGCGTATGTATGTGGTCTACGGTGCTAAAGCCTTTTCGGAATCCGGCTCGGATTCGTGATAACTCTTGAAAACAACTTGTAGACATGGCTAAGAAGTGAGATGGGCCTATAGTTCTTCAGCCGGGCATTGTCGCCCTTTTTGAAGAAGAGTACCACCACACCCCTGCGCACCATGCCTATGGCGTTTTGCCCTCGAGTATGACAGAATCAAACAGCTTCTGAAGGGCCTTAAGGACCGGTTTCCACCCGCCTTCAGGAGTTCAGCCGTGATTCCGTCGTCACCCGGCGCCTTGTTGTTTTTAAACTGTTTCAGAGCCATCCTAATCTCGTATAGGTTGACGTCCGGATATCTTCGCTATAGTGTCGGGTCGATCTGGCTCTTAGGTCGTTTGCTAGATTCGCAACGGGTTTGCATGTTGACGTGTACAACTGCCCATAGAATCTCTCGATCTCCCTCAGAAGCTCCGGTTTGGCGGATACGATCCTGCCATCATCGGTCTTCAGTTTTGTGAGCTGGCTTTGCCCAATAGACAGATCTCTTGCAAAGACCTTGGAGCCCTTATTCCACTCAATCGCATCTTTAATACTTTCGGTATTAAAACGGCGGTGGTCGCTTTCAAGGACTTTGAGATCCGTCTATTTAGCTGCCGGTATTTCACCGCATCGTCATTAGAAAGAGAGGCGTGAGATGATCCTGCAGTCTAAAAAGCTCTCTGATCCTACTCTCAAGCTAATACTTGAGAGTAGGATCAGAGAGCTTTTTTACCCGACTGCCGAAGGAGGGTAATGTGTTTATCAGTCTATGTATGTATGTATGTATGTATGTATGTTTGTTCCTATGTGGCGTTCTAGAGACCAAACGCGTTGGCCGATTTTGATGATTCTTACGTCAATCGATTCGTCTTAATCCTGCGAGTGTCACTGGCTACATTAAAATTGGAAAATACAAAAATGGCGGATTTTGGGCGCCATTTTGTCATCTGGTTTTGGTCCGCCAGCTCGCGAATATGTATCCTCCGACTGCACAGCATGAATTTCTTCTTGTTTACGTCTTTTTAGTTTGCTTTTTAAGCAGTCGGGTTTTTTGATTTTTTTAATTAACTTTTTTTTGTTTCTGTCTGTACGGCGGGTCTTGAAAAACTTAGACCCGACCGTATGGACTACTTCCACGAACTCATCGCTGTATTCGTCCACGGAGCTCCCTAGGCACTCGAAACGATTCTGGAGTTCGAGCTGAAAGGTTTCGGGATTTTGGATCCGGATCTGTGCTGGACGGAGCGTGGACTTCATCAGTCGAGATCTTTCAAGCTTGATATTAATGTTCAATGTGCCTCTTACCATGCGGTGATTGCTCCTGGTTTTCACCGAATTGATCACAGAGACATCATTGAACATATGCTTCTTGGTTGACATGATGAAGTCGATCTCGTTTTTAGTTGCACCATCGGGGCTTTGCCATATCCACTTCCTGTGCTCACGCTTTCTGAAGAAGGAGTTTATTATATAGAGGCCTTCCTTCTCTATAAAACTGGCAAGTAGGTGACCCCGGTGGTTCCGACGTCCAACTCCAAATTTCCCCACTTACAGCTCATCCTCGTCTCGTTTGCCCAGTTTTGCGTTGAAGTCCCCCATGACAACGGTGAAGTGAGTTTTGAAACCATGCATGGCTTTAGAATTATCCTCATACAAGGTCTCCACCTCGTCGTCGGGGTGTGCCGAGGTTGGGGCGTAGACCTGTATGACCTTCAGCGAATATCTTGAGGATATTCTGAGTATAAAGTACGCCGTCCCGGTCGAAACACTTTCGATCTTCACCATATTGTTCACAAGGGACTTGTGAATGATAAACTCGACACCACCTTGGGACTGCTGGTCACCCTCTCGGAAATAGAGCAGGTTACCGGATTCAAGGATTATCGAGTCCTCCCAGACAACAGATACCCACTTCAGATAACCCTATAATACTCCATCGTAACCTGCTCAATTCTTCCTCGAGTTCGGTTATCTTCTCGTCGGTCCGGAGTGTTCGCGTGTTATAAGTTGCCAGGTCCAGTCGTCGGTGTTTATTGGGGTAGCCGGGTCCACTCCGGCGATTCTTTGCACATCTTGCCACGCCATCACCTCGACCGCTACCGTAGTCGAGGGTAGACGGGCTGCCGGGCACTCGGGGCCGTTTTTTAATTGTGCTATTCATGGTTTGGGGGGTTTTGCCGTAATCGCCACGCTTGGCAGGCCGGTTGGCGATCGCAGTTTGTTCTTAAAGTGCACAGAGAACGCAGTTGCCCATTCTCTGGTTTTTCACTTAGTCGCCTCTTACGACACCCACGGGAAGATATGGGGTGGTGAAATTCTTTACGTCCGTCACCATACGGCACTATAGCAATTGCGCAATAATTTCAACTTGAAATTATGGAATAATGACATCATCTTCTGATAAAATAAAATAATTTTACTGTTGTCATGAGTCATATTTAAATGTAAATAGTGTGATCTGTAACACAGGGTCTTACCTATCTCAGACACCCGTCTCCATGCAAGGTTGTACATTGAGTTATATTATCACTGTATCTTGGTATCGAGATAAGTAATAAAAATAAATATAATTTAAATGATTTAGGTATTATGATGTGGTAACACTTGGGGGAGGCCTATGTTTCAGCAGTGGACGTCTTTCAGCTTATTTGATGAAGATGCGTGATACTGAATCTGGCGTAAGTATTATATTAAAATCATAGGTACCTACCTTCGTTCTATAAGGACAGTTATGCCAATCATTCTTATCAGAAAGTTCTGGTTTCGGTTTAATTCCTTCTCCGATACGATTTCCCATGTTTTGCTGAAAAAATATAATTTAACTTTAAGAAAAATTTACGTACTTACAACTTTAAATAAACGAAATATCTTCCTTTTTTATTTGTGATAGGTTCTCGTTTGACCACTTAATAAATTAATTCTTACATACAGTATGTATCAAAAATAATATATGAGTTTTTTGGTGGCCAAGTGATAACTACCGTTACGCGCTGTAGATTGAGGGTTTGAACCCAGGCAGGCATAAAAAATCGAAGACATGTGAGATCCAGCAAACCGTACTGAACCACGTAGTGGATTGTCCTCTCACAGGGATGGCCTTCCCAGAAGTGGGAACATTACAGGCTGACAATGCTTAATGGCTCGTAACAAATACAAAATTAAATAAATAAGTAAATTACCGCGAAGAACGTTGGTGTCAGGAACTTTTCGACCATCTTCATCATGTCGTCATACCCTTCCGGCTTGATGGAACAGAAGCCCTTTTCTTCACATCCTTCAGGAAGTTGCATGAGGTCTGCAAAAACATGGATTTATTTATAAAAATAATTTAACAGAATGAATATTTCATTAATTATACTAGTTTTTAATGCCTTCACAAAAATATCTAAGAAAATAGTGCATTGCTGAATTATTTTCAGAACAGCACTAATATTACATACCAAAAACGTCTTACGTCTTAAAAAGGAGACAATAACGTGAAAAATAAGAATTGTAAAGAATAAAAAGAAATCTCACCAGGGTTAGGAACGGCAAGGCTGGCTGCCACTAAGAACGCCAACTATAACAAAAAAAAACAAAGTTAAAAAATTTGCATGTTATATTTTATTGCAATTCTTTGTATGTTATATTATAAAGATTTAAAATTAAAAAATTACCGTCAAGGAAGTTGATGTAAAATTCACCATTGTTACTAAAGGATTTTTTTGCCAACCCGATTTACACACAAATAGATGATTAATTAAAATTGTATTATTAATTCAATATTGAATTAATTTTTGGTACGACCCCTTTGATGCTAGTTCTAAATAATGAATGACAATATGCCAGCCTAATGACTTATTTTATACTGCTACAATGTAGGTGTGTGAGTAGATACCCACATACGAATCGCGGTTATCCTGTTCACGGGGAAATAGGATAAATTAATAATGACATCACTAAAACTTACGTCTCAAGGGGCTTTAAAAGTATAAAAGTAGGTGAGAGTAAGAAAGAGAGAGAGAGTTTCGTAAAGGACCTTTCTGATGGATGGCGCGGCGCAATTTAGATCATGGGGAAATAAGAAAACTAAATATCGCCATCACTAAGTTATGTTTCTAATGCGTCGATAGACTGTGTCGTACAAGTATTATCGAAGAAAAATAGTGCGAACTGATCGAATTCCATCGCATTGCATTTATTTGTATGACTTAAATCGAATTGCGTGAGTTGTATATTTTCAATGTAATATTATTATTTTATTTATTGACGCAATGTTCCAAGAGTGTGTGAGCCCTTGGGATAACAGTCATCCTGTAGGCGTAGAAATTATTTTGTGATGTACGATATCCACGTCCTGGCAGTCAACAGCCCTACACGTAATTAGATATAATATTTTACAAATATGAAAAAAATAAAATGCCTAAGGCTAAGCCTTGAACATCGTCGTCGAGTTGCCAGCTTGTCGGTTTTTTATCGGTTGCATTTCGGAGAGTGTGCGATGGAATTGCATGATCTAATTCCGCCTAGCCCGTTTCATCATCGGACTACAAGACGTACGGCGATGCGCCATCGGTACATGGTGGACATCCCACCCATACGCACTAAACGTTTTGGAAATACTTTCATTATGCGTACAGCTAAGGAGTGGAATTCCCTGCCGGAGTCTGTGTTTCCAGATAGCTACAACCTCGGAGTCTTTAAGTCAAGAGTGAATAGGTTACTTCTAGGCAAGCGTGTTACACCGTCGACCACATCATCGCTTACCATCAGGTGAGATAGTGGTCAAGCGCGAGCCTATCTATAATAAAAAAAAAAAAAAAAATAAGTATTAAATAAATAAATAAATTAAAAATGAATTTGCTCGCTGTGAGGTTGAAAATGTAATACAATTATTTTATTCATAGAGATTTATTGAGCTCAAGCTATATGATTGGTCAGCCTAAAGAGCAGTTTAAAAAAAATACAATACGAATTACAATTAACTTCGTTCTGTTAAGTTGAAAAAATGGTACTGATGGAAATAATTATCTTTTAAAGAAGATTATTTATTACTAAAGGACCTGCCTGACGACGCACTGCCATTGAAATTGACAGGCGATATCGCACAAGTATGTTTTAAGAAAATTTTAAGTGCAAATCGATTGAATTGTATCGCATTGCATCCATATGAACGTACTTGCAATTTCGCTTAATAAAATTCCATATCGGTGTAGTGATAGTAATCGAACAGCATCGACTACTTACACGACTTTTGCTGATTGTTAGTTTGTTCAGAGTTACAAATAAAGGATTTTTAGCGCCCTATAGCCGCAAGACATACACCATTACAAAAATCTTTTCAAAAATAATTTTTGCGATCAACCTACAAACGTAATACTGGCCTTCATACTTAATTGCTATAAAATCGCCGCAAACTACAGACTTTTTATCGGCCGATAGTTTGGTCGGATTGAAAATTAAATTCACTACCGAATCGTTGTAATGTGAGTAGTTGCATAATTCCCGACCAAACTATCGGGTGTCTAAGTTTTTATGTCCGTCTCTAAGGATGGCATTAAAATTACACATTGAATTACACAATGAATTAAATTACATTACACAGAACAGGATTAGGGACTTTTATTCTGAAATTTCTATATTGAACTTGTTTACTATATGTTGCATAAGTGAGTCGCAATAAAATCAAATAGAAATAAAAAGCTGCGGGGAATTCATTGTTCCTAAAACATGAAATAAATAACTCGTTACGTCACGCCTGTTGTCACACAGAGATTTTGCATATTTTTCCTGTATTACGAGTAATCTCGAAGTATGACGAGTGCAGTCAGGATTTCCCTTCGTTTTTTCAGACGGCCATGTTGCGCACAAATATCACAAATCCGACTTCGGAAAAAAAGGAATTTTTCGTGCGTGCTTTTTTTGGATCAGTTAATTTTTTTTGTAAAAATGTTTGTATTTTTGATACTTCAAATAACCATGAAAATTATTTATAGCCAAAGAACATTTCATGACAAATCCAATAAGCTCAAACACGACTAGGATACATTGTTTTATTTCGGAGTTCCAGTGCCTACATTCCGGCATCACCATTAGATCACTTCGATGGTACCATTATCATCAATACCATTTATTTATAAGTTTATGCTTCATCAAAGTCGGTTCACTATTCGAGATATCTAATACCCGTGACTTCCTTATCATTAAGGAGTTCCAGTGGCCATCTCTGGTCTTCTTCATCAGTTCCACTTTACGAAATGACACATTTTGAGTGCAAATTATTGCATTGTTGATGAAAATACCAAAATCGCTATATGTATGCCTATCATATTGATAACAGCATCATCAGATTCTGACTTGGAGACAACGGGACCACCTCGGGAGTATATCATTTCAAACAAAAGTATTTTTTTTTCGAAATGCATTCCTCAATTTGAGGAGTAATCGCGTAACAAACATACAAAAAAAAAAAACAGTCGAATTGAAAACCTCCTCCTTTTTGAAGTCTAGATAACAAAGGTTGTTTGAAGGTTGATAAAAATGGAGTATAATTGTGTGAATTGGATTGTATGAATTTATTTTATCTATGTAATCTTTTTTGATGTATTTTTTTTAATTTGTATGATTTTGTTGTATTTTGAATTCGTTTTATGTGATTATAATATTTATTTGAAATTGTATGTAATTAATATGATATTATTGTTTTTATTTCATTTGTTTAACATTATGACTTGATTATTTATTTAACTTTTTATATTAGTGTAATTTAATGTGAAATTTGATCGGGTTAAATTTCCCTGAATATACGAATTTATTTATTACTAGCATCTGCCCGCGGCTTCACCCGCGTAAACAGTGTTTTATTATCCCAAGGGAATACAATAGATAGGTTCAGGAGGTTCAGTAGATCCAGAGATTACCCTCTTCAACCTCACAAACTTTACCTCTTTATAATATTACGAGCTGTTGCTCGCGGCTTCGCTCCCGTGGGCCACCCCACAGGACCCGATTTCGGGATAAAAAAATAGCCTATGTTACTCAAGAATAACGTAGCTTTCTATTGGTGAAATAATTTTTTAAATCGGTCCAGTAGTTTCGGAGCCTATTCGGTACAAACAAACAAAAAAATCTTTCCTCTTTATAATATTATTAGTATTAGTATTAGTATAGATAATATAGAAGTATAGATTATTTTTGGCAGTGGCAACGAAGAGGGCGTTTCTTGCTAAACGGATTACCGATGGAGGCGAAAAGTTTTGGAGTGGGACTGCGTATCTACCAGAAGCGCACAAGGTGGACCTGATGAAGGCCACGGGAATCCGCTGGATGCAAGGCGCACTGGACCGATCGATGGCGACTTTCAAAAATTATAAAGGTACTCAATTCCCATAAAAGATGCAATAAATATGTCAAAAATAGGTATCTGTGCCACAGGACAACGCAGTCCTTTTATCTTTCAAGGATATTGTTTAATTTTCCTTGGTGATACAAAATTCCATGATGTCTTCATGTAAACACTGGGTTTTCTGTCTGTTTTGACATAATAATAAGTGTGCCATATGTATTTTGTTACGATTTTATTGTCATTCAATTTATCAATTATTTCGTATGAGGAAACAAAAGGAATGATATCATATGAAATACCGAACAAATATTATTGCTTTATCTAAATATGTATTTCATAATTTTATTATTTGGATGTATCGTGCCCGTAAAGTTCAAATTTATCTTCAAATGGGTCGTAAATACGTAACTTTAGAGGAGCATAATCGATCATTTTTCTTTTAAGAGGAAATGCAATATCCGATGCAGACATCCGACGAATAACCTAAGTAAAAATTCGAGGTTTGGCTCTCGCCTCTTTCCTCCTCCAATATTGGACTAATTTATTATAGGGGCACATTATATATATTTTATTTCAGTATATGGAATATCTTTTAAATTGGTCCAATATTGGAGGCGGCAATAGACGAGAGCCAAACCTCGAATTATGGCTTTTTACTTCGGAACCGCTGCGACCGCATTTCCTCTTAAGTGTTCTCTGTCGGTGAGAAGCAAAGATTATATTGTTTTTTGAAGTGTGGACAGGGTAAAATAAGTAATACACAGTGTCTTCAAAACTAAGTATAACTTAGTATACTATTGAAATTACAATTTCTCCTAAACTATAGAAGTCAGAGTTGAAATAAAAAACATTTTATTGAAAAATTCTTCTACTTCCTTTGAAATTATATAGGTATATACATTATAGGTATTATACATTATAGTCGTGACAATCTAAGAAGTCGGATTTGACAGCTATAAAAATACTTAATAATAATTAAACTTGATGCTTACGAATGAGGATTTGATCAATCAATTTCTTATGTACAAAGTTATCGCGGCATGTAATATGATAAACGTCAACGGACTTCTTAGATTGTGTAACGTTACGTATAGCTCAGATGAGCTATACGTAAGCAACGGTAATAAAAGTAAAGTAATTATAAATTAAAACTAAGAAAAAGGATATAGATAACAAATTAAGGTCCGGCTTCGCACGACGTGGGCAGCTAACCAGGCAGCAGATCGGGCAGGAAGTCGTGGTGTGCCCTAGGTAGGCAGATGAGCAGGCAATCGGATAGGTAGGCTGTAGAGTAGCCAGCAGGACGGATAGGCAGGCACACAGATAGTTGGTCAAGGCAGCTGAACTAATTGTCAGGCTAGCGGGCAGGTAGGCAGTAGCACAGGTGCAGGCACAGGCAGCAAGGAGTGTGGAGGCTGGGCTGTGGCTTCATACGCCGATCAAACGAGCCCTTTAATATGAAGCGGTGACTGACGAGTTTAATGAACCAGTAAAAATGCTCCCACTTAAGTTCCACACTCAATCAATTATATTTATTGCACTTCAGTGATTTATAAACATTCACAGGCCGTATATATTATAGTTTTTAAAGATTTTTCAGATACAAAAATATACCTGGTAGTATTAAGTAGAAAAACCGACTTTCGGCCTTCAGTCCAGATTCCAAACTAAAAAGTGACTCCCGTTTTTCTTCGTTCTCTGTCATTTCTTATGGAATTCAAACTCAAAATCTCAATAAAAAAATCATGACGAACGTATAAAAACGGTTAACAGAGGGCGCAGCCTGCCGCTGCCCTTATTACGAAAATTATATTGTACAACGAGCTTAAAGAAGGTATAGTCCATGGTATGATATGTCTATAGCTTAAGAAAATAAAATAGACATATGTCATGTCAGATAAAAAATGTCAGAGTATAAAAATATAATATAACAATTTTGGATGTTAAAAAAAATCGTATGCTTTTCAGGTGTTTACATTATCAAAGAATCAATATTCAATATTCATTCTCAGTCAGCTGTGCGACACACGTTGTCAATCACACTTACCAGTTTATTTGCAAAAGCTCGTACTACAACAGTGCCTTTAACTGGAGCGCTTAGTAATATTAATTTAAATTATGGAACGTTTTCTAACTCGTTCGAACTCAATTGGCAAACGTCCTCTAGAAGGACCGATATGAGTGAATGGAAAATACCCAAGCATAGCGCGAAACCATCTGTTAAGCAACCTCCAACTTCATTCAACGTAACAAATCGATTCAGCTGTCTACCAACTGACAAAAATCCTTTGGAACCTGCAGCCACACGTTACCGAGACGCCTGTACTCCCAAGAAAAATCCCAGCCGCATTCCTCCCATCTTGATTGTCTTAAAGGATGAATGGACTCTTGATTTCATAAAAACTGTCGTTTCAAGATATACGAAAAGTTTTCATTTGTCCTACAAAGGAAATAGTAGAATTGCTGTCGTCTGTTACTCAGCCGAAGGTCATGAGGCTCTCAAAAGTGGACACCGCTCCGAAAATATAGGATTTCACACATTTTCTCGGAAGGATGAGAGAACTTCTAAAGCTGTGATCTTTGGTCTGCCCGACTATGCGGAAGAAAATTGTAAGGAAGAACTTGAATCACTCGGCTTCAGCGATGTAGTTGTTCGAAAACTCAAGACGCCTAAGGATAAAAAAACTTTGTGCCCCCCCTTTCTGGTGCAACTTTCTCCGGGCTCAGATATCTCACGTTTCCGACAGATCAAGTACCTTAGCAACCGTGCTGTTCAAGTGCGAAAGTACCAAGCTCACAATCTTTATGGCACTCAATGCTATAGGTGTCAAGATTTTGGACATTCCTCAAAAAACTGCAATCTTACACCCCGCTGTGTAAAATGCACAGAGCCTCATCTCACTACGGAGTGCCCAAAACAAGACCGGACGTCACCAGCCCAGTGCTGTAACTGCAACGAGGACCACCCGGCAAACTTCCGGCAGTGCAAAGAGCGAAAAAAGTATCTGGAGCAAGTTCGGAATAGGCAAACACAAATAAAAGCAGTTAGTGGTACTGTTAAACCTACCAGCACTAACAAGATCGATGGACGCGCCTGGAATAAGGTCACTTCTGGGGTTACTGCTGCAGCGACCAGTCTCCCGCCCACCAACAGTGTTCAAGATCAAGCTACTACAGACATGTTAACAATCCTAAAGACTATCAAATCGATAAAAAGTGAATTTCTAGCATGTGATAATATAATGGACAAAGTCAAGATGGAAAGAAAATATGTTTAACTCTAACTTTTTGCGTGCTATGTATTGGAATGCTGATGGCATTCGCACAAAAATAGACGAACTCTTGGATTTGGTAAGTGAGCGCTCAATTGACATTATTGCCTTGTGTGAGACTAGAATCTCTCCCCAAACATCTCTCAGTACTCCAGGCTACAAGTGCTACCGCCAGGATAAACTGAATGAAACCAGAGGACAGGGAGTTGCGATTCTGATTCACTCTGATATACCACACTCCCTTGTTAAAATTCCCAATTTACAAAATCTAGAGTGTATCGGTATTGAATTAACGATAACTGGTAAAAAAGCTGTCATAATTTCAGCTTATCAATCTTCCAACTTACCTTTACTGCTAAGTGATCTTGACTTGGTCATGAATCTAAACCCGCAACTGCTCTTAATGGGTGACCTAAACACTAAGCACCCCTATTGGAACTGTTCTGTGGCTAACCCTCATGGAAAATTACTTTTCGATCACATGGTTACTAATGATTACGAAATCCTTGCCCCTAGTACCCCTACATTAGTTCACTACGACTGCTCACACATACCTTCAACTCCTGATGTAATCTTAGCTAACAATGTCACAGTATCTAGTGAACCCGAGGCACTAACATGTCTGTCTTCTAATCATCTTCCAGTTCTTTTTACTATTGGTGGTGCTTTTTGTCGTCTGAGCGAAATCTCCTTCAACTACAAAGTTGCAGATTGGGCGAAGTATAGATCTATTATAGACCAACAGATTATCTTGAGTTCAGCCACCTTTAAGGAAATCTCTGAAATAGATATCGCAATTCAAAATCTTAATATGGTAATTACTAACGCTCGTAAATTAAGTGTCCCTATCATTAAAAGAGAAAGTAAAACTAAACTTCCCAGACGCATTAAAACCATAATTAAAGCTAAGAATATGTGGCGCAAGCTTGCTCTTAAAGAAAAAAGCCCTATGGAGAAGAAGTTATATATCTAGCAAAGTAAATGCACTTAATAAAAACATAAAACATTTATTAATAAGTCACAACAACGAGATCTGGAATAAGAAACTATCCAAAGTAGATAACCCTGCCTTTGATATATGGCGTATAGTCAAATCACTCAATTTTAAACCCATCATAATACCTCCACTCAAGACGTCAAATAACACCCCAACGTCCTCTGTTCAAGAGCAATGTGAAGCATTAGCAGACGCTTTTCTAGAAAACTCTTTGCTCACAAAAAACTGGCAAAATGACCCTGAAACTGATAGTGCGGTTGAGGAATCGTCTGAAAAACTCAACAGGTACAAAATAAGTGATTTAAAAAATACAGTGAGACCTAAAGAAATACGCAAACTTCTGAATGCTTTGAAAACTCGCAAAGCCCCGGGTATAGACGGTATTGTCAACTCACTACTTAAAAACTTATCCCAAAAATTTATAGTCCTACTTGCCAAATTGTTTAATGGCTGTTTTCAACTGGGCTACTTTCCTTCATGTTGGAAACAAGCAAAGGTTATTCCTATTAAGAAACCTGGCAAAGACGAAACAGTTCCCTCAAACTATCGGCCAATAAGCCTTCTTCCTAGCTTAGCCAAACTTTTCGAGTCTCTAATCTTGAATCGCCTCTCCAAATTCACTGAGCATTTCCTGATACCTGAACAATTTGGTTTCCGCAAATCCCACTCCACAGTCCAGCAGCTGGCCAGAGTAACTGAGCACGTTGTTGACAACCTCAACCAAAACAAATCCACAGGCTTGGTGCTGTTGGACATTGAAAAAGCTTTCGATACAGTTTGGCATGAAGGTTTACTCCATAAGTTAATAACCAACCACGTCCCTCTATGCCTCATAAAGCTACTCCAGTCGTATTTAACAGAACGAACCTTCGCTATTGCCATTGGTGATCAGACTTCCAGTCAGAGGCGAGTTACAGCTGGTGTGCCACAAGGATCAATATTGGGACCGTACCTCTTTATTTTGTACCTTAATGATATTCCAAAGCAAAGGCTAACATATCTCGCTGTGTATGCGGATGACACTGCAACATATACCTCATCTGACGACCTGGACCTGGTAATTACTCGACTACAACTTTCGCTTGATCTTCTCCTAGATTACTTCACTAAATGGAAGCTTAAAGTAAACGCCACAAAAACGGAAATAATCATGTTCACAAGAAAGCGATTACTCCCCACCCGCTATGTTAAAGTTGAAGGGAATGATATCCCGTGGAAAAGATCCGTTAAGCATTTGGGGACAATATTAGATGATAAAGTGAGTTGGTTAAAAAATCTGGAAGAACTTCGTTTAAAAGGGGTTAAGTCCCTAAATAGCTTAAAACCAATCCTTAATCGTAAATCTAAACTAAGTCCACAAACAAAATTACGTATTTACTTCACACTGGTACGACCTTGCATGACCTATGCATCCCCTGTCTGGAGTAGTATCAGCGATAGTAACTACAAAAAACTCCAGGTTGTGCAGAACAAAGCACTTAAAACAGCATTTAACACATCTCCTCATCACATCAAGTTTCCACAAATTAAAGAATTCATTTTGAAAATTTCCCGAAAATTCTTCCTTTTTTCTAATCCACATCATCGTAATTCCCTAGTCTCACACATTGGTAAGAGTAGATTTACCAGATTGCCTTATGCCAGAACTTACAAAAAGTACAAACTGCCCCATCATCATTTCCTAGTGGCTTGACGCTAGCTCACTTACCATCTTACCAGCGTAATTAATTGCTGTTACTGTGCTTATGTGTAAATTAATTTGTATTGATAATATTTAACTTATTAAATATCAGTTATTAGACCTTAAAATGAATATTATTAAGTATTCGCTTTCTTTGTATAAAATAAATAAAAAATAAACAAAAAATTGGGGGGTGGGTGTGAAACTTTAATTAAAAAATGTGGGTCTGCAAACCCTACAAAATTTATTTAGTTTAAGCTATTGTTACTAATCAGGAACTGTCAACATATAAATTATTAATGTTATATGTTAAAAGAGGCGATTTAGCCTACTTAACATTATTTGATGTATGCTAGTTTACAATTAGAATAAGATCTTTTTTTGTTAACTTTTTATACCTTCATGTCAATAAAGACCTTTAAAAATCAAAATCAATCAATCAATAGTTATGAAGATGAAATTTGTAGAGTGTATTATAAAACGTAAGTAGAGTAAGAGATTTGGAATGAATACCACAATTGTCACGATTATAGTAACGATTATAGTATGTTTTTGGTGCCTATTGTTTTCCGTTTTTCGACAACGACTTCGAAAAAGAAGTTATTTTTCACTTAGTAGTGTTTTACTTTGGAAGTTTTATTCTTTTGTTAATATGTTTTTTTAATCTCTTTTTAGTTTTGGTAGGTACCTCCAATTACCATGAAAAGTCAAGTATCATTTATAGCCAAAGTAAATATCATGACAATTCCACTAAGCACAAACACGACGAGGAAACATTGTTTTATTTCGGTTTGCGTGGTTTGAGTGCTTACTTAGTACCTTTAACATTTTGTTATTTTTTTTTATTAAATCAAGTTTAACACCTACCAGACCATTCATTCATTCATAACGTAACACCCACCACTCTTGCAGTATGACGCATACTGATGCCTAGTTCCAGAAAAGCCATGATTATTGCACATTCTTCAGATAAAAGCCTCCTTGAAAAGATAATAGGGGTCGGAGAAAACTATGGAATGCGGTCAGTTATAAGAAATAAATGTTAATAAGATCAATAATAGTTGATTACAAAGATTAAAAAAGAATTGGTATTTACAAACTTTTTAAATTATTACATTATAAAAAACTTGACACAATAATAAAAAAATAGTTATTTTGAATGTAAATAAAAATAAAAAAACAAACTGTGACTGACCTGGGAATCGAACCTTCCTCACGCGTATTATTGTTGACTGTATCCTGTTATCCTTTACTTAGTACTTAGGTACCACGGTGACCACTTTTTTGGATGGCTTGTTTTTGGATGGGACTCAATCGATTGTTTTTTGTTTGTGTTTAAGAAAACAAACAAAATATAATTTTAATATAATCAAATGAAATCGTGCCCGGCGATATTTGTCTCTTCCATCTATGCCATAACCTTGGGTAAGTAGGTATATAAACGTCATGCGAAAACAATTTATTCGTAACTAAGGAAAACTTAATGTTTAATTGATTACAAACTGTGACGTAAATCATAGCGGTTAATGAATGGAATTATCTAAACCACAGCCCAAAAATATATTATAAAATTTATGTTTCACGTCATCCTTTCTACTATTAAATAGTAATTAAACAAATTTTGTATAATCTCCTTTCTACTCTATGTCAAATTCTACACGAAAAAAACATCGTTTTTAAATTTTGAAATGAGTCACCTAGGCACTAGCCTATTTCAACCTTGCCTTATTTTGGTTGGTAAAGAGTACGTCATTTACAAGTAACACATTATTTCATTACTTCTTTGCCCCGATCTAAGCCCTAGATAATTCTTCCGTTTTTAAACCCTACCGTCGTCAGTTAGTATCTAAGCCGCCGGTTCCGCCTGGGTAACACCGGGCTCCTTACTAATCTGTCGCCGCTGCTGCCTTTGTCAACGTCTAGCTAAGAACTGCCATTAACTATGTCTAAATGTCTAGTCTAGTTAACATTGTAGATCTGGAACTAAATTTTCGAAGTGAGAGGAAATGTTTGGTTTTGCGAGGAGGTGTAGCGAAAGATTTTAAATGTGTGAAAGGATAAAATAGTATATAAGTGAATAGTTTTGTATGTAAATTGTTACAAACATGAAAAGCGCTACTTAGCGATAAGTGATTCATATACTACTTCTATACTAATATTATAAAGAGATAATTATAGTTTGTGACGTTGTAAGGGGTAATCTCTGGATCTACTGAACCGATATTGAAAATTCTTTCATCAGTAGAAAGCTACATTATTCCTGAGTGTCATAGGCTATATATTTTCAAAAAAAGTAGAGATCCTTATGAAAATTGCAATAATGTAGCCCAAAGTAGCAAAATGTTGTCTGTAAAATTAATTCTTTGGCGTGCGCTGAGAAAACTAGTGATGATACATAAAAAATATTAGGTAGGTAGGTAGTGTAGGGTAGGTAGGGTAGTTGGGGTAGGCAGGGTAGGCAAGGTAGGCAGGGTAGGCTGGATAGGCAGGGTAGGCAGTGTAGGTAGTGTAGGCAGGGTAGGCAGGTTAGGCAGGGTAGGCTGGGTAGGCAGGGTAGGCATGGTGGGCAGGGTAGGCAGGGTAGGCAGGGTTGGCAGGATGGCAGAGTAGGCTCGGAGAATCGGGATCCTAAATTTCTAAGCTTGGCTTTTTCTTCAATCCAACCCCAAACAAATTAGGATTGTTTGGCGTTGAATTGAAGAAAAACTTATAGAATTAGGGCTAGGTACTTTGCAGCAATCCATCACAATGGTTATGTCATGTAATTTCAAGACGTGTTTATAAGATTTATTTCATCAAACATCACATCTTACAAACTTACAACTAAATACATAATTCACTAATTTACCTAAAACGTTGAGAGTCAACAAACTTCAAAGTTGTGAACACTTGAAAGTTCTGCCTATAGACGCTTATAAGAAATTACTGTGATAAGTTCTCTGGACTTAATCTAGACCCTAGCTATTCTAAATAATACACAGCCTTCAAACTCGACGAGTAATTCGTGTCGACTCTAAATTCATAACAAGATACAACTTCACCATAATAATTATTTATAACAGTAATTAAAGTTTCTCCGGAGAAGTTAAGAGGTTTTGATGTACACGTAACCCTTTCATTATTTAGAGGCAAACTAAAGTAATAACTGAAAATATAATTGTGTCTAAGCTTCATATATATTTTCGTTCATTGGTAACATGATGTTTACCTAGCGGAATCAGGATGGTAGAGTAGGATTACACATACAAAAAACCCAAGTCTAATAGTTTTAATCTGCCCCTTTGTTCAAAAAAATCAAAATCTATTTTATTTATTTCACATAGGCCTACATGGGCAATTATAAAACGCCGATTAAAGGTGCACGGTTCGGGTTGGTCGTTTCCTGTGGAGAAGAACCGGCAAGAAACTCCACGGTTACTCTTTTAAAAAAAAATTTATAAATATGGGGGGACAACGTAGGCCCGACAATAAGTCGTAAGAAACTAAAAAAAGTTTGTATAAACGAGAGAGTTAACAAATGTTAACAAGCGTCTAGAAATCTAGAAGGCCTACAATGTTCACACATTCACAAAACAATCAGTAAAAGAATCTATACTAAGGAAAAAATATATAACCAAGAACCATATCTTCCAGGTATTCATCCGAAGAAGCTTTTCGGAACATTATTGAAGCATAATCTGCTATCTAAGTATTTTGCACTAGAACGCCATGCAGCAATTACACCAACAGAGCAAAAACTTATAATAAACTAACTAAGTCCAGGCTTCCTCACGATGTTTTCCTTCACCGTTGTCAAAGATAACCTTAAAATTTACTATGTTACCAATTGAAATAATCTTTTTTATACAAGCTTTTTAGCTTAACTTGTTAGTTTTTAGCAAAACATACATACTTTGCAAGTTAATAAAACTGGCCAAGTGCGTTTCTGACGCGCGCACGAAAGGTTCCGTACAACTATTGCAAAAAACGGCAAAACAATCACGTTTGTTGTATGGGAGCCCCACTTAAATATTTATTTTATTCTGTTTTTAGTATGTGTTGTTATAGCGGTAACAGAAATACATCATCTGTGAAAATTTCAACTGTCTAGTTATAACGGTTCATAACATACAGCCTAGTGACAGACGGACACACAGACAGACAGATAGACAGACGGATCGTGGAGTCTTAGTAATAGGGTCCCGTTTTATCCTTTTGGGTACGGAACCCAAAAAACCTTGTTACATTGGTACTTGCCCGGATTTAAATGATCTCAAGCACAAAGGGTGAAAGTATTTGCCACTGGGTCACCACGACTTATATATCCAACAGCTAGGCTGTTAAAGTATTCGATTTTCAAAAATGCAAGCAAATAATTAACGAAGCAAATAAAAAACATGTTTTCTAAACACAAAAAATTAAAAAATAATCAAATTCTAATTTTATTTAATCAAGAAAACTCCAAACTCCATAAAATCACTCTATTATCCTTGTCTCAATTTATTTGAAATCGGCGCAACATTGTTCTTCCGTATTTCTTTATTAAGGGGAGCAGTGGTGGCCCAATGGCAACAGCCCCGACCTACGTGTCGTATGTCATGGGTTCGAACCCAGGCAGGCGCTTTACTTTATGTATATTATTTCAACACCACTGCTCTTAAAACGGTGAAGGAAAACATCGTGAGGAAACCGGCATGTTTTAGAACTAAGAAATGTGACATCCACTAACCCGCACTGGGCCCGCGTGGTAGATTAAGGCCCATTTCTTCTCTCACAGAGAGGAGGCCTGTGTCCCAGCGGTGGGGACATTAAAAAGCTGATGATGATGATACTTCTATAATAGTCGTAATTTCAATAGTCAATCCGTTTCAACCATACCATTTTTCATACTCAACTCAACTCCTACATTGCAAAGCTGTCACCGAAGAAAGCCCAATAACAAATGACACAGACTAAACAAGTAACAGAATTTACACTAGGGATGTTATGGAAGTGATGATATCGGAATGGAAGTCGGAGTCGGAGTTTTTAAACTTGGTTTTATAGGAATCGGAACCGGAACTGAAATTGGAATCGGAGGCGGTGGTTTTAGGAGAAAGCAGGTTTAAAAAAAAAAAAACATACATAGTTAATCAGCCTTTTTAATTTCAGCTCAAAAACGATACATCTAATTAAGCGTTGAAAAGAAAAACAAACAAGTTTTCTAAAATCGTAATCAGTATTAATAATCAAAATTGTACGCGTTGAATAATCGTTCGCACAAGAGTCTATCTGAAGGAGTAAGTGCGGAAACCAAATCCTTTAACATAGGACGCGTTGACGGTAGCCGCTGCATAGCAACCTCCGATTTAAAAGTTTCGCAACCGATATAGACATTGGAGGTTTAAAATCAATAGGAAATTCCGAGACCGACTTTTCGGAATAGCAATCGATTCACCGTAACATCCCTATACTACACAAATCTTCAGTACAATTTTTCCCAGTCCCCAGAAAGCGCAGGTGTTCTCCCAACAATGAAATATAACAGTTGGCCAGAGTTACCGTGAGACTGGAATTAACTAAACTCAGCGGGGACTGTTAATTTCATTAGCTAGCTAACGCAGCGAACACTTTTTGTTGGATATAATTCCTGCTTGCTTCATACTTTTGGGGTTCCCGGAAAATGTTATCATAAAAATACTGATACTTTATTATTATGACATGTAAATATTATTAAGAGATATTTTTGGATATTGTCAGTTTAATATTACATATGATACTGAATGTAATTAATCTACAGAATAGTGTCGCTCACGATATGAAAAATAACTGACATGTTATTTTTCATACTGTGTCTTTTCTATCCGTGGTGAGTTACGCTTTTTGCACATTGAAAAAAGCTAAAATGTTAAACGGGAAAAAATTACAGATGATTTTTTCGAAGAGAATAATAATAGAGAATAACTTTTAAAACATTGTGTTTGAAAATGAACTGTTACCTGTTTCACCTAGTCAGTATATCATTCAAAAACTAACTAAAATCTTTTACAAAAAACATGTTGTTTTGGTCCTAAAATGGTGCTCCCACACTGGTGATAAAATAGTTATAAACATTAGTAAACATCATGTAAACAAACATTTGATCATAATGTTAAGATAATGATTTCATGTTAGGTAATGTTAGTGAACACAAAATTATTAGTTAACAAATTGTAACAAATAAAACAGAACCTAGGAACGTAAATCCAAACTGCAAGCTGGTAAACATTTTCCATCAGTGTAGAAGCACTCAAAAAATCTAATAATTCTTAACACAATTTAACTATTCCTAACATTTGTTAGCAAACCTATAAGTGTTAGAAAATGTTAGAAATATTGCACCATTAGAAATATTTTCCAAATAAAAATAAATACACTGCTGTGACGTTTTACTAGTATGTCATACATAATACTCTTGCTGATGCTGATCATAACGATTGCAAAACTCACCATCAGAGGTAAAATCTGATTATGACTGAAGATTATTTTATCACATCCAATAAAAATGTCATCACGCAGTAAAATAAAACACAACGGAACCCTCATTACTTTTATTTGCAATATCTTCAGCTCCTAACGAACTGCAGGTAATTGCGGAGAAATAAAAAGTGTCCTCTCTTTCTCTTGCTTTTTAATATATTGTGCACACTTAAATTTTATTTTTCGGAATTTTCTCGCTCTGTGTTAAGTTTTTAAATTATATTAAATTCCTTTTCTTAGAAACAGAAATTGTTTTAAATTATCTTGACAATGTATTGCACAATTTCAAGAACCAACATTTTTAGGATATCGAACAATTAATTAAATTATTTTAGTCGAACCAATCTTACTAATAAATACCGTTTTTAACCGACTTTCCAAATAGGAGAGGGTTCTATGTTAGACTGTATTAATTTTTTTATGTTTGTTCACCGATTACTCCGTCAAAATTATGGACCGATTTTTGAAAATTCTTATTTCGTTTGAACAGGCAGGTACAGATGCAGATACTCTTAAGGTGGTTGCATTGTTATTAAGTCAGGATCTGATGAGGGGATGCTTTGGAAATAGAGTGAACTATAACTATATTTCTAATGGGCAGGGCACATTGCTTGCAGATGGTCGATGGCACCGACAAGTTCTGGAGTGTCGTCTGCGAACCGAAATACGTTGTGTTGGAAGACGACTGGGTGGACCGATGACCTGGTGAGGGTTGCGGGAGTCCGCTGGGTATGAGACGCACGGACCCGGACAAAGTGGCGGCACATCGAAGAGGCCTATGTTCAGCAGTGGACATCTTTCGGCAGAAATGATGATGACCTGGTATTTCCTTAGGCTTATAGGTACTTGCGTCAAGACATTATAATTTGGAAAAAGTTACAAATTCTAAAAAAAATATTGATTCTTTCCTTAGCTGCATTTCAGAAACCCATTGACCTATATTGCCGCAAAATGTATATCTTTTCTTCTATATATATAAAAAGTAGTGATAGTTACACCACTTATGTCTCAGAAGGCTGGACCACTTTTTATGATTATGATTTTTGTGTTTTTGGATTTATGTTTGTCCGGAATAGTATATTAAGAAATAAAACATCGAATACTTAACGATAAAAAATACATTTTCCAATTAATTTTGCGAACACAGCGCCATCTCTTATACATGACAGAAACAAAGCACACACAAAAATAATTCCGGTATTGCCAGTAGATGGCGTTGTCGAATTTTCAGAAATTCATGCGTGCAAGTTTTTGGGAATCGTTGAAATAATTTATATGGCAAAAAACGTTTGCCGGGTCAGCAAGTATGTACATATATACTATAGAGTTTGCCGAACTTCAACATGCTTATCAAACCTCGTACTTTTCCACATAAAACGGTTTTCTTTCGCCAAAGTAAACTGCTAGAGTAAAGTTCTCAAGGTTTTAAAATAACTTCGTACAATGGTGAACTATTTTATTTCTAGCAGCGCCACGTCGCGGAGTTCAATCATCACATGTATGGTCTCCAAGTGGGGTAGGGGAGGAGGAAGAGTTTGAATTACCTCATGAGATTACTGAGGACCACTACTTCTTGCTTCTATAAAGGTAAGAAGGTTTTTTACACCAGGTAGATCATCTTGAAGGATATGATTGAGAAAGAAACTCTGATAGAGTTCGTTATACCTAATCAGTAGGTATGTAATATAATAAAACGATGTCTTAAAATAAGAAATAAAGAAAAATGTGTACTGTCACAGAAAAGTTCAGACATAAATTGTTCAAGTCATTCGACGTTAAAAAAATACTATTACGGTACCTATACATTGCACGATGTTAAGTTGAATGTGCATTCGGGCTTCAAAAACAAACCTTTTACTTTGTCGCCAAATATCTCACTATTTATACTCATAATAGCTATTACACTATCACTATTGCTTGTCACTATTTATATTTTAGCTCATACCTCAGTACACACACTTGAATAAACGTAAGTTGTGCCAGAAAGCGTTTTATAACATAAAAGATTACGTTGAGGACAAAAAGGCTTGGGATTGAGCTGCACCAATTAATTTAGATTTTTTATTTTTATATTGCACCGTGAAATTAGTTTTTTTAATTTTTTTTTTCTTCCGATGAAAAGATTACTTTTTAAATAATTATATTATTTTGTTTAATTATTGTGAATGTGAAGACTATGTGGATCATTCTTTTATTTTTTTTTATTTATCTTAGTTAGTTTTTAATCATGGTCTGGCAGTTTGAGTATTTATGCGGCCTACCCGAATGTCCTTTCATTGGTATTGTTCGTCAATTCGTTGAGCTCCTTAAATTGGAGAGTGAGTTGAGCTGCACGGTTATTGACAAATGCGTGCACTGACTGGACAGGTCCACTCAATCTGGCTTGTTCTTTCCTCAAAAGACCATTTCAGACATCAGTCTACATGGTCTTCACATGATCTAACCAAGATTTTGTCTGGACTTTAAAAGAGACTGTGACCTCTGAGTTTGTTTCGGCCTTTCTTCTCAGAGTAGTCAGACAGGAAACGCCGACCTCATCTAGTTTTAAAAAATACGATCGATATGTAAAAGTGTTTGTACAAACAAAGACAAAGGTTGTCTGTAAGAGATTGCCCTGTGCGATAAGACCGCCCATTGTACACTTTGTTTGAAAATGTTTGTTCTGTATGTAATTTTTTTATGGTGTGCAATAAAGAATATAATAAATAAACCAACTTACAGAAATAAAATCATTTATCATTATCATTTATGCACAGCGATATTTAGACTGCATGAGAAAGAAATTAAAAGCCAATCACCAAAGGTTTCTCCGTATTTTTCCAACGACCATTACTCGACCAATACCAAAAAATGTTCACAAAAATGAATGCGAATACTCATAGTACCCCAACGTAGAATACAGTCCGTGAGAATTTTTACTCGGCTATAAATGCTCCGTGGCAATAATCGTAAAGCATTTTCACGGCATTGCGCACTGAACACTGATCCAGATCAAACTGGTCTGAATCGGTGCAGACTAGTTGAAAGCGGTTCAAAGCGGTTCCCGGTAACTGCCGTGTATTTAAATGGACTTTGAGCGAGAAGTCACGTTCAACATTCGGTTTGGTTTTGGCATATTTTGCTACGTTTCTAACTCGATGGATTATTTTTAATGGGTTTGACGTGCATTTTAAGAAAGTTTGAATAGTAGGTTTTATGAAATTTAATTGGTTCCAGGAACTTATTTAGGATATTGTATAGGTGTCAAGTTCCATGGAAAATTCAAACAATTTTAGGGGATCTTAAAATTAAAATCTAGTTAATAAGGAAATTGAAACAACATGAATAGGCCCAATGTTTTAATTGCTGCTTTTGATTTGTATTCAATGTATTATGAAGCGGTGCTTTTACGGATATAAAGTATTTCCAGAGAAGTGAAGAAAAAGTCTATTAGCTAAATTACCAACCCAAACTTCAAACTGTTTCCGTCATTTCCCTAAAGTGAATCGTACATAGTCGAAAAAATTAGGACGCTGAAAAAACGTCCGAACCGCAGATTTGTACCATCTGATATACTCCACCTTTTTCAATGTCCGATTTTCTATAATACACTTCGTTTTTCCTTCAATTGGAGCGTGCAAATGCCATCTGATCGGTGGTAAATCGGTTTCAGTAAAAAAATAAAAGACTCTCTATTTTTTACGTCTTCCTTTTTTTGTAATTGGTGCTTCGTCAGTGTGCGTCAGATCGTTATATACTTCCGTGCTTCAATTGTCGTTTTAAGTTTCCATTGTTTGAATCATACCAAAAGCTTGGTAGCCTGATTTGAGAACCTGAAAAAAAAATGCAGGGAATTCTCAGTAACACGGTGTCTGTATTTTTCCCGGGAAATACATAATTTCTATAGGCTCGCCACCTATTGGCACTTCTTGGGATATTTACTTTTTAAGAATATACTAAAACATTTAAAAAAAAAACCGACTTTAAAAGCAAAACACTAAATAACTTGCATTACGGAAGTCGTTGTCTTTGGTACCTCTAGTTTTAACCCGACTGCCGAAGGAGGGTAATGTGTTTATCAGTCTATTTATAGATTTGCGACACCGACTTCCGAAACGAAAGTTGTTTAGAACTTTTTGGTGTTTTTAGGGTTCCGTACCCAAAGGGTAAAAACGGGACCCTATTACTAAGACTTCGCGATCCGTCTGTCTGTCTGTCTGTCTGTCTGTCTGTCCGTCTGTCTCCAGGCTGTATCTCATGAACCGTGATAGGTAGACAGTTGAAATTTTCACAGATGATGTATTTCTGTTGCCGCTATAACAACAAATACTAAAAACAGTATAAAGTAAATATTAAAGGTGGGCTCCCATGCAACAAACGTGATATTTTTGCCGTTTTTTGCTCGATATTTATAACGGCAACAGGTAGACGCTTGAAATATTCACAGAATGTTTAGTTGTATATTTACTTCAAAAAATAATAATTAATAAATTAAAATAAAATAAATTAAGGGGGGCTCCCATACAACAAACGTGATTTTTATGCAGTGTTTTGCGACATTGGTAAGGAACCCTTCGTGTGCGAGTCCGACTCGCACTTGGCCGGTTTTTAAATCCGTAATTGGGTTACAATTTATAATTTTTGCACATTTATTATTTTAGTCACAGTAGACATGCCGATGCGATGAGCAAAGTTTCTGTTTCGAAAAAGATGACCAGTACCCTGAAGAACACATTAACGAGCTATTAAATCGACTGCCTACGCTGGTGAGCAAATTATCCGTTAAATTTCTAAGCACTAATTTATTGTTGGGGCTTCTGCCCAAGGTAGGTTTCATGATCATCAATCCGGATAACAGCAGAGTATTCTTATTAAAATTAAGCGTTTTTTTAATTAATTTAATGCAATTATTAATTTAGCTTTTTTTTTTTTTTTTTTTTTTTTTCTATAGGCTCGCGTTTGACCACTATCTCGCCTGATGTTAAGCGATGATGCGGTCTACGGTGAAGCACGCTTACCTAGAAGAAACCTATTCACTCTTGACTTAAAGACCCCAAGGTTGTAGCTATCAGGGAACAAAGACTCCGGAAGGGAGTTCCACTCCTTAGCTGTACGTACAATGAAAGTATTAGCAAAACGCTTTGTGCGTATGGGAGGGATGTCCACCATGTACCGATGGCGCATAGCCGTACGTCTTGTAGTCCGATGATGGAAAGGGCTAGGTGGAATCAAATTGTGCAGTTCCGTCGCACACTCCCCGAAATGTAACCGATAAAAAACCGACAGGCTGGCAACTCGGCGTCGATGTTCGAGGCTCTGGAGCTTTGAGGCGACCAGTGCATCGTTGCCAATAAACCTTTTGGCCCGTCTGTCAATCGACTCAAGTGCATCAAGCTGGTATTTGGCTGATCCATCCCAAAGGTGAGAGCAGTACTCCATGCAAGACCGAACTTGCGCTTTATACAAGTTGAGCAGCTGTGCAGCCGTGAAGTACCGTCTCACCTTTGCAAGAATCCCCAACTTTTTTGCAGCTAACTGAGCTTTCGCCTCAATGAATGGACCGAAGTTGAGGGTCGATGTCAAAGTAACCCCGAGAAGTTCGAGATGGTCCGTCAACGGCACGGTTACACCACGGAAAGATGGAGCCGGGTGGAATCGGCTCTTTTTAGCGGAAAAAAGACACGCCTGGGTCTTAGCAGCATTGAAACTGACCAGATTGGCATCACCCCATTCGGAGACCGCCTTCAAGGACAGGTTCAAGCGTTCAACCATGGCCTCCCGGAGAGACCGAATCTGAGGCCCAGTAGCCCGTGCGCTAGACACGTATCTCTCAGCAACAGTGCTGTCGTCTGCGTATCCAAAGGTTCCGGGTTTTAGCAGATCATTAATGTGCAGCAAGAAGAATGTTGCCGAGAGCACTGACCCCTGAGGGACTCCGGCGTTGATATCTAACTGACCGGACGAGCAGCCATCGATAACCACTCGGATGGATCGATCCCGCAGGAAGTCCGCAATCCAATCACACAGACCACCGGGCAGACCGAAGGAAGGAAGTTTACCAATGAGGCTTTCGTGCCAGACCCTGTCGAAAGCCTTCGAGATGTCGAGGGAAACGGCTAGCGCTTCCCCGTGTCTCTCGATGGCCTCACTCCCGATGTGAATGGCATACGCTAGAAGATCCCCAGTGGACCGATTTCGGCGGAAGCCGTATTGTCGGTCACTGAGGATGTCGTTCGCTTCTAGGTATGCCAGGAGCTTACCGTTGAGCACACGTTCCATACTCTTACAGAGGATGGACGTTACAGATATGGGTCTGTAGTTGGCCGGGTCAGCTCGACTGCCCATCTTGGGCACGGGCTGTACGTTGGCTTGCTTCCAAGCCTTCGGCACTTTTCCAGTCTCTATGGAAAGGCGATACAGGCGTGTCAAGATCGGAGACAATTCAGGCGCACAGGTTTTAAGTACAATTGCTGGTATCCCATCAGGGCCACTCGCTTTGTTCACATCAAGGCTACGCAGTACCCTACGGACGTCCTTTTGATGGATGCGGATGTCCGACATTTTCGTCACACATCCATCAGGAAAAGGAGGAGGCTGCGCGCCATCAGAATTCAGATGCGAAGATTCCGCAAAAAGGGAAAGCAAACAAGTTTGCCTTCTCCTCAGCGGAGTGGGCTAATGACCCGTCAGGTTTCAGCAGTGGTGGTAGTGAGGGGCGACAGAAATTTGATTCGACCGATTTAGCCAGGGACCAAAACGCTTTGCTACCCGCTGTGTATGAAGCAAGTTTGTTCCCGATTCTGCTAATGTGGTCAAACCGTGCTCTTCGCATCACCTTTTTGCAGGACTTGGCAGCCGTGTTAAAGGCTCTCTTTTTCTGACACACGTCATTTGCTTTGCGCGTTCGAGCGTCAACCCATGCCTGGTAGGCCTTATGTTTAACCGCGTTGGCGTGGTTACACTCGGCTCCAAACCATGGTCGGTCGACGTTAGACATTGCTACGTCAGAGAATAGAATATAGTACTCCATCCCCCGACGCAACACATCAGTCACAACGTCAGCGCATGCCGATGGATCGTCCGAAGAGAAGCAAGTGGGCTGCCAAGGATAGCATGCGAAAAAAGATCGCATCCCATCCCAATCTGCTGACTTGTACCGCCATACCCGCCGGGTGCCTCTTGGGCTGGGATCGGGCGGGGAGTAGACGGATACAGACTTCACCAGACAGTGGTCGGAACTACCTAAAGGTGAAGATATCGACACTGAGTATCTGTCTGGATCTGTTGTCAGCAGAAGGTCCAAGCAATTGGCTGTGTGCGAATCAACATCTGGCACCCTCGTTGCCACTTGGACCAGCTGGGTGAGATTTAGCGCTAGCGCAAGCTTGCGCATCTCTCGACCAGCATGGTCAGTGCACTGGTATGGGAAGAGCCACTCCTGGTGGTGGGCATTAAAGTCCCCCAGTAGCACTAATTGGGCGGAAGGATACCGCTGCTGTGCCGCATCAGCCGCCTCACTGAGGTACTCTATGAGCCTGGTCGTCTCCTGATCACCGCTGTGCGAGCGGTAGACACAGGCGTAGATAATCTTATCCAGCCCTGTGTCCACCGGGCCCACAGCACTGAGAACCTGGAGTCTTCAAGGTTACAGAGACGCCGATAGCAAGTGTCGTCACGGGCATACATGCATACACCCGCACGTGGTTTGAAATTGTGCTCCAGGGTAAACCCTGGGTAGGATAAGTACGACACGTCAGACGGACTTCCTATCTGCGTCTCCGTAAGGAAAAACAGTGCTGGCTTTTCAGTCTCCAGATGATGGTGGACTGAGGTGAGATTGGAGTGCAGACCTCTAATATTAGTGAGGTGCACTTTGTGAGGGAGGGGGTGCAGCCGCTGTTTTACTCCAGTTTTCTTTTTACTTCTTGCCATTTTTATTTAAGAGTGAAAGGTGAGGAGAAGGAAGTGAGATGAGGTTCCACGCTACTAACCTACAGACACACACTGAAAGGACGCCATCATTGGGGCACTAGTCCGGAGACTGCGGGGACGCCCGAGCCCCCCGGAGATGTCCATCGGGCCCTCCCATCTGGTCGCCAACCAGCACGATGGTGCATTCCGGGATTTTTCGACAGTTGGCGGGGCAGCCTTTCGTGTGTGGCTGGCACACTACTTGGGCCCCCAACTACCTGCGGTCGACCAGCGGCGCACCGTGCCTCGGATCCCGCTACCCTCCGCAACTAGTCTCCCGATACGCCCAAAACAGTGCAAGTCAGGCTGGTCAGCATGCAGTGGAACAACTATCTCGACCCAACTCCTCTAGTGGCTACACCGAGCATCGTACCGGAACACGGCTAGGCCGCTTGGCGGTACGTCTTTGCCCGGTGGGTGGTCACAAGCCTTCGGCCGAAGCCTACCACCAGTAGTGTCACCTGATTAGCACCACCCGGGGACCACGTGTAGGGTAACAGCAATAAGGGTAACTCTCCTACGGACGCGGGTGACTCAGCCCCCTTAGCTGTGTTTTCTTGACATTAACATGCAATTTAATGTTCTAGTCGCTTAAGGCAAGAATTAATCCAAGCTGAACCTTTCGCGATGGAAATGAAAATCCTGACTGTCCAACCAACAAAACATTTATTGTAAGTATTTTTATGTTTTTATTAAAGCTGGTGAAAGATAAAATGACTAGAAAGGAACTGCCTATTGTGATGACGGCAAATAGAGATGAATGGAAGAAGATGGCATACTGCACCTGTCTTAAATACTTTGGGATAAGGACGATGAGCTATGACAATTTCAACAACCCCGATAGCCTCGGTACTGCCACATTCTTCAAATACGCAAGTTGTCGCAAGATTCCTACGATAACTCAACAGATTTCTTGGTTCCAATTTAGGCACACTCTTTATCCATAGAAACGTCAATCAATCCTTACGTACAATGCCAGTTTTTGTAGATCTGCTATCAGACGAGGTACATCACAAACCCCTTTTGTAATATCTACGGTAACGTTTCTCTTGGTACTTAATGAAGATAAAACATAATATGTGTTCTTATAGACTATCCTTATTTCTGTTTTTCAGGACAAACCTATTTACTACATCCTCGATAAAAATAATAAAGTCAGAGTGGTAGTGCAGTCACCAGGGAAGTTCCAACAGATCTACAGTGCTATGTGGTGCGAGTGAGTATTTTTAAATATTTTATTCTATTAAGAAACAGGCTAGCGGGTTTAAATTTTATCAATTTCAATGGTGATGTTGATATGAATTCAATTAAAGCGTAGGGTAAGGTCTAGTCTAAAACTTAAGTGAGTGGAAATGCCGAAAATCAATTAAATCACGGGTAGCCTATATTTGTTTGTGGTTAGAAGAACTTTGGACAGGATGTTGGTGTTTGTCTAATTATTTATTAAGTATACTAAAACCAAAAATATCACAGCTATGTTGATATTCATTACTCATAGATATTCATCGCCGACTATGATATTTTTTTATTAAACTGGCATTAAATGCATTGAAGACAAAACTTTAATTTTCACATTTCTATTTCAGACGCCCAGGACTAATTACTTACGACACGCCTCATTTCCTGAAGTCCCAAGCACTACAAAAGTTTAAGATCAAGTGTGAGAACACATAAATGAATTTCGACTTCCTAGTATTGACTGATGACGGAAAATTTGAAGTCGCTAGGCCTAAGGGTGCCATTCCAGTATGCTGCAGATGCAGTTACTCTATTCCAAGTGCTAATTAAACAGAAAACCACCCCTTCGGTTCCATTCAATGTTGGTCAAAATATAAACTATAATTTAAAAAATATATTCTTTGTACATTTATATGCCTATAGCGTTTTTCATTCGCCTGCAATGCAACTTGACCAACCCGAATGCCCGAGCTCCAAAATCGAAAAATTTAACACAGTCACATAAACAAAAGGCAAAATTCGTAATAGATCCCAGACGCCCCAAACATTACTTAAGGTTTAATTAAATAAAATTCAACACCTAATTACTCAATATAATAGTCAAAGAGCTGGTCGCCACCTAGAATATTTTTAGATCATTACACTAATATCATACTTCACTTCACACTTATTACGGCAAATGTTTGCGAGTGTGTTTGTATGTTTGTTACTCTTTCACGCTAAAACCACTGAACGGATATGGATGAAAGTTGGCACAGAAAAAGATTATAGCATGAAATAACACATATGATACTTTTATCCCGGGGAAAATATTCCTGGTCTTACTGTGACTGATCTGCCAAATATCTAATTCCGCTTACCCCGCTCCATCATCGGACTACAAGACGTACGGCAATGCGCCATCGGTACATGGTGGACATACCACCCATATGCACAATGTGTTTTGCGAATACTACCGTCTTTGAACGCCTTAACGGAGTCACTGACGAGCTACTGCCAAGCCACTCTGCCTTCTGCGCTTCTCAGGCCAGTGACGAATCTTCAATGCCTAGGCCCGGCCCTGTCACGTCCCGTCATGTCCTGTCATGTGCTTTTTCACAGCCCAACATTCTGATCCATACAGTACGACAGGTCTAATCACGGACTTGTAAATTTTCCCCTTTAACTTGAGGAGCATCCGTGGGTCGCAAGTTGTTCCAGTGACCTGTCGCCATTTCATCCATCCCGAGTTGATCCTGTGCCTTACGTTTCGGTCTACCTCGCCATTCCCTTGGACAAGCGACCCTAGGTACCGGAAGTCGGAGCACATCGGTATGGGTGGTCCAGCGAGAGCTATAGGCTGTATGTTTATTACAAATATTTCAGAGGGTGTGAGCTCAGTCATGAACTTTTAGTTTTACATAAAAAAAACATTACTGAAATCGCGAAAAATATCAGCAGTTTCCTACATTTATCGTTATTACCGTCAGAAATATTGGCAATGAATTGAAAATTGCCTGTGAATGGTTATCAGTATGTCTTACCGAAGTCATTGTAACAAGAGACAGGTCAGTCCCCAATGCTGTCTTCATTTTAATTTCTTTGTTCATATAACTGATTATAATTAAGTAATTTTTCTTGTCTTTGAGTCTCATGCTTGCCCAGTCAAAATCGAGGAGTGCCGTGTAGAACTGCGTGCCCTATTGAAAGTAAATAATTATGTTTTAATGTTATTATTATATGAAAGAAAGAAAGAAACAATGTTTATTTGCGCCAGGCACGATATATTATTTATTTATTATATGCTTTATTGTACACCTTAAAATACAATTATAAAAAGAAACTTAAATTTAATACAAATACAATGGGCGGCCTTATTGCATTCCGCGATCTCTTCCAGGCAACCGGGTATGGACAGTAATTGTCTGGACTTGAAGTGAGGTTGTCATTGGTGCGACATTAACATTTTTTAAATACTTTATTATGATAGATACACAGATATATACATATGCTATGTAATATATACATAAACACATACATACTAATATAATGGAAATCAAAATAAATGATGAATAACTCTATTGATAATCACAATCACAAATCAACACGCTAAGACGAATACAGTGACAGGTAATGTTCCTTTACGAGTCTTTTAAACACAGGCAATGATTGAACACGTTTGATTGGATCTGGCAATGCATTCCACAGACGAATAGCCTAAACAGTAAAGGATTTATCCAAAAAAGTCGTGCAATGTGTTGGCATTTGAAGTCGTAAGTTGTCTGATGACCTAAGAAATTGTGTAGGAATCGCGGAGAAACTGAAAACGTTTCTTAAGGTAAAAAGGGTTGGAAAGAGTAAAGAGCACATTATATAAAACGGAGAGAGTATGATCATTCCGGCGAAAGCGATTTGGCAACCACTTGAGCTTCACACGAAATTCGGAAACATGGTCATATATTTGCGCAACCTGAATATGAACCTGGGTAAAAGATGAGATTGTGCAAGCGCAATCCTGGTGGCAGTCGGAAGGAAATTATGCAGTCTCCTTATAGATGCAGCAGATGCAAATAGTTTGCGGCTAACCTCCTGCAGTTGGGCAGTCCAAGAGAAGTTCCTATCAATGAATAACCCCAATTTTTTAACTTTTTCACAGAACGGAATAACTGAGTTATCGAAACAAACCTGGGGAAGAATAGTCCAGTCGATTTTTGAACCCATCCTAGAACTGCCCACCACTACAACCTGCGTATTTGTGGGGTTAACCGCAAGGCCATACCTTTTGCTCCATTCGCATATGCGGGCTAGATCACGATTTATTGTAACGATAGCCTCAGACAGATGTACGAGAGGAGCTCGCGAATAAATTTGTAGATCGTCCGCATAAATATGGTAGGAAGAAGTTAGTTCACTGGAGATTGAGTTTATAAAAACTGCGAAAAGTAAAGAGGATAAAACGCCACCCTGCGGTACCCCAGCAGAAGTACTACACCAGGAAGACAAGGTCACTCCAATGCATATACGTTGCCGGCAAACAGGTAAATACGAAACCAGTCAATCACCGATGGAGATAAATTAAGAGAGCATAGAATGCCAAGCAAAACATTGAAATCGACAGTATTAAAAGCATTACTAAAATCTAGCAATGCCAAGACCGTCAGATTACTGCTTTCCATGGCTGACCTTATATCATCCGTAATATTGAAAAGAGCTGTGGTGGTGCTGTTACCAGGATGGAAGCCGGACTGGAAGGGATTGAGGAGATTATTTTCAGATAGAAAGGTAGTAATTTGGTCGTGGATTAAACGTTCCAGGAGTTTTGACAGGAATGGTAGCATGGATATTGGACGGTATTCTGAAAAGGGTGTAGGATTGGACTTTTTGGTAAGGGTATGATTTGAGCATTTTTCCATGGGCATAGACAAAAGACAAAAATTATATAATATTTATTTCAACTAGGCCATTAAGCGGCACTTTTGAACGTCAATATAATTAAATTAATAATAATTGATTCTACCAACTGGAAAGACACCACTGGACGCAGCAAAGTTGAGGATGTGGCAAATGATAGGAAGGATTACGTCCAGCCATATATTTGGTATAAATACTATATATATATATTTTTATATTTTTTTTGTTTAATCAAAAAAATTGTTTAATTGAAAGTACCTATATGTAACTCATCAATGAAAAGAAATATGAAATATTAAAATCAGATCAAAAAACGAGAAAAAGAGTTTATTTGCGGTCGAGGTTTATGAGCTGTTCAGTAAATTTATGTTTGGTTAATTTGATAAAATTTTGGGAATCGATCATTTCCGAATTGCGGCCATAGTGAAAGATTACCAATGAATTAGGAAAATGCCCTGTATATTTTGTTTAAAAAAAAGTTACACAAATGTATCTTACCTTACTCTTTATTACTTCACCAAGAACGTTGTACGCAATTACTTCTGCCATTGTTGGTACTAAGTTAGTCAGAAATATCCATTGGATTTGCTAGAAAAATACGAATCTTTGTAAGATTTTTTTTTCATTGGACTGAATTTTCCCACTCCTGGCCCCCTTCCTTCTATTTCTCACTATGTCACTTCATCTTGTCTATTGTCGAGGATGCCATTCAAAGCATCCCGCAATTTTGTCCTCGTTCTGCCGCGACCACGTTCTGCTGTATCACAGCCCAGCTCACAGCTTAGACGGCATTCGTTAAACATGCCCTGCACAGACCTATTTCAGCTTTGCAGCGAATCAAATTTTTTTTTTTTAATTGCCTAAATATTTATAGTGGTGAATAAAATAGATACAAGTACATACCTCACTCATGCACAGTAGTATCAAACATATAGCGAGTAAAGCACTAATAAGAGGGATCGTAGTCGGCCACTTGAACATGTGACTCGTAATATCAAAATAACTGAAACAAAAAACCAATATAGTAATGCTTTTATGGTTCAAGCAAGCAAACCAAAAACGTGAGATGATTTGCTAATACAATCTTATTACTTAACCACCACTATTCAATTGTTTCATTATGGTTTGAATGTTAGTTAAAGGTTTAAAAAGATTTTTATGCCTGAAAATATTTCAGCTTTGCTTTTGGTTGTTGAAGGGATAAAACTTACTCCATCAAAATTGCATGATTTTTATAAAACGTCCTGAGAGTATTGTTCAGACGATCCATGTATTCCATGTCAGTTTCATCAGATCTCTTACTCTCTATATTTAAGCCATTGACCACGCTATCGCTGGCCATGCAGAAACAAAACATTAGTACTGCAAACCACACATCTATCACACAGTACGTGAACGCCATCTTGACCAGATAAATCGTATGCAGAATCAACCCGATCTCGTAATAAGGGGTCGTCATAGGCATCAATATCGATGTCGTCTTCGACAAAGTCACTCTTGTACCCAGAATATAGTTCCAAAACGCAACCACAAGGTACATCAGCACTGGGCAAAGGACTCCCGCAAATAATACTTTGACGACAATATTCACTTTTGCCAACAAATCTTTTGATTTCTCAATAGAATCTGCCCTTATGATATCCAGTACCGATGTCTTCGCTATCAAGTATGATTTTCTAAAAGTTTCACGGGTGTTAATGAAACACAGGTATTTTAGAGAAAAAAAGAAAGTTATTAGGAACGTGTAATAAGCCTCGCCTATCGCTGTAATGTCTGTCGCATCTTTAAGGAACTCTTTAGTTCCAATCATCACATAAATGATTAAGATGATAAAGAAAATTTGCTTCTTCATTCTGGATCTCAAATTCCAGGTTGGATCTAAGACATTTTGGCCGAGGATTTCCTGGACAAATATGGGTAATGTCATGACTGTATCGAAGTCGTTCCATTCTCCTATGGTTTTAAAATAGTCTTTTACGGAAAATATTTTCATTTTCGCAAAAACGTTTGGAGCGCGCAGTGCAGTTAAGAATTGTGATTTGAGTCAGTGTGAAAGTACTGTCGTCGCGCGAAGCGGGATGAAATATATTATTTGAGAACGTGAAGTTTAGAGGAACGGAGTCTTTGTATGATATGCAAGTACTATAGATTTATTGCAAAATTACTGTTTGTGACCTGAAACCTTATTCATTTACTAAACAAATATTTAAATTTAAAGAGTTATCTCATTTCGGCATCAATAATCAAAATGTACGTAAATTACAGGTGTTTTCGGAAAATTTATACAGATTAGAATTGAAGCACAAATGTTCCTGAAAAATATGGTATTCTCTGGTTTCTACTTCAGACACTATGGTGACCACTAGTTCTGACATAAACAGAGAGTTATTAGTGTATTTGTCAAACAAGTCCTCAAGCCATTATGATCCCCATGGGCTGTGTATATATCCATACCAATTCCTAAGTTTCAAATAGTTATATTTTATAATAAATATACATACATCCCTAATAATTAAGAAAAAAACGTGTCCTCCAAGTCGGTTTTACCTTGAATCATCAAATTGACAGTTCTTCTACCTATTCATTGTCTTCATTTCTGAAGGTCGTGCCCATCTTCGAACGCCTTAACGGAGTCACTGACGAGCTACTGCCACGCCACTCTGTCTTCTGCTCTTCTCAGGGCAGTGGTCTCCGTGAGTCCTGTAATCGCTCTTAACTGATCTGACCAGCGAGTAGGTGGACGTCGTCGCTTTCTTTTCCATCCAGCTTGCAACAACCAGTTTTTCGAGGTAATTTGCCTATCTGAACAATATGAGTAGTAGCGACTCTCCACGATATGCTACCAGAGAGTTCTAAGTCTCTGGTAGAATATCGTGGAGAGTCGATTTCAAATAAACAGAAATTTATTGACATTAATCACGGTTTTCCGGTAATCATGGCGACCTAGTTGAGTGGAGGTTTGTCAAACTGAATTGGGATATGGACCTTAGAATATGAACAACAAAGTTCAATGGTGGATATCCCACCCATACGTATAAAGTGTTTTGCGAACAGCTAAGGAGTAGAATTCCCTGCCGGAGTTTTGTTTCCTGATAGCTATATCCTAGGGGTCTGTAAGTCAAGATTGAATAGGTTACTTCTAGGTAAGCGTGCTTTATCGCATAACATCAGGCGAGATAGTGATCAAACGCGAGACAATTAGTAAATAAAAAAATAAAAATAAAACCACTTACCTAAGCAACTGTACCACAGATAATGACTGGCGTCATTATTCAATCAGTCTTATTAATCTTTTGCCGCCTTATTTCTGTAACGTAACCGTTCTATGCAATTTAAGACAGCTTAGTTCAAAATTATCGCAATCATGACGCAGGGAATAATATAAAGTCAAACCTCCCTAAGTCAAATTATTCAACACTTTAACACAACGTGTTACGGTGTAATTTTGAGTGAATAGGCTGCAATTTTAACAGTTAATTACCGTGAATCAGAAGCCATTTCTCTAATTAGGCTGGGAACTTCAAAATTGTGCAATAATAGTTTTCCTTGGCAATAAAATTGCTATTAAAAGTAAGATTTATGAGCCGAAGGCGCAGTTCCAGGAGCTTTCTATTTTGTAATTACTTAAAAACATTTTGGTCTTTAGTCGTTTTAAGTTTATGATCGCAGTTAATAGTAGGTTATAAATTATATACACGCTATTGTCGATTGAAACTGGTGAATTTATTATTTTCAAAACAAAAGTTTTCCATCATCGTTGTCATAAGTTATGGGTTGAGTGTCTTTTAACTTCTTACTTTGTAAATACCTAAAGCTCTTATAAAAAAATATTTTATCAGCCATAAAGATTGCCAAAAGTTAAAATATAAGGAATGTACGTTTATACGTTACATCGGTACTGCATATTGTCAAACTTATTATATTTTAAATTTAGAACAATCGTTACAGGTGATAGGATGTTACTTAAATGTCTTGGGACCAAAATCTAATCTATACTAACATTATAAAGAGGTAAAGTTTGTGAGTTTGTGACGTTGTAGGGGGTAATCTCTGGATCTACAGAACCGATTTTGAAAATTCTTTCATCAGTAGAAAGCTACATTATTCCTTAGTGTGATCACTTGTGATTAATTTTCAGAAATATTGGAGATCCTTATGAAAATTGCAATAATGTAACCCAAAGTTGCAAGATGTTGCCTGTTAAGTAGGTGCGTAGGAACAAGTGAAACAACTGACAGCTAGAAGCACACTGGTTTATTGTCTGGTAAGAGCAGTGCAGGGACGCAACCCACGCACACATACACAATGTTGACATACACATATATAACATTGCCTATATAATTCATTCTTTAGCGTGCGCTGAGAGAACTATTGGTGATACATAACAATTATGTACTACATGATTAAAGTACTCATTATTACCTACAAAAAAGGCTGCTATAAATATAAATCTAACTATCATAGTTAAGTCATTATAACTTTTGAGTTCTAAAATTTAATAAGATCGATATAGAAACAAGAGTTGGTTACATTCGTATTGTATTATTAATTTTTATTCCAATAAATAGTTTAACAAATTGGCAGGTAGGGAATGTGGGGTAGGGTAGGTAGGGTTGGGTAGGTAGGGTAGGTGGGTAGAGTAGGTATGAAAGGTAGGGTAGGTAGATGGGTGGTAAGTAGGTAGCCAGTTGACGGGAGCGAAGCCGCGAGGGTCAGCTGGTTGGTAATATTAGGAAATTTATACAGTAGCCCCTGAACTAAACTCTAAATTGAACACCAAAAGTATTTTAGTTTTCCACGAGCAACTAAGCCAGTCAGGCTTACATACCGTACCGGGACCCGGTAAACCCTACCCTATAAACCATAATTATTTATTAATAATTTGTCAATTAAAATGTTAAAATTCAGCCCAATAATTGCCCTAAAACTAAGCTTCAACAGCTTACGTGATTATAAATGCTACTAAAGCACGCGACCGCGATACGACTGCGATTGTGCGACAATCGGTCGCATGCTAACAATCGCGTGTTAATTAAGAGCACCATAAAACTCTCAAACGGGTATGACGTCACGAAACAATGGTTAAAAGTTATAATTAAAAATAAGTCGTAAAGAGCTCGGTACAAACTTATGATAGGTAATTTTATAATAATACATTTTTTGTAGTCTTAAAATTAGGTTTATAATTTCTGTTTGAAAATGTTTATTTAGTTCTATGATAAATTTTCCGGTTGAACCTTTTTTTCGAGAAAATCCTGTCACACTATTCCTAACCACTGCAACTTCTAAATCAACGGTGGCAACTACCAGAAAAGCGCCGATGTAATGTAGTTTGACGAGTCGTGCAGAAACTATTCAACTGTTTTGAACCCCAAAATAAATCTGAAAAAAAAACACAAAAACCATAATTTTCTCATTAGACTACAAAATAAGTTAGTTATGTGTTTATTCTGTATTCTGCGAAGTGGTAATCAGAAATACTACTTCGTAGAATAAAGGAGGTTGGCCTCATGTAGTGTAAAAACTTATAATATGCTTGAGGTTTTAATGAGAATTATTCTATTGAAAATTATTTCCTTTTAGGAATTGGAGTATCCTAAGTTTGAAATCTGCTCTGTGTCTCTCCATAGTACGGAGATTACATAATTTAAAGAGGAATATGGATTTAAAGGTATTTCCAACAATATCTTTTGCTTGTCAAGGGTTATAGTGTTACCCAGCAACACCAACATAATATATGGCTACCTTGCTCGACGCGCGCATGTACGTGGACGAAATACGATGCAATCGGAACAATTTTCACTTGAAGTTATATTAGAAAATACATGCGCGATATCGGCTATCGAAGCCATTTATCATCGCGCCATCAGAAAGGTCCCTTATAGTGTATGGCCACCGACCCTAAGATACCTATACAGCCAGAAATTCCTTCGCAAAACGGCATAAAACTTTAACCAAATTTAGTATTACCAAATTAAAACTCTCTAAGTACATAATATTTGATGTCGTACTCATATACGTGTGGTTTACGAGTGGCCAAGCTAGCGTGCAACACAATTTCATTACTGCCTTCCTTTACGGTGTCGTTAAATCATAATACGGGGAACTGCAAACATTACTCGTTAGTGGAGTCTCGCTAGTGTTTCAGGAAAAGCTTCTTTGTGCGTCGGTAAAGAGAAAATGTCAATCAGGAAAGTTGACATTAGCTTGTGAAGTATGATGAGCACTTGTTTTATGGTAAACGAGTGGAGAGTTAAGTAGATTCCTTTGTAGCGTTATGTTGTTGTTAGAAGTACCTAGGTTCGTTTGCTGCTGTACAAAATTATTTTTTAGTTTTCCTTACTAGAAGGGTTCAAATGGAACCTTATTGCTGTCACTCACGTGTCCGTCTGCCTGTCCACCTGTCCGTCTGGCCGTCTCTCCGTCTGTCCGTCTGGGCGTCTGTCCATCTGTCCGTCTGTCCATCGTCTGTCACACGGATTTTACGGAGCTACAGTCTTGAAATTTGCCTTGAAAAAGCCATGAAAATTGACAAAAAATATTTTTTTAAATTTGTTTTTGACCTACCATACCATCGAGTAAGGTTTCGTTGTTTAGAGCTTGGTGGCCTAGATAAATACTGTTTAAATAAATATTGAAAAACAAAGGAATGAGAAGCCACCAAAAATCAGCTTTTTTTTACAAAATTTTGTTCCGATGAATTTTTAACTTCCCATTGACCTATTAACTTGTGATAATGTTTATTATTTTGTATATTTTACTAAGGAATACCAATATATTGATTAATTAGACTTTAAATCTTTGAAATGCCCTCATTTTTTCTATTACAACCAACTTAATTTTGCGGTTTGTCCGTACGAACCTTAAATGTGCGAATTCCGACACGCACTTGGCCGGTTTTTTATCTGCTTCCTGGTTTTTAGTTGCATTACCAAAGGGAATCCCTCGTTGTTCCAGTGGTCGAAAGAGCTACTGTTGATCATGTGGTTTTGGATTCAATGCCCGGGTCGGACAAAGTGTGATTGGGCAAATGGCATTTCAAAGTAGCAGCCCTTAGTATGGAATTGTGCACGGATGGTTGATGACACTAGGCTGTCACCTGTAATATGAAACTTAAATATAACGAACGAAATATGGGTGAAATATCTATCTCTCTAACCTAACCCTTAGAATAAACAGGCGTGAAGTTATGTTATGATACAAAACGAACTACGAGTATTTGTTAATCTGTAAACCTTCATTTTCAACCGTTATATTTCGGCTGTTTGAAAATGTTTGTTTGCTTTGCTATTTTATTTGTATATACAGTCCTATAGTACATATATTTGCATTGTATATGCCGTAGGTATTGAAATACTTGTTTGTGCCAGCAACATTGCTCTCAAAAAAGGCAGAATAATTAGCAAAAACAGCCTTTAATGTTTCCACCAATTGGGCACAGGCCTTCTCTTTGTTGGGACGCCACAATTGCGGTGGTAAAGCCCCTTTTTTTAGGAGTGGCTTGAGAGGCGTCACGACGTCCTCACCTTCCGCCTGATGCGGACGATCCTCACCGGACTAGCCATCTATTTCAGGATAAGGCGGGAGGAAACGCCCGGGTGTCACCATTGTGTGTGTCCTCGTGGAGGCGATCAGCGGTGGCGACACGTCCGGCCCTGGTTCAGAGCGAGAGGGCATGGGAAGTTGTTTCCTCCTTCTGCGAAGCAGTAATGCTCGCAAAGAAGGAGGCGAAATGCGTGAGGGAGATGCAAAGGAGAAGCCGTCGCCGGGCCCGGACGCCGGGCGTCGGGAGTCGCAAGCTGATTCCCGGCCACCGTAGGCAAGCCGTCCGATAAGGACCAGGCCCGAGTTTACGGCGCGTAGTGTTCCACGCACGCCTCAAAGAGATGTCAACAAAAGTGACTGGGTCGCGGATAAATTAGAAACCAAAAACCAAAAAAAAAAACCAAAACCAAAATAATAATATTTATTTCTCCAAAAAATTTTACAAATTGATCATTATAATTAAAATATTAAAGCTATTAAATACAAAAACAAAAATAAAGATGAGCAACTGCGCCTGAGCTAGGCCGAGCCTGTATTTCAGGACGCAGTTCACTTTACAGACATTATGATCAATACAACAGTGGTTACGTTAACATAATAATTATATCATTTTAAAGCAAAAATAATATTTTACAACAAACAGACAGTGTTAAGTGAGTGTTCTGTGTGGTGTGCTTGTGTTGATTGTTTGAGTGAGTGTTGTGTGGTAGTGTTAGGTGTGTTTCTATTTAAAAGTTCTATTTATCTTAATGTTTTAAGAAGTTCTTCTGTAGTTTCGTAATCACAAGTAATTAGAAAGTTCAGTAGTTTGATTTTGCATTCACGTTTACTTAGTGCATAGAAATTAAGGGTAGTATTTAATTTATTGTATAGATATGGACCGGTGAAGCAGAAAAACCTATTTGTGAATGAATGTTTAAATTGAGAGGACTGGGGAACCACAGCATTTCGACGACGCTTACGAATAGTATTCCTGTCAAGACGGGTAAGGGAGTGTTGTTTTAGGATTGTGGTTATGATGTAGAGTTGTCGAACGGTTGGTAGGTTCCACGATTGATACAAAAGATGTGTTGGGTAATCTATGGGTCGGAAGGAGCTAACTTTTAGAATTGCGCGATGTGCTATTTCAAGAGGAAGCAGAGTGGTTTTGGCAGCTCCACCCCAGCATGAAATGCAGTAAGTTAGAAGCGATTGACAGAGGGCCCTATAAACTTTTGTTAAAATTAAAATATCTGCTACATACCGTAAATTCTTAAAAACATAAATGAGTTTTCTCAGTCTGGATTGGAGTACTGATATATGTGCATTGAAGTTTAGCGATGAGTCTAGTATGACTCCCAAATATTTAACCTCAGATCTCCTTATCAGACAAGGGCAATTACATGTGGTAGAATTTGTTGGATGGACATGAACTGAGTGTGATTTAAGAGTAAGTTCAACGGGTGGTTTATAAGGATTTCGTGTATAGAAGGGCATGTACATTGTTTTATCTGAGTTTAGGGTGAGAACATTTTGTTTCAGCCAGTCTGACACCTTGTTAAAACCGTTCTGTGCCAACGTGAAGGTATCTTCCCAATTATCAGCAGAAAATAGTAATGCTGTGTCGTCAGCGTAGGCGATAATGATACCTTGCTCCAGTTTCAGCTCACAGAGGTCATTTAGGTACACTAAGAAAAGTGTAGGTCCCAGCACTGAACCCTGCGGCACACCAAAAGAGACAGGTAGATCAGTGCTAATGTGGGAATCAACCCTCAGGCATTGTTTACGACCACTCAGATAGTCTTGAAACAATTTCAGCTGCGTCCCCCTTATTCCCAGGCGTTCCAATTTAGCTAGAAGACGCGGGACAGACACCGTGTCAAATGCTTTGGCAAGGTCAAGGAAGATGGCAAGTGCTTTGTTCCCATAATCAAGATTCCTAATAATATGGTCCGTAAGCTTAAGCACCGCATCCTCTGTCGACCTCCCAGAACGGAAACCAAATTGACAAGAGGAAAGTAAATTATTGCTTTCGAGATACTTAATAAGTCTACTATTAATTATTCTTTCCAGTATCTTCGAAATAGCAGGTAGTATAGCAATTGGCCTATAATTACAGACACGGTGTCTATCACCCGCCTTGTGGATTGGGATTATGATCGCTTTTTTAAGTACATCTGGGAAGACATGTCGACAAAGGCAAAGATTGAATAAATGCGTTAGGGGTGGAACAATGAAATCTTTTATATCTTTAAGTAGGCTATTAGATATTTTATCATGTCCGACTGCACTAGAACATTTTAAGCCATTAATAAGTGACAAGATTTCGTTTTCGTCAGTGTCGAGTAATACAAACGAGTTATTATTTGTGTGGTTTGAGGTGGGAGTATCAATTGGATTTTGAGCCATTTCTGGACAGCTCAGAAGTTTATTTGCCAGGGAACTTCCAACACCAGCAAAATAATCATTAGCCTGGTTCACAGATGTTTGAGGGGAATCACCAAGAAGGTCGGTGGCAGCTGATTTGGTTTTGTTTGTGTTGGTTATATTTTTGATTACTTCCCAAAGTTTTTTATTGTTATTACTATTTTTGTCTAATTCATTTTTATCATGTTGTCTTTTAAGCCTTTTCAATAAGTCATTGCAAAAATTTCTATACCTGGTGTATGTTAGTTTGAGGCTTTGATTATCGGGTGAATTTTGTGAGTCTTTGTGGAGGCGATCCCTGTTTTGTATACATCTAAGTAATCCTGGAGTGATCCAGGGTCTAATAATGCGTTTTTTCCGGGGAATTTTAACAATAGTACTATTTTCCGTGATTACATGTTGTAACGTTTTAACAAATTTATCCATGGCCTGATTAGGATCGTCTGTTTCTCGAACGAAATTGAAGTCCATGTTATTCAGTTGTTCACGAATAGCAGTAACGTTAAATTTTGTCACATAAGATGGCGGAAGATTTTGTTTGTGGGGTTTATAAAGACAGAGTAACACCGCATTGTGGTCTGTAATGGTGGAATTTAAAACGAAGGATTGTGATTTTAGTTTAGTTTTAAGAAGAACGTGATCGAGACAGGTTTTACCTTGTCTGGTGGGAAAAGTGTGAGCTGGTAGGAATCCATGAAAGGCTGTCATATTTAGGTATTCAGCAGCTTTGGTGGTATCGCGTGATTGCATTGAGATATCTATATTAATGTCTCCAATTATAGCGGCAGATTTTTTGTTTTTTAGGTTCGATAAAGTTGAATTGAGGGAATCTAAAAAAGGAGATAAATTGTTGTATGACGGTGATCGATACAAAGCAATTATAGCTGTGTCATTATTTATTTTTAGAATTAGACAGTTGCTTTCTGAAAAAGGTGGTTCAATTACGTCAACATTAAGCGATTCTCTAGAATAGATTACAATTCCATCGTTCTGGTTTCTATAGTTCTGTGTTGAATGAGACTTGTAGCCATGTAGGTTAGGAATAGTGAGATTGCATGATAGCCAGCATTCAGTGAGTATTATAACGTCACATTCCATCTTTAGTGAGTGCAAAAGGACAACAAGTTCATCAATGTTACGAGAGATACTACGTATATTCTGTGTAAGTATTTTAATGTTTATTTTACTGTGTGAAATAAGATCGTAACAGTCCAAAACATCACAGACCGCAGACTCCGATACAGTTAAATCATCAAGTTCTACGTTGGTGTTAGTCATTTAGAACAAACATGTAATATAAAAGAATTGAGGAATAGGTGGACACTTATGAAAGTATACGCACAAACAAGTCGGAGATGCGGGTATCTGCTTATTTATTTTTGATTCATTTGAAGAATGCGAACCCATAATGTGTGGGTAGATGGTATGGATTACAATATTAGGAGTCAAGTGGGTAAACGTAACTGTGTGTGACGTTATCGTAAAAAATCCTCCGGTCGTACTAGTTACGTAATTATTTGCAGTGTTGTTTGAGTTGCGGTCATGTAGTTTTTTATTTATCGTGATGAACAAAGACGAAAAACAGGTGTCAATTATTATTAATGTGATTAACAGTATAAAAAGTGTTTTAGTGTGTGATATATTTTGCGAAGGGAGTGAGTTTAAAACAGTTTTGTGCAGAAAACAATTATTGAAATTGAGCAGGTTATCATTTGGTGGTGCTGTGTTTATTTTAGAAGGTGAGTAGTATAGTAAGTGTAGAGGTATTTGAAGAGTGTGAGCAGTGATAGTGGTGAATGGATAGGTGTTTATTATTTGCAATGTTTGTTTAGGTTGCGTTAGGAGTACCGTAACTATGTCAGATTTCTGAGTTGTACAAGAATATTCATTAAATAACATTAAGCATGCATTATATTTATAAAATAGTAAAATTAGTATAAGAGATCCTAGGTAATACAAGCACAAATCGATGGTTAGTGTTAGGATTAGTCATTTTTCATTACTCTGGCCTTTTTTAATTTCATTTAAGTGGGCTTCGTTTTTGACTCTGATATACGGTTTCCCTTCAACTTTGCGAAGATAAATTTGCCCATTCGAAGTCCACACAAACCTATAGTCAGCTGATTTTGCAAAGTCTCGCGTAAGGAATAAGAGTCTCTTCATTTTAGCAGTTAGTAATTCTGAGATGTATATTTGTTGTTTCGATGTTTCTATGCCCATGTCGTTAGAGTTAAGTTGGTTTGGTAATTGTTTACGAAGGTTGTGTTTTTTTACCGCTTCTAAAAAGGATAGTTTAGTAAGCGTGTTGGTAAACTCGATTGCGACTGACGAAGTACTTGTGTCCTTTTTAGACGGCATCCGGACCACATCTCTTATGTCGTATTTAGACGGATTCTGATAATTTACGGTCTTAGATAAGTTCATGACGTAACCAAACAGATCCGACTTCTTCTCGTGATGTACTTTAGGGACATTTCTAACCTCCACAAACGTTTTCAGATTACTAATTTCCTGGGAGTCTAGTTTTTCCTCTAAAACAGATATCTGCAAGCGTATTTGTTTACGTTCATGTTCCAGTTGATCGATTTTGTCTTCAACAGTTTTAATATTTGTCGAGAGGTGCGAGATTGAGTTTTCAATGTCTATGTTAGTTTTGTGTATGGCCTTGTTTTGTTCCTGAATGGATATCAGATATTCTTCTAGTTTATCCAGACGATTGTTTTGAGCGACACGATTTTCATTAATCATGGACAGAATTTCCTCTTTGAATGAGGCAGAAAGAGAGTTATTGCGGCCCTGGCACAAGCAACTGACAGAACACGGGTGCGTTTTAGTCAGTTAAAGTCTGACACGCCTTCCCGCTTCACCCAGAGCGATAAATGATTGATGGATGATTTCCCACAAAAAAAAGGCCTTCTCTTTGTGAGAGGGAGTCACATCCACCACGCTGCTGGCCCAGTGCGTGTTGGTGGATGTCACATGTATTCAAACTTTTGGATCTAGTACAAGCAGGTATTTTAACGATGTTTTCCCTCACCGTTTTGAGAGCAGTGGTGATTAATTAATTTACACAAAGTTATGTGCCTAGTTGGGTTCGAACTCACCAACGAACCCTTCATATGACGTGGCACAGATAATATAATATCATTATAACTGCCATTAGGCTAACACTGCCCTGAGAAATGATTAGAGTTAAAACTATTGAAAATAACAACACATTTCGAAGTGAACGAAACCCGACGCTTTCGCTAGTATTATAAAGTAGCGGTCAATATCGTCCCCTGTTTACCGCCGCAATATACTTAATCGTGACTGCCATTAAACTGGGTCTTTCAATTATGACTGTAGTAAACTTAACTACTAACTGAAGTAACTACCGTTGAAATTTTATTAAAAGTTCCATTATTTTCTTTGTAGTTTGAAGACTTTATACATTAATAAAAGTATTGCAAACGCTTATACTAAAATTATCATCATTTTCACCATAATTTCAGCCGAAAGACGTCTTTGCTGGACACAGGCCTCCAACAAGTGTCACCACATCGACCTGTTCTAAGTATGTCACATTCAGCAGATTCTCGTAACCTTCATCATGACATCAGTCCATCTCAAGGAATGGGAACATTCCAACATTGCGTCTTCTGTTACTCGGCTCAGCTACCACCCCAGAACAATAGAAAAATGGCGGTTCTTGGGTGCCATATTGTGGGGGGCCAATCATTTTTTTTCTTCAAACCTATCGTGTGGGGTATCAAACTAAAGTTTATTAAGAGGTGATTCCAAAAATATAACACTTATATGTTTAAATGTAACTAATTTGAAAAAAAAAATAACTAAAAAGTTATAAATAAAAAAATTAAATAAAAAATTCAAAAAACCCGACTGCTTGATAAGCGAACTAAAAAGACGTAAACAAGGAGAAAATCATGCTGTGCAGTCGGAGGATACGTTTGGTTTTGGGCAGCCAGCTCGCGAATACGTATCCTCCGACTGCACAGCATGAATTTCTCCTTGTTTACGTCTTTTTAGTTCGCTTTTCAAGCAGACGGGTTTTTTGAATTTTTGAATTAACTTTTTTTTTTGCATTTGACAAACAGAGAGCGATTAGCAAACGATTGTGAAGGACCTATCACACCTACACTGTAGGAAATTCCGACTTCTATGATATTAAAGTGATCGCACGATGATTGCTGATTGCTATTTCTTACGTAATAAGCCTGCGGGTTACCAAGATGTACAAATGGTTTTATCGTAATTAATTAAGGAGTGTTGTTGTTGGTGTTTTTAGGGTTCCGTACCCAAAGGGTAAAAACGGGACCCTATTACTAAGACTTCGCGATCCGTCTGTTTGTCTGTCTGTCCGTCTGTCTCCAGGCTGTATCTCATGAACCATGATAGCTAGACAGTTGAAATTTTCACAGATGATGTATTTCTGTTGCCGCTATAACAACAAATACTAAAAACAGTATAAAGTAAATATTAAAGGGGGGCTCCCATACAACAAACGTGATATATTTGCCGTTTTTTGCTCGATATTAATAACGGCAACAGGTAGACGCTTGAAATATTCACAGAATGTTTAGTTGTATATTTACTTCAAAAAATAATAATTAATAAATTAAAATAAATTAAGGGGGACTCCCATACAACAAACGTGATTTTTATGCAGTGTTTTGCGATAATGGTGCGGAACCCTTCGTGTGCGAGTCCGACTCGCACTTGGCCGGTTTTTTAGTTGTTTTTTTTTATGTTAATCACAAAAGTTATTTCTGTAAATTCTTTGTAATGTTATTTGTGGTGGTCTCATAGCTAGGTGTGTGGTGTTCATTCCACATGTCTTAGTTTACTTACGTTTTATAATATATTTTTCAAATTTCATCCTTATAATTTTTGAAATTGTATTAACTCAAGTTTCCCATTTTATGTATTCTTGACTACACCTGAAAAGCTTAAGATTTGTTTTAACATCCAAAACTATTTTATTATTTTAACTCCTGTCATTTTTATTGACATGACATTTGTCTGTTTTATTTTCTTAAACCATAGACATAAGATACCATACTCTATAGCTTTTGTTAAGCTCTTTGTACATTATAATTTTCATTCTAAGGGCAGTGGCAGACTGCCCCTCTGTAAATCGTTTTTATTCGTTCATGATTTCTTAATTGATATTCGAATTTAAAATTTAGAAGACATGTCGGAACGAAGAAAAACGGGTGTCACTTTTTTGAGTCTTGAATCTGCACTGAACTCTAAAAGACGTTTGACTACTTAGTACTACGTGGTGTACTATTGAATCTGAAAATCTCTTTAAAACTATTATATATAAGGCCTGTGAATCTACCAATTCTGTGAAATGCAATAAATATTATTTATTGAGTGTGGAACTTAAATCTGAGCATTTTTACTGGTTCTTTAACTTCTACGTTCACCGCTTCATACCAAAAGGGCTTCCTGCCCGTGCAGCTGCATTGATCAGCATATTAAGCCACAGCCCGACCGCCACACTCCTAGCTGCCTGTTCCTGCACCAGTGCTACTGCTACTGCTACCTGCCTGTTAGCCTGACAATTAGTTCAGCTGCCTTGATCTCTAGAACTATCTGTGAGCCTACCTATCTGATTGCCTGTTCATCTGCCTACCTCGGGCATTCCAAGCCTTCCTGCCCGTCCAGCTGCCTAGCTGTGAGATAACTACCCACGACGTGAGAAGCAGGACTACCCACGACGTGAGAACCCGGGCTACCCACGACGTGAGAAGCCGAACTACCCACGACGTGAGAAGTCGGACCTTCCTAGTTGCCCACGTCGTGCGAAGCCGGACCTTAATTTGTTATTTATATCCTTTTCTTAGTTTTAATTTATAGTTACCTTTAATTTTATTAACGTGGCTTACGTATAGTTCATCTGAACTATACGTAATGCTATAGGTGCTAAAATACCTTAACTTCGGTGCTTAAAAATAGTAACCTCAGATAAATCCGAACAAACTAACGAACAAACGTCACATAAGAATAGAAGAGGGACTCCCTTTTCCGCACTTAGACTCTCATTTGGTCCGTTGTGCGTGGGGTTTCCGGCTAAAGTAGCCAGCCTAGCTCCGTCCAAAAGCGCAGAAGCTTCCTGGGGGCTTCACAGGCTTCGCGGAGCGACCTCACCGTTCCGAGGATGACTTGGGCAGCTGATTCCTCGGCGTCAAAACAGCCCCTGCAAAGTGGGCTGTCTGTGGCGCCTATGTTAAAAAGATGTTTGTTAAGAGGGCTATGACCCGTAATTGTCCCTATGATTATTCTGAGGTTATTTCTACTTAGGCTAAGAAATTTTTTGGTTAATCGCGGGTTTACATCCGGTAAGGCCGTTCTTGACTGTCTACAGTCTGTAGCCCGCGACCATCTGTTGTTATGCAGTTCGGTTGATCTTTGGCGGATCCATGCACGAATTTGTGAGAAAGGCAGGGGGAGAAGTGGGTACGGGCCTAGCACTATCATCTCAGAACCTCTCCTTGCAAGTTCATCCGCGGCATCATTGCCTAAAGACCCACTATGTCCCTTGATCCACTGTATGGTAATTCGATTGGATGTCGATATACTCTCCAGGGCAAGGTGGCATTCAAAGATTAGTTTGCTGTTGGTTTGTTTGTTTTCTAGGGCTTTGAGCACTGCTAGACTATCGGATAGGAATGTGATTCCATAGTTATGGATACCTAAACGCTTTACAGCAGTAGCGGCTTATGTTAGGGCGACACATTCACATTGAAAGATGGAACTATATGTGCCTAGCGGTAAGTGAAAGTTAATGTTGAGGTCAAGGGAATGTACGCCAGCAACTGAACCGTTGTCTGTTTTTGAGCCATCTGTATAAATGCGTACTTCATTGGCTCCAGACTGATCCCTGTATTCCTCTACAGTTTGTATGCTATAGTTTTTATTAAACATAGGTTGATTTGGTGTTTTATCACACGGGGCGGTGATGAGGGGTTGGTACCGAATCGCCCGGTCCAGGATTTCAGCGTGTGGGCTGGTTAGATTCTTTCCCCATATGCCCAGATGCAACAGCCTGATGGCAGCTAGCGCTGCCTCCTGCTGTATGTATAGGTCAAGAGGAGTTAATTGTAGGGCTATCTCCATGGCTGCTGTCGGGGTGGTCCTCATGCAGCCAGTGATAGCTGAACAGGCCAGTCTCTGGAACCTTTGGAGTCTGGCAATGGTGGTAGACAGTTCCGTCCTTGTCCACCAAACCAGAGCGCCATAAGCCAACATTGGCCTGATCACCGCTGTGTATAGCCACAGCGTGATCTTCGGAGAGAGCCCCCATTTTTTACCTAACATTTTTTTACATTGGTAAAGTGCGATTGTGCTTTTGTTAAGTTTGTAGTCAAGGTGCTTGTTCCAGAGCAGTTTGCTATCAAGAATCACCCCCAAGTACTTGACCTCGTCTTTAAGAGTTAGTTCTGTGTTGAAGAGTTTAGGGAGTCTATGGGGTCCAAGGACTCTTTTGTTAGTAAACATTATTAGTTCCGTTTCGAGGGGTTAACCGATAGTTCATGCTTAGTGCACCAACCTTCGATTATATTGAAAGCTCTTCTCATGAGATCGCATAAGATGCCCTCAAATTTCCCAGAGATTATAATTGCTATATCATCTGCATATCCCACCGAGTATAGGCTGCTAGCGTTGAGCTCTGCAATGAGCTCATCCACAACTAAATTCCACAATAGTGGTGACAGTACCCCACCTTGTGGGCAGCCTCTACTCACGACACCGCGTGTGGTGGTGTTCACAGTAAATTGAATAGCGCGGTGTTTTAACATATTATTTATCCATTCTATAAGCGTAGGCGCAACACCGTGCTTGGCGAGTGCCTGTTCGATGCTGGTGAAGCTTGTTTTGTCGAAGGCACCTTCTATATCAATGAAAGCGCCAAGGGTTGGGTTTTTGGCTTTGAGTGCATTTCCTATGCGTGAGACTACGCAGTGGAGTGCCGATTCGGTTGATCTACCTGCGCAGTAGGCGTGTTGATTAGGGTGTAGAGGAAACAGTTCCGAAATTTGGTTTCTGATCTTCCTGTCCCCCAGTCTCTCCAGCGTTTTCAAGAAAAACGAGGTGAGGCTTATGGGCCTAAAAGATTTGGGCTGGGTGTAGTCGCCCCTACCCGGTTTCGGAATGAAGATGATTTTTACTTCGCGCCAGCTCAAGGGGATGTAGCGGTGCGCTAGACAGGCTCGAAAGACCTTGACGAGGTACTCCGCCAGAGAGTCTCCGCTCCACCTAAGCAGAGCTGGGAAGATACCGTCTAACCCTGCTGCCTTGAAAGGTAAGAAGGTGTTGATTGCCCATGTTAATTTGTCTTTGTCAATAACTTCTGAAGCTACTTCCCAGTCTGAGCTACTCGTGTCCCTTTCCCTATGTGGTTCCTAAATTTTCCGGGTAGCAATCTGACAACCTGGGAAGTGGGTGGTCAGAAGCAGCTCACTGGTTTCCGCGTCGTTTGTTGTGTATGTATTATCTGTTTTTTTCAGGCATCCTATTGAGTGTTCTGTCTCTTGAGCAAGACAGGTTTTGACCCTAATTGCCTGGTTGTTGTTTTCAATGTTCGTGCAAAAACGCCTCCAACTAGTCCTACCTCTGAGGCGTATTAGTTTTTTATAGTTTCTACGGATAGAAGTGTAGCGGTTCCAGTCTTCTGGCGACCGTGTGTTCTTAGCTCTGTTGAACAGACCTCTCAGCTTGTGACGGTGTCTTTCCAATTCTGGACACCACCAGGACTGCCTAACTCCCTGCCTAGGTATGGTGAGGGGGCAAGACTGTTCATAGCTGGATAAAAGGATGGTTGTGATGTTGTTTACAAGTTCGTCTAAATTGGTTACAGGTAATTCAGCCGGTAATGAGGGTAATTTTCCTAACTCGGTTTTGACAAGCCTAAAGAACTTAGGCTGGTCTGTGTTTCGAGGGGACCTTCTTGGCAAACGTCACATATTAATATGTAGTATAGAATAGAATATATTTCCATCAGTAATATTTTTTCACTTTTTAACTTAACAGAACGAGGTCTATTTTAATATAACCCGACGGAAAAAGGGACGAGTGTATCTGTGTGTTTTGTGTATTACGATTTAGTTTTTATTGTTTGAAAGATGACTTCATAAAAAGTGTTCTTAAGTTCTATGAAAATCGTTTCAGCTGTTCAAAATTTATGCGTACTTTTTGAATGGGGTTTCATTCGCAAGATATCGTGACGTAATTTTGCCATCTGGTACGCGATCGCCACTCCAGAATCTTACTCCGATTGTCCACTGAATTATAAAGAAGTAAATTGTTTGTTTGTATGTAGGAGGTAATCTCCGTATATAAAGCAATAACGAAAAATACCTTCACAGATAAAAAGTATCACTGTCAACTTTTTATCCTGGAACAAGGTACACTATTGGATAAGCCACGCGAGCGAATCACTTGGAGAAAGCTTAATTGACAATAATAATGGTGGTACCTAGTTAACTACCGGAGGCACTGCGGAAGGATCTAACGAACTAACCTTAAGTGCCTTTATCTACAATTAGTTGATCCAATATTAAGTTACGCCCTCGACTGCTATGGACTCACATTCAAAAGTAACATAGAAAAATTAGAAGCACAACAAATAAGATTTTTAAAACTATTAGTAAGTAAGAAAACTAAAAATAAATTTAAAGATGATTATAATAAATAATTTAAAATTTGCAAAATTCTCCCTATCAGCTTAAAACATAAATACCTACTTCTGGTTAACAGTCATGGCAGCTGGGAGCGTCACTCACTCGTTACCCATAACCACACAACGAGAATGGTATCGGCAGGTAAATTTGATATACCTAGAATAAGGAATTATTTTGGCGACCGAACGCTTGATAAAAGAGTACCCTACCTTCTCAACCAGTTGCCTGCTGATATAAGAAGTCAAGAAATAAAAGGCAAATTTGCCAGATCACTTAAGCAGTTCCTTTTAAAGCGTTTGTAATGATCTTCTCAAGAAAGTGGTTTGCAGTTTGTAGTAATTGCATATTTGCTAACCCTCCCTGGGTTGGCAAATAAGTAATTATGTAGTTTTATAAGATATGGGTCATGTGATATATAATAAGATTCCATTAATAACATTTCAAAAGTTAATATATTATTGTTAGTTATTGTAAAATTAAGTGTCCGCACATAAACTTTATTTATAATACTGTTTGTTCCGTTCCCACAGACAAACCGTGAAAACAGTTTGTGGGGCATAGTTCTTAAGTTAAGATGTTATAAACTTTAATAAATAAATAAATAATAAAAAAAAAACAAAAAAACAAAAGAGTGTAGTCGCGGAGACGTTTTACTGCAGACTAAATGACTTAAAACCCTTAATCGAATATAGTGTTCTTAAAACTAGGCTCTTATCTCTAGAGCTGCGTGTCGTCGGGTGCTGGGCATAACATCCCGCGACTCTACCACGAACGGCGTGGGAAGCCCAAGGCGCGTACCAACTGACATGACGTTATAATATTAGTGGTTAATACAGCATGTATAACAAGGTAGTACATAAAAAAAACGGCCAAGTGCGAGTCGGACTCGCGCACGAAGGGTTCCGTACCATTATCGAAGAAAACTGCAAAAACATCACTTTTGTTGTATGGGAGCCTCGCTTAAATATTCATTTTATTCTGTTTTTAGTATTTGTTGTTATAGCGGCAATAGAAATACATCATCTGTGAAAATTTCAGCTGTGTAGCTATCACGGTTCATGAGATACAGCCTGGCGACAGACAGACAGACAGACAGACGAAACGCGAAGTCTCAGTAACAGGGTCCCGTTTTTACCCTTTGGGTACGGAACCCTAAAAATCAGCAAAAAATCCCAAGCAACATACGCATTGTTTTCCAAAATATTTTCCAAAAATGCATTCATATAATACCAACGTTCCAGTTATTAGGTACGTTAGGTACTTAGAAAAATTGTTTTTAAAATATTTTTCTTCCAACTATGTAGTAATGTTATCATTATTCACTACAAAACCGATCACAAAGGACTTATTTTTTGCTTAGAACCAAAACAGTGCAGAAATGTTATATGAAATCTCATTGTTGCATAGTTTTTCATTAAAGCATTTTTTTACTTTTTTTTAAATAAAAATTTACCACAGAGGTTTAATGTCTCCCATTAAGTTTAATATAAAATGTATGCATTAGATCAAAAAGATACTGGCTGAAAATAAAAATCGGTTGAATAAAATAAAAAAGAAACAAAAATACAAATGGCGCGCATTTTGTACCATTGTAAACCTGATACTTCATATTCAACAAGAAAAGTTTAAAAGAAATGGAAATAGACAGCGATAGCGATTTGAATTCAACTCCAGGAAGTATAAATACAACTACAAATTAAATTGTTAATAACCTTTTGCCGCAAAAGTCGCGGGATAAATATTTTACATTATATTGAGTTTTATTTTATTTTAAGTAGGTATATTGTATCACGGTAGGTGGATTGGGAGTTGAAATAAAAGTAGATTACGCAAATCGCTAAAGTGAGTAATTAATGCACTCGTATTAATTAAGTGCAACATAATATTCATGCATTAGTAACTCAATTTGCGCTCGATGCTACAATCTACTATTTTACATTTCGTACTGTTTGCGTAGCTGAAAATGTATTCAATCACAATATTGAAAATCAAATTTTCTGTAGGATAAAATTCACTTTTCATTTGACACAAAAGAACGGAGTTTTAAGCATAGATATGATAAAATACGAAATAAAATATTGGACACTTTATTGACAATAATTTTTCAGGTATGTTTAGTTTTTGCTACAGTTTCAGACTGAAAATTAAAGTTTTGTGTGAATAGTTTGTTTATTTTGTAATGACTTAGTAACTAACGCAATTAAGAGAGTGGTATGTTCTAATTAAAGTGACGTCAGAGAAATCCCTAATTTAAAACTTCTAGTTACATTAGCTCTTATAATTATGTTGACCGTCTGACCTGGCCACCTTCGTGACTTTCAATTTTGTACATCAAATAAGTTTCTAAGCTAAGCTTTGTTCTTTGCGAACTTATTGAATGTGTAATGTCACTTCTACTCTGAGTTTGGGTCTTTCAACACACGCTAAAGGGCACAGCTTGCTGTCAGAGGAGCAGTCAAGATCTTTCTTCATTTCTTTTTCGTTTGTTGGTACATTCATTTGATCAAACTATTTGGTGCACCTGGGCACCAAATAGTTTGATCAAATGAATGTACCAACAGATAGATGCCACGTAGTACAGCCTAGTAGATGGCCACGTTTGTTGCAGCATCAGAAGCATTATACAGGTCATCCAAGATGCAAGTGAATGGATAGTCGGGACACTCGATTACCGGGTAGTCTAATTTGTTACCATTAGGTATTAATCTCTCCGAAGAAAAATTTACTTGTTTTGATTATGTTAAAAGATTAAGAACTATGTTAGAGAATCAAGGAAGCTTAGTTTCTGCTCAGCCGAAAAAAAGACACACTTTTTTGCGTTCTTTTGTAGTACATCCTCATTGCGCTAGTAATATTGAGGCAAGGATTTATGCATTATCATAATATTGGGGTATTACTTTAATATAAATGGGACGGTGGGAAGATATGTCAAAGTCAAAGTCAAATATATTTATTTCAACTAGGCCAATAAGCGGCACTTTTAAACGTCAAACATTATTAAATCTAAATTAAAAATTTACAAGTAATAAAAATTTACTCTACCGTGCATTTGGAAAGCAGCTTGTTATGGAGAAGAACGCACAAGAAACTCCAAATTTACTCTTTTAAAAAAAAAATAGGTGTTTTACAATATTTACTTATGTACATACATTAATAAATTCATATATGTGAGGACGATAAACCCAAAAATAGCACTATACACTATACTACGTACAGGTATAAAGTAATAAAAGCACTAACAGGTTAATTCATTAATTTGATAAATAGGAACATGGGTTTGAATAGTAGTATTCAAAATCTACAGACAAAGACGTGCTTTCACAAACCTATTATATAATAATTTTCATCAATCATCAATACATATAATAAATCTGTAGCAAAAGTCATTTTTGTACATAGAAAAAAAAAATACCAGTGTGTTAAAGAAAAACCAACAGAACACATTGCCAGCATTTTTGGAATTACAGGCATTAGGCACAACTAAACAGACAAACAGACCAATTTGTCTGTTTAGTTGTGCACGCATCACCTAAAATGTAAGAAACCAATGTAGATAATTTTTATACATAAAAATTGTGCGTAACTTGAAGTATCACTTAGTTTTAGTTTCACTGCAATCGGTTAAGCTAACAAAAGTTAGATGAATTTAATACATACTTGGGCAGTTGAACTCCATATTCGATAGATGGCGTTTTGCATTTGACGTCATTTTAGAATGGCGGTGTTAAAATTCTTCGCGGAAGAATGATACTAGAAAAAAAAAATGTTGGTAGGTAGGGTAGGTAGCAAGTTGAGTAGGCCCGTAGGGTAGGTAAGAGGTAGATAAGTAGGTTAGGTAGGTAGGTCTAAGTAAGTAGGGTAAGTAGGTAGGTACGGCAGAGGCAGTTGACGGAACCAAAGCCGCGGGCACAGCTAGTTAACAAAATAAATCTGAAATCTGTCCCGTCTCCAATCTCAGGTTCAATTTCCGAATGAAAAGTGTTTCTGACTCGATCTCTTTGACAAAGTCACAATGGGGGACAAATTCTGCGTTGTCCGTAATTTATATTACGTTGAAGACCAGTTTTATTAATACCATTTGGGCGGCATTTTCTCGGACTGAAATTATTATTTTATTAATTCTTTAGAATGGTTACGTCATATCTGTTTCATGGTATCATTGATCCGTTGTGGAACATAACATCAAGCTGGAATTTCCTCCCTTTAGTGCACCCAATTGTATTGTGTAGTGTGTGTAGTATGGCGATTACTCCACTATTTGACGATAAAGGTTCAAAAAAAAAAATTGTCTCATCATTATCTAGCCCTTTAAGGAAACAAAAAAAACAAAAAATTGAGCTTCGAAAAATCCATAATTCAACACAAATTTTTACGCATCTTTGGGCGGGAATAAATACCATAAGAAGAAGGATAATTGCAAAATAGTCATCATACAAGGATAGATAAGTAGTTCAACAATGCAAATAATTGAATTTTGAAAATATACATCTAGTCGTTTTTTCATGATATCCGTACTCCCAAAGGTCTGTTTATAAAAATTCGCGCGCTCGTTTTCGTCCTAAACCATTCTCCATTTCGCTACAAATTTGCAAAAGTGTTAATTCGCGAACTATCTTCTTACTGCTCATCACAGCATCTATCTCTTTCGCACGTGTTGTCGAATGAGATAGCATGCATTTTAACCCCACGCACAAAATAGTTCGTGCCGTCGACTAAGGCTACCTTAAGTTAATGTAATTATAAAGCCAAAAAAGCCATCAGTCGGGCACAAATAAGAAATAATTTCACGCTGCTACTGTAAAAGTTTGCAGTAGTGCTGCTTGCATCCACTAGACCAACGATATAGTTAACAAGAAAGGGGCAACATGTCAAGAATCGGAAATCATTCCTTTGTGCGCTACTCATCACCGCCTTTTGGAAATAACAATTCTTCACTCTCATCATCATCATCAATCATCAGCGTTTTAGTGTTCCCACTGCTGGGATACAGGCCTCCTCTCTGTGACAGTGAATGGGCCATAATCCATCACGCGGGAATTTTTGGTTCTAGGACATGCAATAACACTGCGCTTCTACAACATGCAAGCACTCTTCGCTCTTGGTATCTGAAAAAATATATAATTTCCGATGGAGTTAGTAAAATGAATGGCTGGCGCATTTCATCCGAATAGCTTATTGCGAATAGTGCCTTAAATGATAACAGAGATCAATAAACTCAGCCACATATAGCTAAACCTATTTAAAACAAAACATGAATAACAAGTAACATAGGTTGTGACAACTGAGACAGCATCTAATTATTATACCTAGACAAATATGTCTAAAACATATGTTATCTATAACTAAAACATAGCCCACCTAAACAATCAGAACCAAATAATACAATACGAAGATAAAGCCCGCCATTCATCATACGACTGAACCACACCTCAGCTCACACAATAGTTGCAGCAACCAGTCGCAGTCGCTAACAATGCTTGCGGAATGTTAATTGCTGTCGTTTGTCGCGAGACACTGATAAATGTTGACGCTTGTCAGTTTGAGATTTGGGATCGACGCACTGGGTTGGGTGTACGTTGCGGCTTTTGTGAAAAAAACATGCTTTTAAATGCAAATTATAAGCTTGATTAATTTTATTTTGGAGATGTATGAAATGAAATTAGATTCTTAGATGTACATGACCAGTCATATGGTGATGCTTGGGGTAGGCCTATGGCCAATGTCCATAGGTGGATATCCCTCAGCTGAAATGATGATAAACTAAGATTGACATTGCATGTATATTGTGGTATTTCGCTATTTTAAACCACATATTTTAGTTATTTCACTGAGTGAGCTGGTGCTCTCACCTAATTCACACTTAGGTCTCTTAATACTTACTTCATATTATTCCATGCCAATACATTTTACATCATATACTTATACTTCGCATCCTTTATACGTTTACATTATTATTCTGCGAATCGGTCTAAAACGATTCGTTTTCTTATAAAATAATCATATTTTTCAATGTTATGACACCTACGTCAGGTTGTCAAGCTGTCAATACTTTTCCTTTTAAATTTTCTGTCATAGAGCTTCTTACTAGCTTTGTCTATGAAGATTACTTTTGATTTATATAATTTAAATTCTTTTTATCAATATGGTTAGCTCAAATATTGTATTTTATAAATTGAAAATTAATTTACACGCTCTCAGAATTCATCGAAAAGGTTATGGATTGAATATTACTGGCTGTTTTGAATACTGGCAGGTTGCACTTTTTTTTATGACAACAAGATGTAACCAACTTAAATTCTGATTCTGATTCTGTCAAACGGTGGATATAAAAGACGGAAAGGCCGAGGGCTTTGCAGTCTTGAATCGAGTCTTGAATCTGGACTGAACGCTAGTAGTCCATTTTTCTGTTTGATACTATGAAGTTTAAAACTAATCTGGCAACACTGGTAGCCGGACGTCAAAAAAAACCGCTCTATAGGTTTTATTTAAAATAAATTATTAAAAGTGTTTTAATTAGGCTTAATTAGTGCTCAATAGTCTAAACTCAATAGTGAGTGTAATTTCCAGTAGTTGTACTGTGTTTCGCTGTCGGAAAACTATTGAAAACAAGAAAACAAGATCAGCTGTCAACTGATCGCATCAACGGTGACGGATTTGAAAAAAAAATCATCATTCCCTGGGAGTATTTTTGTCATAATTAATTTTAACTAATTCTACAGACTGCACAACATCACAGAATACTGCTCAGTTATCTGAGCTACGTTCATCACACACTGGCACGGTTTATGTCTCCTTTTGCTTGACAATTTGTGGAAGCAGAATTGACGACAATAACATTAGCCCAGACAATAAATAAACACTACATAATATACTGCACAAAATAATCGTTGTAGGTTTCTATTAAGATCTTACCTAGAAATTGTCAAAAATTGAATAAATAAAGGTTTTAATTGTAGCCTGTAATTTAGTAAACTCTAAGCAGTGTTTTCCATAGTTCTTTCTATTGTTTTTACTTATTTAAATTTTCTATTTAAGTCTTAAACTTATCTATCTGTAACAGCTATACTTTCTTAACATTATTAACTTTTAAACTTTTTCTTTAGTATTTTTTTTATTATTTATTTTTTCTGAACTACCTCCTTTCTAATATTAGAAAACTACTGCACTGTTATTTAGTTTAAATTCTACACATTTCAGATAATTAAGGAAAATGATGACCCGCAGCGCTACAATGAAGGAGCTGGAAGCAAAATTGAGAGCTTCACTGAATGAGCTGCAAGATTCCAAATCACTGAATAAGAAACTGCTTCAAGAAATTGCAGACAGTGAGGTGGAAGTTGAAAAGGTGGTTCATAAAAACACCTTCCTCAAGAATGAGCTAGCTGAGCTACACATTCAGCACCTTGACTTAGCCGAACAACACCGGGCACTTAAGCACCAAGCGGCATTATACCAGAAGTGCAATGACACGTATGAACTAACTTTAAACCGTGTTTCTGAACTTGAACAAGCATTGTGTGATGCCCATAAGGCACTATCTTACGCAGAGTCTATTAGAGTCAGTGAGCAGTTTAATAACACTAATAGTTTATTTAGTGAGTTGGTTGGCAGCATTCAGTCGGAATCAGTGTGTGAGCCAGATTTTATAATAGATTTGACTGGTGATGACACTAGACCATTGTGTCCTATTGTCATGAGTCATAATAAATTAAAGAAATATATTAAAATCAAAAAAATTATGAAACGTTCACGGAGAGCAATCAAAAAACAAAATCTCCTAAAATTAAATATTTCTCTTAGAAAGGAACGTGTTAACCTAACTAGTAGACTAAATACCTGCATGGGTGAGCTAGATAATTGTAGGCAAAACTATGATAAAGATACACAGTGCCTCCAAAAAGATTTATTATACAAGGAGAGTTTACTGAAGAATATTTTTGAGAAATATGAAATTTCACAACAGCAATTGAGTGAGCGCTTGATTGAGGCTGGGGAATTGTTGGACTTGGTGAAGCACAATGCAGAGAGGTATGAGTCTCTGACTAATTCCTCTTGCAGCTGTGTCAACTACCCACCACCTCCCCAGCTACAAGGTGACTTGTCTCCACCAATGTTGGCTTTTCCTGAAAAGACATGTGTACAAAATGAAAAGGAATGTAAAACAATATTATTTAGTGATGAAATAGGTTCAGGCTTTGGAAAAATATTACAAAATTACCTTAGCCATAGTTTTACAAATCATTGTTACCATAATATAAGTTTTAAACAAATGATCAATAGAATTATAAATTCAAATATAGATAATTGTTCTACAATGGTTTTGCTTTTGGGAAATAGTACTGGAATTACCAAAAGGGACATAATGGCTGGTATTGACACCTTGTTAGGGTTAAATGTAGGAAAGCTCATGGTTTGTGCTTTTCCTTATTCAGATAGCTTCTCAGAAGATGAGAACAAGCGGATTTTTAAATTAAATAACATTTTACAAATGTTGACTTGTCGTAGTGACAAATTATTGTTTTTTGACACTAATAGATTTATTAGTGGACTTCAAGTAACGCAGAGAGCTTTCTCTCTGTCACGTAGATGTAGACATAAGATTGCTATGTTGATAGCATATTCTATTAATGAAGTGATAGTAAATCTATCAAATTCTATATTAATTGACAACCCTATGTTGCCTAGTTCAACTAGCAACATAAATTTAAACTAGTCCATAAGACAATAGAAGTTACCCCTGCAAATAATCAGTTATTATTAGTAAATAGTATGAAGGTATCTTCTGGCAATCCATTTAGTGGTACAAAGCTGAGGGGAGAGCAATACTCTTTAAAATTATTAAATCAGAACATTCAAGGTTGCTCTTCCAAATTATTGGAAATTGAACTATTTCTAGAAAAAACCAAATTTGATATTATTTGTCTAACGGAACATTGGCTAAAAGATCACCAAGTAAGGTCCATTAATTATGAAAATTATTGTGTAGTTAGCCATTTCAGCAGAAAATGTATGATACATGGCGGATCATTAATACTTATTAAAAATTCTATTAAATCTAAAGAAAGAAAAGACATTGTTAGACTGTCGGTTGAACACACCATTGAATTGTCCTGTGTTGAGCTTGATAAGCATGTTGTAGTTTGTGTCTACAGACCTCCAAGTTACCAGAATCTATCTGTGTTTGACTCTATAATGGAAGATGTGTTAAAAAAAGTTAGTACTAGCAGTAAATCAATCATCATATGTGGCGATTTTAACATTAACTTATTAGAAAATAACTCTAACAGTATTAGGTTGTTGGGTCTTTTTAAATCATTTAATCTGGCAAATGTTTTTATGGAGCCAACTAGAGTGACAGCTTCTTCTGCGACTTGCATAGATAACGTTTTTTGTAATTGTGATTACCTAAATAAAGAAATTGTAAATAAATTAACATCTGATCACAGTGGGCAAACAATAACGTTTAGCACCTACATACCTTTGCAAAAAATGCAAATAAAATTTAGACCAATTACAAGTAAAAATTTAGAAAAATTTAATAAAACCTTGGCTAATAAATTATGTGTTCAAAACTTTTTTAATATAGATGACCCAAATGAGTTCTATGCCGAGTTTTTTAAAGTACTCAACATGCAATTTAATGACACTTTTCCACTGAAAGCGAAAAGTATTTACACCAAGTTCGTATTTAGCGATTGGGCGACTCCAGGCATTCGTAAAAGCAGGGAAAAGCTATATGAACTTTATGGCCTAAAGCAACATATGAATAATACAAGTTTTGATAAGTATGTTGCGAAATATTCAAAAACTTTTAAAATTGCATGCAAAATAGCTAAAGCGCTGTATATTAGCAATAAAATAAAATCAGCAGACGATAAAATAAAAACTACCTGGAAAATAATAAATAATGAAACAGGTAGGAAAAAACAGCGTAATATTGAATTTAATTTAGCGACTGCACATGGCCCCATATCCTCAGATATAGAGGTAGCTCAGGAATTTGAAAACTTTTTTGTTAATATTCCTCTTAAAACTACAGCAGCCTTAAACTCCTCACCCACACTCTCTGCTGCTTTACTAAGAAAGAACGTAAATGCGTGCCCATCGGAATTCAAGTTTCAACATACAAATCCCCAGGCTATTTTAAAAGCTTTTAAAGATCTTAAAATTAAATCAACAGAAGATCTTTGGGGACTATCTGTAAAAGTGTGTAAACCAATCATTGAAACTGTTGCACCCTATTTAGCTTTCATATTTAATACTAGTGTCGATCAAGGAATTTTTCCGGACCTCATGAAACACAGTAAAGTAGTTCCATTGTTTAAATCCGGGGATAGCAAAGAAGCCAATAATTATAGGCCAGTCTCAATACTGCCGGTTCTCAGTAAGGTCTTCGAAAAGTTAATGCTCAACCAATTGTTGCGTCATTTTAACAAACATTCTATCTTTTATGATCAACAGTACGGTTTTACCAAAGGGCGTTGCACAACTGACGCCGGTGTCACCCTAATAAAGAACATCTTTAACGCCTGGGAGGAAGCACAAGACGCCATTGGAATCTTTTGCGACCTCTCGAAGGCGTTCGATTGCGTTAACCATGAGACACTATTGTTGAAGCTCGAGCACTATGGAATTAGACATACAGCACTTGGGTTACTTAGATCATATTTAAAAGCCAGACAAGTTAAAGTTCAGGTAAACGGCGTAAACTCATTAGGGTCTGAAATGATGATGGGTGTTCCTCAAGGTTCGATATTGGGTCCATTCCTCTTTTTAGTTTATATTAACGATTTACCCCAATTACTACAAAATCAACCGAAAATGGTGTTGTTTGCTGATGACACATCTTTGATATTTAAAATAGATCGGCGGTCACAAAATCTTGATGATGTGAATAACTCGATTCATCAGGTCCAAAAATGGTTCACGGCAAACAATTTGGTACTAAATGAAAAAAAAACCAAATGTATTAGATTCACATTGCCGAATGTTAGAAGTAGCGAATGCGACATCATATTGAATGGTGAAAAGCTGGAATTTGTAAATCAAACGGTTTTCCTGGGAATCACTCTAGACGACAAATTGCAATGGAGTTCTCACATAACATCTCTTGCGGGTCGGCTGAGCTCGGCCGCTTATGCTGTTAGAAAGATAAGACAGTTGACGGATGTGGAGACCGCGCGTTTGGTCTATTTTAGTTACTTTCACAGCATTATGTCATACGGTATTTTATTGTGGGGCCGAGCGGCTGACATTGAATCCATATTTATATTGCAAAAGAGAGCTATCAGAGCCATATATAATTTAAGTCACCGAGAATCTCTTAGGGAGCTATTTAAAAATATTAATATTATGACAGTTTCTTGCCAATTCATTTATGAAAATATTATGTATGTAAGGAAAAATATACATCTCTTTAGTAAGGTCAGTGATAGACACAATTGTAATACGAGAAATAAAGATAAGTTAGATCAACCATCTTATAGACTAGCAAAAGTACACTCATCTTTCATGGGGTACTGTGTTAAATTCTATAACAAAATACCTTGTGATATATTAAAACTAAATGAAAGTAAATTTAAAACTTTAGTTAAAAGCACACTTTGTAAACAAGCATATTACAAATTGGATGATTATATTCAAGATAAGAATGCTTGGCAACATGTTGGTCCCGCTCCGTAGGGCAATCTTTGGTGTACACATAATCAAATTTGCTAATTTGTATTCCTATTCGTAGTTATTGTATTCTTATGTTATTTTTTATATTTTTCCAGAATTTGACTCACACACGGTTCCGTTGTTGTTGAATTAGGTATTTTACCTATGTTTGGAATATTTGTAAGTATGTGAGAACCATGTTCCTATTTATCAAATTAATGAATTTACCTGTTAGTGCTTTTATTACTTTATACCTGTACGTAGTATAGTGTGTAGTGCTATTTTTGGGTGCATCGTCCTCACATATATGAATTTATTAATGTATGTACATAAGTAAACATTGTAAAACATTTTAAAAAGAGTAAGTATGGAGTTTCTTGTGCGTTCTTCTCCATAACAAGCTACTTTCCGAATGCACGGTAGAGTCAATTTTTATTATTTGTACATTTTTAATTTAGATTTAATGTTTGACGTTCAAAAGTGCCGCTTATTGGCCTAGTTGAAATAAATATATTTGACTTTGACTTTGACTTTGTTTACAATTGTATTTAAAATTTCTCTTTACAACTATTATATATAAGGCCTGTGAATCTACCAATTCTGATTAATACAATAAATATAATTTATTGAGTGTGTTACTGGTTCTTTAACTTCGACGGTCACCGTTTCATATCAAAAGGGCTTGATTGATCAGCATATTAAGCCACAGCCTGACCTCCACACTCCTATCTGCCTGTTCCTGCACCAGTGCTACTGCTACTGCTACCTGCCTGTTATCCTGACAATTGGTTCAAGCCTTGACCATCTGCGTGCTCATCTGCCTACCTCGGGCATTCCACGCCTTCATGTCCGTCCAGCTGCCTAGCCTGCCCGTCCAGCTGCCCAGCCTTCCTGCCTGCTATGAAAAACCTGCCCACGTCGTGCGAAGCCGGCCCATAGTTTTATACTCAATATCCTTTTAATTAATTTTAATTTATAATTACCTTTAATTTTATTAACGTGGCTTACGTTTAGTTCATTTGAACTATACGTAACGCTACAGTTTGGCGCCCAACGTAAAATCAGCGTTATCTTTTCAAAATTCTAAAAAAACTACCACTAGTACTTTCTTTTGGACTCTTATTTGGCTTAGTCTACTCATATTCATTTATTTATTTATTTACCTTATTCACTTTTTCTCTCCTTCTTCTTTCTTCTACTCAACACATATTCATACCTACTTACACTACACCCCACACACATCCCTTTTACCCTCTGGTAATTGGCACCCATTCTTCACTTGGAAGTGTTTTTAAAACCATTCGTGGTCACTCACAAGCTGGGGTTTGGTTTACTCTACGACGTACTGTAGGAGAATATCCTATAGTCGTTACCATAACGTTCCATAACACATAACTCTCTAATACTTCACTACCCTACACTCACCTCTTAAAGTCCTCTTAAACTTGAGTTTTCTGTAACTCTTGACCTCAACTCTACTCTCTTGAGTCGCCTTTAGCACTCATTAACCCTCACCCTCACCCTCATTTGGCTATAATGCATTATTTTTTTTTTTTGAGCGGTAGCAACTCATTAAATAAGCCCCTAATGCATTATCTTTTCTTAGAGGTATTCTTAAAACCCTCTAAACTTTAAACTCAAGTTACTCTTGAGCTCTCTTAAACTCAAGTTACTCTTGAGCTCTCTTAAACTCAAGTTACTCTTGAGCTCTCTTAAACTCAAGTTACTCTTGAGCTCTCTTAAACTCAAGTTACTCTTGAGCTCTCTTAAACTCAAGTTCCTCTTGGGCTCTCTTAAACTCGAGTGTCTCTTAAACTTGGGGTTTTTCTTAAACTTTAAACTTTTCGAGCGGATAAGCAACTCGTTAAATAAGCCCTAATGCTCTTGAGCGGATAAGCAACTCGTTAAATAAGCCCTAATGCTCTCTTCTAAATTGGGTTTTCAAACAGGTGCGGGTTACGACACCTAATTAAAAAAAAAAGCCTTCGTAATTACAATATAAATATTTCTTTGTTGGAGTATGCGTCATTGAATGTGAACCATATCCCCTACGTGTGAATGAATGAGAGTGTTTGACGAAAGTATGAAAGATGTTGTGTGTTGGAGCAAGGACTTATTTTAACCTTCAAAATTTTCAATGGAGTTGAAAATTTTCCGGGGTTGTTGGGGAAATGTGGTATTTCGCTATTTTAAACCACATATTTTAGTTATTTCACTGAGTGAGCTGGTGCTCTCACCTAATTCACACTTAGGTCTCTTAATACTTACTTCATATTATTCCATGCCAATACATTTTACATCATATACTTATACTTCGCATCCTTTATACGTTTACATTATTATTCTGCGAATCGGTCTAAAACGATTCGTTTTCTTATAAAATAATCATATTTTTCAATGTTATGACACCTACGTCAGGTTGTCAAGCTGTCAATACTTTTCCTTTTAAATTTTCTGTCATAGAGCTTCTTACTAGCTTTGTCTATGAAGATTACTTTTGATTTATATAATTTAAATTCTTTTTATCAATATGGTTAGCTCAAATATTGTATTTTATAAATTGAAAATTAATTTACACGCTCTCAGAATTCATCGAAAAGGTTATGGATTGAATATTACTGGCTGTTTTGAATACTGGCAGGTTGCACTTTTTTTTATGACAACAAGATGTAACCAACTTAAATTCTGATTCTGATTCTGTCAAACGGTGGATATAAAAGACGGAAAGGCCGAGGGCTTTGCAGTCTTGAATCGAGTCTTGAATCTGGACTGAACGCTAGTAGTCCATTTTTCTGTTTGATACTATGAAGTTTACAATTGTATTTAAAATTTCTCTTTACAACTATTATATATAAGGCCTGTGAATCTACCAATTCTGATTAATACAATAAATATAATTTATTGAGTGTGTTACTGGTTCTTTAACTTCGACGGTCACCGCTTCATATCAAAAGGGCTTGATTGATCAGCATATTAAGCCACAGCCTGACCTCCACACTCCTATCTGCCTGTTCCTGCACCAGTGCTACTGCTACTGCTACCTGCCTGTTATCCTGACAATTGGTTCAAGCCTTGACCATCTGCGTGCTCATCTGCCTACCTCGGGCATTCCACGCCTTCATGTCCGTCCAGCTGCCTAGCCTGCCCGTCCAGCTGCCCAGCCTTCCTGCCTGCTATGAAAAACCTGCCCACGTCGTGCGAAGCCGGCCCATAGTTTTATACTCAATATCCTTTTAATTAATTTTAATTTATAATTACCTTTAATTTTATTAACGTGGCTTACGTTTAGTTCATTTGAACTATACGTAACGCTACAATATGGTTGTAAAAAACTCTTAAATCGATAGAAACAATATCCATAATGTCCTCTGACTGTAATTTACTATCCATCAAATCTAACAATCTATTTTGAACTATTTGTATACGAGTAATTACCTCGTGTCTGGAAAAAACACAATTCTATTTTGTCGAAAGGTTCTAAAACAAAAAAATATTCGTATTAGATACTATACTTACATAATTATAATATGCCTGGTATTAATGAAGGTAATATTAGTTCAGGAGTAGATAACTAATATTTCCTCCATCAAAAGTAGAAAAAAAAAATTTACTAATTAGAATATTATTAAGAGAATTTTATTTTTACCTTACTAATGGCGTTACAGTACATTGCCCTTTATCCTCATTCATAAGGACCGGTACTCAACAATATTATAACATGATAAGGTCAGGTAGGTACTACAAATTTATTAAGGGCAAAATAGAGATAGTGGAAGGTCGGGTCAAACGTCGACCATTTTTCGTTCATGAACTTGTAATCCATTACGAACTAGTTTATAGGAACCGGTAATAAAGAATTACTTAAAGCAACACACCTTGCGGGGTTTTTCCGATGTGTAATTACACTTATGTTTGTCAATTACATTTATTAAGGAGTAAGCCTATTTACAGGACATATTTTCACACAACAACAACAACAACATTGCCTATAGCTGTGATTGTGCTCTTGGTTTTTACTTTCATTGCTTATATTTTAAGTATGTATATTTTTATGTATCTATTATTTAGCAAATTATTATGTATATATTTGTATTTCTAGTAAGTATAATTGTATCTATATTATGTTCATTTTTGGTATTGTCGCACCACTGACCACCCCATGTCACGTCCAGGTAATCTCTGTCCATACCAGGTTGCCTGGAAGAAATCGCGGAATGCAATAAGCCCGTACGTTGTATGTTTTTAGTATTAATTTTCTTTTTTTTCTTGTATATGGTGTACAATAAAGTGTAAATAAATAAATATTTTCCAAGTGTAGGCTAGTAGGCATTGAGAATGCCCTGTACATTGTTGCCTGACCGGAAAACCGAACCCTAGATTTTATCAACAGCTATGCATACGATTTAAAAAAATCAGATGGCTAAGCGAGACAATTCCAAGCGCTTGTACAGGAAGCGGCCAACTGAGGAAAACTGAAATAAAATTCACAGCTCAATTGACAACTTCAAGTATGGCAATTTTTAAAGACTCTTGGTATTGGCAAAGCCTCTAGCAAGAGTCCTCCTGATAAGATGGATCTTAATGCACTTAATGCTCACTTTTCTAAATCCCCAATGACCCTCGATGACCATGAAGATCTCTTTAATCCTTCTTTATCAGCATATACTTATTTTTATTTCCATCCAATTACTGAACTAGGCATTAAGAAATGTATCCAATCCATCTCCACTAAGGTGGTAACGATGACCTTCAACTGCAAATGTTCCTACCTATTTTGAGTGAAATAGAGTTCCTGTCATAACTCACATTGTGAAGAAGGCTCACGTCCTATCACTTCCCAAAAATTCAAAACACTCCTCACCATCCCGTATCCATCCGCCCAATCCTCTTCAAAGTCCTCGAGAGCATTGTTCGGAAGCAACTATACTGTTACTTATCCTCTGATAGCCTGCTGAATCCTTAACAATCTGGTTTTAGACTTGGCCATAGCACTGTTACAACTCTAGTCAAAATATTCGATGTCATAAGATTGGCTATGGATGATAAATGTCTAACTATAATTGGTTTTATTGGACTTCAGCTTTTAACTCAGTTGACTTTGACATTTTCTTAGGAATCCTTTCTTCCCTTAATGTCTCTGCCCCGGTAATTGAGTGGTTCAAATTCTATCTTCGGGGTCGTTTACAGTCTGTTCGATCCACTTCGCTTCTCCTTCGTACTCTACGTCACACTTCCAGCCGTTATGATGGCTCCTTCTGTGTTACTGTAGAGCGTCTCTGGAACTCTCTCCCACACTCCCTGCGAGATAAACCATCTCTCAATGTCTTCAAGAGGAAAATTAACGAACATTTCCTTTTAACGCAACGTTAAAATAATGTGTGTGTTATGTTTGTGTTTGTTTATGTATGTATGGAGTTGTATGTATGGAGTTGTAAGTATGGAGTTTCTTGTGCATTCTTCTCCATAACAAGCTACTTTCCAAATGCACGGTAGAATAATTTTACATGTAACGTTCAAAAGTGCCGCTTGGTGGCCTAGTTGAAATAAAATATATTTGTCTTGTCTTTGTCTTTGTCTATGTTGTTTATAAATAATTATGATTTATTTGTATGATTAAAATTATATTAATTTAAATACTTTACACTGGATCCTACCCTCTTTTGTCATCATTCTCTGTCACTCTAGGGTTTGCTATAAGAGAACTCAACATTTAATTAAGCTCACCTTTGTACATGTACTTTTTTATCACACTGTATTAAATATTATTTTGGTGTACAATAAAGAATTGAGAAAGATTTAATAGAATTACTTTTTCATTTCCTTCTGCTATCAAGATTTTTGTATAAACTTTCATAAAAACTACAACGTGAAAAACACCCAGTGCGTGAAACATTCTGCGATCCTGCCTCGAATATAATCTTGTCTAGCAAGATTCACCACGAACATCTTGCAAGCATCTCTACAATTTGATAGAGCGGGCGAGACGATATTTTTAATAGAGTTAGCCTCCCTGTGCGACATATTGAAGTAATGTCACTGTTTTATTGTTGTTTGACGAAATTTTGTTGAAATAAAAGTAAGAGATTGCACTGAGCTAGAGTTTTATTGCAGAGTTTGGAAGTTTCGTGTCTCGTGCCTTTTTCTTTTGGATCTTTTAAGATGTGAGCTGCAAACTGTGATCTGAGTGTTGAGGTATTTTATTATTTATACCTTTGTTGGTTGTAAATGGGTGCAGATGGTCGTATGCACTCTGCATAATTATTTATCCTTTTCCGTCAATCTAAATCCGTTTACTAGTAAAGGAGGTAGGTTTGGATTGCTCAGAAACACGGAATGACAGATGCGGTCGGCGACTTTGTTTCAATTAAGTAATTAAGGTTACACTAGTCGACGGCACGAACTATTTTTGCGCGGGGTTGAAATGCATGCTATATCGACCGAAAACAGGTGCGGAAGAGATTGATGCTGTGATATACACACTTTAGCGAAATGGATGATGATTTAGGGCAAAACCGAGCGCGCGAAATTTTATAAACAGACCTTTGGGAGTCTGGATATCATGAAAAAACGACTCAACGTATCTATTCAAAATAAAATTATTTGCATTGTTGAACTACTAATCTATCCCTGTATGATGAATGTTTTGCCGTGAAAAACGCTTGTCCTGACAATTATGAACAGAAAGGACAAAAATCATAATATTACATAAATCCTAATTTCAAATAAACATGAGCAACTTGTTCATAACAATATAAATCCTGTATTTTCATTTCGTTTACCTTACCTTTAATATTAGGACTTACCTTAGGCTATCATCCCAACTAGCAAAAACGTCGTATAATTCTAGTCTTATAAGACTTCACGGTATATAGCAGTTATATAGTGGTATGTAGTTAACTATTTTGATATATAGACGTTTATCTTACGACGGTTCAGTCGCGGGACTTTTATGTCTTAATATAAAGTTGAGTAAACGTTTTCAGGACTAACTTATACGACGTTGTAGTATGGTGTCAGTTCATATGTTGAGTAAAAATGTTTACAGGACTAAATTATATGACGTCGGATAATGGTGCCAGTGCATATGTTGGATAAACGTTTTCATGACTAACTTATACGACGTTGTAGAATGGTGTCAGTTTATATGTTGAGTAAATGTTTTCAGGACTATCTTATATGACGTCGGATAGTGGTGCCAGTGTATATGTTGGATAAACGTTTTCATGACTAACTTATACGACGTTGTAGAATGCTGTCAGTGCATATGTTGAGTAAATGTTTTCAGGACTATCTTATATGACGTCGGATAGTGGTGCCAGTGTATATGTTGGATAAACGTTTTCATGACTAACTTATACGACGTTGTAGAATGCTGTCAGTGCATATGTTGAGTAAATGTTTTCAGGACTATCTTATATGACGTCGGATAGTGGTGCTAGTGCATATGTGGAGTAAACGTTTTCAGAACTTACATATATGACGGCGGCTAATGGTGCCAGCCATGACGTTTATTGGACAATGTATTGGTCATATCAACGTTTCGGTTAAATAAAAGGTTTTTGTAAGACAACCATCGTCATGTGCAAATCTTAACATAACTTTTATATAATTAAAACGCCACTTAAACACCCACCCCTTAAACGGGTCAGTGCCCACTCAACCCGATTAGACTCAACCCGAAGAATAATACCTGCAAAGTTTTGTTTTTTTATGCGTAAAAACGTCGATGTACAGTCAGGCAGAAAAGTGTTGATTTAACGCTTGCACCACAGAGAATATAAAATTTAAATAATGTTTGGATAAATAGATGAATAATTAAACAAGTAAATACTTATGCTTTTTAATATAGTAAATGCTTTGTACTTAGTAGATTATAATTAATTATCATTACAATCTTATAGCTAATGGCACGGTGGTATTATTAGATAAGTGATTATAATTATTAGGTTAACAAGTAGGTTCCAAAATATTAAAAAATATATGGGTTACTAAATTATCTTAAAAAAATAAACATTAGGTATATTAAAGAATACAGGACTAGGTAGGAACAACACAATTAAAAGATTAAAGTTTTTAGGTGTTTGTCGGTATACATGACCGACGTGTAATAAACTTTGGCCACGTTGATTGGAAATTAATTCATAATTTTTACGCACTCTGCCCTGAGAAGGCCCTCCACCTGACATTGTAAATGACAAACTAACCATATTACATACTTTACTTTCTTATCATACCGGCACCCTACATAATTGCATTTTTGCAAAAAAATGTTCGAACAATAGATATAAGCCGCTTCGTCTATTGTTTCCAGAAAACCGGTTTAAGCGAGGTAGAGTATAAAGCTACATTTTTTAAATGAAATCTCTTACTACCAGGATAAATTAAGTATCATAACAAAATATTCTATGCATAATAAATTAATAAGTTATTTAGGACTAAATAACACTTTGCCTGACTGTACAAATGGTAGTAAAACTTCTGGTATTATTCTTCGGGTTGAGTCTAATCGGGTTGAGTGGGCACTGACCCTTAAACGGGTCAGTGCCCACTCAACCCGATTAGACTCAACCCGAAGAATAATACCTGCAAAGTTTTGTTTTTTTATGCGTAAAAACGTCGATGTACAGTCAGGCAGAAAAGTGTTGATTTAACGCTTGCACCACAGAGAATATAAAATTTAAATAATGTTTGGATAAATAGATGAATAATTAAACAAGTAAATACTTATGCTTTTTAATATAGTAAATGCTTTGTACTTAGTAGATTATAATTAATTATCATTACAATCTTATAGCTAATGGCACGGTGGTATTATTAGATAAGTGATTATAATTATTAGGTTAACAAGTAGGTTCCAAAATATTAAAAAATATATGGGTTACTAAATTATCTTAAAAAAATAAACATTAGGTATATTAAAGAATACAGGACTAGGTAGGAACAACACAATTAAAAGATTAAAGTTTTTAGGTGTTTGTCGGTATACATGACCGACGTGTAATAAACTTTGGCCACGTTGATTGGAAATTAATTCATAATTTTTACGCACTCTGCCCTGAGAAGGCCCTTCACCTGACATTGTAAATGACAAACTAACCATATTACATACTTTACTTTCTTATCATACCGGCACCCTACATAATTGCATTTTTGCAAAAAAATGTTCGAACAATAGATATAAGCCGCTTCGTCTATTGTTTCCAGAAAACCGGTTTAAGCGAGGTAGAGTATAAAGCTACATTTTTTAAATGAAATCTCTTACTACCAGGATAAATTAAGTATCATAACAAAATATTCTATGCATAATAAATTAATAAGTTATTTAGGACTAAATAACACTTTGCCTGACTGTACAAATGGTAGTAAAACTTCTGGTATTATTCTTCGGGTTGAGTCTAATCGGGTTGAGTGGGCACTGACCCACTTAAACGTTAGTGCATAACCTTTATATAACAAAATTATTTTGATCGTATGGAAGACTTACTAAGACTTGTATGCGACTAAAATGTTGAATTTCTACGGTTACATTACTTTAAGTAGACTTTCAAATCATTTAAAGGTCAAATCCACACTTTAATTGAACCATTCCCATTTTGTAGTGTCCATTAAAAAAGTGATAGAATGAATGAATGTTGCCGAAAAAGATTCCGTATATTATTTAAATATTTTAACTAACATTTAATATAAACAACTCAGTTATAATATTTGCTTGAAAAGGTGAAATGAATGCTTCTCCAAGGCCATTTTTGTCTTTTAAGACGTTTTAAATAATTTCGGATTAAAAATGTATCGATGTCCAAGAACACTACCATAGTTCATTGATATCCTATGTTAGACCTGAAAAAAAAAAGATCTGGGCTAAACGTACTAGGTATTTGATTAGATAGCCATTGACAAGAAAAGAAGATGAATTTATAATCATAAAGGGCCAAGTTAGTTCACTGTTCAAGATAATCAATGTTTATTAGATCTGTAAGTAATGCCTAAGGAACCCTAAAGTAGACTGAATATGGCCGCGGCGTCACAGACTCAAGAAAATGTATACGCGACCTTTTTGTTATATAAGTGTCATATAAAGGTCGCTATATAACGTAAACAAGATGGTCGATGCTTTATTATGAAAACATATTTTGGATAATTGATTAAAACGATTCAAATACAAAGAAATAGGGGAGGGCGTTAAAAACTTCACAAAAACACATATATACATTGTCATAAAACTAAAGTTCCCTGAAAGATTAACACAACTATCATTATATCAGACTCATTAATAAAATGCAAAATAAATCAATATTTTGTAATCATGGAAATAGACATTTACTTACCTTTTTAATTTATTTTTTATATATCACAATATTTAACACACGAAACAAAACGGTTATCGTTGAGTCGTATTGTTTGGCACTAGTACAACGTTTCAGTCTTTGAAAACGTCATTGTAACTGCTATGTGGCATACGCGGTCACTTAAGGGACTCATTATAACCAGTATTGGACCGTAAAGTCTGTCTTTGTACTTTTATTTAACTTGTACACAACGTTCAACTGTCATTGGCTGACTTCTACGTTACTACTAAACGATAATATTGTCGCATAATTTGGGCCTAATTCGCGTTATTTATACGTTTATATTTACGTTTATACGACCAATCTTAACAACTAGACTCAAAATGTAAAACGTTAAATTGACTATTATTAAACATTGATTTGTTAGTTGGGATGTTTTTAATTTTGACACGCTGCTTTAGCGTTCTTCCAAAAACACAAAAAAATAATCATAAAAAAATTGAATTATTAGGGAAATGTTGACTACCCCTGAACTGTCACTTTGACAATGACATTTCTTTGTTTACATTTTGATATCGAATTCGTTTTTTAGGTTTACTCTTTACGTATCCTACGGACAGTATGTATCAATCAATTGTTCAAGCAAGACATAAGTTATGTCTACGCTGAAACGCAGCCCTTTCACTTTATTCGTGAGCGCATCCTACGTCGGCGAGACACACTACAACTTCACGGCGGACTTCACTTCACTCAATATATTTTGCGGAACAAACCGCCATATTTTGTCGCGACACATTTTATATAAATTCTGTATAACCAGTTTAAACTATTAAACTTCTCAACCAGTTCAGGGTCGATCTTTTATTGTATCGCCCACAAGTTATTTCAACACTCGTAATAACTAAGCAATTTCTTCAGCAAGATTTCCGAAATATGTCAGGCGTGTAACAATTGTTTTTACTCAGCTTACTCGTAATATATTTCACACCCACACGCTGTGCTATGTGACGGCTAGTTCTAAATATAGAACAAAAGTAATGTGTGCGGATTTGACATCGTTAGTGGCAGAATATGTGGACATTGAAGGTCACGTGGTGAAATTATTTTCTGGCCGGTCAATGTAGGTGTAAAAATAGGTTTTGCTTTTTGAAGTAATAGGGATCGATTTTGACTTATTGGAATTAGGAAAAGCTTCAACTGATAGATCATCAGGCCGACGGGAGTAGAGTTACCGCGGCCCTGGCTCAATCAACTGTAGGAACACGGGTGGATTTTAGTCAGTAAAAGTCTGTCACGCCCTCCCGCCTCACCCAGAGCGGGGGAAGTCATTGGACGAATTCGAATTCGAAAAATAAAATTGCCAACGGGACTAAACGAGAACGGAACTGGAAATAGTACATTACTGCAGCAGCCAGCAAAAGAGGCATTGATGGACGAACGTGTAAATATGGGCCGAGGCGAAGCCGAAGCACACATACGTAAGTCCATCAATGCCTAGTTGTGGCCAAGGTTTGTATAGTACTTTTCTCAAATAATGCGCGGAAATTAAGAGCCCCTACAAGTTTTACGTGCCAAAAACAGAAAACAGCTATTTTTTAGCGAAAATTTCTCAATGACTACAAGATATATGATAAAAAATATAATGACAAGAATAAAAACCGGCCAAGTGCGAGTCGGACTCGCGCACGAAGGGTTCCGTACCATTATCGCAAAAAACGGCAAAAAAATCACGTTTGTTGTATGAGAGTCCTACTTAAATATTTATTTTATTCTGTTTTTAGTATTTGTTGATATAGCGGCAACAGAAATACATCATCTGTGAAAATTTCAACTGTGTAGCTATCACGGTTCATGAGATACAGCCTGGTGACAGACAGACAGACAGACAGACAGACAGACAGACAGACAGACAGACGGACAGCGAAGTCTCAGTAATAGGGTCCCGTTTTTACCCTTTGGGTACGGAACCCTAAAAACGACACAGGTACGTTATATACAAGCCCTTGAGCGAGACTGAATTCACTGAATGCTTCGCGCGAGCGCAACGGTTTATAAGGCATTATTTAGACAATTTATTAAAATAAAATAAATACTCAAAATTAAATATAAAAATTGGATTCGATTGATAAACACCTCTTTCAAATTATTTATCAGTTATTTTTGTATTCAACATATTCTTACGCGTAGACGACACTTTCGCACATGATAAAATTGCTTCAACATTTTTTTTTTAATACAAAATTGATGGCTTACTAGTATACTATATGCCAAGCCCATACCATTTTTTTCAGATTATTATTCGCCACCAGTAAGCTGAAAAAGCAATTGAAAAACCTGGTGTTTCGGGTTGACGTAAAAACGTTTGTTAGGAATTTAGTTTTTCTAATTTAATTTGAGAAGGTATCAAAAATATGTAATGTCTATTTACTAGATAACTATGTGACGCAAAATTGGCATTAAAAGATTTATCAAATATCTTGTAGTTATTGAGAAATTTGCGCTGAGAAAGTAGCTGTTTTCTGTTTTTAGCTCGTGAAACTTGTAAGGGCTCTTAAAACGAGTAGTACCTATAATGTGATTTTTTATTTCGTGGACTAAACTGACATTTGGGGGGTTGTCACTTTATCGATACATTAAAATAGTGTCGTACCCTAACTATCCTGAGTGATCGAAAGTTTATCGAAAATCGAAGTAGATCGAAAATGAAACTATTTCACGGCAGAAAAAAATAATTTGTTTAGAAACTAGCGGCCCATAATTAGTTTCTACTCATATAAGTCAGACTTAATTTTATCAATAGCATTTATTTTATTGTTGATTTCATATTTAACACAATAAAAGTTCATGTACTATGTGTATGAATACTGTTATATTTAGATATATTACGTTTAAATTCATAAAACATTTATTTACAACAATTAGTAAAAATAAATTCAGGAGTCATGTCACATCGATTCGATGAATCACTTATGATTGAGCCTTACCTATAACACTATGCTCCGCGCTTGCAACATTTAAAAAAAATAAGGTCAATAGCAGCTGTCAGTTTAGTCCACGAAATTAAAAATCACAGTATAGAACTCATTTTGTCAAAATCAATAACGTTTCTTTTTTTTTCAGTAAATAGTGTTCTATTTGCAAGCCAGTTCGAAATTTAAATAAAACCTTTGATACGTTACCTCCTTGGTTGCCATGTTTCGGAGTAAAAGAATAACACGACAGATATGAGTTTACTATGTAATTTATTTGGCCGCTAGACACAACAGATATGGATTTTCATACAACTTTTGCCGGCCGCTGCTCGCATGTATATGGCCAGTACAGTAATTTCGATTTATCTCGAAGAAGGTTGTCAAAATAATGCTCAATTTTACAAGCATGTTTGAGAAAAAGTATCATCCTATATGCGAAGGCGCTTTCCGAAATTCCAATTTCAATAGCGCTTGACAATCCCTTACATTTTGTCTTTTCTCCAATCGCTATTGTAACGCTTTCGTTGAAATAATGTCACTTGTCCCTTTTGTGTAAAATCAGTCACCGCCAGCGCAAGGCCAGGCGTTGTGCTCAACAACTGGCTACCCCGCACCACCGTACTGCAACCTTCCTAGGAAGTTTTAGGTACGCGGCCTCCACATGCTGGAATAACATTGCCCCGCCGATTAGGAATATAATAAATTTTGAGACTAAACCTAAGACATTCGTTCTGACTTCATAAATAAAATTTAATGACATTAATATTTACAAATAGCTTATTTTAATTTTATTTAATCCAATATTTATTATTTGAGAGCAGTGGTGGCCCAATGGTAACGGCTCTGAATTACGTTTCGTAGGTAGTGTGGTCGTTCGAAACCAGGCAGGCGATTTACTTTGTGTAAATTATTTCATCAACACTGCTCATAAAACGGTGAAGGAAAACATCGTGAGGAAACCGGCATTTTTTTTTATTTTTTATTTTTTTTTATTATAGATAGGCTCGCGCTTGACCACTATCTCACCTGATGTTAAGCGATGATGTGCATGCATGCGGCATGTTCTAGAACCAAAAAATTTAAGACATGTGTCCACCAAACTGCACTGGACCCGCGTGGTATTTTGTAAATGTTTGTCCTGTATGTTTTTGTGGTGTACAATAAAGTATATAATATATAAATAATTATCTTACAGAGAGGATACCTGTGACCCAGCACTGCGAACATTTAATGGCTGATTATGATTTATTATTTAATATGTATCCTTTTTCCTTTAACTTCTTATCCATCAAGTGATGTGCCTATTTCTAGATTATGAGTCGGCAAGAGATTGGATAGATGTGTTTAGCCCGTTGCGTCTATGCCACACTGTCACTTGGGGTATTTTGAGACAATTTTTACCATCATATTGTAGCACTTTATAGACTTTGTATTATATTATATTATCTATTTTACGTTTTTTTTTTCATTTTATAATTTACTAGCGACCCGCCCCGGTTTCGCCCGTAACAAATTATACACAAAAACTTTCCTCGTTTCTCGCTCTTTTGATTGGTGAAAATCGCATGAAAAGCCGTACAGTAGTTTTTGAGTTTATCGCGTACAAACGCGGCGGGGAATTTTATTAGAATTTATTTTATAACTAGCTGTGCCCGCGGCTTCGCTCCCGTCAACTGCCTACCCTACCTACCTACGCCTTACCAACACCTTCAATTCCCGTCATCTTCTTCATGTTACGTTAGTTTAGACCCTGCATACAGAAATAGGAGGCACGCAGCGAGACTCCGTCGACTTTGTTGCTTCAATAGTAATCGAACTATTCTTTATTAAAACCAATGTTAACACCAAAATAATTTAAAATAAAACACATCTTTTTATTACTGTCCATCACTCAATGGACCAGCCAGCCATTGAGTGACGGGCATTATTCAGAAAGCCCGGTCAAAATATTATTTTAAGAGTTTTTATCATATTGGGCATTTTACAAATTGTCCGGGAATTATGAATAATGCCGATTTATAACTTGGTCCATAATCCTTCCTTCTAGGGCGTAACGAGTGTTTTTCTCAATAATTTTAATATCTACCAACATTTTTTGGGGTCACACTCATTATGATTGGACGCCCTGATGTTCCCAACCCCTCAACGAAGCTTAAACTATAAAACTACTAGAGTATTTTACATAGTTCGACATAATGTAGCATGTAACACGCTGCAGAGGTAATGTCTCCGTAAGGGAACTTTTTCACTGCTTTTTACCTAAAGACTAAAGTGTAGTTAGAAACTTTTTAGAATAGTGGTCCGGGAGATGGGACTGATTTTGTGTAAAATATAGTTTTGATGCAGGACCTGAGGATCAAAAACTGACAGTCTAACAGCGATAATGACACGGTATGTTTGGTGTTTATGATATTTCAAAGCAATGAAAATTGTGAAGCAGATGACATTTTAGACGTCATTTTCATAATTATGTTTATAATATACTAAATTAAAATACTATTTCGTTTGCCATTTGTTTTACTCTGTCTTCATCTTATAAACATAATATAACGCCTGTATCCTTCAAAAGGTTAGGTAGAGGACCTGTATTACATGCAAATTTTGCCGTTATATTTAAGATGACGACTGTAGTCGCCAACGACCTTGAATGAAAAAACGCGCACTCGTTTCACGCCCGCGTGATCCAAAATTCGTTGTTTTTTTGTACTTTTCTTATTATTCTATGACTTTAACAAGCCTTAGATCAAAATGTAGATAATTCAATTGTCTTTGAGATGGTGCAAATTTCATTATAAGACGCCCGGCGATTTTGGTGCGGTTGTAATTTTTTGTCCATGTTAGACATAACTTTACAAATTTATTACACTATGTTATACGAATAAATCACAAAATTTTCTTGGATTAAATTATTAAGTAAATGGTTTAATGTCACATATATTTTTTCCAAAAAATTACGAGTAGCCGTTTAGACGTGATTCTCTTTTTAAAATCAGCTACTGAGGGGTATCTGCGCCTTAAAAATCTAAATACACATATTACATTATTTGTAGAAAATTGTACATCTTACATCCAGCGTTTAAAAACGTCAATCTCAACCGGGTCCCGCTTCTTGTGTCACATAACGACAGTTACGGACAGATCAACAGATGGCAGTTTGAAAACATTTTGTTCAGGGACTGAAAGTAATAGTAGGGTTGGAAATACACAGCAGTATCCTTGTTTAGCTTTACACAAGACCCTCTATATATGTATAGTCTTGTATATATAGAAATGAAACGTTACATGCAGGTTTTACACTCATAGTCTAAGTCTTCCTCCACTCGACTTAGCCTCCCTCAATCAAATTAATAGCTTGTTGTTTATTGAAATTAATTTTCTCGACTCGAGATTTTGTTTTCCATTTTTATGGCTACTGAGTCAGCCAAAACACGTCCATTGCTTAACAGGTTCACAGCCCCATGACGCACATAAGGCATTTGTGATTGTTTTAACTATTGTTTTCGCTATGTGGACAGTGGACCTGGCCTATGTTAGGCCCATTCCCCAAATGTTGCCACATCGACGGGTCTCGTGCATCTCGCATTGTAAACTCGCCTTATAGCGTAAGTGAATTCATCAAGGCAAAGGGTAAAGAGTATGAACCATCGACCAATCACATGCGACTTGAAGTACGCGATGTGGATTTCCGTCTATTTGATTGTTCGATTGTTCATACACTTTGCCTTCCCAAATTCACTTATGCAATAAGGCTCCAGGTCATCGGTTCACCCAGTGGGAGGCCGTCCGACGCAGCGTCTTCCAGTACGCGGTCACCACTTCAGAACTTTACAACCCTGTCTGCGAGCATTGTGCCCTGATCAGAATGTGCAGTTTACGTTAATCTAGTACATTAGTATCTACAGTTCAGAGTTTTATATTTCACCCAAAGCTACAGTCACATCATTCACTTAACATATTCATCATTGTTCGCGCCGTTTCGTTGGCGCTTCTTTATTTTAGGTATAGTTTTATTCTACCCGCTTTTTACTTTACATTTTTTACTTTTCGCTGCTTGGTTTTGTACTGAGGTAGAATATGACCGACATCGCCGCCGCGTGGTCGTGTCTGTGCCACTTTTCTGTTTATCCACAATTTTGGATTAAAACCGCCCCTTGAGGTTGTTTCGTGCCGTACACAACCCTCATATCGTCCTCATCGTCAAGAAGACCGAGAAGAGCGCATCAAGGTCGCAGCAGCACTGGCACCTGGATCGAGGCCCCGAGCTGGACTGCCCACCGTGGTGCTAAGGTTGGTCAATTTTCTATCCTTAGTTGCGAAATCAGCAGCCTTTCTCAATCTTGTGTTCTTTCCCCCTTTCTTAATTAAATAAAACCTATGGAGATACAACCACTAGCCAGCTAGTACCCACCCGCGCCATCATTTTTTTTTGGCCTTCGAGCCGCACCTTACATTATTTCTCGGCCTTTAACCGAGTATCACATATTTATATCCCGCTATTTGTGTTTCCGCTTAGTTTTCAAAACTATAACCTATTTTTTTCCGCTTAGTTTTAAAACTATTTTTTCTTACCGCTTAGTTTTAAAACTATTTTTTCTTACCGCTTAGTTACGAAGGTAATTTACCTGCTGTAATTACCTACCCGCTATAATTTATCATTTATCGTGTTCCATTTCTTAACGGAAAAATTGCATTACTTTTAGTAAGTACCTAAACTTATTTATATTGTATTTTGTCAAAAGTCTTTAAGCTAATTAACGACGGTACGTATGTTAGAACGTGTTATCACCGGCCGTTCCGTTCCGAGCGTTCTTTTGTTCTCGAAGTCTATGTTGCAGTCAGTAACGCTGTTTCGGGTATTTTATAACTTGAATATTTTTTAACAAAATCTCATCATGCCTGCGAGTTCTACGGAAGGAGATAAGCTTAATTTAACCATTAAAAGGCTCGTAGGGAAACGCGATGAAGTTTATGCTAGGCTTCAGAGAATTTATGACTCAAGATATGAAATGATTTCGGACCCTAGTAAGGTGGAGAATTTTCTATGTAGTATGGTCTCCATTGATACTATGCGCGACGAATTCATAAAAATTGTCGATGAATTTAATACGTTGAATTTGATGTTGGATCCAGATTTCATACCTAACTATCAAAGTTTGTCTACATTTGAGGACTTATACTGTCGTTGCAAATATGAAGCCAACAAAATAGTTGCTGGCCGGGATATACCCAAAGTTGAAAAATCGTCTTCCAGTAACAGTTATAAAAAATCAAATTTGAATCTGCCCAAATTAGAGTTAGTCAGTTTTTCCGGTTTACCCGCAAATTGGTCGACTTTTTATGAAACATTTAGGACTACTATACACGAGAATACTGATCTTACTAATAACGAACGTATTCAATATTTGATAGGACAGTTATCGGGCCGGGCACTTTCTACTGTGTCAGGAATTACACCGAACGCTGACAATTATACTTTGATATGGACCACGCTGGTCAACAAATATGAAGACAAACGTTATTTAGCCACCGCGTATTTGGATCAAATGTTTGAATTCAAATCTTTTTCCGTTGCTAACACTAAGAATTTAGACTCGTTTTTAGAACATTTTGCGTCTGCCGTGTCGAGTTTAAAAACGTTAAAACTTAGCAACTTGTCCGATTTTATTCTTCTTTATTTCGCTTTAAAGAAAATAGACCCGGAGACCGCTCGCGCTTTTGAAATGTTTAAGCGAGAGACTGCTTTGCCTAGCTACGAGGACTTGATCACTTTTCTGCGTGAACAATCGAAAATATTAGACCGCACTTCGGCAAACGCTACGACGAAACGCGTCGGTACCGACATGAACAAAAATGTTTCTAAGTCTACCCACTCCTTTGTAGGTACTAGCGCGCCGGTGCAGATAAAGGATAAAAATAAATCTTGTCCGTTTTGCGAGTTGGAAAATCATTTCAACTTGTTTAAATGTTTTAAATATCAAAAATTACCGCTGGATGATAAATTTAATTTTATTAAAACTCGAAATGGATGCACGAACTGCCTCAGTTTGTCCCATAATAACGTAGCTTGTAAGTCGGAAGTACGTTGCCGCTATTGCAATTGTAGGCACCACTCGCTGTTATGTAGAAAACAACAGCTGACTCCTCCTGCGCCCGGCGTATCGCCCGCGCATAATAATGTTATTCCGCCGGCGCCGACATCTACCGCCCCGCAGGTACATGTTGCTTTATCAGCACTATCGACGCCTCTTCCGCTACAAAATAACATTTCGTTGTGCAATTTTAATAACCGCCGAGATAATAATATTACCTGTCTTTTAGGCACGGTTCAAGTTTTAATACCTGACTCTGCGGGTGTGTTGCACAATGTTCGCGCGCTTATTGATCCCGGATCACAAAACAATTTTATTACAACGACATGCTTAGCAAAACTTAACGTAAATTTTAATCGAATAACGCGTGCTGTTGTAAAGGGGATCGGTTCATCGCCTAATCCGATTAAGGGTTCCGTCAGCGTAAATTTGTTTTCGAACGATAAAAATATTTTACTCACGCTGGACTCTTACGTCATTGATAAAATTACGGATAATTTGCCTTCTGCTCGTATCGAGCCCGCTTCGCTCGGTTATTTAAACCACGTTCAGTTAGCTGACAGTAGCTTCCATTCACCTGGGGAAATTGACATCCTCATCGGTGCACCGCAGTTTGCCGAAATTTTACTCTCGGGACGCGTAAATGGTCCGCCCGGGTTACCTACCGGTATACAAACGATTTTTGGTTACATAATCGTAGGAAATTGTCCTATTAGTAATCCTTCTACTGAGTTCGTTTCTTTGTGCTCGTTTGTACAGAATGAACCTCCGTTATCAAATATGCTAGAAAGGTTCTGGCAGCTCGAAGAAGTAGCGCCCGAGCGCCCGCTGAACGCCGCATCTAGGGAGTGCGAGAAGCTGTTTGTCTCAAGCGTGTCACGTGATGACACAGGACGTTATAGTGTAGCGTTACCCTTTGCGCGCGACCTCTCTGAGGTCGGTGATTCATACAAAACTGCTATGCGTCGTTATATGTACTTGGAGCGTAAGTTAACAGCTTCCCCAGAGTTGCGTTTGGAATATGACGCGATTATTAAGGAATACCTATCGAAGGGTTATATCTCGTTACTTGATGATGCTGGTTCGCTACCTACGGGTTTTTATATACCACATCATGCTGTTGTTAGGCAAGATAAAGTAACTACAAAGGTGCGAATGGTTATGGACGCCAGCGCCAAAACTGATTCAGGTAAATCACTCAATGATTTGTTATATCAGGGTGAGAATTTACAAAACGATTTGTTTTTAATTTTACTCGATTTCCGCTTATATCCCGTGGCTTTTACCAGTGACATACATCAGATGTTTTTACAGGTTTTAGTTAACGAGGATCACAGAATGTTTCAAAAATTTTTATACCGCTTTGATAGTACTTTACCGCTTGATACCTATCAATTTAACCGCGTTTGCTTTGGATTGCGCTGTAGTCCTTTCCTCGCCATGCGAGTTTTAAGACAACTTTGTGATGACGTACGCGCATCTTACCCGCGCGCCGCAGATGTTGTTGTGCATAATTGTTATATGGACGATATTTGTTACTCCGTTCCCACCGTCCAGGACTCGTTACGGCTCAGAGATGAGCTGTTAGGATTATTTACGGCCGGGGGCTTTAGCCTTATGAAATGGTCCAGTAACTCAGCAGAGTTACTCGAATCATTGCCTGATACCCACCGCTATTCTTCAAAAGTAAATTTCGATGAGCCTAATCAAAGTCTAAAGGTTCTTGGCCTTGAATGGTCTCCTACCACAGATGTTTTTTCCTTTTCTGTCGCTCTTGACAACCGTCCATGTACCAAACGCAACATCTTATCGGTTATTGCTCGCCAGTTTGATGTTTTAGGTTTAATCGCGCCAACTATTCTTTACGCGAAATTAATCTTACAGAAGCTTTTTGTTCTCAAGCTGGATTGGGACGACAAGCCGCCCCAGAATGTAATGGTTCTCTGGGAGAATTATCTTCGCGAACTGCCCGCATTACGGGACTTAAAGATAAAGCGTCATCTTGAGGTGTTTAGGAATGACCTCGTCACTATTATCGCATTTTCCGACGCGAGTGAACGAGCGTACGGAGCCGCCGTATATGTCAAAGTTCAGCAAGATCCCCACTCCCCAGCGGTTGTCAACCTGGTGTGCGCGAAATCCAAAGTCGCTCCTCTCAAAACGATATCGGTTGCCAGACTTGAGCTCTGTGGCATTTTACTTATGTCTAAACTAGTGCAACGAGTTATGAACACTTATAAACCGCGTCATAATATTGAAAATATATTTTGTTTCACCGACTCAATGGTCGCATTACATTGGATTCATTCTGATCCTCAAACTTTGAAAACATTCGTCGCTACGCGTGTTACAAAAATTTTAGATTGCCTTCCCGCGGAACATTTCTTTCACGTTCCCGGTACCGACAACCCTAGCGACTGCTTATCGCGAGGTTTGTCTCCGAAGCAATTGTTGTCGCACCCGATGTGGTTCAGTGGACCATCATGGCTTCAACAGAGCGTCGACACGTGGCCTGTTACCTCTGTCGACACTAGTGCCATCGATGTACGGTTGCCGGAAACCAAAGTGGTTTCATTACCGGTTGTAGCAGATGTAGGTGTAGACCCGCATCCACTTCTTGCATTGTCGCATCGCGTATCTAAGTGGACGGTGCTACTTCATTCCGTTATCCACGTTTACAAGTTTTTAGGTAAACTGCCGCGATCTAAATCTATTACCGCATCGGATGCGATTTTTGCTGAAAAGATCTTAATTACCGCTTTACAAGAATTTTACTTTTCTGACGAAATTGCACGTTTAAGAGCAAACAAAAATTGTCGCACAGCGTTAAGACGCCTCTCCCCCTTTATTGATAGTGAGGGCTTATTGAGAGTCGGAGGTCGACTCCGTAACGCTGATTTGACCGATGAACAGCGGCATCCTTTGCTGCTTCCGCATAAAGACCGCATCACCGATTTGATCGTGTCGCACTATCATCGCCGCAACTGTCATACTGGTCCGGTGGCTCTTATGTCAATTTTGCGGCAAAGTTATTGGATACTGTCTTGTCGTAATGTCGTACGTCGTATCGTGCATAAATGCAATTTCTGTTTCCGCGCTAAACCCAAGGCCGTGCATCCCTTCATGGGGGACTTACCCGCGTGCCGCGTAACTGAAGCTAAAGCCTTTACACGCACGGCTGTTGATTACGCGGGTCCTATTAGTATTATCCCGCAACGTAAACGTGGCGTTCGTTCTATTAAGGCATATCTATGCATTTTCGTGTGCTTAGTCACTCGCGCTGTTCATGTCGAGTTGACTACCGATCTTAGTACGAGTACATTTCTCTCGGCGTTTAAACGTTTTCTAGCCAGACGGGGTGCTGTGCAAACTATGTACTCTGACGCAGGAACCGTCTTCGTCGGTGCGAAGAACGCTCTTTCGGACATCTACGCTTTAGTCAATTCTGATGAGTATAAAACTGCGTTCTCTACCGAGTTGGCCGAACATAAAATAACGTGGAAAATCAATCCGCCGCGCACTCCACATTTCGGTGGACATTACGAGATATTTGTTAAGGGCTTCAAAACTCATTTATATAGGGTTATAGGTTCTCAATTGTTGACCTACGAAGAGATGTTAACTGTTTTAACACAAATTGAATGCGTTTTGAATTCGCGTCCGCTCACGCCCCTTAGCGAAGATCCGTCTGAGCTAAGCGCATTGACTCCATCGCACTTCCTGATGTCTACGCCGCTAAAGAGTTTACCCGCTTGCGAAGCTACCGGTGATGACACTAGTTTAAAGAAACGATACGCTTTGTTAGATCAATTGGTGCAATCATTCGCAAAACGATGGAAACGTGAATATCTTCACCTTTTGCAATCCAGAGGGAAATGGAACACACATTCAGATCCTATAAAGATAGGTAGCGTCGTGGTTGTAGTTACTGATAACGTTGGACCTCTATCTTGGCCATTAGGTATAATTCTTGAAACCTATCCCGGCAAAGACGGGATCAGTAGAGTCGCTCTTGTTAAGACGGCGACAGGGATCTATAAGAGACCTGCCGTCCGCCTCTGCCCTCTACCTTCGCAATAGCGCCTCTCCCGCTCCCCGGCTTATAGTTTAGTGTATTTTTAAAACCGATGGTTTTAAGGCCGGGGGCATGTTCGCGCCGTTTCGTTGGCGCTTCTTTATTTTAGGTATAGTTTTATTCTACCCGCTTTTTACTTTACATTTTTTACTTTTCGCTGCTTGGTTTTGTACTGAGGTAGAATATGACCGACATCGCCGCCGCGTGGTCGTGTCTGTGCCACTTTTCTGTTTATCCACAATTTTGGATTAAAACCGCCCCTTGAGGTTGTTTCGTGCCGTACACAACCCTCATATCGTCCTCATCGTCAAGAAGACCGAGAAGAGCGCATCAAGGTCGCAGCAGCACTGGCACCTGGATCGAGGCCCCGAGCTGGACTGCCCACCGTGGTGCTAAGGTTGGTCAATTTTCTATCCTTAGTTGCGAAATCAGCAGCCTTTCTCAATCTTGTGTTCTTTCCCCCTTTCTTAATTAAATAAAACCTATGGAGATACAACCACTAGCCAGCTAGTACCCACCCGCGCCATCAATCATTTTACAAGCACGAGCAAAAAATATAAACAAAAAAAGTTTCCCAAAAATATTGGTACATTTATTTTCGTTTCAACTCCCGTCCCAAATGTTTTATGTAACACCGTCAAGGGGTTGGGACATCCAAACTCTTGGTTCACGACTATACAACGGAACTCCATTACTTGGCCCACCTTGGTCCCTGCCGTCCCTGGACCTTTTTAGGAGATTAATGGTCATAAAGCATTATTTTTCACGTCAACCTTTTTTAGGCAAATATTTTGATTAAAAATGCTGATTTTCCGTTAATGGTGCGCTAGTTACCTACGAGTTGGGTTGGGTTGGGGATGCTAATTATTTTGGGCGAGATGTTTCTATGTAGAAGGGATTTTAAGCTATTTTTCTTACATACATCATAATCAGAAAACATGTATTGACAAAATCGTAGTTGAACGATTTGGGCTTACTTTTTCTAGAAATGATTAGACTAGATTAAAGAGAATTTGCTTTACATCGCAAAAAAACATTAAATGCCGGTTTAGGAATTTCAGAAAGTTTCACCGTATTTTAATACCGGCACGGGGTCCCAGCGTCAACCAAGACAATTTGTTTCAAATAAATGTCACTAGATGGCGCGTCGATTCGTTATTGAATTCTGTGTAAAATTTACAATTGATTCCAATAGATGGCGCGGTTTTAAATTTCTGAGGCATGCCACTCGGTTTTTTTTTATTTGTATTTTAACACATTATGGTATAATGAAACTTTAAAAAATTGCAAAAAAAAAAGTATTAAACAAATCGTCACTGTAGGATAGTATTATATTATTTGTGATACCGGTTAAGTCTTTTTAAAGACAAAGTCAAAAATTATTTATGTCAACTAGGCCATTAAGCAGCACTTTCGAAGGTCAAAAAATAGAAATTTTGGTTAATAATAATTGATTCTACCGTCCATTCGAAAATGTAGCTTCTTATGGAGAAGAACGGACAAAAAACTCCATACATACTCTTTAAAAAAATAGTGTTTTAGAACATTTACATAAATTCATATACGTGAGGACAATGCACCCAGCAGGACTGTACTACGTATAGGTATAAAGTATTAAAAGCACTAACAGGTAAATCCTTCACTTGTTAAATAGGAACATGGTTCTCACATACTTACAAATATTGCAAACATAGGTAAATTACCTAATTCAACAACAAAGGAGCTACTTTCTTAGTGACCTTCCTTAAGGGTCGATTTATATCACGCCAATAAGCGATTTTACTAAACAAAATTGCCAGTACATTCACATGGACGCAACGCGATGCAATTCAACTGATTTGCATATAACATTTTCTTTAAAAATTGTTGCATGATAACGCCTAGAGGTGGAGAAAAGTGAGAGTGAGAGTGAAATCATATAATTTACTGAAAGTACTTATTTATAAATAAGTATAGGGTAAGGTGGTGCAAGAGTGCGCGGTCGGTAAGAGTGCGCATCTATCCTACGTCGAGTACTGAGTGACATTTGTAACTAACTTCAGTCGCATTTTGGTGTTGAAGTGAACGCCGTTGTGCTCCCGAATAATAATTTTTGTACGACTATTTACGTGGATTTTAGGTAAGCCAATAGATTTTTACTTCTCTTCATATAATTTGTTTGTGTTTTTCATTGAATACAGTTTGAAAACTACCCAGGAAACATTAATCAAAACTTTTAATGTTCAAAACTTAGTGTCTGTTCAAACAGTTTTAAAGAGAAAATGACGATGTTTTTCAAGAGATGTCGCTAGTGATTCATCATTTCGCGTTAGGCCGATTCGTGTAAGAGTGCGCACTGTGACGCGTGTAAGAGTGCGCGCGCACTCTTATACATCTGAGATTTCTAGTATTTCAATAATTTTGGTTAGATTACCTACTTTAAGCTTTATTATTTATTTTCAGCACTATGTCTAGGAGAGAGAGAAAGACTGAGCGACAGAATTGTCAGGCTGAAACAATGGAGGAGGCTCGGAAGCTTATAGAAAAGGGTAAATCGAAAAGATCAGTTGCTGCCGCCCTCGGTATGGCAGAGTCAACTTTGAGAAAACGACTAAAGAGGTTGGAACCTGCCACAAAATTGGGCAGGTACGAAACAACATTTACTGAACGTATGGAAAAAGACTTCTCTGAACATCTAAAACTTTTAGATGACATGTATTTTGGCATGACAGCGAAAACACTGAGAGGGTTAGCTTTTGAATTTGCAACAGTAAATAAAATTCCGCACAGATTTAATAAGGAAACTAAATTGGCAGGAAAAGATTGGTTACGAGGATATCTACGTCGCAATCCAAACATTTCACTAAGGCAACCAACGTCGACAAGTGTTGCCCGCGCTATGGGTTTTAACAGGCCACAAGTCGAGCGATTTTATATCAACTTATCAGCATTGCTAGATAAATACAATTTCCCGCCCCACAGAGTATTTAACATGGACGAAACAGGTATAACTACTGTGCCTAATAAGCCCCCAAAAGTATTGAGTACGAAAGGTAAACGATCAGTAAGTAAAATATCTAGTGCAGAGAGGGGTGTTAACATTACGGTTGTGAATGCTATGAGTGCATCGGGTATATATGTGCCACCTGCGTTTATATTTGGACGAAAAAGGATGAAGGCCGAGCTTTTGGATGATGCACCTGCTGGATCAATCGGCATGATATCTGACTCAAGTTATATCAATTCAGATCTTTTCATAAATTGGTTAACACATTTTAAGGACCATGTCAAGCCAACCAAAGAAAGCCCAGCCCTCCTCATTCTGGATAATCACGTCTCACATTGCACAATCAGCGCCATAAATTTCTACCGAGATAACCACATTATTGCACTGACTTTACCTCCTCACACAAGCCACAAAATGCAGCCACTTGATTGTGGATTTCACACAGTCCTGAAAAAATACTATGCCAATGAATGCGAGAAATGGTTACGGAACCATTCTGGACGGGCAATCACTGTATTTCAGATGGTTGCCATTTTTACTCCTGCATACCTCAAAACTGCTACTTTGGCTTGTGCTGCGCAGAGTTTTAAAGTGACTGGCATTGTACCTTACAATCCGGACGTTTTCACTGAACTAGATTATTTAGCAAGTTCAGTGACAGATAGAGATCCTGAAGATGTTAATGCTACAGATACAACACAGAGAGCTTCAAGAGCATCGACTGAATCTGAGTCAGCATCACAACTGCCTCTGAGCGCCTCAGTCAACAAAGACCCTTCACATGATGAACAACGACTTGCAGAGGATGTCACAGTGGCTTCAGTTGAAAATAATTTTACGGCACCCGAGTCATCAACGCAGAATTTATCCAGCGCAACAGAAAATCCTTTTGCATACGCGACATCCTCTCCTACTCCAGGAACTTCTACTGAAGATTCTGTTTTTAAAACAGTAAAAGATATATGCCCCGTTCCCAAAGCTCAGGCTAGAAAAATATCGAACAGAAAACATAAAAAATCTGACATAATTAGCAGTTCACCATACAAAATTGAAGTAGAAATGCAAATTAATATGAAAAAGAAACCAGCATTTAAAATTGACCCTAAAGGACCCCAAAAATCTAATCCCAGCAAACGTCAAAACGCACGAAAAATAGATCAAGAACCTAAAAAACCAAAGAATGCTCCAAAAAAGAAGAACTGGCGCTGTGTCGGCTGCCAGGAAATATACAAAGAGCCTATAATAGAAGATTGGATTGAGTGTTCAGACTGCAAAGAATGGTGGCACGAGAATTGTACCGCCTATCTTGGCCAAGGTCCCTTTAAGTGTGACTTATGCGCTCATAATTAAAATGCGCACTCTTATACACCTTGGCGCGCACTCTTATACGACCGGTTGTATAAGAGTACGCATTTCTCATTTTTGTGTTATGTTATACTTATACCTAAAATTACAGTAAAAACTTGTTTAACTTCATGGTGATTTTTTCTAAGATATATAGAGATTTAAAATAAATTAAGTTGATTTCTTTGACTATCATATTCTTTTTAATACAAAGCCTCATTTAAAAAGTGCGCACTCTTGCACCACCTAATCACCAAAAATTCACCAAAACTGATAGTTTTACTAGAAACTCTCACTGCTCCAAACCGGGTTTTATCAAAGGATAGTATTCTGCGTTGTCAAGCCACAACATACGGAGATAACTCTGTCCATTACAAAGCTGTTGCTGGGACATCGTACAAAGAAAATAGTTGACGGTCGTGGCGCCCCCTAGCGGTGGCGTGATTCGCTTAGTTTGGCTTGCATTTAAAGTAAGAGGATTCCGATTTATGTTTATTTTTGAGAGAGATAATGTACTCGTAATTGGATTGAATTTTGTTACAAAGGGAATCTTAGTATCCTTTTCAAAATGTTTATTTTAAACCTCTTAAAAGCTTTGACGTTCTAGTAGCTTAGTTACTCTTTATCTCAGCGTATCGCACTGATGAACACAATCTTCACCAATTTATATTCTGTATTGCAGCTCAAGTTAAAACTTTTATAATTAACTACCAACAAAGGCACCTACTCAAACATATTGCATTAGTCTTCTGAGCTTCAGAATGGAATTTCTCAAGTGAAATCGAGTGTAACACAACATACTCCAAAATTAAGCCAAAACAAGGTATAGCATTACAACTTGTAGCGGAACCTCTGGAACTATGTTTACGGTCAATTTGTAACATGGGCTGGCACTAAGGGGCATCACGTCACGGTGGCTGACACAGGCACAAGTTAAATTGTGCGGCCGCACTGCCGCTGTAAGCTCGTATGTACATTATGAGGGGGTGCTCGCGTTGATGTAGTCGAATTACAGAGCAGTGGAATTTTGCTCGTAGTTGTTTTTTTTTGGTTTAGGAGCGTTATTTGGCATTTACAATCTGAAATAAGGCCTTTAAAACCAACAAAAAATGTCAGCAATCCGATCTTGACGACCCCAATGCGCAAATAGAAACAAAACAGTGCCAATCAATCAATTGATCAATCCAACAAGTATGCCAATATATTTTGGGGATTATTGCGGCATTTAATATCTCCGTATTGTTCATCTTGCTTCTACACAATACTATAATTCAGAATAGGAATCTTTCCCTATCACATGCCATGCTCTCTTGGATTCGCAACACGACCCAAAGAGAGCTGCACCACGTAGAAGCAAGTGGTAGGTATCGTACTCCGCGAAAAGTTGGAAGATACAAGTTTATTTATCCTGACACTGAGAAAGACGTGTTTGTTGTTAAACGTCACAGACGAAATCTATTCATGAAGATTTTTGTTTTCCTAAATATATTTAGATTTTTTGGATTCTAAGGCAAAGTGACATTCAATTAGCGATAAAAATCGACTGAACTCTTAATATGTACGTTGGAGGAGTGAAGTAAAAGGCTTGTTTAGTTACTAGTAACGCCATCTATTACCGTTTGAGATACCTTAGTCGATTAATCAAATCGATAACAGCTGCCATTGAGTCAGTAATTTGAGTTGAGATTGTCTATGAAATGTCGCGTGTGGCGTTTGACATCTGTCAGATGCCAAGGTGAGACTATACTTCAAGATAGCTTGATCTCTGCGACATATGTCAAACTGACGTATACGTTATTGTTACGTTATTGTTAGCCTGTCAAGAGCTCTTGTTACTGTATTGATACTGACAGCTGTCGCAGAGATCAAGCTATCTTTTATGAAGTATAGTATCCAGAGCTCGAACACGCCGGGTGTGCGCACTGATTCTGCTCAACCACGTGCAACATGGGGGACACCGATGATATTTCGGATTTAAATCCCTCTGCATCTCTAAAATATAGGATTTACTACGCGACATTTCTGTAGGATCAACATGATCCCATACATTTTGTAATGTTCGCAATCATTATTGCTGAAGAACCTAAATAATGCCATTTATCTGGAGGCCGCCCTGCGAATTACATTGCAAGTACAAAAAAAATGGTGTCTACCTAAGTACCTAACTTTCACAAGATTCTAATTTGCGTACGATTCTCAAGAGAACAACAACAGTAAACTTGTAGTAGTTAATCTCTTGTCCTTAACGAGAACAACAAACAAGTAATAATTAAAGACACGGTACCTACGTCAAAATGATGACTGAAGTATATTAAATTATCTCTCTGACCGTATTATATACTCGGTAATGTACCTAACTGGTGAAATGTAATTGAGTTTTTAGTAATTTGCCATTTCATGTTAATGAAATGAGTGAGTTGGGTTGTTTTACTTGCTCTTGTCTTTTTAGCTAGTATTTTTAACAAAATTTTAGGCCGGCTAGGTTTATTGGTAGTTTATCGTTGGAACAGTTATGTTTAAGACCCTTGACTAGATAAGACTATATAAAGTCCAGCCAATTGTCCATTAGCTAATGGGGTCGGGTAATGCAGAAACTGGAGCTTGTACCGAGCTTGTGTATCTTAAATGATAAAAACCGGCCAAGTGCGAGTCGGACTCGCGCACGAAGGGTTCCGTACCATTATCACAAAAACGGCAAAAAAATCACGTTTGCTGTATGGGAGCCCCACTTAAATATTTATTTTATTCTGTTTTTAGTATTTGTTGTTATAGTGGCAACAGAAATACATCATCTGTGAAAATTTCAACTGTCTAGCTATCACGGTTCATGAGATACAGCCTGGTGACAGACAGACAGAAAGACAACGGACCGCGGAGTCTCAGTAATAGGGTCCCGTTTTTACCCTTTGGGTACGGAACCCTAAAAAGAGTCTAAGATATCAGAGAAAGCGAAACTCAAAAAAAAAATAGGAAAAAACCGCGATACATACCAGTTTTCATATTAAGTACGCTTACATGATCCGCGCTTTACACAAGAAGACAACACATAAAAATTTGGCTTATAAAATCACCAAAGAAAAATTGATTGCTTTTTACACCACGATTTTCCTTGTAGTGAAGTTTTGTCATCAAAATGTTCACATTTATGTCTTCTTGTCAGTCGAAATTAGAAAATTTAAAAAAAATTACTTACCACTTTAACAACTCAAAAAAAGGCTATACCGATAAGAATTCTAGCGCAATGCTACACTAGGTCACGGTAAAGATATCTAACTGTATTATGACTCGGGACTTACAAGCCCGCGTCACGTAAACACGCTTTAGGGCTGCCCGCCCTCTACCTGCTCTAGTTTCTTTCTAGTTTTGCGATTGTAAATATCTCAGATTCTTTTCTCTAATTTGAGGTAAATACTTATTATATTTTTTACCCGACTGCCGAAGGAGGGTAATGTGTTTATCAGTCTATGTATGTATGTATGTATGTATGTATATATGTATGTATGTATGTATGTATGTTTGTTCCTATGTGGCGTTCTAGAGACCAAACGCGTTGGCCGATTTTGATGATTCTTACGTCAATCGATTCGTCGTAATCCTGCGAGTGTCACTGGCTACAATAAAATTGGAAAAAACCAAAATGGCGGATTTTGGGCGCTATTTTGTGGGGTGGAAAAAAAAAATTCTTCCAATCCCATCGTGTGGGGTATCAAATTAAAGAATTTTAAGAGGCGATTACAAAAATATAGAACACTTATATGTTTAAATGTACTTAATTTTAAAAATAAAGTTGTACATAAAAAAAGTTTATTAAAAAAATCAAAAAACCCGACTGCTTAAAAAGCAAACTAAAAAGACGTAAACAAGAAGAAAATCATGCTGTGCAGTCGGAGGATACATATTCACGAGCTAGCGGGCCACAACCAGATGTATCCTCCGACTGCACAGCATGATTTTCTTCTTGTTTATTTATTTATTTATTTATTCTTCACAATAGTGGTACATAGGCGGACTTAATGCCACAAGGCATTCTCTACCAGTCAACCTTTGGGTTAAAAAGGACAACATTGTGAACGGGTACAAAAAAATATCGAAAAATAACAACTTGTATACGAAAATGTATAAACTTACTTATATATTAATAAAACTTACATATACATAAATATTAATGATACACATATACAAATAAAATAGACTATATATATATATATATAAAAAAAAAACGAGAAACCTATTAATAATCACTATGACTAGACTCCTGTGTCTAGATGAGAGCTATTTATTCTGACTTAAATAGTGGTCACGAACTCTTCTTTTGAAAGTGAATTTGCTTTCAGCCTTTTTAATGCCAAAGGGTAGCGCGTTCCAGAGCTTTATTGTTGAGACAGCGTATGAATTGGACATAAAACCGGTGCGGTGTGAAGGAATTTGGAGAAGTAGATTTTTGAAAGCTCGAAGGTTACGACTGTGAGAACTGCCCAACACTTTGAAATAAGTTTTTAGATAATCGGGAGCACAAGGATCGTTCATAATAGTGAAGAGCAAGCAGAGAGATCTGAGGGACCTCCTTAGGCGGATTGGCAGCCATTTAAGCTGAGAACGGCAGGAAGAAATGTGATCGTATTTACGAAGGCCAAATACAAAGCGAATACAATTGTTGAGAAGTCGATCCAATTTATTTAGAAGTTCTTGGGATAGATCAGGATAACAAACATCAGCATAGTCGATAATGGGAAGCACAAGTGACTGGACCAAAGTGATTTTGGTGCTGGATGGGAGAAAATGCTTGAATCTATAGAGAGACCGCAGTGAGAACGCGACTTTCTGGCTCACCTGGGCCACGTGTTTATTCCAACTAAAACTGTCGTCAATGTACAGACCTAAATCTTTTACATGAGGTGAAAGAGAAATGACGGAGTTCTCGTACATCAGTGGCATAAGTTGGCCACTGTTCACATTTCTCAAATAGTACGAACTACCAATGAGGATGGCCTGACATTTCCCGACGTTTACAGAAACCCCAAATTTGGGAGACCACTCACTGATAGCTCGAAGATCAGCATTAAGTAATGAAATGCAATTGTCAAGGTTGGCAATATCTGATTGAGCGTAAAGTTGCAAGTCATCAGCATACAGATGGTAAGAACATTTGAGGATAACAGTTATGGAGTTTATAAATAAAGAGAATAAAAGAGGAGAGAGTATACCGCCTTGTGGAACACCAGTTACCAAGTCGCACCAGTCAGAGCAATCCTGATCAGCACGCACAGCCTGCTGGCGACCACGAAGATATGATGAAAACCAATCACGTGACAATGATGAGACCCCAATTTGAGACAGTATGGCCAGGAGAATGTCGTGATCAACAGTGTTAAAAGCATTGGAAAAATCTATTAAAACCAACACCGTTAACCTCGAATTCTCCAAGCCGTCCCTAATGTCTTCAGTAACTTTAAGCAGAGCTGTGGCCGTGCTGTGGCCAGGCCGAAAACCAGATTGGCAATTGGACAACAGGTTATTCTTGAAGACGTAGGAGGATATTTGTTTAAGAGCAACAGCTTCTAGGATCTTAGAAAGGAAAGGGAGAATGGAGATCGGTCTGAAGTGAATAGCCAAACTGGGGTTGGGAATTTTAGGAAGAGGGATAATGTAAGCCTTACGCCACACTGCAGGAAACTCACCAGTCTGCAGCGATGAATTGACGATGTGAGTAATAATTGGAATTAAGTTCTCAATCATAAAAGATATCATAGTTCGACTGACCCCATCACAGCCCACAGCCCTAGACTTAATTGAAGTAAAATATTTGTGGATCTCAAGGTTAGTCACGGAGGAAAAAGAAAATGAGTCAGGAGGAAGCATTGGCTTGGAAGTAATATCAGCGATAGTTTTATTTTTGACGTCAGCCGCAAGCGTAGCGGACGTTGAAAAATGTTTATTAAGTACATCTAAAGGCAGATTAAGAGAAACAATACTAGAAGGGGACTTTGCTATGCCAAGTGATTTTAGGAACTTCCAAATATCAGCCGGTGACGAGTTGAGGACATTTTCACAAATGTATCGGCGTTTAGATGCTCTTACCATCTGGTTGCAGCGGTTTCTTGCCAACTTATACAGGGTCCAGTTCTCCTCACTGCGGTCCCGCCTGTACTTTCTAAAAGCCCGGTCTCGTCGTCTCATTGCCATCCGAACTCCAGGGGTTATCCATGAAGCTCGTTTACGTCTTTTTTGTTTGCTTTTTAAGCAGTCAGGTTTTTTGATTTTTTTAATTTTTTTTTTTTATTATACTTATTATAAATCTTACTAGGTAGGTACCTACCATTTTTAACTCTCTTCGGTAATCATTTCATAATGATATTTCGGCTAACACAATAACATATCTAAGTAGCTAAGTACATAAGTAACTAGATAGCCCAGCCTAGGCAACTACCTACTAGTTTTTTTTAACCCGAGCGTAGGTAGGTCACTCGTGTGTCACTATATCACTGTATTCATTTATTTATTTATTATTGTTAAGTCAGGTACTTTACTAAGTGGTAAAAGCGAAATATCTACCTATTAAAAAAAGAAACAAATTACGTAATAGTAGGTTAGGTACATATTTTTTTTATAGTCTTGCCTTTTGGAGGTCCCAGGTAATTTAAAAAAAAGTTTTCTCTGGGTGCGTTATAGAAGAATTCAAGCAACCGAAAACAGCACAATATAGTCTATAATTGCTCGCTGCCATATTTAGTAAGTAAGTACTTGTACGTATTTCAATCAAATATTCACAAATCGCACGCTTACTGCTTACAAAACCATCAAACCGTTCGTGACTGTTTGCGTGTGTAATGTATCGAGTGTTGGATGAACTCGAGACGCGTAGGTATGACTCGCGTTCCGAACGTTTGTATGAAGATAGAATACTGTGAGATATCTTTACCGTGACTAGGTACTAAATATTTTGCATGATAATAATATAATCATGTGTAGGTACATATATTTTACTGAAGAAAATGTTTTTTTAGTGAAAATTCAAAGATATTTGCATAGGACCGAATTATTAGAAACTAAGAAGGATTTTCACCATAATGATCATTTCAGAATAATTCCTCCAATTATTCTGTAACAAACCTACATACATACAGGTTGATATTTTTCTAATAAACAAGACAATACTAAACATTCGTATCTCCCTCTCTTAGTCGCTCCCTCATGTCTGAGGATTGTGGTCAGCATCAGGGTTACATCTGGAGCGGATGATCTGCCTCTACCGGTTTCTGTCCAGCGCTTCCCTTACGACCGTGTAGAATTTGGAGGACGACGAGTCAGTCGTATCAGTAACATCAGTAAGCTCGTTACTAGGCTACCAAATATTTAAACAGCATAAATAAGTACAGATGTTAACTGGATTCCTGGAAAACTTCTGTTCTTAAGTAGCATTGGGCCGGATATCTTGGAAAATACTCGGAAGAGCTTGTGGCTTAATAATAACGGTTCGATCATCGAGGTTAAGGAAACTGACTATGTAAATAATTATATTGAATATCACGCAGCTGACTGATAAAACTTTTTTTTTTCCTATCAGCCTGTGCTGTTCCGCTGCTAGTCAAAGGCCTCTCCCAAATCCTTCGATCATAAAAGATTCGAATTGTTAAAAAAAACTTTGTCATTGCTTTTTGGGAGTGTGTTTAGGGTTTAAAAAGACTTCTTGCTGGCATAATATCAGTATTAGCTCGTAGTTTCGAACAAACCCAGGTTTGTTCGAAACTACGAGCTATTAGATATTATTGCTTTTGTTTTGTTTATAGGTAATTAGTTAATTATTTGCCAAATAAACTCTTTTTGCAGACTGTATCTGAAAAACCCTAAACGATTCATTCGCAAAACTGTATAAAATGAAACCACATAAAAAATGAAACCTCATTCAATACAAAATAGGTCGACCCGGGCAAACCTATTTGGACCTAAACTCCTCACGAAAGCGCTTACTCATGCAAAATTAATGTATCAAAATGAATTGGACGTAGAGGTAGGTGTTGGTGGAAATCTCGAATGGCAACACATTACTCCATAAACATCATCCAAGCCGGTTTGGTGCGAGATTTATTGACGTTTCATGAAACGTGTGCGTAAGTCCGAAAGTTTTGAGGTAACCCTGTGGGGTGTTGCAATGGGTAGGAGAAAGCGTTTTGGGGCGGGTTATCAGCAGTATGTAATGTTTAAGCTGATCTGTGCATATTTCTGAGTTTTGATCGAAGCTATAGAATAATAAATGAACTAGTTTCTAGACCAACAAGATTAGTGGAATGAATGCTTGTGTTGCTGGTTGCATAGGGGCAAAAAGCGGTATTTTCCACAAACCAATAAATGAGTTCAAATCTAAGAGCCTACGACTTTTATAATAATGAATACGACGTTGATGATTTTAGCTAAATAACAATTAATTCTGTACATTATGATATTTCTAACTCAATGAAGAGTTGAACCTAGGAAAAAAGGAGTGAATGATTGCGTAATAGTTGACACGGAACAATGGAAAAAGAATAGGTGTTGAGCAAGCCCCCAAATTACATGTGACATGGGCATCAAGATGATGAATTAAAGACGAACTTAAAACTCGAGAAACACAACCCGTTAACTCTTATAACTTACTCAAACCACCTAAGGTCTTAAGGGACCGTCATACATTATAGTTGCGTATAAACCGTGTCGGTTGCTGAAATTTTGAGTACTACATCAACGTTCGACGAGGTCGTAATTTAATTTGTTGCGTGACGTCACACTTACGTACCTACGAGCATCTACATAATAAATTGCATGGAGATGAAGACTAATTTATGGACAGAGGGTATTCTGTTATGCGCCATAGACAATACGTTATTGCTATTATCTTAGGGATCATGATGAAGGATCGCTTGGTATTCAGTTTGATGGACGTGTGAGGGTTGGGATAAATTTATTATAGGCTTATTGTTTAAAGTGTTGCTGTTTTATGGCAATTAAAGGGCTAGTTTTAGACAGTGATCTTTGGATTTTTGATACTTAAGAGTTGAATGCAGCATTAAAGATAAAAGGAGAGTTCAAAAGATATGAGAGCAGAGGTGGATCGGAAGCTTTGGATTTGTATCGTAGGGCAACCAGGCGTTTTACTTTATGTCATCATCACTGCTCTCAAAACTTTGAGGAAATCATTGTGAAGAAACCCGCTTATCTTAGAACTAAAAATTCTAAGAATATAATATTGTGTAACTAACATAGTCTTAAGTTGATGTTAAATATTACTAAGTCAACTCCAACGGTGCCAAATCGACTACCGGTACATCGAGGTGTTGAAGTGTTTGTACAAAAACGCCACCATGTCAGTTCGACTGCAGGATCAGACCTCGAAACCTAACCTTCTGTAGCGAGGTGTGAGATGGGGACGTCATATCTCCGCAACTGTTCATCGCTTCACTGGAGGATGTCTTCAAGGTTCTGGGCTGTTGAAGGCTAGGCATCAACGTCAATGGCGAGTACATCATTCACCTTCGGTTTGCCGACGATATAGTGGTCATGGCTGAGACCATGGAGGACCTCAGTACAATACTCGATGACCTCAGTAGAGCTTCCGAAAGAGTGAGTCTTAAAATGAACTTGGACAAAACCAAAATCATGTTGAATACCCATGTTTTTTTTTTTTTTTTTTTTTTTTGGCAGGTGTGGAAAATCCTCTCAGGACGCCCCAGACTGACTCACACCCAGAGCGAGCTAGCCTGGGCAGTGCCGGACTCACAGATGGTGCATACCGACTAAAAAACCACACCTGCCTCTAGGGTATTATTACCGATATTTATTCGGCAGTTCATTCTTTCTATAAATTAGTACTTTAGTTGGACAACATTGCATGAGGGGCCCAGCTCGTTTTGACAGACATTGTCATTACAAGCTGAGCCGCTCGTGCAAGTGGGCCAGTATATCTGGGATTTACAACAAGTATTAGTAGTATTTGTTAGTGTTTATATATATGTTTTTTTTTTTTTTTTTTTTTTTTTTTTTTTTTTTTCCCAATAGAATTACGTAACCTAACCTTAAGTAAAGCTTAATAAGCCATAAACTATATATATATATATTTTTTTTTTTTTTTTTTTTTTTTTTTTTTAATATGGGTTTTCTTTATTCTTATTACAAGCTTAATACTAGATCCTTAATAACTATAAGTTTTTGTAAACATTTAAGTACTTAGAACTACGGAAGGGTAGACCCATTGGCTTTCGCTGCCCTGGCCACGGCTCCCTCCGCGAAAGCCAAGAAATGAGTTCGGCAATTGTCGTCATCAATGAGTTCTTGAATATTGTCGAGCGGGCGTCCCAGTCTCTGCTCGCAGTCGAATCTTGCCCGCATGAAACGGGGGCACTCAGTAAGTATGTGCTTTATGGTTTCGATTTTGTCTTCGTCACAAACACAGGCTGGGGCTCCCGCAAGCTTAAATCTAAACAAATATTCGCGCACTCCTCCGTGTCCCGTAAATAGCTGCGCCCTGAGATTGTTAGGGGGTCCTATCTTCTCTAAAACCTTATAAGCTATTCTTACATCTGAGAAGAAAAGGCGGATTCCTTTGTCATCTTGCGTGTCGTTGATGAACCGTTCCTGCCAACAGCCAAGCGTTGCATCCCTGATGACGCGCTTTGCGAAGGACAGGGGAAAATTGTCGAAGACGGGGCTAGTCTTGCGACGGAGCGCAGCATCTTTAGCTAGTTCGTCCGCCCTTTCATTGCCTGGAATACCTGCATGGGACCTTACCCAGAAGAGTTGGATGTCTCTCCCCTGTCGTCCTGCCTCCGCAATAGCCTGCTGAATCCCAATTGCAATACCATTAGAGGTATTGGGATCCACAATGGAGTCGAGCGCTGACCTAGAGTCAGAGATGACATTGACAGAAATAGGAGGTTTTCTGTCCTCAGCGTATTTAAGCGCTCTACTAATTGCAACCATTTCCGCCTGGAACACGGAGCAGTGGTTACCCAGCTTAAGACCCATCCTAGCAACCTCCCCATCCCGCCCCCAACATGAGACTGCGGCTCCGACTTTACCCTCGATCTTGCTCCCGTCCGTGTATAGACAAAGGGAGTCGTTTCCAATAGTATCGAGGTCCTCGAGAGAGTCAATATGCCGGAACCCCAGCCTCACCCGGAGAGCAGGGTGTGGAAGCTCCGAGGGGTGTGCGCGCCTTTCGAGGAGTCTTCCCGGTAGTTCATCAAGGGGCTTACCTCTTTTAATTTCGTAAATTCTGAGGTATTCGATCGCTCTAAGGTCAAGCGGGATTATCCGTGCCAAGACTGCTGCAGCAATCAGAGATGTAGTTCTGTGGGCCTTTGAAATTTTTATCGCAAACATCCTGGTAATCGAGTCGAGCTTCTTCCTTGCGTACACTTTCCCGGCTACCTGTGCCCAGGAGCTCGCCGCATAAGTCACTATTGGCTCGACCACACCAATATAGATGGTCCTCAGGATGCTTGCGTTCAATCCCCATTGTGCCCGCGCTGCCCTCGCCACCGTTTTAAAAATATTAGCTGTCTTCTTTGAGACCTCCTCCAGGTGAGGAAGGAAACTCAGACCGGCGTCCAGAGTCAAGCCCAGTAATTTGAGGGATTTTGAAAGTTTTATGGGCACTTCGGAGAGGTAGAAATTAGGCACGTCGTACTTCAGCTTTCTGGTGCACACAATTGCCTGGGTTTTGTGGGGAGCAAAGTTCATCTTATGTCTTTTTCCCCACTTCGCGACAACAGTAAGCGCCTCGTTGACAAACATATGTCCAAATCCGAGACAGTTATAACACTGGAGGACTGGGGATTGGTCCATGGCTTGCACCACTTGAAAACCAAGCTTTACCCGCTGTCCCTTAAGCCGGTTCCAGAGGCCTGCGTTTGCTTCCAAGACCACATTTGTGGTGGCTGAAGAGCGTCCCCTTGTTCGACGTATAACTTTTGCGTGGGTCTCATCGGCCGACAGGCCCTCCACGAGTTTGGAGTTCTGACTCAGCAAAGCCTTTTCTATGGAGGCGTTGTCGAGGTCATTTACCACCCCAACCAGCCGAATCATTGGGCTCCTCGGCGGCGGGCTCGTGACCGCGAATCCCTCCGCAGCTCCCTTTATTGCCCTGCCGAGCGCCAACCTGTCCCGCTCCGAGGCGCATCCAATAGCCACCTTCTGGTTACGTAGCCTGCGGATACTGCTCACCCCTACCCCGAGGGCTACAACGTCTATCTTCGATTTGATTGTCTTTATGACATCGTCGCTGGTGTGTCGGGGGTCAACAGACTCGATGATGAGACTGGGGTTATGGGTAGTGTTTAGAGCCTCCGCATAGGTTTTAATCGATCCACGGGGCTCGACACGCTAAAAACGAGCCACCGGAGCCTCCTCGCTGGAGGCTGCAGTATTGGCGTTATCCAGGAGGCCTCGCATGTATTCGACCGTTGTCCTAATTGGCGCAGCAGTTTCTACTGTGGTGTCACCAAGCTCCCTAACACCATTCCTGAGCTCCTCCATCCCAGAGCCCAGCACCTCCATCATCTCGGCAGAAGGCAACGTGCTCCGCAGCACCAGCATGCCATCCCTCAATTCCGCAACCGCATCCTGCGTGTCTGAGCACGTCTGCAAAATCCGTTGGACGTCCTCAGTTCCTGTCGAGGACGGGCTTGGGGTGCACAAGATGGCCTCCTGCACCGCCGTCCTGATCTCACTCCCAGTGAGCGCCTCGCCGCCCAACACCTCAGTTCTTCGCTGAGAGAGGGTAGTCAATTCCTGGCGGATTTGTTGAAGCTCCGCGTAAAGGTCCGTCATGTCTGGGCCCTGCCGCATGGCCGGGTCCCCGTCGCTGCGTGTGTTTGGGAGCTGAAGCTCGCAGATAGCTTCCCTGAGCGGTTTCAATTCCGCCGACATATCCGCCACTTTGTCGAGCAGTGCTCCGAGCATCTGCGGCGACTCTTTTTGTGACAGCTCCGCGCTACGTTTCAGCTCCTTTATCGGCTCGCACGCGTCAAAAATCAAAATCTGCCGAAGGGCCTCCGTGTCGCTGGCCAGCTTATCTATACTGCTCTCGAGCCTCCTGTACTCGCTCAGGACCGCCTCCAGAGCGCGAGAATGTTTCTGAACAGTTCGCTCTCTCATCTTCGCTACAAAAGAACTACTGAATACCCATGTTACACCCACTCCTATCAAGGTTGCAGACTCTACACTCGAAGTTCTAGTTGGGTAGGGCCAACTTCGAGAAAGACTCGGCTGGGCAGTGTTCGGGAAGTTGCGCGGTATCTTCTCGTCCAACTTACAACCGTGTCTCAAGACGAAAGTTTATGACCAGTGTGTGTTGCCTGTGATGCCTCTTAGACGTGGTCGCTCACAATGGGCCTCATCAGAAAGCTTAAATTCACCCAAAGGGCAGATTATTTTCGTACAAACTCACTTTAATTTTGCATTTTTCTATTTATAAATAAATAAACAGAGCCTATCCGGATAATGTCAAACTGTCCCTTAATATTTACTAAACAGTTATCTCCCTCGTTATTCGGATGATATCGGTCGGGTTGTAGTTGTAGATAAGTTAGGGTCCCTACAAATTGATACATGTGGCGAAAGGTTGCCAGTTGGGGCAACGCTGGGGAATTGGTCGAGATTATGATAAACGTGTTTCTTCAAGTTGTTCCTTCCTATTTAGTTTGAAGGTCGATTTGGATTTATCTGCATAGTAAGTTTGTTTTGATTTAATGTGACTAACACTAGCTCTTCCCTACGGTTACGCTCACGTGGCTCAGGCCAGTAAAAAAATATTATAAGTATTATTAATTTAATAAATAATTTATGTCCTTTATTTAACTTATTTCTTATTTAATACATTTTTAAATATTTTTATAAAACACACTAAAAAAAATAGAATTTAAAAATATAACCACCGGTATCGGGAACAGTTTCCAAGCTACCGGTGGTTAGGGCTCCAGAGACAGGAACCTCTTCACAATGCGAGCCGTATCAAGTAGTACTGCCTTCTGTATCAGGCCCTTGATCCAACCACGCAATGACAGCCTCGACAGATGGTCATCGAGGCTATTGGCCATCAGGCCGTTGGCCATAACGACAATCGGCACAAGGATCGCCGAGTCCACATCCCACATGTCGACAACCTCGTGTGCTAAGTCGAGATACTTGATTCGTTTCTCTTTCTCAGCTTCTACGAGGTTCTCGTCATGTGGGATGGTGATATCGATTATCATTGTGTGGCGCGCTAATCGGTCTATCACCACTATATCCGGCTTATTGGCAACAATAGTCCTATCAGTGATGATAGACCGATCCCAGTACAACGTGACATGATCATTTTCGAGAACTGGGTCGGGCACATACTTATAATACGGTACCTCAGAATCCACTAGATTGTATTTCAAAGCAAGTTGCTGGTGAATAATCCTGGCCACTTGGCAAGTACTCGCCGTTAGCCAGACGAGAATAACCAGAGATAAAATGTCTGATGGATTTACCTGGGCGGTGGCATGCCCGACACACGTCAACCGTCCCGTCCCTCATTATATGTCACCGGTAGTTATTCGTCAGGATAACTTCGTCCATAATTTCACAGACAAAACCTTCAGTTGCCCCGAAAAGGTCGCCGAAACGTAGCCAGGAAAAATCTACATCGGGCCCGTGGAAAGCCCGATAGAAGCGCACGTGAAGCCCTTTGCCTTGCCATAATACCTCTTTGCGTTCATCAGTAGTAAGTCCTACAGGGGTTGGCTAGTGCATTTTCCATTTTGGTAATTTTGAAAAATTCTGTTAGACATCGCTTTTGTTGAACGAAGCGCTTTGTATTTCTTCACTAAGTCGTGAAAAGGCCCCTGTATTGTGAACGATCGTTGAATTTTATTTTTTGTGTTTTTGACCTAGACAAGAAGAACCCGCCCATGGTTCTCGACATCATTAGTTGTGATGTTTGCCAACTCTTGACGTCTACATGCACCATTTATGCCGAATATTAATACAACCTGAAAACAGTATACAAACACAGTAAAACAGTAAAAGTAAAACAGTAAAAGTAAAACAGTATATAAATACAGTATACAAGTATAAAAACAGTTTACAAAACACCTATATTGTAAAGAAATACGAAAGTGAAAGAAGTAAATAACAATAATTTAGTTTCAACTGACCTTTGTCGCCAAACAGCGGCAATCCGGAGCTTCTTTTAGGAACTTCTTAATATTGTCAGCCAAAAATACATTCGACTTTTTACTCACATGGCCACTTGAGCGTCTTTTAAGAAATGCCAGCAAGTTGGAGTATGACTTTATAATATATTTATGTATCAATACCATGTTTTGTTTTCAAGAGACAAGGATGAGCTGCAAGTGGGGCAATTTGGAATTGGACGTCGGTACCACCGGGGTCACCTACTGGCCAGTTTTATGGAGAAGGAGGGGAGGGACTCTACACGATGAACTCCTTCTTCAGAAAGCGTGAGCACAGAAAGTGGACCTGGCAAAGCCCCGATGGTGCAACTAAAAACGAGATCGACTTCATCATGTCAACCAAGAAGCAAATGTTCAATGATGTCTCTGTGATCAATTCGGTGAAAATTTATCAAGATTTTGAGTGAATATAAAAAAACCGGCCAAGTGCGAGTCGGACTCGCGCACGAAGGGTTCCGTACCATTATCGAAAAAAATGGCAATAATATCACGTTTGTTGTATGGGAGCCCCACTTAAATATTTATTATATTGTTTTTTTAGTATTTGTTGTTACGAGTATAGCGGCAACAGAAATACATCATCTGTGAAAATGTCAACTATCTAGCTATCACGGTTCATGAGATATAGCCTGGTGACAGACGGACAGACAGACAGACAGACAGGCAGACAGACGGATCGCGAAGTCTTAGTTCTATTGGGGTGCGTAGTTAGTGTTGTTTAGTCCTATTGGGCCCGTTTTTACCCTTTGGGTACGGAACCCTAAAAAGATTATAATTGAATATCAGAATAAGCACTGAAACATTTACTGCTTTTCTCAATCACATACCACTGTGAAATAGCATTATCTGCTCCTGTCTGTATATACTTAAACCAAATACAGAAACAGATTACAAGTGGAATCTGATTTGAGATTACAACATAGTAACATCAACCGAAACATCACGAATTAAGTGTTGTTTAAGAAAAAGTATTTTATTTTTTGTATTCGGAGTACTTAAATAAATGGTCCAAAATTTACTGCTTTAATTTTATCAAGGCGGTCCTTGAAATTGTGCTATGTTTCCTAAGGGTCCGTGGACTTAAAAAATGTTAGGAACCGGTGGTCTAGATTGTATCTGATAGTAACTTTTCCCGCCACTGAATAGGAAGCCAGGTTCTCAGGTATGAAAAAATACTATAATAAATAATTCTAAGTTAACCATTCCTAGAAATATATCTGAAACATTATTTTCAATAGCAGACATTATACGAAGCCTCGGGAATAACGCCACGTGACTTGTCCGATCCGTTGGTTGTCTTTGAAGGCTTGTGTTGTCGTTGGTTGTCTATTCTCTGTCTTGTCACAAACCTCTTGTCATAGACAACCCAACGGTCCTGTGATCGGTAAATGTCAATGGTATATATTTCAATAATGCTCATCGGTTTAGGTGATTGGAGATCGTCATTAGCTTTGATTTAATCTGTATTACGTTTATGAAATCAATTGACGTTTACCCGCATATAAGACGAAAATAGAACGTAAGGACGAAAGTAGGTACAATATTTCGATAAGGTATGGGATAGCTTTGATACTCACTAACCTACCATCGAAATCAATCCTCTTCGGAATCAGAATCGTCTCAATATGCGCCATCCTATTAATAATTATTATAGTAAAAACTTAAGTATGCTTATTATAAATATATACTTTTGTACTCATTTTACTTTTATAATATATTTATTAACTTTTTATGCACCTGCCATGCTGTTTCTTCACCACTCTTGGTTGATTGGTAGAGAATGCGTCAGGCATTAAGTCCGCATTATAATATGTACTTTTATGCTGCATGAAGTTTTAATAAATAAATAAATAAACATCGATATATATATACTACGCACTAGATTTAGTTTTCCGAACAATCACTCTGTTCGATTGATTTGTACTGCAATCCGTACACCTTACTTTAAACAATGTTGAACGAAACGCTTGGCACTTACACGCTTCTTTTTGCGAGTAAACTTGACTCTATAAGCAATCTAGTGCTGCTTGTCTAATTAGTTTGATTAGACAACATGTAATGTATTCAGGGAGATGGAATAAAACCAGGCGTTCTACGACACAGCTATAATTGAACTGCCATTACATACAGGATCTTAACCTACCTACATACTCTAAATATAACTAAAACATTATTTACAACTACCAACAGTACACTCCTCCCTGTTAAATTAAGGGCTACCTACAATATAAAAACTTAACTTACATAGGTACAAAACCATCTAAACCTTATAATTAATATTCTTAAGTCTACATTGTCTAAGCGCGCGCTGTGGAGAAAGTGTCACTTGAGACAAGGCGACCGGAGCTTCTGTTGCAGCTTGTGCATCGGTTGCTGTATCATTTAAGGGCTGAGCCGGCGCAGCTGGCAGCTCGCTCGACTCCCGTTCCGGTGACCTCTCCGACTGAGGTGGATTACCACTCCCACCAGCGTCCCTTGCCGCTGACCCCTGAGAATCTGTGTCTGACCGCTCTAAAGTGCTAGGACCACTGGATACCAAGGATGGCCTTCCTCCTGTTCTCCTACGTAACTGATCAATGTGCCTGTGCACCGTTTCCCCACTTTGACCTTTGACCCGGTAGTTGCTAGGTCCTAGACATTCCACTATTTGACCAGGAACCCATCTCTCGCGTTTTAGGAATTGTCGATACCATATATCCGTTCCTTCTCCCCCAACATTCCTGTTCGCCCCACCTACCGCTTCCACCTGTCGCTGCTGAGCTAGGAGCACCTTGTTTTGTCTATCTGGTTTAATAATGTCTAGCTTAGTTCGTAGGCGCCTACCTAAAAATATTGTAGCTGGGCTTTCCCCTGTTGTTGAATGTTCTACGTTTCTATAATACATTAGAAATGTCCATATTGCCCTATCTATGTTTTGTTTTTCTAATATTGCCTTTTTTATTACCCTTTTTACAAGCCTAACTGCATTTTCCGCTAAACCATTTGATGAAGGATGGTAAGGGGCCGTAAATATGTGTTCAATTCCGTTAGCTTTTGTAAAATCGTGAAACTCCCTTGATGTAAACTGAGTACCGTTATCGCTAACTATCTGTTTGGGTAGCCCCCATCTACTAAATAGTTCTGCTAATCTATCGATCAAACTAAACGCGGTTGTGCTTGATACATTAAATACTTCCAACCATTTAGAAGTGGCATCCACTACCACTAGGTATGTTTTTCCGCTAATGGGTCCCAAGTAGTCGATATGGATCCGGCTCCAAGGCCGACTTGGCCAGGCCCACATGCGCGGCGACTGTTGGGGTGGTGAATCCGCCTGGGCTGCACACACCCCGCATCCGCGGCACATGTTCTCCACTGCCTCATCGACCCCGGGCCACCATACGTAGCTTCGGGCTAAAGATTTAGACTTCACTATGCCCATGTGAGGTTCATGCAACATCGATAACACCCTATCCCTACATGCTTGCGGCACCACCAGCCTATGACCCCACATTACGCATCCTAGTTCTTCATAAAGTTCTGTCTTCCTATTAAAATATGGTTTTAAGTTTTGAAGCTCACATTCATTTGGCCAACCATATCTCAAATAACTTAGAATTTTTGATAGTTCTACGTCCCGCCTTGTTTGACATTTTATGTCATTATAATCTAGCAATAATGATTGCTGTACAAAGTGCAAATGCGTTTGCTCCGGCTGCCCGGTCGCAATAGTTTGTTTACTCGTTAGCGGTAACCTTGAAAAACCATCCGCCCCGTTGTGATCGGTGCGAATGTACTCAATAGTAAATGTATAAGCCGATAAAATAATTGCCCATCTCTGCATACGGCTCGCGATCATTGTCGGTATACCGGTATGCGGACCAAATATGGATACCAGTGGTTTATGATCTGTGCGCAAAGTGAAATTCCGGCCATATAAATATTGGTGGAATTTACTAACACAGAATATTATTGCTAATGCTTCTCGATGTATTTGTGAGTAGTTCTTTTCTGCATCGGTAAGTGTGCGAGACGCGTAGGCCACCGGCCGCTCGCCCCGCTCGCCACCGCCGGGCTGCGACAGTACCCCCCCTATACCCCGTGCGCTCGCGTCACAGGTCAATATTAACGGCTTATCAGGTTCGTAATGCGCTAATACTTCCGTGCCCGCTAATACATTTTTAATTTCTATAAAAGATTTTTCACATTCCGTGGTCCAACTCCATTGTTTACCTTTCTTTAATAACTCGTAAAGCGGTACTAATCTACTACTCATGTTCTTAACAAATTTTCCATAGAAATTTATGATTCCTAGGAATGATCTTAACTCCGATACATTCGCGGGTCGCGGAATCCTAACAATAGCTTCGACCTTCGCCGGATCTGTTTTAATTCCGTCTTGGCTAATGATGTATCCCAAATATTTTACCTCTTTTACTAAAAATACACACTTTTCCTTTTTTAGTTTAAGACCAGAATGACGTAATCTACTAAAAACTTCTTCTAATGCTTGTAAATGTTCTCGTCTGTTTTTACCCCCTATAATTACGTCATCAAGAAATATTTCTACATTTGGAATATCCTTAAATAAATTGCACATAATTCGTTGAAATATGCCTGGGCTTGAAGACAAACCATAAACTAGCCTATTATACCTGTACAGACCCCGATGTGTATTTATGACGGTATATGCCTTTGTATCATCTAGCTCGATCTGATTATAAGCCTGTGTTAAATCTATTTTTGAGAAATACGTAGCTCCACTGAGGTTAACCATTAAGTCCTCTATTCTAGGTAATGGATAGCGGTCAGTAAGTAATAAAGGATTCACCGTCGCTTTGTAATCAGCACAGATTCTCAGTGAGCCGTCAGGTTTATTTACCGGCACCAGAGGTGAGGCCCAGTCGGAGCAGTCCACCGGCTCGATGATACCGTCGCGCAGCATGGCGTCGAGCGCGTCGTCGAGCCGACCCAGCAGTGCGTACGGCACTGGCCGCGCGCGGTGGAAAACCGGCCTTACTCCGTCGCGCACGCGCAGTGTCGCCTTGGCTCCAGTGTACCGCCCCAAACCGCCGCTGAATAGTTCTTTAAACCTGTTTAACAATTCGTTAATATCGTTAGTTAGGTTAACATTTTTACACCTAACATTGTAACAGTTATTAAATACTGGTATTTTAATTTTTAACTCTGTTAACCATTGACGGCCGAGCAGAGATGTGGTACCCCCTCCTATGACAAATAATTCTAATTGTTTCTTACAGCTTCCATACGTTACTATGGGCTGAAACATTCCGAGGGGTTTTATTTTAGTACCGTCATAAAAATTCAATATAATATCACTGGTTTCTAATTCATGATTCCTATAAAACCTTCTGTACGTTTCTTCACTGATACACGATATAGCTGTACCCGTATCTACCTCCATAGGTATTTTATAATTATCTATATATATAGGCAAGCTTACCGCTCTATAGTCGTTTAAGCATAGATGGTAGAAATCTTGTTCCGATGGCACCTCAATATCGTGGAAACTTGCACTAGCCTCCCCGAAATACATAGGTGAACGCTGGGAAACCGGCCCGCCAGGCGCGTTGGCCTCCCTCTTTGGACATACCCGCCGCAAGTGTCCTGGGCGTCTGCAACTACTACATACGTAGTTACGGAACCGACAACCTGCATATGTATGCTCTGTGGCTCCGCAACCCGCACAATTTGTTGAGCGATCCGCCCTGCTACTTCTTATGCACTTCATAACTAATTTCTAATGACGTAAACTACAGCATTAGTACCAGCACAGGAAATAACTGGCCGTGTCAGCTGAAGGCTCGGAGACGAAGCCACGTGACCAGTTGTGTTTAACAGTTGTCCTACATAATGCTTTATTATAACAGGGCTTCAATGATGTAAATTATTATTATCAGGGGCTTGTCTTCTTGATGACGTCATATTTTTTTTTATCTTTTTGTACCGATAAAAGAAGAAGAATCTATGCCTACTGTCTACCTATAATCTTGCACTGCTTTCATGAATTAATAGTGGTTTGTACAGTTTTGTCGATTAAATTTTGAAAAGAATTCGACTGAAAGAACAGGTAACAGCAGTCTGGAAGCTTCGAAAAAGGTAATAAAAGGCTTTACGGACCCTTCAAATCTCAAAAGCGACGGCCACGTTCCTACCTTCATCCAACAGGTATCATAACTTAATCATTACTTATTATGCATAACAGCACTACTAGAACTTAAACACAAACTGACATCATCAAACTAAATATTTATTTCAAGGCGAACTTTCAAGTGCAAGAACGGGCTTCCAAAACTTTAAAGCGAAATTAGCATATACGGAGTAGACAGTGGTGCAAACACTTAGATGCTGAAGTTAGACGCCAGCGCTTTATACTCCAGTCACCCACCTATGTGAGAACTAAAGTGGGCCCCATAAATTCAGACGGTGTAAGTTTAAACGGCAATTCGGGAGTTAGGGAGGATGGAAGAGGTTTGGTAGTAGGTGAATGAGGTCGGACGAACAATCGATAAGGTTTTTTTTTTTTTTTTATTTGTTTTGGGTTTGCTCTTGACTCTAGTCTAGGTCAGAAGTGACAGAGGCAGAGTCGACGATGGAGTGAGTTTACCCAGAAGAAGCCTGTTCACTCTAACTTTGAAGAGATTCGGGTTGAAGGCGTTCGGAAACACGGACGCAGGTAGTGAGTTCCATTCATTCGCTGTGCGCATTATGAAGGATGTCTGGAAGCGCTTGGTGCGAATTGGTGGAATGGCAACAAGGTAAGGATGGTAACTTGCAGTGCGTCTAGATGTCCGATGGTAGAAGGGGGCTGGTGGAATGAGGTCATGGAGTTCTTGAGCACCGAAGTACAGTCTGTAGAAGACCGACAAGCAGGCAACTTTGCGGCGATGAGCCAAGCTATGTAGCTTGGCATCCTCCAGTTCAACGTCGCCGATGAGAGTTTTACTTTTGGATCGCAATATGATTCGTAGTCCAAGTTGGAAAAGCATTACACTCATATTGGAGCCACGGCTACAGACTTCTACTGATTTAAATCCAGGCATCAGAAGTAGCTTCCCCTTTTACGCTGCCTGTCCACTTGACACAGGACAGGCAGTCTTAAGGCGTAAATATGCCCCAATGTTAACGCAGTACTGGTCGTGCGCCCGCTCGGAGCCAGAATATCAATATTGAACCTCCTTTTGGACAGTTTTGTCTGCGCAATATTCTTTGATTTACATATGCTGTTTCAGTTATGAAGAAGTTCTAACCATAATTTTCAGTGTAAAAATATTTTTAAACTTCCAAATCGTTTTGGAGAAGTATCCAAAAGTAGCGAAAAAATATTGTGTTGTTAATTTTTTTTTAAAGCAATATTATTAATTACACGAAAAAACTATATTTCAAAAATATTGTACATGGATCAATAATATTTTTTTTTCCACCCGTTTATCCTAGCCGTTACTTAGGAGTTTAGAAAGAGTTAGGAGCTTTAGAAAGTAACAGTTTTACGGTACTAAAACGGTGGAAGGCCCTTAACGTTGTAAAAGGCACACAAGCGATTACGTTGGGGGTTAAACTTTGACGTGACGGTTAGATGTCTGTCTCATAACTAAATCTGTATCAACTGTAGTGTTTATGAATATTCCTCTGATCGTTTATTGTAGCAGTCAGTGGGATTCCATTTTCAGCGGCAGATGCTCACTGACATGCCGATAATTTTGCTGACACGATAAAGAATATACTACCACTAATATTACAAATGTGATAAATTGTGAGTATGGATGGGTGGATATTTGTTGCTCTTTCACGCAAAAACTACAGAATTTTGGCATACTGATAGTTTATGACCTGGATTAACACGGTATTCTACACTATATTTTAGCACTTTTTATCCAGATAGTACGTTTCTTCGGAATGGTTACACGCGGGCGGAGCCGAGGGCGGCAGCAAGTAAAACATAAATTTTTACCCGACTGCCGAAGGAGGGTAATGTGTTTATCAGTCTATGTATGTATGTATGTATATATGTTCCTATGTGGCGTTCTAGAGACCAAAGGCGTGGCCCGATTTTGATAGCTCTTACGTCAATCGATTCGTCTTAACAAAATTGGAAAATGGCGGTTCTTGGGCGCCATATTGTGTGGGGGCAATCTTTTTTTTTCTTCCAAACCTATCGTTTAGGGTATCAAAATAAAGGTTTTTAAGAGGTGATTTCAAAAATATATAACACTTATATGTTTAAATGTACCTAATATATATAAAAAAAAAATAACTAAAAAGTTATAAATAAAAAAAGTTAATTCAAAAATCAAAAATCCCGACTGCTTGAAAAGCGAACTAAAAAGACGTACACAAGGAGACAATCATGCTGTGCAGTCGGAGGATACGTTTGGGTTTGGGCAGCCAGCTCGCGAATACGTTTCCTCCGACTGCAAAGCATGATTTTCTCCTTGTTTACGTCTTTTTAGTTCGCTTTTCAAGCAGTCGGGAATTTTGATTATTTATTATCTTTTTTTATAGATTAAATATTGTAGATTCAGACCTTACAACTCTAACGTCCAAAGCTAGCTTCTCACTTTTCGCACCTCAGAAACTACGATTTAGGAATTTCCAAAATATCATACACAGCTTCATAGCTGTTCGGTCGGTCGGGTTACTGGATGGGTAATCCCATCCAGTAACCCGACATCTGCCCCGTAACTTTTCCCCGAAGGCGTATATTTCTCTATACACGGGTGTCTCTGTCTAATAAAGTGGTCACAGTCGAAGCAAGATTAACAGCGCCTCTTTATTATTGTTTGTGTTCGGGTGCGCGCATAATGGAGCCTTGGAAAAATATGGCGGATTGGGAATCGCGGCGTATTTGTATTATTATGATGTATGAGTGTTTTGTGGTCTTTGGATGTTGGAATGGTTTTTGGACTGTGTGCTGGGAATTGAATTTAGTTTTGAGTAAGTTATGGGTTATTTAATGTTGGTACTGAATAGTGTTGTTGGGACCACCACACTGGCCAATCGAATTGGTGAAAGTAACAAAATTTTGTGACTCTTTTTGCACTGTGAATTGCTCTTTTATTTCTGTTCTAGGTTTTACAACATTCTTTGTGGCAGCTTCTTAAACATAATCTTTATTAAAAATCGTTGCACATAACTATCGCTTTGAGATAATCAATTAAGATAAGAATTTGTTTATGAACAAACTGGTATTCAGGTAATTCAAATTCTTTTTTCAAAACCCATCAACGTGGACAGCCAATCGAAAAGATTATATCCTTTTTTTCAATTTAACAAAAATAATCGATTCGCCAAACAAACAGTACCATGAAACATTGTAAAACAAATTAGAACCATCACAAAACAGGGTTCTATTTCCTGGCTGTTATCTCACCATCGGGGGCTATTATCCGATGCCTTTCCAAATTATATTCGTGAATAGGGACAAAGAGACACGTTCAAATTTGTTATTAGGTGTTTGTAAAGTGGTGGCCATGTTTGTGTTCGGGTGGAGGACTGATATTTGAATAGTTGATAAGAATGCCTAGGTGTTGAAGTTAGGTGATAAGTACTAGTGACAGTATATAGTAAGAAAAGGGCGTGAAGGTGTCGCGAATGGTGAACGCGTATAAGCAAATGATCGGACAACCGTATCTTTCTATATAAATCTTTGGATAAGTATCCAGAATCAAGAGCAAACTAAATAAGTAATTCTACAGGTAACTAAAGAAAGAAAGAAAGAAAAAAAAAATATTTGCGACCCACACAGGAGACACGAGATAAGCAAAACAATAATAAAAAAAAACCGGCCAAGTGCGAGTCGGACTCGCACACGAAGGGTTCCGTACCATTATCGCAAAACACTGCAAAAAATCACGTTTGTTGTATGGGAGCCCCCCTTAAATATTAATTTTATACTGTTTTTAGTATTTGTTGTTATAGCGGCAACAGGTATACATCATCTGTGAAAATTTCAACTGTCTAACTATCACGGTTCATGAGATACAGCCTGGTGACAGACAGACAGACGGACAGCGAAGTCTCAGTAATAGGGTCCCGTTTTTACCCTTTGGGTACGGAACCCTAAAAACTAGTTGAACAAGAATATACAAAAAAAAAGGAAATTCTTGTCTGTTACAAAATTATATTTTCTGCATCTCCTTGATCGTGAAGTCGAGTGCTTTGGCTTCTAACATAAAACCCTGAATGAAATATAAGATAATAATGATATACCGAATGAAATGCAGGTATGCTGGAAGAATATAATAAAGTATCACCTCTGTACCTATTTTTCTGTTCCTTCTTCTTGTCCTTATATTATGTGTGTGTACAAAAATTGTTAAATAAAAACATTAATAAAATTTCAAATCTTTCTTTCAATGATTTCGTAGCCACTGTGCCACTGGGGCTGTTAAACTATTTAAGCAGATCGAAAAGATATCTAAAGCAATGCTATACCTGATTAAAACAAAAGCCGATCTACCGCTATTATCAGGCCCTATGAGCACACCTTAACATCCCACCACTTGGGAGAAAATTTGTATAAATTAAATGCAAACCGTACAAATGAAAGAATTTATCATTTTGTACGTGTCCCGACTTATATTGAGTATCGCTTTTCTTTATTTAATTTGTGCCTGTCTGTCCTGGGAATTTCATTTTCTTTACACATACGTGACAAGTTATTGGCTTCATGTGACGCTTCGGTGTATTTAAATTGGAACCGTGACAAGAGTTTTCTGAAAGCGATATGTTATAGAGGAGAGTAATATTCGTCTCGTTTTGTCGCTCGTCTTAATATTCCGTAAGGGAAAATATTTGGCGTACCAGCTGATTATTACTCGGCATTTTTTCTGTAGATTGACTCAATATACAAGATATATGGGGAAAGTCAGTGACATGTTTTGGCAATACAAAAACTGTTATAAAAACGGTTATTGGCGAAACATTATATTACATTACTTCCCCACGTGAGAAAGAAGTGGTTGAGGTATTTAACAATTTGCTAATAGATTGCAGTATTCGAGCAGAATATTTTTTCGTTATGTTTAGAGTTCTAGGTCCGTATTACAGAACTCTAGCCAACAGGTTTTAGATTAGTTTTTAGTTATTCTTGACTCAAGTAAGTGCTCGTTCACACTGGGTCCGTTTTATAGGCCCACTGTATCGTATACGTTTTTATTCGGCAATGACGTATATAGTTGTGTGAAAGACTTCACACCCATGACAGTATTCCAGATCCAGTAAAAATACCGATCCGACAAAATATACTGCAGTCCGTTTTACGGGTCCACTTTGTCGTATACGTTTTTATTCGGTAATACAGACAGTTAGCGTAGGTAGTTGTATAGCTGCTGTTGCGTAGGTTGTTGTTATAGGTGGCCGTAGTCGAGTCTATGGTCGGCAGTGAGGAGTCCTGGGACGCGGTGGTAACCTTCTGCGAAACAGTCGTTTCGCAGAAGGAGGCTGCGGAGAGGGAGAGGGAGATTTCATCCGCTAACCCGATCCGCAGCAGACGCGCCGGGCGTCGGCGGAGGGCGGACAACGCCCTCTTCCAGCCCCCCTAAATGGGTCCAGGGGCGACGGACTCGGGGACGTCCGTCGCCCCCCAAACATCAGGACCCGAGGTGGTGGCGCGTAGTGTTCCACGCGCGCCCCTCTTAGACGTCGCGGGGGGAGTCCAACACCTCACTTCCCCCCCAACCCGAGGTCGTGGCCCGCAAAGGCGGGCCGGCACTAGCCGGGGGTTGCGGAAGTATCTTTGTTCCCGCCACCCCCAGCGCAGGTGTGGGATGGAACACCGGGGTGGTTTTTAGTCAGTACGAGTCTGACAGACCCCTCCACCCTCCCCAGGGCGGAGGACATCCAATGAGGATTTTCCACCCCGCAACAAAAAAAAAAAAAAAAAAACAAAAAAAAAGGTAGTTGTATGAGCGAGTTCACACAAACAACAGTATTAAAATACTGACCCATTTTGTTTTGAAAGTTGGTGGTACACTGACTAAATACGGTTTGAATATTACCCTCAGTAGCGACGAATAAGTTAAAACGGTACTATAAATGCGGTGTGAACATCACCTCCAGTAGCGTCGGATCCGTTAAAAACGATCCTGGAAAAACGGATTTTCAGTGTGAACGTACCCTTATGGGTCTATTCCCAACGTATGCTACGCAAATTAATCATTTTATCACTTTCTCCATACTATAATCTGAACATAATTATGGCATCCAACTTTGGGGATCAGCCAGCGCCACCAACACAATGAAAATGCAACGGGCACAAAATTATATATTAAAACAAATATCAATCATGGTTTATCAAGACAACAGAAATTAATGAAATCCTCAATATTCCTATGGTCAGTGAAGAGATAAATACATAGCGACCATTACAAATCCCGACTGCTAAAACATCCGAACAAGCTCGCAGGACAGCTTACAATCCCAGATAGCACCCGTGAATTAAAAAAGCGCCGGAATATTTGCGACCAGAACAGTCAGCCACCGGGGGTAGCGCCTAACATGCCATCCGAACCATCTCATCTGCTTATAGTCTGAAAAACTCGGAAGATGAAACGAAAAAAAAATCTTTCTCCATACTCCGTTAAAGGGCTTAGCAAGGTTGAACCTTTACATGGATTACATGTACTATAAGGGTCAAAAGTGCAGTCACACTCTACCAAAACAGAAAAGGCATTTTTTTGTAGGCAACAGAATTTCAACTTTTCGCGGTTAGTAGGAATAATCTATACTTTAATTTCTATACAAAATATTAAAGCAGTTGTGGATAATTTAACTTCTACAAAAACTAGCAATTTGAGATTTGGGAGAGTAAGATAAGATAAGATATTTATTTTGTAAAACATGAGTACAGTATGAAGGTCTTATATTAATATGAGGTGGCTACATGTTTGCCATTTATGGCGTACAAAATTAGTTACACTGGACAAACAATAAAAAAAACACAATATCAAAATTAAATTAAATAGAAATTACAACGCAAAAATTTAAATTCTTTAAAAAATACTATACAAAATTTAAAATTAAATTACAATATCAAAATTTTAATTCAATTATAAAGACCTATGTCAAAATTTAAATTCAATTAAAAATCAGTATGTCAAAATTTAAATTCAATTAACAATCAATATGTCAAAATTTAAATTCAATTAAAAACCAGTATGTTAAAATTTAAATTAAATTCGAGTAATAAAAAATTATAATAATAAAACATACAGTACATATACAATCAAATAATATGTGCATGGTCTTAAAATAACAGAGATATCTGCATTTTTTGCAAGTAAAGGCGTACAAAACATCATAATTTTGGTTTAGAATAAACCATAAGAAAAAAAATTTAGTCCACACAGCAAACTATAAAATTAATAAATAATTAAAAATAATAAGAAAGTATGAGTATGACTGCACTTTTGACACTTGACTGTACACTACAGGTACTGGATTTAGTTTTTTTTTTATGTCAGTTCTCCAAGACCAGAAAGTTGAAGAAAACACGAGCCTGGTTGCCTGGAGAGAGCTGCACATTGTACGTGTTTTAAGTTTTAAGTTTCCTTTATAAATGTAACTTAAGGTGTACAATAAAGAATAAATAAATAAAACACAAGTAAATACAAAAAGAAAAATACTCCCCACCGACCTTTTCCTCTTCGTCTTTTAAAACAGAAAATATCAAAACAATGTCGCGGACGATGGGTTCCTTATTAATTTACTTTAATTAAAACTGACTTTTGCTAAAATAACTTGATTACGGCGTCGAGGAACGTTACAAAAAAAACGTTATTACAAAACACTTTGGCACAAAAGGAATTTCTCGTTCTTTCGATTATGTCGAGTTTCTGTAAAATGTTTTTTGTATTAAATTGCTTGAAATAGTGGACTGTTTTTAGCTGTTGTCTTTTCTTCTAGACATTATGAAGACGGTTGTTTTAATTACTTAGGTAATTGTGAAAAGTTTTTCATATTCCGTTTTACAAAAAATTTATGATTATAATTTACAAATTACTATTAGCGAAATAAATTATTTCTAAAGTATGTATGTTAGGCTTGTTAAACATAAAAATAATATAACGCTTGTATACCACAAAAGGTAAGGCTGAGATACACCTTCGCTTGATATACTTAAGTACCCAATAGTGGGCGAGCTTATTGCCATCACACGGGCACAAATCCTGCTGCTATTGAGAGTTTTTTGACGGAAAAATCAACAAAACTGCCCGACCCGGACATCGAACCCCAGACCTCATGCTCAGCAGTAGCGCGTACGACCACTAGACTAACAAGGCAGTATCACACTAATATTATAAAAGCGAAAGTTTGTGTTTGTTGTGTGTTTGTGTGTGTGGGTGTTTGTGTTTGTTACTTCGTCACGCTCAAACGGCTGGACAGATCTGTATGAAATTTGGAACAGAGATAGATTATAGTCAGGATTAGCACATTGGATACTTTTTATCCAAGGCATATGTACCCTTGGGATAATTATCGACATTCACGCTGGCAAAGCCGCTGGCAGAAGCTTGTGATCGATGAAAGTAAAAAAAAGAACCATAGTATATCTCTCTGCTGCCAACAAGATTTTACGGCTTTTGAACCGTAGTAGTAGTAGTAGTTAGTATCTCCTAGGATAATTAAATAAAATATTTAGGGCATCAACATTTAAAATACTGTCATGGATGGATTTCTATGAATATAGCCGCCTCTGTTTAGTGTATTTTTAATAAAACATGCAACACTTATGAGTTATCGCTTTAAATGGTTTGTCGAGTTTAACTACAAAAATAAACTAAATTGAGAACCTCTTCCTTTTTTTGAAATCGATAAAAAATTAACAAAATAACATATTAAGGCTCTTTTCAGCTAAAGAGTCCCTCCAATAATATCATAGACTCAACATTTTTAGCAGACATACTAACCTGACCCTTTCGCCCACATAATTTCGTCCTTCAGAATCCTCCTATAACTCGAGATCTTAGGGCGGCATCACACATTGGCTATAACGTTCTGGAAATAAGGTCCGATCTACATACCCGCTAGGTGGGACACCGACGTGTTTTACATGAAAAAGGAACGGTCCTATATGGGAAAAAGCAATATCGTGTTAGTGCCTGAGTTTCGTTTTTGGTCCAAGTTTTGGGATATAAGCGAAAATGTTAGGCTTAACGGCCTTCCACCGCTTTAGTGCCTTAGTAACGGCTAGGTTAAAAGGTTTAAAAAAAATATATATTTATGTTTGATTCATGTACATTATTTTTTGAAAGAAGGTTTTTTCGTGTAACTATTAGTTTTGCTTAATAAAATAATTAGCAACACGATATTTTTTGCAACTTTTGGATACTCCTCCAAAATTACTTGGACTTAAAAAATATTTTTACATAGTAAAATTGATGGCTGGAATTTCTTTATAACTAAAACAGCATATGTAAATCATATAATATTTTGTAAACAAAACTGTTCAAAAGGAGGTTCAATATTGATATTTTGGCTCCGAGCGGGCGCACGGCCAGTACTGCGTTAACATTGGGGCGTATATATCGCCTTGACATAACATCATCGTATCATCGCGCTACAAACCTGGACGTCATGCAAAAAAGTTTAGTATGCAGAAAATATTGGGCTTAAAAACAAAACAGAAAGCCAATTTTCATTTGAAATAAAATATTTCAAATTCAAGTTTCAATATCACAACAAGTTCAGTGACAATCAATGTCAAAAAGTTCCTGACGTAAGTATGTCAAAAGGGGCGTTTTTGACAGTTTGTGAAAGAGATGCGAATGCGAAAGTGCCCTAAAATACGGCAGTTACCACTCTGTTGTCTGAAAAATAATAGCAGAAAAGTCTTGCATAAATAATAAGATCTCAAAATAAGTTTTGGTCATTAAATAAAATTGTTACAAATTTACAGGTATAATGTATAAGTTAGATAAAATGTTAACTTTAGTCTAAGCTCTAATTGTTATAAATATGTAAGCAAATTATTAGTTTGATTATAGCTCGCTCGCAGTGTCGATTCGTGACTTTTACGAGTATTTAGACTCCGCAGTTTATGTATTTTTACCCGACTGCAAGGAAAGGGTTATGTTTTTTGCGCGTATCTTGTATGTTTGTATGCATGTAATTTTTTTTTATCACCTCATATCTTGCAAACCGCTAGACGAATTTATAAAATTAAGACATCATTAGATACGTCCTCACCGCCCAAGTGTGGTAAGATAGGTGGCAAAAATAGCGGCTTTTAGGCGCCGTATTGTGGGGATCTTATTTAAAAGATATTCGAAAAATAAATAACAACTAAATCGTTGTAAATAAAAAAGTTAATTTAATACTCAAAAACCTGACTGCTTAAGAAGTGAACCAAAAAGATGTAAACAAGTAGAAAATCATGCTGTACAGTCGGACGATACATATTCGCTTTGATTATATCGATACATATCGCTATTATTGAATAAACTTTTTTTAACATGGGATCTTGCGATACTAAATTGAATGTACAAGCAAAACTAATTCCGATGAACTCCAAGCGTAGCACATGAATGAATTGCTACGAAAGCATTGGCTGCTACACCGTAGCAAGCGTAGTACGTTTTACAAAAACCTATTTATAACGAAGAATATACTCACATTTCAATAATCATAACATAATAATATGGTACCAAACTTTTAAGGCGATGATAGCTCAGTGGTAGTGACGTCGGATACCGAGACGAAGGTCGCGGGTTCGAATCCTACAATGAGCTTGAGCTTTCGGTGAAGGAAAACATCGTGAGGAAACCATAGCACGGTGGTAGGGTACTTTGTAGTACCCGCCTGGCTGGCAACCACCCTCAAGTTGAAAATCTGTCGCCAAGCACCTTCCGGTGTGTTCCGACAGCAGCACTTGAGAGCCAGTTCCCTTCTAGGCTTTGTGTGCTTACCACCATCGGCCACATCATCACTGACCACGGTGAGATTGTGGTCAAACACAGGCCTATACAAAGTAAAAAAAAAAAAAAAAAAAAAACAGTCATTAATTTGATAATTATGTTCGTATTTGTAACCCGCGTTTCTCTGAAACTTGTGCCATCCCCAATGTGCACTTCTGATAAAACGACACTATGTTCAGTGGGGTCATTGTGAAAATATACCAACAATACGCGCGCGAACTAGCGTACCCGTATGTTGACACTGCTAATGGGGAACCAAATATTTTGGATTATATCTGCCTTTTTTATTTTAAACATATATTTTTTTTCGATTTTATGTTTAGCTTTGACCTTAAACTATGTATTGTTAAAATACTTTATTGAACTTTTTTAATTTATATTAACAAGCTATTACGCCAGTCTCATATAAGGCTAAATTTTAATAAGATTGAGGAATAAGAATAAGTTTCATCCTTCGATGAACTTTAGAACAAGGAAAAATAGAAAATAAATATGTATAAACTTATGTAACCTATTCTAATATATATAAACTAATGTAACCTATTCTATTATAATGTTTACTGTGGTCGCTAATGACCTTAGATGTTAAAAAGCGACATAAAAAAAAAAAAAAGTGAAATTTAAATCACGCCTGTCTGGTAGGTCGGTGTACTGTAATACCCAGTAACTAGTGTGGCGCAAAGGAAAAAACACTTAACGCCGCATAATACAAAAAGGTACACTTGAATTAAAAATAAATACGGAAAACCCACGTTATCGATATCAAATTATTTATTTTAAATATTTGAAAAAACTTGGGGATGAAATTTGGACTAGATTTAAAAGTATTACGCTGAACACACCCATCTATCCTCAACGCAAGTAAACTGGTTAGAAAAAAATAATTTGTAATGACATTCATCAGAAATATCCACTTAAGTTTTCTTGTCAGTCGAAATATGAAAATTCGAAAAAAGAGAACTGGCCAGTTTGTCAACTCAAAAATAAATGCGTGATGGCAATTACGTCTTGTAGCTTTACGCTAAACTATGTAGGTTCTGAAGGTCAGATCGGAAGGCAGGATATCAAACCAAATAGAAAACCATCCCCGATATAGTTGGAAATAGGCTAGCCTGCCTGCCACGAGCGAAGACACATTTATGTTCACAATTATGTTCTTAAGCCACATAGGCTCGCTATTGCTATCACCAGTATTCTGATTGAAGTATAAACACCTACAAATTTAGACATCGGCGTAATTTGTAATGTACTACAGTACCTCACCAATCCCAACCCAATTAGGGCTTGCCACTAAAAAAGGCCAAAAAAAAAACAAAAGAATAAAAACATTGCGTCCATCACTAAGGGCTCCATAATAAGAATTACTTACCTCAGCTTTTAGGTTAGGGGCCCACTGGGATGACCCTAGTTAAGTTCTCGTTAACCACTAATGAGTCCAATAGATCTTGATTAGCCCGGCCTTTAGTAATTTTGGTTTGGCTTAGTAACGGCGGATTAGTTTGTTGATATAATTTAGTTTAGGCCCCACTAAAATATTGATATTTAGGGATGCTTTAATTGAGCTTTAAGTGACACTAACACTGTTTCTAGGTTTCGGTTTAAATTGGTTATTGGAAGTTTGTTTTGATAGGTTTTTAGGACATAGGGTTTATCACCTGCATTATATTATAATTGTGATTTGAAATTTAGTACAATCATTATGAAATGTACGTCCTGCTAATATTCTAAGTGTGAAAGTTGGGTTGTTTGGATATGATGTACCTCAACAGCTAAAAGTATTTAAATTAAACTAAGCACACGGGTAGACCCGGGTAGACCGCGGTCCTCGAGCAGGCTACAGAATATTTTATATCTCGGTAGTACGTTCTCTTAAGATCATGTCCGACTTCCATACAGGTTAAGCCGCTGGCAGAATGCTATTGCTTACTTATTTGAAGATGCTTTTACTATTTTTAATAAATATTTAATGTACGGTTTTGACGTCTCTATGATTTTATTATATATATTGTAGATTTGCAAAGAATACGAGAGACGAAAAAAGTGCCGTACAGTTCGGTTTCATTCGTCATATTTCGGGCTATTCGAGATATTCCGACGAACGGTAAAGCTGGCGCGCGCACCGCCTATATACGGCCCTCTCAACTTAACTACTCTTCATAATAATATGAAAACACTGATTTCTATTGTTAGTGTTTCATCCAGCCTATAATTGGTTCGGGGATAGATAAAATTAAAGTTAAGGAAACTTATTGCGATGTCAGTACATATTATAAGTCCGTCGCCGCGTCTGATCGCGATAAACTCAAAAACTAGTGAACGGATATTCATGCGGTTTGCATCAAAAGACATTGTGTTTCATGTGGAAGGTTTAGGTGTATTTTTTGTTAAGATTTTGTGTCTTCCCAACACCCACGCGGGTGAAGCCGCTGGCAAAATCTATACTGTGATTTTTAATTTCGTGGACTAAACTGACAGCTGCTATGGACCTTATTTTTTTTAAATGTTGCAAGCGCGGAGCATAGTGTTGTAGGTAAGGCTCAATCATAAGTGATTCATCGAATCGATGTGACATGACTTCTGAATTTATTTTTACTAATTGGTGTAAATAAATGTTTTATGAATATAAACGTAATATATTTAAATATAACAGTATTCATACACATAGTACTTGAACTTTTATTGTGTTAAATATTAAATCAACAATAAAATAAATGCAATCGATAAAATTAAGTCTGACATAAATGAGTAGAAACTAAATATGGGCCGCTAGTTTCTAAACAAATATTTTTTTTATGCCGTGGAATATTTTCATTTTCGATCTACTTCGATTTTCGATTAACTTTCGATCACTCAGGATAGTTAGGGTACGACACTATTTTAATGTAACGATAAAGTGACAACCCCCCAAATATCAGTTTAGTCCACGAAATAAAAAATCACATTATAGTTAACAATAAACGATTAAGTAAACTTTTATGGTTATGATGATAATTATGTAGGTATTTATCAAATGATAACTTATGTGAAGGTGAAATAAAATCTGAATGAAACTGTAAAAAACATGAAAATATAACACAATAAAACAAACAATAAATAAATAAAAGAACCAAAATTGTGTCGAAAGAATTTAAATATTAGACAGTTTGTATGAATAAATCGAAGTGGGTAGTTGTGTCTTTATGAGATCGAAATAAATAATATTTGCTACAATTCCCGATGTCAGTCAAATGAGAATTCCTTCGGGCGTAGTTAGAGAATAAGGCTCCCTGAAATATGGCGACTACATATTTTTTTTATACGTTGTGGCTCATAATTTTCGTGTAACGCTGTAAATACAGCACGATTATTAATAGGAGGAGGAGGCGAAAGTACTAATGAATGTATTTTTTAGGGTTCCGTACCCAAAGGGTAAAAACGGGACCCTATTACTAAGACTTCGCGATCAGTCTGTCTGTCTGTCCGTCACCAGGCTGTATCTCATGAACCGTGATAGCTAGACAGTTGAAATTTTCACAGATGATGTATTTCTATTGCCGCTATAACAAAAAATACTAAAAACAGTATAAAATAAATATTTAAGGGGGGCTCCCATACAACAAACGTGATTTTTTTGCAATGTTTTGCGATAATGGTACGGAACCCTTCGTGTGCGAGTCCGACTCGCACTTGGCCGGTTTTTTTTTTAATTTAGTCTGAATAGGGATGTTTCCTGGGTAGAAAAACGATAATTATATTAAGTGCGTCAGTGAGATTATCAAATAATATTGGACTCGTATTATTTGCTTTATCAAATAAATAAAAATTTACAAAGATAAATCGCATCAAAATTCAGCACACCGACGTCACACGATATTTCAATGCACTGTATCGTCGTAATTTTTTGTTTACGTGGCAAATGAAATATACGTGTCCAATATTTTAGGTTATCTAACTGACGGATTTAATAGATATTTTTTGTCAACCATCCTAATATTGGGCGCACGGTTGGCGCAGTGGTTGAGCAATTGACTGCTGCGCTGCGTGTCGCGGGTTCGATTCCCGCACGGAACAAAAATTTGTATGACCTACAGGTAATTGTTCCGGCTCTGGGTGTTTGTGTATGTGAGTTTATATGTTTGTAAACGCACCCACGATACAGGTAGAAATTCCTAGTGTGGGGCAAAGTTTATTTAAAAAAAAAAAAAAAAAAAAAAAAAAATTTAATTGATTACGCAATAATTTTTATCATTCCTATATATGTACCTTATTGATAACTTAATAGTACTTGCGTCTTATGAAGATAAATATAATTATTTTTATTTAATTAATCTGAAATTGATGAAGTTAGTTTCAAGCGTAATATAAAATGATTAATTTATGATGTCTTACTTATATGATAATGTTAACCATTTCTACTCAAGGTTTCACTTAGTCAAATCAAAGAGAATTTACTTCCAGGAATTTTGCTGTCAAATTAATAGCTTTTAACGACTCAGTTTAAACGAAAAATTGTGAAATGTCTAGGTCTGTTGTACAATATAATTGCTGTGATAACTTGTTGCCAACGGTTATTTGAAAGGTATAATTTATTAATTTAACGCACATCATGTTACAAATATTAGTGCAGTCATGGCTTTTGTACTAGGAAGTCCTGTATCACAAGAGCCAATTTTTTTTTTTTTTGTGTTTGCTAGCACAATGAAGAAAGCGATTAGGTAGCTACAGTCCAACTCGAGTTGTTGAAGAGGGCAGTAGGGGCTAGACTTGTTTCCTCAAGGTAAAACAGTAGGCTCGCATGTGGGGCAGTCTAATAAATAATTAGGACCTCTTAATATTTAATAATATTATTTTACAGAAAAACTTCAAGAACTATGCATTCTATACAAATAAAGACAACTACTAATCAAAAGAATATTTTTACAACATAAAATTAAAATATCATTCAATAAAACCTTTTTCACACGTCAAAAATACCCACATGTGTGTAACAAGCCTAACTTCTAAAAGTGAATTATGGAAATGACAGGACATTATCTTTCTGCTATAGTGACGTCACTACATTAGATTAGGAATTACTATGAGAAGTAACATTCGTTACGGAGTGTGCTTGTCAGGCGACACTGAGATAGCTTTGAAAGTTTTCTTTGTTTTCGCGAAAGGATGAAAAAGGGACACGGTTTTGAAATTGGAACGAATTTATGTATGTTCATACTATGTGATACAGTTGTTTTCATGAAAGAGGTAGGGCATATATAGTTTTGATATCTTTCTATAATATAATAAATCTTACTAATATTATAAATTTGAAAGTTTGTATGGATGTGTGTGTGGATGTATGTTTGTTACTCAATCACGCCAGAACGGCTGAACGGATCTGGTTGAAATGGCACAGAGATAGATTCTTGTCCGGAATAGCACATAGGTTTTTCTTCCGGTATAATGTTCCCTTGGGATGATAACACACTTTTCACACGGGTGAAACCGCTGGCAGAAGCTAGTAAAGAATATTTACACTAAAGTTGAACAGAGCAGGCCATTTCCATTCCATATTTCGATAAAGCAACAGGAAAAAAAGAAAGTCGTTTTAACTTTTTGCCATAGGACTTGTAATTTTGCCGGAAATCGAAATAACCCGTTTTACCCGACTGCCGAAGGAGGGTAATGTGTTTATCAGTCTATGTATGTATGTATGTTTGATCCTATGTGGCGTTCTAGAGACCAAACCTGTTGGCCGATTTTGATCTTTTGAATCGATTCGTCTTAACCCTGCGAGTGTCACTGGCTACATTAAAATTGGAACATAGACAAATGGCGGCTTTTGGCGCCATATTTTCGGGGCCCAAATTTTTTTTTCCTTCTTAACCCATCGTGTGGGTTATCAAAATAAAGGTGATTACAAAAATATATAACACTTATATGTTTAAATGTACCTACTTCTAAAAAAAAAAATACAAAGTTGTTAATAAAAAAAATATTTAAAAATAACAAAAAACCCGACTGCTTAAAAAGCGAACTAAAAAGACGTAAACAAGAAGAAAATATATATGCGCGAGCTGGCTGACCAAAACCAAATGTATCTTCCGACTGCACAGCATGATTTTCTCCTTGTTTACGTCTTTTTAGTTCGCTTTTTAAGCAGTCGGGTTTTTTGTTATATTTAAATATATTTTTTTTCTTAATAACTCACCTCCTTCCACATCCTAACCTCAGATCGCCAGTAAATTATCTTTCCTTTCATTTTTAGGGTTCCGTACCCAAAGGGTAAAAACGGGACCCTATTACTAAGACTCCGCGGTCCCTCTGTCCGTCTGTCTGACTGTCCGACTGTCACTAGGCCGTATCTCATGAACCGTGATAGCTAGACAGTTGAAATTTTCACAGATCATGAATTTCCGTTGCCGCTATAGCAACAAATACCTACTAAAAACAGAATAAAATAAATATTTAAGTGGGGCTCCCATACAACAAACATTATTTTTTTGCCGTCTTTTGTGATAATGGTACGGAACCCTTCGGGCCCGTGTCCGACTCGCACTTGGCCGATGTATTGTTAAATTCTTATCCTTATCCAATGGGTTCCTTATCCACTTTTAACCATTTTCAAAGGCTTCAGCCCTGGTCTATAGGGAGAGAACCCACTGCCATCAACCGGACACAAATCCGGGCTGTTACCGAGAAATTTCTGATGAAAAACGTAATAACACTTTGCTGGACCCGTTAATCGGACCCATTCGATTTTCTCAATTGTTACTCAAATACGCCTCTGGGTGGAGCGACCCTTTATTTATTTATTTATTTATTTATATATGCTTTATTGTAGGGACACCAAGTTAAAACATAGAAAAGGAAACTTAAAACTAAAATACATACAATGGGCGGCCTTATCGCATACCGCGATCTCTTCCAGGCAACCTGGAATAGACAGTGATAGACTGGACATGAAATGGGGTTGACATTGGTGTAACACATAACATTACGAATATTTACTTTAAATATACAATAATATTATTATAGATACACGAATACATACATATGTTATATAATAGATACATAAATATATACATACTTAATATATATATATATATATGACTAACGACAATCACAGTGTCAGGTAATGTTCTTTTACGAGTCTTTTAAATACAGGCAATGACTGGGCGCGTTTTATTGGGTCTGGCAATGCATTCCACAGACGAGCAGCTTGGACAGTAAAAGCTTTATCTAAGAAAGTAGTGGAATGCATTGGCATTTTAAGTCGCAGGTTATCCGAAGACCTAAGTGATTTCGTGTGGGAATCGCAGATAAACTGAAAACGATTCTTGAGGTAGAGAGGGGTGGAAGGAGTAAAGAGCACATTATACAGAAGAGAAAGAATATGAGCATTCCGGCGAAGGCGAATTGGCAACCACTTGAGCTTTACACGGAATTCGGAAACATGGTCATATTTGCGCAAACCGAATATGAACCTTATACAAAAATTTTGAAGGCGCTCAAGTTTATCGAGTTGTTCTTGAGTAAGGTCAAGATAGCTGGCATCAGCATAATCAAGGATGGGAAGTAGAAGAGATTGTGCAAGCACAATCTTGGTGGCAGTCGGAAGAAAATTCCGCAGTCTCCTCAAAGTTGCAGCAGATGCAAATAACTTGCGGCTTACTTCCTGCAGTTGGGCAGTCCAAGAGAAGTTCTTGTCGATGAATATCCCCAAGTTCTTAACTTTCTCACTGAAGGGAATAACTGAATTGTCAAAAAGAACTTGGGGAAGAGACGTCCAGTCGATCCTTGAAACCATTCTCGAACTGCCCACTACTATAACCTGCGTCTTGATAGGGTTGACCATAAGCCCGTACCGCTTACCGTACCCTTTACGTGGAGCGACGACCTGGTCAAGGCTGCGGGAGTCCGGTGGATGCGGAACGTACAGGACCGATCAGTGTGACGAAGCTTGGGGGAAGCCTATGTCACAGATAAATAATACTAGCATACAGATGCCTCATCCCGGTACAAAAAAACCGTGCCGACCGTAACTAGCGTTTTTCGTCTGATTTAGATGATAATTTTTATAAGTACTTCGATTGAGTTCGGTGCCGTTCTACGCCTATAGATGGTGTTTGTATCGACTTGCAAGTAAAAGGGTTTCTTGGTTCGTGACTACTTTTTTCTTTAAATACAATACAATACAATTTGTTTTATAGTATTTTTATGCAAGTATTTATAGTTTCATTGTTTAATTTTTTTTTACAATACAAATTTAAAAAATCGAGTTGCATGCCTCAGAAATTTAAAAACGCGCCATCTATTAGAATCAATTTTAAATGATCCGTTCAAATACTCTTTGAAATGTGAATTAAGAACCCAATAACTTTGTGCTTAGGAGAGTTGATTAAAAATAAAATACTATTTTTATGATCAATTCTAGAAAATGATAATTTTAAACACAATTCAATAATAATAAATAATAATAATAAAAACGTTTATTCATCTCCACAAATTACATCCTTATCTTAACTATTTACGTTGACAGATATTATTACAAAAATAGTAATTTGTGGGAGAACTGGAGTCTAAACTAAGCCTAGGCCTGTATTTCAGAACTCTAGGCCCCCATTACATCGATTTAAATAGAGATTGTCAACACAAAACTTAACGAATGAGTGATGGTGTGTGTGGATGGTGCGTATGTGTGTGTGCGTGTATGTGTGCATGTATGTGTATGCGTGTGTGTGAGTGGTGTTTGTATAATAATTAATAATTTATTGTACTTAAATATTATATAAATATATTTACATAGAACGTACAAAACCACAATATTACCTACTTTTGCACCTGCTTCACGATCCCCAGGAAACTTTCACTCCTAGCGTAACCAATAAATTATCAGACAAAGCAAAAGTTTAAATTAATATAAATTTTAAGAAAAGTAGTAAAAACAAACAATTGTTATAACCTGCTATTTTGCTACATCAAGTAAGTTTTCTGTTTCTTCATAATTAAGGTTAAGTAACCATAACATTATTTTGTTTTTGCATTCAATTTTGTGATAATTTATGATATTAATAATTTTATTTAGCTTATTCAATAATTCACGTCCACGGAAAGGGAAGAATCTTTGCGCAAAAGAAGTATTTACCGCAGTCGTCTTACATATTGCATGTCTCTTCTGGAGAGGGCTATGCGTTTTCTCCTTTCTTCGGGTAAGTTGGATCGTTGGAGCATTACAGTAAGCAGTACGTACAACTGACGTACTGTTAGAATTTGCGCTTCCGTATAAGTGGTCAAACCCACCGCACTATTCCCAAACCACTGCAACTCCTGAAAGCCAGAATCAACAGTGGCGACCACCAGAAAAGCGCCGAGGCAATGAAGCTCGACGAAGTCCCGGAGAATGAATTTAACTGTCTTGGATCCCGCAACGAAATTAATCAGAAAAGAATAACGGAGGAGTTGGAAAAAACATAAATTTCCACTTCCCTCCATATCAAGCAGGAGACAGAACAAACAAGGCCACTAGGCACAAAGGGTCGTTTACAACTGGGATAAGCCCAGTTGCCTAGCACCACGGATAAAAATAAGAATTAATAATTAATGGGTCCTAACATTGTGAGCTGCTATGTTTGATTCCAATAATAGGTATGGCAAAAACGCTTGAACGCACGGAAATTTGTTCTAGTTTCCACAAGGTCCGTATAGTAAACAACTCCTGAGGTAGCCTCTACATTATTCAACATAATATTACGTTCATTCTGCCAAAGAATACACTCCCATAAGATATGATGTGCAGATTGTACATATTCGCAGTCAGATGTAGAACACTGACATAAAGGCGAGGCAACGAGCTTGAAGGAAAACAATTTACTTTTAAAGTTACCATGCCCTGTGAGAAATTGGGCAACACAGTGATCCACCTCCAGCCACGTCCTGGCCAGCCGAACGCGAACGGATGGAAAGAATTGGTGGAGATGTCGGCCCTTGATAGAATTATCCCACCTACATTGCCATAAGTGGTCGAGAAAAGACGTGGTTTGGATAAACTTTGAGGATCATTCTTTAGGCTCTTTCAACAGTTATCAGCTTAGTTTTGCATGCACCACCCCATGTTGTGATGCAGTTACAAATTATTGATTGAACTAGGGCGTCATATACCATCCTCATCGTCTTTTTCTCAGCTAAACCACGAAGTTCTTTAAAAATGTATGTGAGCTTCCGTATTCTTTTTGATAAATTGTTAATGTGGCTTTCAAATGTTAAATTAGCGTCAATTTCGATTCCAAGATATCTGAGAGATTTTGTAGGAATAATATTAGGACAGTTACAGTTTGGAGTTGGAGGAAAGTTACACTTATGCGCATGGATATTATAATTGGTGAGGTTAGAATCTTGTGTTTGACTACGTATAGAGTATAAGATGTATTTCGTTTTGTCTTCATTTAAAGTAAGAGAATTGGATGATAGCCAGTGACACACAGTGTTAAACCCATCCTGTGCGAGTTTAAAAAGCACACTCCAGGAGTCTGCGAAAAAGGTTAGGGCGGTGTCATCTGCGTAAGCGGAGATGCGACAATTATTAATATTGAGGTTACAAAGCTCATTTATGTAGCAGAAAAAAGAGTAGGACCCAATATACTACCTTGTGGCACCCCAAAATCCACTGGAAGTTCGTCACTTATGTGTTCTCCAATTTTTACTGATTGGATTCTATTTTTTAAATAATCCGATAGTAACGACAGTGGAATGCCTCTAATATCAAGATCTTCAAGCTTTTGCACAAGCCGGGGAACAGAGACAGTGTCAAACGCCTTTGCTAGGTCGAGAAATATAGTCAAGCATTTATTTTTGTTATCTAATTTATTAACTAGAAAATTAACAAGATCAAGTACTGCGTTGTCAGTTGAACGGCCAGCTCTAAATCCATATTGCGCATCAGAAAACAAGTTATATTTTTCAAAGTATTTTGTTAACCTATTATTAATTATGCGTTATCTTCGACAACGTCGTTAAGATTGCGATTGGTCTATAGTTGCTGACCGTATCTCTTTTTAATGCAAGTGGAAATACTTCGGAGACAAAACAGCGATTTATTAAGTTAGTTATTAAAGGTGTTATAGAAATAGAAATTTGTTTCAATACATTAGCACTAATCTGATCCCGGCGAACATTCACTTTTTAACAGTTGAAGTGTAATTTTTTTATAGCAACAGGATTTCATGGATTACACGTAATTATTGGAACATTATTTCTTTTTATTTGTTTAATTCGTCATTTAAATAATAATTTTTCTAGAAACCATCACTTTGGATTTGAAGCAGCAGCCTGATATTGACATTTTTTTTTTTTTTTTTTTTTTTTTTTTTTTTTTTTTTTTTTTAAATTGCCCCACACTAGGAATTTCTTCCTGTATCGTGGGTGCGTTTACAAACATATAAACTCACATACACAAACACCCAGAGACGGAACAACTATCTGTAGGTCATACAAATATTTGTTCCGTGCGGGAATCGAACCCGCGACACGCAGCGCAGCAGTCAATCGCTCAACCACTGCGCCAACCGTGCGCCCAATATTATTAACCCAATATTATTAATAATATTAAGATTTTGTAGACGTAGTATGATTATTCCTTTACATTTCAATTTATTGATGAGGAAATTAATAATTATTTATATAATATATTTAGTATATTTGACTTCCAATCAAAAAGTTTAATAATTTTAATATAAATAATTATTCTAATAACATATATTTTTTTAATTATTATATTAATTTCTAATATTATAATATTTTTATCTATTATTTTATCAAAAAAAACATTCTCAGATCGAGAAAAATGTTCCCCATTTGAATGTGGATTTGACCCAAAATCATATCAGCTCGAATTCCTTTTTCTTTACATTTTTTTTTAATTACAATATTTTTTTTAATTTTTGATGTAGAAATCGCTATTATTTTTCCTATTATTCCTTTATTTAAATTAGTAAATTTTATTTTTTGATCTAAAATTAAGATTTTTTTTTATTATAATTTTATTAATTGGTTTATATCATGAATGAAACCAAAATATATTAAATTGAACTAACTAGGATTATAGTTTAAATAAAACATTTGATTTGCACTCAAAAAATATTATAATATAATTTATCTTAAAATAAGAAGCAATTTTGCATTTAATTTCGACTTAAAAGAAAGAGTTAATTAACTCCTTATTTAAATATATTAATTGAAACCAAAAAGAGGTATATCACTGTTAATGATAAAATTGAATTATTTATTCCAATTAAATATATATATATATATATATATAAAAATGAAAAAAAAAATGAAAAAATAAAAATAAAAATGATAAATTGAAATATAAAGATTAAAATTAAGCTGCTAACTTAATTTTTAGTGGTTAAATTCCATTAATATTTCTATTTATATAGTTTAACTAAAACTTTACATTTTCATTGTAAAAATAAAATATTTTTTTTATAAATATTTAAAGATAATATATATCTCCCTAATATCTTCAATATTATACTCTAATTTATAAGCTATTTAAATTAATTACTAAACAATAATATAAATAAAATTATTATTATTCAAATAATAAATCTAAATAAATAAATTTTAAAATTATTAATTTGATAAATATTATAAAAAATAGAATATTTTTTTTAAATTTTAGTTATTCCAAACCCTTTTCATCCTAAATCAATATTTTTTAATAAATTTTGACCAAAATTTAAAAAATAATATCTTAAACCATAAGTCGATAAATTTGGTATAAATCATATAATACATAAAAAATTTCTTAAATTATAAGTTATAATAAATTTATTAATTGAATAAATTTTTATATTTCTAATTAAATAACCTATAATACCTCCAATTAATCTCACATAAATTACCATTATTTTTAAATTAAAAGGTAAATAAATTATATAAGGATAAGAAAAAATTAATCATCTTAAAAATCTTCCTCTAATAATTCTTATAAATAATAAAACAAATATTCTCTTTAATATAATATAATCTTCATCATATAAATTATAAATTCTTATTAAATTATAATCATTTACTATTAAATATATTATTAAACGAAAACTATAAAATATAGTTAATCCAGTAGAAAGATAATATAAAAAAAAAATTATTAAATTTAAATTTCTTAATCTTACTAATTCTAAAATTAAATCCTTAGAATAAAATCCAGCTAAAAAAGGAATTCCACATAAAGCTATGTTAGAAATATTTATACATAAAGAAGTTAAAGGAATATATAATCTAATCCCTCCTATAAACCGAATATCTTGTATATCATTTATTATATGAATAATAACCCCAGCACATATAAATAATAAAGCTTTAAATATAGCATGAGTTAATAAATGAAAAAAAGCTAAATCAGGTAATCCTATTCTTAAAATTCTTATTATTAAACCTAATTGTCATAAAGTAGATAAAATCTATGGTCAATGCTAGTGGTCTATGTTTGAAAAATTATACTACTACACCTAGCATTTTTGTGAACGTATATACTTTTTAATAAATAATTCTTATTCTTAATGCAGTTGCGTTGCTATCCCAGATACAAAGTTGAAATGCCAAATCTTGAAGCTATTTTACATAACGTTGCCAAATATTCGTTATGACGACAATAAAAATTCAGTAACAAGGTACTCGATACATTTAAGGCTGTCGTATGTATACTATCAGACAGAAGGAAAGGTTATATCTTACGATTATAACCTCAAAATTAATGGGCAAATTATGAAACCGCCACTGAATATTACAATGAGCAGAAAATGAGTAACGAATTCAAATTTGCGGGCATGCGGCCGGCGACCGCGTCATTTGCAGTGGGTTCCGTACGTATTTGTGCGGTTCTCTATTTACGCCGAACGAACCCTGACTACTGGTAGTGCTAATGGTAGGCGGTTTATGCGGTATACAGATGGTATTTTGATTTGTTTATCTATCATTCATATGGTATTGATTACGTCACTTTGAAACTACTCTTTTTTATATTTGGAAGTACGTTTGTATAGCTAAACAAATCAAATCGGGCAATGTATCGAATACTGATTTAAACTTCTATATTTATTACATTGCCTGATCATTATGAATATTGCTATGTAACGGTGGGGCAATTAGATAATATGGTCAATGAATTAGTTCAAGAACGAGCGAAGCGAGCTCGGGAACACATGGCACCCCTACACCAATAGGTTAGGTTCGAAGGAGATAACGGGCGCTGAAGTGTGCGAGCAAAACGAACAAACTCAGCTTCCGTCATCTCCTTCATGTTAGGTTACTTTAGACCCTGCAGACAGAGATAGGAACCCCACGCAGCGGGAATCCGTCGACTTTGTTCCTTAAGTAGTAATTGCACTTACCAATTCCAAATTAAAATCAATGTCATCATTAAATTAATAAAAAGCCCACATCTTTTTATTACCCGACAATAAGTGATGATTATTTAGGAAGCCCGGTCAATTTAATTATTTTAATAGTTTTTAGCACCTTGCCTACTCAAAATGGGCATTTTCAGAATTTTCTGCGCATTATGAATAATGCCGTATTAATCACTTGGTCCATAACATATATAATATTATAGTCGAGCTAAGCGCTTGTCCTCTATATTTATTATGCGCACAGCCAAAGTGAGGCACTCTCTGTCAGCGTATGTGTTCCTTATTACCCGGTCGCCTTCAAACAAGATTGAACAGGCATATTCTGAGCTCGCTTGTGCCACCGTAGATATCATTCATCGCTTTTCATCTGTTGAGACTAAGGTTAATAGCTGCGCCGTAAAGATATAATATATCTTTAACATAGAACATATCATTACATATAATTTAGATAGAGGAATTACCACAAGCAGCAACGTAGGGAATACAAGGTTTTATATTCCACTTAATTTCGTCCACATCATGAGTCGAACAGTTGCCAGTTGGCCAGCCATTGCTAAATCTCAGACTGTTTCAGAGAACTTACCTAACATGCGGTTAGTTACGTCAGAACGGAAGACCCGTTGGCCATCCATTTAGCACGAAAAACCGATTGTCCATCTCAGTGTTTCACGTTTGGCAGCTTTTGACACATAGATAAAAAAAAACAATAAACTAAGCTAAGAGTGCTCAAAAATATGAACGTAAACAATACGAGAGAGCAGTGGTGGCCCAGTGGTATTGACCACGACTTACAAGCTGTAGGTCGTGGGTTCGAGCCCAGGCCGGCGCTTTACTTTGTGTAAATTATTTCATCACCACTGCTCTCGAAACGGTGAAGGAAAACATCGTGAGGAAACCGGCATGTCCTAGAACCAAAAATACGAAGACATGTGACATCCACCAACCCGCACTGGGCCCGCGTGGTGGATTGCGGCCCATTCCCTCTCACAAAGAGGAGGCCTGTGTCCCAGCAGTGGGAAAATTAATAGGCTGATGATGTGATGTGTTATGTGAACAATATGAACTATTATTATGGGACTAACTCCGAAAGCCCGAACAAAAACGTCTGTGTGTGATAGTTAATTTTCATATTAAAAGAAAATATATTTATTTGCGACTCGCACAGGAGACACGAGCGATAAATAAAAAACACCCCGTGCAAAAACGCTCCTACCTCAACATGTGCAGCGATATTTAAAAATAATAAAAAACGCCGCGCTGGTATTCTGGTAAGGCCCAGTGTTGATGCCACCGGCACACTAACGGAAACGGATAGTAATAAAAAAAGCAAACTGAATAGTAAAAAACACAGAAGTTTAAAAAGTATGCATATGTGCAAAAATCTAACAAATATAAAAATAAAACAAGGAAATAAATATATGACCAACGGCCCGTAGCAGGTCAAAGTTTTTATATTCTTGACTACTTGGAAAAAAATATTTATTTATTTATCATCTGATATCAGTCTTATAAAGGATAAAAAAGCCTTTATTAGATTGTCCATTTGCTGTATCTATCTGACTAGCCTTTTCCCAACTATTTTACACTGGAAAGTGTAACTGAATTCAGCTGGATAGCACTATTACAGGTATTTAGATGGAGCAACTGCTTATATCAGCTCCACATCCAAGTAACTGAGCAACACAAGACCAGACACTTGGCAAGACTGGTGTCAGATTTGAGGCTTCTAACTATCCGCAACATCTAAGTTGTTCGTTCACACAGAGGGCCGTTTCACAGGTCCGCTTTATCGTATACGTTTTCATATGGCGCTGACGTATGTAGTTGTAAGAGCGACTTCTACTACTTACGACTTATACTAATCCGTTTTATTGGATCGAAGCCACGCGGGGCATGCCATTACCTCCAGTAGCGACGGATCCGTTAAAACGGTACTGTAAATAAGGTGTGGTGTGCTCTTCACTAATATGAACGATCCTTGTGCTCCCGATTATCTAAAAACTTATTTCAAAGTGTTGGGCAGTTCTCACAGTCGTAACCTTCGAGCTTTCAAAAATCTACTCCTCCAAATTCCTTCACACCGTACCGGTTCTGTGTCCAATTCATACGCTGTCTCAACAATAAAGTTCTGGAACTCGCTACCCTTTGGCATTAAAAAGGCTGAAAGCTAATTCACTTTTAAAAGAAAAGTTCGTGACCACTATTTGAGTCCGACTAAATAGCTCTTATCAGAAGTCTAGTCATAATAATTATTAATAGGTTTCTCGTTTTTTATTGGTATTTATTAGTCTATTTTATTTGTATATGTGTATTATTAATATATATGTAATTATATATATTTTCGTATACAAGTTGTTATTTTAAAATATTATTTTATACCCGTTCACAACATTGTCCTTTTTAACCCAAAGGTTGACTGATAGAGAATGCCTTGTGGCATTAAGTCAGCCTATGTACCACTATAGTAAATGGAGTTTAAATAAATAAATAACATTACCCCCAGTAGCAATGGATCCGTTAAAACAGTACTGTAAATGTGGTGTGAACATTACCCCCAGTAGCGACGGATCTGTTAAAACGGTACTGTAAATGTGATGTGAACATTACCCACAGTAGCCACGGATCCGTTAAATTGGTACTGTAAATGTGGTGTGAACATTACTGCCAGTAGCGACAGATCCGTTAAAACAGTACTGTAAATGTGGTGTGAACATTACTGCCAGTAGCTACGGATCCTTTAAAACTTTACTGTAAATGTGGTGTGAACATTACCGCCAGTAGCGACAGATCCGTTAAAACAGTACTGTAAATGTGGTATGAACATTAAACCGAGCAGCGATGGATCCGTTAAAACGGAGTGTCATTCTGAACTTCGACAGTTAATTACTTCGACACAGTCTCAATTTCGAAAAACAGTAGTTCGACTACTCATTGCTTCGACAGAACATATATTCGACAAGCATTAGTTCGACAGATTATACTTCGACAACACACATCTTCGAAACACACTACTTCGACAGAACCCTTCTTCGATATGCACTCGTTCGACAGATCTCTATTTCGACGGAACATATCTACGACATAATACTGTTTTGAAATGTGACAATATCGGAGATATATGATAATATCGGATGAGAATAAGATCACGTGTCGGAGTTTCGGACTAAATTGAAGTGGCTGCCGATTCGGTGTCGTCGAGATACCCACATCCTATCTCTTCTCTATGCTATCCTACACAATCCTAATTCTCGTCAGTATATTCGTGAACGCTTTGAGTACTTTGTCCCGAGGGGTAAACCCTGTCGCACTTCCACTTCTCTTCTCCTTCGTACCCCACGTCACACTTCCAGCCACTAAGATGGCTCCTTCTCTGTTACTGCAGTGCGTCTCTGGAACTCTCTACCACATTCCCTATGCGACAGCCCTTCTCTGAATACTTGAAGAGGAAAATCAAGGAAAATTTTCTTTCGGAATGACATAATATTAATATATGTATATACATATATATATTGTTCTTATGTAAGTATGTGTATCTATGATTTATTTTATATTATTCTAAAATTCTACACTGGACTACTTCTCTTCCGCCTTTTGTAAACTCTCTCTATCACTCTAAGGTAGAAAACTATTCTTTGAGTGAAACAGGGTACGGTTGAAGCAACGCTAATAACTCGTAAACTATTAGCGGTGTGGTGCGCGGTACAAGGAGAAAAAGGCTCGGCCGGCGAGTCTGGACATGAATTAAAGTGACGCGTTGCACTTTGCGCTGTGTACATTGCCAGGTGACCCTATTATATTTTTTCGACAAAAAGGAAGTATTATTCTATTGTTTTCTTTTTCAAATTACTTTCTTGATATTAGCATAGATTGATTGATTGTCTTGCTACGGGCATTCAAAGCAAAATTGTTTCAACCGTACCCAGTCGCCTACGCCACAAATAAAACCTCATCGGCTTTTTTTATTTTTGTTTTTGATTGGTTACTACAACTTTATGATAGCTTCATATAAAGAGAAATTAAAATATTACTGTCACATTTCAAAACAGTGTCGAAGATATGTTCCGTCGAAATAGAGATCCGGCGAACAAGTGCATATCGAAGAAGGGTTCTGTCGAAGTAGTGTGTTTCGAAGATGTGTGTTGTCGAAGTATAATCTGTCGAACTAATGCTTGTCGAATATATGTTCTGTCGAAGCAATGAGTAGTCGAACTACTGTTTTTCGAAATTGAGACTGTGTCGAAGTAATTAACTGTCGAAGTTCAGAATGACACTCGTTAAAACGATCCTGCAAATTCGGATGTTCTGTGTGAACGAGCTCTTTGATGAACAAATGGCAGCCGGGACTAACAACTTATCGTGCTTACAGAGTCTTGCTAGGTAATGATTCACGGATTGACCTCGGCAAGCGTTGACCTCAAATATCGACTCGTGGTGCCGTTATTTTTTAGCCACGAGTACCTCATTTTTTAAAAAGACATATTCCTCATTAGGCACCCGCTTTAACGGCACCTGAGTGGCACTCCTTTGAGCATTGAGAGAAACAAAGAAGAAGAAGAGTGAATGGTACCTGAGCTATTTCACATACGGCACCTATCGATATGTTTTGTGCCGCATGTAGAATACCTCAGGTGCCATTAACTCAGGAGTCGTTAAAATGGGTGCCTAATGTGTAATAAGTCTGTAAGATTGCCCATCACTTGAAATTAACTCTATGTTTAAACGTAAAACTTGTTTCAGTAATTCGTGTACAGAACGGAATGTTAGTTTGAAGGTTATTGAATGTTAACCTCTAATTAAAATTTGTTTGTTTATCAAACTAGAACTTTGTTTCAGTACACATAACGTACATACTTACTATTTACACTGTAATTGTTACGTCAATTTTTAGTCTGTTGAACGACAAACTATAACTACGGTACATAATGCTGTTATTTCAGAATCAACTGGTATTGCTGGGCGTTGAATATTGGTTTTCCCAGGGTAATTTTGAAGTAAATTATTTTCAAACACGATGCATTCTGCCTCATATCGTGAATAAGGTATTAAGAACCACGTCGTAATGAACAATCCTATTTCGGGGCACATAACGGGATTCTATTATTAAATACTACCAAATAGGAATAGCAAATAATATTTGGCTGGAATTCAGAATTCAATGCAAAATTAATGCTGAATTCCAGGCTATTGCAAATTTAATTATTAATTTCAGAGAAAAAAATATTGTTATAATTTATTTTGTACGAGTACACAAAGCTATATCAAGTCAAAAGCTATCAAATATTGATTTAGTAATTTTATCAGAAACTCTAATGATTTAGACAAGTGTCATTGGTGTCAACGATGGCGATGCTCGAAATGCCAAAATGTAATGGATTAATCACGTGACATTTCAATAGCGTTTGACATTATCTTATATTTATGACATTTTTCTAATAGAATGTCACTTGCCAAGGGTTTCTAGACAAAGTGAAAGTAAAAGTATCTTTCTTTCTGATGGTGATTGTCAAAATGCTAAAGGTGATGATAGACTAAAGCATTTACATGTAACAGAACATCGAGCATTCGCTATTTTTAAATTTACTCGAACATGATGCTCGATGTTTTGTTACAACCTGATTTTAAAAACAAACAAGCGTTTTGGAGAAACATTTTATCGAGCAAAGACATCGAGCGCGGATACGTGGAGTGAGGCCAATAATGAACGCAAGGTACAAATAAATGTTACAGGTAAATGCTCACTCGCAGTGAGCATTACACCGAATGTAGTGTCGAACATTCGCTAGAACGTTACATTACATGGAAATACTTTAGGAAACTGAGAATTTGTCTGTATTGTACCATTCGTAAGAAAGTTACATCTCATTGTAATGCTCGCGAAAATGTTCGCTTAATTTCAAACGCAGGTCACTTAGTTTCCATTCCATTTAACTCTATTCACTGAAAAAAATATAAACCGAAAAAAGGTTCTAAAAGAGTCATCAATATTCAGATAAAATGTTGTTAATCAAGCGTGTTCAATAAATATAAACGACTCTGTATACGAAATGTAGTGTATGTATAAAGACTTTTAACAATCAGTTTCGTCTGCTAGAATGTCACTATTTAACCTATAACCTTTTCATTTCAATGGTCATTACCCCATTTAATATCACACACAGGTCACAAAATTTCCATTTCAATTAACCCTATTCACTGACAAAAAACACAAAAATAAACAGAGAAAGTCCTCTAAAAGAGTCATCAATATTCAGATAAAATGTTTTAAATCAAGCGTTTTCAATAAATACATACGATTCTGGATTCTGTATCATTTACATTGGGACAATGGAAACGTGGACTTTTTACGGTAGCTTTTAATTTCAACTTTTTCAGCACACTGGACGTTATTGATCATCGGACCGTATTAAAACGCAAACACGGGGGTCTTAATTTACATGTCTGTGTAGGGTTGCTGATGCGAAAGCCTTTTTTCTGCCTTTTGTATTTTTTCAGCTTGTTGCTTTTTTCTTTTTTTTTGTGATAAAATGTAGCGCTACTCTATCGGAGTAGTGCTTGGCCTGTGTGTAAGTTGTCTCTTTTGCTGTGTTATTTTTGAGTGTGTTAAAAACATATGGGATAAGAATCAATATTCTTAGTTGTTGACCGTCGCTTTATTGTAAACTTT